>CM029487.1:23084260-24536760 GCA_017140395.1 Eucalyptus lansdowneana
GTGCTGATGATCGTGGCGGCACCGTTTAGTTAATTGAGCTTTGTATTGTGCTAAATTGAATTTATTGTATTTATTTATTTATTTTTCGAAATTAATTATTTAATTATTTATTTTCCGAAATTCAACTATTACAAATGACCGAATTTGCATCGATTGTCGTAGTGTAGTCCGTTTATTTAATTGAACCATATTTCATGCGGAATTGAATTATTTGTGCAAGAAGAAATTATTCTTTAATTGAATAATATTTGGTTATTAATTGAAAAAGGGCTGGGTTGATAATGCCAAAAGGATCGAGGGCTACAGAAAATGATGGAATTTATAAAAAGGAAATTATTATGTTTTGGCTAAGGCCAATCAAGTACCCACTCATGGCATTTTATCGGAAATGAGAGAAACTAGTTATTTGATTATTTGCTTGGAATGATATGATCTACCGGCTCGATGACTCTACTGAGCATCTAGAGACAGATCGGTATGATGAATTGTGTGTATACGCCGATGACTCTACCGGAGCATCCGGAGACAAGACGGTATGATAAATTGCGTAGATATCGGCCGATGACTCCACGGAGCATCTTGAGACAGACGGTATGATCTACCGTCTTGACTCTACATATTATCTTGAGATAGTACGGTATGATATACCGGCTCGATAATCCTATAGATCATCTTGAGACAATACGGTATGATAAAGGGTCGGGTGGGACCATAAAGCCACTAGATCTTGAAAGGGTCAGGTGGGACCATAAAGCCACTAAATCTAAGGAATTGCTTGGTGTTGGATGAATGACCTAGAAATGGTTCAACTGACTTATAATCGACTAGATCGATTGATCGATGATTCGATCTGAGAGTGACTTGATGTAATTCATTGCCTTGATTTGATGTTGTGAATTGAATGATTGAATAGCGATGGCCGTGAGTGGTCTTTGTGTGTAATCGATCAGTCGATTAGATCGATGCTTCGATCTATAATATGATTACTTAGGTGTCGTATGATCTATGCTAATATGCGTGGAATCTCGAGACCAAGGTAATTCCTCCGACTCATGTTATGCATAGGCAGCCCTAAGGTGTATTAGTTTACTAATCGGGTCTTAGAGGGTAGAACTTGCCGAGACGTCTCAAAGTGGTTATTGAATAACCATTTCGGACCTCGGATGAGGAGCCTAAGGAGGAGAAATCTGATGAGGAGATCCCCATGGAGGAACCCGAGGAGGAGTACGTGAAGGAGAACTCGAGGATGATCCGAGTAGGATCCCGATGACGATTGTTATAGAATGAATTTGAGTATAAACCAATCGTTTTAGTATGGCTTATATATGATTGCAATGGTGTGGTTTTCAAGTTCGTGTTTCTAGTCCTAGTTGTATATCCCATTGCTTTATTGTCCGGGATTTTTATAATCGCTTCCGCATGTGCTACTAAAAGGATGGTCGGCGATATGTAGTCCGGGGATATCGCATAATAAAATCGACCAAAAGCTAAGGGATGTGCGCGTGCTCGAGGATCGGGCGTGACATCCTCATTTTGTGGTATCGCAATGGTTAGGTAATGGAGTGATAAGGTGCGATGACCTATGGGATAGTAGTAGGAAAGGCCTTTAAATTCATGACTGGTGCATGTCTTTGATAGCTGATTGGTAGAATTGTTTGTCATGTGTGAATCGCTTGCTTTTAATCGTTGTGGATTCGGAAGGCAGAGTGTTGACTCTGGCCAGCTTGAGCGTAAGAGTGCCACTGCAGGTTGGTACTAGTGTAGCAGATTGATTGATCTTAAGCCCGATAAGATTGATTTGATGCAAGTATTCCTTGGGATCTGGTTAAGCCAGTAAGATTAGGATCAAGTTGTTATTGTTGCTACCTTTGCTGAGGTCCAACCTGGAAGGATAGTCGTGGAACCAATTTCGATATTGAGTTAAGATTCGGTAAGCATTGGGAATTCTGGCGTGGTAAAGACTCGATGTTGAGAGAATAGTACTCTATTCCACCCAATATGAAAAGTGGCATAGTCGTCAAGATCATCGATTTATGGAACATGTTGTTCCATGGAAGACGATATGGATGGCCTCGTGTATTCTCGAGGGCAAGAAATTGTGGTAAGCGTCGCCAAAGACAAACAAAGGATTTATGGGTTGTCTACATGAATAGATGGAATCTCGACAATAGTTACTACTGTCATCGTTGATGGGATAGGTCAGGAGAAGTGTGCCATAGAAAGCACGTGGAATTGCTGGGATAGGTCTCTAGTACAAGAAATATGCATCCTAGCACTTTGACAAGAGGTAAAAGACTCATTGGGTAAGTGCCAAAAGTATGGAAGAAAGGCATGTATTAATCATGTGTTTGGGAATGGCTAAAACGTGCTACGATGGTAAAGCGCACGGCTATCAAGTGAAAAACTATCGTTGTGAGTCCAAGGGAGCATTGATACCGATACCGTAGATAAGACGCCATGAGGATGGCGATATGAACAGAAATGGAACCGACTGGCATTAGGAAGAGGAAGAATGTTTTGGGGAAAATTCTATCGCAGTATCGTAGCGAGTTTGGATGAATTTTGGGGAACTTCAGTTTATTGAAATAAGTGGAAGAAAGGGGAATCACTAGTTATTGTTGTTTGAATTGATAGAACCGAAGGTACGGATATGAAGATTGATGAATGAGGAATTCATACGTATTAGTGCATCGTTTTAAGGAACATCAGTTTGTGGAAAGAGAAATGAAGATGGTTTATTGCAATCATGCATCAACCATAGTCAACTTAATTGGGTGACTTGTTATAAAGAGTGTTGATGTCTTCAAGGAGTGACTTGAGGACAGATTATCGTCGCTGAGAATTAGAAATGAGGTTATATCAAGACAACACTTCGCACTTGATTTAGCCCTTGTGAGAATAATATGAAGCTATTTGATTTGACGAATGCTCCGGGGTTGTCATTTGACAAACTGAGTATTTAAAGAATATCTAGATTAATGGTGATCGTGTGGTGTAGCGACATTCTAGGGTGTTCATTAAGTGATGAGGATCACGAGAGCCCCTAAGAATGGTCGTGTGGTTACAGGTAAGAGAATCTTCATGGATCAAGCCAAGATCAAATCAGTTGTTAGCGGATCGAGATTGACATCGGTGTCGAGATCGAAGCTGTGGGGATTGGACATTAAGGTTTGTGAAAGAATTTTCAGTATCGTATCATCGCAGGATTGACCTCTTGAGAAAAAAAGAAAAAAAAGAGAGAAATTCATTGGCATTGACAAATATGAGGATAATTTCCAGAGCTTAAAGGATGGGGTATGCATTGCTACAACATGAGAAGATTGTTGCATCATTGTTCCACCAGGTTAAGACCCAATAAGTGGAATACGGCGTTGTCGTGAATTAGAATTTTGGCGAACTATAATAGTGATATCGGGTATCACCTTGGAGGATCGAGATGAGTCATTGATGTGTGGAGCCGAGAGTCTTCAATTGTGCATATGTATATATATATATATATATATATATATATATATATATATATATTGTGCTGATAAATTTTAATAAATATTGGTAAGTGTCAAAAAGTGTCAAGAAAAAAGATCAGTGATTTTTCCTTTCACATAACTTGTTAGTAACTTACAACAGTTTTATTAAACCGCCAACTTTTTATTATAATGCTACTTACCAATTTTGTATTAACTTACCAAATTAGATTTGCATAACTTACGGCATCAAATTTACTAACTTTCATATGGAATCACCAACATAAATTAGAGTAACTTACCAACATTTGTCGTGTTAAATAATCATCTACTAAGTTTGGGTTACCAACTCTCACTTGAGTGACTTGTTCTTCTAATTTACTAACTTTTATTATTGAGTTACCAACTCGACTTGAGTTACTTGCCAACTACTTTAAAAAAGGGATAAGTGTATTAGAAGTCCTAAAACTTATCATGAAAATGCAATTGAGTCCTAAAACTTTCAAAAAATGCAAATAAGTCCTAAAACTTATCACTAAAGTTCAATCAAGTTCTAAAACTTTCAAAATATGCAATCAAGTCCTAAAACTTGTCTTGAAAGTGCAACCGAATCCTAAAACTTTCAAAAAGTGCAATCAATGGAAGGACTTAGATTAAACCATTTTAATAAGTTTTAGGACTTGATTGTATTTTTTAAAGTTTTAGGACTTATTTGCACTTTTTGAAAGTTTTCGGATGTAATTGCATTTTCATAACAAATTTTAGAACTTCCAATGCACTTATCCCTTAAAAAAACTACTAATCTTTATTAGAGTGATCAATTTTTCTCTGATCAAGTAACTGACTAATTTTGGGTTATCTATTCCCATTTGAGTTACTTGCCAAGCTTAAGTTTCTTGCAATTATCAACTTCTCTTCGCTTTTTCCATTTTTTTTTCTCTATTTTAACCAAGTCTTAGATTTACCAACTCTTATATGAAATTACTAACTATAACTTAAGCCACTTAAAAATTTTCAGATATCACAAGATGAAGCATCTATAGGTATATATATAATCATGTGAGTAGATCATTTATAAACAATATCACTAATTAATTGTAAAATTTAGCTTCTTACACAAAATATGGATTCCACTCTACTTACCCATCTTTCAAATGCCAACCGGACAAGTTATCGGCATCGGAAAGAGCTTTCTCCCATCTCTTCAATGCCTTTGAATCCTTCCCTAACTTGGACTCATGCTCAACCATAGCTTTTGTACCTCTCTAGGTGTTCTTACTTCTCCAGGATCCACTTTATAGAACAAGGGAAAGACTATGAGATCTCTTTCTTCCTTGCAGTCCATGATTTTTGCCACCTCTTCCAAACACCACCGTGAGGAAGCGTAATTCTTGGAGAAGATGATGATTGCAATATGCGATTCCTTGATTGCCTTCATAAGTGTCAATGCTATTTGCTCTCCTTTCCTGAGCTCCTTGCTATCAACATAAGTGTAGAATCCATTGTGGTCAAGAGTTGTGTAGAGATGATTGAGAAAGCTATTTCGGACATCCTCACCTCTGAAACTCAAGAACACATGGTAAATTCTTTCAGGTTTCAATGAAGAAGCCATTAGATGGTGGAGTTCAACAATTGGCTATGAGTATTAGCTCAAGATTTGGCAAAGTATTTTCAGGTTGTTTGTTCACCGTTTAATCTTCTTGTTAATTTATACTCATACTAAACGACGACATGCGCGAATTTTTGGGTAGAACCAACAAAGAGTAATATTAGAACTTTGGAAAACAATGGTGCTTAAGGATGGACTAAGTTATATAATAGCTGTGACCACATGGAATTATTTTCAGTGAATGTCGCATATGATGGCATTATTCGGATCGGCTTATTGACAAAAAGTTCATTCTATTTGATGTTGGAGCTATTGTAAAATTATTGATAAACTTTAATAGTCAACAAGCCATATGGCCGGCAAAAGTAGTGAGTATAATAGAAAGCTATGGTCCTAGTGGACTCAATTATAGCACGAAGTGGTAAACAATACTTTTACTTTTTAAAATTTTATGGCCAACGAGGGTTGCTGATGACCTCACGGAACCTAAAGAAAGAAAGCAATATACAAAATAAAAATAAATATTCAAAATATTCAAAATATTTAAAAATTGATCACGTTAGTGGCACCAAGCCATGTCGATTAGTGTCCACATCTAATTTCCAATGAAGTAAATCAGAATTAGCATTCAAGTAATCAATTTTACTCTGATGTGGCACTTAAGTAAGTGAAAAAATTTGGCACTCAAATAAGTGTTATACAAAGTTTAGACACTCCTATTGTTATACCAAAGTTTAGGCACTCCTATGTTTCTTACCCTTGAAATGGCATTTCCAATGTCTGAGTAGTTGTTTTTTTTTTTTTTTGCTTCCTGGTTAAATAATATTTGAACACGTGATGAATCTAAGATATATAATTACACGTGCAATTAAGTATATCAGAAAAGAATAATATTTTATTAATAATAGTAGAACTTCGGAAAATCTTAGTGCGATAGGTGTAAATACATGCACTTATTTTCACTTAAGACCACGTATTGGCGTTATTTGGATTGCCTTATTGAAACAAGTTTCTTTGTCTAATGTTGAATTTTTTGTTAGATTGTTCATGCACCTGAGCGGTCAACATAAGATAAACTTTTAATTAATTAGCAGCTTCGAGGGAATGACTTTCATATGTTTAGTCTTCTTTTTTCTTTTTTGGTCGAAGACTTCATTTTTCTTTTCCTTAAATGGAAAATGAAGTTTTACCTTTCATTAGGTTAGCTTCAGTCATAGGCTAACTAGTAAGGCAAATTTTGACAATTTCCTAGAAAAGGCGTTCCCGGCCTTGAGTAATTATTTCCTCTTTGCTAGTTAATAATTTAATGCATGGTCACAACTCACAAGACATATAATTATATATGCAAAATATAAGTACATCATAGCTAAGTGATATGATATGCCTTCAATAAGATGTGAAGGTCTATCATCTTATTTAGTTTTATGTGCGCAGACTCTTATATGGCGAATTTGTGGGTGAAGGTCAATGTACCTCGATAATCGTGGACCAGACACCAATCAATCACTTGGACTAATTATTTGTCCTTATGAAACGAAAGGTGCTATGAATCTGTTGTGGTACCATGTGCACGGACATCGTCGGTTTAATGGTTAAGGAATTTGGGTGTCCAACCCAATAATCTTTCTTTAATCAAAAGTCAATTTCTAATTAGCCTATTGAAGTGCGGCTATTTTATCAAAGTGCCCACCATTTTCTCAAAAGTGTGTCATGAACTTGGCGACTTACTTGGCATCTTACTTGGCTGACTGGTACGTCTATATGTCTCACGGTAGTCTATGCCGAGCACGCTTTGTTTTGAGACGGCCTCTATGGACCAATCTCATCCAGCTCAGCTCTACTTTGACAAACACTCCCGGATTCTAGCAGGTGATTTCAATGCTATTCGTGATCCGTCTCGATAGAGTGGGAAGTTCTAATAGGTGGATCCGGCTTTTGATGAGTTTCGTGATTGTCTCAACCAAGCCGGTCTTGATGATCTAAGGTATATTGGCCATAGATTCACTTGGGCCACTAGGGGTCCTATTCGCAAACAAAGGAAAAAATACAGAGTGTTGGTAAACACTTGTTGGAATGCTCAATACTCCTTCTCCGGCGACTTTCATGGCCCCGGCATCTCGGATCATTGCCCAATGGTTATGAAAATCATGTCTCCTCCTAGGACAAGCAAGCCTTTTAAGTTCTTCAATTACCGGACTACTCATCCGACTTTTTCAACTTAGTGGCTCAAGTTTGGGATTCGCTCTCAATGGCAATCCAATGTTCATCTTATGTTCCAAGCTTCGTCTTCTTAAATGCAGTTGAAGCAACTCAATAAAGAATCATTCTCAGATATCTCTCGAACGGTTGAGGCGAGGATTGATCTAAGGAATATCCAGGATGCTCTTCATAATGATCCACTCAATCTTCAGCTTGCCGGCCGAAAAGTTAAAGCTCCGCACCTTCTCGAAGCTGCGCCTTCAAGAGGAATCCTTTTATAGACAAAAGTCTCTTCGTTGGCTAAAAGAAGGGACCTTAATACAAAATTTTTCACCATTCGGTGAATAGAAGACACCTTCGAATAGGGTGCTATCTCTTATTGAAGGGGATAATATCATTTCGAATCCCATTGAAGTTCAAAGTCGCTTTGTCTCGCATTTTAGTGAATTATCGGCTGCCTCTCCTTCTTGGTCGGCCTCGCATTAGATGAAGTCCGTAGTCCTAAGCCACACCTTAAATGAAGACTGGGTATGCTTTATTTCCAATCCCGTCTCGAATTGGAAATCCGAGATACTCTTTTTTCACTTGCTATGGGCAAGTCCCCGGTCCCGATGGATTTAATGTTGAGTTCTTCAAACATTCATGGGAGATTGTTGGCCCCTTCGGTAATCTTGGCGGTTAAAGACTTTTGTTACTAGCAACCGCCGCGAGATAAATGCAACCATCTTGGCCCCGGTTCCTAAAGTCCCTAACGCCTCTAATGTCAATGACTTTCGTCCCATTGCTTGTTGCAATACGTGTACAAGTGTATTACCAAGATAATAGCCAATCGATGTCCCATGTTCCGCCTTCTATTGTCGGCTTACCTCAAGGTGCTTTTGTCAAAGGTAGACATATTAGCGACAATATTTTGATTACTCAGAACTTTTTCGGGACTTTCATCTTGTTCCATATCGGCCAAAGTGTGTTATAAAAGTTGATTTTCGCAAGGCTTATGATACGGTCAATTGGGACTTCATTGAATTGATCTTACAAGCTTTTGGTTTCCCGTTAGACTTTATTGCTCGCATAATGATCTCGTATAAGTTCCCCCAAGTTTTCTGTTTCTATAAATGGGGACATCCATGGATTTTTCTCAAGTGGCAGGGGTATTTGTCAAGGGGACCCAATGTCACCTTACATCTTCACCCTTGTAATGGAAGTGTTTACGGGCTTATTGGAGATTCAAACAAGACATCCAGCCTTCGGTTTCTATTGGCGTTGTAAGTCTACTAGACTCTCACATCTCTTCTTTGCTGATGATGTTCTCCTATTTGCCGAAGCTAGCTTAGCCTCGATTGATCTTTTGAAATAAGGAATTGATAGATTCTCTCGATATGAGTGGGCTAAGACCGAATCTAACTAAGAGTGAAGTATTTCGTCCGGGGCTCGCATACTCTCCATGATGAGATTTTAAGTCGGCTAGGTTATCGTAAAGGATCTCTACCATTTCACTACCTTGGTGTTCCTATTATCTCTTCTAGATTGGAAAAGGCACCGTGTCTCTCTAGTCAATGCAATTACGCCGAGTTCAATCTTGGACACACAGATTCCTCTCGCTTATGGTCGCGTGCAACTTATCGGTCCTGTTCTTCATTCCATCCAAGTTTTTTGGTCTAATGTTTTCGTCCTTCCCGCTCGATTCTTAATCGTATTGAGCAAATTCTGCGTCAATTTTTGGAAAGGCCCGAGAATGGGGCCGGGTGGAGCTAAGGTATCTTGGAGTGATGTGTGTTTACCAAAGAAGGAAGGTGGCTTGGGTATTCGTACCCTTCGAGGAAGTAATACGCTCTATGCTCAAGTACATTTGGATTCTCTTTCGATAAGGAATCTCTTTGGTGCAAGTGGATACACTCCAACTTTTTAAAGCATAAGAATTTTTGGGTTGTCCAATGTCCTACTCAATGTTCATGGGCTTGGAGAAAGTTATTGGACCTCCGTGGTCACTTCCAACAATATTTTAAATGGATCATTGGTAATGGACAGTCGGTATCATTTTGGTTTGATCTTTGGCATCAAAAGGACCGTTGTACAAGATCTTTTCGAACCAGCAAATTTATCGGACCGGTATCTCTCGCCTAGCCTCTGGCGGATGGCTTCACAACTTGAGTTTGTCTCGCAGACCAATGTGCATAGTAAGTGTGCACCAAGTAGCCCTAGCTTGAACATCTGTGAAAAAAAAAAAAAAAACCAATCGGCCATCGAAGAAGAATTTTTTGAATAAAGCCTGGTCATATTAAATTGAAATGGGAAAAAGATTAGGCCATTTAAGTAATATTAGTGCGGCTGCCGTTTAAGTAATATTATTGGTTGTCCAACCCAATAATCTTTCTTTTATCAAAATTCAATTTCTAATTATCCTATTGAGGTGCGCCTATTTTATCAATGTGCCCACCATTTTCTCAAAAGTGTGTCATGAACTTGACATTGTCTTAGACGACCCATGTGCAGCCCTGGCTTGAACATTTGTGAGAAAAAAACTACCAATCGACGATCGAAGATGAATTTTTTGAATAAAGCTTGGTCAAATTAAATTGAAATTGGAAAAATATGAGGCCATTTAAGTAATATTAGTGCGGCTACTGTTTAAGTAATATTATTGGGTGTCCAACCCAATAATCTTTCTTTAATCAAAATTCAATTTCTAATTAGCCTATTGAAGTGTGGCTATTTTATCAAAGTGCCTGCCACTTTCTTAATAGTGTTTCATGGACTTGAGTTTGTCTTAGACGACCCATGTGCATAGTAAGTGTGCACCAAGTAGCCCGGGCCCTAAACATCCGTGAAAAAAAAAAATCAATCGGCCATCGAAGATGAATTTTTTGAATAAAGCCTAGTCATATTAAATTGAAATTGGAAAAATATGAGGCCATTTAAGTAATATTAGTGTGGCTACTATTTAAGTAATATTATTGGGTGTCCAACCCAATAATATTTCTTTAATCAAAATTCAATTTCTAAATAGCCTATTGAAGTGCGGCTATTTTATCAAAGAGCCCGCCATTTTCTCAAAAGTGTGCCGTGGACTTGAGTTTGTCTCAGATGACCCATGTGCATGGTTAGTGTCCACCAAATAGCCCTGGCCTCAACTGTCCATGAAAAAAATGGTCCGCCATTGAAGGTAGGGGTGTGCAAAATACCCGGGATCTGCCCGGACCGCCCGGAACCGGACCGGAACCGCCCAGAATCGGCGGGTCTTGAGGGAACCGGTCCGGTTCCCGGTTCCAATAAATTGGAACCGGTGGGTACCGGTCCGGTTCCCGGTTCCGTGGGCGGATCCGCCCACCCGGACTGCCCGGAACCTTTTTAATATTAAAAAAAAATTACTAAGAGAAACCCTACATCTCATCTCACTCTCTAGGGAACCTTTACTTTTGGTCAAAGAAAATTTAACCATCTAGGGTTATTTGCAAGTAGGAAATGGGAGAATGTTGCATTCATCTGTTCGCGTTTTTTTTTAATCTACGAGATACATTTATAATTACAACAAATAAATATTTGTTCCACGTACTTAAATTTGATTTTTCTTTCTTTGGCTTGCTTTGATGTCACGTAATTGTTTTTTTGTTGAAAACCAAAAAATTTCGTGTCAAAATCGGTTCCATGGATCCACCGGAACCGGACAGACCGGCGGTCCGGTTCCCGGGTGATCCACACAACAAACGGGTGGATCCCGGTTCCAATTTTTCAGAACCGGTCCTTAGCGGGCGGTTCCTGTTCTAGGTCGGGAACCGCCCGCCCGACCATGCACACCCCTAATTGAAGGTGCATTTTTTGAATAAAGCCTGGTCAAATTAAATTGAAATTAAAAAAATATGAGGCCATTTAAGTAATATTATTGGGTGTCCAACCCAATAATATTTCTTTAATCAAAGGTTAATTTCTGATTAACTTATCGAAGTGCCTGCTATTTTCTCTTAAATGTGTCATGAACTTGAGTTTGTGTCGAAAGACCCATGTGCATGGTAGGTGTGCACCAAATAGCCTTGGCCCCCATTGTCCATTGAATAATTGGTCGGCCACCAAAGGTGCACTTTTTTAGGAAAGCCCGGTCGAATTAATAGAAATTGAAAAAATATGAGGCCGTTTAAGTAATATCAGTGATGATTTACCATATGTAATCAATTTAGTCTCAAACTTATGATTCACCATAAATGACATTATGACAACGGGGAGGAACACAACATAATATCCTTAACCTCATACTTCCCAGCAGTGTCACAATTCAAAATAATCAATTCAAGCATTTTTTAAAATTTTATTAAATTAATGTTTCGTGTCACCCGAACATAAGATTTCAAGCGGGCATCATGTACGTGTTGATGTAGTTCCCTTTAATTACCTTTCAATTTAAGTTCTTGATGTGGATTTACTAATCGAATTAAACCTTTTGACGTGCTTAATTAAGTCATAATAATAGTTTGTCAACTCAAGAACTTCTCCAAACATTCGGGACACGTTAATTAGAATGGATTTTGGAAGAGAAAAATAAGAAACACGTTAATTACGTTATTGCGATTTTCTAGAATAGGAAATTGATTTAGTAGAGATCCACTGTAAGGGCTAGACTAATGCTGTAATGATTTTGGTCTTTAACTAGCTACTGGGAGTAAGGCCGATACCTTGATTTAAAAATAAAGGAGGTTTCTTTCTCTCTCTTTGGAATTTGACTAATTCGACCTGCACTCTCTTCCTTCGTGTTTCTTTTTTATTTAAAAGGTAACGTTGATAGAAATATTGGACGTGACGCTAGGAGCACAAAGCAAAAAACCACATGGAAAATGAAGCCCACAAGATTATTCAGGCGCCAAAACCGCTTCATCCGTGCGTGGGCTTGCCTTGCGCGGTCGTAGGGTCTTCTTCGATTTCTGGTGGGGTCGCTGGACCCGGTTAGGACCCTTTCCAGACCGGGCGTTAGAAACTCAGCAAATTAATCCTTTGAAAGTGCAACTAAAAGCTCTATTTCGATTTTATAATACATTAATGACTGAAAATCCATATTAAATGCTTTAATTAGAGATGAAGGCTCTGGTTTATGAGAGAGATAGATCAATAACAAAAAAAACTCGTGAATAACTCCATAGCCGGTCAAATGTATTCTTGAATAAAATCATAATAATTTTGAAATTACACTCACTTAAATGTTGAATAAAATCATAATAATTTTGAAATTACTCTCACTTAAATGCCAAATGTTAGAAAAGTGACTCTTAAATGTCAAAATCGGAAAAAAAAATAAATCACTTAAGTGGCCAAAATGCTAATGTTGCAATTTTCCGCGAGACAAGTCAAAACAATGACATTTTGCACGATAACGTGGCTAGACAAGTGCAAAAACAATGTTGTTTTGGTGGTGACGTGGATAAATAATTAATATAAAAATTAATTAACTTAACTTTATAACTATTTTTATTTTTATTAAAAAATAGAGAGAGAGAAAGATGGAGATTGCGGGACGATGAGGGTTGAGCCCTCATCGCCGCCTCCCCGCCTTCGTCGGGAAGGGCCGGCGACGGTAGGAGGAGGGTCGGCTAGGGTCACCGAGCCCTAGGTAGGGGCCGGTGACCCTAGTTAACGGCAACCCTTGGCCAAGCTAGGTAAAGGGCAACAAACCTCGCCAAATCTAGGGGTTGGTAGCAGCTCTTGGTTTGGCCGAGCGAGGGCCGATGACCTTTGCCAGATTTGGGGAGGGTTGCAACCCTAGCCCTAGATCTAGAAAATGGCTCGTAGGCCTTCGCTGCCAGTCAGCCAAGGTCATCAGGCCTTCCCCCACCATCATTGACCTTTCCCGATTATGGTGGGAAGGCAATGGCGAGGAGCCCTCGCCTTTTTGCTTCCTCTTCCTACTCCATTTTTTTTTTAAAATAAATATATATTAGATTATTATTTAAATAAAAAAATTTAATTTAATAATTTAAAAAAAAAAAGACAAAACGACATCGTTTTTATTCATTGTCACTAGCTTTCCAACTACCACATAGGCGAGTTATATTATTAAAAAATTACCATGTATGATTGCCGGCCACCTTCACCGAACTTGGCACTCAAATATCCTATTTTTGGGAAAAAAATAATACTTAAATGTCACTTTCGGAACTTTTGGTATTTAAATATTTCATCATACCAAGTTTTAAAGACTCGGGTGTACTTATGCCTTGGAAATACCATCACAAAGCTTACTCATACATCTAATAGCCAAACAATGGTCCATTTATTAAGACTGGTCCAATTATTAGGACTTCGTACCATTAACACTTGATCCTGTCTAACCCTACAAACCCGAAACACCCAAAACTCGATTCAGGTGCCCTGGATGGATTTCATTTTAAATTAAAGCTGTAAAATGACCGAAATTGCTGTTGGGTAGCACGGTAATGAAGCTGATTTGGACATATGATTAGAAGTCAACTTCCAATTTGAAGCTTGTTTACTCAGTCATAAGGTAATTATTCCGAGAATTTATAAAACTTCTAGATCGAGATTCTCACGACCCTGTTTATATCATGACATGAAATTCACAGAGTAGAACTAATATACATTGTAGAATATAACTCCTGAACTAATTTTGAGCATTAATGAGTGAAATTGTCGAATTGCACCACATGATTTTCGGTTGTCTTATTTATACCAAAATCTTCAAGTTAGAAATTCTTGATGCATGGATTATATTAGGGCATGGAATTCATTGAGCATAAGAATCGTTGCATGGGTAAAAAAGCCATGAATTAATTGATGCATGAAGGGAATGAAGGGATGAGAAATTCGTCTTTTGGCCAGTGTCTTAAGAATATAGTGTGTGGATAAATGTTTGTAGGGATGAGAAAAATGAAATGTGTTGTTTTTTTTTTTTTTCTATTTAAGTGGGAACTTGCTGGAATTTTGGAATTGAAGCCAAGAGGATTGTTTTATGATTGAAAATGAAGTTGGGATACGTGTAACTCACCACCACAAGAGCTAAAGGAACAATCCACCAACCAAGGATAAAGAACTTAAGGCTCACTACCACACGAATGGATAAATGACCAGATTTTGCAAGAAATTACTCACTTCAAGAGGAAATATCGTGTATTGCAAATTAGGTCTGCCTTACTTATGAAATTAGATCTCTATTTTAGCCATACTAAGACATTGTGCTAAGACATTGTATTAAGACTCTAATAATAAACTCCAGCATACTCTACTTTCTTGCACTTGAGCCTAGTAATGAAGATTAGCTCCCACTTTATCAAACTCAATAAAGATTCTTCGACAATCTAGCCTTGCATTAAAGACTCTTTAATATAAGAAGACAAACTAAGTACACTCTCCATTCTTACACTTTAGTCTAATAATGAAGACTAGCTTCCCACTTTTTTAAACTTGCAATAAAAACTCCTTGACATCCTAGCCTTATATTAAAGACTCTTTAACATAAGAAGACAAACTAAGCACACCAGAGCAATTAAGACACAAGAAGACAAACAAAATACACAAACAAAGGGAACACATCCATTGCTTCTTCAACCTTACATGTAGGCTACCAATCATCAGCAAATGGACCATGTTGAGGATGAATTTGCAATGTGTTTCTATAATTGCCAAGTTAGCTTGATTGATTGATGAAGCTTGAGTTGGAATGGCCATGTAATTATTGAAAGATTTAAGTTTGAATGCTCTCGCATCATCAATTGTCCAAAACAACAACCAAAAAGGTCAAATTGCAAAATATCATTTCTAGCTCACACAGCCTTCAATGTTTGAAATTCTCACAGCACAGACTGAGTTATAACACAAAATTTGCCAAGAAAATTTGCCATAGAATGAGTAACTAAAATCCCATATCGATATCTAAAATAGGCAACCAAAAGAATCAAATTTCTGAAAAGCCCATAAACCGTGAATTATATGCTCTATACATATAATTTCAATGATATTATGCATCAAGTGAATTCTTAACCCATATAAAGCTGCTCTCTCATCGCACATATGAGGAATTCATTGATCTAATTCTTGTATAGAATTTACAATACCTAGTGTCACGCCCGATCCTCAGGCACGCACACATCCGTTTCACTTGGTCGATTTTATAATGCGATATCCCAGGACTAGTATCGCCGACCCTTTCAATTTATTAAGCACATGCGGAAGCAGTTAAAATCCCCAGACAATAAAACGATGGAATAGAAAAGCAGGGCCATATTTTTCATATTGAAATTTCTAACCAAACTTTTATACATAACATCAACTAAAGAACTTCATAATTATTCACATCAATTGAAGCTCACAAGAGAAGATGGAATCTCAATCCCTTCAGTCATACTCAAAATCTCTCTCGGTATTATCTTCTTCTTCCAAAAGTCATTCTACTCGGTTTCACCTCGAGTTCTCCTTCTCGATTTCTCCTCGGCTCCTCAACGGGGTCCTAAAATGATTTTCCCCAAATCGGGATGAGACTACGTCTCGGCCGAGTTCTACCCCACTAAGCCCAATTAGTAAACCATTATACTAAAAGCTGCCTAAACACGCATAGGGCGTAAGACGTACCTTGGCCTCATATCCCACCCGCAAGTCAAGATAGCCATAATAGGCACTCAAGCAATCATATCACGGATCGAAGATCGATCAAACCATCCTAGTCGATCACAAGCCAATAAGACCACTCGTGTCATTCCCATCACCAATCAATTCACAACATCCAACCCAGGCAATGAATCACATCAAATCACACTCAGATCGAATTATCGATCAATCGACCTAGTCGACATAAGTCAATCGACCATCTCATGGTCATTTCCAATCAATCGGTCAATTCACAACATCAGATCAAGCGAATGATCAATCGACCTATCGATTACACGCCATCATCCGCGACCCATGCTTGGTCGACACATTCAATACTATCTATAAGTCCGACCATAGTCCAGACTGCTCACTCTAAGCCGATATATAGATAGTATAGCTCGCACTAAGCTCGATAGGGTTAAGGTATATCGCTTCCGCTAAGGCGACATATCACCCGAGAAAATGACATATAGATACCTGCATATCGCTCTCGCTAAGCCGACATATCGCCAAGGCCGATATAGTACACCCCCGATGCTCCCACTAAGCCGATAAAGTGTCTCGCTTTCGCGCTAAGTGACATATCGCCCGTAGGCGATATAGTACACCAAAGATAACGCTCTCACTAAGCCGACATATCGTGAGCCGTAGGATGATATAGTATACTCCCGATGCTCCCATTAAGTCGATAAAGTGTACTCTCGCACTAAGCCGACATATCGCCCGTAGGGGTCCGATATAGTACACCAAGATATCGCTTCCTCTCACTAAGTGACATATCGTACTCCGGTAGGATGATATAGTATACTATCCAACCATTCAATCCATTCCATCTGATATCCTTCTCGATAAAATAGCCGTGTGTGGGGACACGGTCGGCCTTAGCCAAAATATTATAATTTCATTTCCATAACTCCCACATTTTCTGTAGTCCACCAAAATACTTTTGGTGCTGTCAACCTAACCTAAGTTATTTTCCAATTAATAATCAAAGATTATTCCATTAAAGGATAATTCTCAATTCAAAGACAAACTAAAGCTCGGTTAAATAAACGAATTGCGCCATGACAATCGGCACGAAATTTCGGTCGTCGGCCATCTCAAACTTAATTTCCGAAAAATAATTAATTAATTAATTAATTTCGAAAATTAATTATTTAATATTAAAAATTCTGTTTAGCTCAAAATAAGGTCCAATTAAATAAATGGACTTCACCACGGTCATCAGCATAATTTTCCGGTCACGGGCCATCCCAGTTGAATTTTCAGGAAATAAATAATTATTTAATTAATTTCGAAAATTGATTAATATTAAAAATTCAATTTAGCTTAAAGTAAATCCCGATTAAATAAACGGACTTCACCACAGTCATCCACATAATATTCCGGTTCCAGACCATCTCCCTTGAATTTTCGGGAAATAAATAATTATTTAATTTAATTCCGAAAATTAATATTTAAATGCCAAAAATTCCACTTAGGCCCGAATCATCAAATTGAAGCCCGATTAGGGGTCCGAAAATTCCTGAGACACTCCCAATAAATAGTAGACCATGTCTACGTGCTAATTGCACAATCAATTTATCTAAATCACATCACAATTGACTAATAATTGCTAATTAATTCTAATCTAACAACCTAAACATAATTAATTAAAACTAAACCAACCTTAAAGCATAATTAGTCAACTAATCCAGGATTAGTGAGATTACTCACCAAATCGCGCGCAAATCGGATCAATCCGACGGCGGCGACGCGAGGAACGATTCCTCCCAAAGTGGGCCTCGGGTTCGGGGCCGGGAAATGGCCCAAAACGGCCTTGAACAGTGCTGGAAACCCACTTCCTGCACTCTCTGTGCGCGGCTGGTTGAGGTGGTTCCGGCGTCGGTTGAGGCGGCCAAGGGCGGCTGAGGGTGAGGCGTAGCTTTGGCGGGGTCGGCGGTGGCCGGAGGGGGTTGGGCGGAGGTTCGGCGGTGGCTGAATCGAGCTGAACAGAGGGCAGCACGGGAGCTGGACGGTGCACGGCGAGGACGGCGAGCGCGAAGGGGCGGTGGCCGAGCACACGGCAAGCGGCGGACACGCGGGTGCGGGCGCGGGCAGCGGCGACGGCGAGCGGATCTCGTCTTCGTGCGGCTTCCGTTTCTGTCTTGGTTCGCTGGTTTTTCACGAACAAGAGAGGAAGAAGAAAGGAGGGCCTTCGGTCACGAGGGGTGGGGAAGAAGAAAGAGAAGAGAGAGAGAGAGAAGTGATAAACTTTTGACTAGTCAAAGAGGGGAAAGGAAAGAGTGGGCGTGGGGAGAGCACGTCCGCACGAAAGGGGAGGGGAGAGGAGAGAGAAGAGAGAGAAAAGAAAGAAAAAAAAGAAAAGAAAAGAAAAGAGAGGGAAAGAGAGAAAAGAATTAAAACAATAGCCCTAAATTTTCTTTTCTTTTCTCTTTCCCTTTCTATTTCTTTTCGAACTTCAAATTTTCTTCCGATAATTTCTTTTCTTGAAATTTCGACTCACAATAAATCGACGAAATGAGATTTAAGGATCCTATTTATCTACCAAATTAAAACCCGAAAATCCTGGATGTCACACCTAAATTTCGAATAAAAAAACACATCTGATTTAGCCAATAATCGTTTTTGAATCGAGCAATATAAATAAAGCCATACAAATTTAGGACTAAGCTTTCCTCTCTTTCTCCGACCTTAGATGGTTGTGACGGATAAACCATAGGCATATGGAATTAAGAGGGAAACGGTGACCATAACCTAGTTATGTAGAATATTTTGATAGACCCATTCGATACAAGTTATTATTAAAATATTGGTCTTCACTAATCGGCCAACCACGTTATTATCATAATCGAGATATGCTAAGCCCTATATAATATGATCACATAATCATAATTACGCTATATAGCATTCTCATATATTTTATAAATATTACAACAATATATATATATATATATATATATATATATATTTGCAGACCAAATATTATGCAATTAATGTCAACCCGCATATTCTAATAGATTATAGTCTAAAATTATCGTTTTCCTGTTCGTGTTAGACTATGCGTTTTTTGGACAAATCTTTTGATCTTTTCAAATGTTTTAATAGATTCAATACTAACTAGAAAGAACTCAAAATTAGACATTTTATAACCAGAAGAAAAAAAGGGCTCTCTTGCAGGATTGAACAATACTGAAAGCACACTCAAGAAAGAAGTAATTGCCAATTGCCTCTTGACCGAGCAGAACATTGAGTTTTTCATGTACTCTTGGAGCCACCACGTGTCCAATTAAATCATTGAGATTTTCCCACAATTTTATGCTAGGCAAAGTCAAGAATGATCACCACATTAACCGACTATACGATATTATATATTCAAGTGGTACCATAAAGAGGCATAAATACAATCAATGCATTCTTTGCTAGGAAATCTGTGCGAGTCACATGCAAATTGTATACCACTTTTATCATCGTTAGGGATCACGCATGATATGGTCCGCACTCTAGTGCTCAGAAACTAGAATTAACTCAAAGTTCAAAAAACTTAAGAATAACAAAACAATAAGCATATTACAAAATATGTTGATGAAAAAAATTAGCATCAGAATATGTCCACTAGGGTTATGCCGTAAATTATCTTAACAATCTAATAATTAATGTTGAAGCACTAAATGAACTTATGAGTGTAGGTGTGGTCCTTAGTGAACACATGATCATCTGAGCAAAAACTGATCTAGAAAAGAAACGAGCCTCTTCTCTTAGGCCCCATGAGGAAATTCTGTGATTGGAAAAGCGGGAATTGGCCCCCTAAAGCTACTTTATGTAATGTCAGATGTTTAACTACATCCTCTTATGACACAATAGAATTCTAATCATCGTTAGTAATACTAACACAAGTCTATACTAAAAAGGCTATTTGAACATACAATGATCATGAAATTTTTTAATATCTTGGGACAAAATAATTTACCATTTCTGACACCACACATAAACAAGAGAATATTTTATTATGCTAGAATCAGCACCAATGATGTTACGTCCAGATCTGTGCTTTACATGTAGAATACAGAGTCACAAAACTATAGTTCAAAAGTAATTTCGCGATGAGTTCACCACAAGAATGGGAACTACCCTGAACTGCAAGTTTGACTTAGGTTATAGTCAAATAAAGGGAGAATTACCAAAAAATTCCTAAACCTATTGCAAGTGTGCCACTTCACTCCTCAATCTTTTTTTTGTCCAATTTAGTCCTAAACCTTTTATAATTGCGTCAATTCAGTCCATCCGGCCAAAATTGGCCGGTCGGCATTGACATGGATGCTGGCGGGGGATAGTCGGCCGGTGAGATAATTTTTTAATATTTTTATTTTTTTCGAATTTTTAAATATTTTTTTTAAAAAAAATTTAACTCTTTTTTTTTTTTGGCCTTCTTCTCCTTCCTCCGGGCCGGCCGACGCCGGCGATGAGGCCTTGCCGGCCACTGGCAAGGCTCGCCCCGCCAGCCACTAGCAGAGGCGAGCCTCGCTCAGCGACGACGAGGAGGCCATCGCCACATCTGGCAAGGCTCAACCTTGCCATGGCTGGGCAAGTCCGAGCCTTGCTAGATCTGGTGACAGTCGCCTTGCCAGCCACTAGCGAGGTCGAGGGTCGACCTCCCCCAATGGCCGGCGAGGCTGCCATCGCCATCACACCACCCCCATCGCCTCTGTCACCTCCCCCGTCCCCCCGATCGTCAGCACGATCTCTCCCTCCAAGCTCAAGCGGCCCTCCCCAGCCGTGACCGTCACCAAAACCCTGTTCCAACGCCTCTGGACCGACGAGGACGAGATCGAGCTCCTCCGCGGGTTCCTCGACTACACCACGTAGCACAGCAGGGCCTCGCCCTGGCCAGTGGCCGGTGAGGGCCGAGCTCACTGGATCTGGCGAGGCTCAGCCTTGCCCAGCGATGGCAAGGCTGCCATCGCCAAATCTGGTGAGGCTTGGCCTCACCCAACCATGGCGAGGTCAAGCCTCGCCGGATCTAGCGACGCCGCCTCGCCGGCGGGCGAGGCTCGCCTTCGCCGGGGCCGCCGAGGCTAACCTCGCCGGCCGGAAGAGGGAGAAGAAGGCCGAAATATATATATTTTAAAAAATATTTAAAAATTCGAAAAAAATAAAAATATATTAAAAAATTACCTCGCCCGCCCACCAATTTTGGCCGAATGGACTGAATTGGCACAATTATAAAATGTTTAGGACTAAATTGGACAAAAAAAGTTTAGGACTGAATTGACACAATTGCAATAGGTTTAAGACTTTTTTGGTAATTATCCCTCAAATAAAGAGATTAATTAACACAAATACGAAAAATGAACAATATAATCACAATAAACCATGAATCAAGAATGAAGTGCAAGGATGTTGTCTAACTTCATATTGAAGACCTTTATAGTGTCCTCGTTGCGATTGACTCCTATCACACAGGGAATTCTATAGCTATAGATATACTCCTTAGCATGAGCTTCATATCCTACTGCCACAGCAAGAAACATTGCCACAATGCCATAATTTGTGCCATTCCCTTTTAACAGGCTATACTATAGAAGGTCATACCATGTGGCCCACTTACTATATGCACCAGTAACTGACAATCATTGAAAATGCAATAGAGTTGCATCACAATACCATACATGATGTCCACGATATTCAGAAAAGCGCCAATCATAATCCAAACGTCTTACCTAGTTGTGCAAAGCAAATGAGAGGATTTAACAAGAAGAACCAATGCACACGGATTGTTACAACCTTACCCTGGATGAACCACCTAAGCGTTAGCTGATAGATTACTAAGTCTAGACTTAGTTCGGGCTCTCCCAAACCCATATTAATTCTCAACTTAAGTTTCAAGTATTTAACATACAAATGATTCTTATTTAGGAGTCATCAATATAGTGGGTCAATTGAATACTCAAGTAAAGTATCGGGAGAAACACTTTACTTCTATAAACTAGAGATTAAATGAGTTTGGGGACTTAATAACACTAAATTACTCTAACGCCTTTTTTAGTACCTTTTATCTTTTATTTCAAAAATATTTTGTAAGTAGCTTGAATTGATTTTAAACCTGTCTCTAACAAGTAAGGTGATCATGTGAGTGCACATCCATTATTAAACACTCAATCATCAAAGCAATAAATAAGTCACAAGCATAAGGAGGTAACACTTCCCTCAACACAAACGAAAGCATCTGCAACAAATATTAATTAAAAACACCTATTCAACACAAAATTTGTAGTTGTCAAAAAATTTTGCTCAAATCTCTTTTTGGGTTTTCTTTTATGAAAACTAAGCTATATGTCATGCAATTTAGTTAAATGGCCTAATTCTAATGATGGACAATTTCTAACTAAATGGACCTAGCAACAATTACTAAATGATTGCATTTTATGGACATGATATTTTGTAATTTTTATTAAAATTCATAATTAAAATTAGTAGAAATAAAAATATACCTAAAATGAGATATTGTCTATTTTAAGTTATGAAATAGACTAACATAAATCCTATCTTAACTTAGTAAGATATGTCAACAAGCAATTCAATGCAAAGATATTATCTAACATGCATTCTAATTTAATTAGAAAAGTATCTAAAATATTCTATCATGCAATTCTATCTAGAAAACCAATCCCGAACCACGTGACATGAAATGCAATTTTATTTTATTTTTAGTATTTTCAGTTTGAAGAAAGCAACTAAAATATTCAAACCACTCAATTCACGAAGATATCATCCGATTGATTCAAATATAGAAACAATATCTAATCATCCAAATTTTCATAGATAAAATTGATAAATTGATCTTAATCCTTAAAGATCAAATTATCAATGTTATGGATGCCTACGCAATGAATAATTCCATCTAAAGCCTTATAGATAGAATTAAAGATTATATGCGATGGGAATTAGGAAATATATCTTAATGGATACTATGCATATTACTCAAAAAGGATTAAATTAGATATCAATCTCATTGATCTAAGCAATATGATATTTAAATCAAATTCGGATGAGATTTTTTATCTAATTTGCAGATATACTTTTAAATTCGAATTTGTCGATGCATGGCTTGCGAATGGTGGCCGGTGGTGCCACTCATGGCAGCGGTCACACGGTGGTTCACAGGGATGCTAGCCGACAAGGTCTCATGGTGGTGCTTATGATCAACGAAACTACAAAGCAAAAACTTCACGGGATGGCTCGGTTCAAGGATGAGCTCGATGGGACAGCAGCTCGTCTCGACGTCAGGCCAAAGGATAGTGTTGGAGCAGCTCACGTAGGGGCTCGGCGGCTCAGCACGGCAGGGCAACAGCGAGCTCAACGAGCTCGCCGGGGACTCCGCGCTTAAAGAAACGCAGGCGTGAAATTTGATAAAGACTGCCTTGGTTAATTCCTGCTTTTTGTATGTCCCCCAAAAGAAGACCGTGTGGGATTTTTCCTTCCTCGTTCTTTGCCGAATGCCTCCACTAAAGACTTTGACCAAGCAACCTCTTACCACTTCCGTATCTCAAAAGAAACGAGAAAGTGGCATCTTCTAACATGTAACGGGTGATGAAACCGTGGAATAATTGCAATAACGTGCCAATAAAACCTGCAGTAAAAATAAAGATCAGAACTTTGCAAAATCGGTCTCGGCAAGTTGCTGCAGCTTGATGTGGCACAACCAAGGTTACTCGTCGTGGGAAACTCGCTGGAAAGACTTGCAGAAGACACCTAACACACAAAGATGTAATCTGAAATTTTTGAAGGCTCAATGTGATGAGCAGCGGCTGATGCCATGAATGCGACGCAGGGCTGAGATCTCGCTGGAAGTGTCAACCCTGCTGCGAAATGTGGATGTCACGGCGAGCCGCTGAGGACAATGGATGGGGTGGGCCTGGATCAATGACGCATAGGCATGAGGCAAGGAGCAGTTTCAAGCTCGCGCTGCAAGGCGGTGCGGCAACGAGATGTCTTGGCCAAGGCTTGGCTAAGAGCTCCCTTTCTCTCCTCTCTTCTCTCTCATGTGTGGTCGCGTATATCAATCGTGAAGCCCCCTCTTCTTTTGCAAATCACACTGGTTTTTATAATGCCCCCTTACCGACATCTTGGGATGTCAGCGTATTTTCTTTCTTTACTTCATCAACCAAATAATCTTTATTTTGCTGATCGAATCTCGCCTCACCTCAACGCAGTTTTTTATTTTTATTTTCTATCTTTATTTTCCATATATTGCATGAATATATAAAAGATCCACCGCCATATCATTCTTTCTTTTTGTTGGCCAAATTTTTCTTCGATGCTCTTGAACGAATATTAGAAGAATAATAACAATCATTTCCAAAATATAACAATCTTCCAACTCCTCACCATGGGTTTAGTCTAACTCGTTAAATTAAAGCTCAGAACCATCAATTCAAACCCATCCATTACTAATCCAATGCTGATGCAATAATAAAAAATATAATAAATGCTCCTAAAACTATATGCTCTACAATCCAATATCAATATTTTTGCATAGGGATTAGAAATTAATCCATAATTTTCTATGTAATAAATAAATGATTGGGTCGCCAAAATTTAGGTGTCAACAAAGATCTAATAGGAAGCCTAAGTAACTCGTGACATGTAATAGCATTCTGCATTTATCTATAATATTTGAACGAATCATATACTACAAAATGTCATAAACAGCAAATGAATGGAAAGGGATGAGAAAGCTGCTCTTAATAGGAAATGCATTTCATGAAAAATTTCAGATCTTTCTTCAAATACCCACAACACAGAGTCTAACAGTGGACCTTATGCGTGAAGCATGGACAATTCTCTTTGCTCCTTATTATTAGGTATTCTAATTTCTAGTATTGAAGTGCAGTATTCTTTGAAAGTTTATGTGAAATTGCACTGGTCGGCTTGATACGCAATGGCCGGAATTCAGGTAGGCATTTCACCAAACACCTGGTCGGAGGAGCTCCGGCCGGCTTGATACGCAACGGCGCACACCAAGTGTTTGGTGAAATGCCTACCTGAATTCTGGCGAGGTTGGTGGCGATCGGCGGCTTATCGGTGGCAGCTGGACGTTCCGGGGCTCCTCGGCTTCTTCTCCAGCCCGTTCCCTCTCCCTTCCTCTCGATTTCTCTCTGTCTTTTTGTGCTCTCGGTTTCCTCGATGCTTGCTATGTTGTGGGTTCCGATTGGGGTTGGAGGCGGTCGGCGACTCTGGCAACGATCGACGGTAGCAATCGACGGCCTAGGGAGGTCTCCTTCTCTGTGTTTCTCTCTCTGTTTGGTCTCCTCTCTGTGTTTCTCTCTATGCTTCGTTCTCCTCTTAGTGTTCTATGGTGCCGATTCTCCTCCTCTCCTGCTGGTCTTCGCCCCCTCCTTTTTCTTCCCGTTTCTCCCTTTTTTGGCTCTCTTTTTCTTCCTGACTCCGAAAAATATAAAATAAAATAAAAAAAAAAAAAAAAAAAAAGGAATTTGTTTCTTTTTTCAATTATGTCTGTGTGGGTTAGAGGTAATCCATTTTTTATTCTGCATTTGTTGCATGAATCACGGAAAATTATGTATTTTCCATTTTGTTTATTGTGGATTTTAAGTGATCCTATTTTTGGTTCTTCATTTGTTGCAGAAACTATGATGCATTATGCACGGATACCTGCAATCCTGAGAATGGACGAAGGAAAAGCAAGACTTAAAAGGCTAATGACAGAGTTAGCTGATTATCGGTGGCATGACGGTAATTTAGTATCACACATGGTCAGGGTCAATCAGATGATATAGGAAATCATTTGGAATGGTTATCTTATGCCGGATTTAAAGAAGGTGCCGGCTTTGATGAACACTCTTCCACCTAAATGGCAAGTAGTGTTAGATCGGCTATGGGAGGTCAACGTGGTCTCGGGTTATAGGAGGCTAGTGGAAGCTTTTGTAAGAGAGTATTATGGGATTGAGTTGGCCAAAACTTCAACCCTTAGATTGAGCGCCACATGGCACAGAGTGAATGCGCCTTGGAGGCAACATGAGAGCTCTCCAAAAGTTTTTCCATGGTTGGCAAATATGCCTTCAAATTTCTTAGATATTTTGACTGGATTAGAAGAGACATTCCCTATTTATTTCTTAAATTAGTTTGAGATGTTTTTTAAGTGTGAATATCTTTTTCTATGTTGATATTTCTTTTTGGATATATTACTTAGTGTAATGAATTGTTGTATTAGCTGAAAGCATTACTATTTTATTGGATGTCAATTATCTGTTGCTTTCGTTAATTGCTGATTGCTGTAGATAGTTAGGCAAAAGTTATAGAAGTTTTTGTAACTTCATAAAATTTATTTTGCATAAAACAATTATATTAATGATAGTTTTAAGTTAGGATTTTTGGAGGATGATTGGAAACATAGTGACATTTTGATTCTGAAACCTTACTTGAAATTATTCATTGATATGATGGGTCTGTGCAAAGTGGATGCATAAATGATAGGCATTAATTATTTGTGCATATATATCTCGATGTGTTCAGATTGATGGTTTTAGCAACTAAGAACGTAATTGCTTAAATGAACGGCAACAATTGTAAAATATTGAATATGAAGATTCAATATGTGCTGGAAAAGCAAGAAGCACTAGAAGCTCTTGCCCATGTTATGGAAGATCTAGAGGATGCTGTGCGCCACCTTGAGCTGGTAGAGGACCGCTTGACGGCATGTGAACCGAAAATAGATATTTACAATGCTGGTTCTAGCTCAGAAATGGCTTTAAGCTCTAAGCGCAAGCGTATTGATTCGTTCAATATGTGGAAATGCAAATGATCAAGTCCTTATTGCAAGAGATCAAGAGTTAACCAACACAAGAGATGAAAACATCCTCAAGTGAAGAAAATGTCAAGAGTGAGGTGTTACAATTGTGACAAGAAGGGTCATTATGCTCGCATCAATAAGTGAGCCAAAGAAGGTAAACACCTCTTGTACATTTGAGAACTTTGCTTTTGTGTCAAGTTCTGCATTATTGGCTAAATCCAATCATTTGTGGACTGTAGATTCAGGAGTAACAGACCATATAGCAAAGGATAGAGGATCCTTCGTGGGATTCCGACGAGTACCAACTGGAACTAAGTGGATCTATGTAGGAAATAACTCTAGAGATGAAGTTAAATGGATTTGCACCCGCCAATTGAACGTGTGTAATGGATGCACCTTGTTCCTACATGATGTTCTATATGCTCCGGAAATTCGTCGAAATTTAAGTGTCTGTTTTTTGTGTTGGTTAAGCTTGGTTTTATGTGTGAACTTCTGTAATAGCGATGTAGATTTGTAATTGGATACAAACTACTATGGTTGTTGTCACTTTCTGGATGGTTTTATTATACTAAATGTTGACTGTGGTGATGTCAATATTAGTTATTCCATTGTTTCACGTATTCTACTTCATATGATAATAATGTGATTATGTGGCATGCTAGACTTGGTTATATTGGCTAACAACATATGAATAGACTAGCCAAAGAGGGCTTGTTAGGCAACATTGAAAAAGTCGATTTGCCCATATATGAGCATTGCCTAGTAGGGAAAATGACAAGGAAACCATTTGGAAAAAGTAAAAGAGCTGAATTTCCTCTGCATTTAATACATTCTGACGTCTGCGGTTCAGTGAATGTGAAAGGAAGGCATGGGGCTATTTATTTTATCACTTTTATAGATGATTATACTCGATTCGGATATGTCTATTTGATTTCTCATAAATCTGAAGCATTAAGTTGTTTCAAAAGGTTTATGAACTTGGAAGTAAATCAATTAGACAAGAAAATAAAAGTATTAAGATCCGATCAAGGTCGAGAATATTTATCTGATGAGTTCAGAAAATTATGTGATGAAAAAGGAATAGAAAGACAGTTGTCTATTCCATATACTCCTCAACAAAATGGTGTTGCGGAGAGAAGAAACAGAACCCTACTGGAAATGGTTAGATCCATGATAGCGCATGCTAACTTACCTATCACTTTTTGGAGTAATGCGTTGTTAACTGCTGCCTATATACTTAACTGTGTGCCTTCAAAATCAATTACTTCCACTCCATATGAGTTATGGACAGGTAGAAAACCGGACTTAAGTTTTCTTAAGCCATGGGGTTGTGCTGCCTATACACATGAGTCCTCTCACAAGTTTGGCAAATTGGGTCCTAGAGGAAAGAATAGTATTTTCATAAGGTACTCAGAACACTCGAAATGGTATGTGTTCATAGGTAAGCAGGAAAGTGGGAGTATAACTGAATTTGAATCACGGGATGTCACATTCTTAGAGGATGAGTTTCCTAAGAAGGGCGAAATAAGGGAAGATTACTCCCTATTTGAAACCTTGGATCAAGATAATGATCTTAGTGGAGTTCGTCCAAGTGGGAGTAATATGAGAAGTGATGAATTGAATTCAAATCATTCTCAATTGCAACCACATGATGAGACGACATCATCATTACCTAATCCAAGTGGGAGCATAATTGAGAATGATGTGCAAAGTGTACAATCTCCCATACGGCGAACAAGTCGCCAAAGTATTCCCCGTTGACGTTTTGACATTGAAGGGAAAACTTTTATGGTTGCTCCATAAGATGAGGATGAGCCAAGAAATATTAATGAGGCTCTAAATTGCCCTAGTAAGGAAAAATGGATCATGTAATGGAAGAGGAAATGGAGTCAATGAAGTCAAACCAAGTTTGGAACTAGTTGATTTTCCAATAGGACGCAAAGTTATTGGGAACAAGTGAGTTCTCAAAATAAAGAGAAATGCTGATGGCTCGATAAAAAGGCATAAGGCTCACCTTATGGCGAAGGGGTATAATCAACAAGAAGTAATTGATTATGAAGAAATATTTTCTCCTGTAGTGAGATTTACCTCGATTCGCATAATTCTGGCAATAGTGATTAGTATGGATCTTGAGTTACATCAAATGGATGTAAATACTGCTTTCTTCAATGGAGAATTAGAGGAAGAAATATATATGGAACAACCTGTTAGTTTCATAGTGAAAGGCCAAGAAGAAAAGGTATGTCGACTTTTGAGGTCGATATATGGCCTTAAGCAATCGTCAAGACAATGGTATATACCATTTCATAATGCCATAATGGAATATGATTTTACAATGATAGATGAGGATCATTGTGTATATATCAAAAGATCCAATGATCAATTTGTGATCATATCATTACATGTTGATGATATACAAATTGCCGAAAGTAATATGGAGTTTGTTCATACTGTCAAAAATTGGTTGTCTTCCAACTTTGAGATGAATGATATAGGATTGTAAACTCATAAACACTCATATTGCAAAAGGTGAAGGATTGAGCTATAGACTGTGTCCAAGGACTCCACAAGAGAAGGAATAAATGAAACATGTTCCTTATGCTAGTGCTATTAGGAGCTTGATGTACGTTATGATGTGTACAAGACCTGATATATGTTTTGCAGTTGGAATGGTGAGTAGATACCAATCCAATTCAGGTCAAGCACGTTGGAAAGCCGTTAAATGAATACTAAGGTATCTAAAGGGGACTGCTGATTATACGCTGAGTTATTATGGAAAGAATCTGCGACTCTAAGGCTATTCTGATGCTGATTAGGGAGGAGATTTAGATGAAAGAAAATCTACCTCTAGGTTTGTTTTCGTACCGAATAATGGCACCACATGTTTGAGCAGTAAGAAACAAAAGTGTATAGCCTTGTCCACGATGAAAACTGAGTTCGTGGCATTATCAACAGCTGTATAAGAAGGTGTTTGGCTTAAGAGATTTTTTGGATCATTTATATGTTATTGGAAGTGCTGCAGATTTATTGTTGGTTAACTACGATAGCCAAGCAACAAAAATGTACACTAAAGATCCAAAATATCATGGCAAGACCAAACCTATAGATACCAAGTATAACTTTTGTCAATGATATGATTGCATGAAAAGATGTGAACTTAGAGTACATACTACGCATAGAATGGTAGCAGATCCTATGACAAAGCCAATACCTAGAGAGTGTTTTGTGGCCATATGAAATCTCTAGGATTGCGTAGAGACTGATGTACTAAATATTGTAATTTCCCTAAGTGTCCACATTTGATGAATTTGTGTTTTCATCATTGATGCCTATGAATTTTCGTTTGATCTTTATGTATCTTAATGATTAGTGTATTATTTTAAGTTGAGAAAGTATGTCGGACAGATATAAGATTAGCCCACTCACACGGGTAATCACCTCTATTTATTATGTGATAAATAGAGATGAGACTGTTTTTAAGCTTATTATCTCGGTGATAATCAAGGAGCTCAAGCTTAAAATATGTACGTTTATGGCTTGAGTGTTAAGATGAGAACATAATACTTACTATGTCCAGTAAAATAACCCACATATTTTACTTTGCATTTTATGATACCAGATGTGAGTTCTAATGAATTTTTTGTGAATGAGTAGATACGTGAACTCAAGTTAGAAATTGGGTATGTCTGAACTATCATCTGTACGGTATTGAAGGTGTAGACCTACGCTCTATGGGAAATGAGTTATTACCATAATACGTATTTCATACTACGTATGCATGAGACGACCAATAAGAGTGGCAAAAGTTTGATCTCAACTTTTTATGTTGTGTGAGACTCTTGAGGAAAAAAGTTCCTCAATTTTGAGTCCCCCTCATGACTTTACTTATTTTCAAGATTTCTATTTAGTGTTTGCTATCTTAGGATGTTGCCAATGGTCATGAGTTTGATTCGATCTAATGGGATATTTCTAGAAAAGCAAGCTAAACTGAAATTGAGAGTTTGAAGGAAAGAGGAAGATCAATTTTGGAGAATCACATTGTAAGTTTTATATTCACCGGTTAACCAATTATGACTGTCTTTGGGATAATCATAATTGTGAATACAATATATATCATTGTTTAAAAAAGATCAAGAGAGATATAAATGTGATCGATCGATCTAGGGTACTGCATATTAAATCTACTCGGAGTGTGATGCCCATTATGAGCTACTGTATATTCCTAATAGATGCATGGCAACGAGCTCTCAAAGTATGCTGGTCGCACGGATTATTCACCGGTATGAATGTTGAAGAGAGGTAAAGAGAATACTATTCAGCCCACCATGTACGAGTGAGAGATGATGGTTTTTATATGATATGGGCTTAAGGCTCGTCCGCCCATGTTGGGCCTAACAGCCCGGCCCACAAGAGTAGAGCCCATGGATGAAGGGGCACGATTAATTGTATTTTAGAGGGTACATAATTAAAGGAGGAGAGAGAGGAAGACACTCGTTGGAATAACACACGTACGTTCCTCTCCCTCTCTCCCTCCAAAAAGAAAGTAAGCAAAAATAGGCGACGCCGTCTTCCCTTCAAGTGAATTGTCGTCATCGGATCGAACAGGGCCAATTTCTCTTTCTCACTTCAGTATTGGTGTTTAATATGTGGCTAACAAGGTACGCTCGAATCTGTGGTGTGCTTTAGGATCGGTGATATGTGATTTTCCCAGGCTTCGTCTTCTGCATTCGATTTAGGGATTCGATTTAGTGTCGAATCCGGTTTTTTGGGGATCCGTTAATCCCAACAACAGACCTCTCACGAAGACCACGACCGTGCTTTGCCGTCGTGCATTCCCGACCAAGAATCACACCATCTCGATCTCCCCTTGCCGTCCTCCATCGCCGCTCCTTCCGCCCGTCTCCGCCGATCTCATTTTTCCTTCCTCATGGTGTCCCGGGGCAGTCAAGACCGGCTGGAGGGAGGAGAAACGAAGCGCAGGCCGAGCCGAAGGAGAAAGGGGCTTGGGCTGGCCCCAACTCAGGGGAGGAAGAGAAAAGAAAAGGGGTGGGTCGGGCCAAAGGAACTAGCCCAACCTAACCATTTTTGATCATTTTTTTTACTTTTGTTTTTTTTTTTTGTGACTAATTCCTAACATTGTACACGATTAAGTTCTAAAAATTGTAAAATTTAGTTTTCAAATAAGAACAAAATAAATTCTCATTAGGGTCATCTCTATATGTGGCTTATAAATAGTTTGCATTTCCTTTATTACATAACTCAAGTCTTTCGGAGATTGAAATAACAAATAAGAAAAGTTATTTGGAATCATAGAACATGGTATAATTAAAATGTTTGCATATAATGTCCTATGTCGAATTTTGTGGATCAACATTGTTGATCTTATTTATATTTAAATTCTTCATTCTCAATCATAAAAAAAGTTAATGGGTAAGAAGGTGAATCGGACTTACATAAAGTGACATATCTTGATACTCCAAAACAATGGATATGCTTTTTTAACCAATCTATTAAATAAATGAGCCAGCAACAACTCATCCACAATAGTTTGTCTTTGTGAGAAAATGTTGGATGCTTTCAAAGCATCATGTGATCAACCACCCAAGTAATTATTATAAATTAAGTTCTATGAACCTTTAAATTTCCTTTAAAGAAAAAAAAATTATGAATGTTTTTGGAGCACTCAACAGTCTCTCTTTTTGTGCATGCACTTCCCTACTGCAATTATTCTGTCGCTTCAATATGGCTTCAAAGTTTGGACAATTTTAAGTTTTCTTTAAAAGTGCCATATGGCACTACCACAAGTCAAATGTTGAGGCAAGTTTTAGGCCTAATAAGTAAGATATAATTAAATGAAAATATACGTAGTAAACTAAATATAAATCGTAAAGGTTGAAGACATTCATGTTGAGACTAGTAGTTTGGACAGTTCAAAGTCAATCTTGTTTATGCACTAAGTTCACTCAATATTTATGTTCAATTGATAATTTTACCACTAATGCATAAGGGTTAGTTTCTAGAATTTAACCATAATAATATCATGTCTAAATTCGATCCATTAAATCTCAATTGTCAAAAAGATGATTACTTTACTATCTATTGTGTATGATCCGATAGTCTCTGGTAAATCATATTCATAGAATAAAATTTTCAAACGAGGGGAATGATCGTAATGGTGCAAGTGGAACAAATTTAAAATTGCATTTCCATTTGTCGATTGTAATATATGATCATTAGTTTTTGGATTTTGAGCTAAGAATGAATTCCAATTTGTATTCTTGTTTTAATTTATAGGTGGAGATGAATTTGTTCAGGATTACCACAAAAATTGTATTTAATCTGTGGAAGATCATAAATTCTCATTGTAAATTCTCATCCTTGAATTTCTTGGGAAGAAATCCAAGTTCTTGGGAACTCAAGTCGAGTTGAGCTGAGATTGACACATCCAAATTTGATTTCATTACTAGAATGTGTGAAGTCCAATTGCGCAGAAATTTTACAGTTTCTCTCCTTCTAAACGAGAGGCATGGGTCATAATGCGAAATAATTTTAAATGTAATATTAAATAGAGGATCGATTCCCACTGATCTAGTTCCACCTAGGAACCATGAATTGATCTTGGAGACCAGGAACTAGACCAGACTAGTCTTAGATCCGATCCAATGGAACCGATCATTTAGCCAAAAAATTAATAAATTATTTAAAAAAATACTAGAGCTATTACTATTTTAGGTTTATTGCTATTTTTAAAAATATATATTTTAAAAAAGCTGGCCCAATCCAGTCCTGGTTCCCCCTAGAATTGGTCCTGGAATTGGGAACTTAACTAAACTAACCGGGTCCGATCTGGTCTACGCAGTTCTTAGTTCGAGCGGTCCTATATGCCCATCCTTAATATTGAAGACAAGCAAAGTAACAAAAAAGATTGACAAAAAAAAAAGTAACCAAAAAACAAACAAACAAATAAACAAACAAACAAACAAAGTGGCTGTTTGAAGTTTGAACAAAGGGGAGTGACTCAACTCTAAATTTGTGGCAGAGTTAATGCAATAATAATTACTAGACAAAATTGATAAATTGTCAAAAAATTTAAACAAAAGTTGACAAATTGAAGAATTCATAATTGAATTGATTTTCGTATAATAAGTTAGAACTTTTATTCTAATAAAATGAGAAAACCAAATTAAGTAAAATTATCTCATAATAAAAGAAAATGAAAGAGTTAAAAAGTAAAAAAGAAAACAGTGTATGTGAAATTATATATAAGTAAATTTAGAAAGAAGAATGTTGAAGAAATCCGAAAATGCCTCAGCAAATTGAAGAGGGGCCAACGTGTTGGCACGGAGGGCATGGGCATCGTTAGTTTGATATCTTTCACAGGCAATATAATTTTTTTAGTACTTTATTTTTTTAATATTTCAATTCACAAACAATAGTGGCATATATATGTGTGTGTGATTTTCTGCCGTAATATTTAAAAAATTAAGGATCTTGTTGTTGTTTTCAAATAAAATATCAAAAAGCTCATATTGTTTCTAAGCATATTGAAACAAGCTCATTCGGGGCAAAATCGATCATATGATATTAATATGTGCAGAAGCAATTTTTTTTTCTGAGTAGCATACATATGGCCGCAATGTGCATGGCCCCAACAGCTAAAGCAGTAGACAACCCAATTAAAATGTGTTGTTTTATAAGCATGAGGTAAACCCATTTAGATCCATTTATACGGGCGCTGTGTTTTTTAAAACCCCTAAAACCCTTTTTCAATCCATTTATAATGGGTAAAAATATTTCGCTAACTCTCTTACCAAAGAATCTCATGCGAACCACGTGAGAAGTTCTTTACAATTACCAGTTTCTACCCCACTGAGAAGTTCTCTACAATTATCAGCTTCTCCCCCACTCAGCCATCGTATAAATTCATCTTGAATCTTGATCATCACGGGGAGAAACGAGAACAAAAAGGAGAGGAAATATAGTACTCGTCAGTTATAGGAAATTTCACATGATCGACGAATCCATAATTAATGCTAGGACATAGTATCCTTAAATGGAATTAAGTATAAAATCACTTTTGTAAATCTCTTTTTATTACCGACGATATATGCCGTAATTTATTAAAAGAAAAATACTAAAAATGCAAACCAACACATTGTCCCTCATTTCTATCTTACCTTTAATTCCTCCGACTTCATCTTATCACAACCTCTAAGGTCACAACCTCCGACTTCATCTTATCACAACCTCTAGGGTCACAACCTGTAGCATCACCCATTGCTTCACACTTTCATCCAAAAACCTCTACACCTCCTCCATGACACCAGTGGTTCTGCAGCATCATGCGATTCATGAAAAGCATTATTTCTTGATTTTGCTAGAGAAATGAATCAAACCGTTCACCGATCAACAATGAGAACAGTGAGAATAGCGATTCCCCTTCCATCTCATCTTCTTTCATTGTGGATCTTCATCAATCCACCATGATAGCAGTCGAGTTGGTGTTTGCCCCATCGAATAGACGTTTAGAGAAAATATTGAACTCTTCAAGTGCATTTGGTAACCATTCGCTTTTCAAGACAATTTCTAATTTTGTTCCCTAAACAAATTTATGAGCATTTGAACACATTTGGTAACTATACAAAAATTTTATTTTCTAAAATTAAAGAAAAAAAAAAAGAATGCGTGTGGAACAATCCTCAATTTTTTTGTGACTTAGAATTTGAAATTTTTTTCTTTCTTTCTATCATCTCTTCTTCTTCCTCCTCTAGCTGGTCATCGGGGCCTCGTGAGACCTCGTCAACCTTTCCCTGAGGTCAACCATCCACAATCATGATGAGGGCCTGGCAAGGCTCCAACAAGGTCACTAGCCATTGCCAAGCTCGAGGACCGATTAAAGGAGGAAAAGAAGAAAATAAAATAAAATATCTTGATTTAAAATATTATTCCTAGAACAAAAAGTAACTTTTTTGACTTATTAGTTCTATTCCAAATCTATTCCATAATCACTAATCTATTCACGAATAAAAAACTAACTAACATTACCAAATGATTTTTTTTTCTCTCTTTCATTCCAACAAACAAAAGAATAGAAATAGTCAAGAATTAACCGGATTACTAAACAATGCCTTCATTTTCTTCCAACTTCAACTCACCCTCAATGTGAAATGGAGGAGCATAGGAAGCATGGAATTTGTCCTCCGATCCCTCAGCACTTCTTGGCATCACAATCTTCGCTAAATAAGATCTAATCCTTTCCTCCGAATAACTTGTTTCCCTTTTCAACACTTCAACAGCCTATTCAAGAGTCCCGGCTTTAGGTCCTGCTTTTGTGGACTTCGATACTCTAGGGAGTTCCTGTCACGATCAATTCGAATGACATCACAACTCAGTTTCATGAATTGATTGAAGATTTCTTGCTCCATTCCCTTCAACACCTTAAATGAGTCCAAAGTGAAGTAAGAGAGAAGGGTGGAAACATTACGGATCTGTTGTAGACAGATGGTTAGTATTGCAGGTTTGAAAAGTGGATAGCTATTTTAGTTATGTATTTAGTTACATGTATTCATTTACTTTGCAAGAATGACTAAAAAAACAGCTAAAAAAGGTATGAAAATATTATTTACATGAAAATTGAAATTATTCCCAATGAGTCGTGGAAAAATGTCTTATTCAGTAGCAATAAAAAGGCTCTGCACAACTTATATGGGCACTATTCACCTGTTACTGCCAGAAACTTTGCCATGAGTGCGGGAGATAACTAAATAAATTAGCCTCATTCTTGACTAAGAGGGATTTATCTCTTCATACAGCTATTTGCAGGAGGAGTCAAGTTGTCATGGATTGTAACTAATGTAACAAACTATCATTTAAAATTGTTAATGGTCATTAATACGGTTGTTAAGTTGCATTATAGATGCCTAGAAAATGTCAATAAATCGTAAGATTTTATACTAATAGATGTAATATTAACTCTATTCTTCCCCGACACACGTAGCTCGGCCTAAACGCCTCGCAGGGTAAAGATCATCCAAGTTTTTAGGTCCCACTCCATTAACGTAATTATTGAGACTCCTATTCTTTTTAAATTTGAAGTAATTAACTTTAAGTTCTTTGACAAAAAAAAAAAAGTCCTAAGAAAACTAGTTACAACTCATTTCCTAATGACAATCTTCTACATGTACTTCAAAAAGCTGCTTACATGCTTCTCTTTCTATTTCTTGCAGAGCAAAGGCCACGAATCAAAATAGCCAAATCACTCTCTAGTGAAACCTCTTTTATCATTTCCACACCGCAAAAAACACAGGATATGTCTATATGACTATCTTGTGAAGCCTTCATTGAAAAAGTAACCTTTGTAATCTATGAACCATGTGAGAGGGAATAAAGACATTGCACAGCCATATATGTATGCTATGTTATAAAAATCTAATGCAAGCTAGCAAGTGATGAATCTGAAGAAAGCTTTATTGCAAATCAGATCACAAAGTGACACGACTCTAAAGAATAACGAGTTTAGATCTCTTGGATATCTATCATATTCACATGTAAACAAATGATAGAGCTCCGTCTTACCCAACATATGAGAACATACTTTCCAGTAGTCAGAAAATCGCAACATTCCTGACCAGATGTCAACAGAGTCAGTTCTTCAACATTTATACCTCTAACCTCGAAAGAGAACTAGTTCTTCAAATAAGGCCAGAATGAAGTCATGCTTTCTAAACATAACGGCAAGATAAAAAGTAACTTAAGGGCGAGGAGAGTCAGCATTTCGTTGACCAAGTAAAGCAGGAGGAGAAAAAATCTAACACAGTTTATGTAGACATTTTGGGAGACAACTCTCCAGTCTCGACATAATGTGCAAGTTTAAGGAGACCAAAGAACATAGAATAGTCCAACAAAAATCCATAATCTTTTCTCTTAAAGCACACATATCTTCAAATGAAATGCCAAGTGTAACTTACATTTGTGAAAAGTGTTAAACTTGGTAAGCACAACCCGAAACCTACAACAAGCAAACTAACTTCAAGTAAGCATTGTCATGAATATAAATTAAAATGCACTCTAAGATCCAGCTTTCATCATTAGAAAAAAGGAATCCTAAAAGGAAGTGCCACAATATTACTGTCAGAGATACTGTGAAATTCATCTTCAACATAAATCCATTGTGGTCAGTAAGACTCAGGCAATTGGGAGCCCGAGCCAAATATTAGGAAGACGTGAGAAAATAGATGGCACAAGAGTTATGGACTTCAACCCCACACAACACAAAAAAATCCACCAGAAAAGCAAAAGAACTCTTAGGGAGACAGACCTCTTAGGATACTGAAAACTGCAAAATGAAGAGTTGACTAATAATCACTATTAAAAGAAATAGTTTCCACTTCTTGTGCAATACATAAGCATAAATCAATAACTGATCAATGGTGGTAGAACACTGAGATATTATTGTGTTCTTATGACAACCAATTTCTATTACTAACATCTGTTCAACTTGGACAACACAAACAACATGAGAATACTAATTTTGGCACCACAAATAAAGTAATCTCACTCAGCACTGTCGATTTGTTGAAGAGATCCAGCAAAATTGTAAGAGAACATTAGGTGAAGTCGAATTTCATCCAGAGATGAAGAAGCTTTTGTTGCATCTCATGGACCTGATGAAGAGACAGAAAGGCTCTTAAGAATGTAATAGAGGACAAGAATTGATGGGACTTTTCAAAAAAGGACCAACTTTCAATTCCAAATCACAAAAAAGGAGGTAGGAAGCTGTACCTTTCTTTGTTTGGGGGGCTTCTTTTCTTTTTTAAGCGGTACTTACTTCTCTAAGGCAGGTTTTTTATTTTACCAAGCAGTACTTCCTTCTTTCTAAATGCCACAATTTCTACTTCTCTCTGTGAGAGATATGGAAAGTAGCTATTTTCCAAGGCTCTGGGGTTCTCACTTAATTTAATTCTGCAGAAGGGATATCTTACTTGTAAATAGCTTCCTTTTTATGGTGGGACAGAGCCATAAGGAAAGTGATAATACCTCAATTTCCTCAACAGAAATCCCTGCATGGAGCCAGTGGATGGCAATGCCATCCAATGCAAGATTTCCTCCCAAGTCTCCAACTTTCCACATGCCCAACTCATACAGCTGAGAAATACTTTAACTCCTTGGCCTCCTAGACAAAACCAAAGCTGATAAAAAAGCCATGGATTCCATGAATTCATTGTCTATTACATCATAAAAGCAAGCCCATAATAGTGCTTGTGTTAGCAAATTCATCAATGCTTAACATAATGAGCAAATTCAGGATCTACAGGTTCATGACAGGAGAAACAAATCTAATGCCCTCGCTACCAATAATCCCCACAGAGCATATGCCACTCCTGGGAAGTGATGAAAGCGGTTGGAATCTTCACAACAATCTCACGCATCAACAATCTTTGCAATCAGTTTAATTGCAGAATGACAATCCCCACAAATGCGAAGATTCTTCATTACAGTTATCGTACTACCCTTGACAGTAGTAATCAATGCAAATGCAATAAAGCAAGCCTTTCACTATGGTAAAATAATGACTCTTCCTGTTCATCTTCCACGTCATGGAGAGAGAACCTCTTATCTGGAAGATAACCCAATTCCTTCAACTTCATATTCAACCAATCTAGCTTCCAATATATGTTCTCACTCAAAAGAGTGGGATTTATCCCCCGGAAATAATGCTTTTGCCCTTTTATAGTAACCCAACTTCTACCTGGTTGCTTCACAATCCCTTTATCCCTCATAGTCACTCTTAATCACGAGACATCACTCCCATCTATTAGCAGAAGCATAGAAGTTGGACAGTAAACATAAGCAGCACTACAATGTGGTTCTAGGCCAAGAATATAGTTTGCAGCTCTTTCTGCCAAATCTAGGTTAGAATGCATCTTGCAAGAACTAAGCAAAGCAAGCCACACTACTGAAAGTTAGTTTTAAGGGGGCATGTTTCTACAAAAATCCTCTGCTTCCTCTAGCTTCCTACATCGTCCTAGAACATCCACCATATTATGAATAACGCTCATGTTTCAATCTTCGATAGAAGTGTTCTCACCAAAATATCCTGAACACATCTCCCTTGAAGATCCCAGAATGACTACACGAAGAAAGCAGTCCGTGAGTGTGGATCTCATCTGCTGTACCCAGTCCGCGTATCATTTGGCTAAACAACTCCATAGCCCACATCCTCGGCCATGCTGTGCACACCCGCAAATAATGGCATCTCCAGGTGACGTATGTTCTTCTCCTTGAGTCTTATTGAAAAAAACCCTAAACAGCATCATCAAATCTGCCCTAATTAACTATCATGACTACAAGAGAATTGCTTCTGACGTGGTAATTCCACATTAGCACAAAGTCCACGTTAGAGGTTGACATGGGAAAACTCACCAAAATGTCAACGTTCTTGCTCTAAATATTTGAAGGAAGTTAGGTCTTAGCTTCTTCTTCTTCAATTTGCGCTTTGCTTCTTCTTCAATTCCGCTCAAATAGACACACCGCTCGGTCACTCCCTCCATCAGGTTCACTCTCTACACCACGAAGCCAAACCCAGCGAGCTTTTTCCGTCCCCCTTCCATGGCTTAGCCTTCCTGTTTCACTCCGAAGGAATGGATCGGAGGACCCAGAGGATTCCTCCGTAAAGATCAACTGAGTCGCGAGCTCCATAGCGCTTGATCTCTTCCTATATAGGCTCGGGGGTGCCTTGTCACTTGGAGGAGAGAGTGATTTTAGCTGCGATGGATGTGAGAATGCTTTCTCAAAACTTATGAGATCAATCTTGTTTGGCTTAGGATCCATTCTAATTTCTTAAAAAAAAGGACAATTTCTGGATCGCCTCAACACCTTCTACCTGTTCTGGGGCTGGAAAAAATATTGCAATTAAGAACAGAGTTTAGGGTCTTGCTTCGCTTGAGGATTGGTAATGGATTTTTGGTTTCTTTATGGCATGATCAATGGCTCGCCGATGGCCCCCTTGATCTTTTTTTTTTACATCCATCATTGAATTGTCGGGTCTCCTAAGTAGCATCTTGCAAATTTATTCTCCCCCTCGGTCATGCATTTAAGAGTTACTGAGAGTCGGTTTCTCTATCCCGGATCAAACCGATGCACCGGATTGTTTCACCTAATCATCACTCATCCGGATCCTACTACTCGTTGCCTTTGCATGGGATTTCATTAGAACAAAGAAGGAAAGAGTTTCTTGGGACTCCTTTATTTGGAACTACGATATTATCCCTAGAAATCAATTTAACTTGTGGTTGATTACCAAGAACAGACCCACCAGAAGTCCTAATCCATCTCCGCGACCGTCTCGAATTACGCATACGTAATGCTACTCGGACTCTATTGGATCACTTGTTCTTCCAATTGTCGTATCTTGGCCACGCTTGCTTATTTTTGGACGACGAGATGCAATTTACCTTGGAAATCGAGGCCATGGATGGACAACCTTGCTTGGACGATCAAAGGTTTCTCTCTCGATAAAGAAGGATTTCTACCGTCGGATTGGGCGGTTCTCTTTCGGTGGCCTTTGTTATTTGATTTGGAAGAAAAGGAATGATATTATTTTCCGAGGGGAAGCACTATTTGTCGTCTTTGAAGAACCACCTTATGAAGATAGTCAAAGATAAAGCGACTACATTCACAAGTGTTTCGGACACTCCGAGAAATAGGCATCTCCAAAGAAGCTGGGATATTGATCCCTCCATCTTTACGGATCGTCTCGGGCGTTAGTCTCCCCACTTCTTCTCTCGTTCGCTCAAGCTTCATCATCACTCCTTTCTTCGTTTTTCGAATGTTTGGCGGAGGTTTGGTGGTTGTACTTGTTTTTGTTGTAACTGTGGTTCTTCTCCTTTCGGTCTGCTTGCCTTTGGCTTTGTCATGGCTCCTTCCACTCTTTCGGTCTTCCTTAGAGTGTAAGCCTTTGGCGCCGTCTTTGTATTTTGTCCAAAGCTTTATTATTCTTTACCTTTACCAAAAAAAAAAAATCTTGTTTGGCTTAGAATTTATCCGGGAGTCCCTTGCATGTAATTGAATCATTCCTTGTACATTGTCTCTCTAAATATGCTGAATATATGGGACTAGGTCAATGAATCGAAAAATTAGATGTGCATATATGTATGTGCTGGGATGTCTTCTTCTCAATTTAGGTTAATTAATTACGATTGTCTTAAATGGGATTAGTGCAAGATTAGTATCAAATCCGAACTTGTTAATGTGTTGTTTCTCCTTTTTGTCGAGCGTAAACAACATGTTTGATGATATATCCTTAAGATACAGTCATGAATTAATTCCTAGAATTGCTCTGAAGATGTTTTGATATAGTCCCAAATGGTCTTTTGGAAGAAACTTTGATTTAAGTGGGGTTTGAAAAAATCATACTTTGTAAATATTTTGGATATTTTCTTTATAAAAAATCAGGTTGGTGAGGACTCAAGCGGACGGAGAGCTAAATCCGACATAACAGCTCGCGGTTGCAAGACCCAAGCGAAAGCTAATTTAAATGAAAATATAGTTTTCTTGAATCTTGTTGTTCCCCCGGTAGATGGAAAATTATATGTTTATGTTAATTTTCATGGGAAATTTTTAGTTTCTATTTGTGGAATAAAAATATTTTAAATGAAAACACGTGTACATAAATCAAAATGTCTCAACAAATTTGAATGGTCGTTAACTTACCAAAAAAATTAATCGAAAGTGAGTTTTGGAGATTTCCCTGTTAGTTTGAAATTATTTATAACTCTAATAATTTGGAAAATTAATTTTAGGATCATTTTCCGATATTTTTTGGAAAATGAGTAGCGATGTACTAACTTGTAAATATCTTAGAGCCGTTCGATGTGTGTGGGGCCCACGAACCTAAGACTTAACCTCTGGGGATGTCTTCCGTACCTGGGGATGTCTTCCGTACTTTCGCCAAAAACGGGCATTTGGCCCAAGACAGTGTCTAGTTGTTGCATTGAGGTAATATATTCCGAAATGGGCCTTAAAATATGTTCGGTTGACTCCGTATTATTTGACTCAAATTTGGAGGTTATCGAGGTAAGTAGCTTTTATCACTTGTGTGCTCCGTAAAAATTGCATGGCATTTCATCAGGAACCAAACTCACATGTGTTCATTCGTGGCATGTTTTTTGAAATATAGAGAAACAAAATTATTTTTTGTGGGTATGCTATTTGTGACAATTTGGACCTGGTGCTAGATAACCTAGGCACGCATGAGGCTGCTTGGAAGAGTCTGAGCTATAAATATTATCCATGTTAGGCGTAGCGTCTTAGGCCCGGGCATTGTGGGCTTGGAAGTCGGTCTCGTAGCGCCCATGCTTGGGTAATAAGGACCCGGACACGAGCCTCGTGGTATCGAGACCAGCCCTTTGTGGACTTGAAACACGTGTTGGGCAACGGTATCAGAGTCCTAGGCCAAGCTACGCCGTATCCCAAGCCTAACCTCTATGGACCCGGGCTCGAACATTGAGGTTCCAAACCCGGCCTCAATGGTGCTGGCCTTGGACTCGATGGACCATGGTGGGATCCAGTCTGGTTTCTAGACCTAGGTTTGTTGCCAAGGGCCTAGGAACAAGTGTTGGCGTTAGGATTCCTATACCAAAACACGTAGTTTCCAATTTAAGGACCGATATCTAATCATATTCTATAAAATGATTTTTGATTTTTTAAATAGAAAATCATTTTCATGAATTTAAGTATAGAAGATTTTAATTGACTAAAAAAACATTTTCCACTCGACAAGGAAAATATTTTATGTTACTCATTTTCTTAAGTGATCCAAATGCTAGAAATTGACTTATGAAACAATTGGAGTCTTAATTACAACCGATGTGTTTTTTAGGCTTAACCACAACAGTATGGATCATGTTACCTAGTGAAGCATGACCGTAGGATTTTTAACGGAGGATTTGATGAGTAGACCGACAAAAAAGAAGAAGAATAAATCTTATTAGAGAGTGGGCTTAAAGGATTAATTTCTATTAATGCAAGATTCTATCCGGTTAATATCTTTTCGTATGATGATTTATTTTGGTTAAAGGCTCCATCCTTTATTTTATGAAGGATGGTTTGTCATTCCCCCAAATCCTAGGTACAGATTTGGGGTGCGGCATTGAACCTCCAAGAAGGTGACCATATGACGTTATGAACTGCTGCAAAAATTGGTCTATAAATACCCAAGCCGTTGTGAGCTTGTAAAAGAAGAGAGGAGAACTGCTTTACTCATGGTTCAAAAGTTGTGACAGGCAAACTCCTAGAGAGAACAGTCCCCCTCGAATCCTAGTTGCCTGTTTCTCAAATCTCTTGATTACTTAAAATGTTCAAACGTCAAGTACAAAATCATAGTCCAAACACCCTCCGATTAAGGATCCCTCTGCACATTGAATTTATCAAACTTAAAAAGTTGATCTTCTAAATTTAGTGAGCAAATAAATAAAACACGTGTAGGATATATTTTGTCATTCATTGTCGTAAACTCCGAAAAGTGGCCTAAAAGAATAACTTAACAAGAAAAGTACCACAATAAATAATCATTATTGAAACATTCTTCACGTAAAATTGATCTACAACGTTAATTGTAGTCATCCAATTAAAAAAAATTACTCAATCAATTTTAAATTTATGACATGACTATCAATTCAATCGTAAAATTTTTAATTTAGTTAATTTAGTTGTAAAAATTTTTAATAATTTTTTCAATATAGTTAATTGCAATTTTGACTAGAAGATACTAATGTGACAATCTAATTATCTCCGATGGTTCTGCGTGACAAGGTCAACGTTTAACGTCCAAAACTTAAGTGAAACAACATAATTTTGAGTTTATTTTCTTAATTTTTGTTTTGTTTTGTTTTTCCCATTCTTTCCTTCTTCTCTAATGTTGATCTTCTCTATCGGTCCTTCCAGTTTTGTTGCCCTCGCATCCGCCTAATTGCTATAAGAATAATTACCTTTTACATGATATTTTAATGATTTACTGATTATTTAAATGCTAAAAATATATTGGCTATGTTGCAATTTTTATGAAGATATACCTCTGAAAAGTTACAACTTTTGTGAAGATAGAATAGAAGAAGTTGCCACTTTTATGAAGATAGAATATTCTTTATACTTTGATTAAATACACTTATTGAAAGCATCTATTAATAGCTTATAAATGGAGTCTAGTCCTCTCTCCCCCATACATAAAATGAAGAAATAGTATTCTATCTCCCAATAAGATATAAAATAAGTTAAAGAAAAAGTTACTTAAGGTAGAGGAACTAGATTTCTTTATTTATGCTATTTCGAGAGCAATAAAAAAACTTCAATGATATTGCTTTCTTAAGGTTATTGTTATGGATGAAGGCTAGCAATCTTTCTTGTCATAATAAATCATAAAGATCTAAGATTCTTTTATTAAGAATTTCTGATTATTGATTCCATTATTGCTAACAATTGCAATTTCAGTTGTTGCAGATACGTTTTGAAGTAGTCTCAAGATGAACCTAGTCACGCATTGCTGTTTTCTTCCCTGCAAAATGAAGTGAAATCCTGGATTCATATTATCGTCTCTGCATATGTGGTTGCAGCTGATGAACGTCTACCTAGTATCTTGCAATGTTCTAGGATGTATAACCGGCCCCAATCATCCTAAATCCATTCATTTGAAATTTGAGAAATCTTTTTTTTTTTTAAAGATGGAACCTTAGATGCCAGTCTTTCTGTCCATCAGTGTCCACCTCTGATTTTTTTGTGCTAAATCCCCCCATATCCCATCCCCGCCTTGCAACACTCCAGGCAGGGCGACAACGGCCCTCGACGCTTGTGCCGGCCTGGTAGGCTGCCGCTGACCCGTCTAGACCTTCCATCGGCGCAGATTTTTAAGGAAACGAAAACCCTGGAGCCGAGGCGTGGACCTTGCCTGACCCAATTGCAACTTGTCCCTCGTCCTCGTCGACGCCGCACCCGAGATGGGACTGACCAGAGAGCTACGGACATGGCTTCGCCGGCTGGAGTAAGGCAGAGGATTAGCTCCCAGCTGGGACAAGGTGCTGGAGAACGAACAGTACCACAAAAGAACAAATAAAATGAAAGAAAGGAAAAAGGGGAAATAGAAGAAAAAAATTACTCACGTCATATGCCAACTTTGCCACATAGGATATCCATCAAAGACTGGACTGCTACATTGGCATTTTCTGATCCAAATTTGTGAGAACCACATTGAAATTACACAAATAAATTTAGGATTAAATTGGCCAAATAAAAAGTTTAAAATTGAATTACAGTTCTACGATAAATTTGATTGTCCAAAAGTTACTGTTAGGCAACTATAAGCGAGGATAGTCCCCTATCGAGTCCTAGCTATTTATTTCTCAAATCTTGCCTATCCTTCTAAATTGTCCAAACTTTTGTCTGAAATTGTAGTCTATAATGCTCTCTTATTAGGCATCCTCTGCATGTTGAATTCATCAAAACATTTCATTATCGCAAAATCTATGATGAAATTACTAAAAAAATAAATAATAAGAGAAGGAACACAATAAACAATCATTGCATAAACATTTTATTTAAAAGTTGATTTCCGTGCATAATTAATCATCATTTGTCTGAATGGGCCCAATAACTTTTGCCATGATTTTAAGTCACGACAATGTAGGAATGCTCAATAATGTTGACGTGTTTTCAATTATGATAGGGCAGTGGTGGACCCGGTAGACATATGGAATTCCAAGAAAATGAATGGAACTTGTGTGGAAGTGCGCTTCCTCTTTCCATAAAGCTGAAACTTTACCTTTGGAAGACTTGGATGGCTTTAGTCGAAGTCGTTGCTCTTCTTTCTTTCGGTGTGAAGGAGGAAAAACAAGCAAATGCCGCGTCTTTAGCTTTCGGAGGCTCAGGCACTCGCGTCAATGTAAAGCAATTTGATTAGAACCAAATTTCCTTGGCAGTCCAAAGTCTTCATCAACTCAGATATACATTCTACAACTAGCATGCCTGAAGAATTTGCACCAGTTGTGTCCTTAGCTTAGAAAAAGCTTCCAGACTAGGACAGTTGAAGTCACTTTAGTTAATTCATTCCTGTCCAACACGAACTGTAGGATTTCCAAGTTTCATTCAAAATCTTAAAATGTTGTAGGTTACATATTTAAACTCGAATAGGTAAGAGGGCCACTCAAAAAGCCATAGGTATGGTGGATCTTGAAGAATTACCCAATGTATTTGACATGGAAATGTGATCGGTCTTGTCATCTTAAAGTTTACGAGTGCCTAAGGTTGCATGACTTTATGGCCCTTTCCAGCTTTACAATATGCGAAAGGTCTAGGGTAGAATCTTCTTTTCATTTGCTTGCGAAACAATGCGATAGATCATTTCCATGTTCAAAGCAGCTCCCAAGGGCGGTATTGACTGAATGCCCTGGGCTTGTTGGAATCATAGAATATATTGTATATACTGCCAATTCATTTAACACCTCCATATAAATTTACTCCAGTCTGCCGACAAACCAATGCCGGGAATGCCCCAATTGGTATGATTGAAGAGGTACAAGCAAGAGAAATGTGAATTTATTCATTGTGTTCATCGTAAACAGTCAACATAGGAAGTACTCGAAATGGTCTACATATATCCATTCACGACTTTGCAGCAAATTGAAATCAGCAATTTTTCAATTTGTTTTTAGCCTTTTAAATTAGTCACTTAAAACAAAGGCTTTTGGATGTTTCAATGAAGAGATACTAAAAGATCAAGACTTCGAGTTCAAAGTAGAAAACAATTAAAAGTAAGGGATAAGAGATGATCAGGAAAAATGTGGAGCATATAGTACTCGTAAGAAGACTATAGAGTTGAACACAATAGCATACAAGGCTTCATGTCTGGTGACCTCGCAGAAAAATCCGTGTAATACTGGGTTAAGTTTGTTCAATTCTACGAAGAAGGAGGAAGGTTATCATACTGAAAAAAAAAACTCACGATCACTAATACCGAGGTATAATATACACTGATGCTAGAACAGTTCAAAGCAACATGGTTTATTGCCATCATAACGTGACAAAGTTGGACCCCGCCACTTAGGAAGACTTCCATTGGCTAGACTTACCAAAGTCGTCGCCATTCTATTCCTTTCGGTGCCGAGAAAAAAGCAAACAAATCCGAGAAAGGCTAGACTTACCAAAGTCATCGCCATTCTATTTCCTGTCGGTGCCGAGGAAAAGCAAACAAATCCGAGAAAGAAAGGGAAACATTATTGATATAAAATATCTTTACATTCAATGTAAAAAGTACAGTTCAAATATCTCTATTACTATGCAAACGGATGTAGGATTTCTATTAACTAAATTTGCAATATAAACATTTTCACTCTCAGCAGTGAAAAAGAAAATCATCATTTAACTAAATGAATACAATTGCCAAATTCAAACTTGAATATCTAATTGATAGGACTTAAAGTATCGATAAATTCTACTCAAGCCATGGCAATTCAACGTTAACTCAAAATTAGAATCATGACATCTTGTGACTAATCAAAACCAGAATTTATTTAAAAATTTTAAGTATGTTGAATTTATTTGAATAAAAAATTTTATCTTGCCACTTTTGTTCTTTTCGTACAGCTCCATTTTTTTACCATGCTAATCAACTTTCGAATTTTTCACTTGTTTGATACTACTTTGAAATTTCATTAAATTAAATTTAAAATTCATGTGTTGTTACTAATTTGACATTCATTGTATCTATAATTGGTGAAAATGTTTGAGTACACTATAAAAATTTAATTAGTTATTCAAACTGTTAGGAAGTTCACAAGCATCGAATATATTTCCTTCTTCTTTCGTTTCAATTTTATTTTATTTTTTGTAAAAATTAATGTTGTCCAATATTTCAGAATTTGTTGTCAAGACTCTTTTCCAGAATCGCTCCATGCTAAGTTTATGTTGCCCATTACTTTTGAATGGCCATTCGTGGTCAACAACGCACCGTTGTCCATGGGAACAACGATGTTGTTACCATAACAACATCCAAAAACTATATTTTGTTTTAAGGTCTTATTTGAATTTTTCACATAAATAAATAAGCCCTCGATCATATTCCTCTATCAGCTTAATTCCATAAAAAAGAAAAAAAGAAAAGGGATATGTTTAGCAGAAGTCCTAAAACTTGTCCAGAAAGTGCAATTGAGTCCTAAAACTTACAAAAAGTTCAATCAAGTCCTAAAACTTGTCAAGCTGGTTCAATTGAGTCTAAAAGTTAACACCGTTACCATTTTCCGTTAAAAATGCTTACGTGTCATTTTAAATTATTTTTTATTTTCCACATGAATTTTTTAATGATTTTTTATTCTTTTTTAATTAAAAACTAAAAAATTAGATTTATTCATTTTATCTTATTTTCACCAAAAGTTAAAAAGAAAAAAGTTATAAAATTTATTTTTAAAATTGTTTTAAAAAATCAGCCCTCTACTCCCGCCGCGCGCCGCCGCGCCGCCGCCCATCGTCGGAGGGGCCGAGCGACGCGTCGCCCCGGGCGGGGTGGCCGGCCCTTGCTGCCGGCCCTGAGGGCCGGCGACCGTGTCGCCCGCCCCGGGCGAGGGCTCGCCCAAATCTGTGAGCCCGCCGCCCCGAGCGAGGGCCGACGAGGCCTCGCCTAGGGCGGCGACGGTCGCTCGCCCTGTGAGGACGGCGACCGTTTCGCCCGCCGGGCGAGGCCTCGCGGCCCCGTGAGGGCCAGCAAGGCCTCGCCGGCGAGGGCCGGCCACCTTCCTGTGGTCGGCGACCGTCGCGCCCCTCCTACGATGGGCGGCGGCGTAAGTCCACCGATGCCCTTTTTTTTTTTTGAACAGTTTTTTTTTAAATAAATTTAGATTTTCCTTTTTTAAATGAATTTAGATTTTCCTTTTTAGTTTTTAATCTAATTTTTAAAGATTTTGAATAAAAAATAATTTAAAAAAGCCATTTGAAAAATAAAAAAATAATTTAAAATATGACGTTAGCGCCACGTCAATTTCCGTTAATTTTCTTGACGGTGTTAACTTTAGGACTCAATTGAACCAACTTGATAAGTTTTAGGACTTGATTGAACTTTTTGTAAGTTTTAGGACTCAATTGCATTTTCTGCACAAGTTTTAGGACTTCTACTGAACATATCCCAAAAAAAAAAAAAAAAATCCCAACTTTAGATATCACAAATCTGCTCTAAACTCTTTATATATATTGAAAAAAAACCCTAAACTATCATTGTAGTCCCAAATCTGCCCTAATTAACTATCGGTAAAAAATCACCTCTAAATCTTCTGACGTGGTAATTCCACATTAGCACAAAGTCCACGTTAGAGGCTGACATGGGAAAACTCACCAAAATGTCAACGTTCTTGCTCTAAATATTTGGAGGAAGTTAGGTCTTAGCTTCTTCTTCTTCAATTTGCGCTTTGCTTCTTCTTCAATTCGCGCTCAAAGAGACACACCGCTCGATCGCTCCTCCATCAGGTTCACTCTCTACACCACGAAGCCAAACCCAGCGAGCTTCTCCGCCCCCTCTCCATGGGTTAGCCTTCCTATGTGTTTCACTCGAAGGAATGGATCGAGGACAGGAGGGATACCTCCGTAGATCAACTGAGTCGCGAGCTCCATAGCGCTTGATCTCTTCCTATATAGGCTCGCGCTCGGTCACATGGAGGAGAGAGTGACGAACTGCGATGGATGTGAGAATGCTTTCTCAAAACTTATGAGATCAATCTTGTTTGGCTTAGAATTTATCCGAGAGTCCCTTGCATGTAATTGAATCATTCCTTGTACATTGTCTCTCTAAATATGCTGAATATATGTGATTGGGTCAATGAAACGAAAATTAGTTGTGCATATATGTATCTGCTGGGATGTCTCTTCTCAATTTAGGTTAATTAATTACGATTGTCCTGAATGGGATTAGTGCAAGATTAATATAAAATCCGAGCTTGTTAATGTGTTGTTTCTCCGTTTGTCGAGCGTATACAACCTATTTGATGATATGTCCTTAAGATACAGTCATGAATTAATTCCTAGAATTGCTCTGAAGATGTTTTGATATAGTCCCAAATGGTCTTTTTGGAAGAAACTTTGGTTTAAGTGGGGTTTGAAAAAATCATACTTTGTAAAATATTTTGGATATTTTCTTTATAAAAAATCAGGTTGGTGAGGACTCAAGCGACGGAGAGCCAAATCCGACACTAACAGCCCGCGGTTGCACGACCCATGCGAGCTAATTTAAATGAAAAATATAGTTTTCTTGGAATCTTGTTGCTCTCGGTAGATGGAAAATTATATGTTTATGTTAATTTTCATGGGAAATTATTAGTTTCTATTTGTGGACTAAAAATATTTTAAATGAAAACACGTGTACTTAGGGATTTTTGAAATTACGTTAAATTCTAGCAAAACACGCATTACATAAATCAAAATATCACAACAAATCTGAATGGTCGTTATTCCACTACTTATCAAAAAAATTAATCGAAAGTGAGTTTTGGAGATTTCCCTGTTAGTTTGGAAATTATTTATAACTCTAATAATTTGGAAAATTAATTTTAGGATCATTTTCCGATATTTTGGAAAATGAAGTAGCGATGTACTAACTTGTAAATATCTTAGAGCCGTTCGATATGAGTGGGGCCCACGAACCTAAGACTGAACCTCTGGGGATGTTTTCCGTACTTTCGCCAAAACGGGCATTTTGGCCCAAGACAGTGTCTGGTTGTTGCAATTGAGGTAATATATTCCGAAATGGGCCTTAAAATATGTTCGGTTGACTCCGTATTATTTGACTCAAATTTGGGAGGTTATCGAGGTAAGTAGCTTTTATCACTTGTGTGTTCCGTAAAAATTGCATGACATTTCATCGGGAACCAAACTCACATGTGTTCATTCGTGGCATGTATTTTGAAATATAGGAAAACAAAATTATTTTTGTGGTATGCTATTTGTGACAATTTGGACCTGGCGCTGGATAACCTAGGCATCGCAAGAGGTTGCTTGGAAGAGTCTGGACGCTATAAATATTATCCATGTTAGGCGCAGCGTCTTAGGCCCGGGCGCTGTGGGCTTGAAGTCGGCCTCAGAGCGCCCATGCCTAGGTAATAAGTACCCGGACACGAGCCTCAGGGTATCGAGACCAGCCCTTTGTGGACTTGAAACACGGTGTTGGGCAACAGTATTAGAGTCCTAGGCCAAGCTACCACCGCTCGTATCCCAAGCCCAACCTCTCGTGGACCTGGGCTCGAACATTGAGGTTCCAAACCCGGCCTCAATGGTGCCGGCCTTGGACTCGATGGACCATGGTGGATCCAGTCTCGGTTTCTAGACCTAGGTTTGTTGCCAAGGGCCTAGGAACAAGTGTTGGCCGTTAGGATTCCTATACCAAAACACAGAGTTCCCAATTTAAGGACCGATATCTAATCATATTCTATAAAATGATTTTTTAAATAGAAAATCATTTTCATGAATTTTAAGTATAGAATTTTCATTGACTAAAAAAACATTTTCCATTGAAAAGGAAAATATTTTCTATTAACTCATTTTCTTAAGTGATCCAAATGCTGGAAACTATTTTTCATGAAACAATTGGAGTCTTAATTACAACCGATGTGTTTTTTTAGGCTTAACCACAACCAAGATGGATCATGTTACCTAGTGAAGCATGACCGTAGGATTTTTAACAGGAGTGACTGAGGAGTAAGACTGACAAAAAAAGAAGAAGAATAAATCTTATTAGAGTGGGCTTAAAGGATTAATTTCTATTAATGCAAGATTCTATCCAGTTAATATCTTTTCGTATGATGATTTATTTTGGTTAAAGGCTCCGTCCTTTATTTTATGAAGGATGGTCGGTCATTCCCCTAAATTCTAGGTACAGATTTTGGGGGTGCGGCATTGAACCTCAAGAAAGTGACCATATGATGTTATGAACTGCTGCAAAAATTGGTCTATCCCATCACATGCAAGTTGTAAGGTCAATAAATACCCAAGCCGTTGTGAGCTTGTAAAAGAAGAGAGGAGAACTACTTTACTCATGGTTCAAAAGTTGCTGACAGGCAACTCTAGAGAGAACGGTCCCCTACTGAATCCTAGTTGCCTGTTTCTCAAATCTTCTTGATTCTTCTAAAATGTTCAAACGCGTGGCCAAAATCATAGTCCAAACACCCTCCGATTAAGGATCCCTCTCTGCACATTGAATTTATCAAACTTAAAAGTTGATCTTCTAAATTTAGCGAGCAAATAAATAAAACACATGTGTAGGATATATTTGTCATTCATTGTCGTAAACTCCAAAAAAGTGGCCTAAAAGAATAACTTAACAAGAAAAGTACCACAATAAATAATCATTTGTTGAAACATTCTTCCCGTAAAAATTGATCTACAACGTTAATTGTAGTCATCTAATTAAGAAAAAATTACTCAATCAATTTTAAATTCATGATATGACTATCAATTCAATCATAAAATTTTTAAATTAGTTAATTTAGTTCTAAAAATTTTAATAATTTTTCAATATTTAATTCGGCTAATTTTGACTAGAAGATACTGATGTGACAATCTAATTATCTCTGGTGGTTCTGCGTGACAAGGTCAAGTTTAACATCCAAAAACTTAAGTGAAACAACATAATTTTGAGTTTATTTTCTTAATTTTTGTTTTGTTTTGTTTTATTTTCCCATTCTTTCCTTCTTCTCTAATGTTGATCTTCTCTATCGGTCCTTCAGTTTTGTTGCCCTCGCATCTGCCTAATTGCTATAAGAATAATTACAGCCCACATGATATTTTAATGATTTATTGATTATTTAAATGCTAAAAATATATTGGCTATGAAAAGTTGCAATTTTTATGAAGATAGCATATGAAAAGTTGCAACTTTTGTGAAGATAGAATATAAGAAGTTGCCACTCTATGAAGATAGAATATTCTATGTACTTTGATAAAGCATCTATTAATAGCTTATAAATGGAGTCTAGTCCTCTCTCCACCCATACATAAAATGAAAAGCTATATAAAATATGTTAAGAAAAAGTGACTTAAGGTAGAGGAACTAGATTTCTTCATTTTTGCTATTTCCGCGACAATAAAAAAACTCGACGATATTGCTTTCTTAAGGTTATTGTTATGGATGAAGGTACACTTTAATCTTTCTTGTCGTAAATAAATCATAAAGATCTAAGATTATTTTATTAAGAATTTCCGCATTATTGATTCCATTATTGCTAACAATTTGCAATTTCGGTTGTTGCAGATACGTTTTGAAGTAATCTCAAGATGAACCTAGTCACGCATTGCTGTTTTCTTCCCTGCAAAATGAAGTGGAAATCCTGGATTCATATTATCATCTCTGCATATGTGGTTGCAGCCGGATGAACGTCTACCTAGTGTCTTGCAATGTTCTAGGATGTATATCAATGGCCCCAATCATCCTAAATCCATTCATTTGAAATTTGAGAAATCTTTTTTTTTTAAAGATGGAACCTTAGATGCCGGTCTTTCTGTCCATCAGTGTCCACCTCTGATTTTTTTGTGCTAAATCCCCCCATATCCCATCCCCGCCTTTGCAACACTCGGGCAGGGTCGACAACGGCCTTCGACGCTTGTGCCGGCCTGGTAGGCTGCCGCTGACCCGTCTAGACCTTCCATCGGCGCAGATTTAAGGCAACGAAACCCTCGATCCGAGGCGTGGACCTTGCCTGACCCAATTGCAACTTGTCCCTCGTCCTCGTCGACGCCGCACCCGAGATGGGACTGACCAGAGAGAGCTACGGACATGGCTTCGCCGGCTGGAGTAAGTGCTGCAGAGATTAGCTCCCAGCTGGACAAGGTGCTGGAGAACGTGAACAGTACCACAAAAGAACAAATAAAATGAAAGAAAGGAAAAAAAAAGGGAAATAGAAGAAAAAAAATTACTCACGTCAGATGCCAACTTTGCCACATAGGATATCCATAAAAGACTGGACTGCTACATTAGCATTTTCTAACCCAAATTTGTAGGAGAACTACATTGAAATTACACAAAAAATTTTAGGATTAAATTGGCCAAATAGAAAAGTTTAAAATTGAATTACAGTTCTACGATAAATTTGATTGTCCAAAAGTTACCGTTAGGCAACTATAGCGAGGATCGAGTCCTAGCTAATTTATTTCTCAAATCTTGCCTATCCTTCTAAATTGTCCAAACTTTTGTCTGAAATTGTAGTCTATAATACTCTCTCGATTAGGCATCTCTCTGCATGTTGAATTCATCAAAACATTTCATTATCGCAAAATCTATGATGAAATTACTAAAAAATAAATGATAAGAGAAGGAACACAATAAACAATCATTGCATAAACATTTTCCTTAAAAGTTGATTTCCATCGTTAATTGTCAATTGTCTGAATGGGCCCGATAACTTTTGCTATGATTTTAAGTCACGACAATGTAGGAATGCTAGACGTGTTTTCAATTATGATAGGGTGGTGAGTGGACCCTGTAGACATATGGAATTCCAAGAAAATGAATGGAACTTGTGTGGAAGTGCACTTCCTCTTTCCATAAAGCTGGAAACTTTGCTCCTTTGGAAGACTTGGATGGCTTTAGTCGAAGTCGTCGCTCTTCTTTTTCTTTCGGTGTGAAGGAGGAAAAGCAAGCAAATGCCGCGTCTTTAGCTTTCGGAGGCTCAGGCACTCGCGTCAATGTAAAGCAACTTGATTAGCACCAAATTTCCTTGGCAGTCCAAAGTCTTCATCAACTCAGTTATACATTCTACGAACTAGCATGCCTGAAGAATTTGCACCAGTTGTGTCCTTAGCTTAGAAAGCTTCCAGACTCGGACAGTTGAAGTCACTAGTTAATTCATTCCTGTCCAACACGAACTGTAGGATTTCCAAGTTCCATTCAAAATCTTAAAATGTTGCAGGTTACATATTTAAACTCGACTAAGTAAGAGGGCCACCAAAAGCCATAGGTATGGTGGAGAATCTTGAAGAATTAACCAATGTATTTCACATGGAAATGTGATCGTCTTGTCATCTTAAAGTTTACGAGTGCCCAAGGTTGCATGACTTTATGACCCTTTCCAGCTTTACAATGTGCGAGAAAGGTCTAGGTAGAACTTCTTTTCATTTGCTTGCGAAACAATGCAATAGATCATTTCCATGTTCAAAGCAGCTCCAATGGGCGGTATTGACTGAATGCCCTGGGCTTGTTGGAATATATTGTATATACTGCCAATTCATTTTAACACCTCCATATAAACTTTACCCGGTCTGCCGAATAAACCAATGCCAGGAATGCCCCAATTGGTATGATTGAAGAGGTACAAGCAAGAGAAATGTGAATTTATTCATTGTGTTCATCGTAAACAGTCAACATAGGAAGTACTCAAATGGTCTACATATATCCATTCACGAATTTGCAGCAAATTGAAATCGGCAATTTTTCAATTTGTTTTTAGCCTTTTAAATTAGTCACTTAAAACAAAGGCTTTTGGATGTTTCAATGAAGAGATACTAAAAGATCAAGACTCGAGTTCAAAGTAGAAAACAATTAAAAGTAAGGGATAAGAGATGATCAGGAAAAATGTGGAGCTTATAGTACTCGTAAGAAGACTATAGAGTTGAACACAATTGCATACAAGGCTTCATGTCTGTGACCTCGCAGATTATCCGTGTAATACTTGGTTAAGTTTGTTCAATTCTACGAAGGAAGAGGACGGTTACCATACTGAAAAGCAAAACTCACGATCACTAATACCGAGGTATAATATACACTGATGCTAGAAGGAACAGTGCAAAGCAACATCGTTTATTGCCATCATAACGTGACAAAGTTGGAGCCCGCCACTTCGGAAGACTTCCATTGGCTAGACTTACCAAAGTTGTCACCATTCTATTTACTTTCGGTGCCGAGAAAAAAGCAAACAAATCCGAGAAAGGCTAGACTTACCAAAGTCATCGCCATTCTATTTCCTTTCGGTGCCGAGGAAAAAGCAAACAAATAAATCCGAGAAAGAAAGCGAAACAGCATTGCAATTCTCCTGCCTCTGGCACTTTGCTGATTCCCGTTGAGAAATCCCAGATCAGATCCAGAAAGGACTGCACGTTTCGTTGCGATCAAACCCGGTGAAGATTTTGTGCTGCTGAAGGAGAATGAAGAGAAAGAGGGACTCACCTGACGCAGCGACCATGTCCACTTGCATCGATGATGGCAATTCGTCATTAGGGGCCGAATTCGAGGTGTTTTTGAATTTTAGAGGCCCCAATACTCGCCTCAACTTCACCGATTGCCTTTATCACTCCTTAGTCAAAGTTGGGATTCGCGTTTTTAGAGACGAAGAAAAGATCCAAAAGGGTAAAAAGATTGGAGGCGAACTTCTATGTGCCATTGAATCTTCCAAAATATACTTGCCCATCTTCTCTAGGAAATACGCATCTAGTAAGTGGTGTTTTCGCGAGCTAATGCACATGCTGGAGTGCTCGAGCAAGGCAAATGACAAAGTGATCCTACCCATTTTCTATGACGTAGATCCTGATGATGTAAAGCTCAAGACTCCATTGTACCTGGATGTTCTGGAGAAGCATGAAAAGAAGTTCGGCCCTGATGAGGTTCGGCAATGGAAGGAAACTTTGACCAAGGTCGCAAGAATTAGCGGATGGGCCGTGAAGGACAAACCGTAAGAGTATGACTTTCGCATTTGCTTTTGTCCATTTTTTCCCCAAGCAATAAAAAGTGGGATTATAATAAGGAATAGAATTTCTCCCATTTTTTTTTTCTGTTTTAATTACTCCCACCGATCACAGTATATTGGTTTATCCATTTTCTTTCTTCTTTTTTTTTACTAGTAATTATCATCTTCTATTCCCAAATCATTCATCTAAATAGAGAATGATCTAATTTTTATTAGGCGCGATTTCCTTTTACTAAAGAAAGTGAGCTTCCATTCGGTAAAACCTCGCCCATTAAAAAATCTGATTAGTTTCATGTCTATAATATTCCTCAACTCGAGAATTCATTTGCCATATGTTTCATGCTAAGACTCTCATGTCAATGTGGCAGCCAAGGTGAAATCATCAACACTATTGTTGAAGAGGTTTTGACCAAGCTGAAGAAAAGAACGATAAATTTGCCTGATTATTTAACCGCGATTCATGATGGTGTTGAAGCTATCATGGACAAGTTAAACGAAGGTTCTTGTGATGTTCGCTACTTGGTCATCCATGGAATGGGCGGTATCGGTAAGACAACTCTCGCAAGTGTTGTCTTTAATAAAATCTGCAGTCAATTTCAAGGCTGTAGCTTCCTTTCAAACATTCGCGAATCTACACAACAAGGTAGAATCGTTGACATACAAAAACAGTTTTTAATAGATATTCTCCAAGACAGATCTCTAGACATCTACAATTCTGTTCATGTAGGAATTAACACAATTAGCGGAAGGTTACATCATAAGAAAGTTCTCCTTGTTCTCGATGATGTGGATAATAGGGATCAACTCTCTAAGCTAGCTGAAAAGAGTGATTGGTTTGGTCTAGGAAGTAGAATCATCATTACAACGAGGGACATCAACTTTTTGCCAATCAAAGAGAAGGATGGAGAGAGTGGTTTCCAAGCACATTCTCCAAAGTTTGAGATCTATGAAATGAAAGAAATGGATTCTTTCCATGCTTTTCAGCTTTTTAGTAGATGTGCCTTCGGCGAGGATTTCCCACCACATGACTTTGTTGATATCTCAAGGCAATTTACTACCAAAATAGGTGGACTTCCTTTAACTCTCAAGGTTATTGGTTCCTCACTTTATGGCGAGAGCAAAATGTTTTGGGAAGAGATTTTGGAGAAGTTAAATTTTGTGCCCAACCAAGAAGTCCTCAGTAAATTAAGAATAAGTTATGACATGTTACAGTCTCATCAGAGACAAATCTTTCTTGATATTGCATGTTTCTTCATTGGAAAAAAGAGACTCCACCCATACTATATGTGGCGAGCTTCCAACTTTTTTCCAGAGAGCGAACTACGTATCCTTGCTCGTATGTCTTCGCTAAAGATAACAGAGGATGATACATTATGGATGCATGATCAACTTAGAGATCTTGGAAGAGAAATTGTTCAGTGCGAAGACGATTTTCCAGGGAATCGTAGTAGGTTGTGGGAGCCCGAGGTTGCCTTTAATGTGGTTCATATGCAACCGGTAAGCTATTATCACCTAAATATTTTCTTTAGGAAAAAATCAACTATGCATTTTTCAAAGGTTGTGGAGTTAGTTTCTTTCTGATATATTCTTTTGTTTAACATTTACTTTGGCAAAGAAAAGAAGAAAAAGGTTTGTATAAGAATTCATGATGGTAATTCCGTTACATATCATATCTCAAAGGTTATAATGGGAAAGTTATTAGTAGCAAACACTTCAGGAATACATTTAAATACAAGGTTGTTCAAAAAATTATATCAAAGCAGATCCATATTGCGACTCCCTAGGCTATCAAAGCTATTTAAGGCTGATTTTAATCCTTTTTGCTAAGTTGGAAATCGTTAGCAACATTACTCTGCAATGAGACCCTTTACCTGAAGTTTAATAATAGATTTTGTAATTGATTGCAGTATGCAATCTTTTGTGTATAGCCCGATAGAGCTTTCAAACAATTTACGAAAGACTTTTATGAGGTTGGTTGAATATCTTCACTATTACGAAAGCAGATCCCTTTTTGACATTGCTCTTTTTATTATGTGGAATCGGCAACGAGTCCTAAAACAAGTAAGACTTTTTAGCTCCTGTCTTCATCCTGCAAAAAAAAAAAACTCAAAGGAAACCTAGTAGGGGACGCTCTGGAGTAAATCGAGCTTCCACACACTCCAAACCAAGCAGATTTCGGTGCATGGAGTCGTAATGGGGTTATAGACTAAAGAGACTTTTTTAATTTGATCTGGCAACTGTTTCTAAATTGCAAAACCATTGCAGATTTTTCTTGTTGCGAAAAAATAAATTAAATATGGCGGCAAACAAACAGTTTTGCTCAGCGATATTAAATTTTTTGCTATCATTTGGTGATAGAGCTTAAACTGATAGATTGGGAATATTATTTTGCTTTATAAAGCATAAACCATTCATTTCAATTGTATGAACTTCTTTCTTGTTCTTTTCTCAATTTAGATTTGTATGAACCGATAATGTGTGTGTTATTACGCTGAACATAATCAAGCTCCTTAAACTTGTACAACACCTTCTTTGTTATCCGGTTCAAATGTTCACTTATGCTTTTCCTATCACCAGGAACAGAAAGTCATAGCACTCAAACTAACAGACTCTCCAAAGAGCAAACTTTCATGAGTGAACAATTTGCAAAGTTGCCTAATCTAAGATTCTTGGAATTAGAGGGCGGAAACTTTGTTGGGAACTTCCAAAATCTTCTCTCAAAGTTAACATGGTTAAATTGGATTGATTGCCCTTTGGATTTAAGTGCAACAAATTTGTGCCTGGAGAAGTTAGTCGTGCTCTTGCTTAGGGAGAGTGATATTACCGAAGATTGGGCCGGATGGAAGTCATGCCTGGTACAAACATCATTTTGTGTAGTTTACTTTTTTCTCACATTTGTCTGGCTATTCAAACTTATCAATTCTCAAATTGGCTAATTCTTGATTTGGTTTTTTAGGTGAGTGAGAACTTGAAATTTATAGAGATCTATTTTGGCTCAAGTGTAAAAAGGATTCCCGACTTCTCGAAATGCTCAAATTTGAAGAGATTGGCTATTGAATCGTATGCAAGCTTGCTAGTGACTGATGGCTCTCTCTCTCAACTAGAGCACCTAGAGTACTTAAAAATCTGCTCTTGGGAAACTGTGACCCTTTGTGATGACCTTTTTCCAAAACCTTCTATATTTGGTAGTCTAAAATCCCTATCAACGCTAATAATAGAAGGGATGTCCATTCAAGAACTTCCACATTCCATTGGAGAGATGACGAGTCTAACGGAATTGTCTTTGACGAATTCTGATTTGCCTAAACTTTCAAACTCCGTTGGAGATCTTAGAATGTTGAGGACAATGATACTTACAAACACTTGGATAGTGAAGCTACCAAAGACAATAGGAGGATTGGAGTCTTTGCTTGAGCTAGATTTGACCAGAACACACATTAGAAAATTACCTGCTTCTATTGGGAATCTTAAAAAGTTGAGGAAGATGATCATGCTTCAGGCTCCTATAAAGAAGCTACCGAAGGAAATAGGAGGGCTAGAATCTTTGCTAGTGCTAGATTTGAACCACGCAAAGATTACAAAGTTACCTACTTCTATTGGAAAGCTCAAACAATTGGAGATTTTAGGTTTAACTAATACTGCGATTAGAGAGCTACCAAAGGCTATATGGATGCTAAAGAATCTTAAAGTGTTGAATGCTCGATATTGTGAAAATATGGAGGGAGAAATTCCAAGTGAAATTGAGGGTCTATCTTTCCTTCAGGGGCTAGAGCTATCATGGAGCAAGATTAGGAGATTGCCTGCAACTATGAATAAGCTTTCTCATCTCCAACAACTTTGTTTGGATCGATGTTATGAACTTGAACAGTTGCCAAAGCTCCCTGTGAGTTTGAAGGAGTTAAAGTTCTCACCTCATTTATTGTGGACAGCCCTTGACCTCTCATACCTATCTAACTTAGTCGCTCTTCATATAGAGGACAGCACTCCTTGGTTGCCAGAATTCGACAAGGAGCCCCGAATATAAAGTGGATCGAGGGGTTATATTGTCTAGAGAAATTGACACTTGTCATTGGAGACGTTGAATTACCTCAAATTAATTTGGCTACTCTTTCGTCTTGGGATTCTTAAGATAACTTGTATTCGCCTCGCAATCTCTCAAGGGGCTTCCATCTAGTCTTGAAGCATTGACGCTACATCATGTGAAGTCACCCATGAAAAGGTCACTGTTTTCCAACTTGAAAAATCTGTCTCGTTTGTGGTTTTTTTATTGTCAACTAAGGAAGGTCGAATTTGATGATGTACTTGGACAACAACTGGAGAAACTGCGTATGTTGGAATTTTATGAAGCTAAATTGCTTAGGAGGCTTACTATATCAGGCTTAAAGGGGCTCCAACAATTCATAACGACTTCTTGCCCTGCGCTAATGGAGATTCGAGGTCTGGAGAAATTGGAATCGCTAGAGGAGTTGCATATTGACGAATGCCATTTTTCAGAAAGGTTGCCTGATTTATCAAAATTAAACAATCTGCAGGATTTGAGTCTCCCGGTATTCCACTCGGAAAGGTTGCCTGGTTTATCAAAATTTAAGGAGCTGCGGCGTTTGCATCTCACCGGTTTTCCACAGGAAAAGTTGCTTGACCTACATATTCCAGACACGTGTTCAAAGGGCATTTGAATACTTTGCGGGCACTTACGAAGAATATAAGGATTATTGCAGAAATTGAGAAGGCGATAACTTCAACCAACTCTAGAAAGAATAAAACATCTCATCCTCTTACGGTTGATAAAAATTCCTTTGGTTTCTTCTTCCTCTATATTTTCTATTTGTAACTGTTAGAAATATTCGGTTTAAAGCATGCATGCATGTGTATTGTCAGTCTTACAAATAAATAAAGCACCAATCGCTTTTGTAATATTCTTGAATTTCAAAAGAAAGGGAAAAAGGAAGCTCTCAACATGATCCATGGATTAGATAGTCACGTTATTGTCGGAAGGTGTTTTGTAAATAGGATGATGGCTCTATAAGTATTGTGAGATTTTGTGAGGCACCACTGCCAACTATTCAAAAAATTTAAACCGTAAGATAATGACTTAGTTTAATATTTAATTATTCAAGCACTCCCCCTCACGCTTGGTCTGTCTTTTTAGACATATTTAACTGGAGAGGCAAATGGAACTTGGAGAGATTTGAACTAAATACCTGTAACACTGCCAATTGTTCTAAAATTTTAATCTATTAGATGAAATCGTGGTTTAATATTTAATTATTTTAACAAGTATTAGTTAAGGTAATAATGGTTGTTCACATTCATTATAAATTGCTTAGGGAACTTTGTGTTTGCCAAAAAAAAAAAAAAAAAAAACTTTGTGTTTGCCAAGACAAAGTCGATTCCATTCTCTGTGTTGTTGAATAATCTGAGAATATCTTCTGTATTATCTTGTTCATGCCGTTTGAAACTGAAAGCAGTGCAGAGTGCAAAGAAACTATTATTGTACTTTTTAGTTCTGCTCACGGATGTCACATATGCCTTTATCGATTTGTTCATGGCCATATTTCAGGACGAACATGCTCATCAGGGATCATTTGAGAACAAGATCGGCTTCATTGGATTGAAGTAAGCAAGTCATTTCTCTCTTCTTGCATCTGCAACACATATAATGATACTCATGGAAATCATAATCGATGATATCAATCAAGGATTTGTACTTGGTTTAGTCGGAATTCAAAGACCTAAAAGAACACAGTCTACACGTGCTGGATTCTTAGTGACGTAAAAGAAATTGTCCAAGGTTCTACAACTAAACAGAGGAAGTAAGATGATTACAAATACCAAAAGGAAGTCATAAAGCTAAAATCCATTAATAAAACCTATTTCCTATGTATATAAACTCTTAGAAGTGTGTACATCCAAAAATACCACTTCGTGAAATGTCGGAGTCATGGAGTGTCGCTGTTTGATATGAACAAACCGTTCTAATTCTGGAGGAAATGTTAATCAAAGAATACATTTCACAAGATACAGTGTAAATTACCGACTTCTTCAACATCTTCATCCTTTTTTTATGGCTTTAAAGCACAATAAATTACTGAATTGGCTTTGTTTCCTCGATGTTGCATTGTCGATGAATTAGACCGTTAGCATCTTCCTCAATTTTTCTCATGGTAATCAAGTTTCACTTCAAGATCTTTGACCTTCAAGACACAATCTATATGAATTTAGTTGCATCATCTAAAACGATGACACATGAATGAACACGAATATGTGGCAGAAGTCAGAAAAGTCGACGCGTAACTAGGTAATGACAGTCTCTTAACCATGTAATGGTCTCAAGATGGGGATATGACAACCAGAACGACCCATGACAGATTAAGCATCTATATAAAAGCCCAACAACACGGAAAATATAACAAATTTGAATACTGCCACTTCCAAGGGCTACACATGTGAAGTATTCATCATATAGATCCATACTGCCTTTCATCCTATGAGGACGTCTGATTAGTCCTGCATATACTATCAAAATGACTACTGGCATATGTTCAAACTACAGGGAGAAGTTCGCAGGGACCAGCTGGGGAAAGAAATACCAGTAATTTACTGCATAGAAGCTGAAATTCTGGACGGCACAAATCTCGAAATACAAAATGGTGGAGAGGCAGCAAACATTTCTCTTGATCGGAGATGATGGGTTGACTCAAGACATGACATTTTCTCCAAGAGGAAAAAACATAGTTTTGTTGTTAAGAATTGTCTTAAAGCAATCTCTTGATTCAACCTGGCTATGAGATCTTCCATGTCTGTTTTTGCTGTAGATAAACTCTCTTGCGCAGTTGTAAGAACTCTGTTCAACTTAGGCCCCTCTTCTGACGGAAGAGGGACAGCTAAGACCCTTGGGAAACTGTAACCTTGTGGCAGCAGAATGTTGCGCGTCAGGAAATTCGGGATTGTACATAGTGTTGTTTGCAATGGGGCTCCTCTGCCACTCACCATGCTGTTTACACCTCTGTTGCATACTTCAAGTGAGCAAAATCTTTCCATGTTGTCCAAAAGGGACTTTCTATTGAAGAGTCCGTACTCCAAACCTGCTTTTGGATAGGCCAGCTCACCATGCTTTGGATTTCCTTCGTCACTAGATTAGAAAGACTGTCAGTGAGAATAGACTTAAGTCTTGAGTCTTGAGTCTTAAGTCTTGAGTCTTGAGTCTTGAGTCTTGAGTCTTGAGACTTTAAACTGTCGGTCTCCGAACATCCAGACTTAGACTGATAGAAACGTTTTGTCAGCTTCAAAATATTCTGGAAAGATTTCTCCAACACAAATGAATAAAATATTCATGTGCATGCTACATATGTGGCTTCATTGTCGCAAAATCTGGGAGGAAATGAACTAAAAGGATAACTTAACAAGAAAAGGATCACAATAAGTTTCTCCTTAAAAGTTGATCTCTATTGTTGATTGTCCACCGTCTGATTGGGCCGATAACTTTGCCATGGTTTAAGTCACAGCAAGGTAGGAATGCCTAGTTATGTTAGACGTGTTTTCAATTATGATAGGGTGGTGGGTGGACCCTAAAGACATATATAACAGGGAATTCCAGGAGAATGAATAGAACTTGTGTGGAAGTTCCCTTCCTCTTTCCATAAAGCAGGAGACTTTACTCCTCCACTTTGGAAGACTTGGTTGGCTTTCCTTGAAGTCGTTGCTCTTCTTTTTCTTTCGAAGCTAAGGGGGAAAAAGCAAGCAAATGTCATGTCTTGAGCTTTAGAGGGCTAGGCACTCATGTCAATATGAAGCGACTTTATTACCACCAAATGTCCTTGGTAGTCTAAAATCTTTGTCAACTCTAGAGATGCATTCTAAGGAACTAGGGAGTCTGAAGCGATTGCACCTGTTGTGTTCTCAGGTAAGAAAGCTTCCAACCTCAATTGGATGATTGAAGTCACTAGTTAATTCATTTTTGTCTAGCACAAGAACTGCAGGATTACCATGTTCCATTCAAAATCTTAAAATGTTGCAGGTTATACATTTGTACTTGACTAAGTAAGAGAGCCACCAAAACTCAGCGGAGAATCTTGAAGAATTGCCCAATGTATTAACGTGGAAACTTCATCATCTTGTCATCTTAAGCTTTAGATTGCCCTAGGTTACAAGACTTCGATGGCCCTTTCTGGCTTTACACTAAGCGAGAAAGTCACGAAAGAATCTTATTGTCATTTGCTTGTGACACTTTCCAATCAATCATTTCATGTTTAAAGCATATCCAATGGGTGTTATTGACCGAATGCCCTAAGCTAATTCAGATTCCAGGATTGTTGAGATCATTGAACATATACTACCAATTGAATTCAACAACTCCATATAAACTTTTAATTGGCAATATATCCAATGGGTGTTATTGACTGATTGGATAATTTTTTCATTGTCTAGAAGTTACCAGCAGGCAACTCTAAGGAGAATAGTCCCTCTATTGAATCCTAGCTCTTTGTTTCTCAAATCTTGCCGATGCTTCTAAATTGTCCAAACTTCTATCGGAAATCATAGTCTCGTACACCCTCTGATTAGGCATATCTCTCTACACTTTGAATTTATTAAACTAATCCCTAAATGTTGATCTCCATATTTAGTGAACTGATGAATGAAACATTCATGTTCAGGATATATTTGTCGTCTCATTGTTGTAAGATCCAGGTGAAAATGACATAAAAAAATAAAGAAAAATAATCATTTGCTTAAACATTCTCCCTAAAACTCGATTGCTAATGTTGATTATCAGTCATCTAATTGGCCTGATAACTTTGCCTTAGTTAAAGTCACGGTAGGATAGGAATGCCCAATAATGTTAGACGTGTTTCCAATTATGATAGGGCGGTGGGTGGACCCTGTAGACATATATAACCGGGAATTCCAAGAAAATGAATAGAATCTTATGTGGAAGTGTTGTCCCTCTTTCCATAAAGCTGAAGACTTCACTCCTCCCCTATGGAAGACTTGGTTGGCTTTAGTTAAAAGTCGTTGCTATTCTTTTTCTTTCGGTGTGAAGGGGGAAAAGCAAGCAAATGCCGTGTTTAGCTTTCGGAGGGCCAGCCACTCGCGTCAATGTAAAGCAACTTGATTACCACCAAATTTCCTTGGCAGTCTAAAGTCTTCGTCAACTCAGGGATAAATTTTACGGAACTAGCGTGCCTGAAGCATTTGCCAGCAACACTAACACCGAGGTATAATATACACTACGCTTTAGTGGATGTGAATTTTAAACCAATACTTCTAGATATGAGGTACTATCGCCCAAGAAGGAACAGTGTAAAGCAACCTCATTTATTGCCAGCGTAACGTGATGAAGTTGGCCCCGCCACCTTGGAAGACTTCCATTGGCTAGACTTACCATAGTCATCGCCATTCTATTTCCTTTCGGTGCCGAAGAAAACGCAAACAAATCCGATAAAGACAGCGAAAGAGCATCGCAATTCTCCAGCCTCTGCCGCTTTTCTGAATCCCACATTAGATTAAGAAAGGATCCACATCTCGCTGCAATTAAACCCGGTGGAGATTTGAGCACCTGAAGGAGAATGGAGAGAAACAGGGATTCCCCAGATGCAGTGACCATGTCTGCCTGTGTCGATGATGGCAATTCGTCTTCAGGGACTGAATTCGAGGTGTTTTTGAGTTTCAGAGGCCCAGATACTCGCCTCAATTTCACCGATTGTCTCTATCACTCCTTAGTCAAAGCTGGGGTTCGTGTTTTCAGAGATGATGAAGAGATCCGAAAGGGCAAAAAGATTGAATGTGAACTTTTGCATGCCATTGAATCCTCCAAAATATACTTGCCCATCTTCTCTAGGAACTATGCATCCAGTAAGTGGTGTCTTCGCGAGCTCACACACATGCTGGAGTCCTCAAGCAAAGCGAATGACAAAGTGATCCTACCCATTTTTTATGACGTAAACCCTGATGATGTAAAGCTTAAAACTCGATTGTACCTCAATGCTCTAAAGAAACACCAGAAGAAGTTCAGCTACGATGAGGTTTGGCAATGGAGGGAAGCTTTGACTGAGGTCGCAAGAATCAAGGCATGGGACATGAAGGACAAAAGGTAAGAGTATGACTTTGGAATCTGCTTTTGTTCTCTCTTTTTTTCCCGAGCAATAAAAAGTGAGATTATAATAAGGAATGGAATTTTCTCCATTTTTTTTTTTTGTTTTAATTACTCCCGCCAATCATAGTCCTAGTAATTATTATTTTCTGTTCCAGAGTCACTCATCCAAATAGAGTATAGATCTAATTTTTCATTAGTCGAGATTTCCTTTTACTAAAGAAAGTGAGCTTTCATTTGGTAAAACCTTGCCCATTTAAAAATCCGTTAGCTTCGTGTCTACAATATTTCTCAACTTGAAAGTTCATTTGCCATACGTTTCATGCTAAGACTCTTATGTCAATATGGCAGCCACGGTGAAATCATCAACACTATTGTTGATGAGGTTTTGACCAAGCTAATTAAAAGAATGCGAAATCTGCCTGATCATTTAGTTGGGATTCATGATCATGTTGAAGCTATCATGGACATCTTAAACGAAGGTTCTTGTGATGTTCGTTACCTGGTCATCCATGGAATGGGTGGTATCGGTAAGACAACTCTCGCAAGTGTTGTCTTTAATAAAATCTCCAATCAATTTCAAGGTTGTAGCTTCCTTTTGGATATTCGCGAATCTACGCAACAGGGTAGAATTGTTGACTTACAAAAACAGTTGTTATCAGAGATTCTCCAAGGTGGATCTCTAGGGATCCACAATTCTGTTGATGTAGGGATTAACACAATTAGAGAAAGATTTCATGGTAAGAAAGTTCTCATTATTCTCGGTGACGTGGATAATAGGGATCAACTCTCTAAGCTAGCTGGAAAGAGTGATTGGTTTGGTCTAGGAAGTAGAATCATCATTACAACGAGGGACATCAACTTTTTGCCAATCAAAGGGAAGGACAAAGAGAGTAGTTTCCAAGCACATTCTCAAGAGTTTCAAATCTATAAAATGACAGAAATGGATTCTTTCCATGCTCGTCAGCTTTTTATTAAACATGCCTTCGGGATGGATTTACCACCACATGACTTTGTTGATATCTCAAGGCAAATTACGGCCAAAACAGGTGGACTTCCTTTAGCTCTTGAGGTTATCGGTGCCTCACTTTATGGCGAGAGCAAAAAGTTTTGGAAAGGCACTTTGCAGAAGTTAGAGTTGGTGCCCAACCAGGAAGTCTTCAACAAATTAAATATCAGTTATGACATGTTGGAGCCTCACCAGAGAGAGATCTTTCTTGATATTGCGTGTTTCTTCATTGGAGAAGATAGACTCCACCCGTACTATATGTGGAAAGCTTCCAACTATTTTCCAACAAGGGAACTACCTGTCCTGACTCGTATGTCTTTGATAAAAAATTATGATAGATTGTGGATGCATGATCAACTTAGAGATCTTGGAAGAGAAATTGTTCAGCGTGAGGACATCAATTTTCCAGGGAAGCGTAGTAGGTTGTGGGAGCCCAAGATTGCCTTTGATGTGGTTCGGATGAAAGAGGTAAGCTATCGTCACCGTACTATTTTCTTTTGGAAAAAATCAACCATGCATTTTTCAAAGGTTGTGGAGTTAGTTTCTTGCCGGTATATATTTTTGTTGAACTTTTAATTTGGCAAAGAAAAAAGGCAAAAGGTTTGTATAAGAATTCATGATGGTAATTCCACTACATATTGCATCTAAAAGGTTGCAATGAAAGTTATTGGAAGCAAAAATCTTAGGAATACAGTTAAATACAAGGTTGTTCAACAAAATATATGGAAATAGATTGCGACCTCCTAAGCTATCAAAGCTATTTAAGGCTGATTTTATTCCCTTTTGTTAAGTTGGAAATCATTAGCAATATTACTTTGCGATGAGATCCCTTACCTGAAATTTGGTAATAGATTTAGATTTTGTAATTGAATGTAACATGCAATCTTTTGTGTATAGTCCGGTAGAGCTTTCAAACAATATATGAGAGACTTTTATGAGGTTAGTTGAATAACTTTATTATTATGAAAGCAAATCCTATTTTTACTGTAATCTTTTATGTAGCATCTCGCAACGAGTTCTACAACAATTAAGACTTTCTAGCTCCTGTCTTCATCTTGTAATCAAACTCATATGAAACCTAATAAAGAGACACTTTGGAGTTAACCGATCTTCCACACACTCTAGACCAAGCAGATTTCGACGCGTAGAGTTGCAATGGGGTTATAAACTCAAGAGACTTTTTTTGGATTTGGTTTGGCCACTTTTTCTAAATTTTGCAAAACCATGGCAGGTTTTTTGTGTTGCAAAATAAATAAATATGTGGGCAATATTTTCTATCAGGTGGTTTCGCTCAAAGATAATAAAGTTTTTGTTATCATTACACGATAGGAATTCGCTTAAATTGATGGAATAGAAATATTACTATGCTTTACACATTGTAGAGAACTCTTTCCAATTGTATGAGCTAGTTGAATTAACTTGATTAACTCTTTGTTATGGTCAATTTAAATATGTACAAATGAAATAGTAATGTGTGTTTCATTAATGAACATAATTAAGTTCCTCAGACTTGTACAATATTATGTTTTTGATCCAGTTTAAATGTCTATGTATGCTTTTCCTATCACCAGGGGACAGACAAAGTCATAGCACTTAGATTAACAAGACTTTGCAAAGGGCACAGTTTCACAAGTGAAGAATTTTCAAAGCTGCCCAATCTAAGGTATTTGGAATTAGAGTGCAAGAACTTGGTAGGGGACTTTAAGAATCTTCTCTCCAAGTTAACATGGCTCTCTTGGAGTAATTGCCCGTCAGAACTAAACGCGACGAATTTGTGTCTCAAGAAATTAGCCGTGCTCAAGCTTTCGGGAATTAACATTACTGAAGATTGGGCTGGATGGGGGTCATGCTTGGTACAAACATTATATCATGCAGTTTGCTTTTTCTCACATTTGTTTCACTAACCAAACTTACTAATTTGCCATTCTTGACTTGGCTGATCCTTGGTTTGTTTTTTCAAATGAGTGAGAACTTGAAAGTTATAGAGATTAACTCTGAGTCAGGCTTAAAGAGGATTCCTGACTTCTCAAAATGTTTGAATTTGAAGAGATTGGTTATTCGACAAAGTACAAACTTGCTAGTGGTTGATGGCTCTCTCTCTAAACTAGAGCACCTGAAGCACTTGGAAATCATCTCTAACGGATTCTTGAAGAGGGACGATTGCGACCTTTGTCCAGTGTCTTTTGTATTCGGTAGTCTAAAATCACTGTCAAAACTGCAAATAGGAGGGATGCACTTGCGAGAACTTCATCATTCCATTGGAGGAACGACACGTCTAAAGTGTTTGTCTTTAGATGATTGTTCTTTGCTTAGAACACTTCCAGACTCCATTGGAAATCTTAAATTGTTGAGGACGATGAGTCTTAGAGGAACTGCAATAAAGAAGCTACCGAACACAATAGGAAAATTAGAATCTTTGCTTGAGTTATGGTTGGACGGGACAAAAATAAAAAAATTACCTGTTTCTACTGAGAATCTTAAAAAGTTGAGGTACATGGGCCTTGATGACACTCCTATAAAGAAGCTACCGAACCAAATAGGAGGGCTAGAGTCTTTGTTGAGGCTAAGTTTAGAAGGCACGGATATCACAGAATTACCTGCTTCTATTGGAAATCTCAAACAATTGAACTTCTTATGTCTAGACGAATGTGCAATCAGAGAGCTACCAAAGGCCATAGGGATGCTAAAGAAGCTTGTAACTTTGAATGTGAGATTCTGTGAAAATATGGAGGAAGCAATTCCAGGTGAAATTGGGGATCTATCTTTTTTAAGGGCCCTAAATTTGACAAAGAGCAAGATTAAGAGGTTGCCCACGACTATGAGTAAGCTTTCTCATCTCCAAACTCTTCGTTTGGATCAATGTGATGAACTTGAACAGTTGCTGGAGCTCCCTGTGAGTTTGAAGGAGTTAAAGATCTCATCTCATTTATTGTGGACAGCCCTTGACCTATCATACCTGACTAACTTAGTCGATCTTCATATATGGGGCGATACTCCTAGGTTGTCGGAATTCAAACAAGGAGTTCCAAAGATAGAGTGGATCGAGGGATTATCTAATCTAGAGAGCTTAACAATTGTCGTTGGAGATGTCACATTTCCTCCGATTAATTTGGCTACTCTTTCGCGGCTTGAAATTCTTGAGATAACTTGTGTTGACACGCGATCTCTAATGGGGCTTCCATCCAGTCTTAGAGATTTGACTCTATATGATGTGAAGTCACCCATGGGAAGGTCACTCTTTTCCAACTTGACAAATCTGTCTAGTTTGTGCCTTGTTAATTGTCGGCTGAGGGAAGTCGAATTCGATGATATGCTTGGACAGCAACTGAAGAAACTCCGTTTTTTGCGTTTGGTGAATGCTGCAATGCTTGAGAGGCTTTTGGTATCGAGATTAGAGGGGCTCCAAATGTTGAGAATGGAGGTTTGCCATGGGCTGATGGAGACTCGAGGTCTGGAGAAATTGGAATCATTAGAGGATTTACTTTTTTGGAAATGCGATTCCTTGAAAGAGTTGCGTGATTTATCAAAATTGAAGAAGCTGTGTTCCGTGGCTGTGCCGGATCATCTTCCGGAAAGTTGGTTTATCCACGTCTTCCAGACACGTGGGAAGAAGGCCAAATTTCATGTTACCGGGTCAGCCCAAAGTCAAAAATTTACGAGCGCCGTTTTAAAAAATTTTCAGACTGACTGATTGAGCGTTTCTTCTTCTGAGTCTCTTTCTTCGTGCCTCTCTCACTCTACTCTCCCTTTCTCTCTCTCCGACGAACTCTCTCACTCTACCCTCCCGGACGCAACCTCCCAGTCTCTCTGTGCCCTGCCTCTTTCCGACCGACGAACCCCCGCGAGCAAATCAGATGTTTTTGTAGAGATCTCCCATCGTCGCCTTCATCTTCTTTTCCCCCCATTTTTTTCCCTAGTGTTCTGATGGTGGATCTTGAGTTGCATATGGAGGACAACGTGATGTCTCACATCAACCTCGACGGCTTCTTCGGCGACCTCCCTGAGGTCGGTGACGTCATCGGGCGACGTCATCGGCGCTTGCTCCTTGACGAATGCGTTGTTCGTCTCCAGAATCGGGGCTCTCATGGTTCGACGAGATCGAGAACATCCTGATGAAGGACGACGATGTCCACGTGCTTGTTGAGTTGGGGTTGAGCGGGCCGTGCCGAAGGGACTTGAGCTTCCCGCGGACCTTCACTTCCTCGGCCCCTCGCCGCTGGCTTCTCCCCGCCTCCTGCAAGATGCGGCAGTGGGGCCTCAGGTGCTCCGCCAGCTGGCTGATTTCCTCGATTTCCATGGCGCGTGTTCGGGATTCTCATTTTTTTTTTCGTGTGTGGATGACTACTAGTTCTGGGAGCAGGAGACGCAGGTCAAGAAGGCTTCGCCGAATAGGCCGCTGTCGATTGTGGTTAATGGAGAGGGCGAAGAGGACTCTGCTTTGGCGGAGAGCGTGCGTAGCGCTGATCGGGAATTTGTGGCTGATGATTCTGAGGATGATGATTCAGGTGGAGTCGTGATTGATGTGGAGAACCAGAATGCTGATAGAACAGAAGCTTCCGATAGTACGGCGATGGAGACAAAGTTGGTATTTTTCTTGTAGCATTTCTAGTGCTTTCTTGGGAATTTTTTTTTTTAAAATATGTCTAGATATGCATATGCAATGTGCACATTGGTTCTAGTTCATGAATATCTCACAAATTAAGAATTTGAGAGCATGTTTTCTTCAGGGGAGCTGCAATTGTTTTACAGCTTCAAGCACAGTGACACTATTGATGGTTGATGTTGCAGTGTCGCCTATCCTATATATGGGCTTTACTTTTTGCTCTGTAGCATCAATGTGGTTGAATTGCAATACATCTACATTGCTCAATTATTAGATTGTTCTTTCCTTAAAATTGAGGGCTTAGTTCTCTTGCCCTTCCCTTTTTGTTCTGTTAGGGACTAGAGAGTGAAGGCTCCATTTGCCTCTGTAATTTATTTTCCCGTCTGTTTTACCTATAGGAAATATGCTCTCATTCCTAGTCTTTTGAATATCTGTACATGTTCTTATATGGTGTGAGTTGTTACTTCTATAGTAGGCCATCAATAGTTCTTTAAAGATATATTATTAATTCCTTCAATTTTTGTGGCTTCAGGCACCATGTTTCGTTGATGGTGTTAACACTCACCACAGTGAGGAAGATGACTCGCTGCAGTTCAAATCTAAGGTAATTAAGATTTCAAAATTACAGCGCTTGTAAGGACTGGACATTTCGTAGAGTGTATCCCCTTGATACGATTGCTCATATTTATTTGATTTCCATGGCTGACCATGTGGTTGACCTAAGTCGGTAGTTTTTCTGGCCATGAGAAACCATGAAGTGGCCCTTTTTGCAAATAATACTTTACCGTCAATACACCCCCTTATCTGTACCCCTTTCATATATGTGTTTAATGTCTCATGATGATTGATTTTCTAGAGTTGTGGAATAATAATCAATGTTCCTTCCCAGAATATAGGAGAAATACAGTTACATTTTAAGTCCATTTGCATGCAGGTGAATGAGCTTAAGAAAGCTATGGGACCATTCTCTGGGCGAAGTTTGAAGTATTGTGATGATGCATGCTTGAGGAGATACTTGGAAGCTTGAAACTGGAACATAGATAAAGCAAAGAAAATGTTAGATGAGACGCTGAAATGGAGATCAGCTTTTAAGCCTGAGGAAATCAGCTGGGTAAAATGGCTAAGTGTCCCAGTGAATGAATACCTGCGCAAGTATTGTGATAGATAATTTATGCTGATGGCTGTTGCCTGTTAAACTTAGGTAGACATCTGATCCTTGTTACCCTAACTATTGTGTTGACCTGATAATTAATTTTATTTCGTAGACTAAGTTCCTGGTATGGAGAAGAACTGATTTTGTGAATGAATGCGAATGCAGGATTGGTGTTAGTCAACAATAATTGAGTGGCTCTCATTTTTTGTGTCTTCTATGAGACCACCATGATGCAGTGATGAAGCATTAGGTGTTGGAGAGTTTATTGTTCAAGGGACAATAAATCTCCTAGTATATTTATTCACTCATGTTGTTTCCAAAATCATCATTTAGACTGTTTTAGTTGACAATATGGCTAATGAGCAGGTTGTGTTAGACATGCAATAGTACTTATTGGGATGCTGAATAATGCTTCCATTTGACAATGTGATGCTTACTAAAACAGGAAGAAGTTGCTATTGCAGGTGAAATTGGAAAAGTATACAGAGCAATTTTTCATGATCGTTATGGAAGGAGTGTTCTTATATTGAGACCTGGAATGCAGGTATTTATCCATCCTGTTGTTGCTAATTTCTGTAGCTTTTATTTGCTCTTCCCTATTAACTTGGCAATAAATCTTGCAGAATACTCATGTACTGTTTGATGAGGACTACAGATATACTGGCGGAGGTCGGAACTCATGGAATACGAAGATGGTGAACTCTCATGGTTCAATGCCAGAGTGAGAGTTGGAGTTGGAGTTGGAATTGGGCTTGGCATATGCATAGGAGTAGGGCTGCTGGTACATACTTACCAAGCAACTACTGGGAACTTTAGAAGGCGGCTCATGTAGGACATCGCCTCTCTAAGTTCTACACTACAATCTGCGATCTGCGGATACCTCATAGATTCTGCCCTCATGGTATTCTAGTCCAATGTGCTTTCTCTCGTTGAAGGTTTTGGCTCAAAGTGTCTCATTTCCATGGTCGAGCATGAGCAAATTTTCGCGTGCTTTATTTGTGGTATCTTCTCTGTTTAGAGGGAGGCAAACGAGGTGTAGATTCAATGAATCTTTAGGGCAGTTGAGTTGAGTTTTAGTTTGGAGAACAATGCGTGTGGTGTAGTGTGGCGAAGTAGGAGTCTGCTGTGCTCTCGGGTATGCGTCTTGAACCTTGAAATCAGTCACTGAGCTTTTCAATCTCGATTAGCACCATTTTCCTACTTGATATGTTCAAATATGTTCTAATTAGAAAATTAACTTCAATCCAAATGTAGGAAATACCGATGATATGTTACTGTGCATATTTATTACCCCATGTTGCAAAGTGAATGAACTATTTTAAAGAGTAAACTAAAGGTTACTAGCAGTGCATTTTGCTTGTAAGGTGATCTTCATTGATGGTTATCGTGATATCTGGTGTAAGTAGATGATAGATGATTGATGTGTTTGAACTTTAGGAGCCTCTCCTTCATCTTATGCACCAACATGTTTGTTTTGAATTAGCAAGATTTTGTGCCGGAGGTCATCAAATCTTTGAAGTCATCGTGAGCCGTTTCAAGCTTTTGGTTCTTTCATTTGTCAAGTAGCATGGTCTTGGTCAGTTATAAACATTCTGTATACTTGGTTGAGCCACCTGCTGTTTATCAGTTCCTAAAAATTTCCTCCTCTCTTTCATGGAAGGAAAATTGAAGAGAAATTTATGATAGAAATTAGCATATAAGTTTCTGCTGCTGTCTTTTTGCATGTCGCCTGATACCAATTTTAACTATTGTGTTGCAGAACCCCTACCGCTGGGTTCCCTGTTCGGCGCCTTCTTATGTGTCCTTTAAGTGGAAAAATGCAGGAAAGGGAAATCCGAAACCTCTTAAGCGTGATATGTTGCCGCATTTCAGCCCTCTCTACTAGTGGTTGCCACCTACCACCACCAGGGGCGGCGATGGTGGCACGCCTCTAAATTTAGCAACGGTTTGGTCTCCCGTTGGATAGGAAGGACTGCCAAGGGGACAAAATCATTTGAGATTTTCCTCTTTCTTTGTCCTAGACCAGAATTGTTTTTCCTTTTCTCTGCTCAAATCGAATACGAAGTGATCGATTCCCTTCAATTTTTCTTTCTTTTTCTTCAGTGAATATCTAAAGAAAATCAAATAGGTCTTCTCTTTCGTTTTCTCTTCTTACGTTGTTATCATCGAGAGTCCCTTTTTTACCCTTATCTCTATCTGAACGAAACAAAGTTGGCAATCTCAGATTGAGATCTCTTCATTCTAAAATTGGATCAAGCTGTGTTTGACCAGAGGGTAGCAAGGAGTTAGATGGAACAAAATGAGGGATTGAAAATTACAATCCTCAAACTTCTTTGTATCAAATCACTTATCCGACGACTCATTTGATATATAATCGTACGTACTACAGATGCTTTTTAAAATAAATACTAGGATTAGAAAAGATATCAAACAAACAAAATGAAAACCTAGACCTAATGACTGCCCCTGAAACTCTAGGACAACAGCCATGTCCTCCTCGATGGCAGGTGACACCAACACCACAACGACCCCCATGGTGGCAGTCGTCTCCGTCGCAATGGTCACTTAAGACCGCCGTAATTGATTCTCCATCTCACACGCACCCGTGAGAGATACAAAGGCGACCACTGCACACCATTCAGGTGAGAGATTGAGAGAGCGAGCGAGAGAGATGGCCACGCAATAAATAAAACAAGGTCATTGTTAGATATCATTGTAGCAACAAAATAGCACAATAGTACATGGCGAACAAAAAATTTAACACAACTGATGAGAGAACAATATAACCAACCAACTCTAATATAAGCTCACATCCACCTAATGCGAACATTTAAACTCTAGCTTGAAATGAATATTCACAATACCTCTTCAGCTTTCAAGGCGACTCCAATTGAATCGTTGACATATAAGATAAGGACACTTCCATATTGTATAGGGAAATCAGGATAAACGAATGACTCCCCATTAGAGTATATCACTTCAACTACTTCAACTTCATACTTCTTCCCACAGTATGCTGAGAAGATTGTCACCTAAAGGAAAGCACTTACCCGCATTAGTCCTCTATACAGAAGGATGGGTGTAGAGAGAACGACAAAAAATTGAGTATGCTCACCATTGTATTTAGAACTATCTTAGCCTTTGTTAAGTCCGTCGCAGTACATTCAATGAGAACATTTTTCGTCTTTAAAGTTATTGCCGAATGTGCAACATTGATAATTGGTGGCAGAGACAGGACATTTCTACATGGAGTAAAAAATTTTCCTTTTCAGTGATGAGAAGCTTAGTCAACTGTATCATTTCAGTCAAGGTAGATGCTCGCTAATCAATTAGACTATGCATAACAAATATCTGTCAAATTGTCGATTGCAAGACACCCAAAAAGTGGATGAAGCATCACTTTGCCCACACTGTTTGGCTATGACAGCTAAATAGTCACTACAATTTGTTCACATTGAGCATATTCAATGGGAACCAAAATTGTGAAGCCAATGGCAACGGTGTAATCTAACCGCAACTAGAGTAACCAAATATCATTGAACCTGAATGAGCTAGATTAGAACCCCATGTGCAAAAAAAATCAAAACCATTCTTTTTAAAAAGCTGACCCCTCTTCAAACAGGATAAACAGCTTAATGGTCAACCATAATTGGTTGTTGCCTAATTAACACATTACCAATAAACATCAGTCCACAGTTAATCAAGAATTTTTGTACTACATTATAGCATCTTTCTTATTGACATTAGGCACTTGCTTTCCCATATCAAATTTTGTGACACTGCATGCAAAAGTTCTTTTTCTTGATATGGTACCTAGCAACCAGTGGAGAGAGAGATGAAATAAGAATGGACTGCTATGTTCAGTGTAAAGGTGTACATAGGAAAGACAATGTTCAAAGAAAAGCAAAGATGTATAGAAGACTACACATTTTCACTTTTTTTCCATGGCTCTCTTAAAAGTAATGTTATAGGCATAAGACTAGGTTCTGGAAGTCTCCGACTGTGCTAATGTAGAGTCAACAGCTGCTTTTCTAAAAACTTCGCCCTTTTACTAAAATAGTATACCTCCTTTATCTGTTTTGTTTAGAGAAAGGAATAAAAAGGGTCAAAGAACATGACCTAATTTCATCTTTTTCCTTGAGGGAATGCCTCAGAGAATGATGAGCCTTACTTGAGGTGCTTTTGAAGTCGCCACATTGGGTGCCTGCCTAGGCAACTCCAGTGCTTTTGAGAACACTAGTGACACCTAAACAAACAGTTGATCTCACTTCAACTCATAAACTAGACCAAGCACTTAGTGGCTTAATGTGACAGAAGATGCTTGAAGGCCTAGATTATTTTCTCTTTGTAAATTGAACCCATTGCATCGATCAACCCCCAAATAACTCAAGGTTGCAATATTAATGACTTAAGTGGCAATGGTTGAATCAAAACTAAGTCAACATGTCATTACATTTAAGTGGTTATTTATTATTTTCCCTTAACATCAATATACACACTTCATATTTATACATGGAACTCACATTACAAAGAAGAGTGTATGAAGAAACCAAGATACCTCTTTGAATCATAGATAACAGGAACACAAAGTAGTTCTCTATTATGTGCAAGAACTTCTTCAATTTCAAATCTGACTGCAACAAAGTAGCGAAAAACAGGTAAAACAACATGGCAAAAATGAGGAACTATTACATAATTCTTCATTTACAGAAGATATCAACTAGCACACTGAATAAGCAAGTTCCAAGCATAAGATATATGGAACAAAACAAATATGACAGTTATAAAAAGACCATTAAAAGGAGCAGCTATTGAGGACCCACCTTATAAAATTCCATTAGTTCATCAGCTCTGAAGTTCTTCACCTAATATCAGAACAGAAACTAAGGCGCGATCAACCAACACATCACACAGTTCGTAGAGAAAACAAAACAAATATATAAATGAAAGCAATCTCATGAACTCATAAGTGGCGTTGACATGTTAAGCATACTTAATTTGGAATAATTCACTTTGCAAAATAGTAATTAGAAATAACACGCCAATGCATTGGAAACTACAAAATATCCTTTTTAGTTACTTAGTAAGTCTCCTTAGAGCACTGTTAACAAAAGGGCACTTGTTAAGCATACTTATTTTATATGATTCGCTTTCCAAAGAAAAAATTACAAATACCACAAGAACAATCTGTTCATCCAATTGAAAACCATAAAAATTTCTTAATCAACTACTTAAGAATTGCCCCTAAAGAACAGCTTAACAAAATCCTTACAAATACATAGATCTTCACTACAGATCAAACTCATGGCACATGCATGAACAGAAAAATACAATCTTTATCATGAAACTACTTGCTTCAAGGGGACAAAACTTATATTGGAAGGCAGCAAAGCCTGAGACCAAAGGAAAAGGAACATGAATCAGTGATAAGCTACACTTCTCATAACATTTTATCATACTTTGCTCTAAGAAACATTTAGTCGTAGCAGATATATAACCCGTACATATTAAGAAGAAACATTTAGCCGTAGCAAATATATAACTCATACATATTAAGCTAAACCAACTGTGCAATTCCTTGTCATGTCTGTTTTTGTCTATGCTTTATCTAGTAGATGAGCACTCCTGATAGCAAAACATAATACTTCGAATTTTTGGGATCAAAATAGAGTATCTCAGATATATATAGTAATACCATCCTCTGGGACAAGCTCAGAGGATGACAAAACTTGAACTGGTCAAAGCTTGTCTAGCTAGCTGCAACTCCTCGAAAACATGTAATAGATGTTGAGGCAAAGTGTGGGGTAGAAAGAAGCTTCAAGAGGGAATCCTTCAGGCATTTAAATATATAGAGAGAAAAAAAGGAAAGAATAGGTGAGCACAAGCTTCCAGCCCGGATAACACTATCATGACAAGATCCATTATGCCAGCAATCTAAAAATCTTCCATTTAAGTTCTAGCTGAGCCTCAGCTTCAAGCAAGGATAGTAGGACACGTGCAGAATTCTTCATTTTAGATTCTAGTTTAGGCGATTAGTTCAAACACACACCTCATAGCTAAAGGAGCCTTCTAGCATATCCAAGTCATGAGTCCCAATTGCAACCAGTGTTCTTCGCCTAAAATATCGAGAGAATCCGAGCATGTCAATCCAAGCAGAACATTTCGAGGATCTAGCATAAGCACAAGCATCTGATGTACTAAGTGGAGGGATTGGGGGCTGGGCATCTATTACATGCAAATAAAATATCAAATTGAATATAGATCTCGAGGATGACAACTAGTTCAAGCAACATATCTATCATCACCACTTCACCAAATTATTCAAAACAACTCAGCGGAGTCCTCTCTTTTACATCCAGGCATTTCTCACAATTTAAAGCCCTCCTAAGGGTAATAATATATATGGCCCCTACGAGCACATAGAGCATAAGCAACAGTGAAGCCATGACTTATTTAAAAAAAATAAAAATAAATAATGCTTCCCTCACATCTTTAATTTATAAAGTAACATTATTGTATCACACTAAAATGCACGCTTGCGAAGACCATTGCTCTGGACAAGCCATATAGGACGTTGCATCTCAATGTAAGATCACGGTCTCTCTTCTTTACATTTAAGGTTCAAATGAACAGAGTAAAAGCTTCCCAAAAATGTGTTGTCCTCCCGCCACTCCCTCTCAAACCTAAGATCTTGAAATAGAGAAGGAAAACAGGTATTATGCTGCATGTTAAAGATCCAAAAATTAATACCGGCAAATGTTCTGATGGAGCTTGTCTTGAAGATCAATAAAGCTATTATAACTGGCTTCATCAAATGTTATCCCTCTTAAGACAGCAGAAACAACGTATGGACGGATTTGTGAGGTCTGCAACACATAAATGGTCACTCAAGTAATAAATGATTCCAGCATAGATCAATCTAGACAGATCAATCCTCACATATCAGTACCTCTGGTTTTACATGCGTCTTAAGCATTGATCCCCTGCTGATGTTACGAAGACTGTATTGAGGTGTCTCCTCCTGCTTATTGAATACACGTAGGGCCTGAGCAAGCCCTTTGAGGCAAAGCAAGTCGTATCTGTGCATTTCCCAGAGGATACCTTATTACCAATACAGACTAAAATAATCATTAATTACCAATACAGACTAAAATGATGATAAACCCGTCATCTCTTTGAAAAACTTGACTTATAACTAAATAATGAAGTTTCTAGATGGCATGATTCAAAATAAAGCCAACAGCATTAAGGAGTCAATATCGCAACCTGCTGACCAAATCTAAAAAGGCTTGTTACGTTTCTTGCCGACGATAATACCTAAAAAATTTGGGGATTGACCCATTTAGCATGACAAAATGTTGAACATAAACTAAATTCAAGATCGACCCCTTTCAGGACCATTATCATGAACCGGGAATCCCAAGGGTCAGAATATCAACCTGCTTCCCCATACAACTAGAATTCTTCACAAAGTGGTGAAAAAATGTCCTAACTTGTACCAATCTTTCGAGAATATTAAAAGAAACTATTTACACATAAGTAAGAAAAGCCTCGATGCACAACATGGACTACTCAAAAGCTGAACCTTTTTCAGGTGGTAATGTGCTTATGAAGTCTCTAATTACATGCAATTGGTCCTTCATATTGATCGACTGAAAAGATAACAAAAAAAAACCTTCGGCAACATCATAACATCAAAGAAAAGATCGAACCACACAACATCTCAATAGCCATTACGAGCAACATGGTCCCCGAAAGACTTTAACCCATCCGAAGTCGGACACTAGCATCTTAAACCCCCGAACCAAAATTCACCCACGACCCGCGAAAGAAACAGCTCCAATCCCATCCGAAACACACAACATCTAACCGAATGCCGAATCAGCTTCGCAGTCGCCTATTTGCCGGAACTTCAATTTTGTAGATGACTTCCTCGTCCTCATCAGTCTCCTCTTCCAGGTGCTTCTCCTTTCTGATGATCGCCTTCTCCGTCATCTGGCCAGCACAAACAAAGAAGCCCAACCCCCTCAGCCTTTAAAAAAAAAAAAAAAAAAAAAAAAAAAAAAAAAAAAAAAAAAAACCAGGCAAAACCACGGTCTGATTTGCTCACGGTGGTTCACCGGTCGGAAAGAGAAAGAGCAGAGAGAGGGAGGTCGCGGTCCTCTCGCTAGTCCCGTGCAGTGGTTCGTCGATTGCTTGCGGTCCTCTCGCCGGTCCCGTGCGGTGGTTCGCTGGTCGGAAAGAGGGAGGGCAGAGAGAGAGAGGGAGGTCGGGGTCCTCTCGCTGGTCCGGTGGTTCGTCGGTTGTGGTTCGCCGGTCGGAAAGAGGGAGGGCACGGAGAGACTGGGAAGTCGCGTCCTGTTCATCGGAGAGAGAGAGAGGGAGGGTAGAGTGAGAGAGGCGCGAAGAAAGAGAAGAAGAAGAAACCCTCGGTCGTCGGTCAGTCCGAAATTTTTTCAAATGGCGCCTGACACGAGGACACGTGTCGTCCTCCTACCGCCTTCTTGTTTGCCATGCTGGAGCATGAGACACGTACCCGATATTTTTTCATAAAACCCAACCAATACGGACAATATCAACAACCAATTCTAGAAACAAAAGAATTATCTCATCTCCTCTTATAGTCGGTAAAATAAGTGTAAAATAAGTCAGTGTCTCCAGATGGGGATATCACAACCAGAACGACCCATAATAGATTAAGCATCCATGTAAAAGCTCAACAGCACAGAAAAAATAACAGATTGGAGCACTCAAATTTTCAAGGGCTAAACATGTGGTGTATTCATCAAATAGATCCATACTGCCTTTCATCCTTTGAGTACATCTGATTAGTTCTGCAGACGCTATCAAAATGACTAGTGGCATATGTTCTAACTACAGGGTGAAGTTCGGAGTTGCCAGCTGGGGAATGAAATACCAGTAATTTACTGCATCGAAGCTGAAATTCTGGATGGCACAAATCACAGCTCTTATCTCGAAATACAAAATGGTGAAGAGGCAGCAAACATTTCTCTTGATCGGAGATGATGAGTAGATACAAGACTTGACATTTTCTCCAAGAGCAAAGAACATATTTTTTTTGTTAAGAATAGTCTTACCGCAATCTCTTGATTCAATCTGGCTGTGAGATCTTTAATGTATGCTTTTGCTGTAGATAAACTTTGCTGCGCAGTTGTAAGAACTCTGTTCAACTTATGCCGCTCTTCTGATGGAAGAGGGAAAGCTAAGACCCTTGGAAAACTGCAACCTTGCGGTGGCAGGATGTTGCACGTTAGGAAATCGGGATTGTTCATAGTGTTGTTTGGAATGGGGGTCCTCTGTCACTCATCATGCTGATTACATACCTCTGATGCATACTTCAAGCCAGGAAAAGCTCTCTATGTCCAAAATGAACTTTCTATTCAAGAGTCGATACTCCAAACTTGCTTCCGGATAGGTCAGCTCATGTTCAGATTTGTCAATGCCCAGATCAGCAGGATCACTATGCCCAAATCTTGGTTATCCAAGTTTCAGATATCTCATAGGATGAATTATTCCCCTGATCTGACAATGCAGAGACTTGGAGGGTTATTGAAAACATGAGCTATAGGTTGTGGTGTTAGCAGTTGAGCTGCACCAGTGGCAATCGAATTTGAGTCTGAGCGCTGTAAATGTACCTCATCAAAGTCCGCAAAATATAGGAAACATATATCGGTACCGTACCCTTATGTTCGTCATGCAACAATCTCGGTTCAAGTGAGGAGAAATAATGAACTGATGAGGTTTAATCAAATGAGCACCTCCATGACCTCACAGCAGCTTCAAGCTCAAGAAAGTTTGTTACCATAGCCGATCGTGTTAGACCGGAATCATGTAAGAGTTTTCCCATCCAATTCTCCAGACCTCTGCAGTGAGCTAAATGTTTGAACGTGTGGAATTATGAATGCTGGGGCACACTAAAGCAGAGAAAAGGGGCGGGGGGGGGGGGGGGGAGATGGATGAAGAGATAGCATACCGCTCCCAGAAGTATCCTGCCTTCAATCTCAGAATTTTCTTAGGAGTTGGAGGCAACATTTTCACGGGAAATGCTGTCACAGAATTTTCTTAGGAGTTGCCATCCCTTCTGTCAATTGTGTGCCAACTTGAACCCCGTAACACTGCTCTACAGCAATGTCAAAACAGAATCTGATTTGTGGTACCAATAAGTGAAGGCGGCGAATTACTGTAACAAGATATTGTTCTGAGAATGTTCAGCTTCCAGAATACACATACACCTACACAACTAGTTAACCAGACACAAATTCTGTCTCTATGTACGGCAGACAAAACCGAAAGAAAAGGAAATTGACAGACCACCAGCTTGAAATACGAGGCAACAGAGTGAGATCACTAAACGTAATGCAGGGACTTCTCGATCAAGATCGACAGCACGCAGTAAAGAAAATATTGACTATGGTCAAACTAAAATTGGCAATGGTTTATAACACGTGGAAATTACAGAATTTCCCGATTCTATTGGCAATATGAAAAGACTCACAATGGATCTGAATGGGAGTCAGTTGAGACAACTGCCAAACTCGATTGGAGGACTAGAATCCCTACTTGAGTTGGATTTACATGAAGCAAATATTTCGGGATTACCGGATTCGAATAGAAATCTTGAACTGTGTAGTATATGAAGATTGAGAATAATATAAGAGAGCTAACAAACATTTTGAACCCTCAAAGTGGGCAATCCAAAACTGAAAAATTTGGAAAACGGAGTCGTGAGCGGGGGCAGTAACTTAAGACTTCTTGTATGGCTCACTTCCGCATTGGATTTTGATGCTTTTATCACAGTTGTACTGGGCACAACACATACAACGTTATGCGAATTTTCGAGAATTTTTGTAATTATTGCAATTTTCAGTAATTTCTGGAAGAATATAGCATACTTGGAATATTGTTCCTCTCGATAGATGGAAAAATAATTCCATCTACATGTTTATGTTATTTTTCATAGAAAAATATTAGGTTTAAATTTGGTATACAAAGTATTTTAAATGAAAGTACAAGTGTACAGAGAAATTTCTAATATCAAATTAAAATCTCAAAAATTATGTTCTACACGTGTCAAAATGCCTCCACTGCTCTGAATATTTATTATTCCATTACTTATCAAAAAAATTACTGAAAGTGAGCCTTGGAGATTTCGGCGCTAGTTTAGAAAATTCAATTTTAGGATTATTTCACAAGGAAAAATTATTTTCTGATATACTGGGAAATTATATGGCAATATACTAACATGTAAATATTTTTGAGCTATTTGATATGCTTCGGGCCACGATCCTAAGACCGAACCTCGGAGGTTTTTTTATCGTATTTTTGCTAAAACGGGCCTTTTCGCCCAAGACAGTCTAGTTGTTGTATTAAATTAGTATATTCTAATATTGGGCCTTAAATTATGTTTAGGTACAATTTGAATTTGGGAGTTAGCGAGGAAAGTGGCATTCATGACTACTGTGTTCTGTAAAAACTGATTAACATGTTTTCATTGTCACCCAAACTTATATGTGTTCATTCATAGGTTGGTTCTATTTTGGAATTTAATCAAGGCAAACGTGATTTTCGGGACTTACTCATAGTCGGTGAGTTTTTCGGGATTTAACTATGCCCAATACGGTTTACAAGCCATTCATCCACCAAAACGTGATTGTAGGATTTCTGATATGATCGACTGAGAATGATTTTTGCTTGTGATATTATATGTCGTGCTATGAATCATGCAACCATGGCAAAAGAATGTGTGGAATGTTCACATTATTTGAGAATGCATGTTGTAGTTACGGCCAGGATGCACATAGAAGTACAAAGTTATGATATTGCATTGTCCATGGCTTGATCCTATGAAATGTGGTGACCGTCACTTATTGAGCTATCGTTTTGTTCAACCCTCTTTGTTCACCATTTCAAGTTTTGAGAACGGAAGACAGTGACGAGTTTACAAAGATGGCGAGGGGTGGCTTAGAATTTATTTTGCGATTCGAAGAGAAGTTTATTATATTAGCGGCGACGGAGGCGGTGGGCCACGTTTGCGGAAATATTTCAATGAGTTTCTCCTCTTTGGCTCTTGGAACGAGCGCGCGAAGTGAATTATATGCTCAAACTCAACTAGAACTTGGCCTCAATAGAACTTTCGTTGTGTTTTGGTTTGGCTTTTCCAAATAGTTTTAGGGAAATTCAAAGTAGTTTATCCTAAGGAGCTTCGAAAAATCCAAAGGCTGTTTAGTAAATTCTGCTTTGAGAAATAACTTTAAGACAAATGCCGTTTGGTAAAAAAAACATATTTGAAAAGCTCATTCGGATGATTAATTTAATTTTTTTTAATTTTTATTTGTTTAAAAGCAAAAAAAATAATGTCTACAACTTCTTTAATTTAAATTTTAACAACAATGTTAAAGATAATGTGTAAACAATTTTATTAAAAAATAAAATTTCTTTTTTTTGACAAACAAAGTTTCAAATGGAAAAAATTCACATCAAAGTGGCCTATCTCTGAAATAAAAAAAGAATACTTACATTACAATAATCATAATAACATATGCCCTGAGAAAAGAAATTCATTATCCTTAAAGATTACAAATATCATTAAATATTTCCTAAGCTCATAGCTATTTGATAAGATAAACGTGCCATATCGAAGCTGTAGCATTATTTGAAGCACCATCCTCCTCATTTACATCATCAACAATTGTGTACCTTTGTATGAAGTTTTGAGGAAATAAAAGAAATTATGGGGGTTTGTGATAGATTTGCCAATTTTTCATTAAGTAGGCATAGAACCAAACTTCCCTAGTTTTCTGTCTGTATCCAAGTTCATGGAACTGCTTTGCCACAAGAAACGATCTCTGTAGCTAAACCAAAATTAAAATGAATTTGTAGATGTCTCTCAAGTCATCATCTCAAACGATAACCCAACCGAAATAATATACATGAACCAAAATAAGCTTTCAATCCGTGTCATCATGAGAAGAGCAAAACGTACACTCGTTTTCAGTGACTTCTCAACAGATTACAATCGTTAAATATGGACAAGAAAAAATGGTAACTTTATGTTTGTAGCTGCCCTAAAAGAAAGGCAAGAATTCTTTGCTTGCTGCCTCTTATTAGCCTCTTATCATGGACAAACAAAAAGCCACTCATGATGATGGAAGCGGAGTAGCTTGGGCACCAAATCCAAGAGCGCCTTTGTATCTCCTTGTTAGGAAAAATACAGCAGTTGCACTGTGCGCTACAACTTTTGAAGAGATCAACTTGAATCTCAAGTCCATGAACACATTGTGCGGAACACGTTCAGATGATGATAGTTTATCATTGTCGGCAATCAACTAGACACTCCATCGGAGTTCCTCTTGCTCGGGCCTTCTAAATCATCACAGTTTGGCTGCTCACAAAGGCACACCAGAGGATTTGCACGAAAGTAATCCTCCTCTCTGGGCTTATGACAATAACTCTACGATGACTTGGTTTTGCCATGTTCTTCTCATGTGCCAAATGTACAGCAACTTCAAAATTATTATGTGAAAGTGTCCCATTATGATGCAAATCCAGTAAAACCACAAGCCTTTTACAATCTAAGAGAACGGTTCTCTTAAATCCAAGATACCTGCAAAAAAATGTCACAATTTTTTTTTTGGGTGAAAAAAAAAATGTCATGGTTTGCACACAACTTTTTGGAGGAAAATGGGATAGGCCTAATTAAATCGACTTGTTCTTCCAAGGGAAATAATGGAAGAACGTCAATCAAGTTAACACACAAACAAGCAATCTTGAAGGTTCTAAGGCAATCAACAAATAACCTATCCGTTAACTCCCCCTTCTCACATTCAATTGGGACAGATCCGCCGCAATTGACAATGACCACTTGTGATATCTCATAGTGTCTACTCAAAACAGGACAAACAAAAATCAATTCTTTGTCGCAACCCGCAAAAAGATATACATGAATCGTGTTGGTGACACAGAACTAAAATCATCATAAGCAGCGTGTACTACTGAACTCGTAGGCTGTTAACACGAAGCCATAATTGAAATTCACCCACAATTTCAAATTCGATCACCACACCAGCATAACAATCAAACATGCAGACAACACAAGCCGCAGACTGCGCAAATGGCCAAGCATCTGGAATTAACAAAACAAATGACAACTGTGAATTACCTGCGGCAGCAATAGGTGTTGGGAGGAGCAGTAGTGGCGAGTCCGCCGGCAGAAAGTGCTTGGCCATTGCACCATCAGCTTGAAGTAATCGAATTCTCTCTAGTGGCCTCCGTCATCAGCCTCTCCAGCAATAATCACCGCTGCGATCCCCGTGACGAGAACCGCCAGGCAAAGGGGAGATGAAGAAGAAGCCATCGATGGAGAGAGAGACTGAGACAGAGAATCGAGCGGAGGTAGATCTAGGGCGAAGGAAGTGTAGAGTCGAGCGGAGAGCAAGCTGAGCGAAGAAGCGGTGTAGTTCTAGGATTTTAATTTTCAAAAGGGGCAAAATGGGCAACTGATTAATTTTCATTAATTCGGTCTTTAAATCAAAATAAGTCCTTACTTGCCTTGAGTAAAGCTTTCTTAATACTAATTTTCACTTGAAAACTACTTGAGTTCATCTAGAACTAGCCTTCATCTCAATTGTTGATGAAGATAGGGTTGTTATAACATTCAAAAAAATTATGCATGTAAGATGGATCAATTCGTATTATTTAAATATGAGGAAAAATAAATTCAATTGCTCAACAACATTTTGTACTTGCTCCCACAAAAAAATATAGCGAGATTGATCTCGACTCATGCCAAATCTTGACTGAACTCCATGACGACCATAAGAAAAATGGTATCCACCTCCTTTTTTCTTTTTAATAGTTATTTAAGTCAGCAATTATAAATTTCTAGCATTGGCAAGATTCTAGTATTATGTGCTAAAAAACACGGATTTCTTTCATGAGCCAGCAAATTTGTGGTAACGTTTGGAGGTGTTGTTAGTGTTGATCAATCATTCCTATCAATTTAATTATCAAAAAAAAAAGAAAAAGAAAAAAGAATGCATTATGATTGCTTGAGCTTTACTAGCAAAAGTGACTATATGCCCGCGATAGATTGAAGTGATAAGACCTCTGTTTAGATTTTAGGTTCCGTACAATCGCCTTCCATGCCTTTTTAACTTTTCTACATTTCTAGATCGATCCTTAGCCTCCAGTCAACGCACAAAAATATACAAAGCAACTCGCTTCAAGTTGCATAAAAAATAAAATTTAGAAGTCTCTAAACATATTAGATACACAAGAAAATCCCATAAGCCTCTTGACAAAAAGAAACACAAATTTACCCTTATGAGATTGTAATCAACTAGGATATCAATTACATTGATTGGCCATGATATCAATGGGCCGAAATAGTGAACGGAAGCCTGTCACTACTATTGGACTATCAGTGCACATCAAAGTACATAAAATTCTATTTTTCCAAGTTTCCTTGTAGCAACCGGATGTATAAATGTGCCGATGAGTATGCTTCTGAAACCATATGGCCATTGGGCATCGACGGCACATGGGGCAATTCGAGATTGAAACCGAATTGGAGCTGCCGTGAGGGCATGGCATGAGGAATTTGATGCGGATGGATTGATTCCAATTTTTGAATTTGTGCACGAGCCCGATGTGGAGTTCCAGCAGCTCGTGCTTGTCTAAACTAAAACTGGACTTCCAATTGGCAACGGAACAAACAAAAGTTATAGCTTGATCCTGGACGGCTTACTTCCTATGTTAAATCACGTGAGTTCTATCTGGGATTTGTGGGACACAACTCATTCAAATGGTATATGTGAGTCTAAGTGCAGCCAAGAGTTTTTCTTAAAATAGTAAAAAAAAAAAAAAAACCCTCATATGGAGTCGAGTTTGATGAACTAGATTTATCTTGATCGTTGATCATTTGTGCTGCAAATAACGGTTTAGATGAACCCATTCGGACTTGGGTAGACAAGTTCTTCCTCTTGAGTAATAGTTTTACATGTGTGAATGTCAATTCAAAATTTATTGTGATAAGCATCTAATATTCCAACGGTAGATGACTTAATTATAAGAAACTCGCTGGGTCTAAATTAAGGTGGAATCTGGATGAGAAGAGCTCCAGGCATTCTTCCAGCGTTATTGCTTGAGGCTTCCTGCACCATTGATGATCTAAACATTTGAGTAATACAACCATCATCCTTATTTAGAGAATAATGTGGTGAATGCATTGATTTTCGAGATGTGGATATCTTAATTTAGTAGAATAAGAATTTATGTAGGATGTCTGAAATCATACGGTAATGATGCCATGTATTACTTCTGTTAAAACGTGCTCCAACATGTGTATTTGCCAACACCATATAAAGTTCTAACGTCATGAAATCTCAAAACTTCCATAACTCTGAAAATGATACATAGTTGTACAATATTAATCAAGTATGTTGAGATCCCTGATTTGATATTTATAAGTGAGACTTGTTCAAAATAGTGAATGTGGGTATAAGGAACAATCAATGCATGGTGGACTATTCTTCTTTTCTTACTTGGTTGCTTAACAAGTGTCTAAAAAAGTTTTTTTTTTTTTAAATAAAATCAATCTTGGAAACGCTATTCATTCTTTTGTATCAAAGCAAAAGGGAAAGAAGCAAAAGACCAAGTATGATATCTCCCACTTCGGAAAGAGCTCCAGCCACTTCGCGCAGCACACCAAACTAGGTTGTACCACCCACAAGAAAGGCCTCTCTCTCATGGCCGATCCGGCAGTTTCGAGCAGTTGTTCCTCGTTCATGCTAGCCACGTTGCCGAAGCTCACGTACAAAACATGATCTGCTAGCTTGTTCGTTGAGCCATGAAATGCACCCGGTATCTTCCTTCTGTAATGAGCTGGAGGAAAAAGGGGCTAACTTGTGAAAAGGGCCAATGGCAAATATCGGTCCAACAGATACATTCTCGAATATTGTTGATACTTAAATTTTCACACCTTTTAATTATTCATTAATGACATATGCATTAATTTTTAATCCCTAACAAAATTAATTTTCATTAAATTGCATCATGTATGAGCATTAGGAACATTTGCATTACTGGTATTAATTATTAAAAATTTCAAAAAAAATTAAAAAAATGGAAGAGGGCCTATCCTGCCGGCTGGTCATCCATTTTCCTTTGCCCTATCATTTCTTTCCCCGCGCGGCCCGTCCCTTCTCTTCCTTCATCAGCCTGGCCCGCTCTCCCTTTTTCTTCCTTCTCTTCTAGCCTGTTTTGGGTGCTGGCATTACGACAAACAGATGGCAGACGAAGGATGGTACGAAGGAAGGAGGACGAGGAATGTCGTGCGACGCGGCTGGTACGCCTTAGCCTGCAACAGCTGGCGTCGTCCTGGAGGAGAGAGTAAGGACGAAGAGAGGGATAAAGGAGAGAGAGGGAGAGCTCGGAGGGTTCTTCGGGACGAAAGGGGGAGAGAGACGGCGAACGGAGAGTGAGAGGTCCAAGCAACTGAGAGAGCAAGAGACGGCCAAACAGGTACGCTCGGCTCTGCTTGCGTTCTGTTTTGAGCATGCTAGGCCGGAGATCGCGGCCGTCCGGCTCGTGCGAGCTCCGGCCCTTGTCGTCCTTATATTTTGTTTCCACAATCTCGGTACGTCGTGCGTGGATATCGCCGGCGTAGGTTCGAGTCCCCGCGGAGCCGAAAACCTTAGGATTTGGTAGCGCACGTCAACTGCTTGTGAAAATGTCTCAGTTAGATCTGTGATCACTTACACCGATTTTTGCTTTGCTTTCAGAATGCTAGTTGTGATTCCATGTTTCCTTCGTCTGTGGTTGCTTAGTCAGCATTTCCTTGTCGCCTGTTTCGACCGATGGTGGGGTCGGGTCTGTCAAGTCTCCGAATCTGGATTGGGTCAGTGGGGTCGCCGGAGTTTGGGACCGCTGGATGCGACCGCACCGCTCGTTCGCGGCCATGTTGGTCGGCGAGGGTGGTTGGTGTTGAGGCGAAAGAACTTTCCAGTGAGAGTTCATTTGGTGAATGGCTGCCTCGGGGAAGGTGGGGGAACGAACCTGTAAATAAAGAATAAAAAGAAAAACAAAAACAAAAACAAAAACAAAAACAAAATGGAGAAGGAGAAGACAATTGAGGCTTAAGTTGCGTTTTGTTGAGTCTGGGCTAATTTAATGATTGAGTAATTTTGGGCTTGAGTGGTTTTATAGATTTGGGCTGGCTTCATTTTAGAAGTGCTTGGGCTGAGCTCTTTTTAGTAAGATGGGCTTGGTGCCTTCAGTTGCAAAGAAATGGGCTTGGTGTAGCTTTAGTGGAAGAGTGGGCTTATTTGGGAGTTTTCCCGAATTGGGCTTAGAAAGGGAAGAAATGGAGTCCAAGTTCATCCATGTTCTGGCCAGGTCCTTATTTTCGGACTACCAATTAATTGAATAAAATATATATTTTAAAAATAATATTTAAAAATTAATTATAAATGCCGAAATTTATTTTATTTTTCCTAAAGTCAGAAAAAGCTTAAAAAAGTTTTTTTGGATAGTTTTCTCTTAAATTATGGGGAAATCATTGAGAAAATATTATGTTAAAAAATTGAACAAGCCCGTACGGCTTTACCAAAGAGTTTCAATTGTCCTTAAAAATGAATGCCCTTGATTGTGTGCTTCCATGATGATGATTGCTGTTTACCTTTAGCTTGGTTAAAATTGGCGTTTATTTCACATTAGATCCTTGCTCTCCCTTGCAATTTATTTAACGCTTTTCTTGATTGTTGATTGTTATTTTAATGATTGCTTACCCGTATGATCATTTCGTATGTTAGTAGATACTGGTAAAATCAATCCAGACTACATGAGACACATCTTTTTGACATGAACGGGATTAGATACCGATAGGGCTCTAATTGATTAATTAGTATAACCAAGTCCCGAACCCTAAATTCTTTGGTTGTGTAGGAAGTGAAGTATGCTCTCATCATGCACTTGATTTCTAGCTGACTCTAATAATTAGTGGCGACTCCTTATTAGAAAATTCTCAGAGCCTTAAATTAAGTTAACGTTGAAAATCCCAACGTCGATGAGATATGAGTTTGGGAGAGCCAATGTCTAAAACTAGGGCCATAGGCTCATTTTTTAGGCAACATCCCCAAATCAATTTCCTCCTTACCGAGGGATAGGTCGTGACAAATCTTCAGTAGCATTTCTTCTTTGAGGAAATGCATTGTGTTCGGGATGATTGGGCAAAAATTTGTCATCGTGTTTGTCGTGGCAGCTCAAAGCTCTAGGGTGGTGTTTGAGGGATTCTCTCCCATGGTAATGAGAAGGTGATATTAAAAACGTCTTCCTAGTTGCCTTGCGAATCATTCAGATGAACTTCTCAATTCAAGGACTGTGAGGGCTCTTTACTGCTGCCACCCACGAGAGGTCAGCGGAGCAAACCCCACCATGAAGAAGTGAAGACGAGGAAAGCACACGAGGTTCACGGCATGTTTCGTTAGGTCAGAGGTTAGTTGCCCCCGAAACCTCCAACAGAACATAACTCCAGATATTGTAGCTAATAACAAGGGTTTCAAATGCAGGATTTCAAATGCAGGACAAAAATACGCCTACCCCAAATATTTCTCTACCAAATACTGCCGGTATATCTGCCCCAATGACCGCGATGGTCAGTGCCGGGAAGATGTGTATGACTGGAGCATCCGGTTACATCACCTCGTGGTTCGTCAAGCTCCTCCTGCATCGTGGCTACACCGTCAATGCCTCCGTTCACGATCCAAGTACCTTCTCAATCTTCTCCTTTCTGTTTTCCTTTGAGGTTGGTTCTCTTTAGTTCAGTTGCTTTGGTGATAATTTGCCCTTGATCGACTGGGCTTGTGTCTTGATCATGATGATTTGTCGTAATCTCGTGTAAAGGTTGCTTGGCACGGTGTATTTCGTCATCATTTCCTGTGATTCTGACACGGTAGATGAAAGTTTGTGTTTGTGGAGTTCCAGACAGTGTACTAGTCAAGTAGCTTTTGTTTTAGCTGGAACGTTTTGAAGTGGTCGAGGTTTCAGGGACTGAATGGGATTTAATCGACACTATGGACTAAGCGCTTTCGGCTTGCCTTTTTCGACGATGTGTGTTGTAGAAAGATTTTTCTCTGATCGTACTTTTGGTTATAGCATTCCCACTTTCTAGTGTATAATCAATCTGATGCCCAATACAAGGCTTGAACTTTCTATAGCAGCACTAACACGCTCAAATTGTTTAGTTTCTGGAGGCCTATCCCACAGGAAACCACCAGTCCCCCACAAGACATTGAAACTATTGACGTGCTTCCACGGCACATAAGGATGGGAACTACAACTGCAACTTATTATGGATCGAGTAGAGGAAAGTTTGGTATAGTCAGGTAGGTTAGGAGATCAGTACGGTCAACCTTGGCGAGGGCGAGCCTCGTCCACCCCTAGCAAAGCTTGACCCTTTTTATCGACCAAAGAAGCTTAATAATTTGTTATAGTCACCATGGGATCAACATGATCAAAGGAAGATTACTTAACAAGGAAGTCCTCATCATTTTTTATGAGCTGGATAAGAGGGACCAGCTTGCGAAGCTAGCAGGTGAATCCAATTAATTGTCCGGAAAGTATAACTATTATTACGACCAGGAATATTGATTGCTTGGTAATCGATGGTATCCTAGAGATTACTATTTCTATGAAATCAACCCATTGAGTCCTACCCCTGCTCTTCAACTTTCAGCAAGCGTGCCTTTGAAAGTGAATCGCCTCCACATCATTACCATTAGAGTGGTCACTCCTCTCAAACTTGTTGGATCATGTAGTGCTCATGGTCGACCAATGTATTAAGATATACGTTCACAAATCGGTTTTGTGCTGGTGCTTTATCACAGGCGATGTGATTTCTGGATCTTAACTATAGGTGATTAAGTTTCTGAGCCTTGTCACCTGGTGAAGCGTGACCATAGTATTTTGATATGAGCAATGAGTTTGATATCTATATCCATTTATGATATTGAAATGGCTCGTGAGAAGCCGTATTGCATGCAAGCTTAAGTGTGATTTTCATGTACGGCATAATTATTGTAAAGTTGCATAATTCATTACTCGATCCCATAGAAGTGGTGATTGTCACTTACTGAGCCAGGATTTTACTCATCCCCTTATATTTCCATTAAGATAATGGAGGAGGGTGACGAATTTATGAAGAACGCATGATGGGGCTGGTTTCTTCATCTTGCTATTTGAATCAATCTTATTACACTGAATTTACAAAATTCCTAATATGGTAAATTCATGGTATTTTGGACCTTATGGTTTTCCATCTAATGCAAGGTTCTGTCCGGTTAGGACCTTTCTTGTGAAATGATTCATTTTGATTAAGCCCTTCGTGCTTTTATTCATGAAAAATGGCCGGTCATTCCTTAAATTTTAAATACAGATTTGGCGTGTGACACAGAAGCTTCCATCTTATGTTGTGAATTGCTGCAAAATTGATCTATTCTATCACATGCAACTTCTAAGGTCTATATGTACTCAAGCCGTTGTAAGCTTCACAAAGAAGAGAGAAGAATTATTTTACTCGCTGTCCAGAATTTAATAACAGCTAACTCTAGAGAGAATTAGTCCCTCTACTGAAATCCTAGTTGTTTGTTTCTCATCCTTCTAAATGTCCAAACTTCTGTCCGAAATCATCGTCAATAACACCCTCCGATTAATCAAACTAATGCCCAAAAGTTGATCTTTATATTTAGTGAACAAATGAATAAAAATATTAATGTGCATGCTACATATGTCGCTTCCTTGTCGCAAAATCTGGGAGGAAATGAACTAAAAGAATAACTTAACAAGAAAAGGATCACAATAAGTGATCATTTGCTTAAACATTATCCTTAAAAATTGATCTCTATCGTTGATTGTCAACCATCTGATTGGGCCTATAACTTTGCCACGGTTTAAGTCACGGCAAGGTAGGAATGCCTAGTTATGTTAGACGTGTTTTAATTTATGATAGGGTGGTGGGTGGACCCTAAAGACATATATGACAGGGAATTCCCCGAAAATGAATAGAACTTGTGTGGAAGTGCCCTTCCTCTTTCCATAAAGCTGGAGACTTTACTCCTCCACTTTGGAAGACTTGGTTGGCTTTACTTGAAGTCGTTGCTCTTCTTTTTCTTTCGATGCTAAGGGGGAAAAAGCAAGCAAATGTCATGTCTTGAGCTTTAGAGGGCTAGCCACTCGCGTCAATATGAAGCGACTTTATTGGACGATTGAAGTCACTAGTTAATTCATTCTTGTCCAACACAAGAACTGCAAGATTACCATGTTCCATTCAAAATCTTAAAATGTTGCAGGTGATCACATTTGTACTTGACTAAGTAAGAGAGCCACCAAAACTCAGTGGAGAATCTTGGAGAATTGCCCAATGTATTAACATGGAAACTTCATCGTCTTGTCACCTTAAGTTTTAGAGTGTCCTATGTTACAAGACTTCGATGGCCCTTTCTGGCTTTACACTAAGCGAGAAAGTCACGGTAGAATCTTATTGTCATTTGCTTGTGACACTTTCCAATCAATCATTTCATGTTTAAAACATATCCAATGGGTGTTATTGACCGAATGCCCTAAGCTAATTCAGATTCTAGGCTTGTTGAGATCGTTGAATATATACTGCCACCTGAATTCAACAACTCCATATAAACTTTTAATTGGCAATATATTCAATGGATGTTATCGACTGATTGGATAATTTTTTCATTGTCTAGAAGTTACCAACGGGCAACTCTAAGGAGAATAGTCCCTCTATTGAATCCTAGCTCTTTGTTTCTCAAATCTTGCCGATGCTTCTAAATTGTCCAAAATTATATCCGAAATCATAGTCTATAACACCCTCTGATTAGGCATCTCTCTCTCTACACTTTGAATTTATTAAACTAATCCCTAAATGTTGATCTGCATATTTAGTGAACTGATGAATGAAACATTCATGTTCAGGATATATTTGTCGTCTCATTGTTGTAAAATCCAGGTGAAAATGACATAAAAAAAGAAAAAAAGAAAAACGTAATAAGAAAAGGATCGCGAAAAATAATCATTTGCTTAAACATTCCCCCTAAAACTCGATCGCTATGGTTAAAGTCACGGTAGGATAGGAATGCCTAATAATGTTAGACGTGTTTCCAATTATGATAGGGTGGTGGGTGGACCCTGAAGACATATATAACCGGAAATTCCAAGAAAATGAAAAGAATCTTATGTGAAAGTGTCGTCCCTCTTTCCATAAAGCTGGTGGAAGACTTGGTTGGCTTTAGTTAAAGTCGTTGCTAGTCTTTTTCTTTCGGTGTGAAGGGGGAAAAGCAAGCAAATGCCGTGTCTAGCTTTCGGACGGTCAGGCACTCGCGTCAATGTAAAGCAACTTGATTACCACCAAATTTCCTTGGCAGTCTAAAGTCTTCGTCAACTCAGGGATAAATTTTACAGAACTAGCGTGCCTGAAGCATTTGCCAGCAACACTAACACCGAGGTATAAAATACACTACGCTTTAGTGGATGTGAATTTTAAACCAATACTTCTAGATATGAGGTACTATCGCCCAAGAAGAAACAGTGTAAAGCAACCTCATTTATTGCCAGCGTAACGTGATGAAGTTGGACCCCGCCACCTTGGAAGACTTCCATTGGCTAGACTTACCAAAGTCATCGCCATTCTATTTCCTTTCGGTGTCGAGGAAAACGCAAACAAATCCGATAAAGACAGTGAAAGAGCATCGCAATTCTCCAGCCTCTGCCGCTTTTCTGAATCCCACATCAGATTCAGAAAGGATCCACATCTCACTGCGATTAAACCCGGTGGAGATTTGAGCACCTGAAGGAGAATGAAGAGAAAGAGGGATTCCCCAGATGCAGTGGCCATGTCTGCCTGTGTCGATGATGGCAATTCGTCTTCAGGGACTGAATTCGAGGTGTTTTTGAGTTTCAGAGGCCCAGATACTCGCCTCAATTTCACCAATTGTCTCTATCACTCCTTAGTCAAAGCTGGGGTTCGTGTTTTCAGAGATGATGAAGAGATCCGGAAGGGCAAAAAGATTGAAGGTGAACTTTTGCATGCCATTGAATCCTCCAAAATATACTTGCCTATCTTCTCTAGGAACTATGCATCCAGTAAGTGGTGTCTTCGCGAGCTCACACACATGCTGGAGTCCTCGAGCAAAGCGAATGACAAAGTGATCCTACCCATTTTTTATGACGTAAACCTTGATGATGTAAAGCTTAGAACTCGATTGTACCGTAATGCTCTAAAGAAACACCAGAAGAAGTTCAGCCACGATGAGGTTTGGCAATGGAGGGAAGCTTTGACCGAGGTCGCAAGAATCAAGGGATGGGACATGAAGGACAAAAGGTAAGAGTATGACTTTGGAATCTGCTTTTGTTCTCTTTTTTTTTTTTTTTCCCCGAGCAATAAAAAGTGAGATTATAATAAGGAATTGAATTTTCTCCTTTTTTTTTTTGTTTTAATTACTCCCGCCAATCATAGTCCTAGTAATTATTATCTTCTGTTCCCGTATCACTCATCCAAATAGAGTATAGATCTAATTTTTCATTAGTCGAGATTTCCTTTTACTAAAGAAAGTGAGCTTCCATTTGGTAAAACCTCGCCCATTTAAAAATCTGTTAGTTTCATGTCTACAATATTTCTCAACTTGAAAGTTCATTTGCCATATGTTTCACGCTAAGACTCTTATGTCAACATGGCAGCCACGGTGAAATCATCAACACTATTGTTGATGAGGTTTTGACCAAGCTAATGAAAAGAATGCGAAATTTGCCTGATCATTTAGTTGGGATTCATGATCATGTTGAAGCTATCATGGACATGTTAAACGAAGGTTCTTGTGATGTTCGTTACCTGGTCATCCATGGAATGGGCGGTATCGGTAAGACAACTCTCGCAAGTGTTGTCTTTAATAAAATCTCCAATCAATTTCAAGGTTGTAGCTTCCTTTTGGACATTCGCGAATCTACGCAACAAGGTAGAATTGTTGACTTACAAAAACAGTTGTTATCACAGATTCTCCAAGGTGGATCTCTAGGGATCCACAATTCTGTTGATGTAGGGATTAACACAATTAGAGAAAGATTTCATGGTAAGAAAGTTCTCCTTGTTCTCGATGACGTGGATAATAGGGATCAACTCTCCAAGCTAGCTGGAAAGAGTGATTGGTTTGGTCCAGAAGTAGAATCATCATTACAACGAGGGACATCAACTTTTTGCCAATCAAAGGGAAGGGCAAAGAGAGTAGTTTCCAAGCACATTCTCAAGAGTTTCAAATCTATAAAATGACAGAAATGGATTTTTTCCATGCTTGTCAGCTTTTTAGTAAACATGCCTTCAGGATGGATTTACCACCACATGACTTTGTTGATATCTCAAGGCAAATTACGACCAAAACAGGTGGACTTCCTTTAGCTCTTGAGGTTATCGGTGCCTCACTTTATGGCGAGAGAAAAAAGTTTTGGAAAGGCACTTTGCAGAAGTTAGAGTTGGTGCCCAACCAGGAAGTCTTCAACAAATTAAAGATTAGTTATGACATGTTGGAGCCTCACCAGAGAGAGATCTTTCTTAATATTGCATGTTTCTTCGTTGGAGAAGATAGCTCCAATCTGTGCTATATGTGGAAAGCTTCCAACTATTTTCCAACAAGGGAACTACTTGTGCTGACTCGTATGTCTTTGATAAAAAATTATAATATATTGTGGATGCATGATCAACTTAGAGATCTTGGAAGAGAAATTGTTCAGCGTGAGGACATCAATTTTCCAGGGAAGCGTAGTAGGTTGTGGGAGCCCAAGATTGCCTTTGATGTGGTTCGGATGAAAGAGGTAAGCTATTGTCACCGTACTATTTTCTTTTGCAAAAAATCAACCAAGCATTTTTCAAAGGTTGTGGAGTTAGTTTCTTGCCGGTATATATGTTTGTTTAACTTTTAATTTGGCAAAGAAAAAAGGCAAAGGGTTTGTATAAGAATTCATGATGGTAATTCCATTACATATTGCATCTAAAAGGTTGCAACAAAAGTTATTGCAAGCAAATATCTTAAGAATACAGTTAAATACAAGGTTGTTCAACAAAATATATGGAAACAGATTGCAACCTCCTAAGCTATCAAAGCTATTTAAGGCTGATTTTATTCCCTTTTGTTAAGTTGGAAATCATTAGCAATATTACTTTGCGATGAGATCCCTTACCTGAAATTTCGTAATACATTTAGATTTTGTAATTGAATGTAACATGCAATCTTTTGTGTATAGTCCGGTAGAGCTTTCAAACAATATATGAGAGACTTTTATGAGGTTAGTTGAATATCTTTATTATTATGAAAACAAATCCTATTTTTACCATAATCTTTTATGTAGAATCCGCAATGAGTTCTACAACAATTAAGAGTTTCTAGCTACTGTCTTCATCTTGTAATAAAACTCATATGAAACCTAATAAAGAGACACTTTGGAGTTAACTGATTTTCCACACACTCTAGACCAAGCAGATTTCGATGCGTAGAGTTGCGATGGGGTTATAAACTCAAGAGACTTTTTTTTTGGATTCGGTCCGCCACTTTTTCTAAATTGCAAAACCATGACAGTTTTTTTGTGATGCAAAATAAATAAATATATGGGCAATATTTTCTATCAGGTGGTTTCGTTCAAAGATAATAAAGTTTTTGTTATCATTACACGATAGGAATTCGCTTAAATTGATGGAATAGAAAATATTACTATGATTTACGCATTGTAGAGAACTCTTTCCAATTGTATGAGCTAGTCGGGTTAACTTGATTAACTCTTTGTAATGTGTGTTTCATTAATGAACATAATTAAGTTCCTTAGACTTGTACAATATAATGTTTTTGATCCAGTTCAAATGTTTATGTATGCTTTTCCTATCACCAGGGGACAGACAAAGTCATAGCACTTAGATTAACAAGACTTTGCACAGAGCATAGTTTCACAAGTGAAGAATTTTCAAAGCTACCCAATCTAAGATATTTGCGATTAGAGTGCAAGAACTTGGTAGGGGACTTTAAGAATCTTCTCTCGAAGTTAACATGGCTCTCTTGGAGTAATTGCCCGTCGGAACTAAACGTGACGAATTTGTGTCTCAAGAAATTAGCTGTGCTCAAGCTTTCGGGAATTAACATTACTGAAGATTGGGCTGGATGGGGGTCATGCCTGGTACAAAAATTATATCTTGTAGTTTACTTTTTCTCAGATTTGTCTTGCTAACCAAACTTACTAATTTGCCATTCTTGACTTTGTTGATCCGTTGTTTGTTTTTTCAGATGAGCGAGAACTTGAAAGTTATAGAAATTGACTCTGAGTCAGGCTTAAAGAGGACTCCTGACTTCTCAAAATGTTTGAATTTGAAGAGATTGGTTATTCGACAAAGTACAAACTTGCTAGTGGTTGATGGCTCTCTCTATAAACTAGAGCACTTGAAGCACTTGGAAATCATCTCTAACGGATTCTCGAAGAGGGACGATTGCGACCTTCGTCCAGTGTCTTTTGTATTCGGTAGTCTAAAATCACTATCAAATCTACAAATAAGAGGGATGCACTTGCGAGAACTTCATCATTCCATTGGAGGAATGACACGTCTAAAGTATTTGTCTTTAGATGATTGTTCTTTGCTTAGAACACTTCAAGACTCCATTGGAAATCTTAAAATGTTGAGGATGATGAGTCTTAAAGGAACTCCAATAAAGAAGCTACCGAACACAATAGGAAAATTAGAATCTTTGCTTCAGCTACATTTGGACCGGACAAAAATAAAAAAATTACCTGTTTCTATTGAGAATCTTAAAAAGTTGAGTGATATGAGACTTGCTCACACTCCTATAAAGAAGCTACCGAACCAAATAGGAGGGCTAGAGTCTTTGGTGTGGCTACATTTAGAAGGCACAAATATCACAAAATTACCTACTTCTATTGGAAATCTCAAACAGTTGAGCTTATTATGTCTAGACAAATGTGCAATCAGAGAGCTACCAAAGGCCATATGGATGCTAAAAAATCTTGAAGCTTTGTATGTGAGTTTCTGTGAAAATATGGAGGAAGCAATTCCAAGTGAAATTGGGGATCTATCTTTTTTAAAGGTCCTAAATCTGACAAAGGGCAAGATTAAGAGATTGCCCATTACTATGAGTAAGCTTTCCCATCTCCAAGAACTTCGTTTGGATCAATGTGATGAACTTGAACAGTTGCCAGAGCTCCCCGTGAGTTTGAAGGAGTTAAAGATCTCATCTCATTTATTGTGGACAGCCCTTGACCTATCATACCTGACTAACTTAATCAATCTTCATATAAGGGGCGATGCTCCTAGGTTGTCAGAATTCAGACAAGGAGTTCCAAAGATAGAGTGGATCAAGGGATTATCTGATTTGGAGAGATTGACAATTGTCGTTGGAGATGTCACATTTCCTCTGATTAATTTGGCTACTCTTTCGCGGCTTCATATTCTTGAGATAACTTGTGTTGACACGCGATCTCTAATGGGGCTTCCATCCAGTCTTGGACAATTGACTCTATATGATTTGAAGTCACCCATGGGAAGGTCACTCTTTTCCAATTTGACAAATCTGTTCAGTTTGTGCCTTTTCAATTGTCAGCTGAGGGAAGTCGAATTTGATGATGTGCTTGGACAGCAACTGAAGAAACTCCGTAGTTTGCGTTTGATGAAAACTGCAATGCTTGAGAGGCTTTTGGTATCGAGATTAGAGGGGCTCCGAGTGTTGAGTATGCATGGTTGCCTTGGGCTGATGGAGACTTGAGGTCTGGAGAAATTGAAATCATTAGAGGCATTACTTTTTCGAGAATGCGATTCCTTGAAAGAGTTGCCTGATTTATCAAAATTGAAGAAGCTGCGTTATGTGACTGTGCCGGATAATCTTCCGGAAAAGTTGGTTTATCCACGTCTTCCAGACACGTGGGAAGAAGGCCAGATTTCATGTCATCGGCCCTACCCAAAGTCAAGAGTTACTTCATTAACCGTCATTTTAAAAAAAATGACTGACTGACTGAGCGTTTCTTCTTCTGAGTCTCTTTCTTCACGCCTCTCTCACTCTACTCTCCCTCTCTCTCTCTCTCTCCGACGAACTCTCTCACTCTACCCTCCTGGACGCGACCTCCCAGTCTCTCTGTGCTTTCCCTCTTTCCGACCGGCGAACCACTGCCAGCAACCGACGAACCACCACACCGGACCGACGAGAGGACCGCGACCTCCCCCTCTCTCTTTGCCCTCCCTCTTTCCGACCGGTGAACCACCGCGAGCAAATCAGATATTTTTGTACAGATCTCCCATCGTCGCCTTCATCTTCTTTTTCCCCCCCATTTTTTTTCCCTAGTGTTCTGATGGTGGATCTTGAGTTGCATATGGAGGACAACGTGATGTCTCACATCAACCTCGATGGCTTCTTTGGCGACCTCCCTGAGGCCGGCGACGTCATCGGCGCTTGCTCCTCGACGAACGCATCGTTCGTCTCCAGACTCGGGGCTCTCGTGGTTCGACGAGGTCAAGAACATCCTGATGAAGGATGACGACGTCCACGTGCTTAATGGAGAGGGCGAAGAGGACGCTGCTTTGGCGGAGAGCGTGCATAGCGCTGATCGGCAATTTGTGGCTGATGATTCTGAGGACGATGATTCCGATGGAGTCGTGATTGATGTGGAGAACCAGAATGCTGATAGAACAGAAGCTTCCGACAGTACGGCGATGGAGACAAATTTGGTATTTTTCTTGTAGCATTTCTAGTGCTTTCTAGGGATTTTTTTTTTAATCTGTCTGGATACGCGTATGCAATGTGCACATTGGTTCTAGTTCATGAATATCTCACAAATTAAGAATTTGAGAGCATGTTTTCTTTGGGGGAGCTGCAATTGTTTTACAGCTTCAAGCACAATGACACTATTGATGGTTGATGTTGCAGTGTCGCCTATCCTATATATGGGCTTTACTTTTTGCACTATAGCATCAATGTGGTTGAATTGCAATACATCTACATTGCTCAATTATAGATTGTTCTTTCCTTAAAATTGAGGGCTTAGTTCTCTTGCCCTTCCTTTTTTGTTCTGTTAAGGACTAGAGAGCGAAGGCTCCATTCGCCTCTGTAATTTATTTTCCCGTCCGATTTACCTATAGGAAATATGCTCTCATTCCTAGTCTTTTGAATATCTGTACATGTTCTTATATAGTGTGAGTTGTTACTTCTACAGTAGGCCATCAATAGTTCTTTAAAGATATATCATTAATTCCTTCAACTTTTGTGGCTTTAGGCACCATGTTTCGTCAATGGAGTAACTCTCACCACAATGAGGAAGATGACTCGCTGCAGTTCGAATCTAATGTAATTAAGATTTCAAAATTACAGCACTTGTCAGGACTGGACATATCATAGAGTGTATCCCCTTGATCGATTGCTCATATTTATCTGATTTCCATGGCTGACCATGTGGTTGACCTAAGTCAGTAGTTTTTCTGGCCATGAGAAACCGTGAAGTGGCCCTTTTTTCAGATAATACTTTATCGTCAATACACCCCCTTATTTGTACCCCTTTCATATATGTGTTTAATGTCTAATGATGCATTGATTTTCTAGAGTTGTGGAATAATAATCAATGTTCCTTCCCAGAATATAGGAGAAATACAGTTACATTTTAAGTCCATTTGCATGCAGGTGAATGAGCTTAAGAAAGCTATGGGACCACTCTCTAGGCGAAGTTTGAAGTATTGTGATGATGCATGCTTGAGGAGATACTTGGAAGCTTGAAACTGGAACATAGATAAAGCAAAGAAAATGTTAGATGAGACGCTGAAATGGAGATCAGCTTTTAAGCCCGAGGAAATCAGCTGGGTAAGATGGCTAAGTGTCCCAGTGAATGAATACCTGCGCGAGTATTGTGATAGATAATTTATGCTGATGGCTGTTGTGTGTTAAACTTCAGTAGACATCTGATCCTTGTTACCCTAACTATTGTGTTGACCTGATAATTAATTTTATTTCATAGACTAAGTTCCTAGTATGGAGAAGAACTGATTTTGTGAATGAATGCGAATGCAGGATTGGTGTTAGTCAACAATAATTGAGTGGCTCTCATTTTTTGTGTCTTCTATGAGACCGCCATGATGCAGTGATATGAAGCATTAGGTGTTGGAGAGTTTATTATTCAACGGACAATAAGTGTCCCAAAGATATTTTTTCACTCATGTTGTTTCCAAAATCATCATTTAGACCGTTTTAGTTGACAATATGGCTAATGAGCAGGTTGTGTTAGACATGCAATAGTACTTATTGGGATGCTGAATAATGCTTCCATTTGACAATGTCATGCTTACTAAAACTGGAAGAAGTTGCTATTGAAGGTGAAATTGGAAAAGTATACAGAGCAATTTTCATGATCGTTATGGAAGGAGTGTTCTTATATTGAGACCTGGAATGCAGGTATTTATCCATCCTATTGTTGCTAATTTCTGTAGCTTTTATTTGCTCTTCCCTATTAACTTGGCAATAAATCTTGCAGAATACTCATGTACTGTTTGATGAGAGGACTACAGCATGTACTGGTGGAGGTCAGAACTCATGGAATACAAAGATGGCGAACTCTCATGATTCAATGCCGGAGTGAGAGTTGGAGTTGGAATTGGGCTTGGCATATGCATAGGAGTAGGGCTGCTGGTGCGTACTTACCAAGCAACTACTGGGAACTTTAGAAGGCGGCTCATGTAGGACATCGCCTCTTTAAGTTCTACACTACAATATGTGATCTGCAGATACCTCATAGATTCTGCCCTCCTGGCATTCCAGTCCAATGTGCTTTCTCTCGTTGAAGGTTTTGGCTCAAAGTGTCTCATTTCCATGGTCGAGCGTGAGCAAATTTTCGTGTGCTTTATTTGTGGTATCTTCTCTGTTTAGAGGGAGGCAAACGATGTGTAGATTCAATGAATCTTGAGGGCAGTTGAGTTGAGTTTTAGTTTGGAGAACAATGCGTGTGGTGCTACGTGGCCAGAGTCCGCGTGCTCTCGGGTATGCATCTTGAACCTTGAAATCGATCACATCGAGCTTTTCAATCTCAATCACCACCATTTTCCTGCTTGATATGTTCAAATATGTTCTGATTAGAAAATTAACTTCAATCCAGGTGTAGGAAATACCGATGATATGTTACTGTGCATATTTATTACCCCATGTTGCAAAGTGAATGAACTATTTTAAAGAGTAAACTAAAGGTTACTAGTAGTGCATTCTACTTGTAAGGTGTTCTTTGCTGATGGTTATCGTGATATCTGGTGTAAGTAGATGATAGATGATTGATGTGTTTGAATTTTAGGAGCCTCTCCTTCATTTTATGCACCAACATGTTTGTTTTGAATTAGCAAGATTTTGTGCTGGAGGTCATCAAATCTTTGAAGTCATCGTGAGCCGTTTCAAGCTTTTGGTTCTTTCATTTGTCAAGTAGCATAGTCTTGGTCGATTATAAACATTCTGTACTTGGTTGAGCTACCTGTTGTTTATCGGTTCGTAGAAATTTCCTCTTCTCCTTGATGGAAGGAAAATTGAAGAGAAATTTATGATAGAAATTAGCATATAAGTTTCTCCGCTGTCTTTTTTTTTGCATGTCGCCTGATACCAATTTTAACTCGTTGTGTTGCGGAATCCCCGCCGCCGGGTTCCTGTTTTGGTTCCTATGCATCACATGCCTATTTACCCCGCCCTACCCCTCCCCCGTTGGCACCGGAAGCAGTGTTGCGTAAAACACAGAAAGGGAAATCCGAAACCTCTGGCAGCTTTGGATCCTGTGGGGTACAAACCCTCGACAAGAGCAGGAGATACAAAGCATCAAGGACGAAGATGAAGGCGGGATTTTTGCTGTCCTGAGTTTTGGCATAAGCTGATTCTCTTCTTTGCGACTCTCTACTGATTTCCTGCATCGGGGTTCGCCTTTGTTTCTCATTCCGTGGTCTAAAATGGTGTAAGATACTGGAATAATTGGCTAGGAGATGAGGACTTTTTGAGTAGATCCGAGCTTTTTATGTAAATCCCCCAGAACCACACCCATGATTAGCCCTTATGATTATAGCAGTTGCTTTGCCTAAGTGGGTTCGTGATTTGGTTCAGCGCCTTCTTGTGTGTCCTTTAAGCGGAAAAATGCAGGAAAGGGAACTCCGAAACCTCTTAAGCGTGATATGTGGCCGCATTTCAACCCTCTCTACCAGCGGTTGCCACCTACCACTGCCACGGGCGGCGATGGTGGCACACCTCTATGTTCAGCAATGGTTTGGTCTCCCGATGGATAGGAAGGACTGCCAAGGGGACAGAAAATCATTTGAGTTTTTCTTCTTTCTTTGTCTTAGACCAGAACTGTTTTTCCTTTTCTCTGCTCAAATCGAATACAAAGTGACCAATTCCCTTCAATTTTTCTTTTTCTTCAGTGAATATCTAAAGAAAATCAAATAGGTCTTCTCTGTTCAACTTATGCCGCTCTTCTGATGGAAGAGGGAAAGCTAAGACCCTTAGAAAACTGCCACGTTGCGGTGGCAGGATGTTGCACGTTAGGAAATCAGGATTGTACATAGTGTTGTTTGCAATGGGGGTCCTCTGCCACTCATCATGCTGATTACATACCTCTGTTGCATACTTCAAGCCAGGAAAACCTTTCTATGTCCAAAATGAACTTTCTATTCAAGAGTCCATACTCCAAACTTGCTTCCAGATAGGTCAGCTCATGTTCAGATTTGTCAATGCCAAGATCAGCAGGATCACTATGCCCAAACCTTGGTTATCCAATTTTCAGATATCTCATAGGATGAATTATTCCCCTGATCCGACAACACAGAGACCTGGAGGATTATTGAAAACATGAGCTATAGGTTGTGGTGTTAGCAGTCGAGCTGCACCAGTGGCAATCGAATTTGAGTCTGAGCGCTGTAAATGTACCTCATCAAAGTCCGCAAAATATAGGAAAACATATATCGGTACCGTACCCTTATGTCCGTCATGTAACAATCTTGGTTCAAGTGAGGAGAAATAATGAACTGATGAGGTTTAATCAAATGAGCACCTCCATGACCTCACAGCAGCTTCAAGCTCAAGAAAGTTTGTTACCATAGCCGATCGTGTTCAACCGGAATCATGTAAGAGTTTTCCCATCCAATTCTCCAGACCTCTGCAGTGAGCTAAATGTTTGAACGTGTGGAATTATGAATGCTGGGGCACACTAAAGCAGGGAAAAGGGGCGGGGGTAATGAAGAGATAGCATACCGCTCCCAGAAGTATCCTGCCTTCAATCTCAGAATTTTCTTAGGAGTTGCCATCCCTTCTGGCAAATGTATGCCAACTTGAACCCCGTAACACTGTTCTACGACAATGTCAAAACAGAATCTGATTTATGGTACCACTAAGTGAAGGCGGCGAATTACTGTAACAAGATATTGTTCTGAGAATGTTCAGCTTCCAGAGTACACATACACCTACACAACTAGTTAACCAGACACAAATTCTGTCACTATGTACGACAGACAAAACCGAAAGAAAAGGAAAATGACAGACCAGCAGCTTGAAATACGAGGCAACAGAGTGAGATCACTAAACGTAATGCAGGAACTACTCTATCAAGATCGACAACACGCAGTAAAGAAAATATTGACTATGGTCAAACTAAAATTGGCAATGATTTATAACATGTGGAAATTACAGAATTTCTCGATTATACTGGCAATCTGAAAAGACTCACAGCAGATCTGAATGGGAGTCAGTCAAGACAACTGCCAGACTCGATTGGAGAACTGGAATCCTTACTTAGAGTTAGATTTATATGAAGCAAATACTTCGGGATTACTGGATTCAATTAGAAATCTTGAACTCTTGTAGTATATGAAGATTGTCAATAATATAAGAGAGCTAACAAACATTTTGAACCCTCGAAGTAGGCAATCCAAAACTGAAAAATTTGGAAAACGGAGCCGCCAGTGGGGGCAGTAACTTCAGACTGCTCGTATGGCTCACATCTGCATTGGATTTTGACGCTGTCATCACAGTTGTACTGGGCACAACACATACCACGTTATGTGAATTTTCGAGAATCTTTGTAATTATTGCAATTTTCAATAATTTCTGGAAGAATATAAGCATACTTGGAATCTTGTTTCTCTCAATAGATGGATAATTAATTCCATCTACATGTTCATGTTATTTTCGTAGAAAAATATTAGGTTTTAAATTTGGTATACGAAGTATTTTAAATGAAAGTACATGTGTACAGAGAAATTTCTAATATCAAATTAAATTCTCAAAAATTATGTTCTACATGTGTCAAAATGCCTCCACTGCTCTGAATACTTATTATTCCATTTCTTATAAAAAATTACTGAGCCTTGGAGATTTCGGCGCTAGTTTAGAAAATTCAATTTTAGGACTATTTCACAAGGAAAAATTATTTTCTGATATACTGGGAAATTATATGGCAATATACTAACATGTAAATATTTTTGAGCTATTTGATATGCTTCGGGCCCGAACCTAAGACCGAACCTCGGAGGTTTTTTATCGTATTTTTGCCAAAACGGGCCTTTTCGCCCAAGACAGTCTAGTTGTTGTATTAAATTAGTATATTCTAATAATGGGCCTTAAATCATGTTTAGGTACAATTTGAATTTGGGAGTTAACGAGGAAAGTGGCATTCATGACTTCTGTGTTCTGTAAAAACCGATTAACATGTTTTCATTGTCACCCAAACTTATATGTGTTCATTCGCAGATCGGTTCTATTTTGAAATTTGATTAGGGCAAACGTGATTTTCAGGACTTACTCACAGTGGATAAGTTATTCGGGATTTAACCATGCCCAATACGGTTTACAGGCCATTCATCCGGCAAAACGTGATCGTAGGATATTTGATATGATTGAGAATGATTTTTGCCTGCTATATTATATGTTGTGCTATGAATCATGCAACCATGGCAAAAGAATGTGTGGAATATTCACATTATTTGAGAATGCATGTTGTAGTTACGGCCAGGATGCACATAGATGTACAAATTTATAATATTGCATTGCCCATGGCTTGATCCTATGAAATGTGGTGACCGTTACTTATTGAGCCACCGTTTTGTTCAAACCCCTTTGTTCACTATTTCAAGTTTCGAGAGAGGAAGACAGTGACGAGTTTACCAAGATGGCGGGAGGTGGCCTAGAATTTACTTTGCGATTCGAAGAGAAGTTTATTATAATAGCGGTGACTGGAGGCGGCGTGCCACGTTCGTGGAAATATTTCCATGAATTTCTCCTTTTTGGCTCTTGGCAAGACTACGTGCAATGAATTACATGCTCCAACTCAACTAGAACTTGGCCTCATTAGAACTTCATTTCGATTACTGCTGAAGATAGGGTTGTTATAACATTTAAAATTATGCACGTAAGATGGATCGATTCGTACTATTTAAATATGATGGGGAAAACAATTTAATTGCTCTCCCACCAAAACATATGGTGAGATTGACATCAACTCATGCCAAAACTTGATTGAACTCCATGACAACCATAAAAAAATGTTGGAAAAATTATCAAAAAAGACCTAAACATATTGCAATTGTGTCAATTCAGTCATAAACTTATTTTTTTGATCAATTAAGTCCTAAACCTTTTACAATTTTTCCTGATAAATCCATCCGGCCAAAAAATGGCCAACCTAAGGTCTTGACATGGCAGCCGTACGCCGGCATCGGCGACATTTTTAATAATATTTTATTTGTTGAAATATATTTTTTTCATTTTTATTATCTTTTTTTTCTTCTTTTTTTCCGTCTCCCTCCTTCCTCCTCCTCTCCTCCTTCTTCCCTAGGCTCCAGTGTCCGGCTAGAGGGGGACCTCGCCATCATTGGGTCTGGCTAGGCGAGCCCCGCTTGATCTTGCGAGGGCTTGCCTCGCCAGTCAGCGCGCACCCAAGGACGGTGAGGTGAGCCCTTGCTGATTTGCAGGGAGCCGTGGTTTCTCTCCCCTCCCCCCCCATGTGATTTCGGGGGCCGGGGCCGGCTTCCACAGCGCGCGATGGTGGCTGCAGTGTCGACATCGATGAACCCTAATAAGGCGGCAGCAGCGACGGCCACAAGGGCAACGGGTCAAGGACAAGGAGGTGGTGCAGGTCGCGCGAGGCCTTCGAGGCTGCCGCTTTGGCGAGCCCTCACTAGATCAGGTGGGGCTCGCCTCGCCAGACCCAACGACGGCGAGACCCCCCTCGCCGGATCTGGCGAGGGCTCGCCCCATCGGCCACCTCAATCCAGCGACCGGCCAGCCCTCGACCGGCCAGCCCTCTCCTCTGGCCGGTCGCGAGCTAAGGAAAGAAGGAGGAGAGGAGGAGGAAGGAGGAAGAGGGGAAAAAAAGAAAAAAATTAATAAAATATTTTTAAAATATATATATTATTAAAAAAATGTCGCGCGGCCATGTCGGTGTCGGTCGGCCATTTTTAGCCGGATGGACTGATTGGGAAGAATTGTAAAAGGTTTAGGACTCAATTGGTCAAAACAATAAATTTAGGATGGTACAATTGCAATAGGTTTAGGACTTTTTTGGTAATTTTCCCAAAAAATGTTATCCACCTTCTCCTTTTTCTTTTTAATCATTATTTAAGTCAGCGATAATAAATTTCTAGCATTGGCAAGATTCTCGTATCATGTGCTAAAAGTTATGGATTTCTTTCTTGTGCCGGTAAATTCGTGGTAACGTTTAGAGGGATCTTTAGTGTTGATCACTCATCTCTATTAATTCAATTATCAAAAAGAAAAAAAAAAATTAGAGTGCTTCGTGATTGCTTGAGCTTTGCTAGCAAAAGTGATATGCTCACATTAGAATGAAGTGACAAGACCTAGGTCTGGACTTTAGGTTTCTGACAATCGCCTCCGCTGCCTTTTAACTTTACTATATTTCTGGATTGATCCATAGCCTCCAGTCAACGCACGAGAATACACAAAGCAACTTGCTTCAAGTCGCGTAAAAAATAAAATTTAGAAGTCTCTAAACATATAATAAACACAAGAAAATCCCATAAGCCTCTTGAGAAAAAGAAACACAACTTTAGCCTTATGAGATCGTAATCAATTGGGATATCTATTACATCGATCGGCCATGATATCGATGGGCCGAAATAGCGAATGGAATTCCGGCACTACTATTGGACTAGCAGTGCACATCAAAGGACATAGAATTCTAATTTTCCGAATTTCCTTGTAGCGACCGTTTGTATAAATGTGCCGATGAGTATGGTTCTGGAACCGTATGGCCACTGGGTGTCGACGGCGCATGGGACTATTCGAGATGGAAATCGAATTGGAGCTGCCGTGAGGGCATGGCACGAGGAATTTGATGGGGATGTATTGATTCCAAATTTTGAATTTGCGCACGAGCCCAATGTGGAGTTCACCCTGGGAAGCAACGGGCAAGGACTGGTCTCGCACAGCCGCTCGTGCTTGCCTAAACCAAAACTGGATTTCCAATTGGCAACGGAACAACCAAAAGTTACAGCTTGATCCTGGACGGCTTACCTCCTATGTCAAATCACGTTATTTCTATCTGGAATTGGCGGAACACAGCTCGTCCGATGGTATATGTGAGTCTAAGTGGAGCCAAGAGTTTTTCTAAACAATAGGAAGAAAAACCACGTATGGAGTTGACTCTATTGAACTAGGTTTGTCTTGATCGCTGATCATTTGTGCCACAAATAACAGTCTAGATGAACCCATTTGGACTTGGGTAGACAAATTCTTTCTCTTGAGTAATAGTTTTAGATGTGTGAATATCGATTCAAAATTTATTGCAATAAGCAGATAATATTCCAACGGTAGATGAGAAGAGCTCCGCGCATTCTTCCAGTGTTATTGCTCGAGGCTATCTGCACCATCGATGATCTAGGCGTTTGAGGAAAAAAGACCATCGTCCTTATGTCGGGAATAATGCGGTATAAAAAATGTGCGAAAGCCTTGCAGTTTTGTAAGAGTCGATCTGATTCCACTGATTTTCGAGATGTGAATACCTTAATATAGTAGAACAAGACTTCATGTAGGATGTCCGAAATCATATAATGACAATGCTGTTTACTGCTTCTGTTAAAACGTGCCTCAACACGTGCATTTGCCAACACCATAAAAAGTTCCCGCGCCATGAAATGTCGAAACTACCATAACTAAGATGTTATGTAGTTGCACATGAGATCCTTGATTTCATATTTATAAGTTGATTTGTTATGCTCGGGCTAGTGAATGCGGGTATTATGAGTGTCACGGGAACAATTGATGCATGGGAAACTATACTTTTCTCTTACTCGGTTGCTTAACAAGCGTCCAAAAAGCATTTGTTAATAAAATCCATCTTCGAAACGCTATTTCTTCTTTTGTATCGCAACTAAAGGGAAAAAAAGCAAAAGACCTGGTATTATATCTCCCACTTCGGCAAGAGCTCGAGCCACTTCGCGCAGCACAACAAACTGAGTCGTACCACCCACAAGAAAGGCATCTCGCTCATGGCCAATCCCGTGGCAGTTTCGAGCAGTCCTTCCTCGTTCACGCTAGCCACGCTGCCGATGTTTACGTAAAAGATCGATCTGCTAGCTTGTCTGTTGAGCCATGAAATGCACCCGGTATCTTCCTTCAGTAATGAGCTGGATGAAGAAGGGGCTAACTTGTGAAAAGGGCCAACAGAAAATATCGGTGCAACGCATATATTCTCCAATCTTCGGTAGCATTTCTTCTTCGAGGAAATGCATTGTGTTCGCGATGGTCGCGCAAGAATTTCTCTTTCACCCTTGTCGTGGCAGCCCGGAGATCTAGGGTGGTGTCTGAGGGATTCTCGCCATGGTAATGGGAAGGTCATTGAGTGACAGCAACTTGTTCTGATATTCGATAATTAGATATCTCATGTAACGTCTTCCTAGTTGCCTTGCGAACCGTTTAGATGGACTTCTCAATTCAAACTTGCCTTGGAAAGTTATATAGCCTTGCTTGTTGGCTAGGGGAAAGGCGGCAAAAGCCCAAATAGAAGCAGCTGCACTGGCGTGTTCGAGGGCTGCTCAGGTGAAGCTGGGAAGCCGGTTACGATGGAGATCGACTTCGATTCAATTCAAAATAAGGTTTTATTTGGGAATCATGCAAACTTAATTTTTATGACAAATCCGTATCTTGGTTTACGAAATTTAGAACTGATGAAGCGACTAAATTACTCGTTCCATTTCCCTCCAATTTCTCTAATCAGGCCTTTTTTTCCCCTGAAACAAAATTGGCCACGAATTGCAGAAAATAAAATACAAATAGCAAATTTCATAATTATTTTTCAAATTAATATCTGAACTTTAGTTTGGTTCACGAATTATTAAACGTACAATGATAATATCACTGCTTTGCCAAAACCTACATTTGTCAAGTACCGTACAATGTTCTTCTTTCATTTGCCGGGATAGCAGAATCCGATACAAGTTTTAGGTGACATAGCACCTTACGATTCTCATATCTGTAGTTAAATACATGGCATGCCCATCAGACAAGACTCGAAAGTCCTAGAAAAAGGCATAAGACACTCTCCCGATCAACCTCAGCTCACAAAATTTGCCTCGTTAAAATTGCAAGCCACAACTCGCAGTTCATGATAATTGAACATTCTTAGAGCCCTCAGAAAAAATTTCCAGAATCTGATTTTCGGATGAGAATGAATTCAGAGAGCAAGGGAGCACGGAAGCAGAGAGCGAACAAGCCAAGCAAGCGCCGGAGCAGAGAGCGAAGAAGCGAGACACAATGAGAACGAACGCCGAGCGAGCGAGCACGCATCGGAGAAAACAAAGACGAGGGAACCTGAAATTTTGAACTTACAAGAGGAAGGGAGAGAGAAGGCGTCAGTCTTCATCCTTCGGATGGAGAAAAAGCAGGAGAGAGAGGAAAATGACTCTCCGGACTGGGTTTGGCGCGGCAACTAAGGGTGCATGATAACCAAAATTTCTCTTCCAGATCTATTTCTGGAAGAGAAATCCGTTTAATAAACCTATTCCATTTTTCTTTTTCTGGAATAGATTTATATTCTAGAAATAGGTTTTGAAGAGAAATCAGAAGTAGAAAAAATCTACTTCTCTATTTCTGAAACAGAAATAAAAAATTATTTCTCCCACAAACCCTAATTTCAGTAACTCTCATCTCCTCTACAACGTCTTGCCTTCTCCTCCTCCTCTACCGGTTGCCGCCGGCGGCCACCCACCACTAGCTGTTGGCCGTCGGCCCCCACTGGCGGCCGCCACTGCTGGCCGCCCGTCGCCGCCGCTTGCGCCATCGTCGATTGCCGCCGCCGCCCACCCGGCGGGTCGCGCCGCCACCGCCATTGCCGATCACCTGCCGCCGCCGTCGGTTGCTGGTTGCCGATCGCCGGCCGCCTTCGCGATCGCTAATTGCCGCCGTAGCGGCCCGTCGCCGGCCGTCGGCGACCTAGAAAGAAAGAAATTTTATGTCGTTATCAAACGAATTTCTATTTTTAGAATAGAAATTTGGTGACGTTATCAAACGGTTATTTTTGCTTAGAAAATCTTCTAGAAATAGAAATATAAAAATCTATTTATGTTTTAAAAATTATTTCTAGAACAGAATGATTGTCATGCGCGCCCTATTATTGTCTTTTTCTTTTTTTCTTGGTCAAATGCAGGCCTATTATCGGGGAAAACCTTTTAACTAAGAAAGAGGTAATTCATATTTTATATGTGAAAAGAGCAGTAGGAAGTAGGAACCATTCGTTGACGTGGACGTGTTGTGGCCGGCCGATCTCATATTTTAATGAGGTATTATTGCACAAGAACGAACGGTGTAAAGCAACCTTTTTTTATTGCCAGCATAACGTGATCAAGTTGGATTCCGCCACTTTGGAGGAGGCTAAGACTGTCCAAAGTCGTCGCCATTCTTTTTCCTTTCCGTGCCGAGTAAAAAGCAAACGAATCCGAGAAAGACAGCGAAAGAGCATTGCAATTCTCCTGCCTCTGGTGCTTTGCTGATTCCTCTTGAGGAATCTCAAATCAGATTTAGAAAGGACTCCACATCCCGCTGTGATCAGATCCGGTGCAGATTTTGAGCTTCTGAATAAGGATGAAGAGAAAGAGGGACTCTTTAGATACGATGATGAAGTTTGCTTGTGCCGACGATGGCCATTTGTTGTCGGTGGCTGAATTTGAGGTGTTTTTGAGTTTTAGAGGCCCTGATACCCGCCTCAACTTCACCGATTGCCTCTATCACTCCTTGGTCGGAGCTAGGATTCGTGTCTTCAGAGACAATGAAGAGATCCAAAAGGGTGAAAAGATTGCAGGCAAACTTCTGCATGCCATTGAATCCTCTCAAATATACTTGCCCATTTTCTCTAGGACCTACGCATCTAGTAAGTGGTGTCTTCGCGAGCTCACATACATCCTAGAGTGCTCAAGCAAAGCAAATGACAAAGTGATCCTACCCATATTCTATGACGTGAATCCCGATGATGTAAAGCTCAAAACTCGATTATACCTCGATGTTCTGAAGAAGCATGAAAAGGAGTTTGGCCTCGATGAGATTCGGCAATGTAAGGAAGCTTTGACCAAGGACGCAAGAATCAAGGGTTGGGGCATGACGGACAAAGGGTAAGAGTATGACTATGGAATATGCTTTTAATTTAAAATTTTTTATGAAGGGTCGATTCTTTTTTTTTTTTAATTATGCATATGTATTTGATTTTTTAGCATTATTTTCAAATTTATATTTAAAAAGTTGCATACATTATTTTTTCAATTTTAAATAAATAAAAATTAAAAAATTTCGAGGAATGATTTGGTATTTTTAAAAAAAATTATATACATGTGCAAAATTTATATATAAAAAGTTGCATATATTACTTTTTCAATTTTAAATAAATAAAATTAAAAAAACTAATATTAATTACCCAAAAAGTTTTTCAAAAGTGTTTTTTACTTAACAAAATATTTCTCTTAAAGTTGTTTCTTAAAACATAGTTTACCAAATGGCTTTCGCATTTATCTAAAATCTTTTAAGCTAAACTTGCTTTGCAATTTTTCAACGAGTTTTCAAAATGTTGAACCAAACATACCTTTAGCCCTTTTAGGCATTATTTAAGAAAATGTCCACTTTGGGTCATTATTTTAGAAAGTTAGTGTATTTCAAGCCCTTATTTAAAATTTTCCCTTTTCCTTTAGGGAAAAAGCCACGAAAAGCCTTGAACTTTGCCCAAAGTGATACATTTATCCCAAACTTTTTTTATGACGTGAAAAACCCTAAACTTTCCAAACCATGACACATTTACCCAATCAATGGCATTTTTGTCGTTTTATTCTGTTTTTTCCTTTTTCTTTTTTTTTTCTTCTTCCCTCCGCCGGCCATGGCAGAGGGAAGCCGACGTCCGGTGACCTCGTCGGCATCAGGCGAGGGCAGGGACACCCTTGCCTGACGCAGGCGAGGGCGGCCCTCGCCGGCAACGGGCGAGGGCAGGGACACCCTCACCGATGCAAGCGAGGGCGGCCCTCGCCAGTGTCGAGCGAGGACGGCCCTCGCCAGATCTGGCGAGGGCAGGGACACCCTCACCCAATGCAGGTGAGGGCCGTCCTCGCCCAACACAGGTGAGGGTGGCCCTCGCCGACATCGGGTGAGGACGCCCTTGCCAGATCTGGCGAGGGCACCCCTCGTCCGATGCGGGCAAGGGCGGCCCTCGCCCAACGCCGGCAAGGGCCGCCCTAGCCCGAGGCCAGCGAGGGTGACCCTCGCCGACGCTAGCAAGGGCAACCCTCGCCGGACGCCGGCGGAGGGAAGAGAAAACAAAAAAAAAAATTAAAAAAATTTAAAAAAGTAAAAAAATTTAAAAAAAATTTAAAAAATGAAAAGACCAAAAATACCCTCTAATTTTGGGGTAAATGTGTCATATAACGAAAGTTCGGGATTTTTTGTGTCACAAAAAAAGTTTAGAGTAAATGTGTTACTTTGGGCAAAGTTCCGGGTTTTTCGTGGCTTTTTCCTTTCATTTATCATAAATGAAATTTATATATGTTCATTCATGGCATAGATTTTAAGATATAGAGAATATGTTTTGTAGCATGCTATTTGTGAAAAATTGGATTAGGCATTTTATTAATTTTGGCATCATGTGAATGTTGTTTGGAAAAGTATTGAAGCTGAAATATAATCTATGTTAACATGCTAGCATGTTCGATTGTGCTTTAGTGTTTGTGCTCATCATCAAACCTAGAAATGAGAAACACTAGTTCGATTTCAAGGCTTAATCACAGCTGATGTGAATCTCAAAGCTTAATCACAGTCAATGTGTTTTTCTGAGCTGGCCTATATGATTTTCGGGCCATGTCACTAGGCGAAGCATAACCATAGGATTTTTTAAATGACCTAATCGAGAATGATATTTGCTTGCTGTTTTTTGACTTATTGGGTTATGGAAAAAGAATCTAAGGAATATCCACGTTATTTGAAAATGCATGCTGGAGTCATAGTCTTGATATTGCATTGTCCAATGTTTGATCCCATAGAACGAGGTAATTGTCGCCATTTCAGGTTTCGAGAGAAGGGGGGAAATGACGAGTTTACAAAGAGGGCAAGGGGTGGCTAAGGATTTATTTTGCTATTTTAAAGAGAAGTTTATTAGACTATAAGACAGAACCATGTTTGGTACATTTATAATATTCTGAACGGGGAAATTTGTCAAGACCTGCCATTTCACCTCACCTCACCTTGTGCTCGATCGCCACATTGGGAATGGTCGGGGATTTGGTGCCATTCATGGCGGATCGACATGATCATGCGTGCTTGAGAGAGTGAGAGAAGAGTTAGCTGATGAATCGTAGCCATTGAGGGGGCTTTGGAGACAAAGGGCGAGCGAGGTGGAGGCAAAGGAGCTCGGGACCCTAGGGGCTCTTGGGGGAGGCGGAGGCGATGGGGGCATGCTGGAGAATAAGAGAGAATCTCTCCGTGTTCTTTGAAAGGGAGAGAGAGGGAATAAAATATGAAAGGGAGAGAGGGGGAATAAAATTTGAAAAAAAAAAAAAAAGGAAGAGAGAGGACACAGCTGTCTAAGGGCGAAAGTGGGACCCATGGGCGACAGAGGCGCCACGTGTCGTTCATTGAATGGGACGGTCCATGTTTACGCTACATTTTTCTCGCTTTCATATACCGTGATAAACGTAGACTCCGCCACTTTGCAGGACTTTACTTATCAAGGCGGTCGGTGTACTTTCCCTTTCGGTGCTAAGATAAACGCAAGCCAATCTGAGAAAAATACAGCGAGAGCGCGTCGCAGTCCTCCTTCCTCTTCTGGCGCTTTGCTAATTCCTCTTAAGGAATCCCAGATCAGATTCAGAGAGAAGGATTCCACATCTCGCTGTGATCTAATCCGGTGAAGATCTTGAGTTCCTGAAGGAGGATGAATAGAAAGAGGGACTCACCGGAGAAAGCGACCACGTCGGCTTGTGGTGATGATGGTGATTTGCAGTTGGGGGCTGAATTCGAGGTGTTCTTGAATTTCAGAGGCCGCGACACTTGCCTCAACTTCACCGATTGTCTCTATCACTCCTTGGTTGGAGCTGGGATTCGTGTTTTTAGAGACAACGAAGAGATCCGAAAGGGAGAAAAGATTGCAGGTGAGCTTCTCCGTGCCATCGAATCCTCCAAAGTATATGTGCCCATCTTCTCCAGGAACTATGCATCTAGTGTGTGGTGTCTTCGTGAGCTCACCCACATGGTGGAGTGCTCAAGCAAAGTGAGTGACAAATTGATCCTACCCATTTTCTATGATGTGAATCCCGATGATGTGAAACTTAAAACTCGATTATACCTCGATGATTTGGAGAAGCATGAGAAGAAGTTCATGCCTGATGAAGTTCTAGGATGGAAGGAGGCTCTGACCGAGGTCGCAAGAGTCAAAGGATGGGACATGAAGGACAAAGGGTAAGAGTGTGAGTTTTGAATCTGTTTTTGTTTCTGTTTTTTTTTTTTTTTCCGCCTTGCAATAAAAAGTGAGATGATTATAAGGGGCAGAATTTTCTTTCAATTTTTTTTTTCTGTTTTGATTACTCCAACCAATTACAAATATTGGTTAATCCATTTTTCTTTCTTCATTTTCCTTTGTAATTGTTATCTTCTTTTCCTGAACCACCCATCCAAATTTAGTATTGATCTAATTCTTTCATCAATCGAGATTTCCATTTACTAAAGAAAGTGAACTTTTATTCGGTAAAACCTCACATATTCAACAATTCAAGTAGTTTTATGTCTACAATATTCCTCGTTTTGAGAGTTCATTTGCCATATGTTTTGCGCTAAGACTCTTACATCAATATGGCAGCCATAATGAAATCATTAACATTATTGTTGGTGAGATTTTGACCAAACTGATGAAAAGAAGGAGCAATCTGCCTGATTATTTAGTTGGGATTGATGATCATGTTGAAGCTATCATGGACATGTTAAACGAAGGTTCTCATGATGTTCGCTACCTGGTCATTCATGGAATGGGCGGTATCGGCAAGACAACTCTCGCAAGTGTTGTCTTTAATCAAATCTCCAATCAATTTCAAGGTTGTAGCTTCCTTTTGGACATTCGCGAATCTATGCAACATGGTAGAATGGTTGAGTTACAAAAACAGTTGTTATCAGAAATTCTCCAAGGTAGATCTCTAGATATCCATAATTCTATTGATGTGGGGATTAAAATAATTAGAGAAAGGTTTCATGATAAGAAAGTTCTTCTTGTTCTCGATGACGTGGATAAGTGGTTCCAACTCTCTAAACTAGCAGGAAAGAGCGATTGGTTTGGTCCAGGAAGCAAAATCATCATTACAACGAGGGACATCAACTTTTTGCCAACCAAAGAGGAGGACGAAGAGAGTAGTTTCCAAGCATATTCTCAAGAATTTAAAATCTATGGAATGACAGAAATGGATCCTTTCCATGCTCTTCAGCTTTTTAGTAAACATGCCTTCAAGATGGATTGGCCACCGCATGACTTTGATGATATCTCACACAAATTTATTAGAAAGACAGGTGGACTTCCATTAGCTCTAGAGGTTATTGGTTCCTCACTTTTCCGCAAAAGCAAAGAGTTTTGGAAAGAGACATTGAAGACGTTAGATTTTGCGCCCAAGCAACAAGTCTTCAATAAATTAAAGATTAGTTATGACATGTTAGATCCTCATCAAAGAGAGATCTTCCTTGATATTGCATGTTTCTTCATTGGAAGAGGAAGAATCAACCCGTACTATATGTGGAAAGCTTTCAACTATTTCCCGAAATCTGAACTACGTGTACTTACTCAAATGTCTTTGATAAAGATAGTTGAAAATGATATACTATGGATGCATGATCAACTTAGAGATCTTGGAAGAGAAATTGTTCAGCGTGAAGACAATAATTTTCCAGGGAAGCGTAGCAGGTTGTGGGAGCCCAAGATTGCCTTCGACATGTTACGGATGAAAGAGGTAGGCTATTGTCACCTTACTATTTTCTTCAGGAAAAAATCGACCATGCATTTATTAATGGTTGTGGAGTTAGTTTCTTGATGGTATATTTTTTTTGTTTACTTTTTCTTTTGGCAAAGAAAATAAGAAAAAGGTGTGGGTAAAAATTCATGATGTTAATACAATATACGAAAGTTTTTCCAAATTATATGCAATCTTTTGTGGATAGTCTAGTTGATCTTTCATACAATATACAAGAGACTTCTATGAGGTTTGTTGAATATCTATACTATTTTGAAAGCAAATCCTTTTTGTACAGTGATCTTTTATTCCGTAGAATCCACAACTAATCCTAAAACAAGTAGGACTTTCTAGCTCCTATCTTCGTCTTGTAATAAATCTCATATGAAACCTAATAAAGAGATGCTCTGTTGAAGTAAACTTGACTTCCACACGGACCATACCAGGTTTCTATCCAACGAGTCGTGATCTATGAACTCAAAACACAATTAGAAATTGGTCTGGCAGTTTTCTCTTTATGTTCCCAAAAAGTTAAATATGTAGGCAGTATTTTCCATCAAACGGTTTTGCTCAGTTATAATAAAGTTTTTGGATATCATCTTGCAAAAAACTGATGGATTAGAAATATTACTATGCTTTATATAGTGTAAAGAATTCTTTTCAACTGTTTGAACAGGTCAGATTGACTTGATTAATTCTTTCTTATGCTTTTCTCAGTCTAAATCTGTACGAAGTAATTATCTTTGTTTTTTTATTCAACATAATCAAGCTCCTCTGACTTGTACAACACCATATTTGTCATCTTGTTCAAATGTTCATTTATGCTTTTCCTATCTCTAGGGGACAAACAAAGTCATAGCACTTAGATTAACGGGATTATCCATAGAGTATGATTTCACAAATGAAGAATTTTTTAAGATGCCCAATTTAAGATTCTTGGAATTGGAAGGCGGGAACTTAGTAGGGGACTTTAAGAATCTTCTCTCCAAGTTAACGTGGCTCTCTTGGAGTAATTGCCCCTCAGAATTACATGCAACAAATTTATGTCTCAAGAAATTAGTTGTGCTCAAGCTTTCAGGAAGTAACATCACGGAAGATTGGGCCGGATGGAGGACGTTCCTGGTACGACATCTACTGTGCTGGTCACTTTTTCTGGCTTTTGTCTTGCTAGCGAAGCTTACCCATTTGCCTTGCTTGACTTGGCCGATTCTTGGTTTGTGTTTCTAGGTGAGTCAGGACTTAAAAGTCATACAAATCACAGAATGCCCAAATTTAAGGACTCCTGACGTCTTAAAGTGCTCAAATTTGAAGCGATTGGTCCTTCAAGGTGGTAAAACCTCGCTAGTGGCCAATGGCTCTCTCTCTAAATTGGTGGTCTATGGCTTCTGTCAAGATTAAAGAGGCTCCAACGGTGGCGTGTCTGCTTGCCCAAGGCTAATGGTCACTCAAGGTAAGGTTGTTTATTCACAGATTTGGTTGCTTAGAAAGGTTGACTGATATATTAGAATTAAGGAAGCATCGGCGATTGATACTTGAACATTGTCCACCACGATTTGCGACATCTACGTCGTCCAGATCCACGTCATTTGACAGTTGAAGGATGCCGGATTTCTCCCGCCTTTGATGGCCATAACAAAGAATGGAAGGATACTCAGTCGTAGTCTGAACGATACAATAGTCAACTCTAGAAAGAAATAATTATCTTATATTCTCTTACAGATGATAAAATTTCCTTTGGTTTCTTCTTCCCTTGTTTCTTCTTTTTCCTGGAAGCAATTTTATATTTGTTCCTGTTAGAAATATTCAGTTTATAGCATGCATCCATGTTCACCTTAAGTTTTGAAATATTTATCGATGAAAACCAGTGCTCCAAATGTCTCGATTCGGAACAAGGAAGAGTATTCTCACGGCGCCAATGCTGGCTTGAAGATCGCTCTTGAATTTTTTGGTGATCTCTCTGTTCTTTCCGAGCTACCTGTCTTTAGTTCTCTGCCTTCGCGTTTTGATTCCTTTGGCGGAGCAGTGTCTTCACCTCTTCAGCACCTGTACTGAAGTAGTTTCTGGAGTTCATCTATTCATGCATTGACAACAGTTTGGAGGACGAGCACGCAATTGTAGGCTTTGATTGTTACAATAAATTGTTGAAATCTTTATTAATGAAAATTATTATAGAATTATTTCTTTTTTGGTAAAGTAAAGTAGTTGAAATTTCGAGGTGGCGATAGATTGGATTAATGTAGCGAAATCGTGGTTATTTTCTTGATTTTGATGTAGTTATATCTGATGGTTATTGCTATTACTGGTATGGCTATTCCTATTATACGTAACAATTTTCCATGTAATTTGGGGATCAATGGAATTATAGTTGATCATCATGGTTTCAGCAAATCAGCCAATGTGCAAGAGGCTAGAGTTGGTGTAAGACTAAATATAAACTACACCTGATGATCCCGATCTATCATTGTCAAATAAATACGTGCGTAATTCGGGATTCATTTGCGGAAACGTAAAGGATTGACATACTTCCAGCCATTGATGAAAATCTACAAATACGGAAAATGAAGGATGCATGAAGCGTGATCAATCTGCGACTATGAAATCATCAGATTTATACGTCTTCTTCTACTAGTCAATATCCCTCAAATTTGATGATGTGTTTTCTGTAGAGATAAGGTTTGAATTAGACGACTTGACATTTTATTTCATTTCTTACGTTACTGACGTCTTTCATCAAGATTGTTATGGTAACATATTAACGGGCAATTGTCATGTAATAATTGTGAGTAATAAATTGGGCAATAAATCGAAATTAATTAGAAAAACAATATTGGGATCACATTTAAAATAATAAAATATATTACAACAGTTGGAGCTCGAGGCATCTTACATCATCACCCAAACTCGAACTTTCTTTGTGTCGTCGGAAAAATTTGAGAATATCTTCTGTACTTTGTCTTGTTCAAGTCATCTGACACTGAAAGCCAATCACTTTACAATGAGGAAAAGAACATCAGAAATGACAGTTTTCGTACAACGCTCGTAACTTTTCTTTTTTTCCCATAACTCGAGTAGGACTTTCAATTGATACAAAAAATTACATGCATTAGTAGACCAACGAGGGTATTTCTAATGGTCGTACCATAACCACTCCACAACAATTTTGTAGTAGTTGTATCCATGTCCCTCCAACTCTGATAGTATGCAAACAAATGTAGGATTTCTATTAACTAAATTTGCAATATAAACATTTTCACTCTCAGCCATAAAAAAAAAATCATCATTTAACGAAATGAATACAATTGCCAAAATTCAAACTTGAATATCTAATTTACACAACTTAAAGTATCGATAAATTCTACTCAAGCCATGGCAATTCAACTTAACTCGAAAATTAGAATCATGACATCTTGTGACTAATCAAAACCGGAATATATTTAAAAATTTTAAGTATATTGAATTTATTTGAATAAATTTTTTTATCTCGCCACTTTTTTTCTTTTCGTACAGCTCCATTTTTTCACCAAGCTAATCAACTTTCGAATTTTTTTCACTTGTTTGATACTACTTTGAAATTTCATTAAATTAAATTAAAAATTCATGTGTTGTTACTAATTTGACATTCGTTGTATCTATAATTGGTTGTTCAAAAAAAAAATCTATAATTGGTGAAAATGTTTTTGCGAGTACACTATAAAAATTTAAGTAGTTATTCAAACTGTTAGGAAGTTCCCAAGCATCGGATATTTCCTTCTTGTTCGTTTCAATTTTTTTTTTTTTTTTTTGGAAAAATTAATGTTGTCCAATATTTCAGAATTTTTTGTCAAGACTCTTTCCAGAATCGCTCCATGCTAAGTTTATGTTGCCCATTACTTTTGAATGGCCATTCGTGGTCAACAACGCACCGTTGTCCACGGGAACAACGCTGTTGTTACCATAGCAACATCCAAAAAAAAAAAAAAAAAATGTTTTGTTTTAAGGCCTTATTTAAATTTTTCCCATAAATAAATAAGCCCTCAATCATATTCTCATATCGGTCTGATTCCATTAAAAAAAAAAAATCCCAACTTTAGATTTTGTCACAAATTTGCCCTGAACTTTTTTTTTCTTGACAAAACCCTCAACTATCATTGTAGTCCCAAATCTACCCTAATCAACTATCAATAAAAAATCACCGTTAAGTCTTCTGACATGGTAATTTCTTTTTTTTTTTTTGATCGAAAGATACGGACATTTCATTCATATGTGAGCAAAGGTACATCCCTTAAACAAGGCATCAATACGAGTAAGTCCAACATAAACCGTGGGGGAGAAGAAGCCCAGTTGTGTGGCAGTTTCCTCGGCCATGGGCCTTCGCGGCCCGGGCCGGCTAGGGCATTTGCTTCCTTCGGCGGTGCAGCACGCTCGATTGGAGAACAGCGTCTTCAAGGCTACGCACTCAGCAAACAACGCTCGACAGTCCCAGGGTGGTTCGCGGCATCCGTTGATGGCCTCAACTAGGATGAGATTATCCGACTCAATGATAAGGTAGGCTTCCCTCTGATTTTTCTGTAATAGCTCCCGAAGAGTGAATAACAGAGCTTGGGTCTCTGTTTCAATGGCAGATCGAGCCTTAACAGTGCGGACGAATCCTCCAAGCAACTTGCCAGAAGAATCCCGAGCAATACTAGCTATCGCGCCGTCATGGTGTCCACTGGGAAAGGCCCCGTCGAGATTTATCTTTATTATCCCCTGTTTCGGAGGTACCCAATTCCTATTAGGGTTCAACCATGTCTTCCGGGTAGGTTTTTCAAGCTGTGGAATTCGACTACCTACCTGAGCCATATTAATTGATGCTTGAACCAGATGATCCGGGTATGGTCGCTGATTCTGAAAAACAAAGAGATTCCGGGCTTTCCATATATGCCAAAGCAAAGCCGCGATCTGCTCAAACACAGGTACGCCTCTCGTCTGATCCTTCTTCTGGTTGGTATGCGTATGAAGCCACGTATCGATGCGCTGTATGCTATGGTGTGAAACTTTGATTTGCACGCTGTGGTGATTCCATATGTATTTCGTCCATGGACATAGAAGAAATAGATGTTCCGGGGTTTCGGGTATGTTTGATGAGCAGAGTTTACAAAAAGGGTTTGGGATAATCTTCCTGCGATATAAATTCTCTGCTGTAGGTAGAGCATTCTGGCACACAGCCCAAAGAAATACACGAACCTTTGGAGCTATCTGAGTTTTCCAAATCTGTCTCCATAATGTAGTAGGGGGCTGATAAGAGGATGAAGGCTGAGACTGAAACTTGTGAGATGCTACTTGTTTAATGAAATGATAACCACTCTTAACAGAATAACAACCATCTGAATTGTCTGTCCACACAATTTTGTCCTCAGATGATGCTGGCGAGAGAGGAATAGATAGTATTTCGTCAACAATGTGGTCCTGATAAAATTGACGCAGTAGAACCTCATTCCACTCATGCTGATTAGGCAGAATAAGGTCCTGCACTTTATTCGGTTCTGTCCTGTTGTATGGTCCACCTAGAACACCCAATTTCAGCCACTTGTCTTCTCTGATTCTAATCTGGTTACCATTCCCTACTGACCATTGGAGCTTGTCAATGATAGAATCCCTACCTAGAATAAGACTTTGCCAGCCCCAAGAAGACCTCGTCCCCTTTTTTGCAGACCAGAAACTTGTATGAGGGAAGTATAATGCTTTGAAAACAGTGCTCCACAAAGAGGAAGGATTAAGAAAAAGTCTCCATGCTTGCTTACCCAATAGAGAGCTTTGTTAAAGGAGATTAAGTCACGAAAACCTAAACCTCCTTGATCTTTACTCTTTTTAAGAGATTCCCAGTTTTTCCAATGAACACCTGATTTGTTGCTATTGTTTTTCCACCAGAACCTTGCTGTTTGTTGTTCCACCGCCTTACATATGGATACAGGAAGCTTAAAAATTGTCATAGCATACTGAGGTAGGGCCTGAACCACCGATTTCAATAGAACCTCCTTCCCTCCCTTAGAGATTAAGTTTTCCTTCCACCCCTCCAGCTTAGTATTTACTCTACTTAAGATCCATGAAAACATATCACGTTTAGAAGACCCCCAATCAGAAGGAATGCCTAAATATTTCCCTGTTCTATCCAAGATTGGAACTCTAAAATCATTAGCCAAATTAAGTCGAAGAGAATAGGGGCAGTTTTTACTCATAAACAAGCCTGATTTGTTTCTGTTTATCTCTTGACCAGTAGCTAGGCAATACTGATTGAGAATGTTGGATAAATTTTGGCTCTCCCGTAGTCGACCATCAATGAACAGGATGGCGTCATCAGCAAAAAATAAATGTGATAACGTAGGACACCATCTGTTGAGTTGAATGCCTCTTAAATGACCCATAGCAACAGCATTCTGGATAAGAGTAGAGAGTAAATTTGCTACGAGAATGAATAAATAGGGGGACAGAGGGTCACCTTGCCTTAAACCTCGGGATGGGCGAAAATAATGGAGAGATTCCCCATTCAGTTTTACACTAAAAGAAGTCGTTGAAACACACTGCATCATCCATTTCACCCATTGAGCATGAAATCCAAGTCTGGATAGGTAATCTTGTAAGAAATCCCACTCCACCCTATCATAGGCTTTCTTCATATCCAGCTTGAGAATTCCCTGAAATTTTTTCTTTCTGTCTCTAGATTTCAGCTGGTGTATAACCTCTTGAACTATAAGAATATTGTCCTGAATTTGTCTACCGGAGACAAACGCACTTTGTTCTTTAGAAATCAGCACCGGCAGGCAGGTTTTTAGACGGTTAGCCAAAACTTTTGATATGATCTTGTAGATAAAATTACATAAACTGATGGGGCGAAACTGTTCTAATCTCTCGGGATTCTGGATTTTTGGAATAAGGACTATGGAAGTTCGATTGATTTCCGATGGCATGTTTGCTGTAGCAAAAAATTGTTGGACAGTTGAGAAAACCTCTTCCTTTATAATGTCCCAATGATGACGGTAGAATAATCCATTTAACCCATCCGGTCCTGGTGCTTTAGTTGCGCCTAATTGAAAAGTAGCTCGTTTGACTTCCTCCCTCGTTACTTCTGCTGTCAGATGTGTATTCATTTCTGTTGTTACTATTGGAGAGCATTGCATTAAAATAGGGCCATAATCCCTTTGACCTGCAGAAGTGTACAATTGCTGGAAAAAGTTGAGTGTCTCATGCTTCACTTGATGTGGATTGCGAATCCATTCCCCGTTCTCATTCTGTAAAATGCTGATTTTATTCTTTTGACGCCTTTGTATTGTAGTAGCATGGAAGAATTTCGTATTACGATCACCCCAGCACATCCAGTTAATGCGAGACCGCATGGCCCAATATTGTTCTTCTTGTGCCCATTTTTGTTGAATTTGACATCTCAAGGAAGTGACCAGATCTTTGTCATAATTACATGCGGGCTCGTTAATACAAAGGTCTTGAAGTTGCTGTTGCAAAAGATATAATTGTTGCTGAGCTGCTTTAAACTTGTTCCTGCTCCAACTAGCCAGTGTCGTAGTGGTGTTCCTAATCCTCTTCGAAATTTGGAGCTGCTCGGTTGAATGAGGGGACCAAGAGTTGTATATCACCTCTCGGCATTCTGCATCTTGAAGCCAAAAGGCTTCGAAGGTAAAGCACTTTTTCCGCTTAACTGGCATTGCATTAGTAGTTAATAAAATCGGGCTGTGGTCGGAACCTATTGCTGGAAGGGCAAGAACCTCTGCCTCTGCATATTTTAATCGCCATTCGATTGTACATAATGCACGATCGAGTCTTTCCTTGACCATTTCCTCGCCACTTCTGTTATTAATCCAGGTGTAGGCACAGCCTTTTGTCTCTAGGTCCAGCAAAGCACAGTCATAAAGCAATTCCCTAAAGGTATGCATTCGGTAAGGTTGAACTGGTCTCTTGCCTACCTTCCCATGGATGTAAAATGTCATTAAAGTCCCCTATGCAAACCCAAGGTAAAGTGTGCAAGGTACAGAGACGCCTTAAATCCGCCCAAAAAAGTTGTCGGTGTTGAAAGACCGACGGCGCATGTAAGCAGGTAAGACCCATAGGTGAGTCCTTACCAATTTCAGTACATATAGTATCTATATAGTGAGCAGTAGAGCTATTAATATGGAGAGAGATCTGATTCGTCCAAAAAATAACCATTCCTCCAGCCAAACCTATAGGATTAACAACAAAACGGTTTGAAAACTTAAGAGACACGACATGGTAATTTCACATTAGCATAAAGTCCACGTTAGAAGCTGACATGGAAAAGCTCACCAAAATGTCGACATTCTTACTCTACATATTTGGAGGAAGTTAGGTCTTGCTTCTTCTTCTTCTTCAATTCGCGCTCAAAGAGACACCGCTATGTTGCTCCCTCCATCGGGTTCACTCTCTACGCCACGAAGCCAAACCCATTGAACTTCTCCGTCCCCCTCTCCATGGGTTAGCCTTCCTATGTGTTTCACTTGAAGGGATGGATTGAGGACAAGAGGGATTCCTCCGTACATTGAGTCGTGAGCTCCATAGCGCTTGGTCTCTTCCTATATAGGCTCATGCTTGGTCACTTGGAGGAGAGAGTGATGGAAACTACGATGGATGTGAGAATGCTTTCTCAAAACTTATGAGATCAATCTAGCTCGGCTTAGAATTTATCCGAGAGTCCCTTGCATGTAATTGAATCATTCCTTGTACATTGTCTCTCTAAATTTGCTGAATATATGTAACTGGGTCAATTAAACGAAAATTAATTGCGCATATATGTATGTGCTGGGATGTCTTCTTCTCAGTTTAGGTTAATTAATTACGATTATCCTGAATGGGATTAGTGCAAGATTAGTATCAAATCCGAGCTTGTTAATGTGTTGTTTCTCCTTTTGTCGAGTGTACACAACCTGTTTGATGATATGTCCCTAAGATATAAACATGAATTAATTCCTAGAATTGCTCAACCTGAAGATGTTTTGATATAGTCACAAATGGTCTTTTGGGAAAAACTTTGGTTCAAATGGGGTTTGAAAAAATCATTCTTTGTAAAAGATTTTGGATATTTTCTTTAAAGAAAAAATCAAACTAGTGAAGGACTCAAGCAGATGGTGAGCCAAATCTGGCACTAACGGCGCGAAGGTTGCACAACCCAAGCAAGCTAATGTAAATGAAAAATATGGTTTTCTTGGAATTTTTGTTGTTCTCAGTAGATGGAAAATTATATGTTTATGTTATTTTTCATGGAAAATTATTAGGTTCTATTTGTGGACTAGAAATATTTTAAATGAAAACACATGTACTTAGGATTTTTAAAATTATGTTAAATTATAACAAAATACGAATTACGTGTATCAAAATGTCTCCATAGATTTGAATGGTTATTATTCCATTACTTATCAAAAATATTAATCGAAAGTGAGTTTGGAGATTTCCTTGTTAGTTTGGAAAATATTTATAACTCTAATAATTTAAAAAATTAATTTTAGGACCATTTTCCGATATTCAGGAAAATCAAGTAGCGATGTACTAACTTGCAAATATTTTCAGAGCCATATGGGGCCCACTAGCCTAAGACTGAACCTCTGGGGATGTTGTTCGTCCTTTTGCCGAAACGGGCATTTTGGCCCAATACTGTGTCTAGTTGTTGTGTTGAGTTAATATATTCCGAAATGGGCCTTAAATTATGTTCGGTTGGCTCCATATAATTTGACTCAAATTTGGGAGGTTATCATCGAGGTAAGTAGCTTTCATCACTTCTGTGTTCCGTAAAAATTGCATGACATGTTTTCATCGGGAACCAAACTCATATGTGTTCATTCATGGCATGTATTTGGAAATATAGAGAAACAAAATTATTTATGTGGTATTCTATTTGCGACAAATTGGACCTAGCGTTGGATAGCCTGGGCATCACATGAGCGTTGTTTGGAAGAGTATTGAAGCTATAACTATTATCTATGTTAGGCACGGTGTCCTAGGCCCAGGCGTAGTGGGCTTGAAGTCGGCCTCAGAGCACCCGTGCCTGGGTAATAAGGATCCGGACACGTGCAATCGGGATATCGAGACTAGCCTTTTGTGGATCCGAAACACGGTGTTGGGCAATAGTATCAGAGTCCTAGGCCCAGCCACCGGTGTTGGTGTCCCAAGTCCAAGCTTTGTGGACCCAGGCTCGAACATCGAGGTTCCAAACCTGACCTCATTGGTGTTGGGCTCAGACTTGATGGACCCCAGTGGATTTGATCTCGGCTTCTAGATTTGGGTTTGTTGCCAAGGGCCTGGGAACAAGCGTTGGCCGTTAGGTTCCTGTACCCAAACACAAAGGTTCTAATTTAAGGATCAATATCTAATCATATTCTATAAAATGATTTTCGATTTTTTGAAGATAAAATCATTTTCTTGAATTTAAATATAGAATTTCCATGAAATAAAAAAATATATTTTATTGACAAGGAAAATATTTTCGTTAACTCATTTTTTTTAAAGTGATCCAAATGTCGAAACTATTTTTCGTGAAATAAACAGAGTCTTAATTATAGCCAATGTGCTTTTCAAGGCTTAACCACAACTAGGGGTGAGCGGGTCCAGGGTGGGTAGGGTCTAGACCTGAACCCTGTTCCCTACCCTGTTATAACCGGTTCTCCTTTTTTGGACCATGTTCCCTACCCTGTTTTTATTAGACCCTGTTCCCGGCCCACCCTGTTTTTCCAGTCTGGGAACAGGGTTGACCCTGTTTATATTGGAACCTGTTTTTCATAAAAATTGATGTACAATACTCATATGTAAGATAAAGTGTTTATAATCTCGATTAGCATAAGCACATCCACCGTTGTAGCGAATAGTTAAAATGCTTGTTTACCATATGAAACATAAATTTATATACACCAAATTTCTGAAATAGTTCATGAGACTTGTGCTCCAACTTGGATTACCGGATTGCTACCTGTGCCAACAGGAAGCCTCTCAATGTCCATTGGATAAGGCAATTTGTAAAAAGAACAAATTTCTGCTAAGCATTTCAACCACTTCTCTGTATTCAGTGCAAGACATGCCCCCTAAAATGATGTTAAAAAATGAATTAGAACACATGAGACAAAGAAAGAACAGGCAACACAACATGATGACACCGCCAGCATCCAGAGCACGAGAAAACAAAGAAAAACACTAGCAAGTCAGAACTTGAAGAATCTCATGACTAATGTGCATTTCTTAAGATTGTTCTACTTCTTCTGTTATGATGACAACAAGAGTTCACTTTTTTGACGAATTTTCCTATATATAACACTGGCCAAGTGGTTAAGGATCAAGTGCATGCACATATTTAATTTCCCACGCTACCCAGCGCAAACAATTCTTCATTTGGACCATCTACCTGGGCTTGGCTTTTGGCTCCCTCTCCTGCCTGGTTCAAGAGGTTAGTGGTGTATTTTAAGGCTGAGGTATACCTACCTAAGAGGGTCTCCTCGCCATGAAAGAAAGAAGAAAGAAAGAAGACACTAGTCTTTGAAACTGTCAAAGATAGATGATTTTAATCTCAAAAGACTAACCTTCCATAATAGTTCTCTCATCTCCGGTTTGCCAACCCAAAGCTTGAATAACCATTCTCTCATTTCCCGTTGTCCTATGCAGTTCCCTGAACTCCAAGGAGACGTGTAGTGGTCTCTTCCTTTATCCAAAAACATAGCCAAGAAATCTATATCATAGGAGAACTCTTGCTTCCACATATCATAACGTTTAGATGCACCATTTGCAGTTCCGCCATTGGTCAACTGGTCTTCATGTTGGGTTCTTAACCTCTTCTCTTTTCTGGTTGAATTCGAGTCACTAGTATCAAATTGATGAAGATCAGCCATTTCAATTTCGCCAGACATGCCTCCATCCACAGCTAGCAACCCAGCTCGTGACACTCCTTTATGACAATAACCAGGAGCCATATCCAAGCATACAAACTCAAAATTCTTTGAATTGACAAAATTTTGTGTTACTGCAACTGTTGTCTCCAAATTCAGGACGCAATGCCACCAGCCACTAGGAACAAATATCGTCTCTCCAGGAAGTTGGGTACATTCTATTGGTTTATCTTCATCGACAAGAAGTGGATAAAAATCCAGCCACCACTACACAGACAGAGATGATGTGAGTAAAGAAAACACATCATAGTGCTTATAGAAGAACATAAAGAAGATTAAAACTATCAGGTTCAGTACTAATTACCTGCAATGATGATGGATTCTGAACACTGACATCATCATCGTCTTCATTCACATGTACTGTAACACCCAAAGGCACTTTTCCCGGAGGATATAATGCCCACCTGCTTCAACATTGATTTCATAAATTTCGTAGTGAAGACTATTGTTTCACTTTGCAGCAAATACCAACAAAGTATGTCATATTGAACATATAAACATTACTCAAAAATCATAGCTACACTAACGTTTCAATCAGGTTTTTCCTTTTGGCCATTAACATTGAGCAGCAACTTTCTGATTTAAGCTCCATAATAAGACAAACAGAGAACTTAATTCTTCAGATCTGCTCCAGCTTAATTTGAAGTGCAAAACAGGAATAATCTAATTGTGGAAGGCTCAAAATTAAAGAATATCTTTGTTCAGCACATAAATTAACAAAGAAGCAGATGTCGTTAACAAAGAAGCAGATGGCACGACGAGGAAGAAGATGAACGCAGATGAGGAAGCTGTGACATCCAGATTTTTCAACCCTGTCTTCGACTGAATAAATCGGGCATTTCATTGACGCGTCTATAGGGTTATTCTCAGAGCTGATCACTCTCGAGATAACTAGACTAGTTGGGGAAGTCATTAAGGAATTTTAAAGCAATAGACTTGAGAACTCGATCAGGAATCGGCTTCTTGACCGTGTCCATCTTTAGAGGTCAATACGGCACAGTTAAAAATCGATTTGAAATCAGAGATAGACTGGATTGATAGAGATATGTGACTAATCGTGGGTGACACCACTGAATTAGAAAATTCTCGTCGACCGACACTAGACTGATTTTCTTATTGTTTTGGTACCCTGTGTCCGTAATTGAATCCTCGAGATTTTCACGACAATCAAGAGTCGCCATTGAGTCGAGTGGGTTCATAGTGGCTCGAAGAAAATCGACCACGGGTCATTTGCCTTAAAAAGTTCTGAAAACTACCCAATAGTCTAGGTCACGCTAAAAACGCGCCGAATGAAAATTAACCGCCAATTCGAGTCCGATTTCAGAAATTGAAGTTTTGGCCATGTCACAATAAATTTTAGAGCATCGATCGACTTCTAAGAAGATTTTTGGAGATTCGGGAAATTTTACGGAAATTAGTTTCGGACGTCGCGGAAATTGGCAAAAGTTCAGATTGGCTAAATTAATGGGAAATTGGACTTTCAGATTGAGTCGTTGTGTGTCGGGATTTATAGAAAATCATTTGGGATTTTTCTACGCTGAAATCGACCAAGTTGGGAATTTATTGGAGAAATTGAAGCTCAAATGGTGAAATTCGTATGATTGGATGAGGCAGCAATTTTGGACTTTAAAAATTTTTATTTGTGAGTTGATAAGCTTGAAATTGATTGGGGGGACAAAGAGGAGTGTATGGTGGACTTGTGGGGCCAAAACATTAAATGTATTGGCTAAGATTTCTGATTTTTCTTGTCTCCTCTTAGCTGGCTTCTCACGCTCGGCACTCCCATCCGCTCATTTTTCCTGCTTTTGTCTTAATATCTCTATCGTGCGAGACAATCCATCCAATCTCTCTCCATCTTCATTTCTTCTCTTCCTCAAACGAAGCCCACACACTCTGCTCACGCCAACCTTGAGATCTTCAATCAAGCTACTTCTCTCCACTAGTTGCTGTCCCCCGCCAGTCAACTCTCCTCACCGCTGAAGACTCGAGCAAGCATCCGTGTGGTCTTCTCCAGCTCGTGGCCACCGGAACTACAGCTGCCACGTCCGAAGATCTCTCCCGGTTTCTACCAGCACGCCTCCTTCCCCAGTCAAACCAGTCGGTTTGTTGATCGCTGCATCATCTCCAGCAGCTTCACGTGCCGCGCCGTTGCCTCGTCCAACCCATGCCCACGAAGCCCAACGCCAGCTCACTTCACGGGTCAACGAAGCAGCTCCCTTCTCTCGGTTGTTGACTGCCAAACGTCCACGAAACTGCTTCATCATCCGCACGCCTCTGCCTGCGCCCTACAAAGCAGGGCTCCACGCGTCTTCAGCTTCTGCCGGTTGCTGCCAGATTCGGTCAACCAATGGAGTCACTCCACCGGCTGTTGATCCAACGAAGCCACTTGCCGTGTGTCTTCAGTTCGCCGAGGTGCCCCCGTAGCTGCTTCACGCCCACGACGCCAGCTACCGTTCCCTTCCACTAGCATCAAAGACCCCAGCTTCTCTCCTTGCTGCTTCTTGGTTCCGCTCATCCACCGAAGACGCCAGGGAGTAACTCACTTCTTCGCCTGCGTCTTCTTCAGTTCGTGGATCAGCCGCAACAAGCCAGTCCATCAAGCTTAGCGAAGACCAGGCCCACGGATCCTCCTCCACTTCCATCGCAGCTCATATTGGGCTTTCTTGTTCAGCCCACAATCATTGGATTCTAGCCCAGCAGTTGGGTCATTTGAAGCCCCCACGACAAGCCAAGTTCGGTCCAAGCTCAGTCAGCCCATCTTTAGTTGTTGTCCAGTTGAAATTACTCCAGCAGCAGCCCACTTGATTTCAGCCCAATACAACAGCCAGGCCCACCGAATCAGTGGACTCAGCCCAGCAAAGCTCTCAATTCAGCCAAAGAGAGCTTCAGCTTCAGCCCATTAATTTCAGTCTTGTTTCAAGCCCAGTTGAATTCAGCAAAGCCCAGCGAAATTATTGAAGCCCAGATCAAGCTCAGCCCAAGAATTTCGGTAGGCCCAGGCCCAAATTTTTCCGTGGGTTTGCAAGGTCTCTAGGCCCGGTCCAAGTCCGCCGGTGTCGTCGAAAGTTCGATTTCGGCCGCCGTCGCGTCGCCGTTGCGGTGATTCGATCCCCGTTTTTAATCAAGTGAGTTTTTTACTCACTAATGCTTTATTAATTTGCTAATTATGCCTTAGGGTTGGTTAGATTTAATTACATGCACTTAGGTGGTTAGATTAGGTTAGAACAATTAATTTAGTGACTTAATGATGCATGTTAGGTGGTTAGACCTAGCTATTAGCAAGTAGAAATGTTTGGTTATTTATTGAATGCATCTCGGATTTTTCCCGAATTGCGTTTCGGCTCCAATAAGGCAATATGGGCCTAAATTGGATTTTTAATGTTTATTTATTTATTTTCGAAATTTATTTATTTAATTAATTATTTTTCGGAAATTCAACTGGATGGCGGTGACCTAATTTCGTCTTGATTGTCGTGGTGCAGCCCATTTATTTATTTGAGCTCTACGTTGTGTGGAATTGAATTTATTGTGGAATTTTATGAATTGTCCTAAATTGTTTGTTATTGAATATTTGATTGGTAATGGCCATGCATGGGTATATAGTGCCAGTACGTTGATGGGCTATATAGTAGGGAGAACGGTGAGAGCTAACTGAGAATGTTATTGGCTGAGACCAATCAGGTACGATGTTATTGGACATACGTGGTTCGGTGATTGGAAGTATCACTGGCGAAAACGGCGCCTTAAAGAACGCACGTGAATCAGGCACGATATTATTGGACATACGTGGTTCGGTGATTGGAAGTATCACTGGCGAAAACGGCGCCTTAAAGAATGCACGTAAATGACTTATAGACAAACGTGGTTCGGTGATTATGGAAATATCACTGGTGAAAACGACGCCTTAAAGAACTCACGATGTTGTCTATAGCCGATGTCACCTTGGCGAAAACGGCGCCCTAGAAAGGACACGTGGTTCGGTGATTGAGGATATCACTGGTGAAAACGGCGCCTTAAAGAACGCACGGTGTCGGTGATCGGTATGTCATTGGCGAAAACGACGCCCGAGAAACACATGTGATTTGGTGAATGAGTACACCACTGGGAAATCGTGGTATGAGTGGGAATGACTGAGAGAAGGTCTGATTGACATGTAATCGACTTAGTCGATTGACCAGTGCTTGATCGGAGATTGTTTGAATATCTGTGTTTAACCTTGAATTGCAGGTTGGAACGGAGGCCAAGGTAAGTCTTCTGACTCTTGTTGTGCTTAGGCAATCGTATGGCGTATTAGTTTATTAATCGAGTTTTAGGGGGTAGGACTCGCTGAGACGTGGTCTCATTGGTTATTGAATAACCATTTCAGGACCCTAAGGAAAAGCTGAGGAGGAAGAATCTGAAGGGGAGAAAGTATTTTGAAGTAGAAGATGATCCAGAGAGGGATCTTGAGTACAACCCAGATGTGGATTGAGATCCCATCCCTTTTGTGCACCCTGTCTTAGTGTAGATAGGTGTGAGACTTTTATGCTGTAAATAGTATTGTAAATATACTATAAGTTGTGCTGTTAATGAAAGTGTGGTTGTGAATTTTCAATATGAAAAATATGGCATGCTTTCCTATCCCATTGTTTTATTGTCTGGGGATTTATAACTGCTTCCGCATGCGTAATTAAAAAGAAAGGGTCGGCGATAAGTAGTCATGGGATATCGCACTTTAATAATCGACCAAGGAGAAGGATGGGCGCGTCCCCGAGGATCGGGGCGTGACAGAAGCAGCGCGACGGGGAGCTGGATCTGGCGGCGGAGCTCAGGAGGGGAGCTCGGAGCAAGGCTGGCGAGCAGCCAAGGCGAGGCGGTGGCAGCTGCAGGGGCGCGGTTGGACAGATCACCAGCGTTTGCAGCGTCGGGTCACTGGTCGGAGGTCACGGTGGTTGGATCTAGTCATAGGGGGGACGAGCACGGGCGCGGGCGGTCACGTACACGGAGCGGCTCGGTGAGCGTCACGGCGAGACTGCGGAACGACGGTAGAGCGAGAGAGGCGGAGTGGTGACGTCGGGATCTCACGGGCTGCGGGTGTCGCGGGAGGAAGGCGACGGTGGGCGAGTGGAAGCAGCGTCAATGCTCGGATGGAACTAGGATCGGCGGAGGTCGCGAGCTCGAGGTCAGGGAAGTTTGCAGGTGTTAAGAGCAGTAAAGATAGAAACAAATCACTGAAATTAGGGTTTTGGTGAACTTTTGGGCTGCCTTAAAAACCGGTTCTCAAACCGGTTCCCAAACCGGTCCGGTCGATTCGGTTCCCGGGTGGGTAATCCCTCGGAACCGGTTCCCGGACCGGTTCAAACAGGGTCTAAATTTTGGGACCCGGTTTCAATCGGAACCGGTTCCCGACCCTATTTTCCGGGTGGGTCGATCCGGGAACTGGGTTGACCCGGTCCGGTTGCACACCCCTAACCACAACCGACATAGATCATGTTACCTAGTGAAGCATGACCGTAGGATTTTTAACACGAGCAACTGAGAATGATATTTGTTGGGTATGTTATAGGAAAAAAAAAATCATCACATTAGAGATTGCGTTCGGAATTATTGTCATGATGTGCAGCGCCACATATACATATTTATAATGTAACATTGTCCATTACCTGATCCCATAGAATGTCGTGATTAAGTCCTAGATTTGCCCACCATTCAAGTCTCAAGAATGGATGAGAGTGACCAATTCATGAAGAGGGCGTGATGGGGGTGGTGTCTTTTTGTTGTTTGAATAAAGCTTATTAATAATTATCGAGATTTGCTCCAGTGGTTATCATTTCCACGTGAAAAGGGAGAGGTGAGGAATTTAATTCCCCACTTTTTTGGGGAGCTAGAGGTGGGGATGTTTAGTTTTAGGTATGCAGTTCGACTCTCACGTTTTACAAAAAGACAGAACAAAAGCCCAAGAGTAAATTGAGAGTTAGAATAAGACTAACGTAAAATAAAAATAAAAATTATTGGAGTGAGCTTAAAGGGTTGATTTCAAGATTCTATCCAGTTAATGTCTTTTCATATAATGATTTATTTTGGTTAAAGGTGTCATCCTTTATTTTATGAAGGAGGGCCGGCCATTCCACTAAATTCTGCATACAAATATGGGGTGCGACATTGAACCTTAAGAAGGTGACCATATGACGTTATGAATTGCTGCAAAAATTGGTCTGTTCTATTGTGTGCAAGTTGTGAAGTCTATAAATACTCAAGTCCTTGTGAGCTTTGAAAAGAAGAGAGGAGAACTGCTTTGCTCATGGTTCGAAAGTTGTCGATGGGCAACTCTAGAGAGAATAGTCCCCTACCAAATCCTAGTTGCCTGTTTCTCAAATTTTCCCGATTCTCCTAAAATGTACAAACCTTTGGCCAAAATCATAGTCCAAACACCCTCGGATTAAGGATCCCTCTCTGCACATTGAATTTATCAAACTTAAAAGTTGATTGTCTAAATTTAGCGAGCAAATAATTGAAACATTCACGTGCAGGCTATATTTGTCATTTCATTATCATAAACTCCGAAAAAAGTGACCTTAAATAATAACTTAATAAGAAAAGGACCACAATAAATAATCATTTGTTGAAACATTCTTTCCGTAAAAGTTGATCTCTTGCGTTGATTGTTAGTCATCTAATTGGGCCCGATAATTTAAGAAAATATTACCCAATCAATTTTAAATTTAAAATATAACTATCAATTCAATCGTGAAATTTTTAATCTAACCAATTTAATCCTAAAACTTTTAATAATTTTCCAATATAGTCAATTTGATTAATTTTGACTAGAAAATTCTGATGTGACAATCTAGTTATCTCCAGTGTTCTACATGACAAGCTCAACATTTAACATCGAAAAACTTAAGTGAAACAACAGAATTTTGCATTTACTTTTTTAATTTTTTTGTTTTGTTTTGTTTTGTTTTCCTATTATTTTCTTCTTCTCTAATGTTGATATTCTCTATTGGGCCTTTAGCTTTGTTGCCCTCCGCCTAATTACTGTAAGAATAATAATTATTAATAATTTAAATGCTAAAAATATATTGGCTATGAAAAGTTGCAATTTTTATGAAGATATCATATAAAAAGTTGTAACTTTTGTGAAGATAGAATATTTTTTGTGTTTTGATTGAAGGCACTTATCAAAAACATCTATTAATAGCTTATAAATGGAATCTAGTCCTCTCTCTACCTATATAGAAAACGAAGTTGTATTCTATCACTTTATTAGATAGAATACATGGGTTAAGGGAGAAGAATCGGATTTGATCGTTTCTCCTATTTCCCAGCAATCAAAAACTAGAGGATATTGCTTCCTCGAGGTTATTGGTATGGATGGAGGTATGTCTTACTCTCTCTTGTGGTGAATAAATCATGAAAATCTAAGATTCTTTTATTAAGAATTTTCACATTATCAATTACATTAGTGCTAACAATTGCAACTTTGACTGTTGCAGATACGTTTTGAAGTAATCCCAAGATGAACTTAGTCACAGATTGCTGTTTTCTTCCTTGCAAAATGAAGTGGAAATCCCGGATTCATATTATCGTTTGTGCATGGGTTTGCAGCGCGGATGAATGTCTACCTTTTATCTTGCAATGTTCTGGGATGTATATCAATGGCCCCTGATGGTTTTAAGTGATGGGCCTAAGTTGGCCCGTCCGCCCATGTTGGGCCTAAAAGCCCGGTCCACGGGATTAGGGCCCATGGATGGAGGGATACGATGAAGGGGTATGTTTCTATTTTTGAGGGAACATATATAAGGGAGGAAAGAGAGAGACGAAGACACCTTTTGGCATTTTTAATGAACGTACGTTCCTCTCCCTCTCTCCCTCCAAAAAAAGAGAAAACCGAAAGCTAAAGGCGATGCCGTCTTCCCTTCAAGGCCAATCGACGTCATCAGATCAAACGGGATCGGTTTTCTCTTCCTCTTATCGGCGTTGGTGTTTAATCTGTGGCTAACAAGGTACGCTTGATTCCTTGGTGTGCTTTAGGATCGGTGATACATGTTTTTCCTGGGCTTGTCTTCCGGATTTGTTTTAGGGGTTCGATTTAGTGTCGAATCCGATTTTTGGGAATCCGATAAACCCAACATTGGTATCAGAGCCCTAGTTCATGTTTTCCCGACCCTTTTCATGTTTTTTCGAGTTTTTGTAAGTTGAAATCGATTTCTGAAGGCATAGGGTGAAAGAGCTCGTCGAGACGAGTACGCCAATGTGTCGTGCGCTGCCGGACGCGCCCACACGCGCGGCTAGAAGCCTCTGCGCGTGGGCACCATGCGCTTGAAGCGTTGGCCTAGCCAGCGCGTGCGCTACACGCGCCGGTTGTGAACGGGCGCGTGCGCGGTGCCGCCGGCATGCGCCGGTCGGCGAATCGACGCGTGATGACGTCACCCAATGGTCGGTAACCGCTGGGATGACGTCATCGATGACGTCATTGACGATGACCGTTGGCCGACCGGCGACCCGACCCAACCGGCAAACCGACCCGACCTGAGACGCGACGCGACCCGACCCGAGATCCGAGCCGTTGCACGCGCGTGCAAGGCACGTGCCGGGTCGGTTCGTCCGACTCGGCCCGACTGACCCGACCGGCCCAACTGATCCGACCATCTCGTCCGGTCCAACCGGCCCAACCCGCCGCTCGTTGACCTGTTGACCTGCTGACCGACGACTTTTGACCGTTGACCGTTGACCGACGACCTTTGACCGTTGACCGACGACCGTTGACCATTGACCGACGACTATTGATCGTTAACCGTTGACCAAAAAAAAAAAGGATCCGTTTCTTTTTCAATTATGTCTATGTGGGTTATAAGTAATCCATTGTTTAATTCTGTATTTGTTGCATGAATCATGAAAAATTATGTATTTTCCCCTATGTACAATATGGATTATAAGTAATCCATATTTAGTTCTGCATTTGTTGTAGGAACTATGATGCGTTATGCATGGATACCTGTAATCCCGAGAACGGACGAGGGAATTGCAAGACTTTAAAGGCTGATGACAGAGTTAGCTAATTATCGGTAGCATGATGGTGATTTAGTATCACATATGGTCAGGGTCAATCAGATGATACAGAAAATCATCTGGAATGGTTATCTTATGCCGGATTTTGAGAAGGTGCCAGCTTTGATGAACACTCTTCCACCTGAATGGCAAGTAGTGTTAGATCGGCTATGGGAGGTCAACGTGGTCCCGGGTTATAGGAGGCTAGTGGTAGCTTTTGTAAACTTCAACCCTTAGATTGAGTGCCACATGGCGCAGAGTGAATACGTCTTGGAGGCGACATGAAAGCTCTCCAAAAGTTTTTTCCATGGTTGGCAAATGTGCTTTTAAATTTCTCAGATATTTTGATTGATAGATTAGAAGGGACATTCCCTGTTTATTTCTTAGATTAGTTTGAGATGTTTTTAGGTCTGAATATCTCTTTCTACGTTGATATTTTTCTTTGTATATATTGCTTAGTGTAATTGATAGTTGTATTATGTGAAAGTATTGTTATTCTATTGGATGTCAAATATTATTTGCTTTCTATTATTGTTGACTGATGTGGGTAGTTCATAGAAGTTTTTGTAACTTCATAAAATTTATTTTGCATAAGACAATTATATTAATAATAATTTTGAGTTAGGATTTTTAGAGGATAATTGGAAACATAGTGACATTTTGATTCTGAAACCTTACTTGAAATTGTTCATTGATATGATGGGTCTATGCAAAGTAGATGCATAAATGATAGGCATTAATTATTCGTGCATATATGTCTGATGTGTTCAGATTGATGGTTTAAGCAATTAAAAATGTAATTGCTAACATGGACGATAACAATTGTGAAATATTGAATATGAAGATTCAATATGTGCTGGAAAAGAAAGAAGTACTAGAAACTCTTGACCATATTATGAAAGATCTTGAGAATGCCATGCGCCACCTTGAGCTCGCAGAGGATCGCCTAATGGTATTTGAGTCGAAAATAGATATTTGCAATGCTGGTTCTAGCTTAGAAAGGGCTTTGAGCTTTAAGCGCAAGCGTATTGATTCATTCAATATGTAGGAATGCAAAGGATCAAGTCATTGTTGCAAGAAATCAAGAGTTAACCAACACAAGAGAGGAAAATGTCCTCAAGTGAAGAAAATGTCAAGGGTGAGGTGTTATAATTGTGATAAGAAAGGTCACTATGCTCGCAACTGTTGTGAACCGAAAAAGGTAAACACTTCTTGTACATTTGAGAACTTTGCTTATGTGTCAAGTTTTGTATTATTGGCTGAATCCAATCCTTTGTGGACTATAGATTCAGGAGTAACAGACCATATAACGAATGATAGAGATCCTTCGTGGAATTCTGACGAGTACCAACTGGAACTAAATTGATATATGTGGGAAACAACTCCGAAGCTGAAGTGAAAGGAATTGGCACCTGCCAACTGAACATGCGTGGTGGACACACTTTGTTCCTACATTATGTATTATATGCTCCGGAGATTCGTCGAAATTTAGTGTCTGTTTTGATGTTGGTTAAGTTTGGTTTTAGTGTGAACTTCCATAATAAAGGTGTAGATTTATATTTGGATACAAACTACTATGATTGTGGTCATTTTCTAGATGGTTTTATTATACTAAATGTTGACTGTGGTGATGTCAATATTTGTTATTTCCTTGTTTCACGTCTTCTACTTCATATGATAATGATGTGAATATGTGGCATGCTAAACTTGGTCATATTAGCCAATAATGTATGAATAGACTAGCCAAAGATGGCTTGTTGGGTAACATTGAAAAAGTCGATTTGCCTATATGTGAGCATTGCCTAGTAGGGAAAACGACAAGGAAACCATTTAGAAAAAGATAAAAGAGCTGAATTTCCTCTGCCTTTAATCCATTTTTGACATCTGTGGTCCAATGAATGTGAGAGGAAGGCATGGGGTTGTTTATTTCATCATTTTTATAGATGATTATATTCGATTCGGATATGTCTATTTGATTTTTCATAAATTTGAAGCAATAAGTTATTTCAGAAGATTTATGAATTTGGTAGAAGATCAATTAGATAAGAAAATAAAATCATTGAGACTGATCGAGGTCGAGAATATTTATCTGATGAGTTTAGAAAATTATATGATGAAAAAGGAATAGAAAGACAGTTGTCTATTCCATATACTCCTCAACAAAATGGTGTTGCGGAAAGAAGAAACAAAACCCTACTGGAAATGGTTAGGTCCATGATGGCGCATGCTAACTTACCTATCATTTTTTTTTGAGTGATGCGTTATTAACTGCTACCTATATACTTAACCAGGTGCCTTCCAAATCAGTTATTTTCACTCCATATGAGTTATGGACAGGTAGAAAACCGGACTTAAGTTTTATTAAGTCATGGGGTTATGCTGCCTATACTCATGAGTCATCTCACAAGTTTGGGAAATTGGGTCCCAAAGGAAATAAGAGTATTTTAATGAGATACTTCGAACACTCGAAAGGGTATGTGTTCATAGGTGAGCAGGAAAGTGGGAATATAACTGAATTTGAATCACGGGATGTCACATTCTTAGAGGATGAATTTCCTAATAAGGGCGAAATAGGTGAGGATTACTCCCTATTTGAAACCTTGGATCAAGATAATGATATTAGTGGAGTTCGTCTAAATGGGAGTAATATGAGAAGTGATGAATTGAATTCAACTCATTCTCAATTGCAACCACATGATGAGACGACGTCATCATTATCTAATCATAGTGGGAGCATAATGGGGAATGATGTGCTAAGTGTACAATCTCCCATACGGCGAACAAGTCGCCAAAGTATTCCCCGTCGATGTTTTGACTTTGAAGGGGAAACTTTTATGATTGCTCCACAAGATGAGGATGAGTCAAGAAATATACATGAGGCTCTAAGTTGCCCTAGTAAGGAAAAATGGATTCATCCAATGGAAGAGGAAATGGAGTCAATGAAGTCAAACCAAGTTTGGGAACAGGTTGATCTTCCAAAAGGACGCAAAGCTATTGGGAACAAGTGGGTTCTCAAAATAAAGCGAAAGGCTGATGGCTCGATAGAAAGGCATAAGGCTCACCTTGTGGCGAAGGGGTATAATCAACAGGAAGGAATTGATTATGAAGAAACATTTTCTCCTGTAGTGAGATTTACCTCGATTCGCATTATTCTAGCAATAATGACTAGTATGGATCTTGTCAAATGGATGTAAAGACTGTTTTCCTAAATGGAGAATTAGAGGAAGAAATATATATGGCACAACCTGCTGGTTTCATAGTGAAAGGCCAATAAGAAAATGTATGTCGACTTTTGAGATCGATATATGGCCTTAAGCAGTCATCGAGACAATGGTATATACGTTTTTATAATGCCATAATGGCATATGACTTTACAATGATTGATGAGGATCATTGCGTATATATCAAAAGATCCAAGGTTCAATTTGTGATCATATCATTATGTGTTGATGATATACCAATTGCCGGAAGTAATATAGAGTTTGTTAATACTGTCAAGAGTTGGTTATCTTCCAACTTTGAGATGAAAGATATGGGTAAGGCTGCATACATTCTTTGAGTTAAGATTTCAAGAGATCATTCGAAAATATCGTTATATCTTTTACAAGAAACATATACACATAAGGTTCTTGAACAATTTCGTATGCAAGATTGTAAACCCATAGACACTCCTATTGCAAAAGGTGAATGATTGAGTCATAGACTGTGTCTAAGGACTCCACAAGAGAATGAACAAATGAAACATGTTCCTTATGCTAGTGCTATTGAGAGCTTAATGTACGCTATAATGTGTACAAGACCTGACATATGTTTTACAGTTGGAATGGTGAGTACATACCAATCCAACCCAGGTCAAGCACATTGGAAGGCCGTTAAGAGAATACTGAGGTATCTAAAGGGAACTACTGATTATACGCTGAGTTATTAAGAAAAGGATCTGCGACTCTAAGGCTATTCTGATGCTGATTGGAGAGGAGATTTAGATGAAAGGAAATCTACCTTTGGATTTGTTTTCTTACCGAATAATGGTACCATATGTTGGAACAGTAAGAAACAAATGTGTATAGCCTTGTCCACGATGGAAGTTGTGTTCGTGGCATTATCAATAGTAGTATAAGAAGGTGTTTGGCTTAAGAGATTTTTGGATCATTTAGGTGTTATTGAAAGTGTTGCAGATTCATTGTTGGTTAACTGTGATAGCCAAGCAGCTATAGCATACACCAAAGATCCAAAATATCATGGTAAGACCGAACACATAGATACCAAGTATAATTTTGTAAAGGATATGGTTGCATAAAAAGATGTGAATTTACAGTACATATTACGCATAGATTGGTAGCAGATCCTATGACAAAGTTAATACCTAGAAATGTGTTTTGTGGCCATATGAAATCTCTAGGATTGCGTAAAGTCTGATGTACTGGATTGTAATTTCCCTAAGTGTTCACATTTGATAAATTTGTGTTTTCATCATTAATGCCTATGAATTTTTGTTTGATCTTTATGCATCTTAATGCTTAGTGCATTATTTTAAGTTGAGAAAGTATGTCGGACAGATATAAGATTAGCCCACTCACACGGGTAATCGCATCTATTTACTGTGTGATAAATAGAAATGAGATTGTTTTTAAGCTTATTATGTAGGTGATAATCGAGAGCTCAAGCTTAAAATACGTATGTTGCCTTAACTAAGTGTTAAGATGAGGACATGATACTTACTATGTCCGAAAGTAAAATACCCCACATATTTTACTTTATCTCGTTTATAATGCCGATGTGAGTTCGATGAATTTTGTGAATGAGTAGATACATGAACTCAAGTTAGACATTGGGTATGTCTGAACTATCATCTATACGGTATTGAAGGTGAAGATATACGCTCCATGGGAAAGGAGTTAATACCGTAATACGTATTTCATACTACGTATGCATGAGACGACCAATAAGAGTGACAAAAGTTTGATCTCAACTTTTTATGTCGTGTGAGACTCTTGAGGAAAAGAGTTCCTCAATTTTTAGTCCCCTCATGACTCTTACTTATTCTCAAGATTTCTATTTAGTGTTTGCTATCTTAGGATGTTGTCAATGGTCATGAGTTGATTCGATCTAATAGGACATTTCTAGAAAAGCAAGCTGAACTGAAATTGAGAGTTTGAAGGAAAGAGAAAGATAGAATTTAGAGAATCACATTTTAGTTTTTGTATTCACTAGTTAACCAATTATGAGTGTCTTTGGGATAATCATAATTGTGAATACGATATATATATATATATATATATATATATATATATATATATATATATATATCATTGTTTAAAAGAGATCAAGAGAAATATAAATGTGATCGATCGATCTAAGGTACTGCATACTAAATCTACTCAGAGTGTGATGCTTATTATGAGCTGCTATATATTCCTAACAGATGTATGGCAACGAGCTCTCAAAGTATGCCGGTCGCACGGATTATTCACCGGTATGAATGCTTAAGAGAGGTAAAGAGAATCCTGTTCGGCCCACTATGTGCGAGTGGGAGATGATGGTTTTAAGTGATGGGCCTAAGTTGGCCCGTCCGCCCATGTTGGGCCTAAAAGCCCGGCCCACAAGATTAGGGCCCATGGATGGAGGGATACGATGAAGTGGTACGTTTCTATTTTGGAGGGAACATATATAAGGGAGGAAAGAGAGAGACGAAGACACCTTTTGGCATTTTTAACGAACGTACGTTCATCTCCCTCTCTCCCTCCAAAAAAAGAGAAAACCAAAAGCTAAAGGCGATGCCGTTTTCCCTTCAAGGCCAATCGACGTCATTGGATCAAACGGGATCGGTTTTCTCTTCCTCTTATCGCTGTTGGTGTTTAATCTGTGGCTAACAAAGTACGCTCGATTCCGTGGTGTGCTTTAAGATCGGTGATACATGTTTTTCCCGGGCTTGTCTTCCGCATTCATTTTAGGGGTTCGATTTAGTGTCGAATCCGGTTTTTTGGAATCGGATAAACCCAACAGCCCCTAATCATCCCGAATCCATTCATTTAAAGTTTGAGAAATCTATTTTATTTTTTATTTTTTTTAAGATGTAACCTTAGATGCCGGTCTTTCTGTCCATCGTGTCCACCTTTGATTTTTTTTTTTTTTGGGTGCTAAGTCGGCCAATATCCCATTCCCTCCTTCGCAACACTTGGGCAAGGGGTCGACGATGGCCCTCAACAGGCCCTCGACGCTTGTGCCGGCCTGGTAGGTTGCCGCCGACCGCCTAGATCTCCGATTGGCAAAGATTTAAGGCAACCAAGCCCTCGAGCCAAGCCTTGGACCTTGCTCGTCCCGATTGCAACTTGTCCCTTGTCCTCGTCGACGCCGCGCCCGAGAAGGGACCCGACCGAGAGAGCAGCAGAAATGGCTTCGTCGGCTAAAGTAAGTGCCGCGGATATGGCTTCCAGCTGGAGAAGGTGCTGGAGAACATGAATAGTACCACAAAAGAACCCAAAAAAAAAAAAAAAAACAAAGATGAGAGAAAGGGGAAAAAAGGGAAATAGAAGAAAAAAATTACACAACAACCCCATTTTGCTTAAATTTTTTTCACTTTCAAACACCAATGTACCATATAGGATGTCCATTGAAGACTGGACTGCTACATTAGCATTTTCCCACCCAAATTTACTGGAGAACTACATTGAAATTTCACAAAATTCTTATGATTAAATTGGCCAAATCGAAAATTTTAAAATTAAACTAGCAGTTGTAGAGAGGATGGTCCTTCTCTTAAATCCTAGCTATGTGTTTCTCAAATCTTGCCCATCCTTCTAAATAGTCCAAACTTCCATTTGAAATTGTAGTCTATAACACCCTCTGATTAAGCATCTCTCCCTGCTGTTGAATTCATCAAAACATTTTATTAATTGTCAATTGTTTGATTGAGGTGATAACTTTTGCCATGATTTAAGTCACGACAAGGTAGGAATGCTCAATAATGTTAGATGTGTTTTCAATTATGATAGGACGGTGGGTGGACCCTGTAGACATATGGAATTCGAAGAAAATGAATAAAACTTGTGTGGAAGTGCCCCTCCTCTTTCCATAAAGCTGGAAACGTTAATCCTTTGGAAGACATGGTTGGCTTTAGTCAAAGTCGTTGCTCTTCTTTTTCTTTCGGAGTGAAGGGAGAAAAGCAATCACATGCCGTGTCTTTAGCTTTCGAAGGGTCAGGTACTCGCGTCAATGTAAGTGAACGAGATTACCACGAAATTTTCTTGGCAGTGCAAGGTCTTCGTCAACTCAGATATACATTCTACGGAACTAGCGTGCCTGAAGCATTTGCACCTTGTGTGCTTAGCTTAGAAAGCTTCCAGACTTAGTTGGACATTTAAAGTCATCAGTTAATTCATTCCTATCCAATACAAGAACCGTAGGATTACCAAGTTCCATTCAAAATCTTCAAATGTTGCAAGTTACATATTTAAACTCAACCACCAAAAGCCATAGGTATGGTGGAGAATATGGAAGAATTGCCTAATGTACTTAACATGAGAACGTTATAGTCATGTCGTCTTAAAGTTTATGAGTGCCAAGGTTGCATGACTTTTGATGGCCCTTTTCGGCTGTACAATAAGCTAGAAAGGTCTAGGTAGAATCTTCTTTTCATTTGCTTGTGAAACAATGAAATAGATCATTTCATGTTCAAAGCAGCTCCAATGGGCGGTATCGACTAAATACCCAAAGTTAGTCTAGATTTTGGGCTTGTTGGAATCATAGAATACATTGTATATACTGCCAATTGAATTTCGCTCCATATAAACTTTACCTAGTCTGCCAAATAAACCAATGCCAGGAATGGTCCAATTGATTTGATTGAAGAGGTACAAGCTAGGGCAATGTGAATTTATTTGTTGTTTTCGTTAGTGAACTTTCAACATGCGAAGTACTTCAAATGGTCTACGACTTAGCAGCAAATTGAAAATGACACCGTTCCAATTTGTTTTTAGCCTTTTAAATTAGTCATCTAAAATAAAGACTTTCAAGGAAGAGATAGTGGAGGATCAAGACTTGAGTTCAAAATAGAAAACAATTAAAAGTAAGTGATAAGAGATGATCAGGAAAAATGTGGAGCGTATAGTGCTCATAAAAGACTATAGAGTTGAACAGAATAGAGTACAAGGCTTTATGTTCATGACCTCGCAATAATTCTACAAAGGAAAGAAGATATTACTTAAGTAGCACCGACATCAACACACGACACACGACAAGACATACTGACACATCGTTTAAAAAAATAGAGAATATCAACACGCTAGGACACGTTGTATATTATATTTATATTTTATATATAGATAATAACTTATTATTTTTTTGATGATTTCAATCAAATTAATCTAATTCAAATTTACAAATAAATAAATAATAATAATAAATCCTATAATAAATTTACACTAAAAACATTAATCCAAAATTTATTAATATCTTTCAAAATTCAACTACATTTCATTAAATTCATAAAACTTGGAAAGAAAAAAACAAGTAATTCACGTTCTAAACTTGCGTGTCAAACGTGTCAAAGAAAAAAAAAGAAAAAACTTAAGGATAAATTGTATATCACGAAAAGTGAGAATCAAAAGAGAAGAGAAGAAAATATTAGATTTTTCTTTTTTCCTAATTTTTTATTTTTATTATTTATTTATATTTTCTTTACATATATATATTTTAACAATTCATTTATTGAAAATTTTTAAAATTGACATCGTATATCAGAAACTCGCATGTCTGAATTCCGACTCAAATGTTGAAGGGATTAGTGTTGGATTTTTCGATACGTATTAATCGAGTGTTGAAGAGTGTTGGATATATGTTGAAATATTCAATACGATACGGAAATTCTCGGACAGTGTTGGTGTTTGTTAGGATATTATCATACTGGACAGCAAAAAACTCACGAGCACTAATACCAAGGTATAATATACGCGGAGGATAGGAGGAGCAGTGCAAACCAACATCATTTATTGCCATCATAACGTGGGGAAGTTGGACCCGCCACTTAGGAAGACTTCCATAGGCTAGACTTGCCAAAGTTGTCGCCATTCTATTTCCCTTTGGTGCCGAGAAAAAAGCCAAGCAAATCCGGAAAAGAAAGCGAGAGAGCATCGCGATTCTCCTACCTCCGGCGCTTTGTTGATTCCTGTTGAGGAACCCCTGATCAACATGCGACGTGGTAATTTAGATGAAATCGGGTCTAGTTTTGTTAGTTTCGAATCCGACTCATCGCATAATATCGAATTGGAATCGTATTTTCGTACATTGCCAAGGACGTTCTCCCGAATGGCCGACTCGCCCTAAGTCGTTGATGCTTTTATCTTAAATGCGTTGCTGAGACCGGAGCTCTATGCTGACGTGCTGTTGACTGAGTGGATGACCCGGGCTCCTCTCTAGATAGTAGAACGTACCAGGACAATCTCGTAAAATGAATCGCGGCCTTTGCCCAGGCGTCAAATCGCGGCTCAACGTGGGCGCACCCTCATCCCCATAGGCTCCCCCCCCCCCCCCCCCCCCGGGTATTAAACAATTACGTGGGAGGAATTTGGGCTGAATTTCCACGTAATTTGAATTTTGACCTAAAGATCGGGCCCGGGGGGGGGGGGGGTGAAAAAATCCTCCTCTCCGCAAGAATCTCCGGAGAACTCCACCAAACGACACCGTCCCAATCTGCCCTCGCCCAATCGGATCTCGCCCGCTCATCCATCGCATATATCCTGCCGGACGAAATGACGGTTTTGCCGCCAGGATTCGTACGCGATGACGTATCTACCCTCGTCTATGAATACGCGAAATGCATACGCCGAGAATTGGAATTTTTAAGTTAAAATTCGGGGGTGGGAAGATTGTCTCACCACTCTCTCTCTTCTGTTTCTCCTCTCTACTCCTCTTCTCTCTCCTCTGGTTCTAACAAAGTCTCTTCCTTGAGAGAGGGCGCACTCTCTCTTTTCGCTACGAGCTTCTTAGAAAGTTTCATTCTTTTTCTCCTTGTTTTTCCTTCTGCCCTTCTGGGTATCACTGTTGAAGCTCGGTTTCTTTTTTGAGCTCCTGCAGGAGAATGACGAGAAAGAGGGACTCACCAGACACGGCGACGATGTCTGCTTGTGCTGACGATGACGATTCGTCATCAGGGGCTGAATTTGATGTGTTCTTGACTTTCAATTTATACAAAAAATTACATGCATTAATAGACGAATGATGGTATTTCTAATGGTCATACCATAACCGCTAGGGTGAGCACGATTCCCGGTTCTTAAAAGACAGGTTCCGGTTCCCGGTTCCCTTTTTCTGGGAACCGGCATTTCCGGTTCCGGTTCCGGTTCCTATGGGAACCGGAACCGGCGGAACCGGAACCGGTTAAATTATTTAAAAAAAAAAAAAAAAAACCTAGAGCACTCACGTGATTTCCCCCTTCCCCTTTCATTTTCCCTCTCTCTCTCTTTCTTTTCTCCACTTTTTCCTCCTCACGTCACGTCACTTCCTGCCCCCAACTTTTTTCTTTTCTTCTCTCTCTCTTGGCCGAAACCCCACCCCTTCTTCTCCTCTTCTTCTTCTTCTTCTTCTTCTTCTTCTTCTTCTTGCTGGCTGCTATTTCACCCACCACCACACCACCGCCCCACGCCCTACTCACCACCACCTCTTGGCCACCGAACCACCACCACCCACCGCTCGTCCGAGGAGCCGTCTCGCTGTTGAGCCCGACGAGTTGTCGCGCCGTCCGCGCCACCCCTCGCTGCCGTGAGCCATCGCCGCCATCCCCAAGCCATCGTCACCACCTCTTGCCGCCGCTCGCTTGGCCGTCGGGGCCATCGTTGCTTCGAACCGCCATCGCCTTTGCCAGAACCGAGCTCTTCCCCCCTTGGCCGTGGGTTGAGCCGCGACCGCCGCCATCTTCGCCGCACCATCCATGCCGCCGTTGGTGCCGTGAGACTCGTGTCTTCGTCGCCGTCACACCGCCGTCGCCGCGTGCTCGCCCTTGACTTATTGACTACGGATTTATTCTCTTATTTTTGATTCAGGGACTGTGGAAAACAAGTGTATTTGGGTATGCATAGTCTTTTCTCAAGAAATTTGAATTAAGTTTACTTGACTTCAGTTCACCTTTGGCAGCACTGATAATCTTTGACCGATTTGTAGGTGGATTTGACACTGCACATGCTGCAGCTAGGTAAGACATCGCCATGTCTCATTAAGTTTTGTAGCTTTAGAAGGTTCCATTCATCTAAGAAGATCACATAATTGGGTTTTTGTGGACTCAGAGCCTATGATCAAGCTGCAATAAAATTCAGGGGGCTTGATGCAGACATAAATTTCAATTTGAGTGATTATGAGGATGATTTTAAACAAGTAAGATGTTTTGCATGATTTAAACTTCCTCCATTGCACCATGTTGGTTTGCATTCTGGATTGGCTTAGACTCTTTCTTGGTTGAGATTGGCAGATGAAGAATCTTTCAAAGGAAGAATTTGTACACATACTTTGTCGTGTGGTTGTAGTGGTTGAACTGAATGTGGTTCTTTAAAGATGCTTTGTAATGTAATTAAATGTGCCTGAGGCCGAGAGATAAGTAGTGCCTACATGGCTTACTTTTCTCCTTTTGCATCACACTTTATAAGGGGACATCTGCCCTTTTCCCCTTGTAGACCATATGAAACTAAAGCAGTGAGAAACCGGAGGCCTTTTTTGACCCAGTGTATGCTCTGCTACTTAATTTGATTGATCTGAAAAAATGCCATTGCCTTTTATTTCTCTTTGGGTTCTGTTTGTAGGTTGCGTGGAATATATAATAGAATTTTCTCGATCGATTTTGTGTTGTGATTGTTGTTTATTGGTGAATTCTTCATCTAGTCTCAGGAGATCTTATTTAATATTTTAAAGGGTTAATACCTTAAAAAACCCCAAACCGGTGACACCCGCGACAAATTTACCCCAAACTATTTTTTTGACCACCAAAAACCCCAAACCGGTACATATGTGACGAGATCTACCCTCCGTTAGCTTCCGTTCGATTTTTCCGTTAATTTTGCTGACGTGGTTGCCGACGTGGCAAACCATGTGGAAATTCATAGGTTTAATACCGTTAAAAACCCCAAACTGGTATATTTATGACAAATTTACCCCAAACGGTATGTTTATGACAAATTTACCCCAAGCCGATATATTTACGACAAATTTACTCTAAATTAATTTTTTTGATCATAAAAAACCTAAATTGGTACACATGCGGCACATTTACCATCTTTCAATTTTCCCAAATTTGACTAAGTTGTGATGTCCAATTAATTTTATTTTCTAGATTACTCTAACATTGCCTTCATATCATTAATACTTGATTTTTTTTATTGGAATCATTATTAGAAAACTATTCAAAGGCTACCAAATATGCACTTCATTCTTGTGCCGGGAAGATGCCCATTAACTAAAAGATGGATAAATCGCTTGCGCACATATACAAAAGAATCACACTCAAAGCACACCTGAAATTAGCGACAAACATAAGTGATTTTGGTTCCGGCATTTCAACGAGCATGTGATGTACGAGTCACTCATACCATTCACATGCAAGTTCCATGTTAAAATTTTGGCACTTACAATTCAAGGTAGAAAAGACTACGTAACACTAATAAGGACCAAAGAAAGTAAGAGTGATATGTAAGCGTACAAACAGATTGCGGACAAGTAGTAAACCATGTGGGGCTGAGACATAGAAACATAAAGCCAAGTTTGTCACAAACCAAAAACGAGTGAAGCAATCACAATATGTGCACTTCTTTTGTATATGTGCGCAAGCGATCTGTCCATCTTTTAGTTAATGGGCATCCTCTCGGCACAAGAATGAAGTGCACATTTGGTAGTCTTTGAATATTTTCTAATAATGATTCCAATAAAAAGAAAAAAAATTAAGTATTAATGATATGGAGGCAACGTTAGAGTAATCCGGAAAATAAAATTTATTGGACATCACAACTCTGTCAAATTTGGGAAAATTGAAAGATGGTAAATGTGCGGCACGTGTACCAATTTAGGTTTTTTATGATCAAAAAAATTAATTAGAGTAAATTTGTCGTAAATATATCAGCTTGGGGTAAATTTGTCATAAATATACCAGGTTTGAGGTAAATTTGTCATAAATATACCAGTTTGGGGTTTTTAATGGTATTAAACTTATGAATTTCCACATGGTTTGCCACGTCGGCAACCACGTCGGCAAAAATTAACGGAAAAATCGAACGGAAGCTAACGGAGGGTAGATCTGTCACGTATGTACCAGTTTGGGGTTTTTGGTGGTCAAAAAAATAGTTTGGGGTAAATTTGTCACAGGTGTACCAGTTTGGGGTTTTTTAGGGTATTAACCCTATTTTAAATGAAGGTACTCTTTTTTTGCATAATGAGATTACTTTTCTCCATCTAAATTTGCTTGATTTTCTCTTAAATCTTTGAGGTCATTGAAGCTTGGTATAGTCCCGGGCCCAACCATGTCACCTGGATCTTCTCAACCATTAGTCTATACAATAAGGAGTTCCGTTGACGTCTCCAACTTTTCATGGAATGATAAGAAGACCAGACAAGGGAAAGAGTCACCCATCTTGACCAGGACACGCTTAAGCCCTTTGAGTGCTAATGGTAGTGCTGCAGGGTATATCGAATTATGATTTCTTGGACCTTGTGTTGCTCACGCTGCAATTGACCCCTAATTTTTGCCTTTCTTCTTTCCTCAAGGATATTATTCAGAAGATTGCACTTGTACAACATTGAAAGAATGGATAGTGCATCACTTTGTACGGCTTTATCAATATGTCGCTCTCTAGTTGATCTGGAAATTGTTGGCCTGTAAGTTCTTTTTCATTTAGTGTTGTGTTTCCAGAAGTTGTTGCCTGTGATACTAACAAAATTATTCTGTTTTTTGGAACGGAAGAGAGCCTGTGACCAACTTTGAACCTAGTACGTACAATGGAGAGATGATTTTGGCAAACTATCTCAGGTTCCAAGTTGTAATCACATTCTTTGTTGTAAAAAAAAAAAAAAAAAAAAAAAAAAAAAAAAAACTTGTTGGAACACGGAATCACCCACTGGAACACATGCGGGGTAGGTTCCAGGTTCTGGCTGACGGGTAGGTTGCGGGTTCCAAAAATGAGGAACTGTCATTTCGAGGGTAGGTTCCAGGTTCCGGACGGAACCGAACCTGAACCGGGAACCGCTCACCCCTAATAACCGCTCCACAACGATTTTGTAGTAGTTGTATCCATGTCCCTCCAACTCCGATGATATCATGCCCATATTCTCATGATGTCATGATCTTGTTTTCAAATGGTTGTTTTTCAAAATTGCATGCTTTTGCTTCACAATCTAATTTGGTCAATTGTTTGGTATAGACAGATGTATTTCCTTAATAAGTAATGAATTGACAATAGCCCAAGAAATACCATACGCAACAGGGAATTTGAAAGTGCTCTCTGTTCAGGAGTTTTAAAAATCGAGCGCACGAAGGGGACCCGCCACGTAGACTAAGATAGAAAAGACGAAGAGAAAAGGAAAAAGCATGCACCATTATCCATTGAATCTTTAATTTTTTATAGTTTGTTGTCCTGGGCATTTTTCAGGATAGGATCAAAAAATCCATATTAGTAGAAATTATCAGAAAAAATAAATCAATATAGTACCAATCACTTTACTCCAATGACCATCATTTCAATCCGGAAGGGAGAGGTGGGGTTCAAATCCCCACCTTCTCAGGGGGTTACATTCTCAGGAGGTTGGAGTGATGGCGATTTAGTTTCATGAGTGAGTTTCGACTCCCACACCCTACACTATTATCTATTGAATCTTTAATTTTTTATAGTTTGTTGTCCCGGGCATTTTTCAGAATAGGATCAACAAATCCATATTGGTAGGAATTATTAGGAAAAAAATAAATCAATATACCAATCACCAAAAAAGGAAAAAGAAAACTGTGGGAAGACCCGTAAATCACGGCCTCAGGAATGCGTCGAAAGTGTTAACATGTAAAAGTGAAGCAGATGCAGCGGGACGAATCAGGCTAATACTACTAGAATCTGATAAAGTACGTAACTTTTCTGGCAAAAGTGGGGACAAAGCACTATGGCTCCGCATGCGATATTTGACTGGTCTTTCTCGTGAGCTGGCCACGTGATATTTGAGCCCGAGGCATACTGGCCACCAATAAACATTACTTATATATCCAGTCCCGCAAATTATAGTAAAGTTTTTTCTTTTTTTAACGTCACGCGGAAAGTACTATCGTCCAATTGACTGGTGGGTAGTCTTTCGATGTTCGGTCCTCGATAAATGTGATCTCCGTTTGAGACTCAATTTTGATTTCGCTTTAGTTCATAAACATCTCCCTCTCATCCGCTGAAGATTTTGTGCTCCTACAGGAGGATGGAGAGAACAAGAGACTCGCCGGACGCAGCCTCGACGTCCGCTCGCGTCGATGACAGCGGTTCCTCATCAGGGGCTGACTATGAGGTTTTCTTGAATTTCAGAGGTCCGGACACTCGGCTCTCCTTCACTGATTCCCTCTATCACTCATTAATTGGAGCTGGGATTCGAGTTTTTAGAGATGATGAAGAGATCCGAAAGGGCGAAAAAATTGGAGGCGAGCTTCTCGGTGCCATGGAATCCTCCAAAATATACGTGCCCATTTTCTCTAGGAACTACGCATCTAGTGTGTGGTGTCTTCGCGAGCTCACGCACATGGTAAAGAGCGCGAGCGAAGCGATTGATAAAGTGATCCTACCCATTTTCTATGACGTGAAATCTGACGATGTGAAGCTCAAAGACAAAAGTTTGTACCTCGACGATATGGGGAAGCACAAAGAGAAGTTCAGCCAAGATGATGTTCAGCAATGGAAGGAGGCCCTGATCGAGGTCGCAAGAATCAAGGGTTGGGATTTGGAGGGGAAAGGGTAAGAGTGTGGATTCGGGTTCTGCTTTCTCTTTGGTCTTTATTTTCTCCCGGGCAATTAAAAGCATAGATATAGATGTTCGCTAGAGATATACATTTTGGATTGAGACGATAGACGCGTACTCACGATGCTTTGCTCCGCGTAATATTATACTGCTTACTCTTCCCCAAAAGAAGCAATGCTATACTGCCTTTTTTTTCCCAGAAAATTGTATTATAAAGTATTGTTACTCTTTCATGCGATGGGGATTGAAAATATTCGAAGAGAATATTCTGCCATTTTTTCTCTTTTAACTACTCCTACCAAGCACGGTATTAGTTATTCCGTTTTTCTTTCTTTTTCCTTGTGTATAGATCTAATACTCTCTACGTTAAGACTTCCTTTTCCGTAAGAAAGTCATCTTCCATTTGATAAGCCCATTCAGAAATCCGATTACTTTCGTGGCTACGATATACAGCAAGAAAGTTCATCCGCCACCTGTTTCACGCTAACACTCTTTTATCAATATGGCAGCCACGGTGAAATCATCACAACTATCGTTTCCGAAGTTTTGACCAAGCTGATGAAGAGGAGAATTCTGCCTGATCAATTCGTTGGGATTCATGGTCATGTGAAAGCCTTCATGACATTGTCACCAGAAGGTTCTTCTGATGTTCATTACTTGGTCATTCACGGAATGGGCGGTATCGGTAAAACAACTCTTGCAAGTGCTATCTTTAATCAAATATCCAATCAATTTGAAGGATGTAGCTTCCTCTTGAACGTTCGTGAATTTGTGCAGCAATGTAGAATCATGGAATTACAAAAACAGATGTTATCAGACCTTCGCCTAGGCAAATCTGTGGAGATCCACAATTCTGTTCATGCAGGGACTGAAACAATTAGCACAAGGTTTCGTAACAAGAAAATTCTCCTTGTTCTTGATGACGTGGATAAAACAGACCAACTCTTTAATCTAGCAAGAAAGAAGGAGTGGTTTGGTCCAGGAAGCAAAATCATTATTACAACAAGAGACATCAACTTTTTGCCAATCAGTATTACAACAAGGGACATCAACTTTTTGCCAAACGAAGAGGAGGACAAAAAGACTAGCTTCCAAGCACATTCTGAAGATTTTAGGTTCTATGAAATGCCGGGAATGAATACTTTGAATGCTCTTAAGCTTCTCAGTAAATGCGCCTTCGGTACAGACTTACCACCAAACAACTTTGGAGATATCTCACATGAAATTGTTCGCAGAACAGGTGGACTTCCATTAGCTCTCGAGGTGATCGGTTCTACACTTCGCAACAAAAGCATAGAGTTTTGGAAAGGCATGGTCAAGAAGTTAGATTCAGGGTCCAACCGGGATGTCCTCAATACGTTAAAGATTAGTTATGACTTGTTAGAGGATCATCAAAAAGAGATTTTTCTTGATATCGCATGTTTCTTTATTGGAGAAGAAAGACTCCAGCCGTACTATATGTGGAAAGCATCCAACTATATCCCGGAAATTGAACTACTTGTCCTCACTCGTATGTCATTGATAAAGATAGTAAAAAATGATACATTTTGGATGCATGATCTACTTAGAGATCTTGGAAGAAAAATGGTTGAGAACGAAAGCTTCAAATTTCCAGAGAACCGTAGCAGGTTGTGGGAGCCCCAGGTTGCCTTTGACGTGGTTCAGTTGCAAGAGGTAAGCTATAATCACCTTACTATTTTCTTTGGAAAAAAATAAAAAATAAAATCAACCATGCATTTACCAACTATTGCAGAGTTAGTTTCTTGTTTGTAAATTTTCCTGTTCAATTTTTTTTTCTTTTTGACAGATAAAAGAAGAAAAGGATTGTATGAGTCATTGATACACATCATGTCCAAAAGGTGGTGATAAATTACACGGACAACATGAAAGCAATTAGTAGCAAACACTTCAAGGAGTGCGTTTGAATACAAAAACTGGTCAACAAATTACAGATCCAGATTGCGACTTCCTAGGCTATCAAAGCTTTTAAAGGCTGATTTTTTTTCCTTTTGCTAAATTGGAAATCGAAGCAACATTACTCTGCAATGGGACCCCTTACTTGAAGTTTGGTGATCGATTTAGTAATTAATTATAATATGCAATCTTTTGTTTATGGTCTGGTAGAGTTTTCCTACACTGTATGAATGGAGTAATTAATGGTCCATCTCTAACATTTCAAACGATATACAAGAGACTTTTATGAGGTCTGTTGAGTATGTTTATTACTATGAAAGCAAATTCTTTTTCTACATTCATCCTTTACTCTGTAGAATCCATAACGAGTCCTGAAACAAGTCTAGCTCCTGTCATCATCATCTTGCAACAGAAGTATGTTTAAATTGATCGATCAAAAATATTATTACGGGCTACACGGTATAAAGAACTCTTTGAACAAGTCTGAATAATCTGATCTACTCTCTCTTACGCTTTTGTCAATTTAGATCTGTACGAAGCAATAATCCATGTTTCATTACTAGACATAATCAAGCTCCTCAAATTTGTATAGCACAATGTTTGTCATCTAGTTCAAATGTTCACTTATGCTTTTCCAATCATCAGGGGACAAGAAATATCGTGGCACTCAGACTAAGGGGACTTCTCGAAGAGTACACTTTCATGAGTGAAGAATTTTCAAAGTTGCGCAACCTAAGATTCTTGGAATTGGATGGTGGGAACTTGATGGGGGACTTTAAGAATATTTTATCCAAGCTAAAATGGCTCTCTTGGAGTAATTGCCCTTTGGAGTTAGATGCAAAGAATTTATGTCTCAAGGAATTAGTCGTGCTTGAGCTTTCAGGAAATAACATTACTGAAGATTGGGCTGGATGGGAGACATACCTGGTATGACATCATACCGTGCCATTTACCTTTTCTAGCATTTGTCTTGCTGACCCACTTGCCTTTCTTGACTTTTGGTTGATTTTTGTTTTTTTGTTTTTTTCCCCTAGGTAAGCAAGAGCTTGAAAGTTGTACGAATCACTCAATGCTGCAACTTAAGAAAGACGCCTGACTTCTCAAAATGCACCGAGTTGGAGAGGTTGGTTCTTCAAGGTGGTAAAAACTCGCTAGTGATCAATGGCTCTCTCTCTAAGCTAGTGGTCGAGGGCTTCGGTCAAGATTGAAGGGACTCCGACAACTAAGCGTGTTTGCTTGCCCGGACTAATGGAGACTTGAGGTGTGCAGAAATTGGAATTGATAGGCTTTGTTTCTTAAAAGATGCAGTTCCTTAGAGGTTGCTTAATCTATCAGAACTAAAGAAGTTGCGGTAATTGAATCATGCACATTGTCCGCTGCAGAATTTGCTCTATCTACGTTTTCCAGACGCGTCATTGACGGTTGAAGGATGAGGGATTCTTTTGCCTTTTGATGGCGATAAAGAGTGGAAGAAAACTCGGTCACAGTGTGGGCAATGTCGACAACCAACTCTGGAAAGGAAGCGTTACGTGATATTCTTTTGCGGTTGGTAAATTTTTCTTTGGTTTCTTCTTCCCCAATATTTTTATTTTCTCTTCTTTTTCCTGTGCATTTTTCTATATTTTCCTTTTATAAATATTCAGTTTGTAGCACGCACGTATGTTCCCCTTAAGTTTTACTAAAATTAAAGCACCTATCTCTTTTGTAATGTTCGTGAATTTCTGAAGAAAGACCTTATTCATGATCCGTGGATTAATATTTATGTTGTTGTGGGAACCATACTGTGGTTCATGAATCGAATGATGTATGTAGAAGTACTACTTGATGGAATAATGGTTGTTCACAAAAATGCTTAGAGGGACTTTAGGTTTGCTAAGACAAATGGATACAATTACTCAAGGCAACGATATTTTCAGTTTAATATTAAGTTCTACCAGAATCCATTTATTTTAAGGAAAATAAATGATTTGAAAAATGTTTTTCAAAATATAGTTGCTCGTCTCATCTACGAAAATAAAGGAACAAAGAATATTTTTACCATCCTCGAAGATATTTAAATATAAATTATTATTGGCAATGAAAATATTTTTCATTAACTAATTATTTTAAGTGACATAAACGGTTATCTAAAAAATATATATTTTTTCCAGCTTAAGATCTACAGAATTTTCTTTCATGACAATAATAACTTCTTCCATAGCTATTTTATAACTTAATATGTAACGTAGGTGGGTAACAGGGGCGGAAATAGTTATAAGGCTGTGGAAATATCATTAGCCTTGTGTATGGAGATTAATTTAGCCGGTCATGTATGTAGTGGAGCAGAAAGGAAGGTCTTTAAAAGAAGACAGAGTCATCAAATTATAATTTGTGGAAGCACGAGAGATAATTACTGGAGGAAATGGCAAGCTAAAACTTCGTTTGGCAATATGTTAAAAACTTGTTGGAATTTACTGATGAAAATTATTAGAGAGTTATTTCTGTTTTAGTCGTATAAAGTAGTTGAAAATTCGAGATGGCGATAGATTGGTTTAATGCAACGAAATTTTCTTGATTTTCGTTGTAATTATGTCCGATGGTTATTATAATTATTAATTGGCCTATCCGTCTTATATTGAATAATTATCCTGCAAATTGGTGATCAATGGAAACTATAGTTGACTACGATGTCAGCAAACTAGCCAATGTGCTCGAGGCCGGATGGGGTCGGTCCACTAAAGATTAATTCCCCAAATCACTAAAATTTGAAGTTTCTTTATGTCGTTGAAAACTCTGAGAATTTTCTTCTGTGCATTGTGGTGTACAAGTCGTCTGAAACTAAAAGTCAATCACTATACAGCGCAAAGAAACTTTTCTTGCACCTTTTATCACGTGCCTATATCGACTTGTTCTTGGCCATATATCAAGATATAACATGCTCTATCGGTCAAAAAGTCGATACCGAATTGGAAAAAAGAAACAAGTTTGACTGGACTTTCCTTTTTCATTGTTTTGCTTGTTTAAGTTTAACCAAAGTTGCAGACTTCTCCAAATCAACGGCAATCCGAACCCATATATGGACTTTCCTAATCGAGACACATTTAATTATCCAAAACAATTATAACCCCCATTTCATATATTTTTATTTTGTGTCAGATTTCATGTTAGATTTCATGGACTTTCCTTGACTAGGCATTTAAGCCAAGTCACAACTGCTTTGCTAAAAATTTGAACTTCGCTGCTGCTACTCTTCCACAGCTCCCAATAGGTTCAACCGCCATAAACATGTTTCCAATCCAAATCTCACTTGAACTTCACAATAATTGTGGACCTCATCAAAATACCAGCTCTACTTGCACCTTGAACTGCGTGATAAGGATTCTTAGACACAATCTCCTCAACCACAAATAAAACAAAATTATCATTATATCCATACGTGCTAGGAGATCGAAACATACCTTCTCAATATTAGTTGCCAGAGCAATTGTTGGCTCTATAGGCTTCATCTCGCTACAAGTATTATCTATGTTGATTATCCTGCTAATACCCTTTACCTCAGAAGTTTTGGGTATACTGTCTAGATCCGTATGAATAACACGTCTATCCTTAAATATTGAAGATTAGTCAAATGTAACTTCTCTATTGATAATAGGTGAATTTAATTCCGGGCACCACAATCAATAATCCAACTTACCTTATACATAACTTAAAAACATGCATTTTTTTGCCCTCCCATCCAGCTTGCCATCACTAAGTCGAGCATAGCATGGGTAACCAAAAAATTCTTAAAATAGAATAATCAGCAACATTATATGACCATACTTCTTCATGAGTTTGACATTCAATCGTAGTCAAAGGAGATTTATTCACTAGGTAGCTTATCGTATTAAGCGCATCCGCCGAAAATCTCTTAGCTATACTAGTATTAAAGAGCATTTTATGAGTCGTCTCTACTAACGTTCTGCTCATCAACTTTGCAACCTCTTGTAATTCACTGGCATTAGTGTGGTATTTCACTATGCCTTACTTAATGTAGAATTCGTTTAATAGCTCCGAGTAAAACTCCATGCTAATATCCGTTTACACGTGTTTACTCATCTTACCAGTCTCTTTTTCAGTCAAGGTTCTCAACTGCCCAATTCTAACATCAACATCAAACCTGTGCCTTCACACAAACATAGGTCTTTCTCATGTAATCATCCACAACTATTAGTATAAAGCTGGCACTTTTCCTTGAAGGGAACCGCGGCAACTTGCAAGTAGCCAAGTTAATCAAATCTACAATATCTATGGTTTTTCTTATAGCCGTATTGAACTACACTTTCCATCATTAATTTAAGTCACGACACTTACATAGATTCAGTTCATTAGCAACATAATCACATAGCATATATTTTTCACTTCCAAATGCATATGTCATAACTTAGACTCTTGAACAAATACATGTGACATCTATGCACTAAAATTTGTCACTATCTTACCTTGAAGCTCATAATGGCCACTATACTTGATTCCTTTCAAAATTCCACAAGAAAATAATTTGGTTATCAGATTTACATGATTCGGTTGTAATGACCTACATCCATAAGCAAAGCATCAAAAAATCCACTATAGAAAAGAGATACAATAGAGATTACAATCACACTCGAATCACTTAAACACTATTTATGTTTCTCAAGCGCCAATTACATCTAATAACTCATACAGTATTTAGCCTAACAATTCCTCATGAAATAATCTCTTAATCTCACGAATGAGTTACGCACAAATCTTAACATATGATTTTATGGCTTGAGCTCTGACTTCATGAATGTAAATCATGATTTCCTCTACACCTCTTCGCACGACAAGCACTCGTACAGAAGCGACGCTTCAATTTTCTTGACATCAACAACGGCGCATAAAACAAACCCTTAAGCATTGATATATGAGCCACCGCAAGAAGAAAGTAAATTTTGCATCGATGAAAAAAGTCGACACTGAATTGGAAAAACGAAACAAGTCTGACTGGACTTTCCTTTTTCATTGTTTTGCTCGTTTAAGTTGGACCAAAGTTGCATACTTCTCCAAATTAACAACAATCCAAACCCATATTTGGACTTTCGTGATCGAGGCACATTTAGTTATCCGAAACAAATATAAGCCGCACTTCATATATTTTTATTTCGTGCCAGGTTGAATGTATGGGCTCAATCTCAAGTAATATTTTAACATAGAGGATGATCCTAAAGATTAAGAGGAAATATACACTGGCCATATGGTTGAATCTCATATGACCATCTTGTAGCTATTTTATGCTCTTATATTTGCCAAATCTTATTCAATATAATTAAATTGCATACGGTATCGAAGTCCTTCAACATTTAGGCAAAAAATTGCTCTGTAGAACCATACATTAAATTTGTCTGTCACATCTGTTGATGTCATTCTTTTTCCAAATGTCATGTAAAATCAAATCATATTCCTTGTCTTTTTTTCTTTTTCTTTTTTTGAAAACATGAAGAGTCATTCAAATTGCTAAGTCATTCTTTTCCAAATGTCATGTAAAATCAAATCATATTCCTTGTTTTTTTTTTTTAAAACATAAGGAGTCATTCAAATTGCTAACACGCAGTGTCAAAAATTAAAATGGGAAAAAGAACTGGGAGCTTCCCAAGCCTGATATTGATACTGTTGAGAATAATAATATAATGAACCAAAAGCATAAAAATTAAAAACTTGTATTTGTTATAAAAATTATTAAATTGGGCAAAATTGTCCCAAAAGGGTTTTCTCAAACTAGATAATTGTAATTTGCAAATGCGAAAATTCTCTAATTTTGGAAGAAGCTTAGAAAAGCTCTGTCACCGGACACAATTAATTTTTTAGTAACTCTCTTAAGTTGCTAGAGTTTCCATGTATTTTTTTTTTTTTTGAGCAAGTAGAGTTTCCATGTATTGGCAACCTGGAGAACACATGTTTTCTTCCACTTTTCGAGTAAATTAGCCCCAGCTGGACCCAATATATGATGTCGGCCCCATTTGGTTCAGCTATCACAAAGGCTTTATGCCTTGGGAAAATTATGAGGCATTTGGTAAGTGTTTTTGAGACTTAGAACCTACATTGAGATTTCAAAATTTTCAGAATGTTATTTTGAGGGTTTAGTGACCTTTTTTCTGTCCAACATTACCCTCACTTATAATTATGTATTCGCATTTTGCCCTAAAAAAGTACTTTTCATCTTCTTCCTTGGGCTCGTTGGTTCGTCGTTGAGGAGAGGTCTTGGTTGAAGTCGCCATCAAGGTCGAGATCGAGGGTTGCACATGTCGTTGAGCCACTTGCCAAAGCTGCAATGGGCCGAGGAGGTCGAGGGTCGAGCGGCCTAGATCTGGCCCTTCGACCATGGCCCAGTGACCTCAGCGTCATGCATACCCGACAACCATCGCTTGGGTTGCAAACGGTCAAAGGGTGAAGCCTTTTCATCTCTAAGCATGTGCTCTTCACCTTGCTATGGTTGCAGACGCCATGGTTGCAATTCCTTGACATCGTGCATCCTAAAAAAAACCTAGATTGACGTTGCAAATCGCCGGTGGAGCCTATGGTCGACGCCGATGACGGTCAACGGTCGCCTTTGGTTGCCATCAATGCCAACTTGTGGTCAACACCGGCGAAGCTCGCCCAACCCCCTGCCCCTGCCCTTGCTCGCCCAGATCTGTTTTTCTTCTTTTTCTTTCTATTTTTTTCACTTCAAAGTCAGCTTTACAAAATAGACACCAAAATAAGTTATCCAAACATTATTACTTTCACTAAATGCCATTTCATTCAAAGATACTAAGAAAAATGCAAAACCCTTTCTCCAAAGTTGAATCAAACGGGACCGTCCTAATAGAAATTCATATTCCATCGGCAATGGATGATATAATAACTGTAATTAGATACTTGAAAGTTGAGATTTCAGCTATAAGTGACCTCATGCTAGAGTACCAAAAATAGAATTTAGCTCTTTGATTCAAACATCCAATGAGCGAGAATAAGTCCCTGTTTCTAGTGATATTGTACAGGAGCAACACCATTTCTTTTTCAACTGATTGAAAGTACAATTTTTCAGGGATAAACTAGGCTCCTTATCTGCAGTTGATCCATGTCTCGAGTGTGAACTATTTAATTTATATAGATGGGTTCACTTTGTAAATTATTAATTGAGAAGGCTCGTGTAACTCAATAGTATGTCAAAATAATTTGTAGCTTTATCTTTTACAACATACCAAATAATAACATAGTGGGAACATGGACACTAAATCAGATATTGGTGAGCATATTGGCTATGTCGATAACTAATCGATACTGAACACCTCCTCTAGTAAGTCGATCCATGGCTTCGTTCACATAATCCATCATGATAACCTCCACGTTTGACATTGTGCCATGTTCTGCTACAAAATCCATCATCTCTTGTGTCTCCTTGATTTCTTTGCACATACTCCCCATCAAAGATTTCCGCCCTGCATTTTTGAATTTCCCCTTATTTGGGAAAAATGGGTTAAAGCATTGGAATTTTATTTACATAAGATGGACCAAAGTAGTTTAAATGATAAAAATAGAACAAAAGCATAGATCAAGTAAAGAGGAATGTTCACTTGTGAAGTAGAAGCAGCTTTCAAGAAGAGATTTGAATATTGCCGAATTACCAAATAATGGAAAGGGCGGGACTTGAGTAGGTGTCTCCAGATCAGGTGCGCTCAACCCAGTAGATCCAACAACCGCTTCAATAAATGCATCACTGAGACTGTGCCGATGATCCCATCCATTGTGCCGATCACAGCCTATAATTTCGCAAATCTAATCAAATAAAAACACAATATATATGAAGTAATTATTGGAAGTTCTCTTGGCTTGTTTAAGTTTGGATTGATCAAAGTTCATCTTATAGGGAGAAAATTTCAATGCATTTAGCCTTACCAAAAAAAAAAATTCAATGCATATATCTGTTATGGTCAAATTGTACAGACAAACTTTTATTTATATGGTCAACATATGATTTGTAATAATAATTCATTGCTTCACTGTGTTCCTTTTCATTTTTCCATTCTTGCATTTGCTTCATATCAAGGAAAATTGTCTAAAAAGTCCTAAACCTATTACACTTTTACCAATTCAATTCTAAACATTTTAATTTTGCCAATTCAGTCCTAAACCTTTTCACTTCTTGTCGATTCCATCCATCCGGCCAATTTTGGCAGGAAAATGCTGACGTGGACGCCTGCGATGCCACATAGGACTACCAGCGCGTGAACACTTTTTAATAATATTTTAATAATATTTTTTTTTTGTTTTTTCCTTTTTTTTCTTTTTTTTCTTTGTGGCTTTTTTCTTGGCCTTTTCTGGTGGCCGGCCACCGGCAACGGCCAGCAAGCTGGCCTCACCCGCCACCGGCGAGGCCCGGTCGGGCGAGGAGGAGCCTCGGCGAGGGGAGCCCTCGCCTAGGCACGGCCCAGCAAGGGTTGACTTGGCGAGGCCAACTCTCACCCAGACTAGGGCGGCCTCGCTGGGCGTTAGCCGGGGGAGGGCGCCCTGGCCTGGACGAGGGCTAGCCTCGCCAAATCTAGCGAGGGGAGCCCTCACCGGGGCTCACCCTTGCCTAGGCGAGCATCAGTCTCACCTAGACCAGATCTGGCACGAGCTCCGCCCGATGGCCCCTTAGCCAATGTCGTAAAGCTGAACCTGCTAAGCCCTTGCTTGTGTTATGTTTTCGCCTGTTTAGTGCACGTCAGGCCGGAGCCCACGGCCGTTCAACTCACATGACCTTTGGTCCCGCTGGTTCCCCATCGAGTTGTCATGTGTTCTCGTTTGCTTGTCGAAAGTTCTGGTGTGGACTTGGGTCTCAATCGAGCAGAAAATCCCTCTTTCCCATAGCGTATACCAGGTGTTCAATGTAATGCCATAGTCGAGTCGTCCGGGTTTCGTCCTGGTGAACTAAGTTTTTTCTTTGTGTGATGGTTAGCGTTCCAAGCGTCCGATGCCGATCGGACCGAACGACCGATGTCGGATGGTGGCTCCAACGCCTCAAAGGTCGGTGAAGGGCTCGTCGTAGTGGTGGCACTGGTTCAGGCAAGGGAGCTACAGGAGAGCGTTCAGTGAGGAGAGGGGGCTTGTCAAGGGAGAAGACAGGCGTGGAGAACAAGAGAAAAAGAAAAAGAAAAATAGAAGAGGAAAAAAAAAAGAAGTTCACCAAAAAAAAAAAAACAGAAAAAAATATTAAAAATTCAAAAAACATTAAAATATTATTAAAAATTATCCACGTCGGCGCCGGCGGTCCTACCTAGCGCCGCCGGCGTCCACGTCAGCATTTTCCGGCCAAAATTGGCCAGATGGACTGAATCGGCAAGAAGTGAAAATGTTTAGGACTGAATTAGTAAAGTTAAAAGGTTTATGACTGAATTGGCAAAAGTGCGATAGGTTTATGACTTTTTGAACAATTTTCCCCTTTATATCATGGCTTATTATGAACGAGTCAGCCTTCAATTTCTCACTCGCTTCCTGCCTCTTGCTCGCCGCAGTACTGATGACGGTGACGTCGGAGCCGAGCACCTTTGCCAAACTTCACTGCCAGATGCCCCAGCCCTCCAAGGCTCACCACGTCGATACGCTTCCTGGGCCGGTCCAAACCAAAATGCCTGATGGGGCTGTAGACCGTGATCCCCGTACAGAGTAGGGAAGCGCAGCCCGCGAGCGAAATGGCATTGGGGATATGAACTGCAAAGTGCTCGTCCACAATGAGGACGTCGGAGTACCCGCGGTAGCATTTGGTGTCGCCTTCAGATTCAAAGATGGTGTACGTGTAGACCGGCTTGGGGCAACAGTTGCCGAACCCTCCATGGCAGTTGTCACATTCTCCGCATGAGCCAGTCAGGCAGCCAACGCCTACTCTGTCTACAACTTTGAATTTGTTCACTTTGCGCCCAGCTTGAGTCACCACTCCTACAATTACATGGCCATAATAAGCCCATAAAAAAAAATTAATACCATAAAAAATCCCAAACTAATATTTCTATAACAAATTTATCTCAAATTAATTTTTTTTTGGTAAAGATCTCAAATTAATTTTTTGACCACAAAAAATCTCAAATTAGTACACTTGCAACTAATTTATTCAAAATTAATTTTTTAACTACAAAAAAATCCCACATTTGTACATTTATAATAAATTCACCCTCTGTTCGATTAGGTTAATACCGTAAAAAATCATAAATTAGTACACCTGTGACAAACGGAAAATAAAACCCTAAACTGGTATGCCGGTTAATTATCACGTGTCATCCAACTTAGTAATTTAATGGTAAAATTTAATGAAAACTAATAAAGAATAAATTTATTGCAGGTATATCAATCTAGGGTTTTTCGAGATATTGACTAAAAAAAAAGTCAAAAACCCGAAAATTGACTTTGAATTATTAAAGGAAAGATTATTGCCTCTTTGACTTACTTAATTCTGATGCAGCATTTTGCCTCTATAATCTCTACTGTTGGTAATTATGGAGCAAGTTATATGTGAGAATAACAAGCTCCCAATTTACCTCGAGTAATATTGAGAACGAGCGGATGAATCGTAGACATACCCGGGAAGGATAGGGTAGCTTGAAATCCCGTGTTCATTCTTAATGATGTGGAGGTCATAATGGCAAATTCCACAGTAAAGGATCTTCATAGTAATGTCATGCTTTCCGTTGGCCCTGCGATGCAGAACATGCGTTAATGATAGTCGTGTCTCCAAGCTCATGCCCTGAATTATAAAAAAGAAAAAGCGAAAATAGATACAAACCTTCTTGTGAAAGAGAAACGAGAAAGGCCTCCTGAAGGGTGTCTTCCCCATTCAGCTTCGACGCCCCCATCTTCTCTTTTTCAATTCTCAGACTCAGATTATGTGTTGTCCTAAATTTCTTAATTTGGGTTAATCAAGTCTCGTAAAAGCATAGGAAGTTTATATAGGAAACCGTCTGGTTGGGAGAATTCTCAGTTCATTGTTTCTGCTTTTATTTTGCATTTTCCGTCTGATGTTTGCCGGTTGATTATTCTTGACTCCTCTCCAAGAAAGAGGATGAAAGTAGATTAAACAGTGGAGTTGACTTTTTGTTTTGACCGGGGAATTTTGGGTAAAGGGGATTGAAAATTCCAAACGCAGAATCAAAATTTGATTTTGATGCAGTTCTTTTTCTTCTTTCTTTTTTTTTTTCAAAAAGAAATTTCAATTCATTAATAAACTGATACATGAAAGGGAATCTCAAAAGTCACAATAACAAAGCAAACCCATAGAGCTCCAAAATAAATAAATAAAATCAGAAATTAAGGCATTTCAACATAATATGATTGTTAGAGATCATTACAAACTTTTCCTGCAAGAACAAATCTTTAACTAGATCTAAGCGAAAGGATCGACAGCCAGTCATCGAATCATACAGCACCATCAATAATAAGCACACGCTTAGATTTCCATATATAATTATATCTTTACCTCTTGGCAGTGTGTGCCTAGGTTTGGCATCCCCAACACCATCACCGTACGAAGACAGCATAAATATATAGAAAAATCTCATATCTAACACTTGTGAGAGTGGACCTTGTAACCAATGCAAGGTGCCAAAACTTTGAATGAAAATATGTTGAACAGGCATGGAGTTGACACCGAAGCTACTATGAACACCATTGAAACAAGAAGCGGGGCACTTATTCATGCAATTTGTGGTTGACTCATGAAACTTATCTTTCAATCACGTGATGCACTAAAATTTGTTCTCTTTTAGAATTTGATATAACAATTGGAGTTGAGCAAAATAATCGAACCGAACTAAACCGGGAACCACCCAGACCAAACCGGTTAGTTATGGGCGGTTCCCATGGTTTCTAGTCTAGTTCCTAATTCCTAACATTTGAAACTGGTGAATATCGGTTTGGTTCCCGATTCCAGATTTGGACCCACTCACCCAAAATAAATTGATTTTTTTAATTTCTTTTATCCCTATTATTACAAAACTAAAAATTCTAATTACTATTTCCTCATTCTTCATCTTTACTCTCCCACGTCAAAAATCCTAATTTGCCCATTCCTAATTTGAAGTGAAGCTTGAGAACTTTGTGGCAAACTCCCAAACTTGGTTCTTGATCATCATTATAGTTTTGTTTGTGGAGATGATCATCATTTTTAGCTCATCACTTTAGACTTTGCAATAATATTTGCAGTCTTGCAAGGAATAGGAAAAAAAAAAAAATGGGAGCATACCACCGATTCCTAGACCCATCCGGGAACAAGATCAAACCGTCAGTTAAGTGCCCAAGTGGGTCCAAAAACTGAGAAGCGGTCCTTTTGGTCTGGTTTCTAGTTTTAGGGTGAGAGCTTGCTCTCCTTAGGACCGAATAGAAATAATAATAATAACAAAAATGCAACAACCATCTTTACAATAATAAAAAGAATGCCACATCCACTTTTCGGCAGAATTTCATGGGTTGTAAAGAAATTTTCGTGCGTACACAAATGTATTAGAATATACTAATCTTTATTGAAGCACACAGACCCATGCTCTTGAAAGTGGCCTCAATAAAATGCGCAAATTTAATATGCTTACATGTGGAAGCACATGTACACCCCACAGCGGTTCGCTATTACAATGTGTATGACCTTTTCGTATAAGTTCAGACGGTTCAAAAGTATTTTCCTCTTCGTCTCACCGGTGACCTTCAGCTCATTTGGAACTCACATTTGGTATCAGCTCCTTATAATGCCTTCGCAGACTAGAGATGCTTCGTCGAGTGCATCGTTGATCTTGTCCAATAGCCTCCCAATCTGTTGCAAAGACTCTTGTAAATCGGTGAAAGATTTGTATTCACTATATTATTTGGCGTGTCCTATAAGTACATTCGATAAGCAAATCGAATCTGCACCATGTCCACTCCCTGAAACAGCGCCCCTCAACATCCAGGCATGACAAAATATGACGTGAGTCGAGTTACGAGATCTCTCAACCGAACCCAAAAAGCGATCATCAGAATTCTGGGAACTTCGTTCCCATATATCGACGAGTTTCACTGTCGCATCCCTCAATCAGCTGTCGGCTCTTTCAAACCATGGACATGGAACAAAGAGTAACAGAAAGCGCAATTCCTAACCGCCGAGCAATTGGGTTAACATTTCATATACACTGATGAGGCAACTACAGCCGTAATTTGTCTCTGAATTAGCAGTTTTCATGAATAGACAACTGACAAGTTGAATGCTCTCACACAGGTCTTGCCATATTAATTCACCTGCAGAAAAGCACCCGATAAAAGGAAGGCATCAACTTGAAGACAATCAAAGCATCAGTAAGCTTTTCTTCTCCAAAGGAAGAACACAAACTTGTTTCAAGAGATTATCATAATTACTGCGACTGCTCGAGGTTTGGTCTACGATAAACTATTTCTCCTTTAGAGTCGCCCGAAAATGCATCAGGATATGTGGCCAAAAGCTTTGCCTTCATACTCCTGGAGTTACAAAAAGAAAAGAAAATTAGATCAGTTCATTGACATGCAGAACTATGATCTCTAATATAACCTCAAGAGCTCATAGGAGGCAACCATTCTATAGAATCGGGGAAGAAACATTGCCAAACATAACTGACAGGATTCTGGGTATATGAAGCACACAGAAAGAAGGTCCCAAGATAAATAATCACAAGTCAAAAATGAGCTAAGCAACTATGATTATGAACGGGATTCCTACAAAATCTTGAGATCAGATTGCCCTCCTGAAGATTATATGTGATTCCCTTATATAAATATATAATACAATGGGTTTCATCTTTTTCATTGTAGAAAAGCTGAGTGAAAGAGAACATGATGAGGAAATGCAACCAGATACATGTGCAATACAGGGGCAAGTAGTTGTCATGGATTGCTGCATGCATCAGATGAAGCTCAGTATATGACTGTTTATCTAGCTTATCTATTTCATCAGTTATAACTAAAAAATTACTTTCAAAGATAACATTAAAATTTTGGTTGCCTCTTATATGTTCATACTTTTCAATGTGAAATCTTGCAAATTCTCTTAATTTCATTATTAATTATGAGAACTGTGAACTAGTGTTCCTTATGAAACTTTGAAAATCAAACAAAGATATCATGTCCCATTATTATGCGAGGTAAACATGGATTTTACAATGGAAATCCTACTTGAAAGAACCCCACTCCAATGACCGTGATTCCATTCCATTCCACTCCACTACCTTCAATCAACATCACCTACGAGAGAAGAATAAAGGCTAAAAAGATCCAGGAACTTAATAAAAGTGGAGTATGACTTAGATATCAATATAATGGCACCTGCGTATCAGACTAACGTGTAACATGAACTTTATTTTCTTTCTCAAGTTTTATGTTTTTTCTTTCAAAACTTTTTAATTAGTATTGTACTGTAAACAACTTATCGCAGCTCGCAGATGCCTTTTAGGTCATCAATCCCTTCTTTAAACCCTTAAGCACAGACAACACACTTTCGTCAAATTCCCAAGTTATCAGCAGACATTCGATCCAGAAACTGCTGAAACCCTTTCATTACCTGGTAAAAACCAAGCCTTAGTTTTAACCATAAACTCTACTGATGCCTCCCTTCACTGTGGAAGCACAGACGGACATGTGAACCGGTGTTTCCATGAAAATTGGGAAGGCAGAACATAAAAAACACCTAGGCATGGTTAGTTCATCCCGTCCAAGCATGTATGTATCAACTTAAATGACACTAAGTAAAAATCTAAGCTTTAGTCTTCAGTGTCGATAGGAAGTTAGACCAGAGTGAGTACCTTGATCATAACCTGGCAATTCATTTGAAGGACATGACTAGCAATTTCTAAAGATATCCTCAAATAGTCTGATGAAATCTGCATTCTTTACAGAATTTGTCAACGGCAAAGTCAAACAAGTGAGCAAATATAACACATATACTATAGCAACCACGATGAGGAAGACCAGTTTATAGGCTCTTTATAGTAAACATACTTGTTTTGTCATGTAAAATTATTAAATGTATTTGAGTGATTGTGAAGTAACATCTTCATCAATAAATGGGCTATAAGTTATTAAAAAAGCGGAAACATCTTGAGCAGACATAACTAGGCACAAGCAATTGACTCCCAAGATGAACATTAACAAACGTTTAGGTCCCATGGCCAGGATAAAAATATAGATACAACAAAGCAAAGAACGACATGGAGCACAGCATGTGTTCCCAATGATTTGTCCAGCAATATGTATATCAGCAGTAAACCAAATGATTAATCACCTTATGGTGCTGCTTTTTTTTTTTTTTTTTTGGTTGGAGACCTTTCAGTATTATACCCTCAGTTAACTACAAAAATAATAGTTGTTTACACGCGATTGAAATGTCCCTGAGAAGTGAAGATACTCTTGAATAAAAATTATCAATTCATTGTCCAGGAAATTCTAAAATGGAGCATATGATAACTTAAAGCTTAATAATCAAGACAACCAATTATTAGCCAGCATGTCACAACAATAAGATTGCAGCCAAAGATAATAATAATGTACCTTAGCTTCGGAAAGATGTAGTCAAGGTCCAACTTCATGGACCTCAAGAGACGGGTATTTTTGGAGAAATCACCAGAAACCTCGTTAAAGAAATTCTCAGAATATTCATTAAAATGTGAGAGCACCGCATCGCTGTCCTGTAGTCTTCCCAAACTGCCATTTGAACCACACAACAGTAAACAACCATCAAAAGAAGATAATATTACAATCAGCAATCCATCTAGAGCAACGAGGCAGTCCAAAGATGAAATGGTAAGAACTACACCGCACATCATCCCACAGAAGAATTTTACCAACATAAGCAATCCACCTAAAGGAACGAGCAATGCATTCAAAGATTAAAAGGGGACAAGCATGTCGCAAGTCATCCACAGTGAGGAAAACAGTAGAATATGTACTTATGTAGCACATCCACACAGATATGATTAATCTAAATTAATTATGTGAAACATAGACAGCCCTCATTCTTTTAACTATCAATGGTTAGAAAAACAGGTAAGCAAAGAAATCTCCCATAACTGGCCGAGTAACTGGCCAGGATCATTTCATGGAACAAATATATAGTATGTATGTAGGAATGTAATGTGTGTTTGAAAGTATGTACATACTGATGTACTTATGAAACTATCAATATTACAGGTAACCTATATGTATCAACATATATATGTGAATGTCTCCAATAAGATGATTTCTGGTCTTACAGAGTCATTCAACATTTGAAGCCACTTAGTTCCAATTTATCTTAGATGTCCACCCTGAAGATCAGATCCTCTATACTAGTCTAAAGATTTTGACACCAAGCAGCAGAAAGCCTTACGTGATAAAGAAATCACCATAACCAAAACATGATCCTACGTAGTGCAGACTTGCCCAGGCTCCAATTCATAATCAAGTGAGATGAACGAATACAACAAGAAGCATCCGTCCACTTCCAACAGGTTCAGCATTCTTTACACTGAACTGGAATCTCAAGAAGAGAATGCCTAGTTCTCTTATCACTTCATCTGCTTCTCCTTTTCCACTCTAGCTTGACTCTATTTTTAATTACTCAATTTATTTTACAAAATCTTCTGGTCTTGCTAAATGAGAACTAGCCTACTAGACCTAAAAGACATATCTAAAGCTAAACGGTCATTCTATCAGGCATTCAGATGATAGTTAAAAGTGCATGTTTTTCATAGTCGACCCAGCATAAAGAATCGCATGTATGAACCTTAGTTCAGAAAAATGACCCATAATACTGCATTAAATCATAAATACTGAAACTCAAATGAACCAATCATCTAACTTTGAACATCTACTTTAAGGATTTGAGCATTTCCTATGAATTAGATAGTTCATTAACTTAATTCTCCACAACCATCTTATGATGAATTATCATCCTAGTTTCCTATGAATTAGATAATTGAGGCACTTATTTTTCCACAACAATCTTATGTTATCATCCTTGTTTGCCCAATGGTGGAAAGTACATGTTTATCATAGAAGATAAACATTCAAATCAAATCAGAAGCTTTCCCAAGGGAAAAGCAAAAGTATTTTTTATATATTGAAAGTAAAAGATGTAAGATTATTTTGACAAATGTAATAGTTGTTGATGCACTTCCATAACTATCATCAATTTGTTACTACCGTGTAAATAGTCGATGTACATAATCATAGGAAAAAAGAAAGCACATCAAACGTGCAAAGTTTCACTTGATTTGACTCATTCTCCTTTGTCTCTATGCATTGATGACTGGGAATAAAGAAAAATGGCAATTTGAATGAACCTGAGGTAGCTTCCTTATTCATAAAGGAGAACATGATGAGACAGATGTAAGGGAGAATGAGAATATTTACCAAGTGAAAGGATTTGCCTATATAGATAGATCATAGTGAAGAACAAAAGTACAGACATAACTCTTTCCCGACTAAAAATTTCCAACAAAAGTGAAGCTTTTCCTTCACTGGAAACAAAACGATTTTTTAGGAAAATCCAGAAGTTGGACCTCTTCTGTGCATTTCTCATATTTATTTGTTTTTTTGTTGACATTGACCCATACTAACTCCTTGGCAGAGCTATCTGTGAGGTAATTTTCTAAATGCTAATGCAACATTCCATTAGGCATCATTTAAGTTCCAGAATTCAACACCACCTTCACTTTTATAGTTCAAATTCTGAACAATTAAAAAATGCAGTATGCCAGGTCCAAGAAGGAAACTACAAGATCCCACCGAGAGAGAGAGAGAGAGAGAGAGAGAGAGAGAGAGAGAGAGAGAGAGAGAGAGAGAGAGAGAGAGAGTACATGAGGTGCTGTATTTGCTTAAGGGAATCAACATAATGAGGGTCTTGAACTCTTGAGAAACCTCCACTGATGCCTCTTTCATCGATTCTTTCTCAGATTCTTCCATTGTGTAAAAACTTCTCCACATTGTGAAAACTTCAAATAAATGGCATGTAACATGGAACTGCTTACAATTTTTCAATTTTGAGAAAGGAGCAGTAACTTGACATTAACAACCAGACCATATAGTTCAGGATATGAGAGAACCACAATCAATGATCTCCTTCTCATTTATTTTGGTTTTTATAAAGCCCAAATCATTAAATTCAGCAATCCACCATTATTTTTGACAGGTAAGGTGGGATGTGCAAATAGGAATCGAACAAAGACCTCTTGGACCTTAGTGAGTTGAAGCACAACTACCCAACAACAGTCAGTGTGAACAGCTATAATTAATTGTGTTAGAATGTAGGAACTCAAAAGATTGATAAGACATTGGGAAAATGTCACAAATGGTCCATATACTATTACTTGATGTGCAATTTGGTCCCTGAACTTTCGATCGACTCAATTTGGTCCTTGAACTATTGATAAATGTCTGATTTGGTCCATGAACTTTCAATCGGCTCAATTTGGTCCCTGAACTATTTGATAAATGTCTGATTTGATCCTTGAACTTTTGATCGGCTCAATTTGGTCCCTGAACTATTGATAAATGTTCGATTTAGTCATTCGTTATTGTTTTTCCTTTTTCTTAATTTTTTTATTATTTATTATTATTTTTTATTTTTTTTTGCTTCTTCTGTCTTCCCTCCGCCGGCTCCGGCGGAGGGAAGCCGGCCCGGCAAGGGTTGCCCTCGCTGGACGCAGTGAGGGTGGCCCTCGCCAACGTCGAGCGAGGGGCTCCCTTGCAGATCTAGATTACTCTCTAGGTAGTCCATGCTATATAAGTTCACATAGTATTCCATAAAAAATGGCACGAGAAAACTGCTAACCCTTTTTTTGGTCAGAAACTGCTAACCCTTCATCAGCATATGTTTTGGTAAAGAAAATCAGTAAAGGTTCGAAAAGGTGACGCAAGGTGATAGGAGGAAACAAGCAAAGCCTTCCCCTCACGTACCGCCTTTTAGATTATTGGATTATAATCTATTAAGTTGGGTCCAGCAATGCGGGAGATGACTCGTTAACATGTACATGAAATGACAGGATCCGAATACAAACCTAGAAAGTAAACCCAAATATAGCAAATGCATAAAGAGAGGATCACGAAATGGCATATCGTGCCCTCAGAGAGTCGTACAGAAGCTTGCAAAGCTAATTACACCATGGAAATGCTAGCAACTTCCATAACTTCTTAAGCAGACGCTGAATCAGCAACCACGTCGAGTACTAAAAGCTTCAATTTGCTGCAGAGCAGCAACAAGATTGAACATAAAGAGCTCACACAATCTAAAACGCCATAAGCCACTACAAATCGAACCTTTTTACCTGGGCGGACGTCAAATTACAACCATTATGGAACAAAACATCATAACATCAATATCAACTCCCCCCTGAAATTCTTACCTTGAACTCAGCTTCGTCACATCACGCTCCAGTCATTGTGGAGCGTTTAATCTGCACGGAGAAGTTTTCCCAACGGTAGAGATTCGCGAGGAAAACGGTCGATCCCGTTTCGTGATCACAGAAGAGAGAGAGAGAGAGAGAGAGAGAGAGAGAGAGAGAGAGAGAGAGAGAGAGAGAGAGACTGTGCGTTGGTTTGAGAAAGGGAGGAGAATTGCTGTTCCAAATCCTAACTAACGAGTTCTCTCTCCCTTACCACATGGGAGTCGACAAAAACTCCGGCAAATTTGAGATGTGATTTTCTTTTTCCTCATCTTTTTATGACAAGGGGTGTGGAGAAACGTGTCGAGCAATTCGACTAATCTCCATCGAGTGTAATACTCTCTGACCGTGTATGGATTGAGTAATTAGACTTAAATTTTGCCGCAAATGAATGTAATTATATCTGTATATATTTTGAGGCGAATATCCTATCAAAAAATACATGATTATTTTCATGAGAGTTGTGAAGAGCCGTATAAAGTGAAAATCGCTTTTAAAGTTCTGTGAAATGGTAGGAAAGATCCTTCATAGGATTCCATAAGGTGCACATCATTTCAACCCTCGCGTGGTCCAAGTTCAATGTGGAATATATGTTTAAAAGGCCACAAATGAGTTATATCATTTCAGCATAACCCTTTACATATCAAAAATAGTCATTCGATCCACATCTTGAAAGCAACTATCAATATTTAATGTTTAATTTCAAAACTATTGCCGCGGTTACTATCCCATGAAAAGGCCTACTAAGTTTCCCCCTTGGTGTAGGTCTGGCTTGGCCCAAACAAGACGTTCCGAGAATATTATGCCTACTCACAACACATCAATCGGTTCACTTCATAGACAGAAAATTAAAACCACCGACACATCCTTCAATCATTCACAAAGCCATCCTAGTGCCATTCCTCAGGATATATAGATACGATTCGGTCGTTCCGTGCTATGGAGGAGCTCCAAATTTATTCATGCGTCCTCTATCATAAACCAATGAATTGTTTGCGACTTTTCAAGCATCCCAATTAATCCCCACTTGGTGTGACAATCTTCTATTCCCTTCCTCGCACACACATGATAATTATCGGCTATTTGATTATTATTATCCTGAATGGGATTAGTGCAAGATTAGATCAACTCCAAGCTTATTAATGTGTCGTTTCTCCTTTTGTCGAGTGTATACGGCCTATTTGATGATATGTCCCCCAGATACCATCGTGAATTTATTTCTAGAATTGCTCAATCTAAAGATGTTTTTTGATATAGTCCCAAATGGTTTTTTGGGAAGAAACTTTGGTTTAAATGGGGTTTGAAAGTATCATATTCTGTAAAAGATTTTGGATATTTTCTTTAAAAATAAATCAGACTAGTGAAGGGCTCAAGCGAATGGTGAGCCAAATTAGGCATCAATGGCCCCGGGTTACACGACCCGGGCAAGCTAATTTAAATGAAAAATATAGTTTTATGGAATCTTTAGTAGATGGAAAATTATATGATTATGTTATTTTTCATGGGAAATTATTAGGTTCTATTTGTGAACTAGAAATATTTCAAATGAAAACATGTGTACGTAGGAATTTATGAAATTATGTTAAATTCTGGCAAAACACGTGTTACATGTATCAAAATATCTCAACAAATCTGAATGGTAGTTATTCCATTACTTACCAAAAGAAATTAATCGAAAGTGAGTTTTGGAGATTTCCCTGTTAGTTTGGAAATTATTTGTAACTCTAATAATTTGGAAAATTAATTTTAGGACCATTTTCTGATATTCTGGAAAATGAAGTGGCGATGTACTAACTTGCAAATAACTTAGAGCCATTTGATATGTGTGGGGCCACGAACCTGAGACTGAACCTCTGGGGATGCTTTCCGCAGTTTTGCCAAAACGGGCACTTTGGCCCAAGACAGTGTCTAGGTGTTGTATTGAAATAATATATTCCGAAATGGGCCTTAAAATATGTTCGGTTGACTCCGAATGATTTTACTCAAATTTGGCGGGTTATCGAGGTAAGTAGCTTTTATCACTTCCGTGTTCCGTAAAAATTACATGACGCGTTTTCATCGAGAATCAAACTCATGTGTTCATTCGTGGCATGTATTTTGAAATATAGAGAAACAAAATTATTTTTGTAGTATGCTATTTGTGACAAATTGGACCTGACTTTGGATAACCTGGGCATCACATGAGCGTTGTTTGGAAGAGTATTGAAGCTATAAATATTATTTATATTAGGCGAAGTGTCTTAGGCCCAAGCGCTGTGGGCTTGAAGTCGGCCTCAAAGCACCCTTGGCTGAGTAACAATGACTCAAACACGACTATCGGGGTATCGAGACCAGCCCTTTGTGGACCTGAAACATGGTGTTGGGCAACACTATCAGAGTCCTAGTCCTAGCCATTAGCACTGGTGCCTCAAGTCCAACCTCTGTGGACCTACGCTCAAACATTGAGAATCTAAACTCGGCCTCATTGGTGCTGGGCTTGGACTCGATGGACCTTGGTGGATCCGATCCCGGCTTCTAGACCCGGGTTTGTTGCCAAGTGCCTAGGAACAAGCGTTGGCCGTTAGGATTCCTATATCCAAACACAGAGTTTTTGAGTCTAATCATATATTATAAAATGATTTTCAACTTGTTAAAGAGAAAATCATTTTTCTTGAATTTAAATATAGAATTTCCATTGACTAAAAAATATTTTTCATTGATAAGGAAAACATTTTCTCTTAGCTTATTTTTTTTAAGTGATCCAAACGCTGGAAACTATTTTTCGCGAAACAAATAGTCTTAATTACAACCGATGTGTTTTTCAAGGCTTAACCACAACCAATATGGATCATGTTACCTAGTGAAGCATGACCGTAGATTTTTTAACACGAGCGACTAAGAATGATATTTGTTGGGTATGTTATAGAAAAAAAAAATCATCACGTGAGAGATTGTGTGTCGGAGTTATTGTCATGATGCATAGCGGCACATATACATATTTATAATGTAACATTGTCCATTACCTGATCCCATAGAATGTCGTGATTAAGTCCTAGATTTGCCCACCATTCAGGTTTCAAGAATGGAGGAGAGTGACCAATTCATGAAGAGGGCGTGATGGGGGTGGTGTCTTTTTGTTGTTTGAATAAAGCTTATTAATAACTACCGGGATTTGCCATAGTGGTCATCATTTTCACATGGAAATGGAGAGATGGAGAGTTCAATTCCCCACTTTCTTGGAGAGCTAGAAGTGGAGACATTTAGTTTCAAGTATGAAGTTCAACTCCCACGTTTTACAAAAAAAAAGGATAAAAGCCTACAGTGAGTTGAGAATTAGAATAATACTAATAAAAAATTAGAAAATAAAGCTTATTAGAGTGGGCTTAAAAGGGTTGATTTCTATGAATGCAATATTCTATCCAATTAATATCTTTTCATATAATGATTTATTTTCGTTAAAGGCGTCATCCTTTATTTTATGAAGGAGGGCTGATCATTTCCCTAAATTCTGCATACAAATATGGGGTGTGACATTGAACCTTAAGTAGGTGACTGTATGATGTTATGAACTACTGCGAAAATTGGGCTGTTCTATTAGTTGCAAGTTGTAAAGTCTATAAATACTCAAGCCGTTGTGAGCTTCTAAGAAGAGAGGAGAACAACTTTGCTCATGATTCAAAAGTTACCGATAGACAACTCTAGAGAGAACAATCCCCTACTGAATCCTAGTTGCCTGTTTCTCAAATCTTCCTAATTCTTCTAAAATGTTCAAACCTTTGGCCGAAATCATAGTCCAAACACCCTCGGATTAAGGATCCCTCTTTGCACATTGAATTTATCAAACTTAAAAGTTGACCGTCTAAATTTAGTGAGCAAATAAATGAAACATTCATGTGCAGGATATATTTGTCATTTCATTATCATAAACTCTGAAAAAGTGACCTAAAAGAATAACTTAATAAGAAAAGGACCAGAATAAATAATCATTTGTTGAAACATTCTTCCTGTAAAAGTTGATCTCCTGCGTTAATTGTTAGTCATCTAATTGGGCCCGATAATTTAAGAAAAATTACCCAATTGGTTTTAAATTTATAATATAAGTATCAATCCTATCGTGAAATTTTTAATTTAGCTAATTTAATCCTAAAAATTTTAATAATTTTCGAATATAGTCAATTTGGCTAATTTTGCCTAGAAAATTATGATGTGACAATCTAGTTATCTCCAATATTCTACGTGACAAGGTCAACATTTAACGTCGAAAAACTTAAGGGAAACAATGTAATTTGGCTTTTACTTTTTTTATTTTTTGTTTTGTCTTGTTTTGTTTTCATTTCCTATTCTTTTCTTCTTCTCTATTGGTCCTTTAGCTTTGTTGCCCTCATGTCCACCTAATTACTGTAAGAATAATTGTGGCCCACATGATATTATTAATGATTTAATAATTATTTAAATGCTAAAAATATATTGGTTATGAAAAGTTGCAATTTTTATGAAATATCATATGAAAAGTTGTAACTTTTGTGAAGATAGAATATAAGAAGTTGCCATTTTTATAAAGATAGAATATTTTATGTGTTCTGATTGAAGGTACTTATTAAAAACATCTATTAATAGCTTATAAATGGAGTCTAGTCCTCTCTCCACCCATACAGAAACAAAGTTGTATTCTATCATCCATTAGATAAAATACGTGGGTTAAGGGAGAGGAATCAATTTTTATTGTTTCTCTTATTTCTATAGCAATCAAAAACTAGAGGATATTGCTTCCTCGAGGTAATTGGTATGGATGAAGGTATGTCTTAATCTCTCTTGTCGTGAATAAATCATGAAAATCTAAAATTCTTTTGTTAAGAATTTCCGCGTTATTGATTACATTATTGCTAACAATTGCAACTTTGCTTGTTGCAGATCCGTTTTGAAGTAATCTCAAGATGAACTTAGTCACGGATTGCTGTTTTCTTCCCTGCAAAATGAAGTGGAAATCCCGGATTCATATTATCGTCTGTGCATATGTGTTTGCAGCGCGGATGAATGTCTACCTTGTATCTTGCAATGCTCTGGGATGTATATCAATGGTCCCTAATCATCCTAAATCCATTCATTTAAAGTTAGAGAAATCTTTTTATTTTTATTTTTTTAAAGATGTAACCTTAGATGCCGGTCTTTCTGTCCATCCGTGTCCACCTCTCCCATCCCCGCCTTCGCAACACTTGGGCAAGGGGTCGACAATGGCCCTCGACGGGCCCTCGACGCTTGTGCCGGCCTGGTAGGCTGCCGCTAACCAGTATAGACCTCCAATCGGTGAAGATTTAAGGCAATCAAGCCCTCAATCCGAGCCTTGGACCTTGCCTGTCCCGATTGCAACTTGTTCCTTGTCCTCGTCGATGCCGCACGCGAGATGGGACTGACCAGCGGGAGCAGCAGAAATGGCTTCGCCGGCTGGAGTACGTGCTGCGGACGTTGCTTCCAGTTGGAGAAAGTGCTGGAGAACATGAATAGTACCACAAAAGAACAAAAAAAAAAAAGAGAAAGAAAAAAAAAGGAAGTAGAAAAAAAATTACACAACAATATTGTTTTGCTTAAATTTTTTCACTCTCAGACGCCATCTATACCATATAGGATGCCCATCGAAAGTTGGATTATTGTATTAGCATTTTCCAACCCAAATTTACTAGAGAACTACATTGAAATTTCACGGAAATTTTTAGGATTAAATTGGCTAAATCAAAAAGTTTAAAATTGAATTAGCAGTTGTATAATAAATTTAATTGTCTAGAAGTTGCTTGTTAGAATGGTCCCCCTCTTGAATCCTAGCTGTTTGTTTCTCAAATCTTGCCCATATTTCTAAATTGTCCAAACTTCCGTTTGAAATTGTAGTCTATAACACCCTCTAATCAAGCATCTCTCTCTGCACGTTGAATTCATCAAAACATTTCATTATCGCAAAACCTATGAGGAAATCACTAAAATAAATAAATTAATAAGAGAAGGACCACAATAAGCAATCATTTGCATAAACATTCTCCTTATAAGTTTATCACCATCATTAATTATCAATCGTCTAATTGGGGCGATAACTTTTGCCATGATTTAAGTCACGACAAGGTAGGAATGCTCAATAATGTTAGACGCGTTTTCAATTATGATAGGGCGGTGGGTGGACCCTGTAGACATATGGAATTCCAAGAAAATGAATAGAACTTGTGCAGAAGTCCTTCCTCTTTCCATAAAGCTGGAAATTTTACTCCTTTGGAAGACTTGGTTGGCTTTAGTCGAAGTCGTTGCTCTTCTTTTTCTCTTGGTGTGAAGGGGGAAAAGCAACGAAATGCCGTGTCTTTAGCTTTCCGAAGGTTAGGCACTCGCGTCAATGTAAAGCAACTTGATTACCACGAAATTTCCTTGGTAGTCCAAAGTCTTCATCAACTCAAATATACATTCTACGGTACTAGCGTGCCCGAAGCATTTGCACCTGCTGTGTCCTCAGCTTAGAAAGCTTCCAGACTTAATTGGATATTTGAAGTCACTAGTTAATTCATTCATGTCTAATACAAAAACTATAGGATTACCACATTCCATTCAAAATCTTCAAATGTTACAAGTTACATATTTAAACTCGACTAAGTAAGAGAGCCACCAAAAGCCATAGGTATGGTGGAGAATCTTGAAGAATTACCCAATGTACTTAACATGGAAATGTTGTAGTCTTGTCATCTTAAAGTTTGCAAGTGCTGAGGTTGCATGACTTTGATGTCCCTTTTTGGCTTTACAATAAGCTAGAAAGGTCTAGGTAGAATCTTCTTTTCATTTGCTTGTGAAATAATGCAATAGGTCATTTCATGTCCAAAGCAGCTCCAATGGGGGGTATTGACTAAATGCCCAAACCTAGTTCAGATTTTGGGCTTTTTGGAATCGTAGAGTACATTGTATGTACTGCCAATTGAATTTCACAATTCCATATAAACTTTACCTAGCTTGCCAAATAAACCAAGGCCAAGAATGCTTCAATTGATATGATTGAAGAGGTACAAGCTAGGGCAATGTAAATTTATTTGTTGTTCTCATCAGTAAATTGTCAATGTGGGAAGTACTTCAAATGGTCTATAAAACCCATTCTCGACTTTGCAGCAAATTGAAATCGGCAACTTTCCAATTTGTTTTCAGCCTTTTAAATTAATCACTTAAAACAAAGATTTTTAGATATTTCAGGGAAGGGATATTAGAAGATCAAGACTCGAGTTTAAAATAGAAAACAATTAAAAGTAAGTGATAAGAAATGATCAGGAAAAATGTGGAGCGTATAGTGTTCATAAAAGACTATAGAGTTGAACACAATAGAGTACAAGGCTTCATGTCCGTAGCCTCGTAGATTATCCGAGTAATACTGCGTCTAAGGGTGTTCAAATCTACGAAGGAAAGAACAAGTTACCATACTGAAAAGCAAAAAATTCACGAGCACTAATATCGAGGTACAATATACGCCGACGCTAGAAGGAACCGTGCAAAGCAACATCATTCATTGCTATCGTAACGTGGTGAAGTTGGACCCCGCCACTTAGGAAGACTTCCATTGGCTGGACTTACCAAAGTCGTCGCCATTCTATTTCCTTTCGGTGCCAAGAAAAAAGCAAACGAATCCGAGAAAGAAAGCGAAAGGGCATCGCGATTCTCCCACCTCTGGCGCTTTGCTGATTCCTGTTGAGGAACCCCTACTCAATATGCGACGTGGTAATTTAGATGAAATCGGGTCTAGTTTTGTTAGTTTCGAATCAAACTCATCATATAATATCGAATTCGAATCGTATTTTCGCACGTTGCCAAGGACGTTCTCCCTGATGGCCGACCCGCCCTAAGTCGTCGTCAATACTTTTATCTTAAATGCGTTGCCGGGACCGGGGCTCCGTGTTGACGTGCTGTTGACTGAGTGGATGGTACGGGCTCCTCTCTAGAGCCTATGAGGACAATCTCGTAAAATGGATCACGGCCTTCGCCCAGGCATTGAACCGCGGCTCCACGTGGGCGCACCCTCATCCCCCTAGGCTCGGCCGCACGAGAAAATATTGGGTTGTCCGGGACCGCCACGTCAGCGTGGTCCCGGACCACTCATATGGCGCCACATAGGAGGGGAGGGGACAAAAGAGAGAAAGAGAAGAGAGAGCGTCAGAGAAGTGAGTTCCGATTTTCGTCCTTTGTCCGGCTTTCCTATACACGTGGCGCCATGTGAGTGGTCCGGGACCACGCTGACGTGGCGGTCCCGAACCAGCCAGTATTTTTTCCGGCGGCACGGATCCCAGCCCCCCCTTCTCCCCCGGAATTCAACATTCATGTGGGGTGAATTTGGGTTGAATTTCCACGTAATTTGACCTAAAGACCGCGGCGGGGCGGGGGATGAAAAAATCCTCCTCTGCGCAAGAATCTTCCGAGAACTCCACCAAACGACACCGTCCCTCTCCGCCCTCGCCCAATCGGATCTCGCCAGCTCATCCATCGCATATAAAAAATTTAAAAAGGCGGGTCAATAATTTTTCTTTCCCTTTTCTTTTTCCTTCCTTCCCCTTTCGCAAATTCCCTTTTATTTTTGCCTTTTTTTTTTTTTTTTATTACTCCGCGCATGATGCCCTTGAAGGAAAAGGGGCGACCCGGGAAGTAAAGATGAAAGACGAAGGACATAATAATTGGGGCTCTCTCTCTCTCTCTCTCTCTCTCTCTCTCTCCCGTTTCTCCTCCTCTCCTTTCTCTCTCCTTTGCTTCTAACAAAGTCTCTTCCTTGAGAGACAGGGCTGTGTCGTCTCTCTCTCTCTCTTCGCTGCGAGCTTTTGAGGAAGTTTAATTCTTTTTCTCCTTGTTTTTTCTTCTGCCCTTCCGGGTTTCACTGTTGAAGCTCGGTGTTTTGTTATTTTTTTTTTTTCTGAGCTCCTGCAGGAGAATGATGAGAAAGAGGGACTCACCCGCCAGGGCGAGGATTTCCGCTTGTGCTGACGATGACGATTCGTCAGTAACGTCAGTAGCGTCAGCATGGCCTAAATATGATGTGTTCTTGAGTTTTAGCGGTCCCGATAGCGATACCCACCTCAACTTCATCGATGGCCTCTATGACTCCTTGATTGAAGAGGGGATTGATGTCTTCAGAGACGATGGAGAGATCCGAAAGGACGAAAAGATCGGAGGCGAGCTAACGCATGTGATTGAATCCTCCAAAATATACATGCCCATCTTTTCTAGGAACTATGCATCCAGTGCGTGGTGTCTTCGCGTGCTTATGCACATGCTGGAGAGCTCGAACAAAGGAAAAAATGAAGTGATCGTACCCATTTTTTATGAGGTAATTCCCGACGATAAATTGTATCTGGACTCTATGGAGAAGCATGAGGAGAAGTTCGGGCGTGATGATGTTCGACGATGGAAAGAGGCTTTGACAAAGGTCGCGAAACTCGAGGGATGGGCCTTGGAGGACAAAGGGTAAGAGTGTGGGTTTGGAATATGATTTCTTTCTTCTTTTTTTCTGAAGAAGTAAAAATGAGATGATTTTCTCTTATTTATTCTCTTTTCCCGAACCTGTCATCCAAAGAAAGTGTAGATCTAATTCTTCCATCAGTTAACATTTCCTTTTTACTTAAGAAAGCGAGCTTCCATTCGGTTGTGAAGAATACACGAACATGAAGGAGAAACAGAGAAGATGCAGAAACAAACTTGACAAAGATGAAGACTTCAGAGAAAAGAAATGATCTTGAGCTTCTGTATTCAGTTCTCTTGCTCTTCAGAAAGTAGAGCGAGAGTAAACTTCACAAGATGTTGCTTGTGTTCGTTCTTTGTACATTTTGTATTTATATGCGAGGAACAAAGCTTTGTACAATTGTTTTAACAGAAATGAAAACAGAAAGAGGAAAATAACAGAACACGGAAAGTATTCAGTTTTGACTTAAAACTGAATATCTATTATTCAATGAGCACGTGTTGTTGATGTAACTCATGCTTTCTTTGTTCTTCTTTTCTTTATCCTCGCAAGTAGAGTTGAATTTATCGTTTCCATCCTTGATCGAATCATTAGCGCCAGTATTTGTTACTGCACTTCCCAAGCCAGCAGTCTGCCTTGTCTTACTTCCCCTGTTTGCACCAGAACTTAACTCCCGTACATCAGTATCTATCTTTGACTTTAATTTGAACTTCTTTACTTCATCTTCCTTGTTTCCATTCAAGCTTGGCTCTTGATCTCCAGCATTTGTTTTCGACTTTGGCTTATATGCTTTAACATCCCCCCGCAAATTGGGAAGGGGTAAAGAACCAATTCCCAATTTGGTACGAATGTCAGAATGAGCAAATCGTGAGATAGGTTTTGTGAGAATATCAGCAAGCTGGTGAGCACTTGGAATATAACACACTTTGAGAGAACCAGAAGCAACCTTCTCTCGTACAAAATGAAAGTCAACTTCGATGTGTTTAGTGCGAGCATGTAAAATGGGATTAGCAGTAAGAGCAATAGCAGACTGATTATCACAGAATAAACGAGTTGGTGAAGAAAGTGACAAACCAATATCACGAAGAACAAAGCTGATCCATGTCAGCTCAGCAGTTGCAGAGGCAAGGGCACGGTATTCTGCTTCAGTAGAAGATCGACTAACAGTAGGCTGTTTCTTTGCTGTCCAAGAAATGAGATTAGAGCCAAGGAATGTACAGAAGCCAGTTGTAGATCTTCTAGTCTCTGTGCAACCGGCCCAGTCAGCATCTGAAAAACCATAAAGTTGTGTGGAGCTTCGAGAGTGAAGAAACATACCACAGCTGATAGTTCCTTTAACATATCTCAGAACTCTCTTTAGGTTATGAAAGTCTGCAATAGTTGGTTGCTGCATTTTCTGGCATAACATGTTTGTAGCATAGGCAATATCAGGACGAGTTAATGTGAGATATTGAAGACCACCAACAAGACTTCGATATTCAAAAGGATTAGAGAAGGGAATGGAATCAGATTGCAGGACATATGGTCTCGGAGATAGTGGTGTAGAGATTGGTTTACAATCAAGCAAGTTAGCTCGAATTAGAAGATCGATTGCATATTTGGTTTGACAGAGAAACAGATCAGTAGAAGTGCGTTTAGCTTCAATGCCAAGGAAGTAGTGAAGATATCCTAGATCTTTCATGTGGAACTGAAGGCTTAGAGAATGAATTAAACTTGAAAGTAATGAGGGTGAGCTCCCAGTTAAGATAATGTCATCCACATACAGTAAGAGAAGTATCGTGTCCTGTCTGTTGCGAAGAATAAACAGAGAAGGATCAGTGGAACTGCAGACAAAACCATTTTCAAGTAAGAAGGTACTAAACCTATCAAACCATGCACGAGGAGCTTGTCGAAGACCATAAAGAGATTTCTTGAGGAGGCACACATGATTAGGTGTTTGTGACTGTATGAATCCAGGAGGTTGCTCCATGTAAACTGTTTCAGTCAATGTGCCATGTAGGAATGCGTTCTTGACGTCAAGTTGATGAATAGGCCACTGATTCATCATGGCTACAGAAAGAACTATCCAAATTGTAGCATGTTTAACAACTGGGCTAAAGGTTTCAGTAAAATCTACACCTTCTTCTTGGTGAAATCCTTTAGCTACAAGACGAGCTTTTAACCTGTCAAGACTTCCATCAGATGCTAATTTGGTTTTAAACACCCATTTGCAGCCAATCACATTCATGTCAGTTGTTCGAGGAAGTAAAATCCAGGTATGATTCTGATGTAAAGCATTCATCTCTTCTTGCATAGCTGTGTACCATCCTTGATGAGCTAATGCTGACTTAACTGATTTAGGTTCAGCAGGTACTTTGTATTCAGCAAGACAAGCATATTTAGGATTAGTTTTGATAATTCCAGATTTTGACCGAGTCTGCATATGGTGAGATGTAGATGTACCGTGTGAAGTAGAAGTAGTAGGATCATGGTTGCTATTGTTTCCACCGAAGTGAACAGCTGCAGGATGAGTTATAGTGCTAGATATTTCCTGATTTTGTGAACAGCAATGATCCTGATGAGTAGGAACTTCAGCCTGTGTTGTTGCAATGGAAGTAAGATTATCCTGTTCTTCAGGAGGCAAACCGGATGAAGTAGAATGATTGATGCCATTATGATGCAGTTGTTGTATAGAATCTTGTGTAGATGAAGAGATATCATTTCGGCCTAGTGGATCCATAAATTTTACCTCTTCTGTCCATAGTCGATATAGTGTTGTATAGGATGTGTTCTCTGTCACACGGGTCTTAGTGAAAGGAAAGAACCTTTCATCAAAGATAACATGCCTACTGATGTATATTCGACCAGTAGTAGGAACAAGACATCTGTATCCTTTGTGACGTTCACTATATCCAATGAATATACAGGTAAGAGACCGTGGATCTAGCTTGTGTTGAGCATAGGGTCTGAGACAAGGAAAACAAGCACAGCCGAAGACTCTGAGATGATCATAGCTCGGTTCTTTCTGATAGAGTCTACTATATGGTGATTTCATCTGTAGCTTTGGTGTAGGAAGCATATTGATGATATAAATGGCTGTTAGGAAAGCATCAACCCAATATTTTAAAGGAACTTTAGCATGATAGAGCATAGCTAGACCTAACTCAACAACATGGCGATGCTTTCTTTCAGAAACACCATTCTGTTCTGGTGTATGAGGACAAGACACTTGTTGTTTAATGCCATGGCTATGTAAATGTGTCTGAAACTTGTGACTAACAAATTCACCTCCTCCATCACATTGGAAGGTCTTGATTTTGCAGTCAAGTTGATTTTCAACCTGTTTCTGAAACAGAATAAAGATGTCATAGAAGTCTGCTTTTGCTCTCATCGGGTAAATCCAGCTGAACCGAGAAAAATCATCTACAAGGATGACATAATACTTGAAGTTTTGAAATGAACTGACTGGTGAAGGTCCCCAGATATCGCAGTGCACCTTTTCTAAAGGTGTAGATGTTACAGATTCAGACAATGGAAATGGTAGAGCAGTATGTTTTGCAATTTGACAACTTTGACATATACTCTGTATTCGAGTGTTACAGTAAATGTGTTGTTGATTTTGCAGGTACTGCAGTGTTTTCAGATTGGTATGAGCTAAACGCTGATGCCATAGATCTTCTCCTAGAGCTCTGTGTCTCTGAGTTAGAAATGCTTCTGTGGTGTGAGAATCAACTCGGTACAATCCTTTAACCTTCCTTCCAAGTAGCAGAGTTGTGTTGGTGTAGTTGTCCTTAATGTATACACCAGTTTTATCAAAAACAAAGGAACATGGATAATCATCTGTTAGTTTCGATACAGATAGAAGATTCTTCTTTATATCAGGAACAATTAACACATCATTTAGAGGTAATGAATCCACTTTAGTATGCAACAATGTATCACCAGTATAGATGATAGGCAAGCATGATCCGTTTCCAATCATCACTTTATCAGTTCCAAGATATCTAGAAGGATTATGAAGAATACCAGAGTTGGCTGTAATGTGAGCTGTTGCACCCATGTCTGGATACCACTCATTTCCACTTGAATCTTCAATGTGTAGAGCTGCTAAGGCTGTTGGAACTTCCTCTGCTTGGTATGAATTATCGAAACGATACCAGCAGTGAAGTGCATCATGACCTGGTCTTCTGCAGATTTGACACTCCAATCGAGTGTTTTCTTTTGGTTTCTCCATCTGAGCATTTTTATGGAGAGTGAAGTTTGAGGAAGGATAGGTCTTGGTATCTGTATACCTTTGAGCTGAGCCATTATATGGTCTAAAACCCTGACCAGACCCCAAAGCAGAAGAGGTATTAAGCTGGTTAAACTGTTGACTGCCTTGTTCATAGTTCGAAGTATTGTTTCTGTAATTCATATTTCTTCCAGGATAACCATAGTTTCTATATCTGTTATTGAATGATCTTCCTCTTCCAAAACTTCTTCCTCCTCGACTATATCCTCTTGTACTTCCAAGACTACTGTTTTGCTGTACAAAATCTCTGTTAAACTCCTCTTTGTGTATATCTTCATTCTTCCTTTGGCCATAGTATGCTAAATTTGGATTAACCTGACTTGAGGAGTAGTTTTGTAGCCTTGTTTTGAATCTTTCCAAATGTGAAATTACTTCATCATATTCAGGTTGTGGCTTTAAACAATAGATTGTTGTTTTAAAGCTCTCATACTCAGACCCTAGACCTTCCAAAATACCGAACAGTTTTGTTAGCTCATCCACTGGTTTTCCGATTGCATTCAATTGATCACATACAGACTTAAACTCTCTGAGATATGTTGATAAAGATCTATCACGTTTCTGACAGGCTTGTAATTTTCCCCTTAACTCAAACTCCTTTGCCACAGATTTTTGAGTAAACCGATTGAGCAAGGTCTGCCACAGTTCATATGCTGTGTTTAGGCCAATTATTAGACTGAGTATGTTTTCGGAGACAGCACCACTAATCCAGGAGGACACTAACTGATCTGTCTTGATCCAATCATTATAATCAGGATTAGGGATCTCAATTGTTTGATTCCCTTCTTCGACCTGCAGTGTTCTAGCAGGTGATAGAACTTCTCCATTAACAAACCCAAACAAGTCTTGACTCCTTAAGAATCTATGAAACTGATCTTGCCATAGAAGGAAATTCTCCTCAGTTAGCTTGATTGTAACGAAATTCGAGATATTGACATGAATAGGGAATGGATATTTCAAGCTTCTTGCTGCCATTCTTTGTTTCCAGATCTTCAAACAGTTCTGTTCCTAAACTCAGGCTCTTGCTAGTTTAGGAGTATCGATGTAGCACACCTATTTATGATGTAGATCTGAATGAGAATGAGAATCATTTACTCACAGATCTATGAAGCTTTGAATCCTGACTTCAAGTGGCTGTAGATTCAATCATATGGATGCATCATCGAGGTGATTTCTCCAGGATATAGCGCTCTGATACCATGTGAAGAATACACGAACAGGAAGGAGAAACAGAGAAGATGCAGAAACAAACTTGACAAAGATGAAGACTTCAGAGAAAAGAAATGATCTTGAGCTTCTGTATTCAGTTCTCTTGCTCTTCAGAAAGTAGAGCCAGAGTAAACTTCACAAGATGTTACTTATTTTCGTTCTTTGTACATTCAGTATTTATATGCGAGGAACAAAGCTTTGTACAACTGTTTTAACAGAAATGAAAATAGAAAGAGGAAAATAACGAAACACGGAAAGTATTCAGTTTTGACTTAAAACTGAATATCTATTATTCAATGAGCACGTGTTGTTGATGTAACTCATGCTTTCTTTGTTCTTCTTTTCTTTATCCTCGCAAGTAGAGTTGAATTTATCGTTTCCATCCTTGATCGAATCATTAGCGCCGTATTTGTTCTTGCACTTCCCAAGCCAGCAATCGCCTTGTCTTACTTCCCCGTTTGCACCGAGAACTTAACTCCCGTACATCAGTATCTATCTTTGACTTTAATTTGAACTTCTTTACTTCATCTTCCTTGTTTCCATTCAAGCTTGGCTCTTGATCTCCAGCATTTGTTTTCGACTTTGGCTTATATGCTTTAACATCGGTAACACCTCGCCCATTTAGAAATCCAACTAGCTTCATGTCTATAATATTCCTCAACTTGGGATTTCATTTTGCATTTCACGCTGAGAATGTTATGTCAATATGGCAGCCACGGTGAACTCATCAGCACTATTGTTTGGGATGTTTCGATTGGCCTGAGTAAGAGGAAAATAAATTTGGCTCGTGATCTTGTTGGGATTGATGATCATGTGGAAGCTATCATGAACAAGCTCAATGAAGGTTCTCGTGATATTCGTTACCTAGTCATTCATGGAATGGGCGGTATCGGTAAGACAACTCTTGCAAAGGTTGTCTATAATCGAATTTGCTATCAATTTCAAAAGTGTTGCTTCTTCCGGGACATTCGAGAACATGGTAGAATTGTCGAGTTACAAAGCCGATTGTTATCAAAGGTTCTCCCACACAGATCTCCAAGGATCCACAATTCTGTTGATGCAGGGATTAACACAATTAGAGAACTATTTCATGATAAGAAAGTTCTCCTTGTTCTTGATGACGTGAATGAGTGGGACCAAGTCTCCGAGCTAGCGGGGAAGGAGCGATTGGTTTGGACCAGAAAGCAGAATTATAATTACAACAAGGGACATCAACTTTTTGCCAATCAAAGAGGAGGACAAAGAGAGTAGTTTCCAACCACATTCTCAAGAGTTTAAATTCTATGAAATGACACTAATGGATTCTTTCGATGCTCTTCGGTTTTTTAGTAAATGTGCTTTCAATAAGGATTTCCCACCACACGACTTTGTTGATATCTCACACGCTATTGTTGCCAAAGCGGTGGACTTCCTTTAGCTCTCGAGGTTGACGGTTACTTTCTTTACAACAAAAACAAAGAGATTTGGGTAAAATATTTGAAGAAGTTAAATGATAGGATCTTTGATATGGTCTGTTATAAATTAGAAAGCACTTTTAACATGTTAGAGCCTGTGCAGAGAGAGATCTTTCTTGATATCGCATGTTTTTTCATTGGAGAAGAAAGACTCTGCCCGTACTATATGTGGAAAGCTTCCAACTATTCTCCAAGAAGTGACCTACTTATCCTCACTCATATGTCTTTGATAAAGATAACAAATGATGAGACGTTGTGGATGCACGATCAACATAGAAATCTTGGAATGGAAATTGTTAGGCGTGAAGGCTTCAAATTTCCAGGGAAGCAGAGCAGGTTGTGGGAGCCTAAGATTGCCTTCAATGTGGTTCGGATGAGAAAGGTAAGCTGTTGTCACCTAACTATTTTCTTTAGGAAAAAGTTGACCATGCATTTATCAACAGTTGTGGATTTAGTTTCTCGTTATATTTTTTTGTTTAATTTTTCTCTTGACAAAGGGAAAAAAGAAAAGGGTTTGTATAAGAATTCTTTATGGTAATTCCATTATGTATCACATCAAAAAGGTATTGATAGGTTACACCTACGATGTGAAAGTGATTAGTGGCAAACACTTTAGAAATGCACTTTAGTACAAAAATTATTCAACTAATTATATCAAAACAAATCCGGAATGCGACTTCCTAGGCTCTCAAAATTTTTGAAGGCTGATTTTATTCCTTTTTACTGAGTTGCAAATCACAAGCAACATTAGTATGCAATGAGACCCCTTACCGGAAATTTTGTAATAGATTTAGTAATTAATTGTAGTCTGCAATCTTCTGTGTAAAGTCCGTAAGAACTTTCCTACTATATATAGATTCTTTAATTAATGGTCCATCTAATGTTTCAAACAATATTGTGGAGACCTTTATGTCGTTTGTTGAATATCACTGCTATTATGAAAGCAATCCTACAACGAGTATGACTTTCCAGCTTCTGTCCTCATCTTGTAATAAAACACAATATGAAACCTAATAAAGAGACGCTCTGGAGTGAACTGGGCTTCCTCGTGCTCTAGACGAACCGGGTTTCCATCCACCGAGTCACGATCTATAAGCTTAAAACACAATTAGAAATTGGTCTGGCAATCTTCTCTTTATCTTCCCAAAAAATTAAATATGTAGGCAGTTCCATCAAACAGTTTTGCTCAGTTATAATAAAGTTTTTCCATATCATCTTGCGAAAAACTGATGGATTAGAAATATTACTCTGCTCTATACAGTGTAAAGACTTTTCAACTATATGAACGGGTCAGATTGACTTGATTAACTCTTTCTTATGCTTTTTTCAGTCTAAATCTTTACGAAGTAATTATCTTTGTTTTTTTATTCAACATAATCAAGCTCCTTTGACTTGTACAACACCATATTTCTCATCTTGTTTAGATGTTCACTTATACTTTTCCTATCACCAGGGGACAGACAAAGTCGTAGCACTTAGATTAACGGGATTATCCATAGAGTATGATTTCAAAAATGAAGAATTTTCGAAGATGCCCAATCTAAGATTCTTGGAATTGGAAGGCGGGAACTTAGTAGGGGACTTTAAGAATCTTCTCTCCAAGTTAACGTGGCTCTCTTGGAGTAATTGCCCCTCAAAATTACATGCAACAAATTTATGTCTCGAGAAATTAGTTGTGCTCAAGCTTTCAGGAAGTAACATCACGGAAGATTGGGCCAGATGGAGGACATTCCTGGTACGACATCTACCGTGCTTGTCACTTTTTCTGGCTTTTGTCTTGCTAGCCAAGCTTACCCATTTGCCTTGCTTGACTTGGCCGATTCTTGGCTTGTGTTTCTAGGTGAGTAAGGACTTAAAAGTTATACAAATCACTGAATGCCCAAATTTAAGAAGGACTCCTGACGTCTCAAAGTGCTCAAAATTGAAGCGAATGGTCCTTAAAGTTAAAAGTGATAAAACCTCGCTAGTGGCCAATGGCTCTCTTTCTAAATTGGTGGTCTATGGCTTCTGTCAAGATTAAAGAGGCTCCAACGGTGGCGTGTGTCTGCTTGCCCAAGGCTAATGGTCACTCAAGGTGAGGAAAAATTGAAATATGTAGAAGCATTGTTTATTCACAGATGTGGTTCCTTAGAAAGGTTAACTGATCTATTAGAATTAAGGAAGCATCAGCGATTGATACTTGAACATTGTCCACTACAATTTGCCTCATCTACGTCATCCAGATCCACGTCATTTGACAGTTGAAGTATGCGGGATTTCTCCCGCCTTTGATGGCCATAACAAAGAATGGAAGGATACTCAGTCGTATTTTGAACGATATCATAGCCAACTCTAGAAAGAAAGAATTATCTTATATTCTCTTATAGTTGATAAAATTTCCTTTGGTTTCTTCTTCCCTTGTTTCTTCTTTTTCCTGGAAGCAATTTTCCATTTGTTCCCGCCAGAAATATTCAGTTTATAGCATGTATCCGCGTTCACCTTAAGTTTTGAAATATTTATTGATGAAAACCAGTGCTCCAGATGTCTCTATTCAGAACATGGAAGAGTATTGTCATGGCGCCAATGCTGGCTTGAAGATCGCTCTTGAATTTTTTGGTGAGCTGTCTGTTCTTTCCGAGCTACCTGTCTTTAGTTCTCTGCCTTCGCGTTTTGATTCCTTTGGCGGAGCAGCGTCTTCACCTCTTCAGCATCTGTACTGAAGTAGTTTCTGGAGTTCATCTATTCATGCACTGGCAACAGTTTGGAGGACGAGCACGCAATTGTAGGCTTTGATTGTTAGAATAAATTGTTGAAATCTTCATTGATGAAAATTATTATAGAATTATTTCTTTTTTGGTAATGTAAAGTAGTTGAAATTTCGAAGTGGCGATAGATTGGATTGATGCTGCGAAATCATGGTTATTTTCTTGATTTTGATGTAATTATATCTGATGGTTATTGCTATTATTGATATGGCTATTCATATTATGGGGAACAATTTTCCATGTAATTTGGGGATCAATGGAACTATTGTTGATCATCATGGTTTCGGCAAATCAGCCAATGTGCAAGAGGCTGGAGTTGGAGCTCGGGGCATCTGACATCATCACCCAAACTCGAACTTTCTTTGCGTTGTTGGAAAAATCTGAGAATATCTTCTGTACTTTGTCTCGTTCAAGTCATCTGAAACTGAAAGCCACAAGTGATGGTTTTCCTACGGCGCTCATAACTTTGTTTTTATAACTCGAGTGTCATAACTTATGTAGGATTTTCAATTGATACAAAAAGTTACATGCATTAGTAGAGGCACGATGATATTTCTAATGGTCGTATCATAACCGCTCTACAACAGTTTTGTAGTAATTGTATCAATGTCCCTCCAACTCCGATAGTATCATGTCAATATTCTCATGATGTCATGATCTTATTTTTAAATGGTCGTTCCTTCAAAATTGCACGCTTTTGCTTCACAATCTAATTTGCTCAATTTTCCAATGGTTTCAAACTTGCAACCACATCTTAATATGTCTTATGCTTTCAACTCTCATTTGATACCTCGACTCTTGCGAATCGACATTCTTTCTGACTATTGTTGACCATATGTCATTGTATATTGACAATAGATCAATAATAATTGTCAATGCGTGCTAATATCGATATCGATCTCTGTCGCTATCGACAATAAGTTACGTGTTCATAATTACTCCTCATTCTTGTCACGTGTTCACTCGTGTCGGTGATTTGGTTAGTTGCGTGAGATTGATAGATGTATTTGCTTAAAGAGTATTGAATTGACAGTAGCCCAAATCCATATTAGTAGGAATTATCAGAAAAAAATATCAATATAGTACCAAATCACCAAAAAAAGAAAAAGGAAACTGTGGGAAGACCCGTAAATCGCGTCTTCAGGAATTCATGTAAAAGTGAAGCACATGCAGCAGGACGAAACAGGCTAATGCTGCACGAATCTGATAAAGTATGTATTCGCTTTTCTGGCAAAAGCGGGGACAAAGCACTATGGCTCCGCATGCGATATTTGACTGGTCTTTCTCGTGAGCTGGCCACGTGATATTTGAGCCGGAGGCATACTGGCCACCAATAAACATTACTTTTAGGGCGTGCATGGAAACGTTTCTTAGAAACGTTTCCGGCACACTTCTGTACTGAAAGAGTGCCGGGAGCAAAAAGAAGAAACGCGTTTGGTTGCGTTTCTGTTAAACTTTTTGTTTTATTGTTTCCTAACGAAATAAGAGCAGAAAAAAACAACATTTGTTGTTTAACTTGCTCCGAAATGTTTCTCTCCCTCTCTTCTTCTTCTCTTTTTCTTTTCTTCTTCTTTTTTTCCTTCTTTTTTTCTTTCACCGGTCGCCGGCCTCGGCCATGGCCGGAGACCGGCTGTCGAGCCGCCGTCGAGGCTCGCGTCGCCGCCTTGCGAGGCGAGCCTCGCCTTGGCCGGGCGAGCTCGGCTCGCCAGATCCGGCGGAGGCCGAGCGTCGCCGGCCCCAGCGGAGCTCGGCCTCGCCCGCGCGGCGACGCCAAGCCTCGCCTTGTCCGGGCAAGCTCGGGCTCGCCCGGATCCGGCGAGGCCGAGCCTCGCGATGGCCGGGCGAGCTCGAGCTCGCCCGGATCCGGCGAGGCTGCGGCCCGTCGGCCGGTTCTTGGAGGCCGGTGACCGGCCGGAAAAAAGAAAAATAAAAAGAAAGGAAAAAATAAAAAATAAAATAAAAATGTTTAAAAAATTAAAAGAAATAAAAAAAGAATAAAATTTACCAAACGTGTTTGTTCATTTTTTATTCCCAGACCAAACGTTACCAAACGCGTTCTTTTTGTTCAAAAATTGTTCCCCGAAACAAAACACTTTTTTTGTTTTCGCTTCGGAACAAAAAAAAGAAGAAATGTTACCATTCGCACCCTTATTCTCCAGGTCCCGCAAATTATGGTAAAGTTTTTCTTTTTCTAACGTCACACGGAAAATAACATCGTCCAATTGACTTGTGAATAGTCTTTCGATGTTCGGTCTTCGATAAATGTGATCTCCGTTTGAGACTGAATTTTTTTTTTTTTAATGATCCGGAAATCGCCGTACAGCACCCTACTTCAGTCGCACAATGGGAGCGAGAAGTTTCGAACCTCTACTCTCCCGGATGATAAGTAAAGGTGCGAACCAACTCATCCACCATGAGATGAGTGTTTGAGACTGAATTTTGATTTCGCTCTAGTTCATAAGCATCTCCCTCTCATCCGCTAAAGATTGTGTGCTCCTACAGGAGGATGGAGAGAACGAGAGACTCGCCAGGCACAGCCTCCACGTCGCATCGATGACAGCGGTTCCTCATCGGGGGCCGAATATTAGGATTTCTTAAGTTTCAGAGGTCCAGACACTCGGCTCTCCTTCACTGATTCCCTCTATTACTCTTTAGTTGGAGCTGGAATTGGAGTTTTTAAGGACAATGAAGAGATCCGAGAGGACGAAAAGATTGGGGGCGAGTTTCTCGCTGCCATCAAATCCTCCAAAATATATATGCCCATCTTCTCGGAGAACCACGCATCTAGTGCGTGGTGTCTTCGCGAGCTCACACATATATGGTGAAGTGCGCGAGTGAAGCGACTAACAAAGTGATTTTGCCCATTTTCTGTGGCGCGAAACCCGACGATCTGAAGCTCAAAGACAAAAGGTTGTACCTTGACGATATGGAGAAGCACAAAGAGAAGTTCAGCCACGATGATGTTCAGCAATGGAAGGAGGCCCTGATCGAGGTCGAAAGAATCAAGGGGTGGGATTTGGAGGGAAAGGGTAAGAGTGTGGATTCGGGTTCTGCTTTCTCTTTGGTCTTTATTTTCTACCGGGCAATTAAAAGCATAGATATAGATGTTCGCTAGAGATATACATTTTGGATTGAGACGATAGACGCGTACTCACGATGCTTTGTTCCGCGTGATATTATACTGCTTACTGCCCCAAAAGAAACAATGCTATACTGCCTTTTTTTTTTCCCAGAAAATTGTATTAGAAAATATGGTTACTCTTTCATACGATGAGGATTGAAAAGATTCAAAAAGAGAATATTCTGCCATTTTTTCTGTTTTAACTACTCCTACCAAGCACGGTATTAGTTATTCCGTTTTTCTTTCTTTTTCCTCGTATACAGATCTAATACTTTCTATACGTCGAGACTTCCTTTTCCGTAAGAAAGTCATCTTCCATTTGATAAGCCCATTCAGAAATCCAATTACTTTCGTGGCTATGATATACAACAAGAAAGTTCATCCGCCACCTGTTTCACTCTTAACACTTTTTTGTCGGCAAAATTGTTCAAAAAGTCCTAAACCTATTGCACTTTTGCCAATTCAGTCATAAACCTTTTTTTTCTTGCCAATTGAGTCCTAAACCTTTTCAATTATGCCAATTCAGTCTATTTGGCCGGCCGAAGGCGATGTGGACGCCGACCGGAGACAGCTGGCCGACGAACAATTTTTTAATATTTTTTTTTTTCGAATTTTTTTAATTTTTTTCGAATTTTTTAATTCTTTTCGAATTTTTTTAATTCTTTTTCTACTTTCTTCTTCCTCGGGCGGCGCCGGCGGGGCCGGCCAAAGGCGAGGGCCGGCGAGGCTCGCCCGGCCATGGCGAGGTCCGGCCTCGCCAAATCCGGGCGACGGCCTCGCCGTCGCCCGCCGAGGCGAGGCTCGGCCTCGCCCGCCGTGGCGAGGTCGAGCCTCGCCCGAGATCCGGCGACGCAGCCTCGCCGTTGCCGGGCGAGGCTAGGCCCCGCCGGCCCGGCGAAGCGAGCCTCGCCTCGGCTAGGCCGCCGTCGCTAGGCGAGGCTCCCCCGCCGGCCCGGCAAAGGCAAGCCTCGCCCCGACGGCGAGGCCGCCGTCGCCCGGATGCGAGGCTCGACCTCGCCACGGCTGGGCGAGGCCGAGCCTCGCCTCGGCTAGGGCGATGGCGGCCTCGCCGTCCGGCGGCGAGGCTCGCCTTCGCCGGTGGCCGGCGGGGCAAGCCTCGCCGGTGGCCGACGAGGCCGACCTCGCGGCCCTACTCACGGCCGGCGCGCCGCGGCCGGCCAGAGGAAGAAGAAAGTGGAAAAAAAATTTAATAAATTCGAAAAAAATATTAAAAAATTGTTCACCGGCTAGCTATCTCCGGCCGGCGTCCACGTCAACTCCGGCCAGCCAAATGGATTGAATTGGCACAATTATAAAAGGTTTAGGACTCAATTGGCAAGAAAAAAATGTTTATGACTGAATTGGCAAAAGTGCAATAGGTTTAGGACTTTTTGGACAATTTTCCCCCTTTTTTTCAATATGGCAGCCATGCTGAAATCATCAAAACTATCGTTTCCGCAGTTTTGACCAAGCTGATGAAGAGGAGAATTCTGCCTGATCAATTCATTGGGATTCATGGTCATGTGAAAGCCTTCATGAGATTGTCACCGGAAGATTCTCCTGATGTTCATTACCTGGTCATATATGGAATGGGTGGTATCGGTAAAACAACTCTCGCTAGTGCTATCTTTAATGAAATCTCCAATCAATTTGAAGAATGTAGCTTTCTCTCGAACGTTCGAGAATTTGTGCAGCAACAGAGAATCATGGACTTACAAAAACAGATGTTATCAGGACTTCGCCTAGGCAAATCTATGGAGATCCATAATTCTGTTCATGCAAGGTCTGAAACAATTAGCACAAGGTTTCGTATAAAGAAAATTCTCCTTGTTCTTGATGACGTGGATAAAATAGACCAGCTCTCTAATCTAGCAAGAAAGAAGGATTGGTTTTGTCCAGGAAGCAAAATCATTATTACAACAAGAGACATCAACTTTTTGCCAATAAATATTACAACAAGGGACATCAACTTTTTGCCAAACAATGAGGAGGACAAAAACACTAGCTTCCAAGCACATTATGAGGAGTTTCAATTCTATGAAATGACGGGAATGGATACTTCGGATGCTCTTAAGCTTTTTAGTAAATACACCTTTAGTACAGACTTCCCACCAAGCAACTTTAAAGATATCTCACACAAAATTATTGGCAAAACAGGTGGACTTCCAATAGCTCTCGAGGTGATCGGTTCCACACTTTGCAACATAAGCATAGAGTTTTTGAAAGGCATGTTCAAGAAGTTAGATTCAGTGTCCAACCTGGATGTCCTCAATACATTAAAGATTAGTTATGACCTGTTAGAGGATTGTCAGAAAGAGATTTTTCTTGATATCGCATGTTTCTTTGTTGGAGAAGAAAGACTCTAGCCGCACTATATGTGGAAAGCTTCCAACTATATCCCAAAAATTGAACTAGTTGTCCTCACTCATATGTCATTGATAAAGATAGTAAAAAAATGATACATTGTGGATGCACGATCTACTTAGAAATCTTGGGAGAAAAATGGTTGAGAAGGAAAATTTCAAATTTCCAGAGAACCATAATAGGTTGTGGGAGCCCACAGTTCCCTTTGACGTGGTTCGGCCGCGAGAGGTAAGCTACAGTCACTTTATTATTTTCTTTTAAAAAAAAAATCAACCATGCATTTACCAACTATTGAGGAGGTAGTTTCTCGCCAGTAAATTTTCCTATTCAATTTTTTTTTTCTTTTTGGCAGATAAAAGAAGAAAAGGATTGTATGAGTCATTGATTGTAATATAGTAACACATCATGTCCAAAAGGTGGTGATAAGTTACACGGACGACATGAAAGCAATTAGTAGCAAACACTTCAAAGAGTGTGTTTGAATACAAAAACTAGTCAACAAATTACAGGTCCAGATTGCGACTTCCTAGGCTATCAAAGCTTTTAAAGGCTGATTTGTTTTTTCTTTGGCTAAATTGGAATCGAAGCAACATTACTCTGCAATGGGACCCCATACTTGAAATTTGGTGATTGATTTAGCAATTAATTGTAATATGCAATCTTTTTGTTTATGATCTAGTAGAGTTTTCCTGTACTATATGAATTTAGTAATTAATGGTCCATCTCTAACATTTCAAACATTATACAAGAGACTTTTATGAGGTTTGTTGAATATGTTTACTATTATGAAAGCAAATCCTTTTTGTACATTCATCCTTTATTCTGTAGAATCCATAAGGAGTCCTGAAACAAGTCTAGCTCCTTCATCATCTTGTAATAAAACTCATATGAAAGCTAAAGAGACCCTCTGGAGTCAACTAGGCTTCCCATGCTTCATAAGAAGCAGGTTTCAAAACCATTGCAAGTTTTGTATATTTCCAAAAAAGTTAATATATAGGCAATATTTTCTATCAAACTATTTTGCGCAGTGACAATAAAGTTCTTTGTCATCATCTTGTGACAGAAGTATGTTTAAATTGATGGATCAAAAATATTATTAATGTTTAAATTGATGGATCAAAAATATTATTACGCGCTATATGTTATAAAGAACTCTTTGAACAAGTCTGATTAATCTTATCAACTCTCTCTTACGCTTTTGTCAATTTAGATTTGTACGAAGCAATAATCCATGTTTCATTATTAGACATAATCAAGCTCCTCAAACTTGTACAGCACAATGTTTGTCATCTAGTTCAAATGTTCACTTATGCTTTTCCAATCATCAGGGGACAAAAAATATCGTGGCACTCAGACTAAGGGGACTTCCCAAAGAGCACACTTTCATGAGTGAAGAACTTTTAAAGTCGCCCAACCTAAGATTCTTGGAATTGGATGGTGGGAACTTGATGGGGAACTTTAAGAATATCTTCTCCAAGCTAAAATGGCTCTCTTGGAGTAATTGCCCTTTGGAGTTAGATGCAAAGAATTTATGTCTCGAGAAATTAGTTGTGCTTGAGCTTTCAGGAAATAACATTACTGAAGATTGGGCTGGATGGGAGATATATCTGGTACGACATCAGTGCCATTTACCTTTTCTAGCAATTTGTCTTGCTGATCAAGTTGACCCATTTGCCTTTCAAGTATTGCCTGGAAAGCTTAAATCGGCATTTGACAGTTTGGTGAAGAGTCTGCCAAGTGAGTTGTCGGTGGTAGGAAGGGCCTACGGGTCCTAAAGTTAAGAGCAACTGGAGCGATGAAAAAGTTTGAGGATTAACCCAATTGTAGCTCACATGGTAGGGATAAAGGCAGACATAGAAGTTGTTTATGACAAACTTGTTCTAATAAACATATTGTTCTTATGCAGTTGATATCTATGGCACACTCAAGTTATTCATCCATTTTGTTCATGGACTTTAAGCTATTTCACCGCTTGGGAATCAATAATATTCAAAGAAGTTTCCAACACAATAGAAAAACATCTAGATTATATCAATTCTCCAGGAAACTTGAATTCACTTGAAAATTTAACAACACTCTGTAAATTATAATTGAAGCAAAGTGCTTTGATCAACAAAGGAAAGACTTCTAGTGGCAACTAATCCAACACAAGTCAGCTACATATTAATCAATCACATATCTAATTACTACTTGAAAAATGTTCAGCATCCTTCAACATCACAGAGCCACTTTAACCGCATCTCTAATGAGAAAGCGCTAGGAAGAAGCCCAAGGTATGTATATACGGCAATTGAAAGCACATTGAATACTATGCCTGAAAAAGGGCCAGCAATAATAGATCTGAAAGGCAAAATTCAGCAGGTGCAAAAGATCGCTTAAAAGAGAACAACGAATGCTTTTGTTCTTGCTTCGTAATCTCGAACAATGAGAGAGATACTCTAAATATCCCAATCGAGATCATTCCTGTTTGTAATAATATGTCCAAAGGGCCATTGTTGTGTGAGCTGATCCATATGCTAATTTTATCCCATCCATTCTCCACTGGCTGCTTGCCGTTACCTGTCGAGTTACCTTTTGTAAAAGTCGATTCAATCTTCCCGAGGACTCAGCTTTGTATGAGAAGATAGTCCTAAAGGAAAGAATTCTCCAGCAAAGCATCAATGTCAAGATATTAATGCATTGAATGTTCCAGATCCATGAAGCCACCGATTCCAGTATTAGTTCCCGCTTTATTCTCACCAGTGGTATTTGGAATTCTATCTTACATCCTATCTGACAATGGAGAGAGTATAGGCGAAATCACATCTTTCTTACCAGTTAAGACAACTTGGCAATCTCCTATTCTACCAAGCAAACTCACGACTAAAAGCTCACCTAGAGACACTGATGTCATCCGAATTTTCGTCGATCATGTAGGCATTTGTCTTTTTGCCAAAAAAAAAAAAGTAAAAATATAAAATAAATAAATAAATAATTTAGACAACAAAATAAATTATAATAATAATGAAATACATCGGACGAGCCTATGTCCCCAAGCCCATTCTTGGGCTTACAAGAGCCCATGCGACCAGCCTTCCTCTCCTCGTTACCCGGATTATTTTTTCATTTGGGGCCCAAGTTTTTTTGTGTTGTTTTCTTTGAGCCCGTGAGAAAAGAAAAAACGAGGCCTGGCCCCTTCGTTATTCCCTCTCCCAAGCAACCCTCATGACTGTGAACGTGAAGCAGCGACAGACGGTAACAAAAGGACACGGGCGAGTGGATGGCGAGCGAAGCACCGTCTGTGACACACAAGGAAAGCACGGGCGAGTGACATGAGCATAGCCCAGGTCTGCCACCATTCAATAGCACAGCAGTTGATAAAGCTCGATCGAAAGGCTCCTCTCCCGGGGCTCCTACAACGACAACATAACCGGAGGCCTCCCCATCGCCGTCGCCGAGATGGCCGAGCGGTGTCATTTGCACCCCCGAGGGCAACTACTTCGCTGGGAAGATCCCGCTCGAGTATAGCCAGTGGCAATTCCTCAAGCACCTGACCGTCTCTGGCAACGAGCGAACGGGCGCCATCCCGCCAGAGATTGGGAACTTGACGAAGCTGCGAGAACTCTATCTCAGGTACTACAACAGCTATGACGGCGGCTTGCCTCCGGAGATTGGTGACCTGACTGAACTCGTTAGGCTCGATGCTGCTAACTGCGGATTGTCCGGCGAAATACCGCCTGAGATTGTCAAGTTGCAGAATCTTGACACTTCGTTTCTGTAGGTGAATGCGCTTGCAGGGTATCTAACTCCCGAGTTGGGCTACTTGAAGAGCGTCAAGTCTCTGAATTTGTCTAACAAAATGTTATCAGGAGAGATTCCCGAGTCCTTCTCCCAGTTGAAGAACTCAACCTTTTTGCGTCTCCTCGGGAACAAGCTTAAAGGTGACATTCCTGAGTTCATTGCTGATTTGCCTTGAGTTATAGCACGGTCATTTGCTTCTCTTTAATCCACTGCGCACCCAGTGTCTGACGAAATTTTATGCCAAGTTGTGCCCATTTTCGTCGGATTTTTAGTTGCTTCGAAAGCGTAGTAATGGGGCTCGTTTAATGGTGATCTTTCATTAACCTTAACGTACGCTTTTGTCACCATTGTTCAATATGCTTTTTGTTCTTTTCGAGTCTTGTCCGGTGCTTCTATGGTGCTTGCTTGGTGACTCTGGGCGAAGTCCTAAGCAAGAATGGATGATGGTCGATGATGCTCGAGTGGTTCACAAAGTGCAAATGATAAATGTGTGTTTGATAACCATTTTGTTTTTGAAAGATAATTTTTACTCAGAAATGAATTTTTCAATTCTATTCTTGGAAACAATTTCTAAGCATTTGAAGGCGTTTTATAAAATTCTTAAAATTTTTATTGCCAGAATAGAAATGTATTTAGTAAAACCCTTAAATTTATGATCCAACCCGTTTTTTAATCTTTTAATAATGTTATTAAATTATTCTCTTTTCTTTTTCCCTTTTCATCTTCTCCTTCCTCTAATTGTTGGCCCTAGCCAAACGAGGGCCGACGACCTTGCCAAAGCATCACCGACCCTTGACAATCTAAGCCACGGTGATGCTCGTCGGCCCAAGCCTCGTTGTGTGCTGGGCGAGGCCGAGCCTCGCCAGGCCATTACCAAGTTGGTTGGGCAACGCCGACCCAAAGGTGGCTCGATGAGGCTCCTTGCAGTGGCTCGGCATCGTCGGGGGTTGGCGATGCTCTAGTAAGGTCACTAGCCCTTGTCTAGTCGATTGCTAGCCATGGCCAAGGTTGCCGACTCTCGTTTGGCCAGTCACTGGCTAGGGGTAAGCATGGTACGAGTTGGGCCGCCCCTAATTCTAAGACCAATCCACACAATGTTGATCCTCAATTTTTGGACCCAAAGATCAACCCTATTGAGCTTGAGATTGAGGACTGGACCGACCTAATGGATTCAAATCAATTCTAAGGTCAACCCGAGATCAAACGATAATTTTTTTGTTTTATTTTTTGTACTCTCGAAAATGCAAACCTACCATTTCAGATTACATATCTATCGACAATGCGGCGTTATGTGACCAAACTATAAATACTAGTACATATTAATAAATTTAAGATAAGGTAACAACAGAAATCTTACACATACTAAAAGCAAGAAACCATAAAAACGATTAAAACTACTCATAGAGATATGGAACAAGATAGGAGATTCTTGTAATCATCTATAATAATACTTATAACACTATATGCAAAAACGTTTTGTTCTTGTGTTCGATTAAACGAGTCCAATCAACCAAAAAATGAGCTTCACACGACTTGATTAGCAAATCATCGTAACAATTATAATACTACTCTTCAAAAACTACTACCATTTGATACAAATTGAAAAGCAAAGTACAGCTGAAACTTACTAATAAAATACAATTAAACCATAAGAAGTTCAAAATATTTAATATAAACTATGAATATACAATTTCACATATTTTTTCTCTAAATAAAAAAATTATAAATAATATATTAGATATATAATATATAGAATATATTAGATAATATAAACAATCGGGGTTGAATTGACCATAAACTTCTAAACCAAGAACCAACCCATACAATGCTAGTCTAAAAATCCCAAGATTAAGGACCGACTTAGTTTCAAGACTAGTAGGGTTGGGTCGGTCCAGGGTCAACCCGGGGTTGACTTGACCCTGGACCGATGCTCATCCCTATCACCCCGGCCATGGCCGAGGTCGGCGACGACCAATCAAAAAGAAGAAGAAGAAGAAGAAGAAGAAGAAGAAGAAGAAGAAAAATTAGACTTGATTCTATAATTGTTCCTGGAAACAATAAACAATTTTTTCTCCTTTTTTATTCTATTCCAAATCTATTCTCGATAACAAAAAAATGGATTTTTTTTCCGAAGAATAAAATATTTATCAAACGGATTTCTATTTTTTTTTATCCAAAGAACAAAAAAATAGAATACACTATTTAGTGATACCAAACAGAGCCTAAACGATAGTGAAATTTCATTGAATGTTTGAGATGGTAGTCCATGAGTGACGCCTTCTTTTGTTGATTCTAAGTCCTTATGTTGAAGGAGGATGAGTTCACATTCTGGGTTGAGTAGAGACTGGTGGAGGAGGAGGGAGAATAAATAATTAATTAATTAAAGAATAAGCCAATATATATAGAAAATGGGCTGCATTTTTAGGGACCAGCCCTTGTTTTTAGTTTAACCTTGACCGATGTGTCTAGGTTGGTTTGGTCAGGCGGATCTCTTTACACGGTCTGAATTCTCTTTTTATAACATTAAAAATTTCATTAAAAATTAATTTAAAAAATATTTGACAAATTATAAAATTTTAAAAACCGTAACATAAAAATATTAAAAATTTAAAAAAAATCATAAAATCATAAAAGAAATTCAGAAAATTCTAAAAATTCAGAAAAAATGGAAAATTCTTAAAATCTAAAACCTAAAATTGGACAAACCTTGAGAGCTTTACAATAAGATTTTTTATTTTGGATTGTCTCTTTTTTTTTTTTTTGGAGACAATATTAGGATGCTCGCGAGTTTTTCTTTATAGTTATAGTTGGTTGTGCACCTCAATATTGTGAATGTAGAACTCAAGTCAATGAAAGACCGTTGGCCCAAAGTTGGCAATATCCTTAAACTAATTCACATTCCCTAGTCAAAGGGGCTAGGTCGCAACAGTCACCCATCGAATAGGGCAACATTCAGTCCCAAAATTTGCCCCTAGAATAACCTTAGATGCCTTATTCATCAGAGAGTAATATCTAAAAATATGTCCGAAGTATTAGTATCATGATTCCTAGACACATCTTCCTGCTTAAGCCTTCACTATTTGTTGCCTATAGTTATTTGTATGTTTTTCTCATTCTAATGTTGGACAAAGTGTGCCAACAATCCAGGGGCTGTGTCAGGAATGACATCATTTGCTGCTGCCACAGCTCCATCCTTGAAGGCATTTGACTGTCGGTTGTAATTGTTTCTCAGTAGCCTATTGTTGTTGCCTTAACTTTACAAACTCATGCATAAGCAAATTCTTGTCTCTTTTGAACCTAGCAGCCTCTTCCTCACATTTTCCAATCTCCACACAAGGACCGTCCGATTTACTATTTGATTGCTGTGTCAGCTAATGACTATGTCCATCAGTAGGTTTTTCGCCGATTTATACTCCTATCTAGCTCTTGTACCTATCAAGACTCCGCTAGGAAATTACCATCAGAATCAAGCCCTAAGACGCAATCCGAGTTGCACCACGCTGAGAACAGCCACCTGCCATTGTCATCGTGGAAGCCACTCAGGCCTTGACTACCATTTGTTGATCATCACTATTGCCATTGGAGGGCATGTCGCTGCCGCTGGGTTTTCAATCACTGCTGAAATCCAAGCCCTAGGACTCGGTTTTTGGGGATCCAATGTTGTCACCTCCTTCAACTGCTTGCCACTAGTCCCCATCCAAGCCCAAGCCATCATGATCGGTCATTGTCAAGCCCGTGCGATTAATGAATAAATGGATGCATCCGGGAAAGAAAAGCGTTACTTAGAAGTATGTAAATCTAAAACTACCACTTCTTGAAATGTTGGAGTCATGGAGCGTCGTTGTTTGATATGAACAAACCATTCTAATTCTGGAGGAAATGTCAATTAAAGAATAAATTTCACAAGAGAAATGATATAATGCAAATTACCAACTTCTTCATCATCTTCATACTTTTCTTTGGTTCGGATGTACATTTTTAAAGTACAACAGATTGCCAAATTGGCTTGTTTCCTCAATGTTGCATTGTCAAAGAAAAAGACTATCAACATCTTCCTCAATTTTTCTCATAGTTTCAAGTTTCACCTTAAGATGACCAACTGTTGACACCCGAATTTTTGTCGACGTTTTAAATATCCATTTATTTTGCAAAAAAAAAGCTAAAAAACTTATAAAAAGGTCAAAAGCAAGAAATATATATGTATAAATCAAAAATAATAATAATAGTAGTAGTAATAGTAGTAGTAGTAATAATAATAATAATAATAATAATAATAATAATAATAATAATAATACATGAGAGTGGTTAAAAAAACGATGAAGAAAAATGAGAAAAGTCGAGTGGGTTGGTGTAGCCCGGCCCATTCTTTTATTTCCTTTACAGCCCACTCCTTTATTTCTCTTCCAGCCTTTTCTTTCGTCTTTCCTTTGCGCCCATCGTAAATTATATAAAAGAGAGGGCCAGCCCATCATTCCTTTTCTCTCCTTTACGCACGCCCCCGCCCGAGGAAGGGGATGAGACCCGGCAGGTATCGTGAGCCAACCTCCCCCCGTTCGAAGATCTTTCTGCAACCGGAGGGTCTTTCTGGCCAAGCATTCCTCGCGAAAATATCTGGGAATGTCAAACCACTACTTCTAGATATGAGGTCCTAGCGCACAAGAAGGAACAGTGTAAAGCAACCTTATTTATTGCCAACCGCTTTGGAGGAATTCCGTTGACTTATTAAAGCCGTCGCCGTTCCTAAGGGCCTACATGAGAACGTTTCTGTTCCTCAAAATTTCTGTTCTTTTGTTCCCCGGAACAAAAACAGAAACCCGTTTAACGCGAAGTTGTTTTTCTATTCCCGAATAAAAACCTAGCCCATAAATAGTTTTGGATGAGAATTGAGAAACAAAAAAAAAAAAATTGCTTCTCTTCCCGGGAACTAAAATAAGGAACGATTTCCCTTTAACCCTAATTTCTCTTTTCCCTTCTCAACTCACGCCCCTTCTCAGCTCACCTCTCCCTTCGTCCGCTTGCCTCTCTCCGATCTCATCACCTCCCGTCACGGCCGGTCCCGTTGTCGCCGGTCCGGTCGCCGCCGGTCCCTTCGCCTCCAGTCCGGTCGCCGCCGGTCCCGTCATCACTGGTCCTGTCGTCACCGGTCTCGTGGCCTTCGTTCCGTAGCTTGCAGTGCCGTCGCCTCCTCTTCCCAGCCCGTCGCCAAGTCCCTCTCCGCCGCCCCAAACGGCGGCGACGGAACAACCTCCTCCTCCTCCTCCGCTCTCACACCCGCCCAGAAGTCCCGCATCGAGCTCAACAAGCTCCTCACCAAGTCTCGCCGCAACCTGAAAATCTGCTCCGACCGGATCTCCCGCTCCAAAGGTGCGAAACTCCCTTTCCAGAGTTTGACTACTTTCTTCAATCAACGATTTATTTCGTGTGCGGGTTGTTCTTGGTTTGGTTTCGACTCGCATTGCTTGAGCATCTACGTTTTTATCTAGTGTGGTTTAAAACTTTCTGTTTGAACTTTCTGTTTTTATCTGGTGTGGTTTAACTTTCTCTCGATTGCTTGAGCATCTACGTTTTGCAAGATGTCATGAGTCATTACTCTTCCATTCCAGAAGGAACTGCATATTCTGATAATGACTACATGTTTGCAGTAAAATTCTTCTGATGCTCATCCATCTAATTGGATGGAAAATCCTTCCAATCTTTTATATTGTTATCCATACGTTTTCAAGTCATGTCTGATCTTTAGAAAATGTGGGGAAAAAATTTGCAGCTGAAGGCGTGGGTTATGTGAAGCTGGAGGAGCTGTTCTAGTGGTGATCCTCACTTTTTCTGAAGTTGAATCCGCCGCCTGCAATGCCGTCACCTCCGATCGCCTCTATTTGATCCTGTTGCCTCTAGTCCCGTCGCCTCTGGTCACCTTTCTCCGCTCGCATCACCTCTGGTCGCATCACCTCGTGGTCGTCTTGCCCTAAATTAGGTTTGTTGCTTTGATTCCTTTTGATTGTACTTGTTCTACTGGTGATTTTTCTGAAGTTGAATCGTGTTGCCTCCGTCGCGTTGCCTTTGTTTGTGCTCGCCTCTCTCATGTTGCTTCCCTCGTGCTTGTGTCGCCCTTGATTGTCACATGTATCAACTAAGCTGAGTAAAACAAACCATATCTGATATGATGAACAGCACCAAAATTCTGGTGCACTTTGTCTCGCTTGAATTGGCCAGCATTCACAAGTTTGCTCACTAGTTCTTGCATTTCTGGACTTTTCTCTAACCACCATCTTTGGAAGAAAGCCTATAATTTTCAGAAATTCATTAAGTGGCCGTATCAAGCTAAGCTTGTTCGAAAGTGGACAGTGGAGTAAAAACAACTGTTAGTTCACAGAAACCACAAGTGTCTAACAATTTGTGAGTAAACAATGTGTGAGGTACACTTCAAGATAAATAAATACTTCAAAGTGCAATAATAAAGTGTACATGTTGCAATACAAAAGTTTGATAATTAAAATTTATTTTGCTTAAATTACACTTTCTCTGCACATTGAATTTTAGCCATGGATTGAGGGTAGTAGAATAGGGTTTTGAGAATGAGCAATTAAGGGGGATAATCTTAGGCTGATAAAACTAAGAGAACTAGTATGCAAGTCCACGAGAATATAAATGTTTAGGTGAATGAAATTCTAAAGATTGAATTTTTTGAGGCATCGAATCTTTCTTTTGTGTTTAGATCAATAAATGGTAGACGCCCTTACTGCAAAGTAATGACCATCTTTCATGGGGAAAAATTGGTAGCAGATGCTATCGAATTTATTGTTCATGAAGCATGAAAGACAAAGAAAGCATGCAGCCACATAATCCCAAAGGTTTATTTGGCCAAAGTACTCCTTGGTCATCGTCATGAAATTATAAAATGAGAATCGTGCAACTGTCATTTTGATGTTATTTGGGACTGTTATGGCTAGAAGTTCAGTTATTTGGGAAATTATAAAATGAGAATCGTGCAACTGTCATTTTGATGTTATTTGGGACTAAAGTGGTCACTCATTTTGTATTGAGTGTCTTGGTGGCATGGCTGGAAGTTCAGTTACTCGTCTGATGCAATTGGATTGCAAAATTGCAGCAAGGTTTTAGCCAATCCAGGGGTTGTATATGTGTGCACGTGTGCGTGTGCGTGAGTAGTTGAAGCTGTTGAGCCTCTGTTTTAGCAATAGGCTGTGATAAAGAATCTGTTTTAGCCAATCCAGGGGTTGTGTATGTGTGTGACAATGCTCTGTTTAGCCAATCCAGGGGTTGTATATGTGTGCACGTGGGCGTGAGTACTTGAAGTTGTTGATGCTCTAAATAGCTATCCAAGGTTTAGAGATAATATCATCCTATAACTGGATTTGTTACTTGTGTCTTTCTTTACTCTCAAAAATGGTGATGAGAAAAGAAGGAAGCAGCATGTTACATTCTCTTTTTAATTGTCTTGAACTCATATGATACTCAAAATGATCAAAGGTTACATGGCATCCCAAAAAGAGGCATTCATCGCAAAGTGGACTGAGCCTCTAACCAACTTGTACGTCAGTTTGTTGGTTGAAGAGGTAAAAAAAGGAAATCGCACATCTTGTACTTTCAACAAAGCAGGCTGGAATAACATACGGACGGAATTCAATAAACGAGCAGAACTCCAATATACTCAAGTACAATTGAAGAACAAGGTGAACAAATTGAAAAAGCAGTATGCTAGTTTCAAGAAGCTGCTTTCACAATCCGGATTTGGCTGGGATAATGTGAACAAAACGGTTGTTGTTGATGATCCTAGTATATGGGAATCTCACGTCAAGGTATGATTTAACCTTTGATCATTTTGAGATCACTATAGATGTACATGGCAAGATGTTTAATTGTATTGCTGATATATGTTGTCATTGTGAAAATTGCAGGATAATATTGAATTGGCAAAATTCAAGAAGGATGGGTTTACTCAATATCCCGACTTGTGTATTATTTTTGGTGATACATATGCTACTGGGGAGTATGCAGTAGGAAATGCTGAAGATTTGGTGATGTCGGATGAACTTGACATTGGTGGTGATGATGTAGACGATGGACCGACGAACTTTAATGAACACCATATTGATGAGGAAGTTTTTATTTCTGAGATAACTCCTTCTCCAGTTCATGACAAACATAGGATGGATAAAACTCCAAATAGTAAAAGGAGAAGGAGGAGTCAATCATTTGGTATTGATAGCACCTGCAAAGCCTTACAGGAGATGATCAACATTAGGGCTAATCAATCTGTGAGTGGTTCTGTCAACTCACAAGTCACATCACCACCTATGGACCCATTCTCCGTATTTATTGTGATTGATATCCTACTTGCCATGCCTACGTTGGAGCCGGATCTTTACAACAAAGCTGTGGAACGAGCCTGCGTTAATGCCATGTGGAGGGAGGCTTTTATCAAAACCCCAAGTGAAATGAGACATGGACTTCTCCGATGTCTTTAGTGGATGTTATGGAATGTATCGTGGATTGCATGGAGTTTTATTAGACTATGTTTTTTTATATTGGTTGTTATTTTGTTGTTGAATATATTAATGTTGAGACTTTTGCATTTCTGTTGTGGTTTGAATATTATGGATTGTGTTGAACTTTTATATTTGGTTTGATTTCACTCTATTACTTACGTATCTATTACTTACGTTATTGGTTTCTTCTTCTTCTTTTTTTTTTTTTTGTACATATATCTATATTGATTTTATTGTATTTGTGTGGGCATAGGTACTATGGAAGATGAATCAAATAGTGTGTCTAATGGAGAGGTAGCAGCGGTTGGATGGTATTTGGATGAGACTGATATTGACATAATAATAGCATGGTTAACTTACGTTATTTCGAACATGTCTTTGCATACAAGGGAGTCTATTAGGGACAGTAAATTATCAGGAGCCGAATGGGTTAGAGAAATTGTTTATGGACATTCAGATAGGATCTATGAAGCATTCAGGGTAGAGAGACATGTTTTTCTTAACCTATGTGATCTAATGAAGGAAAGAGGCTGGCTGAAAGATACTCGATATGGAAGGGTAGATGAACAGGTTGGGATTTTCTTATTTATGGTTGGTCACAAAAGCTCTAATAGAGATTTGTGTGAGAGATTTCAACGTTCGGGACAAACAATCAGTAAGTTTTTTACTCTAGTATTAAAGGCACTTCTCGAATTATCAAAAGAGATGATCAAGCCGCCTTCTTTTGATATTATTCCAGAAGAGATTCTTATCGATCCTAACCACGGACATTATTTCAAGGTATAATTTTATATCAATTTTACATTATTAAAATATATATAGCTGATAGTATTGTCTAACGCTATACTTTCATAAAATCACAGGGTTGCATTGGTGCTATTGATGGCACCCACGTTAATGCATCCGTCCCTCTAGCGAAACAGTCCCATTTAGAGGCAGAAAAGGGACTACCACTCAAAATGTGTTGTGTGCTTGTTCGTTCGACATGAAATTTACTTTCGTATATGCTGGGTGGGAAGGATCTGCCAATGATTGTCGGGTTCTTTTGGCAGCACTTGAGACTCCTCAATTGCAATTTCCTCGACCACCACTAGATATTTGTTTTGTCTATATCAAGTGATTTTCTTTATGATTGTATAGGCATATCTTAACAAATTTATATATATATATATATATATATATATATATATATATATATATATATATTTTGTAGGAAAATACTATGTAGTAGATTCTGGTTATGCTGCACTTCCAGGATTTTTGACTCCATTTAAAGGTGAACGGTATCATTTGAATGATTATAGGGGTAGACTTAAACGGCCCAGAACAGCAAAAGAACTGTTCAACTATAAGCATTCTTCATTGAGAAATGTTATCGAGAGGTCATTTGGGGCATTAAAAAACCGCTTCTCCATTTTGAGACACATGCCTCCATTTTCAATTCGAAAGCAAGCATATATTGTAATCGCATGTTGTACTCTCCATAATTATATTTGCGACCAAGACAAGATGGACATGAACTTTGCCCTATATGGAGATCCGGACTATCCATTTGGACCTACACAAGACGAGGTTGTAGATGATGCACCAGGTGATGAGGCAGCTGAGATAAACATGATCAGGAAAAATATTGCAAATATGATGGCAAGGGATCACAATATGCAGGAGATTCCATGACTTTTTATTTCTGACTTTTGTGATGTGTTTTTGTTTTTTGGTGAAAACTTATGCAATGTGTTTGTAAACTATTATGAATACATTTCTATTAATCGTATTAAGGTCATCAAATTCTATCTCTGTGAGCACAAATTCCATTGAATATATCATAAATGTGGACAAACATAAGAGAAGCAAATTGTAAGCTATTGTATAATTGACGCTTCAAGACCTACAAACCATCGTCTGAAGCTTGCATCCTAGTCAAGAAAGAAAAAAGCAAAAGAGGAGAGGAAAAACACCTCCCTTCATCAAAATTAGCCAAAACCTTATAAGCTTACATGAAACACGAAAATGAAATAGTTTGTAATTCTGAAGAAGCAAGGTAAAAAGTAGCATCACGATGGGATGCATTGAAGGCTCAAAATGCAAGAGACCAAGGTCTTTACTAAGTGTTTTAGGAGCATACTATGAACTAAATGCATAATGATAGCAAAGCCACGCCATGCATGCACCATTCCAATAGTTGGAAATTTCCAACCCCAACCCAACATCCATGTCAAGATTAGAAGACTAAAATCCCCAAGCCACGCATGCACTAGAATTACAATTTTTTTTTTTAAAGAGTAAAAACTTTGTCCCAAGGAAATCACTACAAATTAATTTGGCTGTCAATATCCCTTGTGCTTTTTCCGCAATATTGTTATACCAAACATTAAAATTTACAAAAAGAAAATATATTATTAAGAATTATAGTTCAAAACACTACCTAAATTCAATATAAATTACATGAGTCAAGATCCTCACACACATATATAAGATAATAGCTCACGTTCCATATGTTAGGTTCATCTTCGACTAGAATTCTTATTTCTAAGCAAATGTATTATTAATCTAATAATATTTTGATCTTGTCAATTTTATGTAATATCTCATCTATTCATTTTTCTTATTTTTAATTTTTAAAAAAAATAAAAATATGGAATAAAAATTTTGTGCGCTTATCAAACAAAGCTTTTTTTGTTCCGGAGATAGAAATTTTATGCGGTTATCAAACAGGTTTTTTTGCTCGTAAATTGTTCCCGGAACAGAAATAGAAAAGAACTATTTCTGGAAAAAAAAACTCTTCCCAGCCAAGAAACGTTGTCATGCGCAGCCTAATCCTTTCGGTGCCGGGCAAAAAAAAAAAAAGAAAAAGGCAAACAAATCCGAGAAAGAAAGCGAAAGAGCATTGCAATTCTCCTGCCTCTAGCGCTTTGCTGATTCCTGTTGAGAAATCCAGCTCAGATCCAGAAAGGGCTTGCAAGTCTCGTTGCGATCCAACCCGGTGAAGATTTCGAGCTGCCGAAGGAGAATGAAGAGAAAGAGGGACTCACCAGACGCAGCGACCATGTCCACTGTTGATGACGGCAATTCGTCATTGGGGGCCGAATTCGAGGTGTTTTTGAGTTTCAGAGGCCCCGATACTCGCCTCAACTTCACCGATTGCCTTTATCACTCCTTAGACAAAGCTGGAATTCGAGTTTTCAGAGACGATGAAAATATCCGAAAGGGCAAAAAGATTGAACGCGAACTTCTGCGTGTCATTGAATCCTCCAAAATATATTTGCATGTCTTCTCTAGGAACTACGCATCAAGTAAGTGGTGTCTTTGCGAGCTCACACACATGATGAAGTGCTCGAGCAAAGCGAATGACAAAGTGATCCTACCCATTTTTTATGACGTAAATCCCGACGATGTAAAGCTCAAAACTCGATTGTACTCCAATGCTCTGAAAAAGCATGAGAAGAAGTTCAGCTGCAATCAGATTCGGCAATGGAAGGAAGCTTTGACCAAGGTCTCAAAAATCAAGGGATGGGGCATGAAGGACAAAGGGTAAGAGTATGACTTTGGAGTCTGCTTTTGTTTATTTTTGGCCCTAGCAATGAAAAGTGAGATTATAACAAAGAATAAAAAAAATTCCCATTTTTTTTCTATATTAATTACTCCCACCAAACACAGCATATTGGTTCATCCATTTTTGTTTTCTTTTTCCTGGTAATTGTTATCTTATGTTATCGAATCACTCATCCAAATAGAGTATATATCTAATTTTTCATTAGTCAAGATTTCCTTTTACTAAAGAAGCCCATTTAGAAATCCGATTAGTTTCGTGTCTATAATATTCCTCAACTCAATAGTTTATTTGCCATATGTTTCACCCTAAGAATCTTATGTCAATATGGCAGGCACGGTGAAATCATCAACACTATCCATGATCATGTTGAAGCTATCATGGACATGTTAAACAAAGGTTCTCATGATGTTCGCTACCTGGTCATCCATGGAATGGGCGGTATCGGTAAGACAACTCTTGCAAGTGCTATTTTTAATCAAATGTCTAGTCAATTTCAAGGATGTAGCTTCCTTTCAGACATTCGTGAATTTGCACAACAAGGAAGAATTGTTGACTTACAGAAACAATTGTTATCAGAGATTCTCCAAGGTGGATCTCTAGGGATCCACAATTCTATTGATGTAGGGATTAACACAATTAGAGAAAGATTTTGTGATAAGAAAGTTCTCCTTATTCTTGATGACGTGGATAAGAGTGATTGGTTTGGTCCAGGAAGCAGAATCATCATTACGACAAGGGACATCAACTTTTTGCCAATCAAAGAAAAGGACAAAGAGAGTAGTTTCCAAGCACATTCTCAAGAGTTTCAAATTTATAAAATGATAGAAATGGATTTTTTCCATGCTCTTCGGCTTTTTAGTAAACATGCCTTCGGGATGGACTTACCACCACATGACTTTGTTGATATCTCAAGGCAAATTACCATCAAAACAAGTGGACTTCCATTTAGCTCTTGAGATTATCAGTTCCTCACTTTATGGTGAGAGCAAAAAGTTTTGGAAAGGCACTTTGCAAAAATTAGAGTTGGTGCCCAACCAAGTTGTCCTCAATAAATTAAAAATCAGTTATGACATGTTAGAGCCTCATCAAATAGAGATCTTTCTTGATATCGCATGTTTCTTCATTAGAAAAGATAGACTCCACCCGTGTTATATGTGGAAAGCTTCCAACTATTTTCCAAGGAGAGAACTACTTGTCCTTAGTCGTATGTCTTTGTTAAGGATAACAAAAGATGATACATTATGGATGCATAATCAACTTAGAGATCTTGGAAGAGAAATTGTTCGTCGAGAAGATGTCAATTTTCCAGGGAATTGTAGTAGGTTGTGGGAACCCAAGATTGCCTTTGATGTGGTTCAGATGAAAGAGGTAAGCTACTGTCACCTTACTATTTTCTTTAGGTAAAAAATCAACCATGCATTTTTCAAAGGTTGTGGAGTTAGTTTCTTACCGTATGTTTTTTTTTTTAAAAAAAAAAAAAATTTACTATGGAAAAGAGAAAAAGAAAAAGGTTTGTATAAGAACTCATGATGGTAATTCCGTTACATATCACATATCTAAAAGGTTACAACGTGAAAGTAGCAAACACTTCATAAATACATTTAAACACAAGGTTATTGTTCAACAAATTATACGGGAACAGATCCAAATTGTGACTTCCTAAGCTATCAAAGCTATTTAAGGCTGATTTTATTCCTTTTACTCGGCAATGAAACTCCTTACCTGAATTTTGGTAATAGATTTTGTAATTGATTGTAGTATGCAATCTTTTATATAGAGTCCGGTAGAGCTTTCAAACAATATATGAGACTTTTATGAAGTTGGTTGAATATGTTTACTATTATGAAAGCAGATCTTTTTTTCACATTGCTCTTTTATTCTGTAGAATCAGCAACAAGTCCTAAAACAAGTAAGACTTTCTAGCTCTTGTCTTCATCCTGTAATAGAACACAAGGGAAACTTAAAGGGGATGCTCTGGAGTAAATCGAGCTTCCACACACTCCAGACCAAGCAAATTTTGGTGCATAGGTCGAAATGGGGCCATAAACTCAAGAGACTTCTTTTAATTTGGTTTGGCAACTTTTTTCTAACTTGCAAAACCATTGCAGAGTTTTTGTGTTGCAAAATTGAATGTGGAGGCAACATTTTCTATCAAATGGTTTTGCTCAATGATAATAAAGTCTTTTGTTATCATTTTGCGATAGGAATTGCCTTAAATTGATGGAATAGAAATATTACTATGCTTTACACAATGTAGAGAACTCTATCCAATTGTATGAGCCAGTCAAATTAACTTGATTAACTCTTTCTTATGATCAATTTAAATCTATATGAACAAAACAGTAATGCATGTTTCATTAATGAATATAATGAAGCTCCTTAGACTTGTGCAACAAAATGTTTGTCATCCAGTTCAAATGTTCACATATGTTTTTCCTATTACTAGGGGACAGGCAAAGTTGTGGCACTCAGATTAACAAGACTATACAAAGAGCACAGTTTCACAAATGAAGAATTTTCAAAGTTGCCCAATCTAAGATATTTGGAATTAGAGGGCGGGAACTTGGTAGGGGACTTTAAGAATCTTCTCTCCAAGTTAACATGGCTCTCTTGGAGTAAGTGCGCTTTGGAACTAAACGTGATGAATTTGTGTCTTGAGAAATTAGTCGTGCTCAAGCTTTCGGGAATTAACATTACTGAAGATTAGGCCAGAAGGAGGTCATGCCTGGTACAAACATCATACCGTCCAGTTTACTTTTTCTTAGGCAGAAGAACACTAAAAGTGTCAAATGTTATGTACAACACTCACTTTAGTATCAAAAGTTTTCGCCAGCTCATTTAAGTGCTAAATTGGAGGAAAAATGACTACTTAAGTGCTAACGGCGAGAAATTCTAACCAAATTAATTATGCAGCATTTATAATTAAAATAATAATATGACTTCACAAATTTTTTAAAAACCCCAGCCCACGTGGCATTTTCACGTGGTGTACTTGACACTAAAGTAATCGTTGATTAACAATAACTAGCACTGAAGCAATCACTTTAAACAAAATTTGATATTTAAATGATCACTATTCACAATTTTTAAACAATGTTGTTAAGGGATTATATGTTGACTAAGTATGTCAGCAAACCACTTAGGATTGAGAAATTACTAAAATATAGCTACGTCGGATTTCCGACAACCAAGATCGAGATTGGCACTTAAGTTATCATTGAAAAAAAAAAAAAGTGGCACTGAAATGATCCAAAAAAACTTTTGGCACTACCGTGAGTGTTTTTCACAATTTTTGACACTTTTAGTGTCCTTCTGCCCTTTTTCTTGTGTTTGTCTCGCTAACCAAACTTACCAATTTGCCATTATTGACTTGGTTGATTCTTGATTTGTTTTTTCAGATGAGCAAGGACTTGAAAGTTATAGAAATCAATTCTTACCCAGGCTTAAAAAGGACTCCCGACTTCTCGAGATGTTCGAATTTGAAGAGATTGGTTATTAAACAGAGTAGAAACTTGCTAGTGGTTGATGGCTCTCTCTCTAAACTAGAGCACCTGAAGCACTTCGAAATCATCTCTTGCGAATCCCCAAAGAGGGATGGTTGCGAACTTTATCCAGTGCCTTTTGTATTAGGTAGTCTAAAATCAATGTCAAAGCTGGGAATGAGAGGGATGCACCTTCAAGAACTTCATCATTCCTTTGGACAAATGACGCGTCTAGAGTATTTGTCTTTAGATTATTGTTCTTTTCTTAAAACACTTCCAAATTCCATCGGAGATCTTAAAATGTTGAGGTGGATAAGTCTTATTGGAACTTCGATAAAGAAGCTACCAAGCACAATGGGAAAATTAGTGTCTCTGCTTGAACTAGATTTGAGCATGACGAAAATCAAAAAATTACCTGCTTCTATTAGAAATCTCAAATGGTTGGAGATTATAAGTCTAAACAATTGTGCAATTAGAGAGCTACCAAAAGCCATAGGGATGCTAGAGAATCTTACAGCTCTGTATGCTAGCTTCTGTGAAAATATGGAGGGAGAAATTCCAATTGAAATTGGGGGTCTATCCTTTTTAACGAAGCTAGGGCTGACAAAGAGCAAGATTCAGAGGTTGCCCGCAACTATGAATAAGCTTTCTCACCTCCAACAACTTCTTTTGGATCAATGTGATGAACTTGAACAGTTGCCAGAGCTCCCTGTGAGTTTGAAGGAGTTAAAGATCTCATCTCATTTATTGTGGACAGCTCTTGACCTTTCATACCTGACTAACTTAGTTGATCTTGGGCGACACTCTTAGGTTGTCGGAATTTAGACAAGGAGTTCCAAAGATAGAGTGGATCGAAGGATTATCTTATTTGGAGAGATTGACACTTGTCATTGGAGATGACACATTTCCTTCGATTAATTTGGCTACTCTTTTGCGGCTTCAGATTCTTGAGATAACTTGTGTTGACTCACAATCTCTAGTCGGGCTTCCATCCAGTCTTATAGAATTGACTCTATGTGATGTGAAGTCACCCATGGGAAGGTCACTCTTTTCCAATTTGACAAATCTGTCCCATTTGTGCCTTCTTAAATGCCAATTGAGGGAAGTCAAATTTGATGATGTGCTTGGACAGCAACTGAAGAAACTCCGTAGTTTGTATTTGAGGGATACTGCAATGCTTGAGAGACTTTTGTTATCGAGATTAAAGGGACTCCGAGTGTTGAGTATGAATGGTTGCTTTGGGCTAATGGTGACTCGAGGTCTGGAGAAATTAGAATCATTAGATTCATTGGTTTTTTAGGGATGCGGTTCCTTGAAAGAGTTGCCTGCTTTATCAAAATTAAAGAAGCCGTGGCTATTGGTTGTGCCAAATCATCTTCAGGAAAAGTTGTTTTATCCCCATCTTCCGGACACGTGGGAAGGCCAGAATTCATATTCTAGAAAGAAAATAGTTATCTCCTCCCCTTACAGTCGGTAAAAGTTCCTTTATTTTAGCCTCTTCCTCACATTTTCCAACCTCCAGACAAGCACCGACTGATTTACTATTTGATTGTTGTGTTAGCTAATGACTGTCCATGAGCAGGTTTTTGTGCCTATTTATACTCCTATGTAGCTATTGTCGCTGTCAAGATGCTGCCAGGAAATCACCACCGGAATCAAGCCCTAAGACATAATCTGAGCCGTACCACATCAAGCACGGCCACCATTGTTGTCGTAGAAGCCACTCAGGCCTTCACCGCCATTCGCCGATCATCACTACTGCCGTTGGGTGGGCTTGTCGCTGCTACCGGATTTTGAATCACCGAGCCCTAGGACTCGATTTTGGGGTCACTAGTGTCGTCTCGTCCTTCAATTGCTTGCCATTGTCCAAGCCCAAGCCATCGTCAGCGGTTGCTGTCGAGCTCATGTGATTGATGAAGAGATGGAATGAGAAGATGGACTGGAAAGTCGATCTCAGGCTGAAGAAGTAAGAAAAGACCAAATGAGAACAGGAGAAAAAGAAATTAAAAAGTAAAGAAATGCTCTACAGAGAAATGCTTTTGTGATGAGTTTTACTTTCAATCCTCTTTTGAAAAAAAAAAAAATCATAGAATGACATTACGGTTACTTTCCAAAATAGTAACAGTGCTGCCTCCACCATAGGTTTTACCAACTTGGAATCGCAATCGGAGAGCCACCGGGTGGGATCCTTTAAATTAAAAATAATAATTCAAAAGAAAAAAAAAAGAAAATAGGAATTGATACTTACTCGAAACATTATTAATATAAAATATCTTTTACATTCAATGTAAAAAGTACAGTTTAAATATCTCTATTACTATGCAAACAAATGTAGGATTTATATTAACTAAATTTGCAATATAAACATTTTCACTCTCAGCCGTGAAAAAAAAAATCATCATTTAACGAAATGAATACAATTGCGAAATTCAAACTTGAATATCTAATTGACAGGACTTAAAGTATCAATAAATTCTACTCATGGCAAACCAACGTAACTCGAAAATTGGAATCATGACATCTTGTGACTAATCAAAACCGGAATTTATTTAAAAATTTTAAGTATATTGAATTTATGTGAATAAAATTTTTTATCTTGCCACTTTTTTTTCTTTTCGTATAGCTCCATTTTTTTACCATGCTTATCAACTTTCGAATCTTTTCACTTGTTTGACACTACTTTGAAATTTCATTAAATTAAATTAAAAATTTATGAGTCGTTACTAATTCGACATTCGTTGTATCTATAATTGGTGAAAATGTTTTTTAGTACACTATAAAAATTTAATTAGTTATTCAAACTGTTAGGAAGTTCACAAGCATCGAATATATTTCCTTCTTGCTCGTTTCAATTTTATTTTATTTTTGTAAAAATTAATGTTGTCCAATATTTCAGAATTTTTTTGTCAAGACTCTTTTCCAGAATCGCTCCATGCTAAGTTTATGTTGCCCATTACTTTTGAATGGCCATTCGTGGTCAACAACGCACCGTTGTCCACGGGAACAACGATGTTGTTACCATAACAACATCCAAAAAATATATTTTGTTTTAAGGTCTTATTTGAATTTTTCACATAAATAAATAAGCCCTCGATCATATTCCTATATCAGCTTAATTCCATAATTAAAAAAAAAAAAATCCCAACTTTAGATATCACAAATCTGCTCTAAACTCTTTATATATATATATATATATATATATATATTGAAAAAAAAACCTAAACTATCATTGCAGTCCCAAATCTGCCCTAATTAACTATCTGTAAAAAATCACCTCTAAATCTTCTGACGTGGTAATTCCACATTAGCACAAAGTCCACGTTAGAAGCTGACATGGGAAAACTCACCAAAATGTCAACGTTCTTGCTCTAAATATTTGAAGGAAGTTAGGTCTTAGCTTCTTCTTCTTCAGTTTGCGCTTTGCTTCTTCTTTAATTCGCGCTCAAAGAGACACACCGCTCGATCGCTCCCTCCATCAGGTTCACTCTCTACACCACGAAGCCAAACCCAGCGAGCTTCTCCGTCCCCCTCTCCATGGGTTAGCCTTCCTATGTGTTTCACTCGAAGGAATGGATCGAGGACAGGAGGGATACCTCCGTAGATCAACTGAGTCGCCGGCTCCATAGCGCTTGATCTCTTCCTATATAGGCTCGCGCTCGGTCACTTGGAGGAGAGAGTGACGGAAACTGCGATGGATGTGAGAATGCTTTCTCAAAACTTATGAGATCAATCTTGTTTGGCTTAGAATTTATCCGAGAGTCCCTTGCATGTAATTGAATCATTCCTTGTACATTGTCTCGCTAAATATGCTGAATATATGTGACTAGGTCAATGAAACGAAAATTAGATGTGCATATATGTATGTGCTGGGATGTCTTCTTCTCAATTTAGGTTAATTAGTTACGATTGTCTTAAATGGGATTAGTGCAAGATTAGTATCAAATCCGAACTTGTTAATGTGTTGTTTCTCCTTTTGTCGAGCGTATACAACATGTTTGATGATATATCCTTAAGATACAGTCATGAATTAATTCCTAGAATTGCTCAATCCGAAGATGTTTTGATATAGTCCCAAATGGTCTTTTTGGAAGAAAATTTAGTTTAAGTGGGGTCTGAAAAAATCATACTTTGTAAAATATTTTGGATATTTTCTTTAAAAAAAAAAAATCAGGCTGGTGAGGACTCAAGCGGACAGCGAGCCAAATCCGACACTGACAACCCCGGGTTGCACAACTCAAGCAAGCTAATTTAAATGAAAAATATAGTTTTCTTGGAATCTTGTTGCTTTCAGTAGATGGAAAATTATATGTTTATGTTAATTTTCATGGAAAATTATTAGTTTCTATTTGTGGAATAAAAATATTTTAAATTTAAAACACGTGTACTTAGGGATTTCTGAAATTACATTAAATTCTAGCAAAAACGCGTTACATAAATCAAAATGTCTCAACAAATTTGAATGATCATTATTCCATTACTTACCAGAAAAATTAATCGGAAGTGTGTTTTGGAGATTTCCCTGTTAGTTTGGAAAATATTCATAACTCTAATAATTTGGAAAATTAATTTTAAGACCATTTTCCGATATTTTGGAAAATCAAGTAGCCATGTACTAACTTGTAAATAGTTTAGAGCCATTCGATGAGTGTGGGGCCCACTAACCTAAGACTGAACCTCTGGGGATGTTTTTCGTACTTTTGCCGAAACCGGCATTTTGGCCCAAGACAATGTCTAGTTGTTGTCTTGAGTTAATATATTCCAAAATGGGCCTTAAATTTTGTTCGGTTGGCTCCGTATAATTTGACTCAAATTTGGGAGGTTATCGAGGTAAGTAGCTTTTATCACTTCTGTGTTCCGTAAAAATTGCATGACATGTTTTCATCAGGAACCAAACTCATATGCGTTCATTCGTGGCATGTATTTGGAAATATAGAGAAACAAAATTATTTTTGTGGTATTCTATTTGCGACAAATTGGACCTGGCGTTGGATAGCCTGGGCATCACATGAGCGTTGTTTGGAAGAGTATTGAAGTTATAACTATTATCTATGTTAGGCACGGCGTCCTAGGCCCAAGCGCTGTGGGCTTGAAGTCAACCTCAAAGCAACCGCGCCTGGGTAATAAGGATCCGGACACGAGCAATCGGGATATCGAGACCAGCCTTTTGTGGATCCGAAACACAGTGTTGGGCAATAGTATCAGAGTCCTAGGCCCAGCCACCGGTGCTGGTGTCCCAAGTCCAAGCTTTGTGGACCCAGGCTCGAACATCGAGGTTCCGAACCCGGCCTTCATTGGTGTTGGGCTCAGACTTGATGGACCCCAGTGGATTTGATCTCGGCTTCTAGACCTGGGTTTGTTGCCAAGGGCCTGGGAACAAGCGTTGGCCGTTAGGTTCCTGTACCCAAACACAAAGGTTCTAATTTAAGGATCAATATCTAATCATATTCTATAAAATGATTTTCGATTATTTGAAGATAAAATCATTTTCTTGAATTTAAATATAGAATTTCCATTGACTAAAAATATATATTTCATTGATAAGGAAAATATTTTCTGTTAACTCATTTTTTTAAGTGATCCAAATGCCGGAAACTATTTTTCACAAAATAAATAGAGTCTTAATTACAACCGATGTGCTTTTCAAGGCTTAACCACAACCGACATAGATCATGTCACCTAGCGAAGCATGACCGTAGGATTTTTAACACAAGCGACTGAGAATGATATTTGTTGGGTATGTTATAGGAAAAAAAAAATCATCCCGTTAGAGATTGCGTTCGGAATTATTGTCATGATGCCTAGCGCCACATATACATATTTATAATGTAACATTGTCCATTACCTGATCCCATAGAATGTCGTGATTAAGTCCTAGATTTGCCCACCATTCAGGTCTCAAGAGTAGATGAGAGTGACCATTCATGAAGAGTGCGTGACGGGGGTGGTGTCTTTTCATTGTTTGAATAAAGCTTATTAATAATTACCGAGATTTGCCCTAGTGGTTATCATTTCCACATGAAAGGGGAGAAGTGATGAGTTCAATTCCCCACTTTCTTGGGAAGCTGGAGGTGGGGATGTTTAGTTTTAGGTATAGAGTTCGACTCCCATGTTATACAAAAAGACAGGATAAAAGTCCTAGAGAGTTTAAATAAAACTAACATAAAAATAAATAAATAAATAAATTTTATTGGAGTGGGCTTAAAGGGTTGATTTCAAGATTCTATCCAGTTAATGTCTTTTCATATAATGATTTATTTTGGTTAAAGGCGTCATCCTTTATTTTATGAAGGAGGGCCGGCCATTCCCCTAAATTCTGCATACAAATATGGGGTGCAATGTTGAACCTTAAGAAGGTGACCATATGACGTTATGATATGCTGCAAAAATTGGTCTGTTCTATTACGTGCAAGTTGTGAAGTCTATAAATACTCAAGCCCTCATGGTTTGAAAGTTATTGACGGGCAACTCTAGAGAGAGCAGTCCCCTGCTAAATCCTAGTTGCTTGTTTCTCAAATCTTCCGGATTCTCCTAAAATGTTCAAACCTTTGGCCGAAATCATAGTCCAAACACCCTCAGATTAAGGATCCCTCTCTGCAAATTGAATTTATCAAACTTAAAAGTTGATTGTCTAAATTTAGCGAGCAAATAAATGAAACATTCATGTGCAAGCTATATTTGTCATTTCATTATCATAAACTCTGAAAAAAGTGACCTAAAAGAATAACTTAATAAGAAAAGGACCAGAATAAATAATCATTTGTTGAAACATTCTTCCCGTAAAAGTTGATCTCTTACGTCTTTTTTTTTTTTTGGTCAAATATCTCTTACGTTGCTCGTTAGTCATCTAATTGGGCCCGATAATTTAAGAAAAAAATTACCCAATCAATTTTAAATTTATGATATAACTATCAATTCAATTGTGAAATTTTTAATTTAGCAAATTTAATCCTAAAACTTTTAATAATTTTCCAATATAGTCAATTTGACTAATTTTGACTAGAAAATTCTGATGTGACAATCTAGTTATCTTCGGTGATCTACGTGACAAGGTCAACATTTAACGTTGAAAAACTTAAGTGAAACAACATAATTTTGCGTTTACTTTTTTTGTTTTGTTTTGTTTTCCTATTCTTTTCTTCTTCTCTAATGTTGATCTTCTCTATTGGGCCTTTAGCTTTGTTGCCCTCACGTCCGCCTATTATTTAAATGCTAAAAATATATTGGCTATGAAAAAGTTGCAATTTTTATGAAGATATCATATAAAAAGTTGTAACTTTTGTGAAGATAGAATATAAGAAGTTGCCATTTTTATAAAGATAAAATATTTTATGTGTTTTGATTGAAGGCATTTATCAAAAACATCTATTAATAACTTATAAATGGAGTCTAGTCCTCTCTCTACCTATATAGAAAACGAAGTTGTATTCTATCATCTATCAAATAAAATACGTGGATTAAGGGAGAAGAATCAAATTTTATCGTTTCTCCTATATCCTAGCAATCAATAACTAGAGGATATTGCTTCCTCGAGGTTATTGGTATGGATGTAGGTATGTCTTAATCTCTCTTGTCATGAATAAATCATGAAAATCTAAGATTCTTTTATTAAGAATTTCCACGTTATCGATTACATTATTGCTAACAATTGCAACTTAGATTGTAGCAGATACGTTTTGAAGTAATCTCAAGATGAACTTGGTCACAGATTGCTGTTTTCTTCCCTGCAAAATGAAGTTAAAATCCCGGATTCATATTATCGTCTGTGCATGGGTTTGCAGCGCGGATGAATGTCTACCTTGTATCTTGCAATGTTCCGGGATGTATATCAATGGCCCTTAATTATCCTGAATCCGTTCATTTGAAATTTGGGAAATCTATTTTATTTTTTATTTTTTAAGATGTAACCTTAGATGGCGGTCTTTCTGTCCATCAGTGTCCACCTCTGATTTTTTCTTCTTCTTTTTTTGGGTGCTAAAATCGCCCAATATCCCATCCCCACTTCGCAACACTTGGGCAAGGGGTCGACGATGGCCCTCGACGGGCCCTCGACGCTTGTGCCGGCCTGGTAGGCTGCCGCTAACCAGTCTAGATCTCCGATCGGCGAAGATTTAAGGCAACCAAGCCCTTGAGCCAAGCCTTGGACCTTGCCTGTCCCGATTGCAACTTGTCCCTCGTCCTCGTCGACGCCGCGCCCGAGAAGGGGCCGACCAGAGAGAGCAGCAGAAATGGCTTCGTCGGCTGGAGTAAGTGCCGCGGATATGGCTTCCAGCTGGAAAAGGTGCTGGAGAACATGAACAGTACCACAAAAGAACCCTATATATATATGAGAGAGAAAGGAGAAAAAAGGGAAATAGAAGAAAAAAATTACACAACAACCACATTTTGCTTAAATTTTTTTCACTTTCAAACACCAATGTACCATATAGGATGTCCATTGAAGACTGGACTGCTACATTAGCATTTTCCAACCCAAATTTATTGGAGAACTACTTTGAAATTTCACAAAATTCTTATGATTAAATTGGCCAAATTGAAAAGTTTAAAAGTAAACTAGCAGTTGTAGAGAGGATGATCCTCCTCTTGAATCTTAGCTATGTGTTTCTCAAATCTTGCCCATCCTTCTAAATTGTCCAAACTTCCGTTTGAAATTGTAGTCTATAGCACCCTCTGATTAAGCATCTCTCCCTACAGTTGAATTCATCAAAACATTTTATTAATTGTTAATCGTCTGATTGAGGTGATAACTTTTGCCATGATTTAAGTCACGACAAGGTAGGAATGCTCAATGATGTTAGATGTGTTTTCAATTATGATAGGACGGTGGGTGGACCCTGTAGACATATGGAATTCGAAGAAAATGAATAGAACTTGTGTGGAAGTGCCCTTCCTCTTTCCATAAAGCTGGAAACTTTAATCCTTTGGAAGACTTGGTTGGCTTAGTCAAAGTCGTTGCACTTCTTTTTCTTTCGGTGTGAAGGGAGAAAAGCAATCACATGCCGTGTCTTTAGCTTTTGGAGGGTCAGGTACTCGCATCAATGTAAGTGAACTAGATTACCACGAAATTTCCTTGGCAGTCCAAAGTCTTCGTCAACTCAGATATACATTCTACGGAATTAGCGTGCCTGAAGCATTTGCACCTTGTGTGCTCAGCTTAGAAAGCTTCCAGACTTAGTTGGACATTTAAAGTCACCAGTTAATTCATTCCTATCCAATACGAGAACCGTAGGATTACCAAGTTCCATTCAAAATCTTCAAATGTTGCAAGTTACATATTTAAACTCGACTAAGTAAGAGAGCCACCAAAAGCCATAGGTATGGTAGAGAATCTTGAAGAATTGCCTAATGTACTTAGCATGGAAATGTTATAGTCATGTCATCTTAAAGTTTATGAGTGCTGAGGTTGCATGACTTTGATGGCCCTTTTCGGCTTTATAATAAGCTAGAAAGGTCTAGGTAGAATCTTTTTTTCATTTGCTTGTGAAACAATGCAATAGATCATTTCACATTCAAAGTAGCTCCAATGGGCAGTATCGACTAAATACCCAAAGTTAGTTTAGATTTTGGGTTTGTTGGAATCATAGAATACATTGTATATACTGCCAATTGAATTTCGCTCCATATAAACTTTACCTGGTCTGCCAAATAAACCAATTCCAGGAATGGTCCAATTGATTTGATTGAAGAGGTACAAGCTAGGGCAATGTGAATTTATTCGTTGTTTTCGTTAGTAAACTTTCAAGATGGGAAGTACTTCAAATGGTCTACGACTTTGCAGCAAATTGAAATCGACAACATTTCAATTTGTTTTTAGCCTTTTAAATTAGTCATTTAGAATAAAGACTTTTAGATATTTCAAGGAAGAGATAGTGGAGGATCAAAGACTTGAGTTCAAAGTAGAAAACAATTAAAAGTAAGTGATAAGAGATGATTAGGATAAATGTGGAGCGTATAGTGCTCATAAAAGACTATAGAGTTTAACATACTAGAGTACAAGGCTTCATGTCTATGACCTCGCAATAATTCTACGAATGAAAGAATATATTACCTAAGTAGTACCGACATCAACACACGATACACGACATGACACATCGTTACACGTCGTTTCTCAAAAGTAGAGAAATCGACACATTATGACATGTTATATATTAAATTTATATTTTATCTATAAATAATAACTTATTATTTTTTTATTATTTCAACCAAATTAATTTGATTCAAATTTACAAATAAATAAATAATAATAAATCCTATAATAAATTTACACTAAAAAAATTAATCCACAATTTATTAATATCCTTCAAAATTCAACTCCATTTCAATAAATTCATAAAACTTGGAAAGAAAAACAAGCAATTTATGTTCTAAACTTGCATGTCAGACGTGTCGAAAGAAAAAAAGAAAAAACTTAAGGATAAAATGTATATTACAAAAGTGAGAGTCAAAAGAGAAGAGAAGAAAATATTAGAGTTTTCTTTTTTCCTAATTTTTTTATTTTCATTATTGATTTATACATACATATATATATATATATATATATATATATATATATTGACTCTTCATTTATTAAAATTTTTTAAAATCGATATCGTATGTCGAAACTCACATGTCTAAATTTTGACTCGAGTGTCGAAGGGATTAGTGTTAGATTTTTCGACACGTATTGATCGAAATGTCGAAGAATGTTAGATACGTGTCGAAATATTTGATATGACACAAAAACTTTCGGAGAGCGTTGGTACTTCTCATGATATTACCATACTGGAAAGCAAAAAACTCACGAGCACTAATACCAAGGTATAATATATGCTGAGGCTAGGAGGAGCAGTGCAAAGCAACATCATTTATTGCCATCATAATGTGGTGAAGTTGGACCCCGCCACTTAGGAAGACTTCCATTGGCTAGACTTACCAAAGTTGTCGCACTTCTATTTCCCTTCGGTGCCGAGAAAAATGCCAAGCAAATCCGAAAAAGAAAGCGAAAGAGCATCGCGATTCTCCTACCTCTAGCGCTTTGTTGATTCCTGTTGAGGAACCCCTGATCAACACGCGACGCGGTAATTTAGATGAAATCGGGTCTACTTTTGTTAGTTTTGAATCGAACTCATCACATAAAATCGTATCCTTTTTTTTTTTTTGGTTGGTAGCACATAATATCGTATTCGAATCGTATTTTCGTACATTGGCAAGGACGTTCTCCCCGATGGCCGACTCGCCTTACGTCATCGGTACTTTAATCTTAAATGCGTTGCCGGGACCGGGCCTCCATGCCGACGTGCTGTTGACTGAGTGGATAACACGGGCTCCTCTCTAGAACCTACGAGGACAATCTCGTAAAATGCATCACGGCCTTTGCCCGGGCGTTGAACAGAGCCGCGGGGATGAGGGTGCGACCACGTGGAGCTGCTATTCAACGCATACGAAACCTGATAAAGAGACGCTCTGGAGTGAACTAGGCTTCCTCGTGCTCTAGACCAACCAGGCTTCCATCCACCGATTCGCGATCTGTAAACTCAAAACACAATTAGAAATTGGTCTGGCAGTTTTCTCTTTATGTTCTCAAAAAATTAAATATGTAGGCAGTATTTTCCATCAAACGGTTTTGCTCAGTTATGATAAAGGTTTTGGTTATCATCTTGCGAAAAACTGATGAATTAGAAATATTACTATGCTTTATACAATGTAAAGAATTCTTTTCAACTGTATGAATAGATCATATTAACTTGATTAATTCTTTCTTATGCTTTTCTTAGTTTAAATTTGTATGAAGTAATTATCTTTGTTTTTTTATTCAACATAATCAAGCTCCTCTGACTTATACAACACCATATTTGTCATCTTATTCAAATGTTCACTTATGCTTTTCCTATCACCGAGGGACAGACAAAGTCATAGTGCTTAGATTAACGGGATCATCCATAGAGTATGATTTCACTAGTGAAGAATTTTCGAAGATGCCCAATCTAAGATTCTAGGAATTTTTTTTTTTAGGTCAGAAGATTCTTGGAATTGGAAGGCGGGAACTTAGTAGGGGACTTTAAGAATCTTCTCTCCGAGTTAACATGGCTCTCTTGAAGTAACTACCTCCCAGATTTACACGCAACAAATTTATGTCTTGAGAAATTAGTTGTGCTCAAGCTTTCAGGAAGTAACATCACTGAAGATTGGGCCGGATGGAGGACATACTTGGTACAACATCCACTGCGGTGGTCACTTTTTCCGGCTTTTGTCTTGCTAGCCAAACCTACCCATTTGCCATTCTTGACTTGGCCGATTCTTGGTTTGTTTTGTTTAGGTGAGCAAGGACTTAAAAGTTATACAAATCACTCAATGCCCAATTTAAGAAGGACTCCTGACGTCTCAAAATGCTCAAAATTGAAGCGATTGGTCCTTCGAGGTGGTCAAACTGCGCTAGTGGCCAATGGCACTCTCTCTAAATTGGTTGTCTATGGCTTCTGTCAAGATGAAAGAGACTCCAACGGTTGAGTGTGTTTGCTTGCCCAAGGCTAATGGAGACTCAAGGTGAGGAGAAATTGTAATATCTAGAAGCATTGCTTATTCACAGATGTAGTTCCTTAGAAAGGCTGACTGATCTATTAGAATTAAGGAAGCATCAGAACATTGTCCATTACAATTTGCCACATCTACGTCATCCAGACCCACATCATTTGACAGTCGAAGGATGCGAGATTCTCCTGCCTTTTGATGGCCATAACAAAGAATGGAAGGATACTCAGTCATAGTTTGAACGATATCAATAGCCAACTCTAGAAAGAAAGAATCATCTTATATTCTCTTACAGTTGATAAAATTGGCTTCTTCTTCCCTTGTTTCTTCTTTTTCTGGATCAATTTTCTATTTGTTCCCGTTAGAAATATTCAGTTTATAGCATGCACCCATGCTCACCTTAAGTTTTGAAATATTTACTGATGAAAACTAGTGTTCCAAAAGGCTTGATTCGGAATGAGGAAGAGTATTCTCATGGCGCCAAAGCTGACTTGAAGATCGCTCTAGAGTTTTTTCGTGAGCTCTCTGTTCTTTCTGAGCTACCTGTCTTTAGTTCTCTGCCTTCGCGTTTTGATTCCTTTGGCGGAGCGGTGTCTTCACCCCTTCAGCATCTGTATTGAAGTAGTTTCTGGAGTTCGTCTATTCATGCATTGACAGCAGTTTGGAGGTCCAGCATGCAATTGTAGGCTTGGGTTGTGAGAATAAATTGTTGAAATCTTTATTGATGAAAATCATTATAGAATTATTTCTGTTTTGGTAATGTAAAGTAGTTGAAATTTTGAGGTGGCGATAGATTGGATTAATGTAGCGAAATCGTGGTTATTTTCTTGATTTTGATGTAATTATATCTGATGGTTATTGCTATTATTGATATAGCTAATCGTATTATACGGAACAATTTTCCATGCAATTTGGGGATCAATGGAACTAAAGTTGATCAAAATGGTTTCAGCAAATCAGCCAATGTGCAAGAGGCTCGAGTTGGAGCTCGGGGCATCATACATCATCACCCAAACTCGAACTTTCTTTGCGTTGGTAATCCGAGAATATCTTCTGTACTTTGTCTTGTTCAATTCATCTAAAACTGAAAGCCAGTCACTTTGCAATGAGGAAAAAAACACCACAAATAACATAATTTTCATATGTTTCTTTTTTTTCTCATAACTTAAGTGTCATAACTTATGTACGATTTTCATTCAATATAAAAAATTGCATGCACTAGTAGACGAACAATGGAATTTCTAATGGTTGTACTGTAACCGCTGAACAAAAGTTTTCTAAAAATTGTGTCCATGTCCTTCCAACTCCAATAGTATTGTGTTCATATTTACATGATGTCATGATCTTGTTTTTCAAACGGTTGTTTCCTAAAAATTACATGCTTTTTGCTTCACAATCTAATTTGCTCAATTTTCCAATGGTTTCAAACTTGTAACTGCATCTTAATACCTCTTATGTGTTCAACTCTCCTCTAATACCTTAATAACTTATCAGTCTTAGCAATCGACACCCTTTTTTTTTGTTATCATTTGACCACATGTCATTGTATATTAACAATAGATGAATAACAATTGTTAATATGTGCCATTATCGATATTGATCTTTGTGGCTATTGATGATAAGTCACGTGAATTACTTCTCATCCCATGATGTGATTTGGTCTATTGTTTGGTATAGACAGATGTATTTGCTTAATGAGTAATGAATTGACAGTAGCCCAGGAAAAATCATACGCAACTGGGAATTTGAAAGTGCTCTCTCTCAACGAGTTTTAAAACTCGAGCGCATGAAGGTGACCACCCGCCAAGTAGACTAAGAAAGAAAAATAAAAGAGAAAAGGAAAAGCATACACCATTATCCACTGAATCTTTAATTTTTTTTAGTTTGTTGTCCTGGGCATTTTCCCCAATAAAATCAACAAATTTATATTAGTAGAAATTATCAGAAAAAAATCTATATATTAGTAGCAGATCACCAAAAGAAGAAAAAGAAAACTGTGGGAAGACCCGTAAATGACGGCCTCATGAATGCGTTGAAAGTGTCAACACGTGAAAATGGAGCACATGCGCCAGGACGAATTGGGCTAATACTGGAAGAATCTGATAAAGTATTCACTTTGCTGGCAATAGCATGGACAAAGCACTATGGTTCCGCATGCGATATTTGACTTGTCTTTCTCGTGAGCTGGCCACGTGATATTTGAGCCCGAGGCATACTGGCCAGCAATAAACATTACCTGTATCCTCCAGTCCCGCGAATTATTGTAATGCTTTTTCTTTTTTTAACGTCACGCGGAAGGTACTATCGTCCAATTGACTTGTGGGTAGTCTTTAGATACTCGGTCCTCGATATATGTGATCTCCGTTCGACACTGAATTTTGATTTCGCTCTAGTTCATAAACATCTTCCTCTCATCCGCCGAAGATTTTGTGCTCCCACAGGAGGATGGAGAGAACAAGAGACTCGCCAGACGCAGCCTCCACGTCCGCTCGCGTCGATGACAGCGGTTCCTCATCGGGAGCCGAATATGAGGTTTTCTTGAGTTTTAGAGGTCCAGACACTCGGCTCTCCTTCACTGATTCCCTCTATTACTCTTTAGTTGGAGTTGGGATTCGAGTTTTTCGAGATGATGAAGAGATCCGAAAGGGCGAAAAGATTGGGGGCGAGCTTCTCGCTGCCATCAAATCCTCCAAAATATACATGCCCATTTTCTCTAAGAACTACGCATCCAGTGCGTGGTGTCTTCGCGAGCTCACACAGATGGTGAATTGTGCGAGCAAAGCGGCTGATAAAGTGATCCTACCCATTTTTTATGACGTGAAACCCGACGATGTGAAGCTTAAAGACGATGAGAAGCACAAAAGTTTGTACCTCAAAGATCTGGCGAAGTTCAGCCACGATCCGGCGAAGTTCAGCCACGATGATGTTCAACAATGGAAGGATGCTCTGACCAAGGTCGCAAAAATCAAGGGATGGGATTTGCAGGACAAAGGGTAAGAGCGTGGATTCCGGATCTGCTTTCTCTTCTTTATTCTTCTTTTTTCGGGGCAATTAAAAGCATATTTATAGATGTTCGCTAGAGAAGTACAGTTTGGATTGAGACGATAGACGCGTACTCATGATTTTTTCCTCCGTGTAATATTATACTGCTTACTGTCCCAAAAGAAAGAATGCTATACTGCCTTTCTTCCAGAAAGTTGGATTAAAAAAATTGGTTACTCTTTCATACGACGAGGATTGAAAGGTGTCAAAGGGAATTTTCTGCCATTTTTCTCTTTTAACTACTACTACGAAGCACACTATCAGTTATTCCGTTTTTCTTTCTTTTTCCTTGTGTTTAGATCCAATACGTTCGCAAGTTGAGACTTCCTTTTACTTTAGAAAGTGATCTTCCATTAGATAAAACCTCCCCATTCAGAAATCCGACTACTTTCGTGGCTACAATATACAACATGAGAGCTCATCCGCCACCTGTTTCACACTAACACTCTTTTGTCAATATGGCAGCCAAGGTGAAATCATCCAAACTATCGTTTCCGATGTTTTGACCAAGCTGATGAAGAGGAGAACTCTGCCTGATCAATTCGTTGGGATTCAGGATCATGTGAAAGCCTTCATGAGATTGTCACCGGAAGATTCTCCTGATGTTCATTACCTGGTCATCCACGGAATGGGTGGTATCGGTAAAACAACTCTCGCAAGTGCTATCTTTAACCAAATCTCCAATCAATTTGAAGGATGTAGCTTCCTCTCGGACGTTCGTGAATCTATGCGGCAAGGTAAAATCATGGACTTACAGAAACAGATGTTATCAGAACTTCGACTAGGCAAATCTGTGGAGATCCATAATTCTGTTCATGCTGGAATTGATACAATTAGCTCAAGGTTTCGTGAAAAGAAAGTTCTCCTTATTCTTGATGACGTTGATAAATGGGAGCAACTCTCTAATCTAGCAGGAAAGAAGGATTGGTTTGGTCCAGGAAGCAAAATCATTATTACAACAAGGAACATCAACTTTTTGCCAATCATTATTACAACAAGGGACATCAACTTTTTGCCAATCAAAGAGGAGGACAAAAAGACTAGCTTCCAAGCACATTCTGAAGACTTTAAATTTTATGAAATGACAGGAATGCATCCTTCGGTTGCTCTACAGCTTTTTAGTAAACACGCCTTCAAGACCAACTTCCCACTACCCGGCTTTGACGATATCTCACACAAATTTATTGGCAAAGCAGGTGGACTTCCACTAGCTCTTGTGGTGATCGGTTCCTCACTTCACAACAAAAGCATAGATTTTTGGAAAAGCACATTCAAGAAGTTAGATTTAGTGCCCAACCCGGATGTCCTCGATACATTACAGATTAGTTATGACATGTTAGATGATTATCAAAGAGAGATTTTTCTTGATATCGCATGTTTCTTTATTGGAGAAGAAAGACTCCAGCCCTACCATATGTGGAAAGCTTCCAGCTATTTCCCAAAACCTGACCTAGTTGTCCTTACTCGTATGTCATTGATAAAGATAGTGAAAAATGAGACATTTTGGATGCATGATCTACTTAGAGATCTCGGAAGAAAAATGGTTGAGAAGGAAAACTTCAAATTTCCAGAGAACCGTAGCAGGTTGTGGGAGCCCCAGGTTGCCGTTGACGTGGTTCAGTCGCAAGAGGTAAGCTATAGCCACCTTACTATTTTCTTTGGAAAAAATCAACCATGTATTTACCAACTGTTGCGAAGTTAGTTTCTTGTAGGTAAATTTTCCTGTTCAATTTTTTTTTTTTTTCTTTTTGGCAGATAAAAGAAGAAAAGGATTGTATGAGTCATTGATTGCAATATAGTAACACATCATGTCCAAAAGGTGGTGATAAGTTATATGGACGACACCAAAGCAATTAGTAGCAAACACTTCAAGGAGTGCGTTTGAATACAAAAACTGGTCAACAAATTACAGATCCAGATTGTGACTTCCTAGGCTATCAAAGCTTTTAAAGGCTGATTTTTTTTTTTTTTTCCTTTTGCTAAATTGGAAATCGAGGCAACATTACTCTTTGCAATGGGACCTCTTACTTGAAATTTGGTGATCGATTTAGTAATTCATTGTAATATACAATCTTTTGTTTATGGTCTGTAGAGTTTTCCTACACTGTATGAATTGAGTAATTAATGGTCCATCTCTAACATTTCAAACAATATACAAGAGACTTTTATGAGGTCTGTTGAATATTTACTACTATGAAAGCAAATCCTTTTTGTACATTCATCCTTTATTCTGCAGAATCCATAACGAGTCCTGAAACAAGTCTAGCTCCTGTCATCATCATCTTGCGACAGAAGTATGTTTAAATTGATCGATCAAAAATATTATTACGGGCTATACGGTATAAAGAACTCTTTGAACAAGTCTGAATAATCTGACTCTCTCTTACGCTTTTGTCAATTTAGATCTGTACAAAGCAATAATCCATGTTTCATTACTAGACATAATCAAGCTCTTCAAATTTGTACAGCACAATGTTTGTCGTCTAGTTCAAATGCTCACTTATGCTTTTCCAATCATCAGGGGACAAAAAATATTGTGGCACTCAGACTAAGGGGACTTCCCGAAGAGCAGACTTTCACGAGTGAAGAATTTTTAAAGTTGCCCAACCTAAGATTCTTGGAATTGGATGGTGGGAACTTGACGGGGGACTTTAAGAATATTTTCTCCAAGCTAAAATGGCTCTCTTGGAGTAATTGCCCTTTGGAATTAGATGCCAAGAATTTAGGTCTCAAGAAATTAGTCGTGCTTGAGCTTTCAGGAAATAACATTACCAAAGATTGGGCTGGATGGAAGACATACCTGGTATGACATCATACCATGCCGTTTACCTTTTCTAGCATTTGTCTTGCTGACCAAACTGACCCATTTGCCTTTCTTGACTTTTGGTTGATTTTTCTTTTTTCTTTTTTTCCCCTAGGAAAGCAAGAACTTGAAAGTTATACGGATCACTCAATGCCCCAACTTAAGAAGTACGCCTGACTTCTCAAAATGCACCAAGTTGAAGAGGTTGGTTCTTCAAGATGGCAAAAACTCGCTAGTGATCAATGGCTCTCTCTCTGAACTAGTGGTCGAAGGCTTCGGTCAAGATTGAAGGGGCTCAACAACTAAGCGTGTCTGCTTGCCCGGACTAATGGAGACTTAAGGTGTGCAGAAATTGGAATTGATAGGTTTTGTTTCTTACGAGATGCAGTTCCTTAGAGGTTGCTTAATCTATCAGAACTAAAGAAGTTGCGGTAATTCAATCTTGCACATTGTCCGCTGCAGAATTTGCTCTATCTACGTTTTCCAGACACGTCATTGACGGTTGAAGGATGAGGGATTCCTTTGCCTTTTGATGGCGATAACAAAGAGTGGAAGAAAACTCGGTCACGGTGTGGGCAATGTCGTCAACCAACTCTGGAAAGAAAGGGTTACGTGATATTCTATGGAAGTTGGTAAAGTTTTCTTTGGTTTCTTCTTCCCCTATATTTTTATTTTCTCTTCTTTTTCCTGGGCATTATTCTATATTTTCCTCTTATTAATATTCAGTTTGTAGCATGCACGTGTGTTCCCCTTAAGTTTTACTATAATTAAAGCACCAAACTCTTTTATAATGTTCGTGGATTTCCAAAGAAAGACCTTATTCATGATCCGTGGATCAATATTTATGTTGTTGTGGGAACTATATTGTGGTTCATGAATTGAATGGTGTATGTAGAAGTACTACTTAATGGAATAATGGTTGTTCAAAAAATGCTTAGACGGACTTTGTGTTTGCTAAGACAAATGGATACAATTACTCAGGGCAACGATATTTTCAGTTTAATAGTAGGTTCTACCACACTCTAAGAATCCATTTATTTTAAGAAAAATAAATGATTTGATTTTTTTTTTCAAAATATAGTTGCTTGTCTCGTTTATGATAATAAAGGGACGAAAAATATTTTTACCATCCTAGAAGATATTTAAATATAAGTTATTATTGGCAACTAGTACATGTGAAAATTCTTAATTAGCTAGTTGCCAGGACTATGAAACAAAGGGTTATCCTGGACCTATAGGACCTAATAACTTATTGGGTGTTCTTTTAATGGTTTCAGTACCTACAGGATTATTAACAATACCTTTTTTGGAGACTGTTAATACATTTCGAATCAACTGTTTATGATTCTTTGATAGAAATAAATCATAAAAAGGGCCGTGTTGCTACCATTTTGAAACGATTAAAAATCACCAAAGTAATGTCTAAACCCAATGATTCAAGGCAAAAGATAAAATATTTTGGAACAAGGAAAACTCTTTTTTTTAATTGTCTCGACAACTAGATCAAGAATAAGGAGTCCGATTCATCCTTCCCGAACGTAGCACACAACCAAGTGTGCTTGTTCCCCCTTCTTCGTTACCATGGCAAGCCTTTTTGAAATAACTTTGATGAGAAGAAAAAAGAAGGCGTTAAGAGACAAACTCTCTTGGCCGAAATTTATATTAACTGCATTGAGGATAAGTTCAAGACACATAAGGGCCCTAAATCGCCCCATCTATCCTCCTAAGGAGAAGTTTGGTTTCAAACCCGGTTTGAACAAGAGAAGTTGAAAATATTTTTCATTAACTAATTATTTTAAGTGATACAAACAGTTATTTAAAAAATATATTTTTTTCAGCTTAAGATCTAGAAAATTTTCTTTCATGACGATAATAACTTCTTCCATAGCTATTTATAACTTAATATGTAACGTAGGTGGGTAACAGTGGTGGAAATAGTTATAAGGCTGTGGAAATATCATTAGCCTTGTGTATGGAGATTAATTTAGCCAGTCATGTACGTAGTGAAGCAGAAAGGAAGGTCTTTAAAAGAAGACGGAGTCATCAAATTATTATTTGTGGAAACACGAGAGATAATTGCTGGAGTAAATGGCAAGCTAAAACTTCGTTTGGCAATGTATTAAAAACTTGTTGGAATTTACTGATGAAAATTATTAGAGAATTATTTCTATTTTAGTCGTATAAAGTAGTTGAAAATTCGAGTTGGCTTATAGATTGGTTTAATGCAACGAAATCGTGGTTATTTTCTTGATTTTTGTTGTAATTATGTTTGATGGTTATTACAATTATCAATTGGGCTATTCGCCTTATACTGAAAAATTATCCTGTAAATTGGTGATCAATGGAAACTATAGTTGATTATGGTGTCAGCAAACTAGCCATTGTGCTCGAGGCCGGAGTTGGGACTCGGTCCACTAAAGATCAATTCCCCAAATCACTAAAATTTGAACTTTCTTTGTGCCGTTGAAAAGTCTTTGAGAATTTTCTTCGGTACATTGTCGTGTACAAGTCGCCTGAAACTAAAAGTCAATCACTATACAGTGCAAAGAAACTATTCTTGCACCTTTTATCACGTGCCTATATCGACTCGTTCATGGCCATATTTCAGGATATAACATGCTCTATGGATGATTCTTTGGGAACAGACGCTCACCGTTGTTGAGTTGCAGTAAGCAAGTCATTTCTCTCCTTGCATCTACAACACATATATTCACACTCATGGAAACAGTCATCGATGTTAATTAAGGATTCAAAAGAGAAAACAAAGACATGGTTCTACTCAAAAAGTTGTCCTTATTTTACGTTGTGTTTGTAAGTGGCTCCAATATCACAGAGTGTTGAGATACTCGTGTGAGTTCTTTCGAAGGGTTGTGTGAGTTACGAAAACAAACGGTTGAACAATGAAATAGACAAAATAACAAATTAAATTGAACACCAAATTTATATGGTTTGATTATAGTGACCTAAGTCCACGGAAAGAATAGCAAAGAATTCTAATATAGATAAAGCGATATAACAGAAATTATAATTACATCCGAATCATTTGAACATTCTCAATGTTTCTCAAGCCCAATTATATCCAATAACTCACGTAATATTTAGTCTCACAATTCCTCATAAAATAATCTCCCAATGTCAAAAAGGAATTATGAAATTCAATTTTCTTCACATCAATGACGGCGCATTAAACAAACCCTTGAGAATTGAAATATAAGCCACCATCTGAAGAAAGTAAATTTTGCATCGGTTAAAAAGTCTACACCGAGCAGGAAAAAAGAAACTAGTCTAACTTGACTTTCCTTTTTCATTGTTTTGCTTGTTTAAGTTTAACCAAAGTTGCAAACTTCTCCAAATCAACGACAATCCGAACCCATGTATGGACTTTCCTAATCGAGACACATTCAGTTATCCAAAACAATTATAACCCACACTTCATATATTTTTAGTTTGTGTCAGATTTCATTGATCGGATCAAATTTGAGATATATTTTAACAATCTTTACCTTGACTAAGCATTTAAGCCAAGTCACCAATTGCTTTGCTAAAAATTTGAACTTTGCTGCTACTCTTCCACAACTCCCGATAGGCTCAACTGCCACTAACATCTTTCAAATCCAAGTCTCGCTTGAACTTCACAATAACTATGGACTTCGTCAGAACACCAACTCTGCTTGCACCTTGAGCTGCATCATAAGGATTTTTTAGACACAATCTCCTCAACCACAAATAAAGCAAGATTATCGTTACATCCATACATTCCAGGAGATCGAAACATACCTTCTCAATATTAGTTGCCATAGCAATTGTTGGCTCTATAGGCTTTACCTCACTATAAGCATTATCTGTGTCCATTATCCCACTAATACCCACTACCTTTGAAGTTTTTGGTTGCAACTCCACCTCAAGCTTAATACCATCCAGATCCATATGAATAACACATCTATCCTTAAACACTGAAAACTAGTCAAATGTACTGATAACGGGTGAATTTAATTCCAAGCACCATAATCAATAATCTGGCTAACCTTGTACATAACCTAAAAACATGCACTTTCTTGCTCTCCCATCGAGCTTGCCATCACTAAGTCAAACATAACAGAGTTAACCAAAAAATTCTTGAAATAGAATACTCAGTAACATTACATGACCGTACTTCATGAGTTCGACATTCAATTGCAGTCAAAGGAGATCTATTCACTAGGTAGCCTATCGTACTAAGCACATCCGCCAAAAATCTCTTAGCCATACTGAAATTAGAGAGCATTTTATGAGTCGTCTCTAGTAACGTTCTGCTCATCAACTTTGCAACCTATTGTGATTCGCTAGTATTAGTGTGGTGTTTCACTATGCCTTACTTCATGTAGAATTCGTTTAACTATTTCAAGCAAAACTCCATGCTAATATTCGTTTACACATGTTTAATCATCTTACTAGTCTCAGTTTCAATCAAAGTTCTCAACTGCCCGATTGTAACAACAACATCAAAACTGTGCCTTCGCACAAACACACAAGTTTTTCTCGAGTAATCATCCACAGCTATTAGTATAAATCCGGCACTCTTCCTTGAAGGAATCACGACAACATACGAATAGCCAAGTAAATCAACTCTATAATATCTATGGTTTCTCTTGTAGCCGTACTGAGATGCACTTTCCAGCATTGATTTAAGTCACAACAGTTACATAAATTCAATTCTTTAGCAACATAATCACATAGCAAATATATTTTACTTCCAAATGCATATGCCACAACTCGAGACTCTCGAACAGATGCATGCGACATCTACGCATTGAAATTTATCACTATCTCACCGTGAAGCTTGTACTGGCCATTGTACTTAATTCCTTTCAAAATTCCACAAGAAAATAAATTAGTCGTGAGATTTACATGGTTCAGTCGTAATGACCTATGTCCATGGGAAAAGTAGCGAAAAATTCCACTATAAAACAAGCGATACAATAAAGATTACAACCACACTTAAATCACTCAAACTTTTCCAGTGTTTCGCAAGCCCCAATTACATCTAATAACTGATGCAATATTTAGCATAACAATTCATCATGAAATAATCTTCCAACCTCACAAATGAGTTATGCACAAATCCTAACATAAGATTTTATGGCTCGAACACTAACTTCATCAATGTAAATGACAATTTCCCTCTACACCTCTTCGCACGGCAAGCATTCATACAAAAGCAACGCTTCAATTTTCTTGACATCAACAACGGTGCATAAAACAAACCCTTAAGCATTGATATATAAGCCACCACGAGATGGAAGTAAATTTTGCATTGATCAAAAAGTTGACACCGAATTGGAAAAAGGAAACAAGTCTGACTGGACTTTCCTTTTTCATTGTTTTGCTTGTTTAAGTTTAACCAAAGTTGCATACTTCTCTAAATTAACAACAATCCAAACCCACATTTGGACTTTTGTGATTGAGGCACATTTAGTTATCCGAAAAAAATGTAAGCCGCACTTCATATATTTTTATTTCATGCTTGGTTAAGTGTATGGGCTCAAACTCGAGTAATATTTTAACATAGAGGATGATCCTAAAGATTAAGAGGAAATATACACTGGCCATATGGTAGAATCTCGTATGACCATCTTGTAGCTATTTTTTACTCTTATATTTGCCTAATGTTATTCACCGTAATTAAATTGCATACAGTATCAAAGTCCTTCAACATTTAGGCAAAAAATTGCTCTGTTGAACCATACATTAAATTTGTCTGTCATGTCTGTTGATGTCATTCTTTTTCCAGATGTCATGTAAAATCAAATCATATTCCTTTTAAAAAAAAAAACATAAAGGGTCATTCAAATTGCTAAAGTTTTTCCCATAATTTTCGAAAATTGTCATATCTACCTACACGCAGTGTCAAAAAATAAAATGAAAAAAGAACTGGGAGCTTCCCAAGCCTGATATCGATACGGTTGAGAATAATCATACAATCTAATGAACCAAAAGCATAAAAATTAATAACTTGTATCTATTATAAAAAAATATTCAATTGGGCAAAATTTTCCCGACAGGGTTTTCTCAAACTAGATAATTGTAATTTGCAAACGCAAAAATTCTCTAATTTTTGGAAGAAGCTTAGAGAAGCTCTATCACCAGACACAATTAATTTTTACTAACTCTATTAAGTTGTTGGAGTTTCCATGTATTGGCAACCTGGACAACACATGTTTTCTTCCAACTTTCGGGTAAATTAGCCTTAGCCGGAGCCAATATATGATGTCGGCCCCATTTGGTACAATTTTTCCAAGGGACTTTAAGTCTTGGGAAAAATATGAGGCATTTGGCGAGTGTTTTTGAGATTCCCAAAGTATCGGCATTGAGAAAGCTAAAAGCCTAAGGCGGGACCTACATTGAGCTTTAGCATTTTCGGAATATTATTTTAAGGGCTTAATGAAATTTTTTTCTTTTCAATATTACCCTCACTTATAAATATGTGTTCCCCTTTTGCCCTCAAAAAGTACTGTTCATCTTCTTCCTTGGGCTCGCTGGTTCATTGTTGAGGAGAGGTCTTGGTCGAGGTCGTCTATCATCGAGGTCGAGATTGAGGGTCGGACATGTACTTGTCGGAGCTGCTATGGGTCAAGGAGGTCGAGGGTCGAGCGACCCAGATCTGGCCCTTCGACCATGGCCGTGCAACCTCAGCGTCAAGCATTCTCAAAGACCGTCGCTTGGTTTGCAAACGGTCAAAAGGGTAAAGCCTTTTCACCTCCAAGGTTGCAAATCGCCATAGGCTCTTAGGGGTGAAGCCCCCAAATCTGTAATCACATGCTCTTCACCTTGCTAAGATTGCAAAGGCCATGGTTGCAAATCCTTGGCATCGTGCATCCTCAAAAAACCCTAGATCGATGTTGCAAATCGCCAGTGGAGACTATGGTCGACGCCGGTGATGGTCAACGGTCGCCTTCAGTTGCCGTCAATGCCGACTTGTGGTAAAAGCGGGCGAAGCTCGCCCAACCCCCTGACTCTGCCATTGCTTGCCCATATCTGTTTTTATTCTTCTTCTTCTTTCTATTTTTTCGCTTCAAAGTTGTTTTACAAAATAGACACCAAAATAAGTTATCCAAACACTATTACTTTCACGAAATGTTCTTTCGTTCAAAGATATTTGAAAAAATGCAAAACCTTTCTCTCGACGAGGATGTCGGAGTACCCGCCATAGCTTTTGGTGTTGCCTTCGGACTCAAAGATGGTGCACGTGTGGACCAGCTTGGCGCAATAGTTCTCCAACCCTCCATGGCAATTGTCACATTCTCCACATGAGCCAATTAGGCAGCCATCGCCTACTCTCTGTCTCCAACTTTGAATTTGTTCACTTTGCGCCCAGCTTGAGTCACCACTCCTACAATTACATGGCTATAATAAGACCATAAAAAAAATTAATACTACAAAAAATCATCAACTAATATTTCTGTGAAAAATTTATCTCAAATTAATTTTTTATTCTCAAAAACCCCAAATTAATATACTTGCGACTAATTTATTCAAAATTAATTTTTTGACTATAAAATATCCTAAATTTGTACATTTGTTATAAATTCATCATCCGATAAATTAGGTTAATACCGTAAAAAACTACAACCGCTACACTTGTGACAAACGAAGAGTAAAACCCTAAACCAAGACACCCGCTTAACTATCACATGTCATCCAACTTGACAATTTAACAGTAAAATTTAACGGAAACTAATCAAGAATAAATTTATTGTGGGTGTATCAATCTAGGGTTTTTCGAAGTATTAACTAAAAAAAAGTCAAAAACGCAAAAATTGACTTCGATTAATTAAAGGGAAGATTATTGCCTCTTTGACTTACTTAATTCTCGATGCAGCATTTTGCCCCTACAATCTCTACTGTTGGTAATTATGGAGCAAGTTATATGTGAGAATAACAAGCTCCCAAATTACCTCGAGTAATATTGAGAACAAGCGGATGAATCGTAAACACACCTGGGAACGATAGGGTAGCTCGAAATCCCGTGTTCATTCTTAATGATGTGGAGGTCGGAATGGCAAATTCCACAGTAAAGGATCTTTCACGGTAATGTCATGCTTTCCATTGGCCTTGCAATGTAGAACATGTGTTAATGATAGTCGTGTCTCCATGCTCGTGCCCTGGATTATAAAAAAGCAAAAGCGAAAATACATACAAACCTTCTTGTCAAAGAGAAAGGACTCCTGAAGGTCTCTTCCCCATTCAGCTTTGACACCTCCATCTTCTCTTTTTCTATTCTCAGACTCAGATTATGTGTTGTCCTAAATTTCTTAATTTGGGTTAATCAAATCTCGTAAAAGCATAGGAAGGTTATATAGGAAACCGTCAGTTTGGGAAAATTCTCAATTCATTGTTTCTGCTTTTATTTTGCATTTTCCGTCTGATGTTTGCCAGTTGATTATTCTTGACTCCTCTCCAAGAAAGAGGATGAAAAGTAGATTAAACAGTGGAGTTGACTTTTTCTTTTGACCTGGGAATTTTGGGTAAAGTGGATTGGAAATTCCAAACGCAGGAACCAAATGAATTTGATGCGGTTCTTCTTCTCTTTTTTTTTTTTTTTTTTTTGGTCAAAAAGAAATTTCTATTGATTACCAAACATGAAAGGGAATCTCAAAAGTCATATTAACAAAGCAAACCCATAGAGCTCCAAAATAAACAAAAAACCAGAAATTAAGGTATTTTAACATAGCATGGTTGACAGAGATCATCACAAGCTTGTCCTGCAAGAACAGATTTGTAACTGGATTTAAGTGAAAGGATCGGCGGGCAGTCACCGAATCACACAGCACCATCAATAATAAGCACATGCCGAGATTTCTATCTATAATTACAGCTTTGCCTTTCGATAGTGTGCACCTAGGTTCGGTGTCCCCAACACCATTACTGTATGAAGACAACATAAACATATTGAAAAATCTCAGATCTGACACTTGTGAGAACGAACCTTGTAGCTAATGCAAAGTGCACTTTGAATAAGAACATGTTGAACGAGCATAGAGTTGACACCAAAGCTACTATGGACACCATTGAAACAAGAAGCGAAGTACTTATTCATGCAATTTGTGGTTGACTCATGAAACTTAAATTTCAATCACGTGATGCACTAAAATTTATTCTCTTTTAGAATTTGATACAACAATTAGCGTTGAGCAAAATAATCAAACCGAACCGAGAACCATCCAGACCAAACTGGTCGCTAATGGGCGTTCCCATAGTTTCTAGTCCAGTTTCCAATTCCTAAAATTTAAAACAAGTGAATATCAGTTTGGTTCCTGATTCCATATTTGGACCCACACACCCAAAACAAATCCATTTTTTTTTTAATTTCTTTTATCCTTATTATTACAAAACTAAAAACCCTAATTACTATTTCCTCATTCTTTATCTTTATTCTCCCACGCCAAAAATCCTAATTTGCCCATTCCTAATGTCACGCCCCAATCCTCGGCACGCCTGCACATCCTTCACACTTGGTCGATTTTATAATGCGATATCCCGTGACTATGTATCGCCGACCCTTTCATTTATTAAGCATGCGGAAGCTTATAAATCCCCTACAATAAAACAATGGGATAGAAAAGCAGGGCCATATTTTCCATATTGAAACTTATAACCAAACTTTTATACAATGCACAAACCAAAGCACTTCACCACTTTTTACTCTAAACTCTATTCACATCAAAATAGAGATTTCAAAAGAAGATAAACTCTCAGTCCATCTGGGCCGTACTCAAGGCCCCTCTCAGGATTATCTTCTTCTTCCAAAAAATCCTTCTCCGACTCCTCCTCCTCAGCTCCTCAGCGGGATCCTGAAATGTTTTCCCCAAACTGGGATGAGACTACGTCTCAGCAAGTTCTACCCCACTAAGACTCAATTAGGGAACCAATACACTACTCGGTTGCCTAAGCACAGCACGAGTCAGAGGACTTACCTTGGCCTCGAATCCCACCTGCATGTTAGCACAGATCAAATAGACACCCAAGCAATCACCTCACAGATCGAAGCATCGATCAAATCAACCTAGTCAATTACATGTCAACAAGACCACTCACGGTCATTTCCATCCAATCAATCAATTCACAACATCATATCAAAACAATGATCAATCGATCTAGTCGATTACATGACATCACGACCCATGCTTGGTCTGCATATTCAACACTATCTATAAAGTCCTATCAAATCAGGACTGCTCACCCAAAGTTGATAAATAGATAGCATAGCTCACCCAAAGCTGATAATAAGGTATAATGCTCACCCAAAGCTAGCATATCGCCCGAAGGCCGATATAGTATACCGGTATACTGCTCACCCAAAGCTGACATATCGCCCGAAGGCCGATATAGTATACCATATGTTCACCCAAAGCTGATAATATATTGCTCGCCCAAAGCCGATAATAAGGTATACCGCTCACCCAAAAAGCCGGCATATCGCCTAAGGTCGATATAGTATACCCGTATACTACTCACCCAAAGTGACATATCGCCCGAAGGCCGATATAGTATACCATCTCCATCGTCCAATATTCCCATTATTTTTATCATACCCGATAAAACAATTCGTGTGGACACACGATCGTTTAATAAAATATTATAATTTCATTTTTCATAATTCCCACCATTCTCTATAGCCCACCAAAACACTTTTGGTGTTGTCAACCGTCACCCGGTTATTTTCCAATTAATAATCAAAGATTATTCCATTAGAGAATAATTCTCAATTTCACAAATAATTCAATTCAGCACAAAATAAAGCTCAATTAAATAAACGAACTGCGCCATGACAATCAGCACGAAATTTCGGTCGCTGGCTATCTCAGCCTTAATTTCCGAAAATAAATAATTAATTAATTAATTTCGAAAATTAATTAATAAATATTAAAAATTCAATTTATCTTAAAATAAAGTCCAATTAAATAAACGGACTTCACCACTACATATCAAAGATAATATTCCAAATACACTAGCCATCTCAATTGAATTTTCGGAAAATAAATAAATAATTAAATAATTTAGGAAACTAATTAATTAATATTTAAAATTCAATTTAGCTCAAAATAATGCCTGATTAAACAAACGAACTCCACCACGGTCATCAGCAAAATTTTCCGGTTCCGGACCATCTTAGTTGAATTTTCGGAAAATAAATAATTATTTAATTTAATTCCGAAAATTAATATTTAAATACCAAAAATCTCACTTAGGCCCGAATCGCCAAATTGAAGCCTGATTAGGGGTCGGAAAATTCCCGAGATACTTCCAATAAATAGTAGACCATGTCTACTTGCTAATTGCACAATCAATTTAACTAATTCGCATCACAATTGACTAATAAACACTAATTCATACTAATCTAACTACATAAATATAATTAATTAAAACTAAACAACCCTTAAGCGTAATTAGTCCACTAAGCAAGGATTAGTGAGATTACTCACCGAATTGTGCGCAAATCGAATCAATCCGATGGAGGCGACGCGAGGAACAACAAACTCCAAAGCGGGCCTCGGGTTCGGAGCCCAGAAACGGCCCAAAATGACCCACGAACCGGCTGGAAACCCACTCGCGGGTTTGCTGGTTCTGCCGCAAAACAGCAAGAAAGAGAGAGGGTTGGGGGCGGCAAGAGGTCGGGAAGGTAGGTGGTGGCTTGGCGAGGCCGAGCGGTGGCCCACGGTGGCCGGAGGTGGCCGGATCGTGGCTTGTGGTGGCTGAATCGAGCTGAACAGAGGGCGGCACGAGAGCTGGACGGCGCACGGCGGGGACGGCAAACGCGAAGGGGCGGTGGCGGAGCGCGCGGCATGCGCGGGTGGTGCGGACGGCGGCCCGGCGGCGACGGCGAGCTGCTCTTGTGCAGCTTCTTCTTCTGCTCCTCGTGCGGTTCGCACCAAGAAGAACGAAGAAGGAGAAGAAGAAGGTAACGTGGGGGAGGAGGCAAGAAGAGAGAGAAGAGATAAGGTTGAATGGTCAAAGGGAGAGAGAGAAAGAGAGAGTTGGCGTGGGGAGGGGGTGTCCGCACGAAGGGGAGGGGAGAGGAGAGAGAAGAGAGAGAGAGAAAGAGAGAAAAGGGAGAGAGAGAAGAATTTAAATAATAATCTTATTCTTTTTCTTTTCTTTTCTCTTTTCCTTTCCTTTTCTAATTTCTTTTGGCCTTTGATTTTTCCTTCGATAATTTCTTTCTTGGAATTTCGCACATTAATAATTTGACTGACGATGATTGAGTCCAAAAATTTGAATTATTACACGCTCGAATATTCGATTCTCGAACAAAATCAAATTCCATGATTAAAATCGACCGGACGTGATTTGGTCCAATCCAACTAATTAGGTAACTTTTAGGGATTTTACCATGGATATATCCCTTAACGGCTTTACCCAATAAGTTAGTTAACTCGTGAGTGATCAGCTCAGAGAAAAAGGACCATAGGCACGCCGACGATATGCACATTTCATTTTATCGAAACGAGGTCGAATTTCAGGATATCACACCTAACTTCAAGTGAAGCTCAAGAACTTTGTGGCAAACTCCTAAACTTGGTTCTTGATGATCATTATAGTTTTGTTTGCGCAGATGATCATCATTTTTAGCTTACCACTTTAGACTTTGCAATAATATTTGCAATTTTGCAAGGAATAGGAAAAAATGAGAGTATACCACCAGTTCCTAGACCCACCCGAGAACTAGACCAAACCATTAGTTCAGTGCCCCAGTGAGTCCAAGACAAAGTGGGTGGTTCCCGCCTTTATGAACTGAGAAGAGGTCCTTTTGGTCTGGTTTCTAGTTTCAAGGTGAGAACCTGCCTCCTTAGGACCAATCATCCCTAATGACAAATTCAGGTTCAAAGATCTTTCTCACTACGGATAGAAATAATAATACAATAACAAAAATGCAACAACTATCTCTACAATAATAAAAAGAATGCCACATCCACTTTTCGGCGGAATTTCATGGGTTGTAAAGAAATTTTCATGCGTACACAAATGTACTAGAATGTACAAATCATTATTGAAGCACACAGATCCATGCTCTTGAGAGTGGTCTAAATAGAATGCGCAAATTTAATATGCTTACATGTGGAAACACCGGGCGGTACACACCACAGCCGTCCGCTATTACAATGTGTAAGACCTTTTCTTATAAACTCAGACAGTTCAAAAGTATTTTCCTCCTCGTCTTACCGGTGACCTTTAGCTCGTTTGGAACTCACATTTGGCATCAGCTCCTTATAATGCCTTTGCAGACTAGAGATGCTTCGTCGAGCGCAATATAGATCTTGTCCAACAGCCTCCAAATCTGTTGCAAAGACTCTTGTAAATTGGTGAAAGATTTGTATTCACTATTTTATTTGGCGTGTCCTATAAGCACATTTGATAAGCAAATCGAATCTGCACCATGTCCATTCCCTGAAACAGCGCCCCTGAACATCCAGGCATGACAAAATACAACATAAGTCGAGTTACGAGATTTCTCGACTGAAACGGAAAAGCAATCATCAGAATACTAGGAACTTCATTTCCCTTACATCGACAAGTTTCACCATCACATCCCTCAATCAGCTGTCAGCTCTTTAAAACAATGGACATGGAACAAAGAGTAACAGAAGGCGGAATTCCTAACCGCGAAGCAATTGGGTAAACATATCATACACTGATGAGGCAACTACAGCCGTAATTTGTCTGTGAATTAGTAGTTTTCATGAATAGACAACTAACAAGTTGAATGCTCTCACACAGATCTTGCCATATTAATTCGCCTGCAGAAAAGCATCAACTTGAAGACAATCAAAGCATCAGTAACCTTTTCTTCCGCTTTTCTTCTCCAAAGGAAAAACACAAACTTGTTTCAAGAGATTATCATAATTACTGCGACAGCTCGAGGTTTGGTCCACGATCAACTATTTCTCCTTTAGAGTCGCCAGAAAATGCATCAGGATATGTAGCAAAAAGCTTTGCCTTCATACTCCTGGAGTTACAAAAAGAAAAGAAAATTAGATCAGTTTATTGACATGCAGAACTATGATCTCTAATTTAACCTCAAGAGCTCATAGGAGGCAACCATTCTATAGAATCGGGGAAGAAACATTACCAAACATGACTGAGAGGATTCTGGGTATATGAAGCACGCATGAAGAAGGTCCCAAGATAAATAATCACAAGTAAAAAATGAGCTAAGCAACTATGATTATGAATGGGATTCCTACAAAATCTTGAGATCAGATTGCCCTCCTGAAGATAATATGCGATTCCCTCATATATATATGGGTTTCATCTTTTTTCGTTGTAGAAAAGCTGAGTGAAAGAGAAGATGTTGAGGAAATGCAACCAAATATTTGTGCAATACACAGTACCAATTCAAGTGTACAGGGGCAAGTAGTTGTCATGGATTGCTGCATGCTTCAGATGAAGCTCAGTATATGACTGTTTATCTAGCTTATCTATTTCATCAGTTACCACTAAAAAATTACTTCCAAAGATAACGTTAAAATTTTGGTTGCCCCTTACATGTTCATACTTTTCAATGTGAAATCTTGCAAATTCTCTTAATTTCATTATTAACTATGAGAACTGTGAACTTGTGTTCCTTATGAAATTTTTGAAAATCAAACAAAGAAATCACATCCCATTATTATGCGAGGTATACATGGATTTTACATTGGAAATCCTACTTGAAAGAACCCCACTCCAATGACCGTGATTCCATTTCATTCCACTCCACTACCTTCAATTAACATCACCTACGAGAGAAGAATAACGGCTAAAAAGATCCAGGAACTTAATAAAAGTGGAGTATGACTCAGATATCAATATAAGCACCTGCATATCAGACTAACATGTAACATGAACTTTATTTTACTTTTCAAGTTTAAGTTTTTCTTTCAAAACTTTTTAAATTAGTATACAACTTATCTCAGCTTGCAGATGCTTTTTAGGTCATCAATCCCTTCTTTAAACCCTTAAGCACAGACAACACACTTTTGTCAAATTCCCAAGTTATCAGCAGTTATTCAATCCAGAAACTGCTGAAAACCTTTCATTACCTGGTAAAAACCAAGCATTCATTTTAACCATAAACTCCACCGATGCCTCCCTTTGCTGTGGAAGCACAGACGGACATGTGAACTGGTATTTCCATGAAAATTGGGAAGGCAGAACATACAAAACACCTAGGCACGGTTAGTTCTTCCGGTCCGAGCATGTATGTATCAACTTAAATGACACTAAGTTAAAAATCTAAGCTTTAGTCTTCAGTGTCACTAGGAAGTTAGACCAGAGTGAGTACCTTGATCATAACCTGGCAATTCATTTAAAGGACATGACTAGCAATTTCTAGAAGATATCCTGAAATAGTCCAATGAAATCTGCATTCTTTACAGAATTTGTCGACGGCAAAGTCAAACAAGTGAGCAAACATACGCTATAGCAACCATGATGAGAAAGACCAGTTTATAGGCTCTTTATAGTAAACATACTTGTTTTGTCATGTGAAATTATTCAATGTATTTGAGTGATTGTGAAGTAACATCTTCATCAATAAATGGGCTACAAGTTATTAAAAAAGAGTGGAAACATCATGAGCAGACATAACTAGGCACAAGCAATTGACTACCAAGATGAACATTAACAAACATTTAGGTCCCATGGCCAGGATAACAATATAGATACAATAAAGCAAAGAACCACATGGAGCACAGCATGTGTTCCCAATGATTTATCCAGCAATATGTATATCAGCAGTAAACCAAATGACTACCTTATGGTGCTGCTTTTCTTTAGTTGGAGACCTTTCAGTATTATAACCTCAATTAACTACAAAAAGAATAGTTGTTTACACGCAATTGAAACATCCCTGAGAAGTGAAGATACCCTTGGATAACAAATTATCAATTCATTGTCCAAGAAATTCTAAAATGGAGCATATCATAACTTAAAACTTAAAAATCAAGACAACCAATTATTAGCCAGCATGTCACAACGATAAGAATGCAACCAAAGATAGTAATAATGTACCGTAGCTTCTGAAAGATGTAGTCAAGGTCTGACTTCATGGACCTCAAGAGACGGGTATTTTTGGAGAAATCACCAGAAACCTCGTTAAAGCAATTCTCAGAATATTTATCAAAATGTGAGAGCACCTCATTGCTGTCCTGTAGCCTTCCCAAACTGCAATTTGAACCACAAAACAGGAAACAACCATCAAAAGAAGATAATATTACAATCAGCAATCCATCTAGATCAACCAGGCTGTCCAAAGATGTAATGGTAAGAACTACTCCGCACATCATCCAACAGAAGAATTTTACCAACATAAGCAATCCACCCAAAGGAACGAGTAACCCATTCAAAGATTAAAAAGGGACAAGCATGTCGCAAGTCATCCACAGTGAGGAAAACAGTAGAATATGTACTTGTGTAGCACATCGACACAGATATGATTAATCTAAATTAATTATGCTAAACATAGACAGCCCTCATTCTTTTAACTATCAATGGTTAGAAAAACAGGTAAGCGCAGAAATCTCCCATAACCAGCCGAGTAAATGGCCAGGATCATTTCATGGAACAAATATACAGCATGTATGCAGGAATGTAATGTGTGTTTGAAAGTATGTACATACTGATGTACTTATGAAACTATCTATATTAAAGGTAACCTATATGTATCAACATTTACATGTGAATGTCTCCAATCAGATAATTTTCTGGTCTTACAGAGTCATTCAACATTTGAAGCCACTTATTTCCAATTTATCTTAGATGTCCACCCAGAAGATCAGATCCTCTATACTAGTCTAAAGATTTTGAACCCAAGCAGCAGAAAGCCTTTTGTGATAAAGATATCACCATAACCAAAACATGATCCTACGTAGTGCAGACTTGCCCAGGCTCCAGTTCATAATCAAGTGAGATGAACAAATACAACAAGAAGTGTAAGTCCACTTCCAACAGGTTTGGCATTCTTTACACTTAACTGGAATCTAAAGAAGAGAATGCCTAGTTCTCTTATCACTTCATCTGCTTCTCCTTTTCCACTCTAGATTGACTCTATTTTTTATTACTCAATTTATTTTACAAAATCTTCGGGGCTTGCTAAATGAGAACTAGCCTACCAGACCTAAAAGACATATCTAAAGCTAAACAGTCATTCTATCAGGCATTCAGATGATAGTTAAAAGTGCATGTTTTTAATAGTTGACCCAGCATAAAGAATCGCAAGTATGAACCTTGGTTCAGAAAAATGACCCATAATACTGCATTAAATCATAAATACTGAAACTCAAATGAACCAATCATCTAACTTTGAACATCCACTTTATGCATTGATGACTGGGAATAAAGAAAAATGGCAATTTGAATGAACCTGAGGTAGCTTCCTTATTCATAGACGAGAACATGATGAGACAGATGTAAGGGAGAATGCAGGATATTTACTAAGTGAAAGGATTTGCCTATATAGATAGATCATAGTGAAGAACAAAAGTACAGACATAACTCTTTCCCGACCAAAAATTTCCAACAAAAGTGAAGCTTTTCCTTCACTGGAAACCAAACGATTTTTTAGGAAAATCCAGAAGTTGGACCTCTTCTGTGCATTTCTCATATTTATTTGTTTTTTGTTGACATTGACCCATACTAACTCCTTGGCAGAGCTATCTGTTAGGTAAATTTCCTAAATGCTAATGCAAAATTCCACTAGGCATCACTTAAGTTCCAGAATTCAACACCGCCTTCACTTTTATAGTTTAAATTCTGAACAATTAAAAAATGCAGTATGCCAGGTCCAAGGAAGAAACTACAAGATCCCACCAAGAGAGAGAGAGAGAGAGAGAGAGAGAGAGAGAGAGAGAGTACATGAGGTGCTGTATTTGCTTAAGGGAATCAACATAATGAGGGTCTTGAACTCTTGAGAAACCTCCACTGATGCCTCTTTTATCGATTCTTTCTCAGATTCTTCCATTGTGTAAAAACTTCTACACATTGAGAAAACTTCAAATAAATGGCATGTAACATGTAACTGCTTACAATTTTTCAATTTTGAGCAACAAATGGTAACTTGACATTAAAACCAGACCATACAGTTCGGGATATGAGAGAACCACAATCAATGATCTCCTTCTCATGTATTTTGGTTTTTATAAAGCCCAAATCATCAAATTCAGCAATCCACTATTATTTTTGACAGGTAAGGTGGGATGTGCAAATAGGAATCGAACAAAGACCTCTTGGACCTTAGTGAGTTGGACCACAACTACCCAACAACAGCCAGTGTGAACAGCTATGATTAATTGTGTTAGAATGCCGGAACCCAAAAAAATCCTAAGATTGATAAGACATTTGAGATAAAGATTACTCTCTAGGTAGTCCATGCTGTATAAGTTCACATAGTATTCCATCAAAAATGGCACAAGAAAACTGCTAACCCTTTTTTAGGATCAGAAACTGCTAAAGAAAATCAGTAAAGGTTTGAAAAGGTGAGACAAGGTGATAGGAGGAAACAAGCAAAGCCTACCCCTCACGTACCGCCTTTTAGATTATTGGACCATAATCTATTAAGGTGGGTCCAGCAATGCGGGAGATGACTCGTTAACATGTACATGAAATGACAGGATCCGAGTACAACCTAGAAAGTAAACCTATATATAGCAAATGCATAAAGAGAGGATCACGAAATGGCATATCCTGCCCTTGGAGAGTCGTACAGAAGCTTGCAAAGCTGATCACACCATGTAAATGCTAGCAACTTCCTTAACTTCTTAAGCAGACGCTGAATCGGCAGCCACATCGAGTACTAAAGCTTCAATTTGCTGCAGAGCAGCAACAAGATTGAACATAAAGAGCTCACACGATCTAAAACGCCATAAGCCGCTACAAATCGTTCCTTTTTACCTGGGTGGACATCAAATTACAACCATTATGGAACAAAACATCATAACATCATTATCAACTCCCCCCCGAAATTGTTACCTTGAACTCAGCTTCTTCACATCACGCTCCAGTCATTGTGGGGCGTTTAATCTGCACGGAGAAGTTTTCCGAACAGTAGAGATTCGCGAGGATAACGGTCGATCCCGTTTCGTGATCACAGAAGAGAGAGAGAGAGAGAGAGACTCTGCGTTGGTTTGAGTAATCGAATGTTTTTTTTTCCAAGAAGTGGGGGGAAGAGAAAGGGAGGAGAATTGCTGTTCCAAATCCTAACTAACGAGTTCTCTCTCCCTTTACCACATGGGAGTCGACAAAAACTCCGGCAAATTTGAGAATTGAATTTTTTTTTTCTCCTCAAATTTTTTTTTTTTTATGAAGAGCATGCCCTTGTCGGCTTACCGATTCGGAGTCTCATGGGCCTACGAGGTGGAGGCCCAACAATGACTATACATTGGGGGAAACTAACCTGGCAACCCATCGCCAGAGCCTCCCACTTGAATCACGGAGCCGATAGGGAGTTTGAATCTAGGACCTCCGGAGAGGAAAGGCAAGCCTGCAAGCCCTCAACCATCTCAACCATGTGTGGGTGGGTTTTTTTTTGTCTTTTTTTTTCTCCTCATCTTTTTATGACAAGGGGTGTGGAGAAACGTCTTGAGCAATTCGACTAATCTCCATCAAGTGTAATACTCTCTGGCCGTATATGGATTGAGTAATTAGAGCTTAAAACTTAAATTTTGCTGCAAATGAATGTAATTATATTTGTATATATTTCGAGGTGAATATCCTATCAAAAAATACATAATTATTTTCACGAAAGTTGTGAAGAGCCGTATGAAGTGAAAATTGCTTTTAAAGTTATGTAAGATGATAGAGAAGATCCTTCAAGATTCCATAAGGTGCACATCATTTCAACCCTCACGTGGCCCAAGTTCAATGTAGAATATATGTAAAAGGCCACAAATGAGTTATGTCATTTCAGCATAACCCTCTACATATCAAAAATAGTCATTCGGTCCACACCTTGAAAGCAAATATCAATATTTAATGTTTAATTTCAAAACTATTGCCACGCTTCCTATCCCATGAAAGGCCTACTAAGTTTCTACCTTGGTGGAGGTCTCTATCAACCTTGGCTTGGCCCAAACAAGACGTTACCAGAATATTATGCATACTCACAACACATCAATCAATTCACATCATAGACAGAAAATTAAAACCACCGACACATCCTTCAATCATTCACAAAGCCGTCCTAGTGCCGTTCCTCAGGATATATAGACACGATTTGGTCGTTCCGCGCTATGGAGGAGCTCCAAATTTATTCATGCGTCCACTATTATAAACCAATGAATTGTTAGCGACTTTTCAAGCATCCCGATTAATCCCCACTTGGTGTGACAATCTCCTATTCCCTTCCTCGCACAAACATGATAATTATCGGCTATTTGATGATTATTGTCTTGAATGGGATTAGTGCGAGATTAGATCAACTCCGAGCTTATTAATGTGTTGTTTCTCCTTTTGTCAAGCATATACAACCTATTTGATTAATGTCCCTCAAATACCATCGTGAATTAATTTCTAGAATTGCTTAATCGGAAGATGTTTTGATATATTCCCAAATGGTTTTTTGGGAAGAAACTTTGGTTTAAATGGGGTTTGAAAATATCATATTCTATAAAAGATTTTGGACATTTTCTTTAAAAAAAAAAAAAATCAGACTGGTGAAGGACTCGAGCAAATGGCGAGCCAAATCAGGCATCGACGGCCCTAGGGTTGCACGGCCCGGGCAAGCTAATTTAAATGAAAATATTGTTTTCTGGGAATCTTGTTACTCTCAATAGATGGAAAATTATATGGTTATGTTATTTTTCATGGGAAATTATTAGGTTCTATTTGATATAGTCCCACCTTCTTGGGGAGCTAGAGGTGGGGACGTTTAGTTTTAGGTATGGAGTTCGACTCCTACGTTTTACAAAAAGACAGGACAAAAGCCTAAGAGTAAGTTGAGAGTTAGAATAAGACTAATAAAAAAGAGAGAATAGAGCTTATTAGAGTGGGCTTAGGGCTCGTTTGGTTCAACTTTGGAGAAAATGGCTTTGTATTTCCCCAAGTATCTTTAGAGGAATGGGCATTTAATGAAGGCAAAGGTGTTTGGATACTCTATTTTTGGTATATTTTGCAAAGTAGCTTTGAGGTGAAAAGAAAAAGGAAAAAAAGAAAAGGAAAAAGGAGGAGGAGATGTTGAAGCAGAGGGGAACGAACGGGGGGCAGCCGGAGGCGGTGGTTGTGGTGGGGGAGGCGGCTGGTGGCAGTGGTGGTGGGGAGGCAGCGAGTCGAGCGACCCAAGTGGCATCACCCGAGGCCGCGACCCAAGCGACGCTTCTTGGTGACCAGCTCTAGCCGGCTGAGCTTCACTAGTGGAGCAACAAGTCCAAGGAGGAAGACGATGAACAGTAATTTTTTAGGGTAAAAGAGGAAAATGCAATTATCAGTGAGGGCAATATTGGAAGAAAAAAATCATTAAACCCCTATTTAGCATTCTGAAAATGCTGAAAGCCCAAAACATGTCCCCATTTGCTTTGTGCTTTCAGCATTTCAAATGCAAGTATTTGGCCAAAGAGACCTCCAAATGATGAACCAAACACCTAAAATTGTTCCCAAGGGGCTTGATAATTTATTTTGGTTAATGCAATATTCTATCAAGTTAATATCTTTTCATATAATAATTTATTTTGGTTAAAGGCGTCATCCTTTATTTTATGAAGGAAAGCCGATCATTCCCCTAAATTTTGCATACAAATATGGGGTGCGACATTGAACCTTAAGAAGGTGACCATATGATGTTATGAACTACTGCAAAAATTGGTATGTTCTATTAGGTGCAAGTTGTAAAGTCTATAAATACTCAAGCCGTTGTGAGCTTCTAAAAGAAGAGAGGACAATTACTTTGCTCATGGTTCGAAAGTTACTGACCGGCAACTCTAGAGAGAATAGTCCCCTACTGAATCCTAGTTGCCTATTTCTAAAATCTTCCTAATTCTTCTAAAATGTTCAAACCTTTGGCCGAAATCATAGTCCAAACACCCTCGGATTAAGGATCCCTCTCGCACATTGAATTTATCAAACTTAAAAGTTGATCGTCTAAATTTAGCGAGTAAATAAATGAAACATTCATGTGCAGGATATATTTGTCATTTCATTATCATAAACTCTGAAAAAGTGGCCTAAAAGAATAACTTAATAAGAAAAGGACCACAATAAATAATCATTTGTTGAAACATTCTTCCCGTAAAAGCTGATCTCCTGCATTAATTGTTAGTCATCTAATTGGGCCTGATAATTTAAGAAAAATTACTCAATCAATTTTAAATTTATAATATAACTATCAATTCAATCATGAAAATTTTAATTTAGTCAATTTAATCCTAAAAATTTTAATAATTTTTCAAAATAGTCAATTTGGCTAATTTTGTCTAGAAAATTCTGATGTGACAATCTAGTTATCTCCGTGTTCTATGTGACAAGGTCAACATTTAATGTCGAAAACTTAAGTGAAACGACGTAATTTTGCATTTACTTTTTAATTTGTTGTTTTGTTTTGTTTTGTTTTCATTTCCTATTCTTTTCTTCTTCTCTAATGTTGATCTTCTCTATTGGTCCTCTGTCTAATTACTTTAAGAATAATTGCGGCCCACATGATATTATTAGTGATTTAATAATTATTTAAATGCTATATATATATTGGTTATGAAAAGTTGCAATTTTTATTAAGATATCATATGAAAAGTTGTAACTTTTGTGAAGATAGAATATAAGAAGTTGCCTTTTTTTATAAAGACAGAATATCTTATGTGTTTTGACTGAAGGCACTTATTAAAAACATCTATTAATAACTCATAAATTGAGTCTAGTCCTCTCTCCACCCATACAAAAACAAAGTTGTATTCTATCATCCATCAGATTAAATACGTGGGTTAAGGGAGAGGAATCAATTTTTATCGTTTCTCCTATTTCCGCAAGTAGTAAAAAACTAGAGGATATTGCTTCCTTGAGGTAATTGGTATGGATGAAGATATGTCTTAATCTCTCATATCGTGATCATGAAAATCTAAAATTCTTTTGTTAAGAATTTCCACGCTATCAATTACATTATTGCTAACAATCGCAACTTTGATGGTTGCATATACGTTTTGAAGTAATCTCAAGATGAACTTAGTCACGGATCGCTGTTTTCTTCCCTGCAAAATGAAGTGGAAATCGTGGATTCATATTATCGTCTGTGCATGTGTTTGCAGCGTGGATGAATGTCTACCTTGTATCTTGCAATGTTCTGGGATGTATATCAATGGCCCCTAATCATCCTAAATCCATTCATTTGAAGTTTGAGAAATCTTTTTTCTTTTTTTTTTAAAGATGTAACCTTAGATGCCGGTCTTTCTGTCCATTCGTGTCCACCTCTCCCATCCCCACCTTCGCAACTGTCGCGACCAATTTTTTCGGGCTTTAGACCACCTAGGGTTTTGGCTAATGGATTGTTAAGCCTAAACTTAACTTGGGCTCTCCCAAGCCCATACCAATTTGCGACTTTCGGTTCAAGTTCTTAACATGCAATTGATTTTCAATCGAGTCGCCACTAATCTATTTTTTGGTGGGTCGATTAGAAACCCAAATAAAGTAACGGGAATTTACTTTACTCCTACGAACCAGAGATTTGGGTACGGGGACTTGGTTACACTAAATTTCTCTAACGCCCTTTCGGTACCATTATTTTAATTTCAAAAAAATTTTTGCGAGACAGCTTGATTGATTTTAAACTATTTTCCTAACATGTGAGGTTATCATGCGGGTGCGCAAACCACCAATTTAACATCTAAGAAATAATAAATAATGCAAAACTTACCTCATAACAACGAAAGCATCTGCAATGTTAATTCAAAATCAACATCAACAACTTTGGATATGATTTCTACTTAACACGCAATTTCTTTTTTTTGTTTTCACTTATTTAATGAAAATCATGCAATATGCAATGCAATATTAACTAAATGACCTATTAAATGACCTAAATTGATGACATGATTTTTCATTTTTAATTAAATGGGCCTAAATAAAAACTAATTTAAATGACATGCATCTTTCAAGAAATTCAAAATCAAAAAAAATGTGGAGATTATGACAACTTTAAGATTCTATTTTTATATTAAATTAGGTTAAACCGCAATTTTTTATCTTAAATAATAAAAACCAAAATCCATCTAAAAAATGAAATCTTTATTCTAAGGCATTTTTGTATTTTTCTTGAAATTCAAAATTAGATGAAATGTGAAAATTACTTAATTAGATTAAGATCCTATTTAATTTATATTAGGAATTAGGTTGAACCACATCCTAATTTAAACTAAAATATTATCTTAACCCAAATAATCCTAAAATGCAATCTATTTAATAAAATACCTAAACTTATAGTAAATTAAGAAATTATCTAAATTAACTTAAGTGCAATTTCTATCCTAATATGCAATGACGTGCAAAATATACCCTAATTTTACATGAATTATGCATGATAATTTTTTATGTTTTTCCTTTTTTCCCCTTTTTTTTTAAAATTTCGAAATTAATAATTGCCAAAATAATTAAACATGCAATCCAAGTTTTTTTTAAAGAAAACTAGCAACCTAAATTAATTGATTTGATTTTTTTTTTTTTGAAAATTCGAAATAAAATACCTATTATGAACATGCAAACCCTAAAACTACATTTTTTTGATTTTTTTTTTAAAGAAAGCTAATTTAAGTAACACCACAGCAAATCAAGCCATATTGATATCCAAATTGACGAACCATATCTCGAGCATGAGATCGGGTTGGCCAATTTCACATAAATCACGAATCGAATCTCGAGCGGGAGATCGGATTGGCAATTTTTAGGTAATTGCGAGTCGGATTTCGAGCTTAAAAATCGGATCGACAATCACTAATTTTAAGGCAATTTCATATCATGGAATTTCAATTTCACATTAAAGGAATAATTACACTAAAAAGATAAAATAAAATAGCAAAAATAATAAAATAAAAATAAAATAAAGAAAATACCTAAATTTTCTTTTACTTTTCTTTTTTTTTTTCTTTTCTTATTTCATGAAAAAGAAAAAGAGAAAAAAAAAAAAAATAAAGCTGGTGGGTCCGGCGAGGGGAAATCTCCGGCTAGGGTTCCGGCGAGGCTCCGGAGGGGCGATGGCGGCACGAGGTAGGGGTGCCGGGGGTCCGGTCGGCCGCGGGCGGTGTCACGAGGCGGCGGGAGGCGCGGTGTCGCGGGCATCCGGGTTGCTGCAACGTGGATCGTGGCGCGGGCTCCGGGCGGCGCGATCGGCGATCGGGCTCGCGGTGGAGGCGTCGAGACAAGCGCGCGGGCGGCGTTCGGACCTACGTCGGGGAGGATCCGGACGTCTAGACCACGGATCTAGGCCGGTTGCTGGCTCCACGGTGGAGGAAGGGCGTCGGCTTCGGCTCGCGAGGCGGGGAGATGCGGGCCGTGCGGGGGACTAGCGGCGGCGGCGGAGCGGGGGAGGGCGGTGCGGAAGCGTGCGGCGTCGCGGGCTCGCGGACGGACCGGCGCGACGGCGACGCTCGCGGCGGAAACCGGTGGCGGTGAGCGGTGACAGGGAGGCGCCGGCTGCTCTTCGGAAAAGATGAACAGTCGCGCAAAGGGTTTCGGCTTTTTTCCTTTTCTTTTTTTTTTTTTTTTTTTACTTTTCTCTCCACTCACTTTTTCACCTTTTTCTTTTTGTGTTCTTTTTTTTTTTTACCCCAACGGAAAAGAACCCCAAGAACTCCTTTTCCCAAAATTTCCGTTCCCCCTTTTCGACGTACGCAACTCTTTTATACACCCAAAAAGTTGTATCTTCAAGGTATATTTCATTGCCAATTTTGTTCATGTAAAATTCCATTGAATATATTATTTCACCCTGTGCAATATTTTTTGCATATCCGATCAAAAAATTACCCTTTTGCGCAAAAATTCATCTCCTAGTGTATATTACCTAAATGTGAAAAATCTCAACAAAATATAACAAAAAATAAAATTTTCCTAAACTATATGCCATGTGATTTTTTTTTATTTTTTATTTATTTTTTATTTAGCAAAAATTAACCCCAAAAAATTTAGGTGTCAACAAATGCCCCTCTTTGAAGGTGAGCTCACGAGGTTGCCTTCAAAGACAAATTGAGACCTAAATTTTGGGAATGCTCATGCAATGAATGATTTTTTGTTGGAACATGAATTCTATTTTTAATGCAATTTATATGATGCATGCAAATGCAAATGATAGATGAGCCTACCTGAAATAACTTACCTTCGAAGATGATAGAGTAATTCGAGGTAGTGGGTGTTACCTATCTAGGACCCGTACCATTCTACGGTCGTCTAGAATTGTAACATGACTTTGTGAAGATGCTGCTTTCCTAAGACCCGTACCATTCTACGGTCGCCCAATATGGCAGAAAGGAGCTGCTTTCTCAGGACCCGTACCATTCTACGGTCGCCCAATACGGCAAAAAGGTTTTGTAAGGAACTGCTTTCCCAGGACTCGTACCATTCTACGGTCGCCCAGTACGGCAGAAAGGTTTTTTTTAGGACCCGTACCATTCTACGGTCGCCTAAACGGGGATTCATTTTCCAAGACCCGTACCATTCTACGGTCGCTCGAATAGGGAATAGGTGTTGTCAAGGACCCGTACTATTCTACAGTCGCCTCGACAAAGAAAATTATTTTTCTAGGACCCGTACCATTCTACGGTCGCCTGAATGAGGAAATGGCTTTTCCAGGACCCGTACCATTCTACGGTCGCCTAGACTGAGGTTTTGCTTGGCTAGGACCCGAACCATTCTTCGGTCGCCCGAGAGGTTTTGCCTAGGACCCGAACCATTCTTCGGTCGCCAAAAATCATCCGACCCGGACCCGAACCATTCTTCGGTCGTCTTAATCAGATTGAATCTAGAGGAAAAATCTTTGGGGGACAACTCAATTGAGTGTTGGTATGCTTAAAAGGGAATACCCGTGCAATGACAAATATTTAAGGTATGGATAGAGATATACTTACCTGGTAACATCTCCGATCTTCGGGGATACGTCTCCTGCAAAACATGGTCGTAGCAGAGACAACATGCATTGGTAATCATAAACATGCATCAATTTCATTAATCTTGCATCACCTAATTTCCATTCTGAACACATGAGTGTCATGAATGTGTCAAATGAGGGATCCTTTGGTCTGAAAGGACTTTTATCTCATCCTCATTAAAATGGTAATTTCATCCTGACCTTTGATGCAGAATTTTGTCAATCACTCTATCTCACCATCGTCATGCCAAACAAGGGTCTGAGCAATCTCGCAAGTGGTATGATCTCACCAATCTGAGAGGTCTTTAAGAGGGACCGTAATATGGGTTTGGTCAACGGTTTAACAAATGGGACTCTTCGAGTCAAGGCTATTTGAAAAATGACATTTCATAACTGTCTTGGGATTTTCAAGTCAAGAAACATATGAAATGAGGCAGTAATTATCTTATTCGCACTTCTTCAAGCGATGCTTATAAACATATGAACTCCTATGTTAATTCAAGTGCCATAATCTGAAGAGACTTTGTAAAGGACATAACGTAGGATGGGTTCATGGGTTGAGAAATGAAAGGATCATTAGGCTCAAAATGTGTGTGAATGGTGAGAGTTGGTGATCATCTTGACATTTCCACCACTTTCCTTCTCCATTGTCAGAGATTTTTTTTTTTTTTTGCACTCATTGATTGCAACAACATTTGAGTTTTTTTTCTTTTGGGCATCGGCCTTGCTTTTACCAGGCACACTGCTTTTTCATGCCCTTTTTTGCATTTTTTTTTAACAAAATCTCCATTTTTGTCGGTATTCTAATTCATGCTACTTGAGTGTTTTTGTCTTGCCCCAGTGTGGGGGATGATCACCAACTGGGTTTAATATGAAATGAATTCATAAGCTCAAGTGGGCTATGCAATGAATAAAAGTGTGTAGGATAAAGAAATGACTGCTCTTCATCATCCTAAGGCACTTTAAATTATCATACGAGTTACAATGCGAAAGCAACACTCAAAGATTGATGCAAGTGTGAGTAAGAAAATTCCTTTCATTCATTTCAAACTTTGTCCCAATGTGGGATGATCCTTAACAGGGATGATTTAAAAATTCTTCATGTATATGAGCTCGAAGGGCTAAACAATGGGTATACCTGTGGTGTTTTGGGTAGAAGAAGAAACGGCCTCTCATCACCTTGGTTGACGTACCATTTGCGAGATCACCCTTTTCCTTGTGGGCATGGAATTTTTCCGCACAACTCACCAAAGATTAGTGTATGGGATAGTGTATGGAACAAGGCTTGCCCTTCATCATTCCAAGGTATCTCATTGGACACATTTAATTTATCTCACACGGTTCATTAAGGAAGAAGAATGCAAAATTTATGACAAACTTGAACAATTCAATTGATCGAGGCATCTTATTCATCATAAAATACTTGCAATTCAAGACAAGACATGGCAAATTCTATCATGGATAATACTTCTTGACGGTATCAGAATTAACTGGAGTGGAAAACACGCGACCATCCATTTCTGCCAAGATCAAAGCACCTCCAGGAAGTACCTTCTTCACCACATATGGACCACTATAATTTGGGGCGAACTTGCCCCCAGGATCGGGGAAAATTGGCAACAGCTTCCTTAGAACAAGATTATCTACCTCGAAATGTCTTGGTCGTACTTTTCGGTTGAAGGATCTGGCAACTCTTTGCTAATAAGCTTGGCCATGACAAAGAGCCTTCAGTCTTTTCTCATCAATCAAGTTTAACTGTTCAAGTCTTTGTTGTGACCATTCAGCTTCAGACAACTCCATTTGGGATAAAACTCTCAGAGAAGGAATCTCCACTTCTACAGGTAGAATTGCCTCCATGCCGTACACCAAAGCAAACGGGGTTGCCCCAGTGGAAGTGTGGATCGATGTCTGATACGCCATTAGTGCGAAGGGTAACCTGTCATGCCAATCTCTATAATTCTCAGCTGTCTTAGCCACAATCTTCTTAATATTCTTATTGGCCGCTTCAACAGCCCCGTTCATTTGAGGGCGATAAGGGGACGAATTCAGATGCTTGATCTTGAACTCGCTAAACAACTCATCAACAAGCTTGTTATTCAAATTTGTTCCGTTGTCAGTGATGATTGTTTCAGGGACACCATAGCGAGCAATTATGTCACGTTTGATGAACTTTGTAACATTGCGAGCAGTGACACTTGCAAATGACGTAACTTCGATCCATTTGGAGAAATAGTCTATGGCCACTAAAATGAATCGGTGCCCATTAGAAGCCTTCGGGTTTATTGGGCCGATCACATCAATGCCCCACATTGAGAAGGGCCATGGCTCGGAAAACTGATGTAGCTCGGTTGGAGGAACATTTATCTTATCACCATGGATCTGGCAACGATGACAACTCCATACATGCTTGATGCAGTCACTTTCTAGTGTGAGCCAATAGTAGCCTAATCTCATAATCTTCTTAGCCATCATGTGCCCATTCATATGAGGGTCACATATTCCTTCGTGCACTTCTTGCATGATTTGAGTGGCTTCGGTTGTATCCACACACCGTAACAAGACTGAATCATAAGATCTCTTGTACAAATTCTCGCCACTGACGAAGAATTTTGAGGCCATCTTCGTGATGTACTTCCTATCAGCGGGAGTGCTTCCTTCGGAAAATTCATGCCTTTTAATGTAGTTCATGATATCATAATACCATGGTTTTCCATCGGGTTCTTCAGTCACGATCATACAATAAGTCGGCTTTGGCAAAACCTCTATTTTCAAAGGCTCGACCTCTAACCCGTCAGTGACTTGTAACATAAACGACAAGGTTGCGAGTGAATCCGCAAATTGATTATGAGACCTTGGCAAGTATTCAAATGAAATTTCGTCAAACTCCTTTACCAGATCTTCTAACTATTTGTGGTACGGGAGCAACTTGGCATCCTTGGTCTTCCACTCACCTACAGTCTGTAATATGATCAGTGCCAAATCTCCAAATACCATTAACTTGGCCACACCCATCTTGATTGCGTCTTGAAGTCCGAGGATGCAAGCCTCATACTCAGCCACATTGTTAGTGCATGTGAATATCAATTTTGCAGCTACTGGATAGTGCTGTCCATCTGGGGATATCAAAACTGCCCTAGTACCAGAACCAGACAAGTTTACAGCTCCATCAAAGAACATTTTCCATGAGTCTTCATTTACACTCAAGACACGGTCATCAAGGAAACCGTCATCGTCATTAGAAACTCCTGAATTTCCGGCCAATAGATCGGCGATCACTTGACCCTTAACCGACTTTTGCGGCATGTATTGCACATCAAATTCCGAAATCAAAATTTGCCATTTGGCCAACTTACCCACCAAAGCTGGCCGATCAAGTAGATACTTGATGGGGTCGTTCTCAGTTACGAGAAATGTCTGATAATGTAGTGTGTATTGTCGCAATCTATGCAATACCCACACCAATGCTATACAAGTCTTTTCAACATCAGAATATTTCAGCTCTGTTACAGTGAACTTCTTACTCAGATAATAAATGGCTCGTTCTTTTTTATCCACAGGACTCTCCTGAGCCAACATTGCACCCACTGACTCACTATGAACGGTGAGGTAGAGAATCAAGGGATGCCCCGATGATGGTGGGACAAGAACTGGTGGGTTCATCAGATACTGCTTTAACTTGTTGAAAGCTTCTCGACACTCATCATCCCAGTTGATTCATGCATTCTTTTTTAGGAGCTTGAAGAATGGCTTGGCAGTTTCAGAGAGTTGGAAAATGAACCGAGCTATGTAATTCAGTCTTCCCAGGAGGCTCTGAACTTCTTTCACTGTTGATGGAGGTTGCAATTCACATATGGCCTTAGCCTTAGATGGGTCAATCTCAATCCCCTTACTGCTTACAATGAATCCGAGTAATTTAGCGGATGTTGCCCCGAACACGCATTTAGTGGGATTTAGCCGAAGCTTGAATTCACGGAGTCGATCAAACAACTTCTTCAGGGTTTCCACATGGCTTCTTCCAGGCCGAGTCTTTGTGATCATATCATCAACATAGACTTCAATCTCCTGATGCATCATATCATGGAATAGTGTTACCATGGCTCGTTGGTAAGTTGCCCCTGCATTTTTGAGTCCGAAGGGCATGACCTTGTAATGAAAGGTCCCCCACGGGGTGATAAATGCAGTCTTCTCCTTGTCTTCCTCTTTCATCCTTATCTGATTGTACCCGGAAAACCCATCCATAAACGAGAATAGTTCAAATCCGGCGGTACTATCCATGAGGACATCTATGTGAGGCAGTGGGAAATCATTTTTCAGGCTGGCCTTGTTCAAATCTCGATAGTCGACACAAACTCTAACTCGACCATCCTTCTTCATCACCAGCACAATGTTGGCCACCCATTCAGGGTATTGTGAGACTTCAATGAATCCCACCTTCAGAAGCTTCATCACCTCTTCCTCTATCTTCTTCGAGAGCTTAGGCTTAGTTCTCTGGAGCCTTTGCTTCTTAGGTGGTACGTTTGGATTAGTAGGCAAGCAATGCTCGACGATCGATGGGTCTAAACCAGGCATGTCGGCATAGGTCCATGCAAAGACATCCTGGTATTCCTTCAATAGTTGAGTTAGGCGTTCGGCCTCGTCTTTGGGGAGATTTGCCCCAATCTTAACTTCCTTGACTTCTTCGGTGTCATCTAAATTAATAGTGACAGTCTGTTCGGATGTAAGAGCCTTGGCTCTCTCATGTTGTTCCTAGCTTTGCTGCACCTCAATGGAATCTTCATTCAAGTCCTCAAGGTCGTCAATGTCAGCATTTGTTGCATTGGGTTGGACCATTTCCATATTTTTGTATGCCGTAAGATTGCTCCTGAGACGTGAAGTAAATAAATTAGAAAGACAAACAAAGTAATCTATCTTTTTGTTTTTATGTTTTTTTTTATGTTTTTTTTTTTAAATTTGGCAAAAACATTTTTTAAAACATTTTGACATGAGAAAGCATGATGGAGCCCAGGCCTCAGAATTCTCCTTGGATTTTCTTTTTCTTTTATCGGCTGGATATCATCACCGGGCTGGTTTGGTGTACCTCATCATGCCCTCAAAATAAAACTTGTAATTTTATTGATATTCATCAATCAATTACATTTATTGAATGGAAATGCAATTTTCAAGCCCTAAAAGAAAGCGAAAAGGAAGAAATCAAAAACAAGCCCTAGAAAGCGATAAAAATTCCCGCGCAAGGGAATGTAAGAAAGCAGTAAATGAGTTACCCTTGTGAGCTAGAGCCCATCTTCTCCTGAGGTCCTTCGTCAATGGTCCCTATGAAGACATCATCGAAGAGACTTGAGATTCCTTCCAATGCATCTTCGGGGTTTTCGGTCTCCGGGGGTGTCGGATCATCCATGCCACCCCATCCATCTGGGACAATGTCGCGGGGATCCATGTAGAAACTGGGAGGAGCCGAATACTTCACCATATAGTCAAATTTTCCGCTTGGCTGCCCCAGGGTGTCCATTATTTCTGCTTCGTCCTACATCATTATCGGAAGACCAGAGAATGTCTCGCGAATGTTTGGGGGCAATGGGTTTTGCCTTCCTCGCCTGTGGTCAGGTGGTGGGTTTCGCCTTTCCTGTCTTCGTCCTCCAGAACTTTCCCCACCTCTTCCATGGTACCCTAATCCAGTAGCACGGGACCTCTGAGGGGCTTCAATGGGGTTTCGAATCCCCTGACCATTTCTTCCAAGGCCATTACCAGGAATAAAACCATTCTCAACCATCATCCTTCCCACCATGAGAGCAGCATTTGAAACTTCAGGAGTTGGTGGTGGTGAGTCTCGAGAAGCATGAATAGTGGATACCAACTCAAACGAGTGGTAACTCGATTCGAACTCAAAGTCTGGCTCTACATAGGGGACAATTGTCTCATGATAAATCCGATGATCTTCTTCGCCATAGACAGTGACCAACTTCCCTTTGATTACGAATTTCACAGCTTGATGTAGACTTGATGGTACAGCTCCAGCAGTATGAATCCAAGGACGACCTAGCAGAAAATTAAAGGCAGTAGGGATATCCATTACCTGGAAAGGAACATTGAAAACCATCGGCCCTATTTGCACATCAAGGTAAATCTCTCCAAGCACCTCCTTCTTTGTACCATCAAAAGCTCGGACAGAAGTCTTTGCAGCATGTATCCTGGATGGATCCACCTTAAGGCGACGAAGAGTGGCCAGTGGACATATGTTTAGGGCGGACCCATTATCAATGAGTACTCGAGACATATGAGAAGCCTTATGCTTGACAGATACATAGAGTGCCTTGTTATGCCCCCTACCCTCGAGAGGGAATTCCTCATCAGAAAAGGCAATCATATCCTTAAGAATGATCGATCCCACAAAGTCTTCCAGCTTGTCTGCCTCGACCGTTTTAGGTACACGAATTTCACTTAACACCTTCATTTGCGACTTGTGATGCACAAGGGATGTAAGCAGGAGTTCAAGCAAAGAAATCTGGGTGGGCATCTTTCGTAATTGTTCGACCACCTTGTACTCGCTTGCTTTGATCACGGCCAGAAAATCTTTAGCCTCTTCATCGGTGACAGGTTTTGCGGGTTGAACATTGGCCTGAGAATAAGTTCGACCAGACCTTGTAACAAGGTCAACATCTAGATCATAAGACCAAGGGACCGCCTTATTGTTGACATATTCATACGGTTGAGGCATTTCAATCACTATCTCATCGTTGGATGCATCTTCAAGTGGGGGCATGTCCACGAGTGAAGGATCAACTTCCTCCTTATCAGCATTGAGCGCCGCTTGCTCCTCCTCCCAATCAATAATGATGGGGGAAATAGTGGAAACTATAGAGTTATGGTCAGCATAAACGATGATTCCGTCATCCACCATCCTGGTGACTCTTTCCTTCATTAGTGATGGAGGAACATCCTCTTTATCTGGATAATATCCAGCTCTTATCAGCCCGTTGTAAGCATCTGCTACGTGTACCTTTGAGTTCTTGATTCGACCAACTTCAGGCTCTAGGATAGCATTGACTGTACCTTCATGCTCCGGTAACGGATTTTTCTGAACGTTTGGCTGAGCAGTCTGAAATGAAAAGGCCTTTGTGTCCAAGAGGTTTTGGATCTTGTGTTTCAAGGTGAAACATTCATCAGTTGAATGTCCCAATTCACCGCTATGATAGTCGCACTTCTTCGTCGAGTCGTAACTACGAATGCTTTCGCGGTTAGGGCGCTTCGGTTCGCTAGTAAGCAATCCTTTCTTTCTTAGAATTGCCAACACTTGGGATGGAGACCTAGGGAGAGGAGAGAACTGCCTTCTTGCTTGGGCAAATGATTGACGGCCGGTAGCTTGCTATTGCTTTGGATTCATCTGGATAGCCGGGGTGCGATTGGCATTTTCCTGGTTATAAGCCACATTTACGTCTACAGCAGTCTCCTTCTCTTTCTTGGCAGAGAATCTTCTACTCGATGGTTCAGTAAATCATCCTTCCCTTATCCCCATCTCGATTTGTTCCCCCACAGAAATAAGCTGATTGAAGCTTTCAACGTATGTGCTGGCCATCCGGATACGGAACTCAGATGGGAGAGTTTTGATAAATAACTTCATCAGCTCCTTGTCAGTAGGCTCGGGGGTGATTTGAGCTGCCAGATTTCGCCATCTCACGGCATACTCTTTGAACGACTCGCTCCTCTTTTTCTCCATCCTCTAAAGATCCTCTCGGGAAGGTGCAATATCCATGTTGAACTTGTATTGCTTGAGAAATGCATCAGCCACTTCATTCCAAGTGTTGAGAAGGTTCACATTCTTCATGACATACCAATTCAATGCGGGCCCAGTCAAACTTGCATGGAATGATTGGATCATGAGAGGCTCGTTCTTGACATATTAGGCCATGCGCACGTGGTACATCTGCAAATGAGCTTTTGGGCAGGAAGTACCATCGTATTTCTCCAAATCCGGCATTTTGAATTTCTGTGGCATCTTGACTTTCTCGTACACGGACAAGTCGAACGGGAGTGAACTCTGTGACTCCTGGAGTTGTTTCAACTTTTCTTCCATTTTCGCCAAGCGTTCATCTTGCTCCGTCTTAGGGATGTTGACAAGCTTAACCTTTTCCACATTGATCGGGAATGGATCATCTTCCAGCTCGGGCATGTCATCCTCACCCATTTGGGCCTTGTTTGCCGACTTCGGGACGGTTATCTCGGGGAGAGTGGGTACAGGAGCCGGATTCACTTGGAGGGACTGAAGTTGAGCTGTTATAAGTTCCATAGAGGCAGCTAACTGTTGGAGTTGGCCTTCCATAGCGGAGACACGATCACGCACTTCGGTTTGTTCGGCCATTCTTGCTCTTAATCGTGTGATAATGGGAGAGCGTGGAGGATCCGTTATCACCTAATTTAAAAAATGAACACAAATAAGTATCTCATGAGAAAATACGCCGATCCATGGCAATACTCTAGAAATTTTATTCATTAATGGAGCTTTTGACAAGCCTAGAAATTTGAAATGTTCTAAACAAACGAACTAGGAAAGTAAATGACCCCAACTCCCTAAACATTAATCTAAAAATGAGAATAGCAAGATTGATTCAAGCACTTCATTTGGCTTGATCAATATACATTTGGGACACCATTCGGCGCAATCGTTTATTCTCCTCTTGAGCTTTTTCAGCAATTCTTTTGAGGCGTTTATTCTCAGCTTGATTGGTGATCTTCAACGGCGCCTTCGGTATCTTCGGAAGCAGCTCCTCGGGAATCTTGTGTTGTTGGATATACTTAATCGAGGCATAGTACTTCCTTTCCTTGCCTTTCAACTCCTCCTCGGGTCATTTGAGCTTTCGTGGATGGCACATGTCCCACATCAATTTGATAGTGAGAATGGAATCTTCATGGCCTCGGCTTCCATCGACAAAACTAACTTGGAGTGGCTCTACTTGTAACACCGGGGGAAGCTCTTGCATGACTTGATATTGACGAGTCACCCTAGTCGGATAGTACTCCAATGCTCCGGTGAATCCCAATAGAGGGATTGGGCCAACTCCTCCACATGAGAGTCTCGCTATCCGAACTTGGAACCATTTAGCATGCCATAGGAAACCCTTAGAAGTTGGTTTTTTCATGAAAGCTAGCCACCTAGAATAATGATAATCCGGTGCATGTTTTTGGTTGTTCTCAAATCTCATAATAGGGTGGTTGGAATTACTAACATCATGTATAGTCATTAGACCACCAAACCCTTTTATATGTGAAAGAAACCAAATTTGCAAAAGTTCAGGAGAGGAATGGAAAGTCTTATCACCGCCTCCTTTAAACCGAGTGAGGGAAAGGAAAGTTTCAGTTAGAATAGTGTTTACAAAATTCTTTCCTTCCAACACTTGTTTAACTAATTGAGCAATCAAAGGGTTAATAGCATTCTTGCAGTAAGGGAAAACTATAAACCCAAAGAGAGCCAAAAGGAAAACTCGTTGCATTTGAGATGAAGTGCCTTTCTCAAAACATTGTTTTAGAAAAGATAAAGGACATGCATTGTGGTTAGCCTTTAAAACCTTTCTTAAATCGTCTTCCTTAACTCTCAGAAAATCAGATAAGGTCATAACAGGATCTATTCCGATAGGCGGACTAATCAATTCGGCTTTTAAGGATTTTCTTTTGGCAATGCTATACTCTTCCAAGGTGGGAGTGAGCTCATGCTTACCGCCGAAGATAAAGGTAGAAGTCTCGGGGCACCAACAGTGGGCGAGTGCTTGGACAAGGCCAACATGGATGTTGATACGCAGTAGTGGAAGCAGTCGACCAATATGTGACTCTACAAACTGACGGCCATCTCGATCTAACTTGTCCCACCAAGTGCTAAGCTTTTCCCTTGGAGGGAAAATAATTCGAATGTCCAGTGTCCCCATTGTATATTGATCAAGACTCAGGATAATCCTAATGCCATGGACTGACAAAATAATGCGATAAAGTAAGTAAATTGCAAAGGCCAAAAATTTAGAGAACTTACTTTACCAATGATGGGCAATCATGCGCATGGTAAGTGGCTCGATTTCTACTCTATAAGGCTTATCAAAGTGGAGCCATAAGGATGATCGGACTAGCCACGAGCTTGTGGACTATGTCGGGTCCTCATGACTTCGGCTTGGTCAAAGAGCCGACCTGGGTCACGAGCATGCAGACCGAGGTGGGTACTCTTGACACCATGAAAGAAACTTCGGGATTGAGATGGGCGACTCGTACCGCGAGCATGCAGTCGGAGTGGCAAACATCTCAATACCATCCTAGATGATCATAATGCGGCCCAGGTCCGGCGGCGGGTTGTGTGTGCAATAGTGTAGTGCTAGATGCAAGGCATGCACGATAGTTTATATCAAGCAACACTTCGTTCATGAAAATAAACCATACATTCCTACACCTCCCTACAAAGCAAATGTTAACAAACACTTCCCCTTATACCTCCCATCCTGCAAAAACATCTAACACCTTAAATATTAGGGACGTACCTGGAATCCTCGTTGCCAAACAAAAACATTTTTCAAAGAAAAGAAAAATTGGCCTAAGTCCACTAAGAGTTTTAACTCAAGTCCCCAGCGGAGTCGCCAAGCTGTCGCGACCAATTTTTTCGGGCTTTAGACCACCTAGGGTTTTGGCTAATGGATTGTTAAGCCTAAACTTAACTCGGGCTCTCCCAAGCCCATACCAATTCGCGACTTAGGTTCAAGTTCTTAACATGCAAATGATTTTCAATCAGGAGTCGCCACTAATCTATTTTTTGGTGGGTCGATTAGAAATCCAAATAAAGTAACGGGAGATTTACTTTATTCCTACGAACCGAGATTTGGGTACGGGGACTTGGTTACGCTAAATTTCTCTAATGCCCTTTCGGTACCATTTCTTTTATTTTGAAAAAAAATTTTTGCAGGTAGTTTGGATTTGATTTTAAACTATCTTTTCTAACATGTGAGGTTATCATGCGGAGTGCGCAAACCACCAATTTAACATCCAAGAAAAATTAAATAAATAAATTGCAAAACTTACCTCAAACAACGAAAGCATCTGCAATGTTAATTTAAAATCCACATCAACAACCCTAGGATATGGTTTTAATTAACACGCAATTTCTTTTTTTTGCTTTCATTTATTTAATGAAAATCATGCAACATGCAATGCAATATTAACTAAAATGACCTAAACTATTAAATGACCTAAATTGACATGTAATGATTTTTCATTTTCCTAAATGGGCCTTTTATCCTAAATAATGAAACTAATTTAAATGACAAAATCAGAAAAAAATGTGGAGATTATCTAACTAATTAAGATTCTATTCAATTTATATTAGGAATTAGGTTAAACCCCTAATTAAACTAAAATGTTATCTTAACTTAATAAATTCTAACCCTAGATGCAATCCATCTAAAAAATAAATCAATTTATTCTAAGGCATTTTTGGTATTTTCTCTTGAAATTCAAAATTAGATGAAATGTGAAAATTACTTAATTAGATTAAGATTCTATTTAATTTATATTAGGAATTAGGTTGAGCCACATCCTAATTTAAACTAAAATATTATCTTAACCTAAATAATCCTAAAATGCAATCTATTTAATAAAATACCTAAACTTATAGTAAATTAAGAAATTATCTAAATTAACTTAAGTGCAATTTCTATCCTAATATGCAATGACGTGCAAAATATACCCTAATTTTACATGAATTATGCATGATGATTTTTTATGTTTTTCCTTTTTCTCCCTTTTTTTTTAAATTTCGAAATTAATAATTGCCAAATAATTAAACATGCAATCCAAGTTTTAAAGAAAACTAGCAACCTAAATTAATTGGTTTGATTTTTTTTATTTTTGAAAATTCGAAATAAAATACCTATTATGAACATGCAAACCCTAAAACTACATTTTTTTGATTTTTTTTTTAAGAAAGCTAATTTAAGTAACACCACAGCAAATCAAGCCATATTGATATCCAAATTGACGAACCATATCTCGAGCATGAGATCGGGTTGGCCAATTTCACACAAATCACGAATCGGATCTCGAGCGGGAGATCGGATTGGCAATTTTTTAGGTAATTGCGAGTCGGATTTCGAGCTTGAAAATCGGACTGACAATCACTAATTTCCAGGCAATTTCATATCATGGAATTTCAATTTCGCATTAAAGGAATAATTACACAATAAAGACAAAATAAAAATAGCAAAAATAATAAAATAAAAATAAAATAAAGAAAATACCTAAATTTTCTTTTACTTTTCTCTTTTTTTTTCTTTTCCTTTTTTTCCTGAAAAAGAAAAAGAAGAAAAAAAAAAAATAAAGCTGGTGGGTCCGGCGAGGGGAAACCTCCGGCTAGGGTTCCGGCAGGCTCCGGAGGGGCGTGTCGCGGGCAATAGGAGGTAGCGGTGCGTATCGCGCGGTCCGTCGGGCCGGAGGCGAAGCGGAGGCGGCGTCGGGCGGATCGTGCGGAAGCTCCGTCGAATCGCGGTCGCTCGTGGAGGCGGTGGAGCGTCGGGGCGGCTCGAGCTTCAGGCGCCGGGGCTCGCGGTGGAGGTCAGTGAGAGGTTGCAGGCGGAGCGGCGTGCGGCTGACGGACGTCGGGGCTCGGATGCCGGCACGGGCGAGCGGGGACGGCGCCGGATCTAGGCCGGTTGCTGTTCAGATCTGGAGGAGGAAGGGCGTTGGCTTCGGTTCGCGAGGCTGCAGAGGAGATGCGGGCCGGTGTGGGGACTCGCTCGGCGGCGGAGCGACGGGGCGACGCAGTGGTGCGTCGGGGCAGCGTGCGGGTCGTCGGGGCTCGCGGACGGAGATCGGCGACGGCGACGGCGACGGCGACGGCGTCGTTCGACGGTGACAGGGCCGGCTAAGGCCCTCCCCTGCGAGGAAGATGAACAGTCGCGCAAAGGGGAGGGCTTTTCTTTCCTTTTTCTCTTTTTTTTTTTTCTTTCTCTCCACTCACTTTTTCACCTTTTTGCTTTTTGTGTTCTTTTTTTTTACCCCCAACGGAAAAGAACCCCAAGAACTCCTCACGTAATTGCTCTCAAAAATTTCGAAATTCCCCCCCTTTTCGACTGTACGCAACTCCTTTTTATACCCCAAAAAGTTGTATCTTCAAGGTATATTTCATTGCCAATTTTGCTCGTGTAAAATTCCATTGAATATATCATTTCACCCTGTGCAATATTTTTTGCATATTCGATCAAAAAATTCCCCTTCTGTGCAAAAATTCATCTCCCAGTGTATATTACCCAAATATGTGAAAAATCTTAATGCAATATAACATAAAATAAAATTTCCCTAAACTATATGCCATGTGATTTTTATTTTATAGCAAAAATTAACCCTAAAAATTTAGGTGTCAACAAAGCAACACTTGGGCAAGGGGTCAACAATGGCCCTTGATGGGCCCTCGACGCTTGTGCCAGCCTGGTAGGCTGCCGCTGACCAGTCTAGACCTCCAATCGGCGAAGATTTAAGGCAATCAAGCCCTCGAGCTGAGCCTTGGACCTTGCCTGTCCCGATTGCCACTTGTCCCTCTTCCTCGTCGACGCCACACCTGAGATGGGACTGACTAGCGGGAGCAACAGAAATGGCTTCGCTGGCTGGAGTACATGCTGCGGACATGGCTTCCAGCTGGAGAAGGTGCTGGAGATCATGAACAGTACCACAAAAGAACCCAAAAAAAAAAAAAATGAAAGAGGAAAAAAAAGGAAATAGAAGAAAAAAATTACACAAAAACGTCATTTTGCTTAAAAAAAATTTCACTTTCAGATGCCAACTTGTATCATATAGGATACCCATCAAAGGTTGGACTGCTGCATTAACATTTTCCAACCCAAATTTACTAGAGAACTACATTGAAATTTCACGAAAATTTTTAAGATTAAATTGGCCAAATCAAAAGGTTTAAAATTGAATTAGCAGTTATATAATAAATTTAATTGTCTAGAAGTTGCTTGTTAGGATGGTCCCCCTCTTGAAACCTAGCTATTCGTTTCTCAAATCTTGCCCATCTTTCTAAATTGTCCAAACTTCCGTTTGAAATTGTAGTCTATAACACCTTCTGATCAAGCATCTCTCTCTGCACGTTGAATTCATGAAAACATTTCATTATCGCAAAACCTATGAGGAAATTACTAAAAAAATAAATTAATAAGAGAAGGACCACAATAAGCAATCATTTGCATAAACATTCTCCTTAAAAGTCGATCTCCAACATTAATTGTCAATCGTCTGATTGAGGCGATAACTTTTGCCATGATTTAAGTCACGACAAGGTAGGAATGCTCAATAATGTTAGACATATTTTCAATTATGATAGGGCGGTGGGTGGACCCTGTAGACATATGGAATTCCAAGAAAATGAATAGAACTTGTGCGGAAGAGCCCTTCCTCTTTCCATAGAGCTGGAAACTTTACTCCTTTGGAAGACTTGGTTGGCTTTAGTCAAAGTCTTTGCTGTTCTTTTTCTTTCGGCGTGAAGGGGGAAAAGCAATCAAATGCCGTGTCTTTAGCTTTCCGAAGGTTAGGCACTCGCGTCAATGTAAAGCAACTTGATTACCACCAAATTTCCTTGGCAATCCAAAGTCTTCGTCAACTCAGATATACATTCTACGGTACTAGCGTGCCTGAAGCATTTGCACCTGTTGTGTCCTCAGCTTAGATAGCTTCCAAACTTAATTGGACATTTGAAGTCACCAATTAATTCATTCATGTCCAATACAAAAACTGTAGGATTATCACGTTCCATTCAAAATCTTCAAATGTTACAAGTTACATATTTAAACTCGACTAAGTAAGAGAGCCACCAAAAGCCATAGGTATGGTGGAGAATCTTGAAGAATTGCCCAATGTACTTAACATGGAAATGTTATAGTCTTGTCATCTTAAAGTTTGCAAGTGCCGAGGTTGCATGACTTTGATGGCCCTTTCTGGCTTTACAATAAGCTAGAAAGGTCTAGGTAGAATCTTCTTTTCATTTGCTTGTGAAATAATGCAATAGGTCATTTCATGTCCAAAGCAGCTCCAATGGACGGTATTGACTGAATGCCCAAACCTAGTTTAGATTTTGGGCTTGTTGGAATCGTAGAGTACATTGTATGTACTGCCAATTGAATTTTGCAATTCCATATAAACTTTGCCTAGCCTGCCAAATAAACCAAGGCCAGGAATGCTTCAATTGATAGGATTGAAGAGGTACGAGCTAGGGCAATGTAAATTTATTTGTTGTTCTTGTCAGTAAACTGTCAACGTGGGAAGTACCTCAAATGGTCTATAAAACCTATTCTCGACTTTGTAGCAAATTGAAATTGGCAACTTTCCAATTTGTTTTCAGCCTTTTAAATTAATCACTTAAAACAAAGATTTTTAGATATTTCAGGGAAGAGATATTGGAAGATCAAGACTCGAGTTCAAAATAGAAAATAATTAAAAGTAAGTGATAAGAAATGATCAGGAAAAATGTAGAGCGTATAGTGCTCATAAAAGACTATAGAGTTGAACACAATAGAGTACAAGGCTTCATGTCCGTGGCCTCGTAGATTATCCGAGTAATACTGGGTCTAAGGGTGTTCAATTTTGCGAAGGAAAGAACATGTCACCATACTGAAAAGCAAAAAAATCACGAGCACTAATATCGAGGTATAATAAATATACGCCGACGCTAGAAGGAACCGTGCAAAACAACATCATTTATTGCCATCATAACGTGGTGAAGTTGGACCCCGCCACTTAGGAAGACTTCCATTGGCTGGACTTACCAAAGTCGTCGCCATTCTATTTCCTTTCGGTGCCAAGAAAAAAGCGAACGAATCCGAGAAAGAAAGCGAAAGAGCATCGCGATTCTCCCACCTCTGGTGCTTTGCTGGTTCTTGTTGAGGAACCCTTGCTCAATATGCGACGTGGTAATTTAGATGAAATCGGGTCTAGTTTTGTTAGTTTCGAATCAAACTCATCATATAATATCGAATTCGAATCGTATTTTCGTACATTGCCAAGGACGTTGTCCTCGATGGCCGACTCGCTCCAAGTCGTCGATACTCTCGTCTTAAATGTGTTGTCCGGACCGGGGCTCCGTGCTGACGTGCTGTTGACTGAGTGGATAACACGGGCTCCTCTCTAGAACCTATGAGGACAATCTCGTAAAATGGATCACGGCCTTCGCCCAGGCATTGAACCGCGGCTCCACGTGGGCGCATCCTCATCCCCGTAGGCTTGGCCGCAGGGGATCCCACCCCCTTCTCCCCCGGAATTAAACATTCATGTGGGGGTGAATTTGGGTTGAATTTCCACGTAATTTGACCTAAAGGCCGGGGCGAGGGGTGAAAAAATCCTCCTCTGCGCAAGAACCTCCCGAGAACTCCACCAAACAACAGCGTCCCAATCTGCCCTCTCCCAATCGGATCTCGCCAGCTCATCCATCGCATATAAAAAATTAAAAAAAGGCGGGTCAATAATTTTTCTTTCCCTTTTCTTTTTCTTTCTTTTGGCTTTCGCAAATTCCCTTTTATTTTTGCCTAATTTTTTTTTTTTTTACTCTGCGCATGATGCCCTTGACGGAAAGGGGGGGGGGGGGGGGCTCGGGAAATAAAGATGGAAGAGGAAGGTCATAACGGGGGCTCTCTCTCTCTCTCCCCCCTCCCGTTTCTCCTCCTCTCCTTTCTCTCTCCTCTGCTTCTAACAAAGTCTCTTCCTTGAGAGACAGGGCTGTGTCGTCTCTCTCTCTCTCTCTCTTCGCTGCGAGCTTCTGAGGAAGTTTAATTCTTTTTCTCCTTGTTTTTTCGTCTGCCCTTCCGGGTTTCACTGTTGAAGCTCGGTGTTTTTTTTTTCTTTTTTCTGAGCTCCCGCAGGAGAATGGAGAGAAAGAGGGACTCGCCAGCCAGGGCGAGGATTTCCGCTTGTGCTGACGATGACGATTCGTCAGTAACGTCAGTAGCGTCAGCATGGCCTAAATATGATGTGTTCTTGAGTTTTAGCGGTCCCGATAGCGATACCCACCTCAACTTCATCGATGGCCTCTATGAGTCCTTGATTGAAGAGGGGATTCATGTCTTCAGAGACGATGGAGAGATCCGAAAGGGCGAAAAGATCGGAGATTCATGTCTCCAGCATGTGATTGAATCCTCCAAAATATACATGCCCATCTTTTCTAGGAACTATGCATCCAGTGCGTGGTGTCTTCGCGTGCTTATGCACATGCTGGAGAGCTCGAACAAAGGAAAAAATGAAGTGATCGTACCCATTTTTTATGAGGTAAATCCCCACGATAAATTGTATCTGGACTCTATGGAGAAGCATGAGGAGAAGTTCGGGCATGATATTGTTCGACGATGGAAAGAGGCTTTGACAGAGGTCGCGAAACTCGAGGGATGGGCCTTGGAGGACGAAGGGTAAGAGTGTGGGTTTGGAATATGATTTCTTTCTTCTTTTTTTCTGAAGAAGTAAAAGTGAGATGATTTTCTCTTATTTATTCTCTTTTCCCGAACCTGTCATCCAAAGATAGTGTAGATCTAATTCTTCCATCAGTTAACATTTCCTTTTACTTTGGAAAGCGAGCTTCCCTTCGGTAAGACCTCGCCCATTTAGATATCCAACTAGCTTCATGTCTATAATATTCCTCAACTTGAGATTTCATTTTCCATTTCACGCTGAGAATGTTATGTCAATATGGCAGCCACGGTGAACTCATCAGCACTATTGCTTGGGGTGTTTCGATCGGCCTGAGTAAGAGGAAAATAAATTTGCCTCCATTTCTTGTTGGGATTGATGATCGTGTGGAAGCTATCATGAACATGCTCAACGAAGGTTCTCGTGATGTTCGTTACCTAGTCATTCATGGAATGGGTGGTATCGGTAAGACAACTCTTGCAAAGGCTGTCTACAATCGAATTTGCTATCAATTTCAAAAGTGTAGCTTCCTCCAGGACGTTCAACTAGATGTGCAACGTCATGGAATTGTCAGGTTACAAAGACAATTGTTATCGGTGGTTCTGCCACACAGATCTCCAAGGATCCACAATTCTGTTGATGCAGGGATTAACACAATTAGAGAAATGTTTCACAATAAGAAAGTTCTCCTTGTTCTCGATGACGTGAATGAGTGGGACCAAGTCTCTAAGCTAGCGGGAAGGAGCGAATGGTTTGGACCAGGAAGCAGAATCATAATTACAACAAGGGACATCAACTTTTTGCCAATCAAAGAGGAGGACAAAGAGAGTAGTTTCCAACCACATTCTCAAGAGTTTAAATTCTATGAAATGATAGAAATGGATTCTTCCGATGCTCTTCGGCTTTTTAGTAAACATGCTTTCAAGATGGATTTCCCACCACACGACTTTGATGATATCTCGCGCAAAATTGTTGCCCAAACAGGTGGACTTCCTTTTACTCTCGAGATTATTGGTAGCCGTCTTTGCGGCAAACGCAAAGAGATTTGGGAAGAATCTTTGATAAAATTAGATTATGTGCCTCTTAATGAAGTCTTTCAAAAATTAAAAATCACTTTTGACATGTTAGAGCCCGAGCAGAGAGAGATCTTTCTTGATATCGCATGTTTTTTCATTGGAAAAGAAAGACTCCACCCGTACTATATGTGGAAAGCTTCCAAATATTCTCCAAGAAATGACCTACTTGTCCTCACTCGTATGTCTTTGATAAAGATAACAAATGATGATACGTTGTGGATGCATGATCAACTTAGAAGTCTTGGAGTAGAAATTGTTAGGCGTGAAAACTCCTGTTGTTTACCAGGGAAGTGGAGTAGGTTGTGGGAGCCCGAGATTGCCTTCGGAGTGGTTTGGTTGAAAAAGGTAAGCTATTGTCACCTCACTATTTTCTTTAGGAAAAAGTCGACCATGCATTTATCAATAGTTGTGGATTTAGTTTCTTGTAGTTATATATATTTTTTGTTTAATTTTTCTCTTGACAAAGAGAAAAAAGAAAAGGGTTTGTATAAGAATTCTTTATGGTAATTCCATTACATATCATATCAAAAAGGTATTGATAGGTTACACTTACGACGTGAAATTGATTACTGGCAAACACTGAGAAATGCACTTTTGTACAAAGGTTATTCAACAAATTATATTAAAACAGATCCAGAATGCGACTTTCTAGGCTATCAAATTTTTTCAAGGCTGATTTTATTCCATTTTACTGAGTTGCAAATCACAAGCAACATTAGTCTGCAATGAGATCCCTTACCTAAAATTTTGTAATAGATTTAGTGATTAATTGTAGTCTGCAATCTTCTGTGTAAAGTACGTAAGAACTTTCCTACTTTATATAGATTCTTTAATTAATGGTCCATCTAACGTTTCAAACGATATGGGGGAGACCTTTATCAGGTTGGTTGAATATCACTGCTATTATGAAATCAATCTTACGAGTATGACTTTCCAGCTTCTGTCCTCATCCTGTAATAAGACACATGCGAGACCTAATAAAGAGACGCTCTGGAGTGAACTAGGCTTCCTCGTGCTCTAGACCAACCAAGTTTCCATCCACCGAGTCGCGATCTATGAACTCAAAACACAATTAGAAATTGGTCTTGCAGTTTTCTCTTTATGTTCCCAAAAAATTAAATATGTAGGCAGTATTTTCCATCAAACGGTTTTGCTCAGTTATAATAAAGTTTTTGGATATCATCTTGCGAAAAACTGATGGATTATAAATATTACTATGCTTTATACGGTGTAAAGAATTCTTTTCAACTGTTTGAACAGGTCAGATGGACTTGATTAACTCTTTCTTATGCTTTTCTCAGTCTAAATCTGTACGAAGTAATTATCTTTATTTTTTTAGTCAACATAATCAAGCTCATCCGACTTGTACAACACCATATTTGTCATCTTGTTCAAATGTTCACTTATGCTTTCCTTATCTCCAGGGGACAGACAAAGTCATAGCCCTTAGATTAACGGGATTATCCATAGAGTATGATTTCACAAATGAAGAATTTTCGAAGATGCCCAATCTAAGATTCTTGGAATTGGAAGGCGGGAACTTAGTAGGGGATTTTGAGAATCTTCTCTCCAAGTTAATGTGGCTCTCTTGGAGTAATTGCCCCTCAAAATTACACGCAACGAAGTTATGTCTCAAGAAATTAGTTGTGCTCAAGCTTTCAGGAAGTAACATCACTGAAGATTGGGCCGGATGGAGTACATACCTGGTACAACATCTACCGTGCTGGTCACTTTTTCTGACTTTTGTCTTGCTAGCTAAACTTTACCCATTTGCCTTTCTTGACTTTGCCGATTCTTGGTTTGTGTTTCTAGGAGAGTAAGGACTTAAAAGTTATACAAATCACTGAATGCCCAAATTTAAGAAGGACTCCTAACGTCTCAAATTGCTCAAAATTGAAGCAATTGGTCCTTCAAGGTGGTAAAACCTCGCTAGTGGCCAATGGCTCTCTCTCTAAATTGGTGGTCTCTGGCCTCTGTCAAGATTAAAGAGGCTCGAACGGTGGCGTGTCTGCTTGCCCAAGGCTAATGGTCACTCAAGGTGATGTTGTTTATTCACAGACGTGGTTGCTTAGAAAGGTTGACTGATCTATTAGAATTAAGGAAGCATCGGCGATTGATGCTTGAACATTGTCCACTACGATTTGCCACATCTACGTCGTCCAGACCCACGTCATTTGACAGTTGAAGGATGCGGGATTTCTCCCGCCTTTGATGACCATAACAAAGAATGGAAGGATACTCAGTCGTAGTCTGAACGATATCAATAGCCAACTCTAGAAAGAAATAATTATCTTATATTCTCTTACAGTTGATAAAATTTCCTTTGGTTTCTTCTTCCCTTGTTTCTTCTTTTTCCTGGAAGCAATTTTCTATTTGTTCCTGTCAGAAATATTCAGTTTATAGCATGTATCCATGTTCACCTTAAGTTTTGAAATATTTATTGATGAAAACCAGTGCTCCAAATGTCTCTATTCAGAACATGGAAGAGTATTCTCATGGCGCCAATGCTGGCTTGAAGATCGCTCTTGAATTTTTTGGTGAGCCGTCTGTTCTTTCCGAGCTACCTGTCTTTAGTTCTCTGCCTACGCGTTTTGATTCCTTTGGCGGAGCAGCGTCCTCACCTCTTCAGCATCCGTACTGAAGTAGTTTCTGGAGTTCATCTATTCATGCATTGACAACAGTTTGGAGGACGAGCACGCATTTGTAGGCTTTGATTGTTAGAATAAATTGTTGAAATCTTTATTGATGAAAATTATTATAGAATTATTTCTTTTTTGGTAATGTAAAGTAGTTGAAATTTTGAGGTGGCGATAGATTGGATTAATGCAGCGAATTCGTGGTTATTTTCTTGATTTTGATGTGATTATATCTGATGGTTATTGCTATTATTGATCTGGCTATTCATATTATACGGAACAATTTTCCATGTAATTTGGGGATCAATGGAACTATTGTTGATCATCATGGTTTCGGCAAATCAGCCAATGTGCAAGAGGCTGGAGTTGGAGCTCGGGGCATCTGACATTGTTGGGAATAACTGATCCCCAAAACACCGGATTCGACACTAAATCGAACCCCTAAATCAATGCGGAAGCGAAGCCCAAGAAAACGACACGTATCACCGATCGTAAAGCACACCACGGATTCGAGCGTACCTTGTTAGCCACAGATTAAACACCGACGCCAATGGAGGAAGAGAATCCGGTCGAATTCGATTTGATGAAGCCTTGAAGGGAAGAATTAGAAGCCGTATGCCTTGTTCTTCTTTTGAGAGAGAAAACGCGGAGAGAAAAGACGTGCGTAAGAATGAATCCAACCAACGTCTTTTCTCTCTCTCTCTCTCCCCTTTTATACCTCTCCCTTCCCACGGGCCTTATTCCCGTGGGCCGGGCTTTCGGGCCCGGCTTGGGCGGACAGGGCCTTAAGCCCTTTAATTAATTAAATAAAGCTTTCATCTCCCACTCGCACAAGGTGGGCCGAACAAGATTCTCTTTACCTCTCTTCAACATTCATACGGTGAATAATCCGTGCGACCGATACTTTGAGAGCTCGTTGCTATACATCCGTTAGGAATATATAGCAGCTCATAATTGGGCGTCACACTCCGAGTAGATTTAGTATGCGGTACCCTAGATCGATCGATCACATTTATATCTCCCTTAATCTCTTTTAAACATGATATATATATTGTATTCACAATTATAATTATCACAAAGACAGTTATAATTGGTCGACCAGTGAATACAAAACTATAATGTGATTCTCCAAAATCGATCTTCCTCTTTCCTTCAAACTCTCAATTTCAGTCCAGCTTGCTTTTCTAGAAATGCCCCATTAGATCGAATCAACTCATGACCATTGGCAACATCCTAAGATAGCAAACACTAAATAGAAACCTTGAGAATAAGTAAGAGTCATAAGGGGACTAAAAATTGAGGAACTCATTTCCTCAAGAGTCTCACACGTCATAAAAGTTGAGATCAAACTTTTTGCCACTCTTATTGGTCGTCTCATGCATACGTAGTATGAAATACGTATTACGGTATTAACTCCTTTCCCATGGAGCGTATGTCTACACTTTTCAATACCGTACATGATGATAGTTCGAGACATACCCAATGTCTAACTTGAGTTCACGTATCTACTCATTCATAAAATTCATCGAAACTCACATCCGGCATCTTAGACGGATAGAGTAAAATATGTGGGGTATTTTACTTTCGGACATCATAAGAATTATGTCCTCATCTTAACACTCAGTTAAGGCGACATACGTGTTTTAAGCTTGAGCTCTCGATTATCACCTAGATAATAAGCTTAAAAACAGTCTCATCTCTATTTATCACACAAGAAATGAGGCGATTACCCGTGTGAGTGGGCTAATCTAATATCTGTCCGACATACTTCTCAACCTAAAATAATGCACTAAGCATTAAGATGCATAAAGATCATACAAAGATTCATAGGCATTAATCAATGAAAAATAAAAATTACATAAATGTGAACAACTCAGGAAATTACAATTCAGTACATCAGACTCTACGCAATCCTAGAGATTTTACATGACCACAAAATACATCTCTAGGTATTGGCTTTGTCATAGGATCTGCTACCATTCTATGCGTAGATATGTACTGCAAGTTCACATCCTTTCGTGCAACCATATCTTTTACAAAGTTATACTTGGTATCTATATGTTTGGTCTTGCCATGATACTTTGGATCCTTGGTGTATGCTATAGCTGCTTGGCTATCACAATTAACCAACAATGGATTTACAGCTTTCTCAATAACACCTAAATGATCCAAAAATCTCTTAAGCCAAACTCCTTCTTGTACCGCTGCTGATAACGCCACGAACTCAGCTTCCATCGTGGATAAGGCTATGCATGTTTGCTTCTTACTGCTCCATGATATGACGCCATTGTTCAGTAAGAAAGCAAAACCTGAGGTAGATTTTCTTTCATCTAAATCTCCTCCCCAATCAGCATCTGAATAGCCTTCAAGTCGCAGATCCTTTCCTTGATAATTCAGCTTGAAATCAGCGGTTCCCTTCGAATACCTCGGTATTCTCTTAACGGCCTTCCAATGTCTTGGACTGGGTTGGATTGGTATCTACTCACCATTCCAACTGCAAAGCATATGTCGGGTCTTGTACACATCATAGCGTACATCAAGCTCCCAACAGCACTAGCATAAGGAACATGTTTCATTTGTTCCTTCTCTTGTGGAGTCCCTGGACACAGTCTATGGCTCAATCCTTCACCTTTCGCAATAGGAGTGTCTATGGGTTTACAGTCTTGCATACGAAATCGTTCAAGAACCTTATTTATATAGGTTTCTTGCGAAAGTGACAACGATCTCTTCGAACGATCTCTCGAAATCTTAACTCCAAGAATGTATGCAGCCTCACCCATATCCTTCATCTCAAAGTTAGAAGACAACCATCTCTTGACGGTACTAACCAACTCCATATTGCTTCCGGCAATTAGTATATCATCAACATATAATGATATGATCACAAATTGATCCTTGGATCTTTTGATATACACACAATGATCCTCATCAATCATTGTAAAATCATATGCCATTATGGCATTATGAAAACGTATATACCATTGTCTTGATGACTGCTTAAGACCATATATCGACCTCAAAAGTCGACATACCTTTTCTTCTTGGCCTTTCACTATGAAACCATCAGGTTGTTCCATATATATTTCTTCCTCTAATTTTCCATTGAGGAAAGCGGTCTTTACATCCATTTGATGTAACTCAAGATCCGGACTAGCTACTATTGCCGAATAATGCGAATTGAGGTAAATCTTACTACGGAAAACGTATCTTCATAATCAATTCCTTCCTGTTGATTATACCCTTTCGCCACAAGGCGAGCCTTATGCCTTTCAATCGAGCCATCAGCCTTTCGCTTTATTTTGAGAACCCATTTGTTCCCAATAGCTCTGCGTCCTTTTGGAAGATCAACCAGTTCCCAGACTTGGTTTGATTCCATTGACTCCATTTCCTCTTCCATTGCATTAATCCATTTTTCCTTACTAGGGCACTTCAGAGCCTCATTGATATTTCTTGGCTCATCCTCATCTTGTGGAGCAACCATAAAAGTTTCCCCTTCAATGTCAAAACGTCGACGGGGAATACTTTGGCGACTTGTTCGCCTTACGGGAGATTGTACACTTTGCACATCATTCCCTATTACGCTCCCACTTGGATGAACCCCACCAATATCATTATCTTGATCCAAAGTCTCAAATAGGGAGTGATCTTCCCCTATTTCGCCCTTCTTAGGAAACTCATCCTCTAAGAATGTAACATCTCGTGATTCAAATTCAGTTACACTCCCACTTTCCTGCTCACCAATGAACACATACCCTTTTGAGTGTTCTGAGTATCTTATGAAAATACTCTTCTTTCCTCTGGGACCTAATTTCCCAAATTTGTGAGAGGATTCATGTGTGTAGGCAGCACAACCCCATGGCTTAAGAAAACTTAAGTCCGGTTTTCTACCTGTCCATAACTCATATGGAGTGGAAGTAACTGATTTGGAAGGCACCCGGTTAAGTATATAGGCAGGCGGTTAACAATGCATCACTCCAAAAAGTGATAGGTAAGTTAGCATGCGCCATCATAGACCTAACCATTTCCGGTAGGGTTCTGTTTCTTCTCTCGCAACACCATTTTGTTGAGGAGTATACGGAATAGACAATCTGTCTTTCTATTCCTTTTTCATCACATAATTTTCTGAACTCATCGGATAAATATTCTCGACCTTGATCGGATCTCAATGTTTTTATTTTCTTGTCTAATTGATTTTCTACCAGGTTCATAAACCTTTTGAAACAACTTATTGCTTCAGACTTATGAGAAATCAAATAGACATATCCGAATCGAGTATAATCATCAATAAAGGTGATGAAATAAACAGCCCCATGCCTTCCTCTCACATTCATTGGACCACGTACATCGAATGGATTAAATGCAAAGGAAATTCAGCTCTTTTTCCTTTTCCAAATGGTTTCCGTGTTGTTTTTCCTTCTAGGCAATGCTTACATATGGGCAAATCGACTTTTTCAATGTTACCCAACAAGCCCTCTTTGGCTAGTCTATTCATACGTTGTTGGCCAATGTGACCAAGCCTAGCATGCCACACATTCACATCATTATCATAAGTATTAGAAGATGTGATAAGGGAATAACAAACATTTGCATTAATATACTCAATATCCAATACAATAAAACCATCAAGAAAATAGCCACAACCATAGTAATTTGTCTCCAAAAACAAATTCACACCTCTACTACAGAAGTTCATATTGAAACCTAATTTAACCAACATCAATACAGACACTAAATTCCGACGAATCTCCGGAGCATACAATACATCATGAAGAAACAAGGTGCGTCCACCACGCATATTCAGTTGGCATGTGCCAATTCCTTTCACTTCAGCTCTGGAGTTGTTTCCCACATAGATCCACTTAGTTCCAGTTGGTACTCGTCGGAATTCCACGAAGGATCCTCTATCCTTCGCTACATGGTCCGTCGCTCCTGAATCCACAGTCCACAAAGGATTAGACTCAGTTAGAAACACAGAACTCGACACATAAGCAAAGTTCTGAAAAGTACAAGGGGTGCATACCTTCTTTGGCTCACGACAGTCGCGAGCATAGTGACCCTTCTTGTCACAGTTGTAGCATTTCACCCTTGCTAACTTCTTCATGTGAGGACGCTTTCCTCTTGCATGTTGATTAAACTTGGGTTTCTTCCCTGAAGGACCAGCTTCTTCCTTGCCTTTCCCCTTATCAAACCAGCTAGGGCGCTTGCGCTTGGAGCTCGAAGCTCCATTTGAGCTAGAACTAGCATGATAAAGTTCAGCATCCGGCTTAGCCGCCAACGACGGTCCTCTTCCACTCAAGATGACGCATTGCATCCTCAAATGTTTTGATATTCTCATTATGAGTCGGTGCACCTTCATATGCTCCCAACTCGAGGCAAGGAACGAATCACCGCTTGCACCATTGTTCATCCGTGAGGACATGGCCGACGTCTCTCGGCTCGGTTATCATATTTGACATCTTTCTAAGATGTTGCTTCATGGTCGACCATGAGGCTTCTTATAAGAGTCAAATCGATAGTTAGCTGCCTCGATCTAGTCACCGAGAAGTATGACCAAACCTAGCTTCGAAAGCCTCCCACATTTCCTTGGCGTTGTCAAAACGCCGAAACTCTCGCATGACATCATTTTCCATGCTTTGCTCGCAACGTGATGCGAGCTAGAGAGTTCATTCTTTTCCACGCAAGAAAAGCTTCTTTGTCCTTTTTGCTGTTCGGTGGGTCCCTCTTCAGGTTCAACCATGGTCATGACAAGAGCCTCAAGTGATTCTTGCTCTTCCAGCACATACTGGATTTTCATTTGCCAAACTTCATAGTTGTCTCCATTGAGCTTTTCTCCTTTGTTCAGCTCAGCAACTATGCTTTTAGTGGCTGAAGCCATTGATCTGAACACATCAGACAAATATGCACGAATTATTAAAGCCTATCATTTATGCATCCCTATTTGCATAGACCCATTATATTAATGAATAATTTCAAGTAAGGCTTCAGAATCAAAAGGTCACTACGTTTCCAATCATCCTCCAAAAATCCTAACTTAAAATTATCATTAATATAATTGTCATATGCAAAATCATTTCTATGAAGTTACAAAAACTTCTATAACTACCCATAGCTAATTACCCACAGCAACCAGCAATAACAGAAAGCAACAAATAATTGAATTCCAATAAAACAATAATGCTTTCAATCAATACAAATAGGTAGTAATCATTACATGATATGTCCACAAAGCATACTTAACATACATCAGCCAATACAACTAACACATAGTCAGTACACGAACTGGGAAAGATCCTCTTTTGTTCAATTTCTTGATCTTTTCCCTTGTAACAATACAGTAATATTCATTTACAAAATCTATCACAATTTTCTTATAGGAAGCGAGCTCCGTTGACATCCCATATGCGATTCAACACATCTTTGCCATTCGGTGGAAGAGTCTTATGAAAAATCGCACCATCTCATTTGTGACATAGGGCGACCATTCCATATGACCTGTTGAATTTTCCTGTTGACTTCAAGGACGTGATCAATTAAGTCACCACTCTCCCATCGATGATCGATCGGTAAGCATTATCAACTTAAACCGGCCTTTCGCTTTTGTTCAAATGGTCGGCTTTTAACGCCGAATAGGTGTCGCAACCCGGGGAAGCGTTGTTCGCAAACAAATACAGAACAAATAAGGGATTACATATAATCCACATAGACTTAATTGAAAAAACACATCCTTTTCCTTTTTTTTTTTTTTTTTTTTTTTTTTTTTTTTTAATTTGGTCAACGGTCAACGGTCAAAGTCAACGGTCAACGGTCGGTCAACGGTCAACGGTCAAAGTCAACGGTCAACGGTCGGTCAACGGTCAACGGTCAACGGTCAACGTCAACGGTCAACGGTCGGTCAACGGCCAGTCAACGGTCAACGGTCAAGTCAACGGTCAACGGTCGTCGGTCGTCGGACCGGTCGGACCGGACGGACCGGTCGGACCGGACAGACCGGTCGGACCGTTCGGGCGGACCGCTTCGCGCGTCTTAGCGCTGTCTTTGCCGACGCCACGCGTCCGCCTTGAGACGTCGGCGCGCGTGCGTCCGCCAGCGTCTGTCGCCAGCGGTCGGTCGCCGCCAACCCCAACCGACGTCATGGCGGCGTCATCTATGACGTCACCCGGCGATTCTTGACCGTTGGGTGACGTCATCTTGACGTCGACAGCGTCGGCCGTTCCGGCAGCGTCTCTTACCGGTTCAGCCGGCCGGCATGAGCACGCGCCGATTAGCCCGACCGCGCGTCGCCACACGCCCCAGCGATCGAGCGCTTCGGCGCGTCAGCGCCACGCGCGCGCCTTCCAAGCGCGTGTGGGCGCGTGCGGTGTCGCCCGCCGGCGCTCGGCATCTCGGACTCGTCTCGACGTCCTCTTTCTCCCGTCTTTCGGAATTTTGTTTTGACATTCGAAAACTCATAAAAATGGCCGAAGAAGACTCGGGTGTCGGGATTGCTCGCCCCGATCCGTACGGCCGAAGTTCCTTTTGCGAAAAAATCAATCAAAACACATCAAATTGATCGGGAAAACGTGAACTAGGGCTCTGATACCAATGTTGGGAATAACTGATCCCCAAAACACCGGATTCGACACTAAATCGAACCCCTAAATCAATGCGGAAGCGAAGCCCAAGAAAACGACACGTATCACCGATCGTAAAGCACACCACGGATTCGAGCGTACCTTGTTAGCCACAGATTAAACACCGACGCCAATGGAGGAAGAGAATCCGGTCGAATTCGATCCGATGAAGCCTTGAAGGGAAGAATTAGAAGCCGTATGCCTACTGTTCCTTTTGAGAGAGAAAACGCGCGGGAGAGAAAAGACGTGTGTAAAAATGATTTCAACAGACGTCTCCTCTCTCTCTCTCTCTCCCTTTTATACCTCTCCCTTCCCACGGGCCTTATTCCCGTGGGCCGGGCTTTCCGGGCCCCGCTTGGGCGGACACGGGGCCTTAAGCCCTTTAATTAATTAAATAAAGCTTTCAGACATCATCACCCAAACTCGAACTTTCTTTGCGTTGTTGGAAAAATCTGAGAATATCTTCTGTACTTTGTGTTGTTCAAGTCATCTGAAACTGAAAGCCAATCACTTTACAATGAGGAAAAGAACACCGCAAATGATAGTTTTCGTACAGCCCTCATGACTTTTCCTTTTTATCCCATTACTCGAGTATCATAACTTATGGAGGATTTTCAATTGATACAAAAAATTACATGCATTAGTAGAATATGAGGTTTTCTTGAGTTTCAGAGGTCCAGTCACTCGGCTCTCCTTCACTAATTCCCTCTATTACTCTTTAGTTGGAGCTGGAATTGGAGTTTTTAAGGACAATGAAGAGATTCGAGAGGGCGAAAAGATTGGAGGCGAGCAACTAGTGCGTGGTGTCTTCACGAGCTCACACATATGGTGAAGTGCGTGAGTGAAGCGACTGACACAGTGATTTTGCCCATTTTCTATGACGTGAAATCCCACGATGTGAAGCTCAGAGACAAAAGTTTGTACCTCGACGATATGGAGAAGCACAAAGAGAAGTTCAGCCACGATGATGTTCAGCAATGGAAGGAGGCCTTGATTGAGGTGGCAAGAATCAAGGGTTGGGATTTGGAGGGGAAAGGGTAAGAGTGTGAATTCGGGTTCTGCTTTCTCTTTGATCTTTATTTTCTCCCGGGCAATTAAAAGCATAGATATAGATGTTCGCTAGAGAAATACATTTTGGATTGAGACGATAGACGCGTACTCACGATGCTTTGTTCCGCGTGATATTATTATACTGCTTACTCTACCCCAAAAGAATCAATGCTATACTGCCTTTTTTTTTCCCCAGAAAATTGTATTAGAAAATATTGTTACTCTTTCATACGATGAGGATTGAAAAGATTCAAAGAGAATATTCTGCCATTTTTTCTCTTTTAACTACTCCTACCAAGCACGGTATTAGTTATTCCGTTTTTCTTTCTTTTTCCTAGTGTACAGATGTAATACTTTCTATACGTCGAGACTTCCTTTTCTGTAAGAAAGTCATCTTCCATTTGATAAGCCCATTCAGAAATCCGATTACTTTCGTGGCTATGATATACAACAAGAAAGTTCATCCACCACCTGTTTCAAGCTAACACTTTTTTGTCAATATGACAGCCATGCTAAAATCATCAAAACTATCGTTTCCGAAGTTTTGACCAAGCTGTTAGGAAAATATTACTTCGAATTGGGTAAAACAATGAAGTCGAATCTTTAGAGTATTTCAAGTCGGACTTTGAGGCGTGATATCACTTTCTTTAAGAATTTATTTGCCTCACAAAGTTACTAATGGTCACCGGCAAATTTTCTTCAGGATACAACAAAGTCTCAAATGACAATACTAGATAGCAATTCTAGTATTTCTCCGGGTCCTTCATGGGAAATAATTAGAAACAATGGTTGTAGTTTCTTTCGAAAGAAAACGAAAAAAATGAAAGAAAATTATCATTTTATCTCAAAACAAATGTACTTGTATATGTCTTTCAAATAAAGGCAACTCTTCAAAAGATTGCAAAAAGAACAAAGGTAACCTTTCGGGAAAGGTTACAAAATGAACAAGTAGGTCTCAAATGCTATGTTGAAAGGACATAAAAAATTCGGAATTAAATAAATAAATAAAAATTGTAACTTTTTGTGAACAATCGCATTGTTTCAACAAAATTATATAATTAATTTTTATATAAATAAATCCGAATTTTTTTTCAATAAATAAAAATAATGATCATTGGTTAGTGTCAAATCTCGTCCACGTGCGCACTCACATCTATTCACGATGTGGGACAAGACACCTCTTCATTTGTTTTATAAACAAATTACCAACAATCCCCCACTTTTGTTTATAAAACAAAAACAAAAGATAAATGTTAGAAATATACAGCCAAAATTTCCGTGAGATTAATATACATATATAAAGATCTCTTTCAAGTTAAACATTTACTTAGTGCAAGTATGTCAAAGCTCTATCAAAGTGACAAGTAGCTCGGCTTTAAACTTGTACTTTTATATAATAGAACCGGACATACGGCACATACACTAACCTCTTGTCTCAGCGAGAAGTTCTATATTACTCCACACTATTATGGCCTTGTTTTTTATCCTGTTTCATAAGCCCTCTAGAAAGCAACCCTAACTTTCGTAAGAAGCGGCACCACTTCTAAACTCATATAGGTGAAGTATCTACATGTGTTTCTGTTACTATTAACACATTACAAGTTTGTACTATACTTCATTAAGAATTTAATTCAACCTACAAAACGTAACATATAATATTGACTTCTCATATCAGGGCTACATCAGTATCAAACAATCACATTCAATAACTTGTTTTTACCCATTAAACCTTATAACTAGTGATATTCTAGAAAAAGGTCGGGTTACCATTATTGGTGATTTCAATTAAAGGGTTTCAGCCCCGTTTCTTATGAGGTCATTATTACCATGTCTCTTGGTGAAACCTTTGTTAGGGGATTGGCAAGATTATTACTTGACCTCATATAAACAATTGTTATGGTACCATCTTTAATCAATTGTCTCACATACTCATGTCTTAGACTAATATGTCTAGACTTACCATTATAGGTGCTATTATAAGCTCTTACCAAAGTAGCCTAACTATCACAGTGGATAGAAATAGGAGATATATGATTAGACCATAATTTGATATTCAACGACAAATTCCTAATCCATTCGGCCTCTTTCCTAGTTGCTACCAAGCAATGATTCAAATTTCATAGTTGAGTGAATTATGCACATTTGTTTCTTGCTCGCCCAAGAAACAACACATTTACGTAATGTGAAAATCCATCCAGAAGTTTCATCTCTCACACTTGTAATCCAAGTAGCATCGACATATCCTTTTAATATAGTCGGATTATTATAGAACAATAAGATAACTCTCACATGTTCTATATTTGGATTATTAGTATTTACTCAACTTGCATATACAAAAAGTAATATCAGGTCTAATATAATGTATCGCATACATTAAAAACCCATAGCACTCACATTAAAACTCTCCACTAGGAATCAAATGGAGTACTTATATATACAACATCTTCTCCATGTAATCACTTTGGCTCAAAGGATAACCCCCACTATTTTTTTAATTTTAACACCCAATAAGGTATCTACTTCACTCAAATCTTTCATTTAAAATGAAAGTCAGATACCTTCTTTTTCTTTTTTTCTTTTTTCGATGACTCCAATCACATTGGCTCCATAGTCCCCTTCAATTATCCCCACTTCAAGACTATTTTAAGAGGCATCCAATATGATAACGTACGTTTCATCATCATATCCAACTAATAATAAACCAAGTACAAGGATGAGAAATAAGTAGATAGATAAATTCTAGCAATTTATACACCACCCCTAACAATCAAAAGCATGTGAGAACAAAAGCATATAATTTTTCAATAGCTTCGCCAAGACAAACCGACGGTAGAACAAAAGATTGCCTCATTATTATGATGGTTCATCATTTCAATAAGATCTTTCAATTGTGTGTATCCAAATTCGTCAACTGTTGCGACCTAAATTTTCAGGGCAATCCTAAAGTTTAGGTTAATGGATTACTAAGTCTGAAGACTTGGCGCGGACCCTCCCAAGTCCTACCAATCGTGACTTGATAGAAATTAATCTATTTAAATATGCAATTCTATTCAATTTGGAGCCGCCACTAATCAATTAGGTTTGATTAGAAACCCAAATAAAGTATGAGAGAATACTTTATTTTTACGAACCAGAGATTCAATAAGTCCGGGGACATGATTACGCTAGATTAGTCTAACGCCCTTTCGGTACCTTTTATTTTAATTTCAAAAATATTTAGCAGACAATGTTAATTAATTTTAACCTAAACTACTAACATGCAAATAGTGGTCATGCGGGTGCACAATCAGTAAAATAACATTCAATGAAAAATGCTAATAAAAATGCATGCCCTAAACATGATTTCTAAATGACAAGACACCTAATTTTTATTATTATGCAATCTTAATCTAACTTAATATACATGAATTTATTTTAATGACATGCGTCATGCAATTCATATGGTATGACTTAAACTTATCACTGTATGTATGCAATCTAATTTATATAATCCTAAATATGCATATGCTACATGATATGGGATGAATGACGTGGTAATTCTATATGCATGCTCTTTTTATGATTTTTTATGATTTTTTTATTACACATGCAACCTACACTAATAATGATGACATGAAATGGGATTAATTATAAACTAATTTATTAACTAACCAAGTAAATGACCTTCTTGTGTTTTCTTTATTAAATGACTTAATAATTCTTATTAAAAGATAATGATGCAATACTAATCTTCAGCTTTTAAAAAAAAAAAATTACATGACGAGAATATTAAAACATTAACCTATGACCCACTAACTAAAGCGCAACATGCGGTGTGCACATTATGAAATCTATATAACCATAAATAACATTTTTTTTTGTTATATATATATATATATATATATATATATATATATATATATATATATTATGTTTTGGTTTTATTAAAGGAAAATCATCCTAATTCTACATGAATCTTAAAAACTAAAATGCATTGCTTCAAATGTGAAATGTGTATAGACCTAAATACCTAATATGATGCATGATATGTGATGAGCAAATAATATAACACGCCAAAATAAAAATCCATCCATGTAAATCAATGGCATATTATTTTAATATGAATCAATGATATAAAGTAATTCATGAATTTTGCCATAATAAGTCGAAATAATCAAAAATCTAACCTGACGTCTCGCGGGTCAATATTTTTGATTATGATAACTTAATATGACAAATTTCCTAATGATAAAAATAAATCAAAACAAATCAAGTTAGAATATATAAAAAAAACTATAAGTTCGAATATTCGAACTAAATTTAGCCCAAGAATTTTACCTATTCCTGATACGGCTTTCTCGAGGGGTGGCGCCGGCACAAGTGGTAGCCTGCAATGGTGGTTCACCAAGGGGTTGAGCTGTTCGTCAAATGTCCGGCGAGGTAGACCTGCAACCAAAACAGGGGAGGACCTTGGGCAGAATGAAGGTGCAGCGAGGACAGCTGCAGGTCGTCGGTCACAGCAGCAAAGGTGCTCGGGCTCGAGCGCGAGTGGAGTAGGTTGCGGCTCGGCGGAGCTTCAAGTCGGCATCGGGATCCCGTTGCAAAGGCGCGGTGCTATATGTTGAGGGGTAGAACCGGCAGGATGATGATGGCGGAGGAGGACGTCGAGCGCTGCAGGTTGGCGTCACGGGAGGAGACTGAGCAGTTGCGGCAGCGGTGGTCGTTGCAGCAGGCGTCGGGAGCGAGGTCTCAAGCAGCGACGGCGACGTTGGGCACTGGGGATGCAGCTTCGGTGCGTGGCGGCACGGCAAGGCGACAGTGGGCAGCAGGGGTGCAGCTTCAGCAGATGCCGGTGAGGGAAATCAGCTTCGCGACAGGAAAGGAGGCGTCACGGGCTTCGGCTGCAAGCGGTATTGGTGAGGTGACCGGTGCGGTTCGGTGGCTTCGCGGCTGCGGGTGGAGGGCGGAGGTGCAGGCGCGGCTTTGCTGATGGCAACCGGCAGGCGCTCGGGCGGAGCAATTTGGATTGCAGCGTCAGGTCGCTGGTCTTCGGCTCCGAAAAGTGTCAGCGCGGCGTCGGTGACCGGCGAACAGCAGAGTCGTTGCCGGTGCAGAGGGCAGGGCCGGCGGTGCAGAGCTTCGGTCGTTGGAGGCCGCAGGCGGAGGCATCGGCACAAGGGTGCGGTGGTGCACCGGTGAGGAGGAGCCGTCGATCTGCGGGCAGCAAATGACCGGCGAGTGCAGGGGAAGAGGATGAACAGTAAATGTCCAATCCCCCCTGCCAATTAAACTTTTTCTTCTGCTTTTCCTTTTTTTTTTTTTCTCTCTGCTGATCGGTCACCTCTTTCGCAGACCCCCTCCCTGCTCACACTTCCACTCTCTGCAGCACTTTCTGCTCCTCTGCAATTCTCCTTTTCTGCTTTTTGACTTTTATTTTTTTTTTCTGACTTTTCCGAACGGAGAGAAGCCCTAGACCCAAGCTCTATTCCCTCTCTTTCGATTTCCTTTTTTCGGCCGAACGAAGAGAAGACCCCCCTAACCACAGAATTTTTTGCTCTGAATTTTTTTTCGAATTCCTCCCCCAAAAACCGAAGCCTCGGCTTCTCTATTTATAGAGGAAAAACTCCCGTTCATTTTTGCAGGTGAAGATTTCCCAATATACTTGCACATATTTACTCAACCACTCAACAAGAAAATGGCTCCAAAAATCATACGGTTGTTGAGTTTTTTTTTTTTTGTTAATTCAAAATGAGGAGATTTGTTCAACAATCAAATGTTTTATTATTCAAAAGAATATTCAAAATTTCCCTCCAACAACCAAATGCTCTATTTTTTAATTTTTAAAAAATTAAATTAAGTGTCGACAGATCAACAGAAAAACCAAAAGAAATGTTTACGAATTTTAGATCACTAAGAGGACAGTCAATCGAATTCTCCAATTTCTCATTCTCAGAAAGATCAAACAATATTTACAAAAAGAGAATTTTCCATAATGGGTCAACAACACCAATGCACGGAATGTGATATGATGCGTTTCTCAATCACATAATTTCCTCGCTCAAACTAGAAACTTAGAGAATCACCAACCAACTCGCAGCGACCACGATAGAGATGAATGACACGGCCGACCAGACATCTGGCCAGACATCCATCGGGTTCTTGTCCTCGGGAAGTACTCACTTAGAGCTCCAATCTCGTAAACGTCCTTACGCACGGCCCCTGGAGCCTGCCCATGACGTACGAGTCCCTCCCGAAGTACTTGGGGAGGAAGGAGTTCTCGTTGCCAAGAGTTTGCCACACGATGTCCCCACAACCCTTGGCCAACTTCACGCTCATCTCTGTCGCTTCTTTCGCGAATTCCTTCGCATGGTCCACCGCATTCCTGATCTCTCCCACACTGCCGTCTCCAAATTCAATCATTTTTTTTTAAAACTAAAACAATATCCCCATGAGTTCACATATTTTGCAGCCATTTAGATGAATCTAGAATTTGGGCCATACCTGCGAAAGTACCTTCTACTTGATATGGATCCAAATGCCAATCAGCGAAAGAGATTAAAAGGCATCTTAAAAAAAAATGAATCCATCATGTATCTGCCCCTTGACGAGACCGAGTTATTGAAGTGTGCAGGGACACGGACAACACATTCTTGATAGTCATATCAAGGTAAGCCTCAGGGTCTCACGCATCTTTGTGAGGAGGGTGGATGAAATTTCCTCCACAGCAAACTGCTTCTTTATGACCTTGAAATTGACGACAATCATGAGCTTGAGGCCGGGACCAGCAATGACCCTTGACGGCCAATGCCTCATGTTACTCTGGACTGAAGGATCGCTAAATCTCCTCCCGAACAAAGATCTTGCACTCGATCTCATGATCAGAGTCTCGACATCCTCGAAGTCGTTTTTACAAGATGAGATGCCATCTTGCATGATATATCCATGATGGATTTCGCATCGTGAGCAAGAGCCTCATTCATCACCTTTTGCTCCGGGAAATTAACGTCGTAATTCAATATTCCACCATTCTTGTCTTCTCCATCACGATAGATGCCGTCAAGATTAGTAAGTGTTGAGTCCCAAACCGAACATCAAATACAGAAACAGACGTGGCATAGCATTGGGCGCACAAAAGACATAAAACACAACCTTATGAGAGAACCAAAATGGACAGATTAAAAGAATAGAGAGAGAGAGAGAGAGAGAGAATTCAAGAGAAAAGAGAGAGAGCCTGTAGATCTTCTTTGAAACTCTGGCCAACGGTGATGAGTGATGATTGTTGGCGTCGTCTAGAAGCCATCGAGGAACAGACCTGTTGGGAAGTGAAAGAACCTGTCCGCTTGCATGCGTCTGGTGCTCGCATCGCGCAATGGCGAACCTGGCCTCTTGCATCTTTATCAACGGTCACACGTTGCCTCAAGATTTACGGCCACCCATTGTTAAATAATGTCTCGAATTTGAAGATTAGATGAAAAATAAATAAATCAAAAGGCTTCGCTGGAGATGAATTTTCGGTCTTTGAAGTGAAGCTGCCGAAGACGTCTTCCCTGCACGGAAAAAGAATTGTCTTTGTGGGGGCCCAAGTCAAGACTTTGACTTGTTGGGCCCACACACACTCACACGCATGTTTCACGCCAAGGAAGGAAAGGCACGTAGGAAGCTTCTGTACGTGAAGCAAACAAAAGTGGGCCCAAGTCTTCTGTTGCGTTGCCGAATTGCTTTTGGAGTGAAGACCCTGCACGTAGACAAAAGGAAAGGTGGGGCCCAACCGTATAAAAGCAGATTTTGCAGGTTTCTCTTTTCTTCAGAGAGTCGCACGCCGAAGACCTACGAAGCAAGGAGCCGCACGACCGCGCTGTTTGTTGAATCCCTACGAAGAGGATACGTACGTGAAGACGCTGTTCTTGTTTGACGTACGTAGAGCGTTTCGTTCGAGCTTTGAATGTGCGGTAATTTTGTGCCGTGAGTTTATTCCCAATTAAGTTGTTATTTATACACTTAGGGTTTAGGGTTAAATCTAGGTGCGGGAAACACTTTAGCGATTGGCGATTGTAAGCTACGATTCTCCGATTTTAGTGGATTATTTATCTGCTGGCTCTCCCCGTGGGCGTAGGTACGATCTCGGACCGAACCACGTAAATTTACTGTGTCGATTTTCCGTTTAATTCTCTGGCGATTTCGCGTTGACATAATTTGCAAGATCCTATCACTTCCGCGTATTATATCCCAACACCCGTTGCCTCGAGATTTACTAATCGGCATTGGCAAGGGACTCGTTTCAACTGCTTCCTCAAGGCAGCGTTCCACGACATGGACGCCAAATATGGACGCTTGTCTTCTGCTAGGCGAATTTTTATTTTTTATTTTGATGATCTGGGCCCCCGCAAGATATGGAACTTGTAACGTCAATTATAGCCGTTTGGTGGTTCCCCTTCTCTCTTCTAATCAAACACATAGCGTTCCGGGCAGGAATCCCAGACAAATTCTGCATGGCGAGCATGTAAATCACAGACTGCGACTCGGGTTCCCTCATAGCAAAGATGAAGTGCTTCGTATGTTCGGGAACCGGAAGTTTAAGGACCAACTCATTTGAAACTTTCAGGTCATCGGATTTCGGCTTGGAGAAGGGCCGTAGAGAACGTAAACTCCAAAGGAAAGAACATGCCTTCAGGACCACATTGACTCCCTTCCACTTCTATCTAAAACTTAAGAAAATTCGTGAAGTTCATCCTCTCAATTTCTTGCATGGTTCACTCACAAGCCCAAAACAGAACTTCCTCGAAAGGATTCAGGGAATATATTCAGAGCGAAACTAAGAACAACAATCAAAGTAGTCTTGGCATGGGAATAGAGATGATAAAGGATCGGAACATAAGAAACATCAAATGATCAGCGCACACCGCATTGCATCAAATCACACAAGCAAAATTGTTGCCATCAAACCAGTTTATTATCACCATGTCTTGAGTAATGACTTTGATTCTCTCTGACTCCATTGTTGCACAAATAAATGCCTAAAATTGTTAGGAAAATATGGCTTCGAATTGAGTAGAATAATGAAGTCGAATCTTTAAAGTACTTCAAGTCGGACTTTAAGGCGTGATATCACTTTCCTTAAGGATTTATTTGCCCCACAAAGTTGCTAATGGTCACCGGCAAATTTCCTCCAGGATACAACAAAGTCTCAAATGAGAATACTAGATAACAATTCTAGTATTTCTCCAGGGTCTCTCATGGGAAATAATTAAAAATAATGGCTGTAGTTTCTTTCGAAAGAAAACGAAAAAAATGAAAGAAGATTATCATTTTATCTCAAAACAAATGTACTTGTATATGTCTTTCGAATAAAGGCAACTCTTCAAAAGATTGCAAAAAGAACAAAGGCAACCTTTCGAGAAAGGTGACAAAATGAACAAGTAGGTCTCGAAAGTACGTTGAAATGATATAAAAAATTCGGAATTAAATAAATAAATAAAAATTGTAACTTTTCGTGAACAAATCGTATTGTTTCAACAAGACTATATAATTAATTTTTATATAAATAAATCCGTTTTTTTTTCAATAAATAAAAATGATGATCATTGGTTAGTGTCAAATCTCGTCACATGCGCACTCACATCTATTCACGATGTGGGACAAGACACCTCTTCATTTGTTTTATAAACAAATTACCAACACAAGCTGATGAAGAGGAGAATTCTGCCTGATCAATTCGTTGGGATTCATGGTCATGTGAAAGCCTTCTTGAGATTGTCACTGGAATTCTCCTGATGTTCATTTCCTGGTCATAACAAGCAGGTTTCAAAACCATTGCAAGTTTTGTATATTTCCAAAAAAGTTCATATATAGGCAATATTTTCTATCAAATGATTTTGCGCAATGACAATAGAGTTCTTTGTCATCATCTTGCGATAGAAGTATGTTTAAATTGATGGATCAAAAATATTATTAATGTTTAAATTGATGGATCAAAAATATTATTACGTGCTATACGTTATAAAGAACTCTTTGAACAAGTCTAATTAATCTGATCAACTCTCTCTTATGCTTTTGTCAATTTAAATCTGTACGAAGCAATAATCCATGTTTCATTATTAGACATAGTCAAGCTCCTCAAACTTGTACAGCATAATGTTTGTCATCTGATTCAAATGTTCACTTATGCTTTTCCAATCATCAGGGGACAAAAAATATTGTGGCACTCAGACTAAGGGGACTTCCCGAAGAGCACACTTTCATGAGTGAAGAATTTTTAAAGTTGCCCAACCTAAGATTCTTGGAATTGGATGGTGGGAACTTGATGGGGGACTTTAAGAATATCTTCTCCGAGCTAAAATGGCTCTCTCGGAGTAATTGCCCTTTGGAATTAGATGCAAAGAATTTATGTCTCAAGGAATTAGTCATGCTTGAGCTTTCATACCGAAGATTGGGCTGGATGGGAGATGTATCTAATACGACATCATACTGTGCCATTTACCTTTTCTAGCATTTGTCTTGCTAATTAAATTGACCCATTTGCCTTTCAAGTATTGCCTGGAAAGCTTAAATCGGCATTTAACAGTTTGGCGAAGAGTTTGCGAAGTGAGTTGTCGGTGGTAGGAAGGGCCTACGGGTCCTAAAGTTAAGGGCAACTGGAGCAGTGAAAAAGTTTGAGGATTAACCCAATTGTAGCTCACATGGTAGGGATAAAGGCAGACACAGAAGTTGTTTGTGACGAACTTGTTCTAATAAACATATTGTTCTTATCGAGTTGATATCTGTGGCACACTCAAGTTATTCATCCATGTTGTTCATGGACTTTAAGCTATTTCACCACTTGGAAATCAATAATATCCCAAGAAGTTTCCAACATTAAAGAAATACATCAAGATTATATCAATTCTCCAGGAAACTTGAATTCATTTGAAAATTTAACAACACTGTGAATTATAATTGAAGCAAAGTGCTTTGATCAACAAAGGAAAGACTTCCAGTGGTAACTAATCCAACACAAGTCAGCTACATATTAATCAATCACATATCTAATTACTACTTGAAAAATGGTCAGCATCCTTCAACATCACAGAGCCACTTTAACCGCATCTCTAATGAGAGAGCGCTAGGAAGAAGCCCAAGGTATGTATATACCGCGATTGAAACCGCATTGAGTACTATGCCTGAAAAAGGGCCGGCAATAATAGATGTGAAAGGCAAAATTCAACAGGTGCAAAAGACCGCTTAAAAGAGAACAACGAATGCTTTTGTTCTTGCTTCGTAATCTTGAACGATGCGAGAGACACTCTAGATATCCCAATCGAGATCATTCCTGTTTGTAATTTTATGTCAAAAGGCCCATTTGTTGTGTGAGCTTGATCCATATGCTAGCTTTATCCCATCCATTCTCCACTGGCTGCTTGCCATTACCTGTCGAGTTACCTTTTGTTAAAATCGATTCAATCTTCCCAAGGACTCGGCTTTGTATGAGACGATCGTCCTAAAGAAAGAATTCTCCAGCAAAGCATCAATGTCAAGATATTAATGCATTGAATGATCCAGATCCATGAAGCCTAATGGAGAGAATTCCCGAATCAGTTCCCGCTTTATTCTCACCAGTGGTATTTGGAATTCTATCTTACATCATATCTAACAATGGAGAGAGTATAGGTGAAATCACATCTTTCTTACCAGTTAAGACAACTTGGCAATCTCCTATTCTACCAAGCGAACTCACGACTAAAAGCTCACCTAGAGTCATTGATGTCATCCGAATTTTCGTCGATCATGTAGGCATCTGTCTTTTTGCAATTTTTTTTTTTAAAAAAGGTAAAAATAAATAAATAAATTAGACAACAAAATAAAATATAATAATAATGAAATACATCGGACGAGCCTATGTCCCCTAGCCCATTCTCCTTAGCGAAATTTTGGGCTTGCAAGAGCCCATACGACCAGCCTTCCTCTCCTCGTTACCCGGATTATTTTTTCATTTGGGGCCCAAGTTTTTTTGTGCTGTTTTCTTTGAGCCCGTGAGAAAAGAAAAAACGAGGCCTGGCCCCTTCGTTGTTCCCTCTCCCAAGCAACCCTCATGACTGTCAACGTGAAGCAGCGACAGGCGGTAACAAAAGGACACGGGCGAGTGGATGGCGAGCGAAGCACCGTCTGTGACACACAAGGAAGGCATGGGCGAGTGACATGAGCATAGCCCAGGTCTGCCATCATTCAATAGCACAGCAGTTGATAAAAGCTCGATCGAAAGGCTCCTCCCCCGGGGCTCCTACAATGACAACATAACCGGAGGCCTACCCATCGCCGTCGCCGAGATGCCCGAGCGGCGTCATTTGCACCTCTGAGGGCAACTACTTTGCTGGGAAGATCCCGCTCGAGTATGGCCAGTGGTAGTTCCTCGAGCACCTAGCCGTCTCTGGCAACGAGCGAATGGGCGCCATCCGGCCAGAGATCAGGAACCTGACGAAGCTGCGAGAACTCTATCTCGGGTACTACAACAGCTATGACGGAGGCTTGCCTCCGGAGATTGGTGACCTGACTGAACTCATTAGGCTCGATGCTGCTAACTGCGGATTGTCCGGCGAAATACAGCCTAAGATTGTCAAGTTGCAGAATCTCGACACTTTGTTTATGCAGGTGAATGCGTTTGTAGGGTATCTGATGTTGGAGTTTTGTTTGTTAAAAACAAATGAGTCTTTTTTTTTCCACAGAAAGAGTGAGAGGAAGTGGGCCAATTTAAAAATGTGGGATTTCCTTTTTATAGTTAAAGGAATGATTGGGTGGGGCTAGACTTGGGTGGCTTTAGTCAAAGTCATCGCTCTTCTTTTTCTTTCAAAATCTTCAAATGTTGCAAGTTACATATTTAAACTCGACTAAGTAAGAGAGCCACCAAAAGCCATAGGTATGATGGAGAATATGGAAGAATTGCCTAATGTACTTAACATGAGAATGTTATAGTCATGTCGTCTTAAAGTTTATGAGTGCCGAGGTTGCATGACTTTTGATGGCCCTTTTCGGCTTTACAATAAGCTAGAAAGGTCTAGCTAGAATCTTTTTTGCATTTGCTTGTGAAACAATGAAATAGATCATTTCATGTTCAAAGCAGCTCCAATGGGTGGTATCGACTAAATACCCAAAGTTAGTCTAGATTTTGGGCTTGTTGGAATCATAGAATACATTGTATATACGCCAATTGAATTTCGCTCCATATAAACTTTACCTGGTCTACCAAATAAACCAATACCAGGAATGGTCCAATTGATTTGATTGAAGAGGTACAAGCTAGGGCAATGTGAATTTATTCGTTGTTTTCGTTAGAAAACTTTCAACATTGGAAGTACTTCAAATGGTCTACGACTTTGCAGCAAATTGAAATCGACAACATTCCAATTTGTTTTTAGCCTTTTAAATTAGTCATTTAAAATAAAGACTTTTAGATATTTGAAGGAAGAGATAGTGGAAGATCAAGACTTGAGTTCAAAATAGAAAACAATTAAAAGTAAGTGATACGAGATGATTAGGAAAAATGTGGAGCGTATAGTGCTCATAAAAGACTATAGAGTTGAATAGAATAGAGTACAAGGCTTCATGTCCGTGACCTTGCAATAATTCTAGAATGAAAGAAGATATTACCTAAGTAGCACCAACATCGACACATGATACACGACATGACACACCGACACGCCGTTTCTCACAAAATAGAGAATATCGATACGCTAGGACACGTTATATATTAACTTTATATTTTATAGATAAATAATAACTTATTATTTTTTATTATTTTAATCAAATTAATCTGATTCAAATTTAAAAATAAATAAATAATAATAAATCCTATAATAAATTTACACTAAAAACATTAATCTACCATTTATTAATATCCTTTATTGTTTCAATTTGACAAATTCAACTCCATTTTAATAAATTCATAAAACTTGCAAAGAAAAAAACAAGTAATTCACGTTCTAAACTTGCGTGTCAAATGTGTCGAAAGAAAAAAGAAAAACTTAAAGATAAATTGTATATCACAAAAAGTAAGAGTAAAAAAAGAAGAGAATAAAATATTATATTTTTCTTTTTTTCCTAATTTTTTAATTTGAGATTTATATTTTCTTTTACATATATATTTTACCATTCATTTAATGAAAATTTTAAGATTGACATCATATGTCGAAACTCGCACATTTGAATTCCTGACTCGAGTGTCGAAGGAATTATCGTTGAATTTTTCGACACGTGTTGATCGAGTTCTTAAGAATGTTGGATACGTGTCGAGATATCCGATATGACGCGAAAACTCTCCGAGAGTGTTGGTCCTTCTTAGGATATTATCATACTGGGAAAGCAAAAAACTCAGGAGCACTAATAACAAGGTTTAATATACGCTGAGGCTAGGAGGAGCAGTGCAAAGCAACATCAATTATTGCCATCATAACGTGGTGAAGTTGGACCCGCCACTTAGGAAGACTTCCATTGGCTAGACCTACCAAAGTTGTCGCCATTCTATTTCCCTTCGGTGCCGAGAAAAAAGCCAAGCAAATCCGAAAAAGAAAGCGAAAGAGCATCACGATTCTCCTCCCTCTGGCGCTTTGTTGATTACTGTCGAGGAACCCCTGATCAACATGCGACGTGGTAATTTAGATGAAATCGAGTCTAGTTTTGTTAGTTTTGAATCGAACTCATCGCATAATATCGAATTGGAATCGTATTTTCGTACATTGGCAAGGACGTTCTCCCCGATGGTCGGCTCGCCCTAAGTCGTCGATACTTCCATCTTAAATGCGTTACCAAGACCGGAGCTCTGTGCTGACGTGCTGTTGACTGAGTGGATGACACGGGCTCCTCTCTAGTAGTAGAACGTACCAGGACAATCTCGTAAAATGAATCGCGGCCTTTGCCCAGGCATCGAACAGCGGCTCAACGTGGGCGCACCCTCATCCCCGTAGGCTCGGCCGCAGGGGATCCCGCCCCCCTTCTCCCCCGGAATTAAACAATTACGTGGGGTGAATTTGGGCTGAATTTCCACGTAATTTGACCTAAAGATTGGGGCGGGAGGTGAAAAAATCATCCTCTCCGCAAGAATCTCCCGAGAACTCCACCAAACGACACCGTCCCAATCTGCCCTCGCCCAATCGGATATATCCGCGCCGGACGGAATGACGGTTTTGCCCCAGGATTCGTACGCGATGACGTATCTGCCCTCGTCTATGAATACGCGAAATGCATACGCCAAGAGTTGGAATTTAAATTAAAATTCGGGAGTGGGAGGATTGTCTCAGCACTCTCTCTCTCTCTCTCTCTCTCTCCTCTGCATCTAACAAATTCTCTTCCTTGAGAGACAGGGCTGCGCCCTCTCTCTCTCTCTTTTCGCTGCGAGCTTCTCAGAAAGTTTCATTCCTTTTCTCTTTTTTTTTTTCTCCTGCCCTTCTGGGTATCACTGTTGAAGCTCGTTTTCTTTTTTGAGCTCCTGCAGGAGAATGACGAGAAAGAGGGACTCCCCAGACACGGCGACGATGTCCGCTTGTGCTGACGATGTTCGTCATCAGGGGCTGAATTTGATGTGTTCTTGACTTTCAATTTATACAAAAAATTACATGCATTAATAGACGAACGATAGTATTTCTAATGGTTGTGCCGTAACTGCTCCACAATGATTTTGTAGTAGTTGTATCCATGTCCCTCCAACTCCGATAATATCATGCCCATATTCTTATGATATCATGATCTTGTTTTCAAATGGTTGTTCCTCCAAAATTGCATGCTTTTGCTTCACAATCTAATTTGCTCAATTTCTCAATGGTTTCAAACTTATATCCACATCTTAATACCTCCTATGCATTATCAGTCTTCCCAATTGACATCCTTTTCAATTATCATTGACCATATGTCATTATATGTTGACAATAGATCAATAACAATTATCAATGCATGCCGATATCGATATCGATCTCTATGGCTGTTGACAATAAATCACGTGTTCAGAAGTACTCCTCATTCCTGTCACATGTCCACCCACGTCGACGATTTGGTCAATTGTTTGGTATAGACAGATGTATTTCCTTAATAAGTACTGAATTGACAATAGTCCAGGAAATATCATACGCAACAGGGAATTTGAAAGTGCTCTCCGTCAAGGAGTTTTAAAAATCGAGCGCACGAAGGGGACCCGCCAAGTAGACTAAGATAGAAAAGACGAAGAGCAAAGGAAAAAGTACGCACCATTATCCATTGAATCATTAATTTTTTATAGTTTGTTGTGGCATTTTCCGGAATAGGATCAACAAATCCATAGTAGTAGGAATTATCAAGAAAAAAAAATCAATATAGTACCAAATCACCAAAAAAAGAAAAAGAAGACTGTGGGAAGACCCGTAAATCACGGCCTCAGGAATGCGTCGAAAGTGTCAACATGTAAAAGTGAAGCACATGCAGCAGGACGAATCAGGCTAGTACCGCAAGAATCTGATAAAGTATGTATTCACTTTTCTGGCAAAAGCGGGGACAAATCACTATGGCTCCGCATGCGATATTTGACTGGTCTTTCTCGTGAGCTGGCCACGTGATATTTGAGCCCGAGGCATACTGGCCACCAATAAACATTACTTATATTCTCCAGTCCCGCAAATTATAGAGGTTTTTCTTTTTCTAACGTCACGCGGAAAGTACTATCGTCCAATTGACTGGTGGGTAGTCTTTCGATGTTCGGTCCTCGATAAATGTGATCTCCGTTTGAGACTGAATTTTTATTTCGCTTTAGTTCATAAACATCTCCCTCTCATCCGCTGAAGATTTTGTGCTCCTACAGGAGGATGGAGAGAACGAGAGACTCGCCGGACGCAGCCTCGACGTCCGCTCGCGTCGATGACAGCGGTTCCTCATCAGGGGCTGAATATGAGGTTTTCTTGAGTTTCAGAGGTCCGGACACTCGGCTCTCCTTCACTGATTCCCTCTATCACTCATTAATTGGAGCTGGGATTCGAGTTTTTAGAGATGATGAAGAGATCCGAAAGGGCGAAAAAATTGGAGGCGAGCTTCTCGGTGCCATAGAATCCTCCAAAATATACATGCCCATTTTCTCTAGGAACTACGCATCTAGTGTGTGGTGTCTTCGCGAGCTCACGCACATGGTAAAGAGCGCGAGCGAAGCGACTGATAAATTGATCCTACCCATTTTCTATGACGTGAAATCTGACGATGTGAAGCTCAAAGACAAAAGTTTGTACCTCGACGATATGGGGAAGCACAAAGAGAAGTTCAGCCACGATGATGTTCACCAATGGAAGGAGGCCCTGATCGAGGTCGCAAGAATCAAGGGTTGGGATTTGGAGGGGAAAGGGTAAGAGTGTGGATTCGGGTTCTGCTTTCTCTTTGGTCTTTATTTTCTCCCGGGCAATTAAAAGCATAGATATAGATGTTCGCTAGAGATATACATTTTGGATTGAGACGATAGACGCGTACTCACGATGCTTTGTTCCGCGTAATATTATACTGCTTACTCTGCCCCAAAAGAAACAATGCTATACTGCCTTTTTTTTCCCCCCCAGAAAATTGTATTAGAAAGTATTGTTACTCTTTCATACGATGGGGATTGAAAATATTCGAAGAGAATATTCTGCCATTTTTTCTCTTTTAACTACTCTTACCAAGCACGGTATTAGTTATTCCGTTTTTCTGTCTTTTTCCTTGTGTATAGATCTAATGCTTTCTACGTCAAGACTTCCTTTTCCGTAAGAAAGTCATCTTCCATTTGATAAGCCCATTTAAAAATCTGATTACTTTCGTGGCTACGATATACAGCAAGAAAGTTCATCTGCGATATCCAGATTTTCGGTTTTAATTTATCCTGGATAAATTGGATCCTCGTCTTCATCGTCCCAATTTATTGGTCCAAATTTCAATAAAGAAATTATCGGAGGAAAAATATCAAGGCATCAAAAAAAAGAAAATTGAAAGGAAAAGGAAAAGAAAAAGGAAAATTGAAATAAAAAAATATGAATTTCCTTTTCTCTCTCTCCCTCTCTTTTCTTTTCTTTCTTTTCTCTCTTTTTTTTTCTCTCTTCTCTCCTCTCCCCTCCCCCTCGTGCGATTCCACCCCCACCGCCCATTCCCTCCCTCTCTTTCTTTGACCGGTCAATGGTTATCTCTTCTCTCTCTCTCTTTTCTCTCTCCTCTTTCTTCTTTCTTCCCCTACACGACAGAACCGGCTCCTTGCCCCTCCTTCTTTCTTCTTTCTTCTTCGCGGGAACCAGCCCGAACCAGAAGTTGCAGCTCGCCGCCGCTGCACTGTCGCCGCCCGTCGCACCGCCGCACCGCCGCCCGCGCGCTTCGCCCGCGCCTAGCCGCCCGTCCGCGCGCCCAGGCCGTGCGAACCAGCTGCTGTTCGCCCCTGTTCCGCACCGACCAGCCCATCTCCGGCCACCTCCGGCCACCGCCTAGCCCCGCCGGACCTCCCCCTCGTTCCCCTCGCCCTCCGCCGGCTTTCCCTCGCTGTTTTGGCCGCCGGATCTGCTCCAACCAGCCAAGGACAGAAACCCACGAAATGGGTTTCCAGCTGGTTCGGGCCCGTTTTGGGCCGTTTCCCAGCCCCGAACTCGAGGCCCGCTTTGGGAAGAATTGTTCCTCGTGTCGCCGCCGTCGGATTGATCCGATTTGCGCGCGATTTGGTGAGTAATCTCACTAATCCTGGATTAGTTGGCTAATTATGCTTTAGGTTGATTTAGTTTTAATTAATTATGTTTAGGTTGTTAGATTAGAATTAATTAGCAATTATTAGTCAATTGTGATGCGATTTAGATAAATTGATTGTGCAATTAACAAGTAGACGTGGTCTACTATTTATTGGGAGTGTCTCGGGAATTTTCGGACCCCTAATTGAGCTTCAATTTGATGATTTGGGCCTAAGTGAGATTTTTGGCATTTAAATATTAATTTTCGGAATTAAATTAAATAATTACTTATTTTCCGAAAATTCAAGGGAGATGGTCTGGGACCGGAAAATTATGCTGATGACTATGGTGAAGTCTGTTTATTTAATCGGACTTTATTTTAAGCTAAATTGAATTTTTAATATTAATTAATTTTCGAAATTAATTAAATAATTATTTATTTCCTGAAAATTCAATTGGGATGGCCCGTGACCGGAAAATTATGCTGATGACCGTGGTGAAGTCGGTTTATTTAATTGGACCTTATTTTGAGCTAAACAGAATTTTTAATATTAAATAATTAATTTTCGAAATTAATTAATTAATTAATTATTTTTCAGAAATTAAGATTGAGATGGCTGACGATCGAAATCTCGTGCGATTGTCGTAGCGCCCATCCGTTTATTTATTTGAGCTTTGAATTGGGCCAAATTGATTTAATTGTGGACATTTAGGATATGTTCCTAAATTGATTATTTGGGTGAGAATAGGGTATACTATATCGGCCTACGGGCGATATGTCAAAGGGTGATATACGGTATACTATATCGACCTACGGGCAATATGTCATTTTGGGTGAGCGTATACTTTATTATCACGCTTTGGGTGAGCATAGGGTATACTATATCGGCCTTCGGCGATATGTCAACTTTGGGTGAGCAAAGATATGCAAGATACTATATCGACCTACGGGCGATATGTCGACTTTGGGTGAGCAAAGTATACCGATACTATATCGACCTACGGGCGATATGTCAGCTTTGGGTGAGCAGTATACTTTATTATCAGCTTTGGGTGAGCATAGGGTATACTATATCGGCCTACGGGCGATATGTCAGCTTTGGGTGAGCAGTATACCAGTATACTATATCGACCTACGGGCGATATGTCAGCTTTGGGTGAGCAGTATACTTTATTATCAGCTTCGAGTGAGTTATACTATCTAATGGTCAGCTTTGGGTGAGCAGTCCTGATTTGATAGGACTTTATAGATAGTATTGAATGTGCCGACCAAGCATGGGTCGTGATGACGTGTAATCGACTAGGTTGATTGATCATTGCTTGATCTGATGTTGTGAATTGATCGATGCTTCGATCCGTGATATGATTGCTTGGGTGCCTATTATGAATTGTACTAACTTGCAGGTGGGATATGAGGCCAAGGTACGTCTTCTGCCCTATGCGTGTTTAGGCAGCCTATAGTATAATAGTTTACTAATTGGGCTTAGTGGGTAGAACTCGGCGAGACGTAGTCTCATCCCGGTTTGGGGAAAAACATTTCGGGACCCCGCTAAGGAGCCGAGGAGGAAGAGTCGGAGAAGGATTTTGGGAAAAGAAGATAATCCCGAGAGGGGCCTTGAGTACGGCCCGGATGGATCGAGATTGTATCTTCTTTGATATCTCCATCTTGATGTGAATAGAGTTTAGAATAAAAAGTTGTGAAGTGTTCTGGTTTGTGGTTTGTATAAAAGTTTGGTTATAAATTTCAATATGAAAAATATGACCTGCTTTTCTATCCCATCGTTTTTATTGTCTCTGGGATTTTAACGCTTCCGCATGTGTTATAAAAATGAAAGGGTCGGCGATACATTGTCCTGGGATATCGCATTATAAAATCGACCAAGTGAGACGGATGTGTGCGTGCCTGAGGATCGGGGCGTGACATCATCCGCCACCTGTTTCACGCTAACACTCTTTTGTCAATATGGCAGCCACGGTGAAATCATCACAACTATCGTTTCCGAAGTTTTGACCAAGCTGATGAAGAGGAGAATTCTGCCTGATCAATTCGTTGGGATTCATGGTCATGTGAAAGCCTTCATGACATTGTCACCAGAAGGTTCTTCTGATGTTCATTACTTGGTCATTCACGGAATGGGTGGTATCGGTAAAACAACTCTCGGAAGTGCTATCTTTAATCAAATCTCCAATCAATTTGAAGGATGTAGCTTCCTCTCGAACGTTCGTGAATTTGTGCAGCAATGTAGAATCATGGAATTACAAAAACAGATGTTATCGGACCTTCGCCTAGGCAAATGCAGTGGAGATCCATAATTCTATTCATGCGACCGAAACAATTAGCACAAGGTTTCATAACAAGAAAATTCTCCTTGTTCTTGATGACGTGGATAAAACAGACCAACTCTTTAATCTTGCAAGAAAGAAGGAGTGGTTTGGTCCAGGAAGCAAAATCATTATTACAACAAGAGACATCAACTTTTTGCCAATCAGTATTACAACAAGGGACATCAACTTTTTGCCAAACAAAGAGGAGGACAAAAAGACTAGCTTCCAAGCACATTCTGAAGATTTTAGGTTCTATGAAATGCCAGGAATGGATACTTCAAATGCTCTTAAGCTTCTCAGTAAATGCGCCTTCGGTACAGACTTACCACCAAACAACTTTGGAGATATCTCACATGAAATTGTTGGCAAAACAGGTGGACTTCCATTAGCTCTCGAGGTGATCGGTTCTACACTTCGCAACAAAAGCATAGAGTTTTGGAAAGGCATGGTCAAGAAGTTAGATTCAGGGTCCAATCGGGATGTCCTCAATACATTAAAGATTAGTTATGACTTGTTAGAGGATCATCAGAAAGAGATTTTTCTTGATATCGCATGTTTCTTTATTGGAGAAGAAAGACTCCAACCGTACTATATGTGGAAAGCATCCAACTATATCCCGGAAATTGAACTACTTGTCCTCACTCGTATGTCATTGATAAAGATAGTAAAAAATGATACATTTTGGATGCATGATCTACTTAGAGATCTTGGAAGAAAAATGGTTGAGAACGAAAGCTTCAAATTTCCAGAGAACCGTAGCAGGTTGTGGGAGCCCCCAGTTGCCTTTGACGTGGTTCGATCGCAAGAGGTAAGCTATAGTCACCTTACTATTTTCTTTGGAAAAAAAAATAAAATCAACCATGCATTTACCAATTGTTGCAGAGTTAGTTTCTCGTTTGTAAATTTTCCTGTTCAATTTTTTTTTTTTTTTGGCAGATAAAAGAAGAAAAGGATTGTAGGAGTCATTGATTGTAATATAGTAACACATCATGTCCAAAAGGTGGTGATAAGTTACACGGACAACATAAAAGCAATTAGTAGCAAACACTTCAAGGAGTGCGTTTGAATACAAAAACTGGTCAACAAATTACAGATCCAGATTGCGACTTCCTAGGCTATCAAAGCTTTTAAAGGCTGATTTTTTTTTCCTTTTGCTAAATTGGAAATCGAAGCAACATTACTCTGCAATGGGACCCCTTACTTGAAGTTTTGTGATCGATTTAGTAATTAATTATAATATGCAATCTTTCGTTTATGGTCTGGTAGAGTTTTCCTACACTGTATGAATGGAGTAATTAATGGTCCATCTCTAACATTTCAAACGATATACAAGAGACTTTTATGAGGTCTATTGAGTATGTTTACTACTATGAGAGAAAATTCTTTTTCTACATTCATCCTTTACTCTGTAGAATCCATAACGAGTCCTGAAACAAGTCTAGCTCCTGTCATCATCATCTTGCGATAGAAGTATGTTTAAATTGATCTATCAAAAATATTATTACGGGCTATACGGTATAAAGAACTCTTTGAACAAGTCTGAATAATCTGATCTACTCTCTCTTACGCTTTTGTTAATTTAGATCTGTACGAAGCAATAATCCATGTTTCATTACTAGACATAATCAAGCTCCTCAAACTTGTACAGCACAATGTTTGTCATCTAGTTCAAATGTTCACTTATGCTTTTCCAATCATCAGGGGACAAGAAATATCGTGGCACTCAGACTAAGGGGACTTCTTGAAGAGTACACTTTCATGAGTGAAGAATTTTCAAAGTTGCGCAACCTAAGATTCTTGGAATTGGATGGTGGGAACTTGATGGGGGACTTTAAGAATATTTTATCCAAGCTAAAATGGCTCTCTTGGAGTAATTGCCCTTTGGAGTTAGATGCAAAGCATTTATGTCTCATGGAATTAGTTGTGCTTGAGCTTTCAGGAAATAACATTACTGAAGATTGGGCTGGATGGGAGACATACCTGGTATGACATCATACCGTGCCATTTACCTTTTCTAGCATTTGTCTTGCTGACCCACTTACCTTTCTTGACTTTTGGTTGATTTTTGTTTTTTTGTTTTTTTCCCCTAGGTAAGCAAGAACTTGAAAGTTGTACGAATCACTCAATGCTGCAACTTAAGAAAGACGCCTGACTTCTCAAAATGCACCGAGTTGGAGAGGTTGGTTCTTCAAGGTGGTAAAAACTCGCTAGTGATCAATGGCTCTCTCTCTAAACTAGTGGTCGAGGGCTTCGGTCAAGATTGAAGGGACTCCGACAACTAAGCGTGTTTGCTTGCCCGGACTAATGGAGACTTGAGGTGTGCAGAAATTGGAAATGATAGGCTTTGTTTCTTAAAAGATGCAGTTCCTTAGAGGTTGCTTAATCTATCAGAACTAAAGAAGTTGCGGTAATTGAATCATGCACATTGTCCGCTGCAGAATTTGCTCTATCTACGTTTTCCAGACGCGTCATTGACGGTTGAAGGATGAGGGATTCTTTTGCCTTTTGATGGCGATAAAGAGTGGAAGAAAACTCGGTCACAGTGTGGGCAATGTCGACAATTAACTCTGGAAAGGAAGCGTTACGTGATATTCTTTTGCGGTTGGTAAATTTTTCTTTGGTTTCTTCTTCCCCTATATTTTTATTTTCTCTTCTTTTTCCTGTGCATTTTTCTATATTTTCCTTTTATAAATATTCAGTTTGTAGCACCCACGTATGTTCCCCTTAAGTTTTACTAAAATTAAAGCACCTATCTCTTTTGTAATGTTCGTGAATTTCTGAAGAAAGACCTTATTCATGATCCGTGGATTAATATTTATGTTGTTGTGGGAACCATACTGTGGTTCATGAATCGAATGATGTATGTAGAAGTACTACTTGATGGAATAATGGTTGTTCACAAAAATGCTTAGAGGGACTTTGTGTTTGCTAAGACAAATGGATGCAATTACTCAAGGCAACGATATTTTCAGTTTAATAATAAGTTCTACCAGAATCCATTTATTTTAAGAAAAATAAATGATTTCATAAATGTTTTTCAAAATATAGTTGCTCGCCTCATCTACAAAAATAAAGGAACAAAGAATATTTTTACCATCCTCGAAGATATTTAAATATAAATTATTATTGGTAATGAAAATATTTTCCATTAACTAATTGTTTTAAGTGACATAAACGGTTATCTAAAAAATATATTTTTTTCCAGCTTAAGATCTACAAAATTTTCTTTCATGACAATAATAACTTCTTCCATAGCTATTTTATAACTTAATATGTAACATAGGTGGGTAACAGCGGCGGAAATAGTTATGAGGCTGTGGAAATATCATTAACCTTGTGTATGGAGATTAATTTAGCCGGTCATGTATGTAGGCAGAAAGGAAGGTCTTTAAAAGAAGACAGAGTCATCAAATTATTATTTGTGGAAGCAAGAGAGATAATTACTGGAGTAAATGGCAAGCTAAAACTTCGTTTGGCAATATGTTAAAAACTTGTTGGAATTTACTGATGAAAATTATTAGAGAGTTATTTCTGTTTTAGTCGTATAAAGTAGTTGAAAATTCGAGATGGCGATAGATTGGTTTAATGCAACGAAATTTTCTTGATTTTCGTTGTAATTATGTCCGATGGTTATCATAATTATTAATTGGCCTATCCGTCTTATACTGAATAATTATCCTGCAAATTGGTGATCAATGGAAACTATAGTTGACTACGGTGTCAACAAACTAGCCAATGTGCTCGAGGCCGGATGGGGTCGGTCCACTAAAGATTAATTCCCCAAATCACTAAAATTTGAAGTTTCTTTATGTCGTTGAAAACTGTGAGAATTTTCTTCTGTGCAATGTGGTGTACAAGTCGTCTGAAACTAAAAGTCAATCACTATACAGCGCAAAGAAACTTTTCTTGCACCTTTTATCACGTGCCTATATCGACTTGTTCTTGGCCATATATCAAGATATAACATGCTCTATCGGTCAAAAAGTCGATACTGAATTGGAAAAAAAGAAACAAGTTTGACTGGACTTTCCTTTTTCATTGTTTTGCTTGTTTAAGTTTAACCAAAGTTGCAGACTTCTCCAAATCAACGACAATCCGAACTCATATATGGACTTTCCTAATTGAGACACATTCAATTATCCAAAACAATTATAACCCCCATTTCATATATTTTTATTTTGTGTCAGATTTCATGTTAGATTTCATGGACTTTCCTTGACTAGGCATTTAAGCCAAGTCACAACTGCTTTGCTAAAAATTTGAACTTCGCTGCTGCTACTCTTCCACAGCTCCCAATAGGTTCAACCGCCATAAACATCTTTCCAATCCAAATCTCGCTTGAACTTCACAATAATTGTGGACCTCATCAAAATACCAGCTCTACTTGCACCTTGAACTGCGTGATAAGGATTCTTAGACACAATCTCCTCAACCACAAATAAAACAAAATTATCATTACATCCATAGGTGCTAGGAGATCGAAACATACCTTCTCAATATTAGTTGCCAGAGCAATTGTTGGCTCTATAGGCTTCATCTCGCTACAAGTATTATCGGTGTCGATTATCCCGCTAATACCCTTTACCTCGAAGTTTTGGGTATACTTGTCTAGATCCGTATGAATAACACGTCTATCCTTAAATATTGAAGATTAGTCAAATGTAACTTCTCTATTAATAATAGGTGAATTTAATTCTGGGCACCACAATCGATAATCCAACTTACCTTATACATAACTTAAAAACATGCATTTTTTTGCCCTCCCATCCAGCTTGCCATCACTAAGTCGAGCATAGCATGGGTAACCAAAAAATTCTTAAAATAGAATAATCAGCAACATTATATGACCATACTTCTTCATGAGTTTGACATTCAATCATAGTCAAAGGAGATTTATTCACTCAGTAGCTTATTGTATTAAGCGCATCCACCAAAAATCTCTTAGCTATACTAGTATTAAAGAGCATTTTATGAGTCGTCTCTACTAACGTTCTGCTCATCAACTTTGCAACCTCTTGTAATTCACTGGCATTAGTGTGGTATTTCACTATGCCTTACTTAATGTAGAATTCGTTTAATAGCTTTGAGTAAAACTCCATGCTAATATCCGTTTACATGTGTTTACTCATCTTACCAGGCTCTTTTTCAGTCAAAGTTCTCAACTGCCCAATTCTAACATCAACATCAAACCTGTGCCTTCACACAAACACACAGGTCTTTCTCATGTAATCATCCACAACTATTAGTATAAAGCTGGCACTTTTCCTTGAAGGGAACCGCGGCAACCTGCGAATAGCCAAGTTAATCAAATCTACAATATCTATGGTTTCTCTTATAGCCTTATTGAACTACACTTTCCACCATTAATTTAAGCCATGACACTTACATAGATTCAGTTCATTAGCAACATAATCACATAGCATATATTTTTCACTTCCAAATGCATATGTCATAACTTAGACTCTTGAACAAATACATGTGACATATTTGCACTGAAATTTGTCACTATCTTACCTTGAAGCTCGTAATGGCCACTATACTTGAATCCTTTCAAAATTCCACAAGAAAATAATTTGGTTATCAAATTTACATGATTCGGTTGTAATGACCTACATCCATAAGCAAAGCACCAAAAAATCCACTATAGAAAAGAGATACAATAGAGATTACAATCACACTCGAATCACTCAAACACTCTTCATGTTTCTCAAGTGCTAATTACATCTAATAACTCATACAGTATTTAGCCTAACAATTCCTCATGAAATAATCTCTTAATCTCACGAATGAGTTACGCACAAATGATTTTATGGCTTGAGCTCTAACTTCATGAATGTAAATAATGATTTCCCTCTACACCTCTTCGCACGACAAGCACTCGTACAGAAGCGACGCTTCAATTTTCTTGTCATTAACAACGGCGCATAAAACAAACCCTTAAGCATTGATATATGAGCCACCGCAAGAAGAAAGTAAATTTTGCATCAATGAAAAAAGTCGACACTGAATTGGAAAAACGAGACAAGTCTGACTGGACTTTCCTTTTTCATTGTTTTGCTCGTTTAAGTTGAACCAAAGTTGCATACTTCTCCAAATTAACAACAATCCAAACCCATATTTGGACTTTCGTGATCGAGGCACATTTAGTTATCCGAAACAAATATAAGCCGCACTTCATATATTTTTATTTCGTGCCAGGTTGAATGTATGGGCTCAATCTCGAGTAATATTTTAACATAGAGGATGATCCTAAAGATTAAGAGGAAATATACACTGGCCATATGGTTGAATCTCATATGACCATCTTGTAGCTATTTTATGCTCTCATATTTGCCAAATCTTATTCAATATAATTAAATTGCATACGGTATCGAAGTCCTTCAACATTTAGGCAAAAAATTGCTCTGTAGAACCATACATTAAATTTGTCTGTCACGTCTGTTGATGTCATTCTTTTTCCAAATGTCATGTAAAATCAAATCATATTCCTTGTCTTTTTTTTCTTTTTCTTTTTTTGAAAACATGAAGAGTCATTCAAATTGCTAAGTCATTCTTTTCCAAATGTCATGTAAAATCAAATCATATTCCTTGTCTTTTTTTTCTTTTTCTTTTTTTGAAAACATGAAGAGTCATTCAAATTGCTAAGTCATTCTTTTCCAAATGTCATGTAAAATCAAATCACATTCCTTGTTTTTTTTATTTATTTGAAAACATAAAGAGTCATTCAAATTGCTAACACGCAGTGTCAAAAAATAAAATGGGAAAAAGAACTGGGAGCTTCCCAAGCCTGATATTGATACTGTTGAGAATAATAATATAATGAACCAAAAGCATAAAAATTAAAAACTTGTATTTGTTATAAAAATTATTAAATTGGGCAAAATTGTCCCAATAGGGTTTTCTCAAACTAGATAATTGTAATTTGCAAATGCGAAAATTCTCTAATTTTGGAAGAAGCTTAGAAAAGCTCTGTCACCGGACACAATTAATTTTTAGTAACTCTCTTAAATTGCTAGAGTTTCCATGTATTGGCAACCTGGAGAACACATGTTTTCTTCCACTTTTCGAGTAAATTAGCCCCAGCTGGACCCAATATATGATGTCGGCCCCATTTGATTCAGCTATCACAGAGGCTTTATGCCTTGAGAAAATTATGAGGCATTTGGTAAGTGTTTTTGAGACTTAGAACCTACATTGAGATTTCAAAATTTTCAGAATGTTATTTTGAGGGTTTAGTGACCTTTTTTTCTGTCCAACATTACCCTCACTTATAATTATGTATTCGCCTTTTGCCCTAAAAAAGTACTTTTCATCTTCTTCCTTGGGCTTGTTGGTTCGTCGTTGAGGAGAGGTCTTGGTTGAAGTCGTCATCAAGGTCGAGATCGAGGGTTGCACATGTCGTTGAGCCACTTGCCAAAGCTGCAATGGGCCGAGGAGGTCGAGGGTCGAGCGGCCCAGATCTGGCCCTTCGACCATGGCCCAGTGACCTCAGCGTCATGCATCCCCGACAACCATCGCTTGGGTTGCAAACGGTCAAAGGGTGAAGCCTTTTCACCTCTAAGGTTGCAAATCGCCATAGGGCTTTAGGGGTGAAGCCTTCAGATCTGTAATCATGTGCTCTTCACCTTGCTATGGTTGCAGACGCCATGGTTGCAATTCCTTGACGTCGTGCATCCTAAAAAAAACCTAGATTGACGTTGCAAATCGCCGGTGGAGCCTATGGTCGACGCGGATGACGGTCAACGGTCGCCTTTGGTTGCCATCAATGCCAACTTGTGGTCAACACCGGCGAAGCTCGCCCAACCGCCTGCCCCTGCCCTTGCTCGCCCAGATCTGTTTTTCTTCTTTTTCTTTCTATTTTTTTCACTTCAGAGTCAGCTTTACAAAATAGACACCAAAATAAGTTATCCAAACATTATTACTTTCACCAAATGCCATTTCATTCAAAGATACTAAGAAAAATGCAAAACCCCTTCTTCAAAGTTGAATCAAACGGGACCGTCCTGATAGAAATTCGGATTCCATCGGCGATGGACGATATAATAACTGTAATTAGATACTTGAAAGTTGAGATTTCAGCTATAAGTGACCTAATGCTAGAGTACCAAAAATAGAATTTAGCTCTTTGATTCAAACATCCAATGACCGAGAATAAGTCCCTGTTTCTAGTGATATTGTACAGGAGCAACACCATTTCTTTTTCAACTGATTGAAAGTACAATTTTTCAGGGATAAACTAGGCTCCTTATTCCGTCCAAAAAAAAAAAAAAACTAGGCTCCTTATCTGCAGTTGATCCATGTCTCGAGTGTGAAATATTTAATTTATATATATGGGTTCACTTTGTAAATTATTAATTGAGAAGGCTCGCGTAACTCAATAGTATGTCAAAATAATTTGTAGCTCTATCTTTTACAACATACCAAATAATAACATAGTGGGAACATGGACACTAAATCAGATATTGGTGAGCATATTGGCTATGTCGATAACTAATCGATACTGAACATCTCCTCTAGTAAGTCGATCCATGGCTTCGTTCACATAATCCATTGTGATAACCTCCACGTTTGACGTTATGCCATGTTCTGCTACAACATCCATCATCTCTTGTGTCTCCTTGATTTCTTTGCACATACTCCCCATCAAAGATTTCCGCCTTGCATTTTCGAATTTCCCCTTATTTGGGAAAAATGGGTTAAAGCATTGGAAGTTTATTTACATAAGATGGACCAAAGTAGTTTAAATGATAAAAATAGAACAAAAGCATAGATCAAGTAAAGAGGAATGTTCACTTGTGAAGTAGAAGCAGCTTTCAAGAAGAGATTTAAATATTGCCGAATTACCAAATAATGGAAAGGCGGGACTTGAGTAGGTGTCTCCAGATCAGGTGCGCTCAACCCAGTAGATCCAACAACCGCTTCAATAAATGCATCAATGAGACTATGCCGATGATCCCATCCATTGTGCCGATCACAGCCTATAATTTCGCAAATCTAATCAAATAAAAACACAATATATATGAAGTAATTATTGGAAGTTCTCTTGGCTTGTTTAAGTTTGGATTGATCAAAGTTCATCTTATAGGGAGAAAATTTCAATGCATTTAGCCTTACCAAAAAAAAAAAAAAAAAAAAATCAATGCATATATTTGTTATGGTCAAATTGTACAGACAAACTTTTATTTATATGGTCAACATATGATTTATTATAATAATTCATTGCTTCACTCTGTTCCTTTTCATTTTTCCATTCCTGCATTTGCTTCATATCAAGGAAAATTGTCTAAAAAGTCCTAAACCTATTGCACTTTTGCCAATTCAGTCCTAAACCTTTTCACTTCTTGTCGATTCAATCCATCCGGCCAATTTTGGCCAGAAAATGCTGACGTGGACACCTGCGATGCCACATAGGATTACCAGCGTTGACGTGAACAATTTTTAATAATATTTTAATATTTTAATATATATATTTTTCCTTTTTTTCTCTTTTTTCTTTGTGGCTTTTTTCTTGGCCTTTTCCGGTGGCCAGCCACTGGCAATGGCCAGCAAGCTGGCCTCACCCACCACTAGCGAGGCCCGGTCGGGCGAGGAGGAGCCTTGGCGAGGGGAGCCCTCGCCCAGGCGTGGCCCGGCAAGGGTCGCCTGGGCGAGGCCGACTCGGGCGAGGCCGCCTTGGCCTGGACGAGGGCTAGCCTCGCCAAATCTGGTGAGGGGAGCCCTCGCCGGGGCTTGCCCTTGCCTAGGCGAGCGTCAGCCTCACCAAGACTAGATCTGGCACGAGCTCCGCCCGACGGCCCCTCAGCCAACGTCGTCAAGCTAAACCTGCTAAGCCCTTGCTTGTGTTCTATTTTCGCCTGTTTAGTGCACGTCAGGCTGGAGCCCACGGCCGTTCAACTCACATGACCTCTGGTCTCGCTGGTTCCCCATCAAGTTGTTATGTGTTCTCGTTTGCTTGTCGAAAGTTCTGGTGTGGACTTGGGTCTCAATCGAGCAGAAAATCCCTCTTGGCCATAGTGAGATTTAGTTTTCTTTTGTTGTCTTGGCCATAGTCGAGTCGTCTGGGTTTCGTCCCGGTGAACTGAGTTTTTTCTTCGCGTGATGGTTAGCATTCCAAGCATCTGGTGCCGATTGGACCGAACGACCAACGTCGGACGGTGGCTCCAGCACCTCAAAGGTCGGTGAAGGGCTCGTCGTAGTGGTGGCGCTGGTTCAAGCAGGGGAGCTAAGGAAAGCGTTCGGTCAAGAGAGGGGGCTCGTCGATGGAGAAGACAGTGTGGAGAACAAGAGAAAAAGAAAAAAATAGAAAAGGAAAAAAAGAAAAGGAAAAAGGAAAAATAGAAAAAAGATATTAAAAATTCAAAAAAGTATTAAAATATTATTAAAAATTATCCACATCAGCGCTAGGGTATCCTACGTGGCACCGCCGGCGTCCACGTTAGCATTTTCCAGCCAAAATTGGCCAGATGGATTAAATCGGCAAGAAGTGAAAATGTTTATGATTGAATTAACAAAGTTAAAAGGTTTATGACTGAATTTGCAAAAGTGCAATATGTTTAGGACTTTTTGAACAATTTTCCCCTTCATATCATGGCTTATTATTAATGAGTCAACCTTCAATTTCTCACTCGCTTCCTGCCTCTTTCTCGCCGCAGTACTTATGACAGTGATGTCGGAGCTGAGCACCTTGCCAAACTTCACTGCTAGATGCCCCAGCCCTCCGAGGCTCACCATGTCGATACGCGTCCCGGGCCGGTCCAAACCAAAATGCCTGATGGGGCTGTAGACCGTGATCCCCGTACAAAGTAGGGAAGCGCAGCTCGCAAGCGAAATGGCATTGAGGATATGAATTGCAAAGTGCTCGTCCACAATGAGGACGTTGGAGTACCCGCGGTAGCATTTGGTGTCGCCTTTAGATTCAAAGATGGTGTACGTGTAGACCGGTTTGGGGCAATAGTTCCTGAATCCTCCGTGGCAGTTGTCACATTCTCCGCATGAGCCAGTCAGGCAGCCAACGCCTACTCTGTCTACATCTTTGAATTTGTTCACTTTGCGCCCAGCTTGAGTCACTGTCGCGACCTCTTTTTTTTTGGCGCCCACATCAGGGCGGGCGCTTTGTAGAGGCTAATGGCTCGGCTGAAATTAGTTATGCCCGGACTCTCCCAAGTTCACCAATTCACACGACTTTAATAGTCTGAGTTTTTAATCTGTAAATTAATTTTAAAACGGAGTCGCCACTAATCGGTTTGGGGTGGGTCGATTAGAAACCCAAGCGAAGTATCGAGAGAAATACTCGTTCCTGCGCAACCAGAGAAATTAGGATCGGGGACTTAATTACACTAGTTAATCACTAATGCCATTTTGGTACCTAATCTTGTTTAAACCCTAAGGCTTTTTGGATGTTTAAGGGATTTTTCATGTATTTTGATGGGGGAGGAAAAACATTTTCTGGTCTTTTTCTATTTTTTGGACATAAAAGGGATTTTTGGATTTTTGGGTATTTTTAGAAAATACAAGTCTTTGTGGCTTTTTATGATTTTTGGGAAAATATAAAATATTTTTTGGATTTTTTTCGAAAAATAAATTTTTTAAATGTTTTTAATATTTTTTTTTGGAAAATAAAACATTTTTTAACATTTTAAAACATTTTTCGGTTTTTTGGAAATTAAAATATTTTTTAATATTTTTTCGAAAATAAATTATTTTTGATTTTTCTTGATTTTTTTAATTAAAATATTACATAAAATAATATAAAAGCCGACCCGGGTCGGATCTCGGGTTGGGTTCGACTCGAGTCGCCCAAAACGTAGACACCCGGCCCGTGGCCAGGCGTTTGAGGACACTCGGCCCAGCCCGAAGACCCGGGTTCCTAGCGGAACCCTACCCGGATCCGACTGGACCTCGCGACCCGGCTCCCGCTGCCCCTAAAATTGCAGAATCCCTACCCAGCTCGTGGCCCGGGTCCGATTCGATGACCCGAGGCCATGACCCAGAAAATCGAGAACCCTAGGGTTCTCAATTCGTGGCACCGGAGAGGGGAAGGGTGAGGCGCTGCGGCGACGACAGCGACGACGGCAGCGTAACGAGTCCTCGATTGAGGCTAGGGTTTCGCGGAAGGTCGAATGACAACGACGAAGTAGCGACGGCAGCTAGGTCGACGGAGACGGAGGGATTTCTACCTGGTCCAACAATGGCGGTGGCTGTAGGGACGACGAGGACGACTGTGCAACGACGGTGAGACTCGAGACGGTGGCCCAGGGCTCAGCTATGGTGACAGTGAGACGGCGGCACGGCGAGATTTGGCACAGTAGCGGCGTCAGGGGGTGGGACCTCTTCTTCCGCCCCTCTTTGCGAATCTAGAACTCCTTCGCTTCCTCCGACGTCGCTTCTCTCTCACTCCGGTCAGATCCGAGCCTCCACCGGCCAGATCTAACCTCCTTGGACTCGCTCGCCGGCGGCCTCTCTCGAAGTCTCTCAGTGGGAGGTCGGCCGAGCTCGCGACCCGATTTCTCTCTTGCTCACTCTTCGATTCCTCCCCCGAAGTCTCTTAGTGGGAAGATCTCAAAGCTCGCTCGCTCGTGTTCTTCAACAACGGAAGTGCTCCGCTATTTATAGGCGAGGATGTCCGGTCATAGAGCTTCGACAGCCGGTCCCCTTCGCGCGCCGAGCGGTTCTCCTCGGCTGAACTGGCGTCCCATCCGAGCTTATCCAGCGAAACGTGCTCGGCATTGATAGTGCTTGAGATCTTATCCTCTTCGGCCGACGTCAGCCTACTCCCCTCGGCCGTAGGCCGTCCTTCGCGCGCATTGTCGTCGCTGCGCGTGAACTACAGAGGCGGAGAAGGAAGGAGCGAAGATGAAGAAGAAGGAAGAAGAAGGAGAAAAGGGGGGCCGGGCTAGAGGAGAAGAAGGTTGGGCATAAGGGCCCATGCGGGGGGGAGAAAAGGAGGGGGGGGTGGGCGCGAAGGCCCACCCCTAATGGGCTGCAAATTTTTTGTTTTTCTTGTTTTTGTTATTTGTTTATTAATTATCTTATTTGTTCGAAATGATAAAATAAAATAAAATTTTAATTAGTAAAATAAACCTAAATAAAATTAAGGCGTCAACAGCTGCCCCTCTTTGAAGGTGAGCTCGCTAAGGTTGCATTCAAAGAGAAACTGATGCCTAAATTTTATCCATGCATGCGTAGCAGATTATACTTTATTTGGGACCTATTATTCTATGCAGAAAGAGAGCAATACTAAGATAGATAAAAAGATACCTGTAGTTACTTACCGGAAGTGAGTGAAATAAGGTGTGAACCCCGAGTTTTGGCAAGTATCAAGGCGTCATCTTACTTGGTGTTGTGAGGATGTTGCTTTTTTCAGGACTCGAATCATTCTTTGGTCGCCTGTTAAAACAATCAATAATTTGTCTAGGACCCGAACCTTTCTTCGATCGCCTTGACGGGAAATTGCTTTTTCAGGACCCAAACCATTCTTCGGTCGCCTATTAGAGCAATCAATAATTTGTCTAGGACCCGAACCTTTCTTTGGTCGCCTTGACGGGAAATTGCTTTTCCAAGACCCGAACCATTCTTCGATCGCCTATTAGAGCAATCAGTGATTTGTCTTGGACCCGAACCTTTCTTCGGTTGCCGTGACGGGAAATTGATTTTCCAGGGCCCGAGCTATTATTCGGTCGCCTGTCAGAGCAGTAAGTGGTTTGTCTCAGACCCGAACCTTTCTTCGATCGCCGTGACAAGAGATGCGCCGACCTTTCTTAGAGCATTTATTTGTGGGTGCCTGATCTGTATCGAGGACACTAGTTGGTACCTGACCTTTCTCAGGAGATACGCCGACCTTTCTTAGGGCATCGTATTTGTTGGGGTGTCTGACTTATGTCAAAGACACCGGTAGGAACCCGACCTTTCTCGGGAGGATGCGCCGACTTTTCTCTTGGCATCGATTTGTGGGGTGTCTGACTTCTGTCGAAAACACTAGTTGGAACCCGACCTTTCTCAGGAGGATGCGTCGACTTTTCTCAGAGCATCGATTTGTGGGTGCCTAATCTGTATTGAGGACACCAGTTGGTACCCGACCTTTCTCAGGAGATGCGCCGACCTTTCTCAGGGCATCGTATTTGTTGGGGTGTCTGACTTCTGTCAAAGACACCGGTAGGAACCCAACCTTTCTTAGGAGGATGCGCCGACCTTTCTCAAGGTATCAATTTGTGGGGTGTTTGACTTTTGTCGAAGACACCAGTTGGAACCTGACCTTTCTCGGGAGGATGCGCCGACTTTTCTCAGGGCATTGATTCTGGAAGATACCTGGACATTCACAGGCATTGAAAGAGTACCTGGATATTCACAAGTACTAATCTGAAGGATATTTGGGCCTCTGTAAGCATCGAAAGGGTACTTGGATGATCACAAGTACAAACTCTTAGAGGATACTTGGATGTTCACAAGAATCAAAGAGGTACCTGTATGATCACAAGTACTAGATGTTGGAAAATACCTGATTACTTGCAGGTATCAAAAGAGTACTTGGATGGTCACAAATACAAACTCTTGGATGGTGCCTGGATGTTCGCAGGCGTTGAAGGAGTATCTAATTGCTTGGATATTTGTGAAGGTGTCCCACCTCCTGGCAATTTGGGAAATATCGAGGGCGCACCTGAGATATTTGTGAAGGTTTCCCACCTTCTAGCAATGAGAATATCGAGGCTGTACCTTGGATATTCGTGAAGGTCTCCCACCTTCTGGCAATGGGAATATCGAGGACATAGCTCGCCTATTTGTGAAGGTCTCTCACCTCCTTGGATATTCATGAAGGTCTTTCACCTCCTGGTATAGGGAATATCGAGGACGTGCCCCAAATATTCATGAAGGTCTCTCACCTCCTGGTATGGGGAATATCGAGGACGTACCTCGCATATTCGTGAAGGTCTCTCACCTCCTGGTAAAAGGAAATATCGAGGACGTACCTGAGATATTCATGAAGGCCTCCCACCTCCTGGTAATTGGGAATATCGAGGGCATACCTGAGATATTTGTGAAGGTCTCCCACCTTTTGGTAATTGGGAATATCAAGGGCAAACCTAAGATATTTGTGAAGGTCTCTCACCTCCTGGTAATGGGAATATCGAGGGCGGGCCCCGCATATTCGTGAAGGTCTCTCACCTCCTGGTATTATAAACTTGAATGTGGTATGAGGCTTACCTGGATTGATGCAGGCATTTAAAAGGGGTGGAATACATGGGTAGACGCAAGTGTACAAAGTACTAGAATACTTGAATGAACACAAGTATTTAATGATATGATCTGGGACCACTCAGGCTGGTCCAAGTGCTAGAAAACATAGCTGGATGGCGGTGCCAAGCAAAGCAATGGAATGCTTGAACAGCTGCTATATTATTTGGGGACAACTCGGGCAGGTTGAGTGTCATGAAAAGGAAGTACCTGGACAACGGTGGGCACTTGACGATATGGGGATACCTAAACAGCAGTAGGTATTCTAAGAGATACTTGGTTAGTCACAAGTAACAATACTCTGGGGACAACTCGAATAGGTCGAGTGTTAGGAAAAGGGAGTATCCGAACGGTGGCCGGTGCTCAAAGACAATGGGATACTAAGACAGTTGCAAGCATCCAAACTCAAGGGACGACTCGAATAGGTCGAGTGTCAAGAAGAGAGTACTTGGACAATGGTAGGTACTTTAAGACAAGTGAGGATAAGGATATGCTTACTTGGCAATATCTCTGATCTTTGAGAGTATGTTTGCTATTTGCACAATATGCACACATGATTGTATATGCTGTAAATTCATGAGTTCAAAATGGGATTCATGCATGACAACTTTGTTAGTTTTGTATCATCTGGATTTCACTGGGGAAGATTTTGAAAGACAACTTTCATTTAGAATGTATATGTCTTGAGCATGCCAGATAAGGGACTTTCAGTCTGAAAGGACTTTTCGCTCACTCTCATGGAAAAAGCTATCCTGACCATTGATGTAAGATTTATAAGGACCACACTATCTTACTGTCATCATGTCAATAAGGGTCCGAGTATTCTCGCAAACGGTACGACTTTACCAATGTGAGAGGTCTTTGTTGAAACTGTGATGAAGTCTTAGTCAGCAGCTCATCAAAGGGGACCATCAAGGTCAAGGCTTATGAATGGAGTGCCACATGATCGTCTCCGGATTTGCAAGTCAAGAATACTACGAAAAGAGATAGAGTAATCTTGCTCGTACTTCTTAGAGCAATGCTTATGAACATATGAAATCCTACGTTAATTGAAGTGCCCTTAGTTTGAAAAGACTTTTATAATGGGAATGTAACGTAGACTTGGCTCACATGTAAGAGGGTGAGAGTTCATGACTGTCTCGGCGTTTGTCGCTAGTCTTTCTTCTCACTGTTAGATAGAGGCTCTATGGACCATAACAGAAACTTTTTCTTGGCTGTATTTTTGACTGGGGGGCATTGGCCTTGCTTTTATTAGGCATACTGCTTTTTTCATGCCCATATTTTTATTCCAGTTCTTCATTCATGGGCATTGACCTTGCTTTTATTATGTACACTGCTTTTTTATGCCCCTGTTTTTTCGTTCTTGTCGTTAGAGGAACTAGCCTAGGCAAGTTCAATCATGACACTATTGTTAGACTCTTGAGTCTTCGTCTTTAGCTAGCGCTCCGAGCTATGCTGCTTAAATGGTAGTAACTTCTGTTTTGCCTCCACGTGAGGGTGAAATTACAGATTCAATTGGGTTGTACAATGAATACAAGTGCAGAAAGAATTGCTCTTCGTCATTCTGGGGCACTTAAATTAATGCGAGTATTCATATGCAATAAAGACACCTGAAGATTGATGCAAGTGTGAGCAAGAAAATTTCTATCTCTTTTCTCACCTTGTGATGCTGCTTTGCCTCTGCTCTGCCCCAATGTGGGGTGGTTCTTGACAGGGGTATGAGAGAAGCTTCACCAGTGTATGGGGCTCAATGGGGTGAGCGATGGAATACCTCTCACTATTTTGGTTGTCGTACCATTCGCGAGAAAACTCTTTACCCTGCAGTCATGGAATCTTCTTGACTCATCTCACAAGTGTATAGATGGGGGACTGTGTGTAGGATATGGCTTGCCTTTCATCATTCTAATGCACCTCATCCAATATGCTCAATCAATCTTGTATTCTTCACTTAGCAGTCTATTCTAATTATCCTTAATGGAATCAGTGATTTAGACAGACAAAATCATCACGCAAAATCCATTTGGAAAAGGCATGCGGTATTTTAAACATGAGAGAGTTTGTACTCTCAAAACAAATGAATGGTTTTTACTCAAAAAGACCTTGTTGGCAGCTTTAAGGGTCAACAGAATGGTGTTTCCAAATATGTTGAATCTTGAATATTAAAATGGTTATTCATAAAGGGGCGTCGATGGTTGTCCCTATTGATTAAGGATATGACACATGAATGATTAGCCAAGGATTAGGAATTTGATTGGGCATCTCTGCTTTTGCCCCTGTAGAAAAGAAGATGTACAAGTAGATCAATTAGTTTGGCCAAAATCAAATGAGAGTTAAGGCCTGAAAATTTTCTGTCATTTGCTTTGGCGATTACTTAGGACGCCATTTCGTTTAGGAGAGTTTGTCATGCCTCTCATTGATTTGTTATCCTTGTTTTTGACAGTTAGGTGATCCTGCAACAAACAAGATGGAATGTGTTAGTCATGAACTCTTTCAAGAGTTGAATAACTGGAATCGATACAACTTTACCCTTCACTAATTTGCAGATGATTTGGTGAATCTGAAGTGAGAGGGGGACACGAAGTCCTATGTCCCTTGCTTCGTTAGGTCAATTATTTTCTGAATTGGCTCCTAGGTGACACGTCCTTTTACACGAAGCCAGGTGAATTTGACGTGGGTCATTTCCACATACTAGCTTGGCCAATATTGATTTGCCAAACCTAACCATTAAGTTTGGCTCTTGAATCCTGATGCTTCTTGCCAATAGGGAAAATATGTTAAAAGTGGGTTCAAATAGTGGGGGTATTGGAAACGATACAAACTTACCCTTCCCCAGAGTTTGTATTTTTTGATTCCTAAGGATTTCTGTATACTGATGACAGCCTCTTCGTCTTGGCATAGTTCAATGTTTCCTTCAATTGGCCTTCCTTATTTGTGACCATGTATGCATGATTGTTGATTATTGATGATTGTTGATCGTTGATTCATCTTCAACGCCTTCCTTCTGTGGAATTTTTCATTCTGTCTTTAACTATAGCATCATTGGGCAAAAGTAATGTACCTCAAGCTTCTATGGAATCTGAGATAAAAAATCTCAAGCTTTCTGATGGCAATTACTCCTTGGAAGAATATGCGTCTGGAGTGAAGTTTCTAGATTCCAAAGTCATTGTCCACGGTGTAGGGCTATAGATCGCTTTGACTGTCTAGATTTTCTCCCTGTTGATAGTAATCACTTTAAAGGAAGAGAAAGAACTTCTTCCTTATGTTGAAGTTGAAACTGTAACATCTAGTTGTTTGGGCGCGTTGTGCGACAAGATAGTATTTTGGCTTAGGATGGAGCTAGGTAGGAGTGAGGCATGTCATGGATACTTCGATTTCAACTGTATGCCTGTACCTATTACATCTTATCTTTAGTTCCTGTAAATAAAAGAGAGAGGTTGTCATTCTCAATATTATGTTTAAGGAAATAAGATTTACCTTTTTTTTGAAACGGGATGCTCCTTTCTTTTTGCCCCCGCTTTCTTGAAAATGTGTTCTCAAGTTTGGTCTGTTCACACGATGCGCTAGCTTCAAATGTCTTTTGTCACACTAAATCAAAGGGGGTGATGTTCTGAAACATAAAGTGAGAGGGTTAGAAAAACAAACGTGCTTAAATTTATCATCTTGTTTTGACAAAAGCTTTTGGGTGATGAAATATTTTTTATTTTCAAAATACGTCTTTGGGGGAGAAAGAGCATGAGGAAACCCAACTCTCAATATTCTCCTTGGATGATATTTTCTTTTCATGGTTGGATAACATCACTGGGCTGGTTTGGAGTACCACCTCATGTTCTTAAAACAAAATATTAGAACTGTACAAAAGAGTACTTGGAATGGAAAATACAACAGTAGCACACTAGACAAGATAAGAAACATGAAATTATAAAAACAAGTAAAACCCATAAAAACTCCTGTGTAAATGATTGCTTTGATAGTGTTGGTTCCAAAATCAAGCGCATTTGAGTTCCTCGCCTCCAGTAGACTCGAAGTATTCGCATGAGAGGACCACTTCATTGAAGTTATGGAAGTGCAACCCATGCAACCAACAACGATGCTTACGAGGTAAAGCCCCTATGAACAGCTTTATCATTTCTTCTTCGGCCAGTTGAGGGTAAGTTTGCATCATAAAAGCCTCTCACCTCCTTGCATACGCTCGGAAATCCTCCATTGGTCTTTTTTTGAAGTGAACCAAGTTCTGACAAGGCACTTCAGTCATAATCTGGCTTTGATGTTGAAGCAAGAATGCAGATGACAGCTCATTCCAATCTCTCATGAGATAGATATCTACTGTGATGAACCATTGTAATGCAGACCCCGTAAGACTTTCTTGGAAGGCCTGAGTTGTGAATGACATCGGGCTATAGTACCGACTCATTTCGGCGTGGAGATATTGCAAATGAGCCATGGGGCAAGTTGTGCCATTATACTTACGGAGATTAGGTATCCACATCTCTCCAGGGATCATGATCCTATGAGTGCAAGACGGACTTGATGTATCCCGGTTAGGCCACTGGTTTTCCCACTGCATATTCGTTATAGTGGTGAATTTTTCTGTTTCAGGGAAGTTGGACTCTACCGAGATTACCTAATTGCTTTCTTCTTGGTTAAAATTTCCGAATGAGGATGAAGTATTGAAGCTATCCTCATGGTCAGAGGACGAGCTTAGTACTTCGTTAGGATCGTAGCGGATAAAGACGTATGCTTCCTTGCCTTCATCCTCAGGTGAGAGTAGGAAACAATTATACGATGAATCGTCAGTTTCATTGTTGAAATAACGCTAAAAGTCCTTGAGATTGTATTCTAGGGCCGGGAAGTTTTCAGGGTTGTACTCTAGAGGATGGTAGCCTTCAAAGCTGTATTCTTGGGAATGCTCGAAGTTTTGGTGCGGTGGCTCATCGGTAGATGCTGAATTGATCTACTTAGGCTTTCTTTTCTTGGCTTCTAGTTTAGACCTTTTGAGTAGGGCCTGTTTTGCCAGCTTGATTCTGTCAAGGGAAGTGAGAGACATTAGAGTTTCATTGTCTGATTCACTTTCCAGGTTGATAGGGGTTGGTATTCTTTGGACCCTAGCTCTTGGAGTAAGCTTGGGGAGTTGTCCAGTTGTGCCTCGCTCTTGAATAGGCTCTGAGTCTATTATCTCGTACAAAGGCTCCTTGCCTTTCCTAGTGGGAAATTTTCCAGTAACAGAATGTTGCTCAGTCGCCCATTTATTATGCAAGGCTTCATTGACATGTTCCTCTCTTATCTCAACGACTAACGGCTCCTCGTAGGGCAGGGTGATGTCAGGGGTGATGTCAATATTATATTTTTGGTGAAAAACATGAATTAGTTCCCTCCAGGTTTTAAGGGGACTAATCTTCCTGACAATGTACCATCGCAAGGCAGGGCCAGTCAAGCTCGATTGATATGATTGAATCATCCTTCGGACTAGGTAGGCCTGCAAGTAGGTCTCTGGGCGAGAGGTATCGACATACCTTTCGCATTCAGGTGCTTTGAGTTTTCCAGGGATCTCAATGCCGGCGTAATTGAACAGGTCCATGGGATTCTGCTCTTGTAGCTGGCTTAACTTTTTCATGATCCTTTCAAACTGTCTATGATACTAGCTATTTTCTGGCAAATTTACGGGCATCATGATGGTGTTTAAGGCAACTACAAAGTTGGGCTCAGCTTGAGTAGATTTCATTTGTCTCGAGAGTTGTCGAAGGACAATGGACATTTGTCCTACGCCGTCTTCAATGTTAATGAGGCGATTTTGTACATCATTCTGATCGGGCCTTATTGCATGAGGCCATTCGTGGGCGATTGGTGGCCGGCGATTCATAATTACCTGTTCGTTGCGAAAACAATGAATGAGCACGAAAGTAAACAAAGATTGACCCATGGCAATGGTCTAACTGCTTTTTTATTTATCAAAAGAGGATTTATAGACTGCCAACTCCTGACATCTAAAACTTGAAATTGAAATGACAGAATGAAATACTAGATATTAAACAAAAGTCCCAAAAATTTTCACAATATTAACACTAAGGGGCACATGATTGCCAATTTATATGCGACGAGGAGCCTTGTTCTTGCGAGGATGTCTGCTTCCTTGAACTGGCTCTGAGGTATGCATCCAGTCCATTCCCAAATCCCTCTCCATGAGCTCTGCTTGCTCGTGCTGGCTGCTCTCGCTAATTGAGTGAGGGACTGATGGCTTCCATTTTGTCGGGATACGATGGTTGTGGATGTAGGACGTAGAGGCGTGATAGGCTTTTTCTTCTCTCTCAAGCCCTTCAGGTACCACGATCCTTTTGCGATGGCACTTGTCCCAGGCTTCCTCAGCGATAGAAATTTCGATTGTGTAGTCGCGGCTTGTGTTGAAAAGAACTGGAGGGATCATCCTCTTGAAAGGCGGTGGGATCTCCTGAAGGGCTTCATATTGTCGTGCCACCCGATATGGGTAAATAGGGAATGATGCCGGTGAGGCCGAGCAACGGAATTGGACGGCAACGTTTGTAAGCGAAGCGAGCTCTCTTTTCATAGAACCAACCAGCACACCATTGGAATGCCTCAGGAGCTGGGTCTTTTAGGAAGTTTATCCAATTTAAACAACTTTGATTGGGAATGTATGGTCCTAAAACCATAAATTTTTGCAATGGATTTTCGAAAGCATTTGTTTCAGACGATCGCATGAAGTCTCGAAATTTGCTTAGGTGAGAAAAGAACCAGACTCGTAAAATTTTAGGAGAGGCTCGTATGATTTTCTCCGTGTTTTCTTTAAAACGATTAAAGGACAAGAATGTTTCAGTTAAAATCATGTTGACATAATTTGCTCCCCTCAAGATCTGATCAACAATCCATACCATCTTAGGACTTATGACATTTCTTCGGTGGGGAAAACGATGAGCCCGAAAAAGGGCCAGGAGGAAAATCTCACTTTTTTGGGTCATAGGCTGATTTTGAAAACATGCATTCACGAATTCTAGTGGGCAGGTATTATGACTGTCTTCAAGAATTTTTCTCATGACATGGATTTTAGTTCCTAAAAGTCGCGTTAACCCGCGCCACGAGAGGGCGCCTGTCGATGGCCTGACAAGCTTTTTCTCAAGAGGCATTCCAGTGATGATGCTGTATTCTTCCAGGGTTAGAGTTAGCTCAAACCTACCAAACATAAAAGTAAGTGTCTTCGAGCACCAGAAATGTGCCATGGCTTGTATAACTTCGGGACGAACAGTGATTTGGATTAGTGATAGGAGATGACCGACTTTGGCCTTCACACGCTCTTGAGCAAACTGATCTAATTGACCCCACCATCTGAAGAGCTCCGCCTTGGGATTAGGAATGAATCGGATATCGTCTTTCCCCATTGCATATAAAATGGGACTTGAAAAGCTTATCCTAAATTGCCATGGGCCAAATAAAAAGACTGAGTAAAAGTAAAGAAATCACTTTGCTTTTAAAGAAAATGGCAAGCACAGAGACATACAGATGGGACGTGTGGCTCGATTTCGAACTGAGAAGGTTTGTTGAGATTAAAAGGATATCCGCTCGTCACAGTCTTGCGTTAGCAGGATACCCTCTTAACCTTGACTAAGAAATTCGGGGAAAAGAAAGGCAACCTCTACATCGTAGTCTCGTGTTCGAGGTCGTATCTTTCTTAACACCATCCTAGAAATCCTATGGCGGCCTAGGTCCGGCGGCCGGGTTGTGTGTGCCATGTGTAGTGTTAAAACAGTAAAGCATGCATAGCAATTTATAATCACAAGACATTTTATTTTAACGAAAATTAAGATAAACTTATAAGCTACTAACCTGCATAAAGAAAAAACAAAAACAAGTCAGTAAAGGGTTTAAACAAGATAAAATGGCCTAAGTCCTCAAAAATTGTTCCCAATGGGGTCGCCAATTTGTCGCGACCTCTTTTTTTTTTACGCCCACATCAGGGGCGGGCGCCTTGCGGAGGCTAATGACTCGGCTGAAATTAGTTATGCCCGGACTCTCCCAAGTCCACCAATTCACAACTTTAATAGTCTGAGTTTTTAATCTGTAAATTAATTTTAAAACATAGTCGCCACTAATTGGTTTGGGTGGGTCGATTAGAAATCCAAGTGAAGTATTGGGAGAAATACTCGCTCCTACGCAACAAGATAAATTAGGATCGGGACTTGATTATACTAGTTAATCACTAATGCCCTTTCGATACCTAATCTTGTTTAAACCCTAAGGCTTTTTGGATGTTTGAGGGATTTTCCATGTATTTTGATGGGGAGGAAAAACATTTTCGGGTCTTTTTCTATTTTTTGGAAATAAAAGGGATTTTTGGATTTTTGGGTGTTTTTAGAAAATACAAATCTTTTTTGGCTTTTTTTCGGAAAATAAAATTTTTAAATGTTTTTAATATTTTTTGGAAAATAAAACATTTTTTAACATTTTAAAACATTTTAAAACATTTTTCGGTTTTCTGGAAATTAAAATATTTTTCAATATTTTTCGAAAATAAATTATTTTTGATTTTTCTTGATTTTTTTACTAAAATATTATATAAAATAATATAAAAGCCGACCCGGCCTCGGATCCGCCGGTTGGGTCCGATCCAGGTTAGCCCAAAACGCAGACGGGCCCACGTACCGGGCTCGACTTTTTTTTGTTTTTTTCTAAAACGATGCCGTGGCCAAGCGTTTGGGGACACCCAGCTCGGTTCGAAGACCCGGGTTCCTAGTGGAACCCTACCCAGATCCGACCCGACCTTGCGACCCGGCTCCCGCCGCCCTTGAAATTGCGGAATCCCTACCCGGCTCGTGGCCCGGGTCTGATCTAATGACCCGAGGCCACGACCCGGAAAATCGAGAACCTTAGGGTTCTCGATTTGCGGTGCCAGAGAGGGGAAGGATGAGGCGCTGCGGCAACGACGACGGCGATGGCTGCAACGGCGGCAGCGTAACGAGTCCTCGATTGAGGCTAGGGTTTCGCGGAAGGTCGAATGACAATGACGAAGTAGTGATGGCGGCTAGGTCGACAGAGACGGAGGGATTTCTACCTGTTCCAACAGTGGCGGTGGCTGTAGGGACGACGAGGACAACTGTGCAACAACGGCGAGACTCGAGACGGTGGCTCGGGGCTTAGCTACGGTGACAGCGAGACGGCGACATGGCTGGATTCGGCACAGCAGCGGTGTCGGGGGGTGGGACCTCTTCTTCTGCCCCTCTTCGCAAATCCAGAACTCCTTCGCCTCCTCCGACCTCGCTTCTCTCTCACTCCGGTCAAATTCGAGCCTCCACCGGCCAGATCTGACCTTCTCGGACTCGCTCGCTGGCAGCCTCCCCCGAAGTCTCTCAGTGGGAGGTCAGCCGAGCTCGCGACCCGATTTCTCTCTCACTTGCTCTTCGATTCCTCCCCTGAAGTCTCTCAGTGGGAAGATCTCGGAGCTCGCTTGCTCGTGTTCTTCGACGACGGAAGTGGTCCGCTATTTATAGGCGAGGAGGTCCGGTCGACAGAGCTTCAACCGCCGGTCCCCTTCGCGCGCCGAGCGGTTCTCCTCGGCTGAACCGGCGTCCCATCCGAGCTTATCCAACGAAGCGTGCTCGGCATTGATAGCGCTTGTGTAGCACCCCGAACCCTTCGGCGGTCGCCACAAGCACCAAAGTTACTCTTGATTTACCTTTATGATTATATTTAGAAGAAGCATCGTTATTCACAGGCATTTTTTTTTTTAAAGCGGTCCCAGCGTGACTCATTAGCGAAAGCAAAACATCACCATCTCTCCCCCTACAAACCAAGATACAAATACACACCACTAATCTTCATAATTTTATAAACAAGGCACGACACTTTATTTACATATATTTTAAATATGGGACTTCTTTTTGGGTCGATACATCAAAAGGAAAAGCTAGGACTCAGCCATGTCCAGTCTAAAATCCCAAAAAGAACCCTCGACCCTCTACATCACATGTGCATAACTCCTATCATAAGTGTCGGTTAACTAACCCCAAAAAGACAGCTCCTACTCGTCACGCTCAGGCCTCACACCCAGTCCGGAGCGTCAGACGGTGGCGGTGGCAGCATCCCTCTCATGACCCCATCGCGACGAACGTGGACGGAGACAAACTCTTAGACGACCGGGCCTCCAGCCAGGCCTATGTCGTACATGACAAAACAGCGCACATGTATGTATGTGAGTCCAGGCACAGAAGGACAGCTAAACACCTCACACTCTACCTCGACGTCGGACGGTAACCCGTAAAATGCACCCCGTGCGACGGCAGGAAGCAGCATACTGCTAATCTGAAATGTTAGTCCCCAAAAGGGGTAAGTACAACCACTCAGCAGGTAAAGGAATCTAATAACAACTCAATGCATCATACAAATCATACATGCATTGCAGGCGTTACTTACCTTGAAACCATGCACATACTATCATGCATCATCATATCATACATGTCATCTTCATCATGACATCATGACATTACACATGTTATCATGCCATATCATATATCATCATCATCATGCATATCATCATATACCATCATCACCATGCATATCATCATGCATGTCATCATATATCATCATCACCATGCATATCATCATGCATACCATCATATATCATCATGCATATCATCATGCATATCATCATATATCATCATGCCATGGTTTAATTTCCACTTTTAACTTTCAATTTGATCACCACATCACCCATTCCTCAAATCATCAATTTCATCATCCCCTCGGGCAAAGACCTTCGATAGGGCTTCCGGCATTCAGCCATTCCAGGCCATCGAGCATCCAGCCCCCCACATTCCGGGCATCTCGCATCCCAACTGGCATCACGAGGCATTCCCTTCGGGCAGAAACCTCTGACAAGGCTTCCGACATTTACACTCCCTGGCCGGGCATCCCACACCCCAATCCTGGCATCGCGAGGCATTCCCTTCGGGCAAAAACCTCCAACAGGGTTCCGGCCCCCCACATTCCGGACATCTCGTATCCTAACCGGCATCACGAGACATTCCCTTTGAGCAGAAACCTCTGACAGGGCTTCCGGCATTTACACTCCCTGGCCGGGCATCCTGAAACTCCCAGGGCCATCCGGCAATTTATCTCTATACATTCCGGACATTATCCTCCGCCACAACAATCTCCTCATTTAACATTATCCATGTTCATCAATTTCGGTCTTAATTTAGCATGGCATACGATGTATTGGCAATCAACACTCATGTTCAACATTCAATTCACACATGTATCTCAATGCATACATCAAGACCTCATCACACCTACTACATGGTGCAACTATTTATAAAATAGAATTCATGGAATTTATGCCAATTAAAATAATCCATTTATCGTGCCCCTTTTTTTTTTTACATTTATTTAAATTCCAGCTTGTGCCATTTTCAAAAATATTAAATTTAATATCTATAAATTCCCAAAATTTAAGGCAAGTAATAAACAAGCCAATAGGATAATAATTACATGTAAAATACATGGCCACATAGAATTTCACACAATTTCACAATTTTCACAAAACATCATATACTTCTCGGATGAAACCAGTATGCACAGTTTCCGAAGAAATTCGATTAAAATATCCATACGACCTCAAAAAATTACGAAATTTTACCGAGTTATAGCCAAGACATTTTCGTACATTTTTCATGAAGACTTCCAAGCCAGATTATTTCTAGATTAGTTTCTACAGTCTCACGAAACTTCTGGATCCATTACCGCATCGTCCAGTGCATGCTTCTCCGAAATATTGAGTTTTAACCTATCTATCCTCTTTCTTTTCCTCTGAAATTTGGATATGTTATACATCAAGATGTCCTCTACAAGTTTCATGAAGAAGCCTAAGTCAAATAACCAAATTATAGTCGTCATTTAGGTCCATGAAGTCTCGGGTGTACCGAAATACATCTCCAGAATCACCATCTTTAAGATTTAGTCGATTTACTAGGCTATACCTGTTCATTTCACTTCAAATTTGAGTATGTTTAGTTTAATGTGTCCCCTACAACTTTCATGAAGAAATCTAAGCCAAAATCGGACTCTAAACACGCATGCAAGTTCACACAACATTCTGACTCAAACTGTTCGAGCAAAACAGCCATACCATTCAAGAATAAACCATCCATGCTTCGGTTTTTCTCACCTAAACACCCAAAAATTCAACATGCAAGTAACATACACACATGCAAGAGCAGCTAGAGGACTCCCACTTGCCTCTAGACCGGACGGACGATGACACACGGCGGCGAGCACGGCGGACGGACGGCGAGCGACGGCGACTCCTCGGCTCCTCCTCCCTCTCGGCCACTCTCCCTCTCTTTCTCGAAATCTCTCTCTCTCTCTCGAAATCTCTCTCTCTCTCTCACTCTCTTGGCCGAATGAAGTAACCGGCCACTCTTCTCTCTCTCTTCCCTTTTATCCCCCCTAATCCTCATCATTAGTAATCATTAGGTTGCCTCCTAATTAGCCAATGCATGCCCTTCTTCTTGCCACTTGTCTAATTGCATGCATAATGGGCTTGGGCTTTTGGGTTTGGGCTTGGGCCATCCAGCCACTTCTTGGGCCTCCTCTTGGGCGACGGTAGCTCACTTGTGGGCTTCAATGGGCCGACTAGCTTGGCCCATCAAGGCTTTTCGCCAAAGGGCCTAAGGCCCAACCTAAAAATTGACTTTTGCCCCCCCTTTTTTGTTGAATTTCTTCTATAAATATTTTTAGATTTTAATTTTCAACATAGCCAAAGTCTTTTGACATTTTTTTTTATTGAAATTCAATTTATAAAGTGCATGGCCAAGCATAAATTATTATGATTAATCTATCAAATTTAAATTCTCACAAACATATGCACAAATCATCTAATTTTAAAAAGACTAATGGCTAAAGCATAAATCATAGGAAATTTTATCACCTAATTAGAGACTTTAACACACCTTATAATTTGACTTTGAATTTTGGGATGCCACAATTCTCCCCTCCTTAGAGAATTTCGTACTCGAAATTAGACACCACTCGTGCCTTCTGGAAACAAATAGAGGTACTTTTCCTTCATCTGATCCTCACTTTCCCATGTGGCTTCCTCTATATCATGATGTCACCATAATACCTTAACCAATGGGATCTTCTTGGTCCTAAGGATTTGCTCCTTTCGATTCAATATCTGCACAGGCTCTTCAATGTACCTTACTTTCTCATCCACTTTGATGGCTTCATGATCGAGTATGTGACCAGGATCCGGGTGGTACTTCCTCAACATCGATACATGAAACACATCGTGCAGATTTCCTAACTTAGGAGGTAACACTAAGCGATAAGCTACATCCCCTATCCTTTCGAGTATTTCAAAAGGTCCGACAAATCTAGGGCTTAACTTACCCTTCATCCCAAATCGAGATATCCCTTTCATTGGAGATACCTTAAGGAATACATGGTCTCCTACACTAAATTCCAAAGGCCTTCTACGCCTATCTGCGTAGTCTTTTGGTTTACTCTGAGCTATTTTAAGTCTTTCTCTAATAATTTCAATAGCTTCAGTGGTAACTTGTACCAATTCAGGTCCTGTCAATTTCCTCTCACCTACTTCATTCCAACATACAGGAGTCCTACATCTCCTTCCATATAATGCCTCATAGGGAGCCATGCCTATACTCTTCTGAAAACTATTATTATAGGCAAACTCCACCAAATGCAATCTTTCATCCCAATTTCCTTTGAAATCAATTACACAAGCCCTTAACATATCCTCCAATATCTTGATTACTTTCTCTGTTTGTCCATCGGTCTAGGGATGAAAAGTAGTACTAAATTGAAGCTTAGTCCCTAATGCAATTTGAAGACTTCGCCAAAAATTCGAAGTAAACCTCGAATCCCGATCTAAAGTAATGGTCACTGGAACACCATGTAAGCGTACCACTTGACTTACATACATGTCCGCATACTTATCCATTGAGTAGTCCATGCGAATTGCTAAGAAATGAGCAGACTTAGTCAAACGGTCCACTATAACCCAAATAGAGTCATGACTACTTGACGTCCTTGGCAATCCTTGCACAAAATCCATCGTTATATGTTCCCATTTCCATTCTGGTATGTCTAATGGTCTCAAGAGTCCTGCGGGTTTACGATGTTCCGCTTTTACTTGCTGGCACGTCAAACATTAAGAAACGTACTTAGCCGTATCTGCTTTCATACCATTCCACCAAAATTGCTAACGCAAATTTCTGTACATCTTTGTACTACTTGGGTGGATACTATAATTACTCTTAGGTGCCTCCGACAGAATTTCCTTCTTTAACTCTTCATTGTCGGGAACACAAAGTCGTCCTTGACATCTTACTATTCCATCATCAGAGACTTGAAATTCTGATCTTTTTCCTAAAGATACATCATTTTTCACTTTCAAAATCTCTGGGTCAGATTCTTGCAGGATCTTAATTTTCTGGATAATCTCCAGCTCAATCCTTAATGCACTAAGCATACTAGTAAGACAATCCATTTCCAATTTAAATTTTGAGTCTGCTACAGATTCTAACAATTCCCATTCTGCCATCCTCAAACTAGCCATTTCTATAGCTGACTTACAACTAAGAGCATCCGCTACTCTATTCGCTTTCCCTGGATGATATCTTATCTCACAGTCATAATCCTTCAATAACTCCATCCATCTCCTTTGTCTCATGTTCAACTCCTTTTGTGAGAATAGATACTTTAAACTTTTATGATCCGTATAAGTCTCAAACTTTTTCCCCATACAAATAGTGTCTCCATATCTTCAAGGCAAACACTATAGCTGCTAGCTCTAAATCATGCGTTGGGTAATTCAGCTCATGGGGTTTCAATTGTCTAGATGCATAGGCTACAACTTTGCCATGCTGCATCAACACACATCCTAGTCCTTTGTGAGATGCATCATTATACACTGTGAAACCATCAGGTCCAATAGGTATAGTCAGAATTGGAGCTGAAGTCAATTTCCTTTTGAGCTCCTGGAAACTCCTTTCACATTCCCCATTCCATTCAAATTTCACATTCTTTCGGGTTAACTTAGTTAAAGGTCCTGCCAGTCGTGAAAATCCTTCAATGAACCTTTTATAATAGCCAGCCAATCCTAAGAAACTTCGTATTTCAATGGGTGTCGTTGGTCTCGGCCAATTTACTACCATTTCAACTTTTGCCGGGTCTACTGCAATTCCTTTTCCTGACACCACATGCCCTAGAAATATTATCTGGTTTAACCAGAACTCACACTTACTAAACTTAGCATACAACTTATGCTCTCTCAAGGTCTGTAAAATTATCCTCAAATGTTGCTCATGCTCTTTAGGCTCTTTTGAATATATCAGGATGTCATCAATAAACACAATCACAAACTGATCCAAGTAAGGCCGAAATATCCTATTCATCAAATTCGTAAATGCAACCGGTGCGTTAGTCAATCCAAATGGCATAACAAGGAACTCATAGTGTCCATAACGAGTCCTAAACGCAGTCTTAGGAATGTCCTCTTTCTTAATTCTTAACTGATGGTATCCTGACCTCAAGTCAATCTTAGAGAAGACCGAACTTTCCTGGAGTTGGTCAAACAAGTCATCAATTTTAGGCAAAGGATACTTATTCTTAATGGTCACCTGGTTCAACTGCCTATAGTCAATACACAAGCGCATCGATCCATCCTTCTTTTTCACAAACAAGACCGGTGCACCCCAAGGTGAAGCACTTGGTCTAATGAATCCTTTGTCAAGTAATTCTTGCAGTTGCACTTTCAATTCCTTTAATTCGACTAAGGCCATCCTATATGGGTTTTTGATATTGGTCCTGTTCCAGGCATTAATTCAATTTCAAATTCAATCTCCTGCTCTGGCGGCAATCCAGGCAATTCCTTAGGGAATACATCTTGAAATTCGTTAACCACACGAACTTCCTCAAGTTTAGGTTCCTCCTTTGCATAATCTTTAACTATAGCTAGGTATCCTTGACATCCTTTGTCAAGTAACTTACAGGCTTCTACTGCCGAAATAAGTGCTACAAGAAAATGGGTCTGACCTCCTAAAAATTCACAACTAGACTGATCAGGTAAAACGAATTGAACCACTCTTCTATAACAATCCATTCTAGCCCGATACTTACGAAGCCAGTCCATTCCTATAATGATGTCAAAATCATACATAGCCATTACAACCAAATCTATTTCCATATCATTTCCTCCCATTGATATCTTACAATTTCTACACGCCAGTGTAGACAATACCATATCCTTTAAAGGCGTGGAAACACAAAGAGGCGTCTCGAGAGGCATAACTTCTATCTTATTCAAACGTCTATATTTTTCAGACACAAACGAATGCATTGCACTCGTATCAAACAATGCATATGCCTTTTCACCATTTATAAAGATCATACCTGAGATAACATTCTTGGAAGCTTCCGCTTCCTCCTGAGTGATTGCATACACCCTTCCTTGTGCTGGTGGTCTCTGAGGATTTCCTTGTGGGTTTGATCTAACAACACTTTGATATCCCTGTCGCACCGAGCCAACACTCACTTGCGACCTTTCTTGTGGGCAACTTCTCCTAAGATGACCCACTTGTCCACAACCAAAACATTTTGGTCGTCCATTGCAAGGTCCTGGGCCATGTCGCTTATTACACTTTTGACAAACGCCGGGCTGATAGGGTACTTTCCCTACATTCAGACCACTCCTTGCTTGCCCAAAATTTCCAAAATTACTCTTCTTCTTCACATTCCAAGTCTGTCCTTGACCAGAATAAGGTCTCTTACCCGTTCTCACATCATTAAAATTCAACGGTTTCTTAAACTCCGACCGTTCTCTTAGCAGCTCCTCCTCCACCAACTGTGCCATTTCATAGATCTCATTATAATCCCTTATGTTCAATGGCACTAGTTGCTTTCTAATGTCAGTTCTTAGTCCTTTCAGAAATCTCTTAGCCTTCTCTTCCTAGTCCTCAATTAGCCTAGGAGCATATCTAGACAGTTCAGAAAATCTAGCCTCATACTGATCTACTGTCAGCTCCTTTTGTTCCAATTGAACAAATTCAGTAATTTTCCTATCCTTAGCACAGTCAGAAAAATGCTTCCTATTGAAAGCTCTAACAAACTCCTCCCAGTTCACATCAGTACCTGGTGGAAAGATTATGTCCTTCGAAGCTCTCCACCAAAACTTCGCATTTCCCTCCAACTGGTACTATGCTAAAACTATTTTCTCAGCATCAGTGTAGTCCAACAGCCGGAAAATTCGTTCCATCCCATCAATCCATTACTCTGCCTCCTCAGGACTTCCCATTCCATTGAACTTAAGTGGCTTCAGCTTCAGAAACTGCTCCACTAGTCCTTGAGTACGGCGTTCGCTCGGCTGTTCCGCGCCTACCTTTCCATCAGATTTCCAATAATGGCTAATGCCCGGCAGATGTCTTCCATTCGGGGTTTAGCCCTTGCGCAGAGGCTTCAGCCCTCGATGGATGAGCACTTCCAGCTCGCACCATGACTTTCCTGCAATTTCCAAGTATTGCCTCATGAATAATCTGAGACTCACTGCCTCCATTCAAAGCAATTACTACTACTACATAAGTAACATATACATGTTACTAGTACCTAAAGGTAATTCAAAGTAAACTACTAGGGATCTACGAGTGAATTCTCATCACTCGTTATTCAATTATTTCGTTTTACATCCTATGGTGTGCATTGTCATCATGTTCCTCAATTTCCAAATGAGGCTCCTTATCACTCCATCTATAACCATTCGCTCTGATACAAAAAAATGGGCGGATGTAGCACCCGAACCCTTCGGCGGTCGCCACAAGCACCAAAGTTACTCCTGATTTACCTTTCTGATTATATTTAGAAGAAGTGTCGTTATTCACAGGCATTTTTTTTTTAAAAGCGGTCTCAGCGTGACTCATTAGCGGAAGCAAAACATCACCATCTCTCCCCCTACCAACCATGATACAAATACACACCACTAATCTTCATAATTTTATAAACAAGGCACGACACTTTATTTACATATATTTTCAAGATGGGACTTCTTTTGGGTCGATACATCAAAAGGAAAAGCTAGGACTCAGCCATGTCCAGCCTAAAATCCCAAAAAGAACCCTCGACCCTCTACATCACATGTGCATAACTCCCATCATAAGTGTCGGCTAACTAACCCCAAAAAGACAGCTCCTACTCGTCACGCTCGGGCGTCACACCCAGTCTGGTGCGTCAGGCGGTGGCGGTGGCAGCATCCCTCTCATGACCCCATCGCGGCGAACGTGGATGGAGACAAACTCCTAGACGACCGGGCCCCAAGCCAGGCCTATGTCGTACATGAAAAAACAGTGCACACGTATGTATGTGAGTCTAGGCACAGAAGGACAGCTGAACTCCTCACACTCTACCTCGACGTCGGACGGTAACCCGTAAAATGCACCCCGCACGACGGCAGGAAGCGGCATACTGCTAATCTGAAATATTGGTCCCCAAAAGGGGTGAATACAACCACTCAGCAGGTAAATGAATCTAATAACAACTCAATGCATCATACAAATCATACATGCATTGCAGGCGTTACTTACCTTGAAACCATGCGCATACTATCATGCATCATCATATCATACATGTCATCTTCATCATGACATCATCACATTACACATGTTATCATGCCATATCATATATCATCATCATCATGCATATCATCATATACCATCATCACCATGCATATCATCATGCATGTCATCATATATCATCATCACCATGCATATCATCATATATCATCATGCATATCATCATGCATATCATCATATATCATCATGCCATGGTTTAATTTCCACTTTTAACTTTCAATTTGATTACCACATCACCCATTCCTCAAATCATCAATTTCATCATCCCCTCGGGCAAAGACCTCCGACAAGGCTTCCGGCATTCAGCCATTCCAGGCCACCGGGCATCCAGCCCCCCACATTCCGGGCATCTCGCATCCCAACTGGCATCACGAGGTATTCCCTTCGGGCAGAAACCTCTGATAGGGCTTCCGCATTTACACTCCCCGGCCGGGCATCCCGCACCCCAATCACGGCATCGTGAGGCATTCCCTTCGGGCGAAAACCTCCGACAAGGTTCGGCCCCCACATTCCGGACATCTCGTATTCTAAAAAATGACTTTTTCCCCCCCTTTTTTTTTTAATTTCTTCTATAAATATTTTTAGATTTTAATTTTCAACATAGCCAAAGTCTTGTGACATTTTGTTTATTGAAATTCAATTTATAAAGTGCATGGCCAAGCATAAATTATTATCATTAATCTATCAAATTTAAATTCTCACAAACATATGCACAAATCATCTAATTATAAAAAGACTAATGGCTAAAGCATAAATCATAGGAAATTTTATCACCTAATTAGAGACTTTAGCACACCTTATAATTTGACTTTGCCGTAGGCCGTCCTTCGCGCAAGACGTTGTAGTCGCTGTGCGTGAACTACAAGAGGCGAAGAAGGAAGGAGCGAGGAAGAAGAAGAAGGAAGAAGAAGGAGAAAAGGGGGCCGGGTTGGAGGAGAAGAAGGTTGGGCCATAAGGCCCATACCGGGGGAGAGAAAAAGGAGGGGGGCTGGGCGTGAAGGCCCAACCACGATGGGCTGCAAATTTTTTGTTTTTCTCGTTTTTACTATTTTTTTTGTTGTTTTTGTTATTTGTTTATTAATTATCTTATTTGTTCAAAATGACAAAATAAAATAAAATTTTAATTAGTAAAATAAACCTAAATAAAATTAAGGCGTCAACGGTCACCACTCCTACAATTACATGGCCATAATAAGCCCTTAAAAAAAATTAATACCACAAAAAATCCCAAACTAATATTTCTATAACAAATTTATCTCAAATTAATTTTTTGACCACAAAAAATCTCAAATTAGTACACTTGCGACTAATTTATTCAAAATTAATTTTTTAACTACAAAAAATCCCACATTTGTACATTTATAATAAATTCACCCTCATTCAATTAGGTTAATACCATAAAAAATCATAAATTAGTACATTTGTGACAAACGGAGAATAAAACCCTAAACTGGTATGCCGGTTAATTATAATGTGTTATCCAACTTAGTAATTTAATGGTAAAATTTAACGGAAACTAATAAAGAATAAATTTATTGCAAGTATATCAATCTAGGGTTTTTCGAGATATTGACTAAAAAAAGTCAAAATCCCGAAAATTGACTTTGAATTATTAAAGGAAAGATTATTGCCTCTTTGACTTACTTAATTCTGATGCAGCATTTTGCCTCTATAATCTCTACTGTTGGTAATTATGGAGCAAGTTATATGTGAGAATAACGAGCTCCCAATTTACCTCGAGTAATATTGAGAACGAGTGGATGAATCGTAGACATACCCGGGAACGATACGGTAGCTTGAAATCCCGTGTTCATTCTTAATGATGTGGAGGTCATAATGGCAAATTCCACAGTAAAGGATCTTCATAGTAATGTCATGCTTTCCGTTGGCCCTGCGATGCAGAACATGCGTTAATGATAGTCGTGTCTCCAAGCTCATGCCCTGAATTATAAAAAAGAAAAAGCGAAAATAGATACAAACCTTCTTGTGAAAGAGAAACGAGAAAGGACTCCTGAAGGATGTCTTCCCCATTCAGCTTCGACGCCCCCATCTTCTCTTTTTCAATTCTCAGACTCAGATTATGTGTTGTCCTAAATTTCTTAATTTGGGTTAATCAAGTCTCGTAAAAGCATAGGAAGTTTATATAGGAAACCGTCTGGTTGGGAAAATTCTCAGTTCATTGTTTCTGCTTTTATTTTGCATTTTCCGTCTGATGTTTGCCGGTTGATTATTCTTGACTCCTCTCCAAGAAAGAGGATGAAAGTAGATTAAACAGTGGAGTTGACTTTTTGTTTTGACCGGGGAATTTTGGGTAAAGGGGATTGAAAATTCCAAACGCAGAATCAAAATTTGATTTTGATGCAGTTCTTTTTCTTTTCTTTTTTGTCAAAAAGAAATTTCAATTCATTACCAAACTGATACATGAAAGGGAATCTCAAAAGTCACAATAACAAAGCAAACCCATAGAGCTCCAAAATAAATAAATAAAATCAGAAATTAAGGCATTTCAACATAATATGATTGTCAGAGATCATTACAAACTTTTCCTGCAAGAACAAATCTTTAACTAGATCTAAGCGAAAGGATCGGCAGCCAGTCATCAAATCATACAGCACCATCAATAATAAGCACACGCTAAGATTTCCATATGTAATTATATCTTTACCTCTTGGTAGTGTGTGCCTAGGTTTGGCATCCCCAACACCATCACCGTACGAAGACAACATAAATATATAGAAAAATCTCATATCTAACACTTGTGAGAGTGGACCTTGTAACCAATGCAAGGTGCCAAAACTTTGAATGAAAATATGTTGAACAAGCATGGAGTTGACACCGAAGCTACTATGAACACCATTGAAACAAGAAGTGGGGCACTTATTCATGCAATTTGTGGTTGACTCATGAAACTTATCTTTCAATCACGTGATGCACTAAAATTTGTTCTCTTTTAGAATTTGATATAACAATTAGGGTTGAGCAAAATAATTGAATTGAACTGAACTGGGAACCACCCAGACCAAACCGTTAGTTATGCGAGGTTCCCACGGTTTCTAGTCTAGTTCCTAATTCCTAACATTTGAAACTGGTGAATATCAATTTGGTTCCCGATTCCAGATTTGGACCCACTCACCCAAAAGAAATTGATTTTTTTATTTTATTTCTTTTATCCCTATTATTACAAAACTAAAAATTCTAATTACTATTTCCTCATTCTTCATCTTTACTCTCCCACGTCAAAAATCCTAATTTGCCCATTCCTAATTTGAAGTGAAGCTTGAGAACTTTGTGGCAAACTCCCAAACTTGGTTCTTGATCATCATTATAGTTTTGTTTGTGGAGATGATCATCATTTTTAGCTCATCACTTTAGACTTTGCAATAATATTTGCAATCTTGCAAGGAATAGGAAAAAAAAAAAATGGGAGTATACCACCGGTTCCTAGACCCATCCGGGAAATAGATCGAACCGTTAGTTAAGTGCCCAAGTGGGTCCAAAAACTGAGAAGCGATCCTTTTGGTCTGGTTTCTAGTTTTAGGGTGAGAGCTTGCTCTCCTTAGGACCGAATAGAAATAATAATAATAATAACAAAAATGCAACAACCATCTTTACAATAATAAAAAGAATGCCACATCCACTTTTCGGCAGAATTTCATGGGTTGTAAAGAAATTTTCGTGCGTACTCAAATGTATTAGAATATACTAATCTTTATTGAAGCACACAGACCCATGCTCTTGAAAGTGGCCTCAATAGAATGCGCAAATTTAATATGCTTACATGTGGAAGCACATGTACACCCCACAGCGGTTCGCTATTACAATGTGTATGACCTTTTCGTATAAGTTCAGACGGTTCAAAAGTATTTTCCTCTTCGTCTCACCGGTGACCTTCAGCTCATTTGGAACTCACATTTGGTATCAGCTCCTTATAATGCCTTCGCAGACTAGAGATGCTTCGTCGAGTGCATCGTTGATCTTGTCCAATAGCCTCCCAATCTGTTGCAAAGACTCTTGTAAATTGGTGAAAGATTTGTATTCACTATATTATTTGGCGTGTCCTATAAGTACATTCGATAAGCAAATCGAATCTGCACCATGTCCACTCCCTGAAACAGCGCCCCTCAACATCCAGGCATGACAAAATATGACGTGAGTCGAGTTACGAGATCTCTCAACCGAACCTGAAAAGCGATCATCAGAATTCTGGGAACTTCGTTCCCATATATCGACGAGTTTCACTGTCGCATCCCTCAATCAGCTGTCGGCTCTTTCAAACCATGGACATGGAACAAAGAGTAACAGAAAGCGGAATTCCTAACCGCGGAGCAATTGGGTTAACATTTCATATACACTGATGAGGCAACTACAGCCGTAATTTGTCTCTGAATTAGCAGTTTTCATGAATAGACAACTAACAAGTTGAATGCTCTCACACAGGTCTTGCCATATTAATTCACCTGCAGAAAAGCACCCGATAAAAGGAAGGCATCAACTTGAAGACAATCAAAGCATCAGTAAGCTTTTCTTCTGCTTTTCTTCTCCAAAGGAAAAACACAAACTTGTTTCAAGAGATTATCATAATTACTGCGACTGCTCGAGGTTTGGTCTACGATCAACTATTTCTCCTTTAGAGTTGCCCGAAAATGCATCAGGATATGTGGCCAAAAGCTTTGCCTTCATACTCCTGGAGTTACAAAAGGAAAAGAAAAGTAGGCAACCATTCTATAGAATCGGGGAAGAAACATTGCCAAACATAACTGACAGGATTCTGGGTATATGAAGCACACACAAAGAAGGTCCCAAGATAAATAATCACAAGTCAAAAATGAGCTAAGCAACTATGATTATGAACGGGATTCCTACAAAATCTTGAGATCAGATTGCCCTCCTGAAGATTATATGTGATTCCCTTATATAAATATATAATACAATGGGTTTCATCTTTTCATTGTAGAAAAGCTGAGTGAAAGAGAACATGATGAGGAAATGCAACCAGATACATGTGCAATACAGGGGCAAGTAGTTGTCATGGATTGTTGCATGCATCAGATGAAGCTCAGTATATGACTGTTTATCTAGCTTATCTATTTCATCAGTTATAACTAAAAAATTACTTTCAAAGATAACATTAAAATTTTGGTTGCCTCTTATATGTTCATACTTTTCAATGTGAAATCTTGCAAATTCTCTTAATTTTATTATTAATTATGAGAACTGTGAACTAGTGTTCCTTATGAAACTTTGAAAATCAAACAAAGATATTATGTCCCATTATTATGCGAGGTAAACATGGATTTTACAGTGGAAATCCTACTTGAAAGAACCCCACTCCAATGACCGTGATTCCATTCCATTCCACTCCACTACCTTCAATCAACATCACCTACGAGAGAAGAATAAAGGCTAAAAAGATCCAGGAACTTAATAAAAGTGGAGTATGACTTAGATATCAATATAATGGCACCTGCGTATCAGACTAATGTGTAACATGAACTTTATTTTCCTTCTCAAGTTTTATGTTTTTTCTTTCAAAACTTTTTAATTAGTATTGTACTGTAAACAACTTATCGCAGCTCGCAGATGCCTTTTAGGTCATCAATCCCTTCTTTAAACCCTTAAGCACAGACAACACACTTTCGTCAAATTCCCAAGTTATCAGCAGACATTCGATCCAGAAACTGCTGAAACCCTTTCATTACCTGGTAAAAACCAAGCCTTAGTTTTAACCATAAACTCTACTGACGCCTCCCTTCACTGTGGAAGCACAGACGGACATGTGAACCGGTGTTTCCATGAAAATTGGGAAGGCAGAACATACAAAACACCTAGGCATGGTTAGTTCGTCCCGTCCGAGCATGTATGTATCAACTTAAATGACACTAAGTAAAAATCTAAGCTTTAGTCTTCAGTGTCAATAGGAAGTTAGACCAGAGTGAGTACCTTGATCATAACCTGCAATTCATTTGAAGGACATGACTAGCAATTTCTAAAGATATCCTCAAATAGTCTGATGAAATCTGCATTCTTTACAGAATTTGTCAACGGCAAATCAAACAAGTGAGCAAATATAACGCATATACTATAGCAACCACGATGAGGAAGACCAGTTTATAGGCTCTTTACAGTAAACATACTTGTTTTGTCATGTGAAATTATTAAATGTATTTGAGATATTGTGAAGTAACATCTTCATCAATAAATGGGCTATAAGTTATTAAAAAAGAGTGGAAACATCTTGAGCAGACATAACTAGGCACAAGCAATTGACTCCCAAGATGAGCATTAACAAACGTTTAGGTCCCATGGCTAGGATAATAATATAGGTACAACAAAGCAAAGAACGACATGGAGCACAGCATGTGTTCCCAATGATTTGTCCAGCAATATGTATATCAGCAGTAAACCAAATGATTAATCACCTTATGGTGCTGCTTCTTTTTTTCTTTTGTTGGAGACCTTTCAGTATTATACCCTCAGTTAAGTACAAAAATAATAGTTGTTTACACGCAATTGAAAAGTCCCTGAGAAGTGAAGATACTCTTGAATAACAAATTATCAATTCATTGTCCAGGAAATTCTAAAATGGAGCATATCATAACTTAAAGCTTAATAATCAAGACAACCAATTATTAGCCAGCATGTCACAACAATAAGATTGCAGCCAAAGATAATAATAATGTACCTTAGCTTTGGAAAGATGTAGTCAAGGTCCAACTTCATGGACCTCAAGAGACGGGTATTTTTGGAGAAATCACCATAACCAAAACATGATCCTACGTAGTGCAGACTTGCCCAGGCTCCAATTCATAATCAAGTGAGATGAACGAATACAACAAGAAGCATAAGTCCACTTCCAACAGGTTCAGCATTCTTTACACTGAACTGGAATCTCAAGAAGAGAATGCCTAGTTCTCTTATCACTTCATCTGCTTCTCCTTTTCCACTCTAGCTTGACTCTATTTTTAATTACTCAATTTATTTTACAAAATCTTCTGGTCTTGCTAAATGAGAACTAGCCTACTAGACCTAAAAGACACATCTAAAGCTAAACGGTCATTCTATCAGGCATTCAGATGATAGTTAAAAGTGCATGTTTTTCATAGTTGACCCAGCATAAAGAATCGCATGTATGAACCTTAGTTCAGAAAAATGACCCATAATACTGCATTAAATCATAAATACTGAAACTCAAATGAACCAATCATCTAACTTTGAACATCCACTTTAAGGATTTGAGCATTTCCTATGAATTAGATAGTTCATTAACTTAATTCTCCACAACCATCTTATGATGAATTATCATCCTAGTTTCCTATGAATTAGATAATTGAGGCACTTATTTTTCCACAACAATCTCATGTTATCATCCTTGTTTGCCCAATGGTGGAAAATACATGTTTATCATAGAAGATAAACATTCAAATCAAATCAGAAGCTTCCCAAGGAAAAAGCAAAAGTATTTTTTATATATTGAAAGTAAAAGATGTAAGATTATTTTGACAAATGTAATAGTTGTTGATGCACTTCCATAACTATCATCAATTTGTTACTGCCGTGTAAATAGTCGATGTACATAATCATAGGAAAAAAGAAAGCACATCAAACGTGCAAAGTTTCACTTGATTTGACTCATTCTCCTTTGTCTCTATGCATTGATGACTGGGAATAAAGAAAAATGGCAATTTGAATGAACCTGAGGTAGCTTCCTTATTCATAAAGGAGAACATGATGAGACAGATGTAAGGGAGAATGAGGATATTTACCAAGTGAAAGGATTTGCCTATATAGATAGATCATAGTGAAGAACAAAAGTACAGACATAACTCTTTCCCGACTAAAAATTTCCAACAAAAGTGAAGCTTTTCCTTCACTGGAAACAAAACGATTTTTTAGGAAAATCCAGAAGTTGGACCTCTTCTGTGCATTTCTCATATTTATTTGTTTTTGTTGACATTGACCCATACTAACTCCTTGGCAGAGCTATCTGTGAGGTAATTTTCTAAATGCTAATGCAACATTCCATTAGGCATCATTTAAGTTCCATAATTCAACACCAGCTTCACTTTTATAGTTCAAATTCTGAACAATTAAAAAATGCAGTATGCCAGGTCCAAGAAGGAAACTACAAGATCCCACCGAGAGAGAGAGAGAGAGAGAGAGAGAGAGAGAGAGAGAGAGTACATGAGGTGCTGTATTTGCTTAAGGGAATCAACATAATGAGGTCTTGAACTCTTGAGAAACCTCCACTGATGCCTCTTTCATTGATTCTTTCTCAGATTCTTCCATTGTGTAAAAACTTCTCCACATTGAGAAAACTTCAAATAAATGGCATGTAACATGGAACTGCTTACAATTTTTCAATTTTGAGAAAGGAATAGTAACTTGACATTAACAACCAGACCATACAGTTCAGGATATGAGAGAACCACAATCAATGATCTCCTTCTCATTTATTTTGGTTTTTATAAAGCCCAAATCATTAAATTCAGCAATCCACCATTATTTTTGACAGGTAAGGTGGGATGTGCAAATAGGAATCGAACAAAGACCTCTTGGACCTTAGTGAGTTGGACCACAACTACCCAACAACAGCCAGTGTGAACAGCTATGATTAATTGTGTTAGAATGCAGGAACCCAAAAAAAATCCTAAGATTGATAAGACATTTGAGATAAAGATTACTCTCTAGGTAGTTCATGCTATATAAGTTCACATAGTATTCCATCAAAAATGGCACAAGAAAACTGCTAACCCTTTTTTTGGATCAGACACTGCTAAAGAAAATCAGTAAAGGTTCGAAAAGGTTACGCAAGGTGACAGGAGGAAACAAGCAAAGCCTTCCTCTCACGTACCGCCTTTTAGATTATTGGACTATAATCTATTGAGGTGGGTCCAGCAATGCGAGAGATGGCTCGTTAACATGTACATGAAATGACAGGATCCGACTACAAACCTAGAAAGTAAACCCAAATATAGCAAATACATAAAGAAAGGATCACGAAATGGCATATCCTGCCCTCAGAGAGTCGTACAGAAGCTTGCAAAGCTAATTACACCATGGAAATGCTAGCAACTTCCATAACTTCTTAAGCAGACGGTGAATCAGCAACCACGTCGAGTACTAAAAGCTTCAACTTGCTGCAGAGCAGCAACAAGGTTGAACATAAAGAGCTCACACAATCTAAAACGCCATAAGCCGCTACAAATCGAACCTTTTTACCTGGGTGGACGTCAAATTACAATCATTATGGAACAAAACATCATAACATCAATATCAACTCCCCCCTGAAATTCTTACCTTGAACTCAGCTTCTTCACATCACGCTCCAGTCATTGTGGGGCGTTTAATCTGCACGGAGAAGTTTTCCGAACGGTAGAGATTCGCGAGGATAACGGTCGATCCCGTGATCACAGAAGAGAGAGAGAGAGACTCTGCGTTGGTTTGAGTAATCGAATGTTTTTTTTTTTTTTTTTTTCAGGGAAAGGGGGGGGGGGAGGGGGAAAGGGGGGGGGGAGTGGGAAGAGGAAGGGAGGAGAATTGCTGTTCCAAATCCTAACTAACGAGTTCTCTCTCCCTTGCCACATGGGAGTCGACAAAAACTCCGGCAATTTTGAGAATTGATCTTTTTTTCCTCATCTTTTTGTGACAAGGGGTGTGGAGAAACGTGTCAAGCAATTTGACTAATCTCCTCGATCGTAATACTCTCTGGCCGTGTATGGATTGAGTAATTAGAGATTGAAACTTAAATTTTGCCGCAAATGAATGTAATTATATTTGTACATATTTCGAGGCGAATATCCTAGCAAAAAATACATAATTATTTTCACGAAAGTTGTGAAGAGCCGTATGAAGTGAAAATCGCTTTTAAAGTTCTGTAAGATGGTAGGAAAGACCTTCATAAGATGCACATCATTTCAACCCTCGCGTGGCCCAAGTTCAATGTGGATTATGTAAAAGGCCACAAATGAGTTATATTATTTCAGCATAACCCTCTACATATAAAAAATAGTCATTCGACCACACCTTGAAAGAAAATATCAATATTTAATGTTTAATTTCAAAACTATTGCCACGATTACTATCCCATGAAAAGGCCTACTAATGGTGTTTGGTAACCATTTTGTTTAGAACAATTTTTAAACATAAATAGTTTTTTTTTTTTCATTCTCCGAAACAATTTCTAAATATAAAACGGCTTAATAACTACAAAAATTCCTATTTCGGGAATAGAAATGTGTTTGGTAAACTTGTATAATTTTGTTGTTTCTTTTAATTTTTCGATATTTTATTATATTTTTCCTTTTTTTATTCGTTCTTTTATTCTTTTTTTTCCTTCTTTCTCCTTTGTAGCCGGTCGGCGGCCACAATGGCGGCCGGCGCTTGGCTGGGTGAGGTCCAGCGAGCTTGCTAGGCCACCGCAAGGGCCCGAAGGGCTCGCCCAGAGCTCCTGGCCGGTGGCCTCGGTGGCCAAGTGAGCCTTGCTAGGCCAATAGCAAGGCTCGACCTTGCCCAAGCGATGTGAGGTCGCCCTCGCCTTGGGCTAGCAAGGCCGAGCCTCGCCCAAAGGTCACCCGGGCCGGCGACACTCCGGCGAGGTAGTCGGCCGGTCGCTAACCATGGCCAAGGCCGGTAACTAGCCAAAAAGAAGAAGAATGTAAGAAAAGAGAAGGAAAAAAAAAAAAGAGAAAAATTGTTTTTTGGAATTGTTCTCGAAAATAAGAAGCTACTTTTTCTACTTCTTGTTTAAGTTCCAAATTTGTTCCCGTGAACAAAAATATATATTTTTTTGTTCTTTGGAACAAAAGTTTTACTAAACGTGTTTTTACATTTTTTTTTTGTTTCTCAAAATAAAATAACATAAATTTTTGTTTCGGGACAAAAACACTTTTTAACAAATAGGCCTTTAAGTTTCCCCCTTGGTGTAGTTCTCTATCAACCCTGGCTTGGCCCAAACAAGACTTTCCGAGAATATTGTGCCTACTCACGACACATCAATCGGTTCACATCGTAGACAGAAAATTAAAACCACCGACACATCCTTCAATCATTCACAAAGCCATCCTAGTACCATTCCTCAGGATATATAGACACGATTTGGTCGTTCCGCGCTATGGAGGAGCTCCAAATTTATTCATGTGTCGTCTATTATAAACCAATGAATAGTTAGCGACTTTTCAAGCATCCCGATTAATCCCCACTTGGTGTGACAATCTCCCATTCCCTTCCTCACACACACATGATAATTATCGGCTATTTGATTATTATTGTCCTGAATGGGATTAGTGCAAGATTAGATCAACTCCAAGCTTATTAATGTATTGTTTCTCCTTTTGTTGAGCGTATACAGCCTATATGATGATATGTCCCTCAGATACCATCGTGAATTTATTTTTAGAATTGCTCAATCTGAATATGTTTTGGTATAGTCCCAAATGGTTTTTGGGGAAGAAACTTTGGTTTAAATGGGGTTTAAAATATCATATTCTGTAAAAGATTTTGGATATTTTCTTTTATAAAAAAAAGAAAAAATCAGACTAGTGAAGGACTCAAGCGAACGATGAGTCAAATCAGGCATCGACAGCCAGGGTTGCACGACCCAGGCAAACTAATTTAAATGAAAAATATAGTTTTCTAGGAATCTTTAGTAGATGAAAAATTATATGATTATGTCATTTTTCATGGGAAATTATTAGGTTCTATTTGTGAACTAGAAATATTTCAAATGAAAACACGTGTACTTAGGAATTGATGAAATTATGTTAAATTCTAGCAAAACACGTGTTACATGTATCAAAATATCTCAGCAAATCTCAATGGTTGTTATTCCATTACTTACCAAAAAAATTAATCGAAAGTGAGTTTTGGAGATTTCTCTGTTAGTTTGGAAAATATTTGTAACTCTAATAATTTGGAAAATTAATTTTAGGACCATTTTCTGATATTCTGGAAAATGAAGTGGCGATGTACTAACTTGTAAATATCTTAGAGCCATTTGATATGTGTGGGGCCACGAACCTAAGACTGAACCTCTGGGGATGCTTTCCGTACTTTTGCCAAAACGGGAACTTTGGCCCAAGACAGTGTCTAGTTGTTGTATCGAAATAATATATTCCGAAATGGGCCTTATCACTTCCGTGTTCCGTAAAAATTGCATGACACGTTTTCATCGAGAATCAAACTCATATGTGTTTATTCGTGGCATGTATTTTGAAATATAGAGAAACAAAATTATTTTTGTGGTATGCTATTTGTGACAAATTTGACTTGGCGTTGGATAACCTGGGCATCGCATGAGCGTTGTTTGGAAGAGTTTTGAAGCTATAAATATTATTTATATTAGGTGCGGTGTCCTAGGCCCAGGCGCCGTGGGCTTGAAGTCGGCCTCAAAGCACCCATGCTTGAGTAACAATGACTCAGACATGACTATCGGGGCATCAAGACTAGCCCTTTGTGGACCTGAAACACGGTGTTGGGCAACACTATCATAGTCCTAGGCCCAGCCATCGGCATTGGTGTCTCAAGTCCAACCTCTGTGGACCTAGGCTCGAACATCGAGGTTCCGAACCGGCCTCATTGGTGCTGGGCTTGGACTCGATGGACCCTGGTGTATCTGATCCCGGCTTCTAGACCTGGGTTTGTTGCCAAGGGCATAGGAACAAGCGTTGGCCGTTAGGATTCCTATATCCAAACACGGAGTTTTTATTCTAATTATATTCTATAAAATGATCTTCAACTTGTTAAAGAGAAAATCATTTTTCTTGAATTTAAATACAGAATTTCCATTTACTAAAAAAATATTTTTCATTGATAAGGAAAATATTTTCTCTTAACTTATTTTTTTTAAGTGATCCAAACACCGAAAACTATTTTTCGCGAAATAAATAGTCTTAATTACAACGATGTGTTTTTCAAGGCTTAAGCACAACCGATATGGATCATGTTACCTAGTGAAGCATGACTGTAGGTTTTTTAACACGAGCAACTGAGAATGATATTTGTTGGGTATGTTATAGAAAAAAAAAATTCATCATGTAAGAGATTGTGTGTCGGAGTTATTGTCATGATGCAGAGCGGCATATATACATATATATAAAATATAACATTGTCCATTACCTGATCCCATAGAATGTCATGATTAAGTCCTAAATTTGCCCACCATTCAGGTTCAAGAATGGAGGAGAGTGACCAATTCATGAAGAGGGCGTGATGGGGGTGGTGTCTTTTCGTTGTTTGAATAAAGCTTATTAATAACTATCAGGATTTGCCATAGGGGGGAGCGGTTCCAGGTTCCGGTTCGAGTTCGTCCGAACCCGGAACCCACTCGGGTACACAGGTTCTTCAATTTTTGGAACCTGGAACCTACCCATTAGAACCGAGAACCTGGAACCTACCCTGTCACAGGTTCCAAGATCTGTTCCAGGTTCCAACAGGTTCTTTTTTTTTTTTTTTTTCATTTTCGTAGTGGGCGTGAATATCTGGAAGCCGGAATAATTCAATAGTTGGCCCTCCATTTTCAATACCTTCCAATACACAACAATGTGAATCTTTTACATCCAAATAGACAACTAAATTCATAATTTTGTAGATAAAACATTGTCTAATGTATAATTTGGTGATTCCTTATGGTTAATATGTTTCATAATAATAACTACGGGCATGTTGTATGAGCATATGCTCTTGGCATTTCGCTCTTGATTTGAGTGGGTAAGAAGTAGGTGCCACATCGTTGCTATGTGCTCCTTGCAGAAAGTTACGGCAACATGCTCAGATACACAAAGTACAAGCTCAATATAGCTGCCATGGCGTGCGGTCGGCAAATGCAAGGACAAAACTATGAGGATTGCATCAAAGATCGGCAGGATATATTTCAAGTCCATATGATGTAATGAAACCTCCTTTCCTGCACAAGAGCGGTTTATTGTTACCGCCCTAAACCTGCATGAAGAGAGACTGACTTTTCAGTTGTCATTCTGAAAATAATAAGTAGCATCACTGAAAGAACAACTTGAAAGCTTAAAACCCAACAAGAGCATGCGTATGGTGCTTCAGTAAATGTATCTATCCCGGGACAAGCAAACTGTTGCAAATCCGTTCATTTTTGCATAAACTAGCAGAGGAAGTGCAAAATCATCGTTTTCTTAGTTTGACGCATGAGATTTACCAATTACAACAAAATGACAGCCTGGACTGCATGTACTGCAAACTGCCTCAACAAAAGGATTCAGCTTGTCTATTGGGTTTAGCATTTAACTAGAGAATCAATCGGCTGATAATATCTTTCCCATTTTAGGCCGGCAAAAGAAGATGGTCACATCAATATCAGCTGAAGATTCTTCACCCCAAATGGGCAATGTTGAGTAGAGTGGCAAATAATATAGATACGGTGCCAAGTATTTCAGGCACATTGGCTATTCCTTCAGTAGACAATAACATATACAATCCTATGAAAATATAGCACATAAATAACAATTTGTTCCAACAAGATCCAGAATATGGCTAAGCTGCACCCTACAATACGATTGCTATCGTATTTTGTCATTGAACAGAAGAAAAAGAATTCTCTTCCCTACAAAGACAACACCAAACTAACCGGTTAAGCAGCAGTATGCCCAGTCTAGCAACATAGTGCTGTTGCTCTGCAGCAGTTAGACCTACTCCACATAAATAATGTCTCCATCAGGATCCCGGCCTTCCCAATCGCTTTCATCTTGAGGATGATCCGATGCCTCAACCACGTCGGCGGTGGCGGTTCGGAGCAATGACGGCCCGAACGGCCAAGCGAGCAGCAGCAAGAGGTGGTGACGGTGGCTTGGGGACGGCGGCGGTGGCTCACGGCGGCAAGGGGCCGCGCGATAGCTCGTCGGGCTCAACGGCAAGACGGCTCATCGGACGAGCGGTGGGTGGTGGTGGTTCGGTGGCCAAGAGGTGGTGGTGAGTAGGGTGTGGGGCGGCGGTGTGGTGGTGAGTGAAGCAGCAACCAGCAAGAGGAATGAAGGAAGGAATGAAGAAGAAGAAGAAGAAGGGGTGGGGTTTCGGCCGAGAGAGGAGGAAAGAGAAGAGAGAGAGAGAGAGAAGAAAAGAAAAGTTGGAGGACAGGAAGTGACGTGAGCAGGAAAAAGGGGGAAAAAGAAAGAGAGAGGGAAAAAGAGGGGGGAAAAGAAAGAGAGGGAAAAAGGAAGGGGAAGGGGGGAAATGACGTGGGTGCTCTTGGGTTTTTTTTTTTAAAAATATTTGACCGTTCCGGTTCTGCCGGTTCCGGTTCCCATTGGAACCGGAACCGGAACCGGGAACGTCGGTTCCTAGAAAAATGGAACCGGGAACCGAATCGATCTCTTTAGAACCGGAACCGAACCGGAACCTCTGGTTCGGTTCTCCGGCTTCCGGTTCTACCCGGGAACCGTGCTCACCCCTAATTTGCCACGGTGGTCATCATTTTGCACATGGAAAGGGAGAGGTGATGAGTTCAGCTCCCCACTTTCTTGGGGAGCTAGAAGTGGAGACGTTTAGTTTTAGGTATGGAGTTCAACTTCCACATTTTACAAAAAGCGTAAAAGTGAGTTGAGAGTTAGAATAAGACTAATTAAAAAAAGAGAGAAAAAAGCTTATTAGAGTGGGCTTAAAGGGTTGATTTCTATTAAAGCAATATTCTATCAAGTTAATGTCTTTTTATTTAATGATTTATTTTGGTTAAAGGCGTCTTCCTTTATTTTATGAAGGAGGGCTGATCATTCCCCTAAATTCTGCATACAAATATGGGGTGCGACATTGAACCTTAAGTAGGTGACCGTACGATGTCATGAACTACTGCAAAAATTGGTATGTTCTATTAGGTGCAAGTTGTAAAGTCTATAAATACTTAAGCCCTCGTGAGCTTCTAAAAGAAGAGAGGAGAACTACTTTGCTCATGGTTCAAAAGTTACTGACAGGCAACTCTAGAGAGAACAATCCCCTACTAAATCCTAGTTGCCTGTTTCTCAAATCTTCCTAATTCTTCTAAAATGTTCAAACCTTTGGCCAAAATCATAGTCCAAACACCCTCGGATTAAGGATCCCTCTTTGCACATTGAATTTATCAAACTTAAAAGTTGATCGTCTAAATTTAGCGAGCAAATAAATGAAACATTCTTGTGCAGGATATATTTGTCATTTCATTATCATAAACTCTGAAAAAGTGACCTCAAAGAATAACTTAATAAGAAAAGGACCACAATAAATAATCATTTGTTGAAACATTCTTCCCGTGAAAGTTGATCTCCTGCGTTAATTGTTAGTCATCTAATTGGGCCTGATAATTTAAGAAAAAATTACCCAATCAGTTTTAAATTTATAATATAACTATCAATTCAATCTTGAAATTTTTAATTTAGCCAATTTAATCCTAAAAATTTTAATAATTTTTCAATATAGTCAATTTGGCTAATTTTGCCTAGAAAATTATTATGTGACAATCTAGTTATCTCCAGTGTTCTATGTGACAAGGTCAACATTTAAAGTTGAAAAACTTAAGTGAAACAATGTAATTTTGCATTTACTTTTTTTACTTTTTTGTTTTGTTTTGTTATGTTTTCATTTCCCATTCTTTTCTTCTTCTCTAATGTTGATCTTCTCTATTGGTCCTTTAGCTTTGTTGCCCTCATGTCCGCCTAATTACTGTAAGAATAATTGCGGCCCACATGATATTATTAATGATTTAATAATTATTTAAATGCTAAAAATATATTGGTTAGGAAGAGTTGCAATTTTTATGAAGATATCATATGAAAAGTTGTAACTTTTGTGAAGATAGAATATAAGAAGTTGCCATTTATATAAAGATAGAATATTTTATGTGTTTTGATGAAGGCACTTATTTAAAACATCTATTAATAGCTTATAAATGGAGTCCTAGTCCTCTCTCCACCCATAGAGAAACAAAGTTGTATTCTATCATCCATCAGATAAAATACGTGGGTTAAGGGAGAGGAATCAACTTTTATCGTTTCTCCTATTTCCATAGTAGTCAAAAACTAGGGGATATCGCTTCCTTGAGGTACTTAGTATGGATGTACGTCTTAATCTCTCTTGGCGTGAATAAATCATGAAAATCTAAGATTCTTTTGTTAAGAATTTCCGCATTATCGATTACATTATTGCTAACAATTGCAACTTTGATTGTTGTAGATACGTTTTGAAGTAATCTTAAGATGAACTTAGTCATGGATTGCTGTTTTCTTCCCTGCAAAATGAAGTGGAAATCCCGGATCCATATTATCACCTGTGCATTTGTGTTTGCAACGTGGATGAATATCACCTTGTATCTTGCAATGTTTTGGGATGTATATCAATGGCCCCTAATCATCCTAAATCCATTCATTTGAAGTTTGAGAAATCTATTTTTTTTTTTTTAAGATTTAACCTTAGAGCCTGTTTGTTAAAAATCGTTTCGTTAAACAAAAATTTATGTTCTTTTGTTCCGATTTGTTTCGGGAACGAAAAAAGAATTGAAACATGTTTGGTAAAATTTTTGTTCCGGAAAAGAAAATATTTTTTTATTTATTTTCGGGAATAGATTTGGAACATAAATAAGAAGTAGAAAATAGTAGCTTCTTGTTCCCAACAATTTCTAGAATAATTTTTTCTCTCTCCTCTTTTTTTCCCCTCATTTCTTCTTCTCTTTCTTTTCTTCTTATTCTTCTTCCTTTTGACTGGCCTTGCCCATGGCCAATGCTGGCAACTGGCTAGACGAGGGCGAGCGACCTTGCCAAAGCGTCGTCGGCCCCTGGAGACACCGAGCCACAACGAGGCTCGTCAACCCGAGCCTCGCCGTGGCTCATCGGCCCGAGCCTCGCCATGGCTCGTCGGCCCGAGCCTCGTCGTGGCTCGCTGTGGCCGCGCGAGGCTTGGCCTCACCTAGACTAGGTGAGCTGGCTAGGCGAGGCCGAGCTCGCCCAGCCATTAGCGAGGCTCGGCCTCACCAGATCTAGGTGAGGTCGGCCTCACCTAGCCCAAGTGAGGCTGAGCCTTGCGTAGCCATAGTGAGGCTCCGGCAAGCTTGCTGAACATCGCCCAGTTGGTCACCGGCCATGGCGGGCCGTGCATGTGCCAAAGAGAAAAAGAAAAAGGAAAAATAATAAAAAGAATTCAAAAAATTAAGAGAAGTAAATAAATCTAAGAATTTTACCAAACGTATTTCTAATCTGGGAATAAAAATTTTGGGAAGTTACCAAACGCGTTCTTTTACTCAGAAATTGTTCCCGATAATAGAAACAGAAAAAAATCATTTCTCAATAAAAATTGTTCTTCTAAACATAAGCGTTACCAAACTCGTCCTTAGATGCTGATCTTTCTGTCCATCCGTGTCCACCTCTCCCATCCCCGCCTTCGCAACACTTGTGCAAGGTGTTGACAATGGCCCTCAACGGGCTTTCGACGCTTGTGTCGGCCTGGTAGGCTACCATTGACCAGTCTCGACCTCTGATCGGCGAAGATTTAAGGCAATCAAGCCCTCAAGCCAAGCCTTGGACCTTGCCTATCCCGATTGCAACTTGTCACTCATCGTCGTCGACGCCGCACTTAAGATGGGACTGACCAGCGGGAGCAGCAGAAATGGCTTCACCGGCTGGAGTACATTATACGGATGTGGCTTCCAACTGGAGAAGGTGCTGGAGAACATGAATAGTACCACAAAAGAACCCCAAAAAAATGAGAGAAATGAAAAAAAAAAAAAAGGAAGTAGAAAAAAAATTACACAACAATGTTGTTTTGCTTAAATTTTTCCACTTTCAGACACCAATTGTACCATATAGGATGCCCATTGAAAGCTGGACTGCTGCATTAGCATTTTCCAACCCAAATTTATTGGAGAATTACATTGAAATTTCACTAAAATTTTTAGGATTAAATTGACCAAATCAAAAAGTTTAAAATTGAACTAGCAATTGTATAATAAATTTAATTGTCTAGAAGTTGCTTGTTCTAGAAGTTGCCAACAGGCAACGATAGAGAGCATGGTCCCCCTCTTGAATCCTAGCTATTTATTTCTCAAATCTTGCCCATCTATCTAAATTGTCCAAACTTTTGTTTGAAATTGTAGTCTATAACACCCTCTGATCAAGCATCTCTCTCTGCACGTTTAATTCATCAAAACATTTCATTATTGCAAAACCTATGAGGAAATTACTAAAAAAATAAATTAATAAGAGAAGGACCACAATAAGCAATCATTTGCATAAACATTCTCCTTAAAAGTTTATCTCCATCATTAATTGTCAATCATCTGATTGGGGCGATAACTTTTGCCATGATTTAAGTCATGACAAGGTAGGAATGCTCAATAATGTTAGACGTGTTTTCAATTATGATAGGGCGGTGGGTGGACCCTATAGACATATGGAATTCCAAGAAAATGAATAAAACTTGTGTGGAAGAGCCCTTCATCTTTCCATACAGCTGGAAACTTTACTCCTTTGGAAGACTTGGTTGGCTTTAGTCGAAGTCGTTGCTCATCTTTTTCTTTTGGTGTGAAGGGAAAAAAGCAATCAAATGCCGTGTCTTTAGCTTTCCGAAGGTAAGGCACTCGCGTCAATGTAAAGGAACTTGATTACCACCAAATTTCCTTGGCAGTCCAAAGTCTTCATCAACTCAGATATACATTCTATGGAACTAACGTGCCTGAAGCATTTGCACCTGTTGTGTCCTCAACTTAGAAAGCTTTCAGACTTAGTTGGACATTTGAAGTCACTAGTTAATTCATTCCTGTCCAATACAAGAATTGTAGGATTACCATGTTCTATTCAAAATCTTCAAATGTTGCAAGTTACATATTTATACTCGACTAAGTAAGAAAGCCACCAAAAGCCATACGTATGGTAAAGAAGCTTGAAGAATTGCCCAATGTACTTTAACATGGAAACATTATAGTCTTATCTTAAAATTTAACGAGTGCCGAGGTTGCCTCACTTTGATGGCCCTTTCTGGCTTTACAATAAGCTAGAAAGGTCTAGGTCGAATCTTCTTTTCATTTGCTTGTGAAACAATGCAATAGATCATTTCATGTTCAAAGTAGCTCCAATGGGTAGTATTGATTGAATGCCAAAAGCTAGTTTATATTTTGGGCTTGTTGGAATGGTAGAATACATTATATATACTGCAAATTGAATTTCACAACTCCATATAAACTTTACCTGGTCTGCCAGATAAACCAATGTCGCGACCCGATCTCGCCGCCCCTCGAAATGTCCAAGGTGGGGAAAGGTCGGGTTTAGGAGTACTTCAATTGTTTTCTCTTTTATTTTATTATTTTTTAGAATTGCATGATTAGGTTTAACTGCTTTTTTTGGTTGTTTACTTCATATTTTTGCAATTTCGATTTCATTGGTTGTTTTCCTTTCTATTTTTTTAGAAATAGAATAGAATGAAAGTAATCCAGACGTACTGATACTTACCTTTGCTCATGAGGGTATCTGAACTCTTATTGGGGTTTATTCACTCTGTCTCTGTTTCTCTCTCTTGTGAAATGGAATGAAGATAATGAAATCACTAAATGAAAAAGGAATGGTTTAAGGATAACCACTAACCTAAAGACAAGGTTTTAAAATAACCTAGAACTTGGGGACAAGGTTTTAAGTTGACTTGGAACTCGGGGGACAAGGTTTTAAGTTGACCTAGAACTTGGGGACAAGGTTTTAAGTTGACCTAGAACTAGGTGATTTAAACTGGAAGAAGGGTCTTACCATGTAATAACGGGCTTTGACTGGGAAAAATGGTCTTACCGTGTAATAACGGGCTTTGACCGGGAAAAATGGTCTTACCGTGTAATAACGGGCTTTGACCGGGAAAATGGTCTTTTCGACCGGGAAAAGGGTCTTACCGTGTTATAACGGGCTTCGACCGAGAAAAGGTCCTTTCGACCGAGAAAAGGTCCTTTCGACTGGGAAAAGGGTCTTACCGTGTAATAACAGGCTTCGACCGAGAAAAGGTCCTTTCGACCGGGAAAAGGGTCTCTTGAATTTTCATAAACTTCTACATAGCTCACGTTAAAAAAAAAAAACTTTTCCCATGAAAGTTGTTTCCCATGATGGGGTATGCATTTGATTCCATCTTGCTAGTTTGGTTATGGATTGATGCCATTTTGATCAAGTAGACTCATACGTGCTTGTGAGAAAATATAGCTTCAATTTTATGGCAATTTGTCATCAAATAATCACAATTTGCAGTCTAATGTGCTCTATTACAATTCTGATTGCGTGCTGGAAGTTGTGGATTAAGCATAGATTAGATGAATTTTGTCATAGCTTATTTGCCCGTGAGACAATGATATCACGTGTCAAGTCTCTTGTCAATTTTACATGTTCAAAGATGCATATCAAAACAACCAAAAAAAAAAAAAAAAAACAAGACATCTTTTGTGCTCAAAAGATGACTAAAGTCATGAAGTCCCTAAATCAAATTCTAGGTGATATTTCAAGGTTCAGCATTGTTATGTGCCACACCTAAATCATTCATCTAATGATCACATGCAAAGCATATAACATGACAAACATCCAAGCCATATAATCTTGGTTCTCAGTTAATCAAACAAATGAATGAGCTGACTAAGGATCACTTACTAAAAAAAATATGCATCTCTGAACATGTAAAATTGACAAGAGACTTGACACGTGATATCATTGTCTCACGGGCAAATAAGCTATGACAAAATCCATCTAATCTATGCTTAATCCACAACTTCCAGCACGCAATCAGAATTGTAACAGAGCACATTAGACTGCAAATTGTGATTATTTGATGACAGATTGCCATAAAATTGAAGCTATATTTTCTCACAAGCACGTATGAGTCTACTTGATCGAAATGGCATCAATCCATAACCAAACTAGCAAGATGGAATCAAATGCATACCCCATCATGGGAAACAACTTTCATGGCAAAAGTTTTTTAATAGTTGCAAGTTTCATGTCTCGATATGATTACTTTCTTTTGATACTTGCTTGATTGACTTGCCTAAGGGTTTTGTTTTGAAATGCATTTGTTTGCTGGTTTTGCAATCTGTCCTATAGAGTACTTCAAGGTTATCAGTGACATGCATTTTGTAAATGTTTGTTCAGAAGGGAAAGATGGACAGGATCATGAGACTTTTGGTTTAAATATTATATTGATTTCTTGATTTGAGATAATGCTATTGTGATTGTTGGACATGCTATATTTTTTTCAGAATTGTTGGAGTTGATTCGATTAGGGAAATGCTGTCTTGTCTGTGGATAGTTGCTGTTAGTCTTGAAATAAGATAATAGATGTGTCCAGTTGCATTCACTATGTTGTAAAATACCTATGTTACATACTACCATGTTCTATTCCTGATTGACTTGTTCATGTTCTTGAATTTTTAGAAATTCACGTGTTAAAAATTTTGAGAAGCTTCCTCGTGAAATTTATTCTTATGAGGCTGATTTCGCATGATTTGCATATCAATTGAACTCAACTTCTCTTGTGATTCGCATGATAGAAATCTGTCATGAAAATGAAATTCATGATCCCTGTTTTTCCCTTGTCGAAGCTGACCTCGTCTTTTTTCTATGATTTTCTTGTTAAGGAATTCTAAGATTGGATCCTTAACAAAAGTCGTTTCTCTCTTTGTTCGCATTGTGGCAAACTTTCATATTCTTCAGATTTTCTTTTTAGGTCAAATCACTATTAATGTGTCATGACATCCCGATATTTTGCTACAATTCCAACGTGATATTGTGCATTCTTGAATTTTCATAAACTTCTACGTAGCTCACGTTAAAAAAAAAAAACTTTTGCCATGAAAGTTGTTTCCCATGATGGGCTATGCATTTGATTCCATCTTGCTAGTTTGGTTATGGATTGATGCCATTTTGATCAAGTAGACTCATACGTGCTTGTGAGAAAATATAGCTTCAATTTTATGGCAATTTGTCATCAAATAATCACAATTTGCAGTCTAATGTGCTCTGTTACAATTCTAATTGCGTGCTGGAAGTTGTGGATTAAGCGTAGATTAGATGGATTTTGTCATAGCTTATTTGCCCGTGAGACAATGATATCACGTGTCAAGTCTCTTGTCAATTTTACATGTTCAAAGATGCATATTTTTTTTAGTAAGTGATCCTTAGCCAGCTCATTCATTTGTTTGATTAACTGAGAACCAAGATTATATGGCTTGGATGCTTGTGATGTTATATGCTTTGCATGTGATCATTAGATGAATGATTTAGGTGTGGCACATAACAATGCTGAACCTTGAAATATCACCTTGAATTTGATTTAGGGACTTCATGACTTTAGTCATCTTTTGAGCACAAAAGATGTATTGTTTTTTTTTTTTTTTGGTTGTTTTGATATGCATGTTTGTTTCTCTCATTTGTATGTTCCTAGTTATTAGCTTCTTAGACTAGGTTTAGAATAGGATCCTGAACATGGATAAATCGTGAAGATGGTGAAGGTCGATGTCCATTCCGACCATTGTCATGTACTATTCGCTTTCTTGACATATGTCTTGGGTTCCATGCATTGTATAAAACCCGATGAGTTGCGGGTTTCCTTTCTTTCCCGATTGTTTTCTCTTTTATTTTATTTTTTTTAGAATTGCATGATTAGGTTTAATTGCTTTTCTTGGTTGTTTACTTCATATTTTTGCAATTTTGATTTCATTGGTTGTTTTCCTTTTTATTTTTTTTAGAAATAGAATAGAATGAAAGTAATCCACCACACATGATCACTTAGCCTAGAATTGATGATCTCGAAAATGTAAAAAGAAACGCATGGACATGTTAGGAAAAAACACAACATACTGTTTAGGTATCGAAAGAGCGCTAATAATAATATTAGCATAACCCAAGTCCCCGAATCTAGATATCTGGTTACGTAGGAATCGAGGAAACACTCCCGACCCTTGATTGGGTTTCTAGCCGACCCCCAAAATGAGGCTAGTGGCGACTCCTGTTTATTTTTTAGGTTGTTAAATACCTAGATCGTATAAATAAACCCACTGTCACGCGGAGTACGAGCTTGGGAGAGCTCGCGATCTTGAGATCAAGTACTCCTAAACCCGACCTTTCCCCACCTTGGACATTTCGAGGGGTGGCGAGATCGGGTCGCGACAATTCTGAAAAAAAATATAGCATGTCCAACAATCACAACAGCATTATCTCAAATCAAGAAATCAATATAACATTTGAACCAAAAGTCTCGTGATCCTGTCCATCTTTCCCTTCTGAACAAACATTTACAAAATGCATGTCACCGATAACCTTGAAGTACTCTATAGGACAGATTGCAAAACCAGCAAACAAATGCATTTCAAAACAAAACCCTTAGGCGAGTCAGTCAAGCAAGTATCAAAAGAAAGTAATCATATCGAGACATGAAACTTGTAGCTATTATAGTCTGCTTAGTGGAACATTTCTTAAACTCCACAAGATGTGGTGGGGTCATTCATGCCACAGTATGTTACATAGATACAAGATGATAAACATGCAGCAAACTGACCAGCAATATTTTTTTATAATGCGTTTGCAATTGGGCACAGTGAACAAAACGACATATAGTGAAGTATAAGAAGTAAAGGTGCATGAATCAATTCATCTTCATTTAAGGGGCTCTCATGAAAGATTCAACTCCAGCGAAGTATGTTTACTAGCTCAAATTTGAACACACGCATCAGGTCTCAAACAGAACATACTCGGGACTGAACTTTGAACATGTGAAAACCATATCAAATGAGATTCAATCAGGGAATTCTATAGCTTATTGGAAAGATATCCGAACCATCTTCGACTTTCATGCAGATTTCGAAAATAGAAAACCATAACAACCAGCTCATATCAAGTCATTTGCACAGAAGGTCATTCAGAACACAAAACACAATAAAGAACGAATTTCCAGAAACTGGTGCTAAATGCCAATACATGCCAAGGAAAACTGACAACCACATTACAATACAAAAAGCCAAAAAGGAAGGTTTTCATAAACCCACAAAGAATTCAGTACAAAAAAATGAACTCAACAAGAGTTAATTCAACGCTAATCCATCAACAATTTGTACATTCATTAATGAAAATGCAATACACAACTCCAGCCACTATTCTTCCGCAAATAACGAATGAATGATTACTCTTATCTTTTGCGGACCATGGGAACTGCGGCAGCCACTAGAAACAGTGGTGAGAATTCGTCTAATAGAGCAGAACTATTATGCTAAATCTTCATCTAGATATTCCTCGTTTTGGACTCTGATGAGATTCTGGGAATCATCTCAACGACAATATGTGTTTAAGCCTAATTATCAAATCAAAGATGCTGTAGCATCGAATACGCATGACTGCCACTCTGAGGTACCAAAGAGGAGCATACGATGATGACGAGTCTAGAAACGGATATGGCTACCAAATTGAAAACACGAGCGTGGAAGATCTATTGGAAAATGACATATAGGCCCGGCCATAGAACGAAATATGTAAAACGAAACATAAGGAACAACAAACAATTCAAAATGGTCACCAAGGAGGAAGAAAGCATTGATCGAGTGCAAACAAACAATTAGAAGATTTAGCCTTTAATCTGCTAAAGTCGAAAGGGATATAGAATAAGCCAAAATACAGCATCAGTAAACATCACCGACTGTACTCCTCCGTCAACTCCCGCTGCCGCTACCGACTACACGGATATGAGCCTCGCAGCCACGGAGAGTTACTCCGAGAAATAGAACGAAGAAAAGATCGAAGCCGTTGCTCTTGATTCTGGAACCGAATCCCCGTCGAGCTCCTCGTCAGGCCATTCCGTCTTTGATCGAGCGAGCGAGAACAATTCGCCGAACTAGAACAGAGAGAGGTACAGATCGGGAGCGGCCGTCATCACTGGACGTTGTCGCCGCCGCTTCCACGAAGACAACGGCTCAATATGCGACGTGGTAATTTAGATGAAATCGGGTCTAATTTCGTTAGTTTCGAATCAAACTCATCATATAATATCGAATTTGAATCCTATTTTCGCACATTGCCAAGGACGTTCTCTCCGATGGTCGACCCTCCCTAAGTCGTCGTCAAAACCTTTTATCTTAAATGCGTTGCCGGGACCGGGGCTGCGTGTTGACGTGCTGTTGACTGAGTGGATAACACGGGCTCCTCTCTAGAACCTACGAGGACAATCTCGTAAAATGGATCACGGCCTTCGCGCAGGCATTGAACCGCGGCTCCACGTGGGCGCACCCTCATCCCCGTAGGCTTGGCCGCAGGGGAACCCACCTCCCTTCTCCCCCGTAATTAAACATTCATGTGGGGGTGAATATGGGTTGAATTTCCACGTAATTTGACCTAAAGACCGGGGCGGGGGGTGAAAAAATCCTCCTCTGCGCAAGAATCTCCCGAGAACTCCACCAAACGGTAGCGTCCCCCATCCGCCCTCGCCCAATCGGATGTCACCAGCTCATCCATCGCATATAAAAAAATTTTAAAAAGCGGGTCAATAATTTTTCTTTCCCTTTTCTTTTTCTTTCCTTCTCCTTTCGCAAATTCCCTTTTATTTTTGCCCATTTTTTTTTTTTAACCCTGCGCATGATGCCCTTGAAGGGAAGGGGGGATTCGGGAAATAAAGATGGAAGACGAAGGACATAATGCGGGCTCTCTCTCTCTCTCTCTCTCTCTCCCCCCCCCCCCCCCCCCTCCCGTTTCTCCTCCTCTCTCCTTTCTCTCTCCTGTGCTTCTAACAAAGTCTCTTCCTTGAGAGACAGGGCTGTGTCGTCTCTCTCTCTCTCTCTTCGCTGCGAGCTTCTGAGGAAGTTTAATTCCTTTTCTCCTTGTTTTTTCTTCTGCCCTTCCGGGTTTCACTGTTGAAGCTCGGTGTTTTATTTTTTATTTTTTCTGAGCTCCTGCAGGAGAATGATGAGAAAGAGGGACTCAACAGCCAGGGCGAGGATGTCCGCTTGTGCTGACGATGACCATTCGTCAGCATCGTCAGGATCGTCAGCAGGGCCTAAATTTGATGTGTTCTTGAGTTTTAGCGGTCCTGATAGCGATACCCACCTCAACTTCATCGATGGCCTCTATAACTCCTTGATTGAAGAGGGGATTCTTGTCTTCAGAGACGATGGAGAGATCCGAAAGGGCGAAAAGATTGGAGACGAGCTTCTGAATGCGATTGAATCCTCCAAAATATACATGCCCATCTTTTCTAGGAACTATGCATCCAGTTCGTGGTGTCTTGACGTGCTTGTGCACATGCTGGAGAGCTCGAGCAAAGCAAAAAATAGAGTGATCGTACCCATTTTTTATGAGGTAAATCCCGACTATAAATTGTATCTGGACTCTATGGAGAAGCATGAGGAGAAGTTCGGGCATGATAATGTTCGACGATGGAAAGAGGCTTTGACAGGGGTCGCGAAACTCGAGGGATGGGCCTTGGAGGACGAAGGGTAAGAGTGTGGGTTTGGAATATGATTTCTTTCTTCTTTTTCTGAAGAAGTAAAAGTGAGATAATTTTCTCTTATTTATTCTCTTTTCCCGAACCTGTCGTCCAAAGATAGTGTAGATCTAATTCTTCCATCAGTTAACATTTCCTTTTACTTCAGAAAGCGAGCTTCCATTCGGTAAGACCTCGCCCATTTAGATATCCAACTAGCTTCATGTCTATAATATTTCCTCAACTTGAGATTTCATTTTCCATTTCACGCTGAGAATGTCATGTCAATATGGCAGCCACGATGAACTCATCAGCACTATTGCTTGGGATGTTTCGATCGGCCTGAGTAAGAGGAGGGTCAATTTGCCTCTTAATCTTGTTGGGATTGATGATCGCGTGGAAGCTATCATGAACATGCTCAACGAAGGTTCTCGTGATGTTCGTTACCTAGTCATTCATGGAATGGGCGGTATCGGTAAGACAACTCTTGCAAAGGTTGTCTATAATCGAATTTGCTATCAATTTCAAAAGTGTAGCTTCCTCCTTGCGCAAGATGGTGGAATTGTCAAGTTACAAAGGCAATTGTTATCAGTAGTTCTCCCACACAGATCTCCAAGGATCCACAATTCTGTTGATGCAGGGATTAACACAATTAGAGAAAGGTTTCACGATAAGAAAGTTCTCCTTGTCCTCGATGACGTGAATGAGTGGGAACAAGTCTCCGCGCTAGCAGGAAGGAGAGATTGGTTTGGACCAGGAAGCAGAATCATAATTACAACAAGGGACATCAACTTTTTGCCAATCAAAAAGGAGGACAAAGAGAGTAGTTTCCAATCACATTGTCAAGAGTTTAAATTCTATGAGATGATAGAAATGGATTCTTCCGATGCTCTTCGGCTTTTTAGTAAATGTGCTTTTAGTATGGATTTCCCACCACATGACTTTGATGATATCTCACGCAAAATTGTTGACAAAACAGGTGGACTTCCTTTAACTCTCGAGATTATCGGTTCCTTACTTTACGGTAAAACCAAAAGATTTTGGAAAGGCACTTCGAAGAAGTTAGGTCATGTTCTCCATCAGGATGTCCATAAAAAATTAAAAATCAGTTATGACATGTTAGACAATCATCAGAGAGAGATCTTTCTTGATGTTGCATGTTTCTTTATTGGTAAAGAAAGACTCCACCCATACTATATGTGGAAAGCTTCCAACTATTTTCCAAGAGATGCACTACTCGTCCTTACACGTATGTCTTTGATAAAGATAAAGGAAGATGATACATTGTGGATGCATGATCAACTTAGAGATCTTGGAAGAGAAATTGTTATGCTTGAAAGCCTCGAATGTCCATGGTTGCAGAGCAGGTTGTGGGAGCCCGAGATTGCCTTAAAAGTGTTTAAGATGAATAAGGTAAGCTGTTGTCACCTAACTATTTTCTTTAGGAAAAAGTCAACCATGCATTTATCAACGGTTGTGGATTTAGTTTCTCGTTGTTATATATTTTTTGTTTAATTTTTCTCTTGACAAAGAGGAAAAAGAAGAGGGTTTGTATAAGATTTCTTTATGGTAATTCCATTACATATCATATAAAAAATGTATTGATAGGTTACACTTACGATGTGAAAGTGATTAGTGGCAAACACTAAGAAATGCTCTTTAGTACAAAAGTTATTCAACAAATTATATTAAAACAGATCCAGAATGGAACTTCCTAGGCTATCAAATTTTTTCAAGGCTGATTTTATTCCATTTTCTGAGTTGCAAATCACAAGCAACATTAGTCTGCAATGAGATCCCTTACCTGAAATTTTGTAATAAATTTAGTAATTAATTGTAGTCTGCAATCTTCTGTGTAAAGTTTGTAAGAACTTTCCTACTATATATAGATTCCTTAATTAATGGTCCATCTAACGTTTCAACGATATAGGGGAGACCTTTATCAGGTTGGTTGAATATCACTGCTATTATGAAATCAATCTTACGAGTGTGACTTTCCAGCTTCTGTCCTCATCATGTAATAAGACACATCCGAAACCTAATAAAGAGACGCTCTGGAGTGAACTTGGCTTCCTCGTGCTCTAGACCAACCAGGTTTCCATCCACCGAGTCGCGATCTATGGACTCAAAATACAACTAGAAATTGGTCTGGCAGTTTTGTCTTTATGTTCCCAAAAAAATTAAATACGTAGGCGGTATTTTCCATCAAACGGTTTTGCTCAGTTATAATAAAGCTTTTGGATATCATCTTGCGAAAAGCTGATGGATTAGAAATATTACTATGCTTTATACACTGTAAAGAATTCTTTTCAATTGTATGAACAGGTCAGATTGACTTGGTTAACTCTTTCTTATGCGTTTCTCAAATTTAATCTGTACGAAGTAATTATCTTTGTTTTTTTGTTCAACATAATCAAGATCCCATTACTTGTACAACACCATATTTGTCATCTTGTTCAAATATTCACTTATGCTTTTCCTATCACCAGGGGACAGAAAAAATCGTAGCGCTTAGATTAATAGGATCATCCATAGAGTATGGTTTCGAAAGTGAAGCATTTTCGAAGATGTCCAATCTAAGATTCTTGGAATTGGAAGGCGGGAACTTAATAGGGGACTTTGAGAATCTTCTCTCCAAGTTAACGTGGCTCTCTTGGAGTAATTGCCCCTCAGAATTACATGCAACGAATTTATGTCTCGAGAAATTAGCTGTGCTCAAGCTTTCAGGAAGTAACATCATTGAAGATTGGGCCGGATGGAGGACAGACCTGGTACAACATTTACCGTGCTGGTCACTTTTTCTGACTTTTGTCTTGCTAGCTAAACTTTACCCATTTGCCTTTCTTGACTTGGCCGATTCTTGATTTGTGTTTCTAGGTGAGCAAGGACTTAAAAGTTATAGAAATCACTGAATGCCCAAATCTAAGGAGGACTCCTGACGTCTCAAAGTGCTCAAAATTGAAGCGATTGGTCCTTCAAGGTGGTAAAACCTCGCTAGTGGCCAATGGCTCTCTCTCTAAATTGGTGGTCCGTGGCTTCTGTCAAGATTAAAGAGGCTCCAGCGGTGGAGCGTGTTTGCTTGCCCAAGGCTAATGGTCACTCAAGGTGAGGAAAAATTGAAATATCTAGAAGCGTTGTTTATTCACAGATGTAGTTCCTTATAAAGGTTGACTGATCTATTAGAATTAAGGAAGCATCGGCGATTGATACTTGAACATTGTCCACTACAATTTGCCACATCTACGTCATCCAGACCCACGTCATTTGACAGTTGAAGGATGCGGGATTTCTCCTGCCTTTGATGGCCATAACAAAGAAAGGAAGGATACTCAACTCATAGTTTGGACGATGTCAATACCCAACTCTAGAAAGAAAGAATTATCTTATATTCTCTTACAGTTGATAAAATGTCCTTTGGTTTCTTCTTCCCTTGTTTCTGCTTTTTCCTGGAGCAAATTTCTATTTGTTCCTGTTAGAAATACAGTTTATACCATGTACCCATGTTCACCTTAAGTTTTGAAATATTTATTGATGAAAACCAGTGCTTCAAATTTCTCGATTTGGAACGAGGAAGAGTATTCTCATGGCGCCAATGCTGGCTTGAAGATCGCTCTTAAATTTTTTTGGTGAGCTCTCTGTTCTTTCTGAGCTACCTGTCTTTTGTTCTCTGCCTTCGCGTTTTGATTCCTCTGGCGGGGCAGTGTCTTCATCTCTGTGTCTGGAGTTCATCTATCCATGCATGGACAGCAGTTGGGAGGACAAGCTTGCAGTTGTAGGTTTTGATTGTTGGAATAAGTTGTTGAAATCTTTATTGATGAAAATTATTATAGAATTATTTCTGTTTTGATAATGTAAAGTAGTTGAAATTTCAAGGTGGTGACAGATTGGATTAATGCAGTGAAATGATGGTTATTTTCTTGAATTTGATGTAATTATGTCTGATGGTTATTACAATTATTGATATGGCTATTCGTATTATATGGAACAATTTTACATGTGATTAGGGGATCAATGGAACTATAGTTGATTATCATGGTTTCAGCAAATCAGCCATTGTGCAAGAGGCTGGAGTTGGAGCTCGGTGCATAATACATCTTCACCTAAACTTGAACTTCCTTTGCGTTGTTGGAAAAATCTGAGAATATTTTCTGTACTTTGTCTTTGTTCAAGTCGTCTAGTATACAAACGGTGGTATTTATAATGGTCATACCATAAGCGCTCCATGACGATTTTCTAGTAGTTGTATCCATGTCTCTCCAACTCCGATAGTATAGTGTTCATATTCTCATGATGTCATGATCTTATTTTTAAACAGTTGTTCTTCCAAAATTGCTTGCTTTTGCTTCACAATCTGATTTGCTCAATTTTCCAATGGTTTCAAATTTGTAACCGCATCTTAACACCTCTTATGTGTTCCAACTGTCCTCTAATTCCTTGATAACTTATCAGTGTTATCAATCGACACCTTTTCAATTATCGTTGACCATATGTCACTATATATTGACAATAGATTAATAACAATTGTCAATGCGTGTCAATATCTATATCGATCTCTATGGCTGTCGACGAGATAAGTCACGTGTTTAGAATTACTCCTCATTCCTGTCACGTGTTCATCCATGTCAACGAATTGGTCAATTGTTTAGTATAGACAGATGTATTTGCTTAATGAACAATGAATTAACAGTAGCCCAGGAAATTTCATACGCAACTGGGAATTTGATAGTGCTCTCTGTGAAGGAGTTTTAAAACTCGAGCGCATAAAGGGGACCCGCCAAATAGACTAAGAAAAGACGATGAGAAAAGGAAAAGCATGCACCATTATCCATTGAATCTTTAATTTTTAATTTTTTAATTTTGTTGTCCTAGGCATTTTCCGGAATAGAATCAACAAATCCATATTCGTAGGAATTATCAGAAAAAAAAATCAATATATTAGTAGCTAATCACCAAAAAAAGAAAAAAAAAACTGTGGGAAGACCCGTAAATCACGGCCTCAAGAATGCGTTGAAAGTGTTAAACATATAATAGTGGAGCACATGCAGGATGAGTCAGGCTAATACTGCAAGAATCTGATAAAGTATTCACTTTTCTGGCAGAAGCGGGGACAAAGCACAATGGCTCGCATGTGATATTTGACTGGTCTTTCTCGTGAGCTGGCCACGTGATATTTGAGCCCGATGTTGGATGCGAATTGCGCAATCCTAAAATCTTCATAATCAGAACAAGAACATGCATAATTGAGTATAAATATTAACGCACCTGTTTTGGAATCCATCTTTTTTGAAACGGAAGCAGAAACTGATGTTCCACGCGCAAGTCATTCTCCTCTATTGCCCACCGTATCACTAACTCAATAAGGCGGTCCCATTCACCTTTAGCGTTAGGTAAACGCTCATTATGTGAGGATACATGTGAGAATTAGGGTTAGAGGAGAGACTTGAGCACTATTTATAGAATTTCTAGCCAGGCTCCCTCATTACGGGCCAAGCTCAACTCGGCCCACACTAGCCAATCCCATATTAGACTAATTAAGAAACATTATATCTCATCTTAGACAAAACCCTGTTTTACAGTAACCGTAAAACGGTAAATTACAGTATCAATTAATGTAGCTCACATTAGGAAAACTCTTACATTCACTATATTAATTGAAATCATATTGTATGCGCACACATTTATTTATAGATAATTTTTAATAGTCAATCCTATCACATAAAATCTCAAACACCGAATCATGGTGGTAATCGCATGTATACACACAGAGCCTTCCATGGTCACGAGTGCTATTGTCGCGACCAATTTTTCGGGGTATGAACCACCTAGGGTTTGGCTAATTGATTGTTAAGCCTGGACTTAACTCGGGCTCTCCCAAGCCCATACCAATTCGCGACTTAGGTTTGAATTTTTAACATGCAATTGAATTTTAACTAGGAGTCGCCATTAATCTATTTTTGGTGGGTCGATTAGAAACCCTAGTAAAGTAACGGGAGATTTACTTTACTCCTACGAACCGCAGACTAAGGGTGCGGGACTTGGTTACGTTAGATTTCTCTAACGCTCTTTCGGTACCTTTCTTTTAATTTAAAAAAAAAAATGTTTGGCAAGCAATTTGGATCGATTTTAAATCTATTTTCCTAACATGTAAAATGATCATGCAGTACACAAACCACCAATTTAACACCCAGTTAAACAATAAATAAATTGCAGGAACTTACCTCAAAGCAACGAAAGCATCTGCGTTGTTAGATCAAAATTCACATCAACAACTCTAGATATGATTTCTAATTAACACGCAATTTCTTTTTTTGAATTAATGAGAATCATGCTTTATGCAATGCATGCCACTAATTTAACATAAAATGATATGACATGGCAACATGACTTAGCTATATGACCTAAGCAATATGACATAACTAAGCATGTAGTCTATCCTAAGCATGAGATGATTTATTGTAAATAATTTTTTTTTTGTATTTTCTATGAGATTCGAAATTAAAGAAATGCAACATTTAAATATGCAATCTAAATTAATCTAATGACTGACAATTTCTAATTAAATGGACCTAACAAAAATCACTAAATGACGTGCATTGTATGAGCATAATTCTATATGACGTGCACATGGTTTTTATTCTAAATAAGCATGCAATTTATTCTAATATGCAATGACGTGCAAAAGATGCATTAATTTTACATGACATATGCATAATGACTTTTTTTTTTTGTGTTTTTCATTTTTTCCCTTTTTTTAAAAAAATTTCAAAATTAATAATTGCCAAATAATTAAACATGCAATCCAAATTAAAAAAGAACTAACAACCTAAATTAATTGATTTGATTTTTTTTATTTTTGAAAATTCGAAATAAAATTCCTATTATGAACATGCAAACCCTAAAACTACATTTTTTGATTTTTTTATAAAAGAAAACTAATTTAAGTAACGCCACAGCAAATCAAGCCATATTGATACCCAAATCGACGAACCATATCTCGCGCATGAGATCGGGTTGGCCAATTTCACATAAATCACGAATCGGATCTCGAGCGGGAGATCGGATTGGCAATTTTTTTAAGTAATTGCGAGTCGGATTTCGAGCTTGAAAATCGACCGACAATCACTAATTTCACAGGCAATTTCATGCCGGGAACCCTCAATCATACCTTAAGGAATAATTCCACTAAAAGACAAAATAAGTAAAATAATAATGAACACTAAAATAGAGCAAATAAATAAATGAAAACTACCTAATTGGATTTTGATTTTTTCAAAATAGGGCTCGGCAGCTCGTGGGTACTCAACCAAGAGCAGCTGATCGGAGGTTTGGTAGGGGCAGCTGGTCGCCGGCGTTCGGAGCCTTGGCGAGAGTGGACTGGCAGCAGCAGCAAATCGCGGAGGAGGCGGAGCTTCGGGCTGCAAGATCGGCGGCTGAGTAGCGGCGTTGGTGCGGTGGTGCGGATCGGCACAGCGGCGGCTTCGTCGGGCTGGTGGAGCGCCGTCGGGTTTCAGCGACTGGTGAGGGTGGCAAGGATCGGCGCAGCTTCAGGCAGAGCAGCAGACCGGTGACGTGAGCTCCGGTGGCATCGGGCAGCAACAGAAGGCGAAACTGCAAGGGCATCGGGTCGCAGCTGTTGCAAGTCGAGCAGCGGCGAAGCAGAGGCGGACGCCAAGGCAAAGCAGAGGTGCGGAGGGCTCGCGGGTTGCTGACAGAGCGGCGGTGGTGCTGTGCAGGTCTCGCGGTCGAAGGCGTCGGGGTCGTCGTGGCTTCGCGGGTGTCGGCGAGGGCAGAGCAGCGGCAGCGGCGGCCAATACGGAGGGTAGCAGGCAGAGGCGCGGCGCAAAGGGCTCGGGATCTGCCGCAGAGGCGGGTAGCAGTGACGACGTCGAGGGGAACAAACGGCGGGATGGCTCGGTGGCCGGCACGAGGCGGTGCTTGCGCGATGTCGTGTTGCAGGCGGAGGCACTAGTGGTTGGCGAGGTAGCCGCACGAAGAAGAAGACATGTTCCTCTCTTTTCTTTTCTTTTTTTCTTTTCTTTTTGTTCTCTCTCCTCTCCGCAACGTACGTCTCACTCACCGGCCTGTCCCTGCTCCCTTCGTACTTTCTGCAGCACCAAATTTGCAGAAGGAAAAAGTCAAGACCTCCTCCTCCCACAAACCCTAAAAACCGAAGATTGTGCTCATTATTTTCTTTCTTCTGGCCATCGAGAGAAAACCCCCTAATGAGGTCGTATCTTTCTATTGTGTGGCCTCCTTTGAAACCCTACGCGAAAACCTTTTTATAGGCTAAAGATTAGGGTTTTATTTTCCTTTTCAAATCAGCATCCGCAAAGATTTCTTTTTCGCACGCAATATCACTTTTCTTTTATTTTCCACATCTTCTGATTTTATCACCTAAAGATAAGATTGCAACCCGATTTTCTTAAATTCCAAAAATCCACCGTAATATTATTTCAAATCTCAATTTAGGTAATTCTTGTCATTAAAAGAAAACGGGCTCGGGCCAATTTACTTGTTTCGTGGGCTTAGTCCGACCTGCCAAATTAAAGCTTAGAACTACTAAATCAAACCCATTTGTCACTGACCCAATGTAAATGCAAATTAAGAAACAAATGCACCTAAAACTATATGCTATGTACTTAACTATTTTTTCCGGAATAAAATTAATCCCTAATTTTTTTAATGCAATAAATGACTAAGCGGATCGCCAAAATTTAGGTGTCAACAGCTATCAACGGATTTAATATGGTAGCGTGGCAAATGGATAACATCTTTCATAGAGAGATCTCATTTGTCAGTCACCATTTTCTTATCACACAAAAAAACTTGTGCCAATAGAGAATGTATTTATGGTTCAAATAAACCACATATGCCTTGTCATTACGGTTAGCTTTTCTTCATGTATAACAAGACATGCATAAGGCTAATAACCGGATGCCCCTAGCCTTCACTCAAAGTTTATATAGTACATTGAAACTTTATTAATATGTATTCAACATAATAACAACACATTCAAAAATATTTTATTAAATGCAAAAATTGATACATATCAAACCGTTACTAAATGTAACGAATACAGATGTGAATTTTATCATAATAAAAAAAAAATAGCTCCCACTAAACAATAATATCCCAAGATACTCCTAGGCTCATGCTAATGACATGTTGATCAAATACACATGGGCATAGGGTTTTAGTTAGTGAACTGCAACCATATCATTTGTGAAAATATGCTATATTATAATGTCATCTTTCTATACCGTTTCTTTATAGTCAAAAAATTTGATTGCTATATATTTAGACCCATTAAGATCTCTGTTGTTCATTAATAATATTACAAATTTATTGTCTTAATACAACCATATGGGTCAATCTATAAAATTAAAAGCGACCAACTCCTTAATGAGATTTTGGAGCCTAATAGCCCAAGTAACATCCTAAAAGAATGTTACTAACACTGCTTACATAGTAAAAAATGATATAGAACTTTATTTATTGTACTTCTCACTAACATAAATATGTATTCTATTATTGATTTTATGTTATCCTAATAGCCAGCAAAGTTTACATCGAATACCCTACTAGCTGCAAGAATTTAACATGTCTGTAAATTAGCATATAATCTCTTATCTTATTTAAGTACCTTAAAACCTTCTTTGTAGCAACCCAGTGATCGTGTCCGGGATTTGACTGATATCTGCCTAGAAGTCCATCACAAAGACGATATTCTGTCTAGTGCAAATTTGAGCACACATTATACTTTTAAGTGCACTGATACAAGGTACACTATTTAATTAGATTTTCTCAATATCTAAATAAGGACAATGTAGTGAATTCGATCCATCACCCTCAACGACAGGAGCAATTCTTAGCTTGCAATGATGTATATTGAATATTTCCAAAATACAATCGGCAAATATCTTCTGAGATAAATTTAATAAAATATGGTGAGAACAATCCTTACGGACCTCAGTTTAAAGGACAACAGATGCCATGCCTCAAGGTCACTACTAGTAAGCAAAATATCACGTACATAGAGTATGAGAAAAATAAATTTCCTCCCACTAACTTTGCAATATATCTTAAATTACTTTGTTCCCAATTGAACAAATTAACAACACTATGAAACTTTAATAATAGTGTCTGGAAACTTGCTTAAAACTATAAATAAAACTTTTAAGTTTACACACAAGTTTACTTGAATCATCTGCTGTAAAATCCTCTAGTTGCACTATATAGATTTTGTATCTATTTAGCGTAACTCTATAACAAGAAGAGCTATTAATACCACGTTCACTTTGAAAGAATTTTTAAAAATACTATAAGGAAATAATTATTTTTTCACTATTAACTATCCACCCCTTTCGTGAGTGAAAACTTTAACTATCGGTTTAGCTATAAACTTAATAATCTTTCTTTGAAATCTTTTTTAGTTTTGTACACCTATTTGTAATTAATGAACTTGTGATCTTTAGGCAAGTCAGTAAGTTTCCAAACATTATGATATTTCATAGATTTAATATAATCTTTTATGACATTTAATCACATATTTGATTGATGATAAGAAACAACGTTTATATATAAGTCGCTAAAACAACCATGTAGTGGTTATTGCAGCCATGCTCTCACAGATAGACTATAGTTTGATGGTATAACGGATCGTCTTTCCCTAACAAATCTCCTAAGTAAAGCAACAACTACTTCATTCTATACTTGAGAGGTTTGAAAAAATTTCATCATAAACTACATCAAGAATAGTACTTTAAACCTTAACAAGTTTAGTCTATGGTATAGGAGATTCCATAATTGTCTGTACCACAATTATTTATATAGGCAAAGGCAAAGATAAAGACACAATGATTTTTCATTGTATTATTATTCTTAATAGTCTCGAGAACAGCTATCTTCTACAATTATGTTGAACTATAGAAACTTTACAATATGTTATTCCATAATTCTTGTATCTTTTTTAGGGTCATAAAATCAATATCCCTTTGAACAATATGGGTATGATACAAAATAATTCCGAGTAAATTTAAATTCCAATATACTTAAAATTGGATTAGATAATCTCACTTATACATGACACCTCTAAATTTAATAAAATTCAAGTAATTTACGTCCGTTCATAGCTCAAAAGAAGTTTATGAAACAATTTTAATAAGAAACATGTTTTGTATGAAAACAACATTAATCCATAGAAGATCGAATAAATTAGTCTTAGTAATCATACTCATCACCATGTTCATTATGGCGCGATTATGCCTTTCGACCAAATCTTTTGTCAGGATTTTCAAGTATAGTAAATTAAGTTACCACCCTAGAATTTACCAAGTATTTGACAAATGACCCTTTAAGCTATTTCGCATTATCATACTTGCCAAAATACTCACGGCTACTATTTAGCCTGACAACATTTTAAGACTAATTGTAATTGTTTTATTCTTTATCTCGATCATTTTCCTTAAATAGAAAACTTTTGAAACAACCTTTTAACCATATACGAGATGTATATATCATTAAAACTTAAACACAATCTTTGCAGATGTATCATAATTTTGATATTAGACAAGACATAATTCAAGCCACTGAGGCTTCCATCATCTTTTAGCAGTGCAGTCAATTAGTAAACCACTTTTCAAGTGCTCTTAGAATAGAACGCTTCATGGACAAGTAAGCAAATTCTATTGCTCTTTTCCCAAGTAATAAATCATATGTCCACAACTTAAAATTTAAAGTAGTAAAAACCTCAATAATAGTTGAGTTATTAATTACAGAAAATGTGACTAAAAAAACAAGTAATGTATATAATTAGCATCATGTAAGCACCGTCTAACTTGATGTACAAGTACACATCTAGAGAGTTACACGCATAATCATATAATCACATTTGGGTAAAATACATGACATGCAGTTGTATACTCCTCACATGATAATGGTTATGAGAATATATTCTAATCTTTGTGAATTCATTACCTTTGGGCATTCAAACCACTAGAATCAGTCACTCCACCACACCATTATGCATCCCTCCATGAACTAATACACAATCACCTCCTTTGAGAGAGTATAACCACGCATTAAATTAGGAGAAATCACAATCATTATACGAGATCGATATTTCTTAAACCCGATCAAGCGTGCCACTTTGGCAGTCAGTACTCAATTGAATCCTTAAAATTCTATCATACCAGGGATATAAATTTTACTTCTCACATACACCATATACATGTGATTTTAACTTTAGTGATATGGGCAGTAAATCACTAAAATCACATATCATACTAATTACATTACTTTATTCATTAATAAAAATTATATATATATAGAGAAGAAAGCATCTCTTATGCACCCCGATTACATTACCGAACAACATAAAAAGAATGATGATATAGAAGATCTCTCACAAATTAATATCAATAGTAATACAGGATACACCAAATCAACAAGCATGACAGCTAATCCATTATCACTCATGAGTTTCATAAGACAAAAAATGACTCCAAAGCCAACAACTGATTTATTAGCCAAGTTTTTAAGTAATAAATTATCATTGTAATCAATCGTGACCTATTAATTGAGTCAAATTAGAGAACCAAATATCTAAACTTTAACAGTAAATACTATTACTCTGCGTAAATATTGTCATACTCCTTAACCATAAAAAATATTCAACTTAATGGACATTAACCAGAGATCAGATGAGTTTATATACAATATGTAATGACTTAACTGACATGCATTACCCACATATAGCAGATGTCTTAATTAATACAATCAGTTTGGTCACGAGTTCTTAAGATGTTCATCATTCAAAGGTTACTAGCGTGTAAAGGAGTATGCTTGAGCAACATAAATTTCATAGCATTTACTGTTTCTCATCACCTCAATATATAGCTCAATTACTATCTCATAATGGTTGTATCTCATTAAGCTAGCCTCAGTTTATAATAAAGTTTGATTTTATTAATGAATTACATATTTATAATGTTTATGTGATAACATACTAATAACCCAATACTTGTATTTCCAAAATCGCAGAAAAATACAAGAAAAATACACAAAAATACACTAAAAATACGCATACTTAGGGTTTTGTATGTATTTTCACATCCATAAAACCATCAAACATATAAAATAAATACACCATAAGATAAAGGAGGATCATATGAATTCAATGCCACCAACTACGTGCCCATCGGAGCTCCCACATGCCCGCATGCGCCACCTAAGTGCACAGCATGTGGGGCTCATGCGCGGGCAAGGGTCCGGTCAAAAACTAGTTCGACCGATTCTCGATCCAACCATTCGGTCCACCTGCCCCAATCCAACCAGTTGGTCAGTTCAGTCAACGGTTGACCGGGTCGGTCCCCAATCGGGTCAGGTACGAGTCGCTGATGTCATCATGACGTCAGCACCCATGTGCGTCGCATGCGAGAGTCGCGCCCCGCGCGTGGGGAGCTTCTCCAATGCCCCAGCGGCGCGTGACCGCGCGTGGTGGCGCGTGCAGCCTTCCCCAGCGACGCGCCACCCATGGATCTCATTGTCTCGTTGAGCCCAATTTGAATTTGTAACTTAATTTAATTTTTATTTAACAAAAAATCTCAAAAATAACAAATTAGGGCAAAAAATTTATGCATTCGAATTCTAGGATTATGAAGGCTCTGATACCACATGTTGGATGTAAATTGCACAATCTCAAGATCTCCATAACTAGAACAAGAACATGCATAATTGAGTAAAAATATTAACGCACCTATTTTTGGATCTATCGTTCTTGAAGCGGAAGCGGAAAACCGATGTTCCACGCGCAAGTCCTTCTCCTCTATTGCCTCCGTATCACTAGTTTAATGAGACGGCCCCCCTCACCTTTAGCGTTAGGTAAATGCTCCTTATGTGAGGATACATATGAGAATTAAGGTTAGAGGAGAGACTTGAACACTATTTATAGAGTTTTTAGCCAAGCTCCCTCATTACGGGCTAGGCTCAACTCAGCCCACACTAACCAGTCTCATATTAGACTAATTAAGAAACATTCTATCTCACCTTAAATCAAACCCCATTTTACAGTAATCGTAAAACGGTATATTACAATATCGATTAATGTAGCTCACATTAAAAAAACTCTTACACCCGAGGCATACTGGCCACCAATAAACATTACTTATATTCTTGAGTCCCACAAATTATGGTAATTCAAGTTTTTCTTCTTTTAACGTCGCGCGGAAAGTACTATCGTCCAATTGACTTATGGGTAGTCTTTCGATATTCGGTCCTCAATAAATGTGATCTCTGTTTGAGACTGAATTTTGATTTCGCTCAAGTTCATGAACTTCTCCCTCTCATCCGCTAAAAATTTGTGGTCCTAAAGGAGGATGAAGAGAACGAGGGACTCGCTAGACGCAGCCACGACGTCCGCTTGCGTCGATGATAGTGGTTCCTCATCAGCGGCCGAATATCAGGTTTTCTTGAATTACAAGGTCCGGACACCCGACTAACCTTCACTGATTCCCTCTATCACTATCTAGTTGGAGCTGGGATTCAAGTTTTTAGCGATTACGAAAAGATTCGAAAGGGCGAAAAGATTGGAGGTGAGCTTCTTGGTGCCACTGCATCCTCTAAAATATACGTGCCCATTTTCTCTAGGAACTACGCAACTAGTGTGTGGTGTCTTCGCGAGCTCACGCATGGTGAAGTGCGCGAGTGAAGTGACTGATAAAGTGATCCTACCCATTTTCTATGAGGTGAAACTCAACGACGTGAAGCTCAAAGACGATGTGAAGCACAAGAGTTTGTACCTCGACGATCTGGAGAAGTTCAGCCACGATGATGTTCAACAATGGAAGGATGCTCTGAGCACGGTCGCAAGAATCAAGGGATGGGATTTGCAGGACAAAGGGTAAGAGCGAGGATTCGGAATCTGCTTTCTCTTTTATTTTTATTTCTCCCGGGCAATTAAAAGCATAGTTATAGATGGTCGCTGGAGAATTACATTTTGGATTGAGACGATAGATGCATGCTTATGATGCTTTCCTCCGTGTAATATTATACTGATTACTGCCCCAAATGAAAGAATGCTATACTGCCTTCTTTCCAGAAAATTAGATCAGAAAAATTTGTTACTCTTTCAAACGACGAGGATTGAAAAGATTCCAAGGGAATTTTCTGCCATTTTTTCTCTTTTAACTACTCCTACGAAGCACAGTATTAGTAATTCCTTTTTTCTTTCTTTTTCCTTGTGTGTAGATCTAATACTTTCGTAAGTCGAGACTTCCTTTTACTTTAGAAAGTGATCTTCCATTAGACAAAACCTCGCCCATTCAAAAACTGACTAGTTTTGTGGCTTACAATATTCCTCAACAAGAGAGTTCATCCGCCACCTGTTCCACGCGAACACTCTTTTGTCACTATGGCAGCCATGGTGAAATCATCCACTATCGTTTCTGAGGTTGTGATTAGACCCGTTAAACGGATGGATCGGGTCGGGTCATAAATGGTCCGACCCAAATCGACCCATTTAACCCGTTTATGACCCGTTTATTACAATGCAAAAATTTTGACCCATACCCGACTCGACCCATACCCAATCCATACCCGACCAATTTAACTAAACTTAATTTATTATATATATAGATATATATATTTAAAAAAAGGTATTGCTAAAATAGTTTTATACAACACAAACTTAATGGACAATTTTTATAATTTTTAAAATAATTATTTTAAAAAATCGAATTTTAATTATTTTTATTTTTTAAATATAACTTTTCTTTTTCTTTTTTCTTTTTTTCTTCTTCTTCTTCTTTGGCCGGCCGCCGCACGACATGTCAACTAATTAGTTGGAGAAAACATAAATTAGAATAGGTTCAGGATTGCATGTTATGAATTTAACATAAAGGGTAAAGAATGAGTTCATACATGGAACATGGATATTAATGAAAAACCCAAGTCTCTAGCATCTATCAAAGAATCTGACCAAAGAAAAAAGCAAGCCAAGAAGCCATTTCATCCCATATAGGTTTTTGCCTATGTAGCTAATTTTTTTAGAATCCTACAATGTCTTTGGGTATCAACCATGAAGAAAATACAGCATTCCGTCTATGACTCCAGGAGTAGACGGGGCCGCCGAAAAGAAGCTCTAATAACATAATGGAGGAATACGATGTCGAAAGAGCAACTTATGTTCACTAGAACATTGAAAAATCGCAGCAATCATCAAATTCATCCTTACCTTCTTTTAGAACTTTTTGGGCCTAAGCTTGAAGAACCACAACAACTCTCTATTCGGAAGATACCACCTGCTGTGACTCCACTGGATCCGGCTCTCCCTCCCTGGCGCCGAGCCTGCTCGCCAGAGTCTTGTCCTTGGGCAAGTAACTCACAAAGCAGTCACCATCAACGGTAGAGCGAACTGCCCGTAAGGGGAATAAAAAATGAAGATCAACTGCAGTACATGGCTGTCAATGGCAGGAGCAGCACATAGGTAACACTACATCTTACCAGCAACAACTGATTTGCCTCAATACACGAGGTGTCTTAACATGGTGGACTCACAACCAATGTAACTTACAAGTCAGCATCAAAAAACCAAATGTTCCAACCTAACTCTCAAATAAAAAGGTCTAGGACAAATCATCCACATGGAACAAGATTGACAATAACAAAATATAAATGGGCATTAGCAACACCATGAGACCAATGGAACCATTAACACAAAAAGACAATTTGCTCTAACAATGCAATTCGGGCACCCTTCCAAATTCGCAACAGAAAAAACACACATCAACCCAGCACAGAACAAACCACTTCCACCGTCGAATCGACTCGAGCAAATTCACCACTTCCGCAAACGAATTGACGACACTAAGCAACCAATGATCGATCAAACATGTCGTCGCTTATTTTGACATAATAAGCCTCAAGCCACAACTAAAAAAGGCAACTCAACACAAACAGCAACGCGGAGAAAGGGGTAAGTAAAGTCAAGAATCCTCAAACCAAGTGAAATTAAAGAAAACAAAACTCACCCCCTTGGAAGCTCAAGAAAGGGTACTGATCCCACTTCTCATCTTCAAGAAGTCCTCACAACCCACATCACAGAGCAAAGACAAAAACCGAGGAAGCATTACAATTGTGGACCTGCATGACTCAGCAGCAAAAACCCAATTATGCTTTGGGTTTTCCTTTATACTCGATGTCGAATGAAGATGTCGATTGATGTGCTTCGCGAATAAATCGAGAGGAACGCCCCAGTCCAGCTGATCCGCGAGACTGGTCGTGGCGTTAAAATTCCCGATTGATTGAATGGACAAATTCCATACGGCTGCTGCTAGAAGTGATCCCTCGACTCCCTCCCTCCTTCTTGGAACACCTGTTGCAAACTAGCACGAGCGACCCTCCTCCATCCTCACCGACCTTAACCCTACCGTTGGTGGTGACATCACGATGATTGAGTTGTCGGAAAACCTCGGCCACTAGAGATGGGCGGCGACAAGGCGATGATGGGCAGTGGCAAGGCGACGATGGGCGGCAAGCGGCGACGAGGAGATGAAGGTGGCAGCAAATCGAAAGCGAAGAGGGGGTTGTAGAATCGTCAATAGTGGCCTTCATGGGTTACTGGGTTTATTTTGATGGGTTGGTAAATGGGTCTTAAATGGGTATATAGTAGACCCATTTAAGACCCATTTAAGACCCAGTCCTTTTATTTTTAAAACCCATAATGGGTGTCTTGGGAAAAAAGGACTAACCTATTAACGACCCATTTAAGCGAACATGGGTCGATAAATGGGTTGTCTACCCATTTAACACCTCTAGTTGTGACCAAACTGATGAAAAGAAGGAGAATTCTACCTGATCAATTAGTTGGGATTCATGATAATGTAAAAGCCTTCATGATTTTGTCACCTGAAGGTTCTCTTGATGTTCCTTACTTGATCATCCATGGAATGGGCAGTATCGTTAAGACAACTCTTGCAAGTGTTGTCTTTAATCGAATCTCCAATCAATTTGATGTATGTAGCTTCCTCTCGAACATTTGCAAATCTGCGCAACATGATAAAATCATGGACTACAAAAACAGTTGTTATCAGGGCTTCGCCTAGGCAAATCTCTAGAGATCCATGATTTTGTTCATGCAGGGATTGACATAATTAGTAAAAGATTTCGTGATAAGAAAGTTCTCATTGTTCTTGATGACGTGGATACGTGGGGACAACTCTCTATGCCCCACTCTCTATGCTAGCAGGAAAGAAAGATTGGTTTGGTCCAAGAAGCAAAATTATTATTAAAATGAGGGACATCAACTTTTTGCCAATCAATGAGAAGGAAGAAGAGGATAGTTTCCAATCACATTCTGATGAGTTTACAATCTATAAAATGAGAGAAATTGATTCTTTTCATGCTCTTCAACTTTTTAGCAAACACGCTTTTGGGATGGATTTCCCATCACAAGACTATGATGTTATCTCATGCGAAATTGATAGCAAAACAGGTGGACTTCCGTTAGCTCTTGAAGTTATCGATTCCTCCCTTTACGACAAAAGCAAAAAAAAAAAAAATGGAGAGAAACGTTGAAGAAGTTACTTTTGGTGCCCAACCAAGAAGTCTTCAATAAATTAAAGATTAGTTATGACATGTTAGAGCATTGTTAGAAACGGATCTTTCTTGATATCGGATGTTTCTTTATTGCTGAAGAATGACTTATGCTGTATGTGGAAAGCTTGCAACTATTTCCCAAACAAGGAACTACTTGTCCTTACTCGTATGTCTTTGATAAAGATAGTAAAAAATGATCAATTGTGGATGCATGATCAACTTAGAGATCTTGGAAGAGAACTTATTAAGAGTGAAAACGTCAATGAACCTGGACAACGTAGCAGATTGTGGGAGCCCAAGATTGCCTTTGACACAGTTCATATGAAAGAGGTAATCTATAGTCACCATACTTTTTTCTTTAGAAAGAAATCGACCATACTTTTATCAAATGTTGTGAAGTTAGTTTCTTGCGGGTAAATTTTCTTGTTCAATTTTTATTTTTGCCAAAAAAGAAGAAGAAGAAAAGATTTGTATGAGAGTCATTGGTTGTAATAGAATTAAATATCATGTCCGAAAGGTGTTGATAAGTTACCCTTGTGACATGAAAGCAATTAGCAGCAAACACTTCAAGGGATACGTTTGAATACAAAAACTGGTCAACAAATTACAGATCCAGAATGCGACTTCCTAGGCTATCGAAGCTTTTCAAGGCTGATTTTATGTTTTTTTTGCTAAGTTGGAAATGCAACATTACTCTGCAATGAGACCCCTCACTTGAAATTTGGTGATCGATTTAGTAATTAATTGTCATAATATGGTCCGGTAGAGTTTTCCTACACTGCATTAATTTCAGCAACTAATCGGTCCATCTCTAATATTTCAAACAATATACGAGAGACTTTTATGAGGTTTGTAGAATATCTTTACTATTATGAAAGTAAATCCTTTTTTGTACATTGATCCTTTATTCTTTAGAATCGATAAGAAACTCATATGAAACCTAACAAAGAGGCGCTCTGGAGTAAATCGGGCTTCCCACGCTTCATAACAAGTAGGCTTCAAAACCATTGTAGGTCTTTTATATTTCCGAAAATATTAATATATAGGCAATATTTTCTGTCAAACGATTTTACTCAGTGACAATAAAGTTCTTTGTCTCATCTTGTGACAGAAGTACACTTAAATTGATGGATCAAAAATATTATTATGAACTATAAATTATAAAGAACTCTTTGAACAAGTCTGACTAATTTGATCAACTCTTTCTTGCGCATTAGTCAATTCAGACCTGTATGAAGCAATAATCCGTGTTTCATTAATAAACATAATCAAGTTTCTCAAACTTGTACAGAAAAATGTTAATCATCTACTTCAAATGTCCACTTATACTTTTCCAATCATCAGGGGACAAACAATGTTGTGGCACTTAGACTAAGGGGACTTTCCGAAGAGTACAATTTCAGGAGTGAAGAATTTTTAAAGTTGCCCAAGCTATGATTCTTGGAATTGGATGGTGGGAACTTGGTGAGGGGACTTTAAAAATCTTTTCTCCAAGTTAAAATGGCTCTCTTGGAGTAATTGCTCTTTGAAGTTAGATGCGAGGAATTTATGTCTCAAGGAATTAGTTGTGCTTGAGCTTTCAGGAAACAACATTACTAAAGATTGGGTTGGATGGGAGACATGCCGGTACAACATCATACCGTGCAGTTTACCTTTTATGGCATTTGTCTTTGCTGACCAAACTTACCCATTTGCCTTCCTTGACTTTTTGTTTATTTTTGTTTTGTTTTGTTTTTTTTTTTCCTAGGAAGCAAGAACTTAAAAGTTATATGGCTCACTCAATGCCCCAACTTAAGAAGGATGCCTGACTTCTCAAAATGCACCAAGTTGAAGATGTTGATTCTTCAAGGTGGTAAAAGCTTGCTAGTGATCAATGGCTCTCTCTCTCTCAACTCGTGATCGATGGCTTTAGTCAAGATTAAAGGGGCTCCAACAATTGAGCGTGTTTGCTTGCCCGGGCTAACGGAGACTTGAGGTGTGCATAAATTGGAATTGAGAGGCTTTGTTTATTAAGAGATGTAGTTCCTTAGAGGTTGCTTAATCTGTCGGAATTAAAGAAGTTGCGGTAATTGAATCTTGCACGTTGTCCGCTGCAGAATTTGCTCTATCTACGTTTTCTAGACACTTGTCATTGACGGTGGAAGGATGAGGGATTCTTTTTCCTTTTGATGGCGATAACAAAGAGTGGAAGAAAACTCGGTCACAGTGGGGGCAATATTAACGACCAACTCTGGAAAGAAAGGGTTATCTGATATTCTATTGCGGGTTGGTAAAGTTTCCTTTGGTTTCTTCTTCCCCTATATTTTAGTTTCTCTTCTTTTTCCTGTGCATTTTTCAATATTTTCCTTTTATAAATATTCAGTTTATAGCATGCACGTACGTTCCCCTTAAGTTTTACTATAATTAAAGCACCAACCTCTTTTATAATATTCGTGAATTTCGAAAGAAAGACCTTCCCATGGATTATTATTTATGTTATTGTGGGAACTATGCTATGGTTCATGAATTAAATGATGTATGTAGAAGTACTATTTAATGGAATAATAGTTGCTAACAAAAATGCTTAGAACCACCGGTCGAGGTGGCTCCGCTGGGTAGGCTTCAGGTTTCCACGAGGAGGTCTGGAGTTCGAAGCCCCTTCAACTTGCGTTGAAGGGAGGCTGGTGGATTGCCGCGTGGTGTCTTAAGTGGGTTGCCGGGGGTGGTGGGTCCTCCCGCTTATGCAGCCCCCCAGGTTTACCTCCCCGGCTGCCGGCCGTGCGGGGGGTTCCTGGGTCACCAAAAAAAGAAACAAAAATGCTTAGAGGGACTTTGTGTTTGCCTAGATAAAATGGATACAATTATTTAGGGTAACGATATTTTCAATATAAGAGTCGGTTTTATCACACTGTCGAATCTATTTATTTTATGAAAAATAAATATTATGAAAAATAAATATTTTGAAAATATTTTTCAAAATATGGTTGCTAATCTTGCTTACGAAAATAAACGAACGAAAAATATTTTTACTGCTCTCGAAAATATTTAAAAATAAATTATTATTAGTAATGAAAATATTTTTCATTAAACATTCATGTGGGGGTGAATTTGGGTTTAATTTCCACGTAATTTGACCTAAAGACCGGGGCGGGGGGTGAAAAAATCCTCCTCTGCGCAAGAATCTCCCGAGAACTCCACCAAACGGTAGCGTCCCCCATCCGCCCTCGCCCAATCGGATGTCACCAGCTCATCCATCGCATATAAAAAAATTTTAAAAAGCGGGTCAATAATTTTTCTTTCCCTTTTCTTTTTCTTTCCTTCTCCTTTCGCAAATTCCCTTTTATTTTTGCCCATTTTTTTTTTTTAACCCTGCGCATGATGCCCTTGAAGGGAAGGGGGGATTCGGGAAATAAAGATGGAAGACGAAGGACATAATGCGGGCTCTCTCTCTCTCTCTCTCTCTCTCTCTCTCTCTCCCCCCCCCCCCTCCCCCCCTCCCGTTTCTCCTCCTCTCTCCTTTCTCTCTCCTGTGCTTCTAACAAAGTCTCTTCCTTGAGAGACAGGGCTGTGTCGTCTCTCTCTCTCTCTCTCTTCGCTGCGAGCTTCTGAGGAAGTTTAATTCCTTTTCTCCTTGTTTTTTCTTCTGCCCTTCCGGGTTTCACTGTTGAAGCTCGGTGTTTTATTTTTTATTTTTTCTGAGCTCCTGCAGGAGAATGATGAGAAAGAGGGACTCAACAGCCAGGGCGAGGATGTCCGCTTGTGCTGACGATGACCATTCGTCAGCATCGTCAGGATCGTCAGCAGGGCCTAAATTTGATGTGTTCTTGAGTTTTAGCGGTCCTGATAGCGATACCCACCTCAACTTCATCGATGGCCTCTATAACTCCTTGATTGAAGAGGGGATTCTTGTCTTCAGAGACGATGGAGAGATCCGAAAGGGCGAAAAGATTGGAGACGAGCTTCTGAATGCGATTGAATCCTCCAAAATATACATGCCCATCTTTTCTAGGAACTATGCATCCAGTGCGTGGTGTCTTGACGTGCTTGTGCACATGCTGGAGAGCTCGAGCAAAGCAAAAAATAGAGTGATCGTACCCATTTTTTATGAGGTAAATCCCGACTATAAATTGTATCTGGACTCTATGGAGAAGCATGAGGAGAAGTTCGGGCATGATAATGTTCGACGATGGAAAGAGGCTTTGACAGGGGTCGCGAAACTCGAGGGATGGGCCTTGGAGGACGAAGGGTAAGAGTGTGGGTTTGGAATATGATTTCTTTCTTCTTTTTTCTGAAGAAGTAAAAGTGAGATAATTTTCTCTTATTTATTCTCTTTTCCCGAACCTGTCGTCCAAAGATAGTGTAGATCTAATTCTTCCATCAGTTAACATTTCCTTTTACTTCAGAAAGCGAGCTTCCATTCGGTAAGACCTCGCCCATTTAGATATCCAACTAGCTTCATGTCTATAATATTTCCTCAACTTGAGATTTCATTTTCCATTTCACGCTGAGAATGTCATGTCAATATGGCAGCCACGATGAACTCATCAGCACTATTGCTTGGGATGTTTCGATCGGCCTGAGTAAGAGGAGGGTCAATTTGCCTCTTAATCTTGTTGGGATTGATGATCGCGTGGAAGCTATCATGAACATGCTCAACGAAGGTTCTCGTGATGTTCGTTACCTAGTCATTCATGGAATGGGCGGTATCAGTAAGACAACTCTTGCAAAGGTTGTCTATAATCGAATTTGCTATCAATTTCAAAAGTGTAGCTTCCTCCTGCATGTTCAACTATATGCGCAACATGGTCAAATGGTCAAGTTACAAGCACAATTGTTATCAATGGTTCTCCCACACAGATCTCCAAGGATCCACAATTATGTTGATGCAAGGATTAACACAATTAGAGAAAGGTTTCATGATAAGAAAGTTCTCATTGTTCTCGATGACGTGAATAAGTGGGACCAAGTCTCTGAGCTAGCAGGAAGGAGCGATTGCTTTGGACCAGGAAGTAGAATCATAATTACAACAAGTGACATCAACTTTTTGCCAATCAAAGAGGAGGATAAAGAGAGTAGTTTCCAAGCACATTCTCAAGAGTTTAAATCCTATGAAATGACAGAAATGGATTCTTCCGATGCTCTTCAATTTTTTAGTAAACGTGCTTTCAAGATGGATTTCCCACCACACGACTTTGATGATATCTCGAGCAAAATTGTTGCCAAAATAGGTGGACTTCCTTTAGCTCTCGTGTTTATCGGTTGCTATCTTCTTCACCACAAAAAGAAATATATTTGGAAATGCTATTTGGGGAAGTTAAATGAGCCCGATATCCGGGTCTTTCATAAATTAAAAATCAGTTTTGACATATTAGAGCCTGAGCAGAGAGAGATTTTTCTTGATATCGCATGTTTTTTCATTGGAAAAGAAAGACTCCACCCGTACTATATGTGGAAAGCTTCCAACTATTCTCCAAGAAGTGACCTACTTGTCCTCACTCGTATGTCTTTGTTAAAGATAACAAATGATGATACGTTGTGGATGCAAAATCAACTTATAGATGTTGGAAGGGAAATTGTTAGGCAAGAAAATCCAAGGAAGCGGAGCAGGTTGTGGGAGCCCAAGATTGCCTTCAATGTGGTTCGGATGAAATAGGTAAGCTGTTGTCACCTAACTATTTTCTTTAGGAAAAAGTCGACCATGCATTTATCAACAGTTGTGGATTTAGTTTCTCGTAGTTATATATTTTTTGTTTAAGTTTTCTCTCAACAAAGAGAAAAAAAGAAAAGGGTTTGTATAAGAATTCTTTATGGTAATTCCATTACGTATCATATCAAAAAGGTATTGATAGGTTACACCTACGACATGAAAGTGATTAGTGGCAAACACTTTAAGAAATGCACTTTAGTACAAAATTATTCAACTAATTACAGATCCAGAATGCGACTTCCTAGGCTCTCAAATTTTTTTAAGGCTGATTTTATTCCTTTTTACTAAGTTGCAAATCACAAGCAACATTAGTATGCAATGAGACCTCTTACCTGAAATTTTGTAATGGATTTAGTAATTAATTGTTGTCTGCAATCTTCTGTGTAAAGTACGTAAGAACTTTCCTACTATATATAGATTCTTTAATTAATGGTCCATCTAACGTTTCAAACAATATTGTGGAGACCTTTATGAGGTTGGTTGAATATTACTGCTATTATGAAAGCAATCCTACAACGAGTATGACTTTCCAGCTTCTGTCCTCATCTTGTAATAAAACACAATATGAAACCTAATAAAGAGACGCTCTGGAGTGAACTGGGCTTCCTTGTGCTCTAGACGAACCGGGTTTCCATCCACCGAGTCGCGATCTATAAGCTTAAAACACAATTAGAAATTGGTCTGGCAGTTTTCTCTTTATGTTCCCAAAAAATTAAATATGTAGGCAGTATTTTCCATCAAACAGTTTTGCTCAGTTATAATAAAGTTTTTTCATATCATCTTGCAAAAACTGATGGATTGGAAATATTACTCTGTTTTATACAGCGTAAAGAATTCTTTTCAACTGTATGAACGGGTCAGATTGACTTGATTAACTCTTTCTTATGCTTATTTCAGTCTAAATCTGTACGAAGTAATTATCTTTGTTTTTTTATTCAACATAATCAAGCTCCTTTGACTTGTACAACACCATATTTGTCATCTTGTTCAGATGTTCACTTATGCTTTTCCTTATCTCCAGGGGACAGACAAAGTCATAGCGCTTAGATTAACGGGATTATCCATAGAGTATGATTTCACAAATGAAGAATTTTCGAAGATGCCCAATCTAAGATTCTTGGAATTGGAAGGCGGGAACTTAGTAGGGGACTTTGAGAATCTTTTCTCCAAGTTAACATGGCTCTCTTGGAGTAATTGCCCCTCAGAATTACATGCAACGAATTTATGTCTCAAGAAATTAGTTGTGCTCAAGCTTTCAGGAAGTAACATCACTGAAGATTGGGCCAGATGGAGGACATACCTGGTACAACATCTACCGTGCTGGTCACTTTTTCTGACTTTTGTCTTGCTAGCTAAACTTTACCCGTTTGCCTTGCTTGACTTGGCCGATTCTTGGTTTGTGTTTCTAGGAGAGTAAGGACTTAAAAGTTATACAAATCACTGAATGCCCAAATTTAAGGAGGACTCCTAACGTCTCAAATTGCTCAAAATTGAAGCAATTGGTCCTTCAAGGCGGTAAAACCTCGCTAGTGGCCAATGGCTCTCTCTCTAAATTGGTGGTCTATGGCCTATGTCAAGATTAAAGAGGCTCCAACGGTGTCGTCTCTGCTTGCCCAAGGCTAATGGTCACTCAAGGTGAGGTTGTTTATTCACAGATGTGGTTGCTTAGAAAGGTTGACTGATCTATTAGAATTAAGGAAGCATCGGCGATTGATACTTGAACATGGTCCACTACGATTTGCCACGTCTACGTCGACCAGACCCACGTCATTTGACAGTTGAAGGATGCGGGATTTCTCCCGCGTTTGATGGCCATAATAAAGAATGGAAGGACACTCAGTCGTAGTCTGAACGATATCGATAGCCAACTCTAGAAAGAAATAATTATCTTATATTCTCTTACAGTTGATAAAATTTCCTTTGGTTTCTTCTTCCCTTGTTTCTTCTTTTCCTGGAGGCAATTTTCTATTTGTTCCTGTTAGAAATATTCAGTTTATAGCATGTATCCATGTTCACCTTAAGTTTTGAAATATTTATCGATGAAAACCAGTCCTCCAAATGTCTCGATTCGGAACAAGGAAGAGTATTCTCACGGCGCCAATGCTGGCTTGAAGATCGCTCTTGAATTTTTTGGTGAGCTCTCTGTTCTTTCCGAGCTACCTGTCTTTAATTCTCTGCCTTCGCGTTTTGATTCCTTTGGCGGAGCAGCGTCTTCACCTCTTCAGGATCTGTACTGAAGTAGTTTCTGGAGTTCATCTATTCATGCATTGACAACAGTTTGGAGGACGAGCACGCAATTGTAGGCTTTGATTGTTAGAATAAATTGTTGAAATCTTTATTGATGAGAATTATTATAGAATTATTTCTTTTTTGGTAATGTAAAGTAGTTGAAATTTCGAGGTGGCGATAGATTGGATTAATGCAGTGAAATTGTGGTTATTTTCTTGATTTTGATGTAATTATATCTGATGGTTATTGCTATTATTGATATGGCTATTCATATTATACGGAACAATTTTCCATGTAATTTGGGGATCAATGGAACTATTGTTGATCATCATGGTTTCGGCAAATCAGCCAATGTGCAAGAGGCTGGAGTTGGAGCTCGGGGCATCTGACATCATCACCCAAACTCGAACTTTCTTTGCGTTGCTGGAAAAATCTGAGAATATCTTCTGCACTTCGCCTTATTCAAGTCATTTGAAACTGAAAGAACACCGCAAATGATAGTTTTCGGCGCTCATAACTTCTCTTTTTAACTCAAGTGTCATAACTTAACTTCTCTTTTTAACTCAAGTGTCATAACTTATATAGGACTTAAAAATTGATACAAAAAATTACATGCATTAGTAGACACATGATGGTATTTCTAATGGTCGTACCATAACCGTTCCACAACAGTTTTGTAGTAGTTGTATCCATGTCCCTCCAATTCCGAAAGTATCATGTCCATATTCTCATGATGTCATTATCTTATTTTTAAATGGTCATTCCTTCACAATTGCATGTTTTGCTTCACAATCTAATTTGCTCAATTTTCCAATGGTTTCAAACTTGCAACTGCATCTTAATACCTATCGTGCATTCAACTCTCCTCTCATACCTCAAAGACTTATCAGTCTTCCCAATCGACATCCTTTTTGACTATCATTGACCATGTCATTATATATTGACAATAGATCAATAACAATTGTCAATGCGCGCTAATATCGATATCGATCTTTATCGCCGTAGACAATAAGTTATGTGTTCATAATTACTCCTCATTCCTGTCACGTGTTCACTCATGTCAGTGATTTGGTCAATTGCATGGGATTGATGGATGTATTTGCTTAAAGAGTATTGAATTGACAGTAGCCCAAATCCATATTAGTAGGAATTATCAGGAAAAAAAAATATCAATATAGTACCAAATAACCAAAAAAAGAAAAAGAAAACTGTGGGAAGACCCGTAAATCACGGCTTCAGGAATGCGTCGAAAGTGTCAACATGTAAAAGCGAAGCACATGCAGCAGGACGAAACAGGTTAATACTGCAAGAATCTGATAAAGTATGTATTCACTTTTCTGGCAAAAGCGGGGACAAAGCACTATGGCTCCGCATGCGATATTTGACTGGTCTTTCTCGTGAGCTGGCCACGTGATATTTGAGCCCGAGGCATACTGGCCACCAATAAACATTACTTATATTCTCCAGTCCCACAAATTATGGTAAAGTTTTTCTTTTTCTAACGTCACGCGGAAAGTAACATCGTCCAATTGACTTGTGAGTAGTCTTTCGATGTTCGGTCCTCGATAAATGTGATCTCCGTTTGAGATTGAATTTTGATTTCGCTCTAGTTCATAAACATCTCCCTCTCATCCGCTGAAGATTTTGTGCTCCTACGGGAGGATGGAGAGAACGAGAGACTCGCCAGACGCAGCCTCCACGTCGGCTCGCGTCGATGACAGCGGTTACTTATCGGGGGGTGAATATGAGGTTTTTTTGAGTTTCAGAGGTCCGGACACTCCACTCTCCTTAACTGATTCACCCTATTACTCTTTAGTTGGAGCTGGAATTGGAGTTTTTAAGGACAATGAAGAGATCCGAGAGGGTGAAAAGATTGGAGGCGAGCTTCTCGCTGCCACCGAATCCTCCAAAATATATATGTCCATCTTTTTGGAGAACTACACATCCAGTGCGTGGTGTCTCCGCGAGCTCACATGTATGATAAAGTGCGCAAGTGAAGCGACTGACAAAGTGATTTTGCCCATTTTCTGTGGCGCGAAGCCTGACGATGTGAAGCTCAAAGACAAAAGTTTGTACCTCGACGATATGGAGAAGCACAAAGAGAAGTTCAGCCACGATCATGTTCAGCAATGGAAGGAGGCCCTGATCGAGGTCGCAAGAATCAAGGATTGGGATTTGGAAGGGAAAGGGTAAGAGTGTGGATTCGGGTTCTGCTTTCTCTTTGATCTTTATTTTCTCCCGGGCAATTAAAAGCGTAGATATAGATATTCGCTAGAGAAATACATTTTGGATTGAGACGATAGACGCGTACTCACGATGCTTTGTTCCGCGTGATATTATACTGCTTACTGCCCCAAAAGAAACAATGCTATACTGCCTTTTTTTCCCAGAAAATTGTATTAGAAAATATTTTTACTCTTTCATACGATGAGGATTGAAAAGATTCAAAGAGAATATTCTGCCATTTTTTCTCTTTTAACTACTCCTACCAAGCACGGTATTAGTTATTCCGTTTTTCTTTCTTTTTCCTTGTGTACAGATCTAATACTTTCTATACGTCGAGACTTCCTTTTCCGTAAGAAAGTCATCTTCCATTTGATAAGCCCATTCAGAAATCCGATTACTTTCGTGGCTACGATATACGAACAGAAAGTTCATCCGCCACATGTTTCACGCTAACACTCTTTTGTCAATATGGCAGCCACAGTGAAATCATCAGAACTATCGTTTCCGAAGTTTTGACCAAGCTGATGAAGAGGAGAATTCTGTTGGAATTTTGTTTATTAAAACAAAATGGATGCTTTTTACTTTGTCCCACATAGAAAAAGTGGGAGCAAGTGGGTCAGTTTAAATATGTGGAATTTCCTTTTATAGTTAAAGGAGTGATTAGGTGGGGGTAGACCCCACCATACCCGCGTGCGGGTGCGCGAATAATTGCGCGTCGCGATTTTGGCGCGATTAGAAATTTGTTGTTGGATATCAAATTATGGCCTAGTCCTATGCCTCCTATATCTATTCACTGTGATAGTCAGGCCACTTTGGCAAGAGCCTATAGTAGCACCTATAATGGTAAGTCTAGACACATTAGTCTAAGACATGAATATGTGAGACAATTGATTAAATATGGTACCATAACAATTGTCTATGTGAGGTCAAGTAAAAATCTTGCTGATCCTTTGACGAAGGCTTTACCAAGACATATGGTAATAACAACCTCACAAGAAATGGGGCTGAAACCCTTTAATTGAAATCACCAATAATGGTAACCCGACCTTTTTCTAGAACATCACTACTTACAAGGTTTAATGGGTAAGAACAAGTTATTGAATGTGATTGTTTGATACTGACATAGCCCTTATATGAGAAGTCAGTATCGTCTGTTACGTTTTATAGGCTGAATTGAATTCTTAATGAAGTATGATACAAGTTTGTAGTGTGTTGATAGTAACAGAAACACATGGCAGATACTTCACCTATACGAGCTTAAAAGTGGTGCCGCTTCTTACGAAAGTTAGGGTTGCTTTCTAGAGAGTTCATGAAACGGGATCAAGCACAAGGCCATAATAGTGCGGAGTAATATAGAAATTCTCGCTGAAACAAGAGATTAGTGTATGTGTGGTATGTCCGGTTCTATTACATAAAAGTACAAGTTTAAAGCCGAGCTACTTGTCACTTTGATAGAGCTTTGATATATTTGCACTAAGTAAAGGTTTAACTCAAAAGAGACCTTTATGTATGTATATTAATCTTACTGAAGCTTTGGCTGTATGGTTTTTTAAAATTTTATTTTGAAATCTTTTTTTTACAAACAAAGTGGGGGATTGTTGGAATTTTGTTTGTTAAAACAAAATGGATGCTTTTTACTTTGTCCCACATAGAAAAAGTGGGAGCAAGTGGGTCAGTTTAAATATGTGGAATTTCCTTTTATAGTTAAAGGAGTGATTAGGTGGGGGTAGACCCCACCATACCCGCGTGCGGGTGCGCGAATAATTGCGCGCCTGCGGTTTAATTAGCATCAATCCCTTGCTATTTATTTAATTTTTTATTTTTTATTTAAATTCTAAGGTTGCCTTTTAATTTGAGAATTTTCGGAAATGAAATATAAAATGAAAATTCGAAATTCTATTTAAAAAAAAAATTATTATTCCGAATTTTATTTGTGTCTTTTCAAGACAACCTTTGAAAAAATTTCTTATTCGGTTTTGCAACATTTTCCGAAAGGTTGCAATTGTTCGATTTTCGACTTCTTCCGAAAAGTCGCGGTTGTTTATACGAACAATTTTCCAAAGGTCGTGTTTGTTCATTATTTGACAGTTTTTCACGAATAGTTGCAAGACTTTTCATATATATATATACTTGTCGATTTTCAGAAGACGAGTGTGGTCATTTTTCGAGTCTTCTTTCTGAAAAAACAGCAGCCAAATTTTCAATTGTTTCTTAGAGAGATCCTGGAGAAATACTAGAATTGCTATCTAGTATTCTCATCCAAGACTTTGTTGTATCCTGGAGGATTTTTGCCGGTGACCATTAGCAACATTGTGGGGCAAATAAATCCTTAAAGAAAGTGATATCACGCCTCAAAGTCCGAGTTGTTTTGCTCGATCCGACTTCATTGTTCAACCCATTTCGAAGCATCTTTGTCCAACAAATTCTTCCCGATCAATTCGTTGGGATTCATGGTCATGTGAAAGCCTTCATGAGATTGTCACCGGAAGATTCTCCTCATGTTCATTACCTGGTCATTCACGGAATGGGTGGTATCGGTAAAACAACTCTCGCAAGTGCTATCTTTAATCAAATGTCCAATCAATTTGAAGGATGTAGCTTCCTCTTTAACATTTGTAAATTTGTGCAGCAACGTAGAATTGTGGACTTACAAAAACAGATGTTATCAGAACTTCGCCTAGGCAAATCTGTGGAGATCCATAATTCTGTTCATGCCGGGACTGAAACAATTAGCACGAGGTTTCGTAAAAAGAAAATTCTCCTTTATTCTTGATGACGTGGATAGAATAGACCAGCTCTCTAATCTAGCAAGAAAGAAGGATTGGTTTGGTCTAGAAAGCAAAATCATTATTACAACAAGAAACATCAACTTTTTGCCAATCATTATTACAAAAGGGGACATGAAGTTTTTGCCAAACAATGAGGAGGACAAAAAGACTAGCTTCCAAGCACATTCTGAAGAGTTTCAGTTCTATGAAATGACAGTAATGGATACTTCGGATGCTCTTAAGCTTTTCAGTAAACACGCCTTCATTATAGACCCCCCACCAAGCAACTTTGAAGATATCTCACGCAAAATTATTGGCAAAACAGGTGGACTTCCATTAGCTCTCGACGTGATCGGTTCCACACTTCGCAACAAAAGCATAGAGTTTTGGAAAGTCGTGTTCAAGAAGTTAGATTTAGTGTTCAACTGGGATGTCCTCGATACATTAGAGATTAGTTCTAACCTGTTAGAGGATCATCATAAAGAGATTTTTCTTGATATCGCATGTTTCTTTATTGGAGAAGAAAAACTCCAGCCGCACTCTATGTGGAAAGCTTCCTACTATTTCCCAAAAATTGAACTAGTTGTCCTCACTCGTATGTCATTGATAAAGATAGTAAAAAATGATACATTGTGTATGCGTGATCTACTTAGAGATCTTGGAAGAAAAAACGTTGAGAAGGAAAACTTCAAATTTCCAGAGAACCGTAGCAGGTTGTGGGAGCCCAAGGTTGCCTTTGAAGTGGTTCGGTCACAAGAGGTAAGCTATAGTTACCTTATTATTTTCTTTAGAAAAAAAATCAACCATGCATTTACCAACTGTTGCGGAGTTAATTTCTCGCTGGTAAATTTTCCTGTTCAATTTTTTTTTTAATTTTTTTATTTTTGGCAGATAAAAGAAGAAAAGGATTGTATAAGTCATTAATTGTAATATAGTAACACATCATGTCCAAAAGGTGGTGATAAGTTGCGCGGACGACATGAAAGCAATTAGTAGCAAACATTTCGGGGAGTACGTTTGAATACAAAAACTGGTCAACAAATTACAGGTCCAGATTGCGACTTCTTAGGCTATCAAAGCTTTTAAAGGCTGTTTTTTTCGGCCAAATTGGAAATCGAAGCAACATTACTCTGCAATGGGACCCTTACTTGAAATTTGGTGATCGATTTAGTAATTAATTGTACTATGCAATCTTTTGTTTATGGTATGGTAGAGTTTTCCTATACTGTATGAATTTAGTAATTAATGGTCCATCTCTAACATTTCAAACAATATACGAGAGACTTTTATGAGGTTTGTTGAATATGTTTACTACTATGAAAGCAAATCCTTTTTGTACATTCATCCTTTATTCTGTAGAATCCATAAGGATTCCTGAAACAAGTCTAGCTCCTTCATCATCTTGCAATAAAACTCATGAAAGCTAAAGAGGCACTCTGGAGTAAACTGGGCTTCCCACGCTTTATAACAAGCAGGTTTCAAAACCATTGCAAGTTCTGTATATTTCCAAAAATATTAATATATAGGCAATATTTTCTATCAAACGATTTTGCTCAGTGACAATAAAGTTCTTTGTCATCATCTTGCGACAGAAGTATGTTTAAATTGATGGATCAAAAATATTATTACAGGCTATACGTTATAATGAACTCTTTGAATAAGTCTGATTAATCTGATCAATTCTCTATTATGCTTTTGTCAATTTAGATATGTGCGAAGAAATAATCCTTGTTTCATTATTAGACATAATCAAGCTCCTCAAACTTGTACAGCACAATGTTTTTCATCTAGTTTAAATGTTCACTTATGCTTTTTCAATCATTAGGGGACAAAAATATCGTGGCACTCAGACTAAGGGGACTTCCCGAAGAGCACACTTTCATGAGTGAAATTTTTTAAAGTTGCCCAACCTAAGATTCTTGGAATTGGATGGTGGGAACTTGACGGGGACTTTAAGAATATCTTCTCCAAGATAAAATGGTTCTCTTGGAGTAATTGCCCTTTGAAGTTAGATGCAAAGAATTGATGTCTCGAGAAATTAGTCGTGCTTGAGCTTCCAGGAAATAACATTACCGAAAATTGGGCTGGATGGGAGACATATCTGGTACGACATCATACAGTGCCGTTTACCTTTTCTAGCATTTGTCTTGCTGACCAAATTGATTCATTTGCCTTTCTTGACTTTTGGTTGATTTTTGTTTTTCTTTTTTTCCCCTAGGTAAGCAAGAAATTGAAAGTTATATGAATCACTCAATGCCCCAACTTAAGAAGGACGCCCGACTTCTCAAAATGCACCAAGTTGAAGAGGTTGGTCCTTCAAGGTGGTAAAAACTCGCTAGTGATCAATGGCTCTCTCTCTAAACTAGTGGTCGATGGCTTCGGTCAAGATTGAAGGGGCTCCAACAACTAAGCGTGTTTGCTTGCCTGGACTAATGGAGACTTGAGGTGTGCAGAAATTGGAATTGATAGGTTTTGTTTCTTAGGAGATTGTTGGAGAAATCTTTCCAGAATATTTTGAAGTTGACAAAACGTTTCTTTCAGTCTAAGTCTGGAGGTTCGGAGACCGTCAGTTTAAAGTCTGAAGACTTTGTACTCTCAAGACTCAAGACTCAAGACTTAAGACCCAAGACTCAAGACTCAAGACTCAAGACTTAAGACTCAAGACTCAAGACTTAAGTCTATTCTCATTGACAGTCTTTCTAATCCAGTGACGAAGGAAATCCAAAGCCGAGGTTTATGGTTGAGGATTCGATCCTATCGTCTGGAATAGATTTTTCGGTTGGATAATCATTTCGGATTCTTTAATTCTTATCTAAGATCGATTGAAGATCCGATGGTCGACGAAATAATCTTGGAATGTTCTATTCTTGGAAACCGAGATCCTGATTGTATGGGCGAACAGGATTGATGGGCTATCATCAGATTCCTTAAATAGCTCGGATGATCTTCTTGATTGATTCCGTCCAACGGGTAGATTGGAGGAATTCCTTTGGTAAGTGCCAACAGCTATGATGGCATAAAGGAGTATAAAAGGAAGACGTTCTAGTTGTTTTAAGAGGGTGATCGATAGAAGAATTCCAGAGTCTGAAGACCCTTGATTGTTAGTTGAGACTGTTCGAGCGAAATTGTATACACTGAGAGTGTTTGTACTTGGTGATACCTTGAGTGAGTGTGGTAGATCATCTACACCGAGAAATCAAGGAAGATCAACACTCGTAACATCTCTTTGTTCATAGTGGAATCCAGCCAATTGGCTGTCGGTCACGAAGAGTGGACGTAGGCTTGAATCGAGCCGAACCACTATAATCCGAGCGTTCAATTCCCTCTTTCCCTTACTCAGTCTCACGATTGGTTTTTAATTATTGCAAATTCTTTAACTGTCTAAAGTATTGTGCGATTATCAAGAAAAATCTTTGTATACCTATTCACCCCCCCTCTAGGTACTCATACTAGCAATATCAATTGGTATCAGAGCTCGTGTTCTTACTTTGTTTGAAGTATTTTACTTCAGAGTAAAAGATCCATGGCTAGTATGCTAGCACCAGGGCTGATGGAAGGGCAAAGCAATACCAGACCTCCCTACTTCGATGGAAAGGATTACAACATCTAGAAGAACAAGATGAAAGCTTTCCTACGATCAAAGGATCCTCTGGAATGGGACGTTGTGGAAAGAGGAATCACTCCTGCTGCTGCATCAATCTCTGAAAGAGGGAAAGACACTATTGAAACCAGCGGAATGGCTCAGGAAGAAATAAACAAGAGACAAGCACTCGATGCAAAAGCAATTTACTCTTTATATTGTGCTTTATCTCCAACTGAATATAACAGAATATCTTCTTGTGTTACAGCAAAAGAAGTATGGGATAGATTACACATCACCTATGAAGGGACAGATCGAGTGAAGGAGACCCGGAATTAACATTCTCCTCGGTCAATATGAAGCCTTCAAAATGAAACCAGGAGAATCTATAAGCGACATGTTTAGTCGTTTTACGGATATTGTCAATGGTCTTGAGAACCAAGGACAAAAAATTTCTGATCCCATGAAGGTGAACAAGCTTCACGTGGACTTTCCAAGGATTGGAATCATATAAAGACTTCAATAAGAGAGACGCAAAGAATCATGCCATTATCTCGTAGACGAGCTGATTGGAACTCTTCGATCTTACGAAGTGGAACGAATTAATGAAGATGAAGATCCAAGAGGTAAGAAATCTATTGCACTAAAATCAAATGATGATTCGATGATGCAGATTCGAAGATGATATGGATGATGAGGAGCTTGCACTCATGATAAGAAGATTCGAGAAAACTAAACGAGAAAAGGCGGAAGGTTCATCCCAAAGAAACAAAGTTTTCGAGACAAACCAAGTCTCGTTGATGATGAGGAACCAAACAAAGATGTAGTTTGCTTCGAATGTAAAAAGAAGGGACACATCGTACCCAACCGTCCTCTTCGAAAAAGAAAAGAGGAAAAGCTGAGAAATCTCGAAAAGCTCTTAAAGCCGAAACCTGGAGCGATACAGAGTGTGAAGAGAGTGATGAGGAATATGCCAACCTGTGTCTGATGGCGCAATCGCACTCGGACTGGATCGACTCGGACGGTGAATTTGAGGTAAGTGATTATAAAATCCCTGTCAAAGTCTCTAAATACATTGATGAATTATGCTTCGTCTTAAGACTTCTCTCAAAAAGATTTCCGAACTTAAAAGGAAAACTCAGTTTTAAAACAAAAGGAAAACATTTTGGAAGAAAAAGTGGAAAGTTGAAACTCGAATGTTTCTACTTTGAAAGAGAATGAAGAAAAACTTTCAAAAGAAAATGCTTTCTTAAAAACTGATTTATCAAATATTTCAAAGAAATTTTCAATAGGGTCGGAAAAACTTGAAAAAGTTCTTTCAGTCCAAAGACCTTACTTCAATAAGTTGGGTCTAGGTATGACAGATGAAACAATTCCTTTGATTGATTTTCCGAAAGTAAAAGAAAGAATTAAGAAAAGACCATCGAGAGAGGCTTACAAAAATCATTTCAAGAAAGTTTTTGTAAAGTCTGTAGGTCGAAATGCTTTAAGGTGTTCAAAGTGTAACAAAGAAGGATCATTTTGAAAAAGAGTGTCCTATGGTTTGGAAGCCTCGTTAAGAGAGTATGGCCCAATAATGCTCATCCTACTAACACCAAAGGACCCAAGAAAATTTGGGTACCAAAGAAAGCTTGAGACTTTATTTTGAATGCGGTCTCGTCAAAAAGAAGGTAAAGTGGTATCTTGACAGCGGATGCTCAAGACACATGACAGAGACTCAAATTGTTTCATAAAGCTTATTCAAGTAAATGGTGGAAAAGTTTCATTTGGAGGAAATAGCAAAGGAAGTATTGTGGGATTCGGAACTGTGAAAATTGGAAATCTCACAATAAGCAATGTCTCTCTAGTGGAAGGACTCAATTACAATCTTCTCAGCATTAGCCAATTGTGTGATACCGGTTTCAAGATCTTCTTTCAAGAAGGCACATGTTGGAATTAGTAAAGATTCGACTCGGTCTTTCATGGGTCGAAGGCATGGAAACATCTACCTCCTTGATGTAAAGCCAAATGAAGAACAATGCTTAATCTCAATTCAAGATGAAGCGGTTCTATGGCACGAAAACTTGGCCATATCAACAAGAAGCAATTAGCCAAAATCTCTTCAAAGCAGCTTGTTCGAGGTCTACCTAAATTGCCATACCAAAAGTCTGACCTATGCACTCCATGCATTCTGGGGAAAGCAGGTAAGAAATTCATTTAAGCAAATAAATCATGTATCTACTAATCATGTACTACAATTTGCTTCATATGGATCTCTTCGGACCAACAAGAACCCAAAGCATTGGAGGTAAGAAATATTGTCTAGTAATTGTAGACGATTACTCTCGCTTTACACCGGGTATATTTTCTTGCAAGTAAATCGAAACCTTTTCGTACTTTGAGAAGTTTGCTAAAAAGGTTCAAAATGAAAAAGGATGTGCTATTTCAAGTATAAGAACGAGATCATGGAAGTGAATTTGAAAATCAAGATTTTACGAAATTCTATGATAAATCTGGTTTTAATCACATGTTTTCCTCTCCGTATACTCCGAGCAAAATGGAGTTGTGGAAAGAAAGAATAGATCTCTTCAAGAAATGGCTAGAACTCTTTTAATTGAAAGTAAAATTTCTTCACGATTTTGGGCTGAAGTTTGTTTCAACTGCATGCTATATTATAAATAGAGTCTTCCTAAGACCTATTCTTGAAAAAACCCCCTACGAATTGTTCAAAGGTAAGAAGCCTATTGTTTCATACTTTCATGTATTTGGTTGCAAATGCTTTATTTTGAAAAATGCAAATGATCGAGTTGGTAAGTTTGAAGAAAGATCAAATGAAGGCATCTTCCTTGGATATTCTACATCAAGCAAAGCCTACGAGTCTATAACAAGAAAAGCCGGTCGTGGAGGAATCAATGAATGTCAAATTCCAAGACTCCACACAAGATGAATCCAGGCCAGATTCAGCATGAAGAGTCCGAATCGCCTAGACCTTCCAAAGTATTCAACTCAAGAAGCATCTCGGACTCGGAAGTCCAACATCAAGATGCTCATGAAGATTCAAATAAAGAAAGAGATCATTAACCAAGCAAATCAACCAAGAATCGGAAACACAAATCCAGTCATCCTAAAGATCTCATTATTGGCGAAATCAATGAAGGAATCCGCACCGATCAAAAAGGCGTGAAGAATCTAGTGCTGTTGCTCTCATCTCGAAATTGAACCAAAAAGCATAGAAGAAGCTTTATCGATGAAAGCTGGATCGAAGCTATGCAAGAAGAGCTCGAGACAGTTCAACATTAATGATGTCGGGAATTGACATCTAAACCAAAAGGTAAAACTGTTATTGGAGCCAAGTGGGTGTTCGAAACAAGATGAACGAAAAGGAAAAGTCGTACGAAATAAAGCAAGACTCGTGGCTAAGGGATACACGCAAGAAGAAGGAATAGACTATGATGAGACTTATGCTCCCGTAGCAAGGTTAGAAGCTATTCGTCTATTACTTGCGTTTGCTTGTTACAAAAATTTCAGGTTATTCCAAATGGACGTCAAAAGTGCTTTCCTAAATGGATTTATCCAAGAGGAAGTTTATGTGGAACAACCGCTGGATTTGAAGACCCAAAGAAGCCGGACTCGGTCTTGATCGAAAAAGGCTCGTATGGTCTAAAGCAAGCACCTCGAGCTTGGTACGACGGACTAAGTAAGTTTTTATTACGTAACGGATTTGTCAAAGGTAAAGTAGATACTACTCGTTCATCAAAAAGGAAAACAAAAGTTTCTTCCTCGTTCAAATATATGTTGATGACATTATTTTTGGATCCTCTAATGAAAGTCTTTGCAAGAAATTTTCTAAGTCTATGCAGGATGAGTTTGAAATGAGTATGATGGGAGAGTTAACATTCTTTCTCGGACTCCAAGTAAATCAAATGAAGGAAGGAACTTTCATCCATCAAGAAAAATATGCGAATGATCTTGTCAAAAGGTTTGGATTGGAAAAGTGCAAAAAGACCGACATACCAATGTCATGTTCTCAGAAGATAGACAAAGATGAAGAAGGGAAGAAAGTAGATCAAAAGCTGTACAGGAGCATGATCGGTTCACTTCTTTATCTTACGCTTCTAGACCGATATTTTGTTGAGTGTTTGCATCTGTGCTAGGTTTCAATCGATCCTAGAGAATCACATCTCATTGCCGTGAAACGTATTATCAAATACGTTGCTTCATCTTCAAGCATCGGTCTTTGGTATCCAAAGAGGGGAGACTTTAATCTTCTAGGATACTCGGATGCGAGATCTTGGCCGGTTCGAGTCGACGGAAGAGCACTTCGGAACTTGTCAACTTTGCTTGGAAATAGAACAGTGTCTTGGTTCTCAAGGAAGCAAAGCACTGTAGCTCTTTCAACGACAGAAGCAGAGTATGTAGCTCTTGGAAGTCTGCTGTTCGCAAATTCTATGGATAAAACAACAGCTACAAGACTTTGGCATTGAAGACTCATGCACGAAATCGAGATGTGACAACACCAAATAGCGATTAATCTCACCAAAAATCCAATCCTTCATTCAAGAGCAAAGCATATTGAGATTCGTCATCACTTCATTAGAGATCATATTCAAAATGGAGAAATCTCGATTCAATTTGTTGATTCAAAGAGTCAACTAGCGGATATATTCACAAAGCCTTTGGAGAAAAATCAATTCGACCTCATCCGCTCAAGACTCAACATTTTGAAGCTTGAAGAAGTTAAAGTCTAGAGACTCACCAACTCTAAGACTCTGAATCCTGAGACTCAATCATTCATGGCTAAAGACTGTAAGTTGCTATTTTAACTAAAAGGTACGAATTCGCGTTTATCTTATCTCGAAAAGGTACGTTCTTTCATTCAGATATAATTCCTGTGAAATTTGAAAATTTTTTTTAAGGAATTAATTTTGGCAGTTATTGATTTTGAAAAGAAGTGTTCGTACACTTTCCTTGTACCGATTAAACTTCTCTTTTCAAATCCGAGGTATATATATATATATATATATATACAGTCATTCTACGCCAAATTTTCAAAACCCTAAAAGGCACTCTCCTCCCGATACTGTTTCTACTCCTTGTTCATCGTTGAGAAAGTGGTCATTTTTCTTGGGAAAAGCAAGTGAAGGAATCCTCCAATAGACAAAGAAAGATGTCGTCTTCGAGGAAATCATCAAGAATCGCAAACAGAGGACCACAGAGAATGGAGAAGGGACCGACTCACTTCGATCTTACTGAGGAAGAAGACTTTTCAAGTCAGCGACAAAGTCCGATTCGCTCTCCTCCACGTCATTCATCGTCTCCTGCCCCACAAGGTGCAAATCTGGAAGAAGACATAATCGAGGATGCTGACCCAGTAAGAGTCCAAAAACCCTCCGTTATCTATAAGCTTTATCGTGCGTTGAAAAGCACTGGTACTTCGTTAAAATATATAGAAGACTTCCTTAAGGACAAAAATTATGGAAATGAGTATCTTTTTCTGAGGAAAATGGAGGAATTGGGAATTGCTCCTAAAGGAAGGGCGGAGGAGGCTCTAGCGAACATTCCCAAGTGATCCTCGTATGCCGGACAAAATCGATTGACGGGAACGATGATGACAAAATGTTCCTTGAATTTAAACCTAGAATGGGTGTGGCAGCAAATGTGAAAGGAAATCGGATGGATTTGTTTAAATCCAAGGATCAGGAAAAAGTGTATTTCAGGCTGTTGAAAAGAGGGGTGATAAACCCTAGAAGTGTCGATTTTGACTTCCTGGATACCATCAACTTGAACTTAAGGGAGAAGTTGAATTTGCTTCAACTAGAGACTTTTTGCTCTGACTCTACAGACGGGTATGCTCAACTGACCGCTTATTTCTATTCAAATCTTAGCTTCTTGGATGCGAATAGAATTTCTTTCAGTGTTCGAGATCAAGTCTACGTGGTAGATGTGAATATGTTGGCGGATATTGTTGGAGTTGAACGGGGACGCTATCTCCCAATCAAAGTCTCACCAGCTCGTACTACTCTGGATCTTGTCAAAGATAGGGACGTAGAGAAGAAAATTGTCTATTCCAGGATGAATGCCATCAACATTGTGCTTCATAAAATCGTGATCAACTGTCTCAGACCGAAGTCTACGTCAAAGACTTCTGTGTCTCTTTCTGAAGCAAAGTTGATGTATGCGATCAACTCAGGACGGAAGTTTTCTCTCCCGCACACTATTCTCTTCCATATGTATAGAGCAGTGTCAAAAGACAAAGGACAATTGCCTTATCCTGGTCTGGTGACCAAGATCTTCAGACATCTGAACATTGAACTGCCACATACTTTTTGTGCTCGACCGTGTGATAAGATGGTGGTAGGGTTGAAAATGTTAATGAAGATGCGTTTGCAAGATCTCTCCAAGGCAATGGAGAAATTCAAAGTGAAATCTCCGATCCGATGCCGTGCTTCAAAAGGAAAGGAAAGAAGGCCATTGGTGCCCCTTCGAAAAAGAGAAAAAGAACTCTCATCCTTGAGGATGAAGATGAAGATGAAGATGATGAAGATCCCAATATCCAAGCACTGACAAGAACCAGACGTTCTGTGTCTCATCCGACAGAACTTCAGCAGAACAGAGAAGAAGAAAAGCAGAACAGAGGAGATGAAGAACAGAGAGAGAAGGAGAAAGAAGTCGAAGAAGAAGAAGGAGAAGGAGAAAAAGAAAAGTCTGCTGACAAATCTGGAGAGAAGGAAGATCAAGAGCATGATCATCACTCTTCCCCTTTCGATGTCCTAGAGACAGGGGGAGTTAGCGAGCAAGAGAGGTCTACACCTCATACTGCTGTCAGTGAAGATCTAAGACAATCTCTAGAAGACCCAAAGAAGTTCGGGTCTCTCAATTGCACGAAGAAGGTGATGCATCGATTCCAAATCTGCGGACCATTCAAAAGCGCCATCGTACGCATACACATCATCGAGAAAGTCAATGCCGGTACACGAGACGGATGATTCGCAGATTTTCGTAGCATCATGAATATTCTTATGGAAATGCGTAGCGAGATATATGTTATGGACTGTGAAATCCAAGCTTTGAAGAGCGCTGGACAAGCATCTTTAGTCTCTCTGGAGGATAAATTCAAAGACCTAGCTCTGCAACTTCAAGCCAATGCCAAGGGAGAAGAGGTAGCTCATCTGAGAGAAGACTGAAGAAGCTCGAAGGAGTAGTCCAGTCCATTGGGGATTTCCAGATCGTGCGCATTCCCAAGCAGACATGAATCCTTTCTCACCCTTTTCAATGCTGACAAAAAGGGGGAGAACCAAAATTTGAACCATTTAAAACTTTGCCTTTTGTGGTTATGTTTATTTTTTGAGTATGACTTGAGAACTTGAACTTGGGTGTGAATTTGAGAATTTGACTGAATTGGTTGTGGATTATGATGCTTGACTGATTGCATTTATTCAAGTGTTGTTATATGGTGTTTCTCATGAAAGACTAACCAATTTTCTGTGGATGCGTAGTCGGTTGTTTTATTAATCTTTATGAGTTAGCCATATTGCTTGAGAAATGTTTTGCGGGTCAAAGTTGTTCAAATCTTCAAGAAAGTTTTGTCACCATCAAAAAGGGGGAGATTGTTGGAGAAATCTTTCCGAGAATATTTTGAAGTTGACAAAACGTTTCTTTCGATCTAAGTCGGGAGGTTCGGAGACCGTCGCTTTAAAGTCGAAGACTTTGTACTCTCAAGACTCAAGACTCAAGACTTAAGACCCAAGACTCAAGACTCAAGACTCAAGACTTAAGACTCAAGACTCAAGACTTAAGTCTATTCTCACCGATGCTCTTTCTAATCCAAAGTGACGAAGGAAATCCAAAGCCGAGGTTTATGGTTGAGGATTCGATCCTATCGTCGGAATAGATTTTTTGGTTGGATAATCATTTCGGATTCTTTAATTCTTATCTAAGATCGATTGAAGATCCGATGGTCGACGAAATAATCTTGGAATGTTCTATTCTTGGAAACCGAGATCCCGATTGTATGGGCGAACGGATTGATGGGCTATCATCAGATTCCTTAAATAGCTCGGATGATCTTCTTGATTGATTCCGTCCAACGGGTAGATTGGAGGAATTCCTTTGGTAAGTGCCAACGGCTATGATGGCATAAATGAGTATAAAAGGAAGACATTCTAGTTGTTTTAAGAGGGTGATCGATAGAAGAATTCCAGAGTCTGAAGACCCTTGATTGTTAGTTGAGACTGTTCGAGCGAAATTGTATACACTGAGAGTGTTTGTACTTGGTGATACCTTGAGTGAGTGTGGTAGATCATCTACACCGAGAAATCAAGGAAGATCAACACTGTAACATCTCTTTGTTCATAGTGGAATCCAGCCAATTGGCTGTCAGTGCAGAAGAGTGGACGTAGGCTTGAATCAAGCCGAACCACTATAATCCGAGCGTTCAATTCTCTCTTTCCCTTACTCGGTCTCACGATTGGTTTTTAATTATTGCAAATTCTTTAACTGTCTAAAGTATTGTGCGATTATCAAGAAAAATCTTTGTATACCTATTCACCCCCCCTCTAGGTACTCATACTAGCAATATCAGAGATGCAGTTCCTTAGAGGTTGCTTAATCTATCAGAACCAAAGAAGTTGCGGTAATTGAATCTTGCACATTGTCCGCTGCAGAATTTGCTCTATCTACGTTTTCCAGACGCGTCATTGACGGTTGAAGGATGAGGGATTCTTTTGCCTTTTGATGGCGATAACAAAGAGTGGAGGAAAACTCGGTCACAGTGTGGGCAATGTCGACAGCCAACTCTGGAAAGAAAGGGTTACGTGATATCCTATGGCGGTTGGTAAAGTTTTCTTTGGTTTCTTTTTCCCCTATATTTTTGTTTTCTCTTCTTTTTCCTGTGCACTTTTCTATATTTTCCTTTTATAAATATTCAGTTTGTAGCATGCACGTATGTTCCCCTTAAGTTTAACTATAATTAAAGCACCAATCTCTTTTACAATGTTCGTGAATTTCTAAAGAAAGACCTTATTCATGATCCGGGGATTAATATTTATGTTGTTGTACTATATTGTGGTTCGTGAATTGAATGATGTATGTAGAAGTACTACTTAATGGAATAATGGTCGTTCAACAAAAATGCTTAGGGGGCTTTGTGTTTGCTAAGACAAATGGATACAATTACTCAGGGCAACGATATTTTCAGTTTAATAATAGGTTCTACCACGCTCTAAGAATCCATTTATTTTAAGAAAAATAAACGATTTGAAAACTATTTTTTCAAAATATAGCTGTCTGTCTTGTTTACGAAAATAAAGGAACAATTTTTTTTTTTAACCATCCTCGAAGATATTTAAATATAAATTATTATTGGCAATAAAAATAATTCTCATTAACTAATTATTTTAAGTGACACAAATGGTTATTTAAAAATATATTTTTTCCCAGCTTAAGATCTAGAAAATTTTCTTTCGTGACAATAGTAACTTCTACCATAACTATTTTATAACTTAATATGTAACGTAGGCGGGTAACAGTGGTGGAAATAGTTATAAGGCTGTGGAAATATCATTAGCCTTGTGTATGGTGATTAATTTAGTCAGTCATGTATGTAGTGGAACAGAGAGGAAGGTCTTGGAAAGAAGACAGGGTCATAAAATTCTTATTTGTGGAAGCACGAGAGATAATTGCTGGAGTAAATTATAAGCTAAAACTTCGTTTGGCAATATATTAAAAACTTGTTGGAATTTACTGATGAAAATTATTACAGAATTATTTCTGTTTGTCATATAAAGTAGTTAAAAATTCAAGGTGGCGATAGATTGGTTTAATGCAACGAAATTTTCTTGATCTTCGTTGTAATTATGTCCGATGGTTATTACAACTATTAATTGGGCTATTCGCCTTATACTGAATAATTATCCAGTAAATTAGTGATCAATGGAAACTATAATGTCAGTAAACTAGCCAATGTTCTCGAGGCCACTAAAGATCAATTCCCCAAATCACTAAAATTTGAACTTTCTGTGTCGTTGAAAAGCGAGAATTTTCTTCCGTGCATTGTCGTCTACAAGTCGTCTGAAACTAAAAGTCAATCACTATACAGTGCAAAGAAACTACTCTTGCACCTTTTATCACGTGCCTATATCGACTTGTTCATGGCCATATTTCAGGATATAACATGCTCTATCGATGATTCTTTGGGAACAGACGCTCGCCGTTGTTGAGTTGCAGTAAGCAAGTCATTTCTCTCCTTGCATCTACAACACATATATTCACGCTCATGGAAACAGTCGTCGATGTTAATTAAGGATTCAAAAGAGAAAACAAAAACATGGTTCTACTCAAAAGGTTGTCCTTATTATATGCTGTGTTTGTAAGTGGCTCCAATATTGCAGGTGTTGGGATACTCGTGTGAGTTCTTTCTCGAAGAGTTATGTGAGTTATGAAAGTAAACGATTGAACAATAAAATAGACAAAACAACAAAATAAATCGAACACCAGATTTATATTATTTGATTGTAGTGACTTAAGTCCACGGAAAAAGTAGCAAAGAATTCTAAAATAGATAAAGCGATGTAATGGAAATTATAATCACATCCAAATCACTTGAACACTCTCAATATTTCTCAAGCCCAATTATATCCAATAACTCATGTAATATTTAGCCTCATAATTCCTCGAAAAATAGTCTCTCAATGTCACAACGGAATTATGCAATTCAATTTTCTTCACATCAACAACGGCACATTATACAAACCCTTGAGAATTGATATATAAGCCACCGCCAGAAGAAAGTAAATTTTGCATCGGTTAAAAAGTCTACACCGAGCTGGAAAAAAGAAACAAGTCTAGCTGTTGACACCTAAATTTTCGGGTTAATTTTTGCTAAATAAAAAATAAAAAAATAAAAAAATCATAATCACATGGCATATAGTTTAGGAAAATTTTATTTTTTGTTTTTTGTTATATTTTGTTAAGATTTTTCATATTTAGGTAATATACACTGGGAGATGCATTTTGGCGCAAAAGGGGAATTTTTTTGATCGGATATGCAAAAAATATTGCGCAGGGTGAAATGATATATTCAATGGAATTTTACATGAACAAAATTGGCAATGAAATATACCGCAAAGATACATTCTTTTGGGTGTATAAAAGACTTGCGTACGGGTGGGAAAGGGGGTTCTTTTCCGTCGGTAAAAAAGAGAGAATAAGGTGAAAAGTGAGTGGAGAGAGGAAAAGTAAAAAAAGAGAAAAAAAAAAGTAGCCGAAACCCTAATCGGCTACTGTTCATCTTCCTCGAAGAGCAGCCAGCGCCGCTGCTGCTCACCGCCGTCGGCCTCCGTCCGCAAGCGCTTGCGCCAGTCCGCCCGAAGCCGCGACGCTGCCCCTTGTCTGAGCCGCCCTCCTCCGCGCCGTCGCAATCGCCAGTCTCCGTCCGCACGACATGCGTCGCCCCGACGTCGAGCCTTGCTTTGCGTCGCCCATCCCAGATCCGCTCGTGGAGCCATTGCCGCTGCAGATCTGTGGTCCAGACGTCGGGATCTCTCCGCCTGCAGGTTCGAAGCCTCGGCGCGGTTGTCCCGACGCCACCGTGCCGCCTCGATCGCCGATTGACGGAGCTTGCGCCACGATCCGACGTTGCAGCAACCCAGACGCCCGCGAAGCCCGCTCTCGGTGCCGTGACGCCGCCGCGCCGATCCCCGAAGCCCCTGTTGTTGTGCCACCGTCGCGCCGCTCCCGGTGCCCCCGCCGGAACCCTAGCCGGAGATTTCCCCTCGCCGGACCCACCAGCTTTATTTTTTTTTCTCTTTTTCTTTTTCAGGAAAAAAGAAAAGAAAAAAAAAAGAGAAAAGTAAAAGAAAATTTAGGTATTTTCTTTATCTTATTTTTGTTTTATTATTTTTGCTATTTTATTTTGTCTTTTTAGTGTAATTATTCCTTTAATGTGAAATTGAAATTTCATGATATGAAATTGCCTTGGAATTAGTGATTGTCAGTTTGATTTTCAAGCTTGAAATCTGACTCGCGATTACTTAAAAAAAATTGCCAATCCGATCTCCCGCTCGAGATCCGATTCGTGATTTATGTGAAATTGGCCAACCCGATCTCATGCTTGAGATATGGTTCGTCGATTTGGGTATCAATATGGCTTGATTTGCTGTGGTGTTACTTAAATTAGCTTTCTTTTAAAAAAAAATCAAAAAAATGTAGTTTTAGGGTTTGCATGTTCATAATAGGTATTTTATTTCGAATTTTCAAAATATAAAAAAGAATCAAATCAATTAATTTAGGTTTAGTTTTTTTAACTTGGATTGCATGTTTAATTATTTGGCAATTATTAATTTCGAAATTTAAAAAAAGGGAAAAAGGGAAAAACACAAAAAAAAAAAAAAAAGTCATTATGCATGTGTCATGTAAAATTAGGGCATCTTTTGCACGTCATAGCATATTAGGATAAAATTGCATTTAGTTTAATTTTAGATGATGTTTTTCTCAATTTACCATAGGTTTAGGTATTTTATTAGATATATTGCATTTTAGGATTATTTAGGTTAAGATAATATTTTAGTTTAAATTAGGATATGGCTCAACATAATTCCTAATATAAATCAAATAGAATCTTAATCTACTTAGGTAATTTTCACATTTTATTTAATTTCGAATTTCATGAAAAATACGAAAAATGTCATGGGTTAAATTAGTTTTATTATTTATGATGAAATGCATTCTTTTAGGAAAAATAAAAAAAATTCATATGCACGTCATTAGGGTTAGATTCATTGAGATGCATGTCATTTAGTATTTTTGCTAGTTCCATTTAATTAGAAATTACATGTCATTGGAATTAAGTCATTTAGTTAATATTGCATTGCATATTGCATGATTTTCATTAAAAAGTGAAAGCAAAAAAAGAAATCGCGTGTTAATTAGAAACCATATCTAGGATTATTGATGTGGATTTTAATTTAACATTGCATATGCTTTCATTGCTTTGAGGTAAGTTTTTGCAATTTATTTATTGTTTATTTGGATGTTAAATTGGTGGATTGTGCACCCGTATGACCACCTCACATGTTAGGGAAATATATTTAAAATCAATCAAAACTGCTTGCCAAACATTTTTCAAAATAAAAAGAAAGGTACAAAAAGGGCGTTAGAGAATTCTAGCGTAACTAAGTCCCCGTACCCATAATCTCTGGTTCATAGGAGTAAAATAATTCTCCCGTTATTTTACTTGGGTTTCTAATCGACCCACAAAAAATAGATTAATGGCGACTCCCAATTAAAAAATTTGCATGTTAAGAACTTGAACCGAAAGTTGCGAATTGGTATGGGCTTGGGAAAGCCCGAGTTAAGTCTAGGCTTAATAATCCATTAGCCAAAACCCTAGGTGGTTCACATGCCGAAAAAATTGGTCGCGACAGCTTGGCGACTCCGCTGGGGACTTGAGTTAAAACTCTTAATGGACTTAGGCCAATTTTTCTTTTCTTTTGAATTTTTTTTTGTTTGGCAGCAAGGATCCCAGGTACGTCTCTAACATTTAAGGTGTTAAATGTTTTTGCAGGATGTGAGGTATAAGGGGAAGTGTTTGCTAACCTTTGTTTTGTAGGGAGGTGTAGGAATGTATAGTTTATTTTCATTTATGAAGTGTTGCTTGATATAAAATGTTGTGCATGCCTTGCATCTAGCACTACACTATTGCACACACAACCCGCCGCCGACACTTGGCCGCATTAGGATCATCTAGGATGGTATTGAGATGTTTGCTACTCCGACCGCATGCTCACAGTACGAGTCGCCCATCTCAATCCCGAAATTTCTTTCATGGTGTCAAGAGTACCCACCTCGGTCCGCATGCTCGCGACCCGGGTCGGCTCTTTGACCAAGCCGGAGTCATGAGGACCCGACATAGTCCACAAGCTCGTGGCTAGTCCGATCATTCTTGTGGCTCCACCTTGATAAGCCTTATAGATTAGAAATCGAGCCACTTACCATACGCATGTCTATGTGATTGCCCATCATTGGTAAAGTAAGTTCTCTAAATTTTTGGCCCTTGCAATTTACTTACTTTATCGCATTATTTTGTCGGTCCATGGCATTAGGATTGTCCTGAGTCTTGATCAATATACAATGGGGACACCGGACATTCGAATTATTTTCCCTCCAAGGGAAGAGCTTAGCACTTGGTGGGACAAGTTAGATCAAGATGGCCATTAGTTTGTAGAGTCACATATTGGTCGACTGCTTCCACTGCTGCGTATCAACATCCATGTCGGCCTCGTCCAAGCACTCGCTCACTGTTGGTGCCCCGAGACCTCTACCTTTATCTTCAACGGTAAGTATGAGCTCACTCCCACCTTGCAAGAGTATAGCATTGCCATAGGAGAGTCCTCAAGAGCTGAATTGATTAGTCCGCCTATCGGAATAGATCCTGTTATGACCTTATCTAATTTTCTGAGAATTAAGGAAGACGATTTAAGAAAGGTTTTAAAGGCTAACCGCAATGCGTGTCCTTTATCTTTTCTGAAACAATGTTTTGAGAAAGGCACTTCATCTCAAATGCGTAGGGTTTTCCTTTTGGCTTTCTTTGGGTTTATATTTTTCCCTTACTACAAGAATGCTATTAACCCTTTGATCGCTCAATTAGTTAAACAAGTATTGGAAGGAAAGAATTTTGTAAACACCGTTCTAACTGAAACTTTCCTTTCCCTCACTCAATTTAAAGGAGGTGGTGATAAGACTTTCCATTCCCCTCCTGAACTTTTGCAAATTTGGTTTCTTTCACATATAAAAGGGTTTGGTGGTCTAATGACTATATATGATGTTAGTAATTCCAATCACTCTATTATGAGATTTGAGAACAACCAAAAACATGCACCAGATTATGATTATTCTAGATGGCTAGCTTTCATGAAAAAACCAACTTCCAAGGGTTTCCTATGGCATGCTAAATGGTTCCAAGTTCGGGTAGCGAGACTCTCGTGTGGAGGAGTTGGCCCAATCCCTCTATTGATATTCACTGGAGCATTGGAGTACTATCCGACTAGAGTGACTCGTCAGTATCAAGTCGTGCAGGAGCTTCCCCCAGCGTTACAAGCAGAGCCATTCCAAGTCATTTTTGTTGATGGAAGCCAAGGCCATGAAGATTCCATTCTCACTATCAAGTCGATGTGGGACATGTGCCGTCCACGAAAACTCAAATGGCCTGAGGAGGAGTTGGAAGGCAAGGAAATGAAGTATTATGCCTCGATTAAGTATATCCAACAACACAAGATTCCCGAGGAGCTGCTTCCAAAGATACCGGAGGTGCCGTTGAAGATCACCAATCGTGCTAAGAATAAACGCCTCAAAAGAGTTGCTGAAAAAGCTCAAGAGGAGAATAAACGATTGCGCCGAATGGTGTCCCGAATGTATATTGATCAAGCCAAATGAAGTGCTTGAATCAATCTTGCTATTTTCATTTTTAGATTAATGTTTGGGGAGTTGGGGTCATTTACTTTCCTAGTTCAGGACATATCGAATTTCTAGGCTTGTCAAAAGCTCCATTGATGAATAAAATTTCTAGAGTATTGCCATGGATCGGTGTATTTTCATATGAGATACTTATTCGTGTTCATTTCTTAAAATTTAGGTGATAACGGATCCTCCACGCTCTCCTATTATCACGCGATTAAGAGCAAGAATGGCTGAGCAAACCGAAGTACGTGATCGTGTCTCCGCTATGGAGGGCCAACTCCAACAGTTAGCTGCCTCCATGGGGCTTATAACAGCTCAACTTCAATCCCTCCAAGTGAATTCGGCTCCTGTACCCACTCTCCCTGAGACAGCCGTCCCGAAGCCGGCAAACAAGGCCCAAATGGGTGAGGATGACATGCCCGGGCTGGAAGATGATCCATTCCCAATCAATGTGGAAAAGGCTAAGCTTGTCAACATCCCTAAGACGGAGCAGGATGAACGCTTTGCGAAATTGGAAGAAAAGTTGAAACAACTGCAGGAGTCATAGAGTTCACTCTCGTTCGACTTGTCCGTGTACGAGAAAGTCAGGATGCCAAAGAAGTTCAAAATGCCAGATTTTGAGAAATACGATGGTACTTCTTGCCCAAAAGCTCATCTTCAGATGTACCATGTCCGCATGGCCCAATATGTCAAGAACGAGCCTCTCATGATCCAATCATTCCATGCAAGTTTGACTAGGCCTGCACTGAATTGGTATGTCATGAAGAATATGAACCTTCTCAACATTTGGAATGAAGTGGCTGACGCATTTCTCAAGCAATACAAGTTCAATATGGACATTGCACCTTCCCGAGAGGATCTTGAGAGGATGGAGAAAAAGAAGAGCGAGTCGTTCAAAGAGTATGCCGTGAGATGGCGAAATCTGGCAGCTCAAATCACCCTCAAGCCTACTAACAAGGAGCTGATGAAGTTGTTTATCAAAACTCTCCCATCCGAGTTCCGTATACGGATGGCCAGCACGTACGTTGAAAACTTCAATCAGCTTATTCCTGTGGGGGAACAAATCGAGATGGGGATAAGGGAATGCTGGTTTACTGAGCCATCGAGTAGAAGATTCTTTGCCAAGAAGGATAAAGAGCCTGCTAAAGATGTGAATATGGCTTATAGCCAAGAAAGTACCAATCGTGCCCCGACTATCCAGATGAATCAAAGGCAACAAGCTGCCCAAGCAAGAAGACAGTTTACCCCTCTCCCTGGATCTCCATCCCAAGTGTTGGCAATCCTAAGAAAGAGAGATTTGCTTACTAATGAGCCGAAGCGTCCTAATCGTGAAAGCATCCGAGGCTACGACCCAATGAAGAAGTGTGATTACCATAGCAGCGAATTGGGGGCATTCAACTGATGAATGTTTCACTCTCAAGCATAAGATCCAAGACCTCCTGGACACGAAAGCCTTCTCATTTCAAACTGCTCGGCCAAACGTCCAGAAGAATCCACTACCAGAGCATGAGGGTACGGTCAATGTTATTCTGGATCCAGACGTTGAAGTCAAATCGAGTTACCACTCATTGGGGTTGGTGTCCACCATACATGCACCTCGAGACTCACCACCCACTCCTGAAGTTTCAAATATTTCCCTTATGATGGGAAGGGTGATGATTGGGAATGGTTTTGTTCCTGGTAGTGGCCTTGAAAGAAATGGTCAGAGTATTCAAAGTCCCAATGAAGTCCCTCAGAGGTCCCGTGTTGCTGGATTAGGGTACCGTGGAAGAGGTGGGGAAAGTTCGGGAGGACGAAGACATGAAAGGCGGAACCCGCCACCTAACCACGAGCGAGGAAGGCGAAACCCATTACCCCCAAACATTCGCGAGACATTCCCTGGTCCTCCCATAATGATGCAGGACGAAGCAGAAATAATAGACACCCTGGGGTAGCCAAGCAGAAAATTCAACTATCTGGTGAATTATTTAGCTCCTCCCAATTTCTACATTGATCCCCACGACATTGTCCTAGATGGATGGGGTGGCATGGATGATCCGACATCCCCGGAGACGGAAAACCCTGAAGATGCATTGGAAGGAATCTCTAGTCTCTTTGATGATGTCTTCATAGGGACCATTGACGAAGGACTTCAGGAGAAGATGGGCTCTAGCCCACAAGAGTAACTCATTTATCACTTTCTCACATTCCCTTGCGCGGGAATTTTTATCGCTTTCTAAGGCTTGTTTTTGATTTCTTCCTTTTCGCTTTCTTTTTAGGGCTTGAAAATTGCATTTCCATTCAATAAATGTAATTGATTGATGAATATCAATAAAATTACAAGTTTTATTTTGAGGGCATGATGAGGTATACCAAACCAGCCCGGTCATGATATCCAACCAACAATAAAAAGAAAATATCATCCTTGGAGAAATTCTGAGGCCTGGGCTTCATCATGCTTCCTCGTGTCAAAATACTTCAAAAAAAAAAAATACTCTTCCAATTGCTTTAAAAAAAAAATTCTTCAAAAAAATCTTTCAAAAAAAAAAAAGATTTACCCCGTTTGTCTTTTTGACCCATCTACATTCTGTTTCAGAGACAGTCTTATAGCATGCAAAGGTATGAAGATGATCCAATCCAATTCCAGATTCTGGGGGGCAAGTTTGCTCCAAATTGCAGCCGCTCATATGTGGTGAAGAAGGTACTTCCTGGAAATGCCTTGATCCAAGTAGAGATGGGTGGTCGTGAGTTTTCCACTCCAATTAATGCCGATGTTGTCAAGAAATGTTATCCATGATAGAATTTGCCATGTCATCTCTTGAATTGCAAGTATTTTTGTGACTAATAAAGTGCCTCAATGAGCTGAATTGTTCAAATTTGTCATAAATCTTGCATTTTTCTTCCTTGATGAATTGTGTGAGATAAATTGAATGTGTCGAATGAGATACCTAGGAATGATGAAAGGCAAGCCTTGTCCCATACATTATCCCATACACTAATCCTTGATGAGTCGTATGGAGGAGTTCCATGCCCACAAGGAAGAGGGTGATCTTGCAAAGGGTACACTAACCAAGGCGACGAGAGGCAGTTTCTTCTTCTACCCGAAACACTACGGGTATACCCATTGTTTAGCCCTTCGAGCCCACACACATGAAGAATTTTTAAATCATCCCTGTCAATGATCATCCCACGCTGAGACAAAGTTTGAAATGAATGATAGGAATTTTCTTACTCACACTTGTATCAATCTTTGAGTATTGCTTTCGCGTTGTAACTCGTATGATAGTTTAAAGTGCCTTAGGATGATGAAGAGCAGTCATTTCTCTATCCTACATACTTTTATCCATTGCATAGCCCACTTGAGCCTATGAATTCATTTCATATTAAACCCAGTTGGTGATCATCCCCCACACTAGGGCAAGACAAAAACACTCAAGTAGCATGAACTAGAATGCTGACAAAAATGGAGATTTTGTTCAAAAAATACAAAAATGGGGCATGAAAAAGCAGTGTGCCTGGTAAAAGTAAGGCCGATGCCCAAAAGAAAAGAAAAGAAAAACTTAAATGCTGTTGCAATCAATGAATGCAAAAAAAAAAAAAAATCTCCGACAATGGAGAAGGAAAGTGGTGGAAATGTCAAGATGATCACCAACTTTGACCCTCTAAACACTTTTTGAGCCTAATGATCCTTTCATTTCACAACCCATGAACCAAGCCTACGTTACGTCCCTTGCAAAGTCTCTTCAGATTAGGGCACTTGAATTAACGTAAGAGTTCATATGCTTGAAAGCATCGCTTGAAGAAGTGCGAATAAGATAATTACTGCCTCATTTCATATGTTTCTTGACTTGAAAATCCCAAGACAGTTATAAAATGTCATTTTTCAAATAGCCCCGGCTTAAAGAGTCCCCTTTATTAAGCCGTTGACCAAACCCACATTACGGTCCCTCTTAAAGACCTCTCAGATTGGTGAGATCGTACCACTTGCGAGATTGCTCAGACCCTTGTTTGGCATGACGATGGTGAGATAGAGTGATTGACAAAATCCTGCATTAAAGGTCAGGATGAAATTGCCATTTTAATGAGGATGAGAGAAAAGTCCTTTCAGACCAAAGGATCCCTCATTTGACACATTCATGACACTCATGTGTTCAGTATGGAAATTAGGTCATCATGAACCTCCATTAAATTGATGCATGTTTATGATTACCAATGCATGTTGTCTCTCCTACAACCATGTTTTGTAGGAGACGTATCCTCGAAGATCGGAGATATTACCAGGTAAGTATATCTCTATCCATACCTTGAATATTTGTCATTGCACAGGTATTCCCTTTTAAGCATACCGACACTCAATTAAGTTGTCTCCCAAAGATTTTTCCTCCAGATTCAATCTGATTAAGGCGACTGAAGAATGGTTCGGGTCCTGGTCGGATGATTTCTGTCGCAAGGCTGGGTGACCGAAGAATGGTTCGGGTCCTAGCCAAGCAAAACCTCAGTCTAGGTGACCGTAGAATGGTATGGGTCCTAAACAACATTTATTGCTCTAACAGAATGGTACGGATCTTGGAAAAGAATGGTAGAATGGTACGGGTCCCGGAAAAATAATTTTCTTCGTCGGCGACCATAGAATGGTATGGGTCCTCAACAACACCTATTCCTTATTCACCGAAATGGTACGATGGTACGGGTCTTGGGAAAATCCTCATTTAGGCGACAATCGTTGGTTACGAAACCTTTATGCCATATTGGGCGACCGTAGAATGGTATCCGGGTCCCGAGAAAGCAGCTCCTTTACAACTAAGCCTATGCGGGCGATTTTCGTAGAATGGTACGGGTCCTAGGAAAGCAGCATCTTCACAAAGTCACGTTACTATTCTAGGCGACCGTAGAATGGTACGGGTCCTGGACAGGTAACACTCACTACCTCGAATTACTTTATCCTCCTCGAAGGTAAGTTATCCCAAGTAGGTTCATCTATCATTTGCATTAGCATTTCCATGCATCATACAAATTGCATTAAAACATGGAATTCATATTCTAACAAAAAAAATCATTCATAGCATGAGCATGACCAAAATTTAGGTCTCAATTTGTCTTTGAAGGCAACCTCTGCGAGCTCATCTTCAAAGAGGGGCAGCTGTTAACACCTAAATTTTTGCATTAATTTTTAGCTAAATAAAAAATAAAAAAAATAAAAAAATCATAATCACATGGCATATAGTTTAGGAAAATTTTATTTTTTTTGTTTTTTGTTATATTTTGTTAAGATTTTTCATATTTAGGTAATATACACTTGGAGATGCATTTTGGCACAAAAGGGAATTTTTTTGATCGGATATGCGAAAAATATTGCGAGGGTGAAATGATATATTCAATGGAATTTTACATGAACAAAATTGGCAATGAAATATACCGCAAAGATATATTCTTTTGGGTGTATAAAAGACTTGCGTATGGTGGGAAAAGGGGGTTCTTTTCCGTCGGTAAAAAAGAGAGAATAAGGTGAAAAGTGAGTGGAGAGAGGAAAAGTAAAAAAGAGAAAAAAAAAAGAAAAAAAAAGTAGCCGAAACCCTAATCGGCAACTGTTCATCTTCCTCGAAGAGCAGCCGGCGCAGCTGTTGCTCACCGCTGCCGGCCTCCGTCCGTGAGCGCTTGCGCCAGTCAACCCGAAGCCGCGACGCCGCCTCTTGTCTGAGCCGCCCTCCTCCGCGCCATCGCAGCCGCTAGTCTCCGTCTGCATGACATGTGCCGCCCCGACGTCGAGCCCACCGCTTTGAAGCGCCGTCCCTATCCGCATCGTGGAGCCACTACCGCCCTAATCGCGGATCGACGGGCCCGTCCCACCGGCGCCCGCGGCCTCCTGCTGCCTCATGTCCTAGTGCCCATCGCGCACCTCTTCCCGAGATCCGACGCGCCGGATGCCGCCCTCCGATCGCCTTGATTGTGCGGAGCCCTCGCCACGATCCGACGTTGCAGCAACCTAGACGCAATCCGACGCCCGCTCCCGTTGCCGTGATGCCGCCGCGCCGATCCCCGACTCCCCTTGCCGTGAGACCTCCGCCGCTGCTCGATCCCCGACATCCCCCGCCGTGCCGCCATCGCCCCGCTCCGGTGCCCTCGCCGGAACCCTAGCCGGAGATTTCCCCTCGCCGGACCCACTAGCTTTATTTTTTCACTTTTTCTTTTTTAGGAAAAAAAAAAAGAAAAAAAGAGAGAAAAGTAAAAGAAAATTTAGGTATTTTTCTTTATCTTATTTTTGTTTTATTATTTTTGCTATTTTATTTTGTCTTTTTTTAGTGTAATTATTCCTTTAATGTGAAATTGGAATTCCATGATATGAAATTGCCTTGGAATTAGTGATTGTTAGTCGATTTTCAAGCTCGAAATCCGACTTGCAATTACTTAAAAAAAATTGCCAATCCGATCTCCCGCTCGAGATCCGATTCGTGATTTATGTGAAATTGGCCAACCCATCTCATGCGTGAGATATGGTTCGTCGTTTTGGGTATCAATGTGGCTTGATTTGCTGTGGTGTTACTTAAATTAACTTTCTTTAAAAAAAAAAAATCAAAAAAATTTAGTTTTAGAGTTTGCATGTTCATAATAGGTATTTTATTTCGAATTTTCAAAATATAAAAAAGAATCAAATCAATTAATTTAGGTTTAGCTTTTTTAACTTGGATTGCATGTTTAATTATTTGGCAATTATAAATTTCGAAATTTAAAAAAAAAAAGGAAAAAAAAAAGAGTCATCATGCATGTGTCATGTAAAATTAGGGCATCTTTTGCACGTCATAGCATATTAGGATAAAATTGCATTTAGTTTAATTTTAGATGATGTTTTTCTAATTTACCATAGGTTTAGGTATTTTATTAGATATATTGCATTTTAGGATTATTTAGGTTAAGATAATATTTTAGTTTAAATTAGGATATGGCTCAACATAATTCCTAATATAAATCAAATAGGATCTTAATCTACTTAGGTAATTTTCACATTTTATTTAATTTCGAATTTCATGAAAAATATGAAAAATGTCATGGGTTAAATTAGTTTTATTATTTATGATGAAATGCATTCTTTTAGGAAAAAGAAAAAAATCATATGCACGTCATTAGGGTTAGATTCATTGAGATGCATGTCATTTAGTATTTTTGCTAGGCCCATTTAATTAGAAATTACATGTCATTGGAATTAGGTCATTTAGTTAATATTGCATTGCATATTGCATGATTTTCATTAAAAAGTGAAAGTAAAAAAAAAGAAATTGCATGTTAATTAGAAACCATATCTAGGATTATTGATGTGGATTTTAATTTAACATTGCGATGCTTTCATTGCTTTGAGGTAAGTTTTTGCAATTTATTTATTGTTTATTTGGATGTTAAATTGGTGGATTGTGCACCCGTATGACCACCTCACATGTTAGGGAAATAGATTTAAAATCAATCAAAACTGCTTGCCAAACATTTTTCAAAATAAAAAGAAAGGTACTGAAAGGGCGTTAGAGAATTCTAGCGTAACCAAATCCCCGTACCCATAATCTCTGATTCGTAGGAGTAAAATAATTCTCTCGTTATTTTACTTGGGTTTCTAATCGACCCACAAAAAATAGATTAGTGGCGACTCCCAATTAAAAAATTTGCATGTTAAGAACTTGAACCGAAAGTCGCGAATTGGTATGGGCTTGGGAAAGCCCGAGTTAAGTCTAGGCTTAACAATCCATTAGCCAAAACCCTAGGTGGTTCACACCCCGAAAAAATTGGTCGCGACACTAACTGGACTTTCCTTTTTCATTGTTTTGCTTGTTTAAGTTTTAACCAAAGCTGCAAACTTCTCCAAATCAATGACAATCCGAACCCATATATGGACATTCCTAATTGAGACACATTTAGTTATCCAAAACAATTATAACCTGCACTTCATATATTTTTATTTTGTATTAGAATTCATTGACGAGATCAAATTCGAGATATATTTTAACAATCTTCACCTTGACTAGGCATTTAAACCAAGTTACAATTGCTTTGCTAAAAATTTGAACTTCACTGCTACTCTTCCATAGCTTCCAATAGGCTCAACTGCCACAAACATCTTTCAAATCCAAGTCTCACTTGAACTTCGCAATAACTATGGACCTCATCAGAACACCAACTTTGCTTGCACCTTGAGTTGCGTCATAAGGATTCTTAGACACTATCTCCTCAACCACAAATAAAGCAAAATTATCGTTACATCCATACATGCTAGAAGATTGAAACATACCTTCTCAATATTAGTTGCATAACAATTGTTGGCTCTATAGGCTTCACCTCGCTACAAGCATTATTTGTGTTGATTATTTCACTAATACCCTCTACCTCAGAAGATTTTGTCTGCAACTCCACCTCAAGCTTAATACCATCCAGATTTGTATGAATGACACGTCTATCTTTAAACACTAAAGACTAGTCAAATGTAACTTCTCTACTAATAACAGGTGAATTTAATTTCAAGCACCACAACCAATAATCTGGCTCACCTTATGCATAACCTAAAAGCTCTCCCATCGAGCTTGCCATCACTAAGTCGAAAATAATATAAATAACCAAAAAATCCTTGAAATAGAATAATTAGTAACATTACATGACTGTGCTTCTTCTTGAGTTCAACATTCAATCACAGTCAAAAGAGATCTTTTCACTAGGTAGCTCTTACCTTACTAGGCGCATCCACCAAAAATCTCTTAGCCATACGGTATTAGAGAATATTTTATAAGTCGTCTCTAGAAATGTTCTACTCATTAACTTTGCAACCTATTGTGATTCACTAGTGTTAGTGTGGTGTTTCACTATGCCTTCATGTAGAATTTGTTTAACTGTTCCGAGTAAAACTCCATGCTAATATCTGTTTAGACATGTTTAATCATCTTACTGGTCTCCTTTTCAATCAAAGTTCTCAACTGCTTGATTTTAACAACAACATCAAACTTGTACCTTCACACAAACAAATAGGTCTTTCCCAAGTAATCATCCACAAATGTAAGTATAAATATGGCACTCTTCATTGAAGGAACTGTGACAACCTACAAATAGCTAAGTGAATCAACTCTACAATATCGATGGTTTCTCTTATAGCCGTATTTAGTTGCACTTTCCACCATTGATTTAAGTCACAACACTTACATAAATTCAGTTCTTTAGCAACATAATCACATAGCATTTATCTTTCACTTCCAAATGCATATGCCACAACTCAGACTCTCGAATAGATGCATGCAACATCTCTGCACTAAAATTTATCACTATCTCACCTTGAAGCTCGTACTGGCTGCTGTACTTGATTCCTTTCAAAATTCCACAAGAAAATAAATCAATCATCAAATTTACATGGTTCGGTCGTAATGACCTATGTCCATGAGCAAAGTAGCGAAAAATTTCACTATAGAACAAGCTATACAATAAAGATTACAACGACACTCGAATCACTCAAGCATTCTCAGTGTTTCTCAAGGCCCAATTACATCAAATAACTAATCCAATATTTAGCCTAACAATTCCTCATGAAATAATCTCTCAACCTCACGTATGAGTTATGCACAAATCTTAACATAAGATTTTATGGCTCGAACATTGACTTCATGAATGTAAATGACAATTTCCCTCTACACCTCTTCACACAATAAGCACTCGTACAAAAGAGACACTTCAATTTTCTTGACATCAACAACGACGCATAAAACAAACCCTTAAGCATTGATATATAAGCCACCACGAGATGGAAGTAAATTTTGCATTGATCAAAAAGTCAACACTGAATTGGAAAAGTGAAACAAGTCTGACTAGACTTTCCTTTTTCATTGTTTTGCTGGTTTAAGTTTAACCAAACTTGCATACTTCTCCAAATTAAAAACAATCCAAACCCACATTTGGACTTTCGTGATTGAGGCACATTTAGTTATCCGAAACAAATGTAAGCTGTCCTTCATATATATTTTTATTTCATGCTGGGTTAAGTGTATGGACTCAAACTTGAGTAATATTTTAACATAGAGGATGATCCTTAAGATTAAGAGGAAATATACACTGGCTATATGGTTGAATCTCGTATGACCATCTTGTGGCTATTTTTTATTCTTATATTTGCCAAATGTTATTCACCACAATCAAATTGCATACGGTATCGAAGTCCTTCAACATTTAGACAAAAAATTACTCTGTAGAACCATACATTAAATTTGTCTGTCATGTCTGTTGATGTCATTCTTTTTCCAAATGTCATGTAAAATCAAATCATATTCCTTTTTAAAAAAAAAAAACATAAAGAGTCATTCAAATAGCTAAAGTTTTTCCCATAATTTTCGAAAATGGTCATATATATCTACACGCAGTGTCAAAAAATAAAATGAGAAAACAAATTGGGAGCTTTCCAAGCCTGATATCGATACTATTGAGAATAATAATATAATATAATGAACCAAAATCATAAAAATTAATAACTTGTATTTATTATAAAAAAAATATTAAATTGGGCAAAATTTTCTCAACGGGGTTTTCTCAAACTAGATAATTGTAATTTACAAACGCAAAATTCTCTAATTTTTGGAAGAAGCTTAGAGAAGCTCTGTCACTAGACACAATTAATTTTTAGTAACTCTATTAAGTTGCTGGAGTTTCCATGTATTGGCAACCTGGACAATGTTAAGAAAACTCCTATCGTGTTTTGAAGTTAACAAAATTTTCTTAGTCTTGTTCTTATTCTTATTTTGAAGAATACCAGGACCTCTGAAGTCATATCGTCGACTTTTGTCAAAGTCTATTTATTCTATAAGTCTTTCCCACTCTAACATAATTCAAACTAAAACTAAGTCCAGAACAAAGATATAATTAGACTCAGGATTATTGATCTTACGATAAGGATTCAGTATGAATGTTGTAGAGATTTATCTTTAATATCCGGCTTTCGCGAAGAATCTCATTTACTTTTTATAAATACATTGATGGAATCAATCACGAATTGATGAAATCAATCTTGAAGATAAGTTCCTTTTTGGGAAACATTTACTTATGGAAACCTAGATTCTAATTGTATGAGCGACCAGAATCAACGGATTTTCATCTCAATCTTCAAATGGCTATAAGATTTCCTTAATCGATTCTGTCCAACGAATTGATTGGAAGAAATTCCTTTGGAGAATGCCAACGGCTAGAAAAGCGTAGAAGAATATTTAAGGAGGTCATCTAGTCCATTTGAGATAGTGCGTGAAAATTGAAACTCCAAAGTTTGAAGCCTTTTCAACCACTTGTTCTTCAACAACAGTGCTTATAAATTGTATTCAAGAGAGAAAAACACAAGAACAGTGATTTAGTGAGAGAGAGAAAAAAATCTTCCACTAAGTGTTTCCACTTAAACCATTGTACTTCTCTATTGATACTATAGTGAATTTCAACCAGAAGGCTGTCAACGTGGGAGAGTGGACATAGACTTGATCTAAGCCGAACCACTATAAATCTTGTGTGCAATTTTCTCTTCCCTTAACTCTTTTCAGCTTTATTCATTGAAATCTTCTTTTAAACTTCTCAAAATTCTAAACCATCTTTATTCGAGTCTGAATTTTCTTCAGAAGTATGGTGACACTTTTAGTCAGACTTTTACTCTTCCTCAGACTTTGCTTGCAACATAATTTATTCTTCATTTAATTGTTAAAATTTTAAAAACACACCTATTCACCCCCTTTACGTGGTAGTACTGGCATTCCCAATTGGTATCAGAGCATTGGTGCTCATTTTATTGAATTGTTTTTACTTCTAAGCTAAAGATCTTTTATGGCTAGTATCTTGGCATCAGGGCTGATTAAAGGACGAGCAATACTAGGCCACCCTATTTTGATGAAAAAAATACAGTGTGTGGAAGAATAAAATAAAGGCGTTCTTGAGATCCAGAGATCCTCTAGAATGGGATGTTATAAAAAGAGGAATCAACCTAAAGGTAGCTTTAGCTTCAGACAAGGGAAAATAAGTCTTAGATAAAGATGATGAGGACTCCAACCAAGCAAAAATTACCAAGAGATAGACTCTTGATGCAAAAGCTATTTATTCTTTATACTGCGCCTTGTCTTTTGGTGAATATAACAGAATTTCTTCATGTGAAATAGCTAAAGAAGTCTGGGATAGGCTTCATGTCACTTACGAAGGAACATATTGTTTAAAGGAGACAAAAAATAAATATTTTACTTGGCCAATATGAATCTTTCATAATGAAGCCTGGAGAGTCTATTGGAGATATGTTCAACCGATTTATAGAAATTGTAAATGGATTGGCATATCAAGGTCAACCAATTTCTACTCCAATGAAGGTCAACAAATTTCTACGAGGACTTTCAAAGGACTGGAACCATGTGAAGACATTAACTCAGGAGACATAAAGAATCATGCCTTTTTTCTATTGATGAGCTGATAGGCACTCTTCAATCGTATGAAGTGGGATAGATCAATGAGGAAGAGGATCCAAAAGGTAAGAAGCCAATTGTGCTTAAGTCTAATGCTGATTCTGATGATACAAACATAGACAATGACATAGACGACAAGGAGTTGACTCTTTTGATGAAGAAATTCAGAAAACTAAATAGGAAAGGAAGGAGATTGAATTGGAAAAAGCAAAACAAGCAAAATTCCCAAAAAAGATCGATGGAAGATGTTGAAACAAGCAATGATGTAATATGCTTTGAGTACAAGAAGAAATGACAAATCAAGCCTAACTGTCTCTTGCTGAAAAAGAAGAAATGAAAGTATGAAAAATACAAGAAAGCTCTTAAAACAGAAACCTGGAGTGACATGGAATATAAGGAAAGTGAAGAGGAGTTTGCAAATATCTGTCTGATGACTCACTCAGAATCAGAGTTAGATTTTGACACGGACTCAGAATCTGACAAGGAAATCAAGGTAAGTCATTAAGAGATTCCTATGAAAGTCTTTAAGTATATAGATGAACTTTGCTTGAACCTCAAATCCTCTCTTAAAAGGATTTCCGAACTTAAAAAAAAAAAAAAATCAAAGCTCGGGCAACAAGATAATTCTTGGAGAGAAAAGTTTGAGAGTCTAAAAAATGATTTTGATGGTTCGAAAGAAAATGTTGATTCTCTTTCAAAAGAAAATGAATGTTTAAAAATGAGATTTCAGATATTTCTACAAAGTTTTCCAAGGGATAAAAAACTTTAGAGAAAATCATTTCAGCTCAAATACCCTATTATAACAAATCTGGTTTGGGTCTAAGTAAAGAAAGTACTCATTCGATCGATTTTCCTAAAATCAAGGAAAGATTTAGACAAACACCTTCAAAATCTTCTTACAAAAGTCATTTTCAAAAAGCTTTTGTAAAACTTGTTGGCTGGAGTGCTCTTAAATGTTCTAAGTGTAATAGCTCATAACATTTTCAGAATGAATGTTCTAATGTTTGGAGACCTGTTAAGAAGGATTGGGCAAAGGCTATCTTTAAAACTAACTCGCCAAGACCCAAGAAAATTTAGGTACTGAAAAAAGTTTGAGATTTCTTTTTAATTGTAGGTTACTTTTTAAACGGAAAAGCAAAAGGCACTTGGACAAAGTGGCTATTTTAGATATATGACTGGAAATTCAAGCAGTTTCGTAAAACTAGAAAAACAAAAAGGAGGAAGTCCCATGAATTTCATAAGTTCCTTCTTGAAAGAAAATGGCTACGAGAATGAAATCTTGTTCTTGAGAGCCATGGAAAACTTAGGGCTAGTAGAGACTAGAAGAGTAGAAAAGAAACTTTTGAATTTTCCTATTGATCCTTGCTTTGGCACAGAGGGTCAGATTGAGAGCAAAAAGGAAGATGATGATGAAAGGGTGTTAAAATTTTTTAACCAAAAATGGGTGTTGCTGCAGAAATCGTTGGAGAAAAAGGGAAGTTGTTTCGGTCAAAAGACCATAAGAAAGTTTACTCTTAGATGCTGAATAGGGGGGTCATCAACCTTCATACCGTAGATTTTGATTTCCTAAATTCCATCAAGGTGAATTTGAGGGAAAAGTTTGCCAAGCTTCATATGGAGAGATTCTGTGTAGAGTCTTTTGACGCTTACCCCGAATTGACCACTTACTTTTATACCAAGCTGTCTTTTTTGGATCCCACTCACATTCAATTTATTGTGAGTGATAAAGTGTTTGATATTGATGTTAATCTGTTGGCTAACATTCTAGGGGTTGAAAGGAGTGGATTCTTGCCCATTAATGTGTCAACGAGCAAGTCACCAAGTTTCTGGTGAAGGACAGGATTCCTAGGAGAAGCATTACTTACTCTTAGACGTCTACTTTTAATATTTTACTCCACAAAATCATCATCAACTGCATCAAACTCAAGGTTGCTTCAGAAACTGATGTTTCTAGATTTGAAGCAAAAAAGATGTGGGCTATTTGCAATGATGTTACTTTCTCACTCCCTCACACAATTCTACTACATATGTACAAAACTATTGTGAGAGGGAAAGGACAATTGCCATACACAACATTGGTAACTAGACTCTTCCAACACTTTTAGATTCAACCGACATCAAAGTTTTACTCCAAAACCATTGTCCCCATGCATATTGGACTTAAAATGATCTCAAAAATGAGATTGAAGGATCTCCCTAGAGCCCAAAAAACTTTTGAAGAAAGAATTTGCTAGCAAAGCTAAGCCAGGATCTGCTGTTAAGAAGAAGCGCAAAAGGAAAAGTGTTGTCTCAAGAACACCAAAAAGAAAACGACCTATTCTTCTCCATGATGAAGAAGAGGAAGATGATGAAGACGAGACCATCTCTGCTATTGCCTTGCTTGATCTTAGAGGTATAGCTGATTTTGAGGAAAAAGAAGAGGATGAAAACGAGAAAGAACCAAAGAAAGAAAGTGATGGTGAAGAAATTGCAGTAAAAGAGAGTGAGAATGATGACTCAAATCATGAAGAAGGAGATACCAATGTGAACAAGGAACATGAGGACACTGACAAGGAATGAGAAGATACAAGGGAAATTGATGCACAAGTGTTGAGGAGACGAGAACTGGTAAACAACCCAAAGCTGAAAGAGAAGGAGTTTAGGAACAAGAAGTTATATCTCAGATTGAAGCCACTAAGACAGAAAGAGTATGTGAGAAAACTCCTTTTATCGAACCAACTACTAATGACGGCATTAGTTGATCTCCTCTAGATGCTGAAGATATTTATGCATCTCATTTCCCTAAAGTCTCACCTGAGGGTTAGGACAAATAAGCTAATATTCAAGGGAAGCAACGAATTTCACATGTTCAGGTCGATGTTCCTTCACCTCTAGATACTCCATCGGTATACTTTGCAGAAGCCAGTGCCCAAACTAAACCAGAATGAAACTATCCTCAAATAGTATAACTCCTTTTGGAGATTAAGACCCAACAATATGCGATGGAGTTTGAAATCCAGAAGTTGCATGTTGCTCTCAGTACCACCTTAGAGTCTCTCACCAGAAAGGTACAATCTCTTGATGATAAAGTCCAGATTATGAATCACTAGGCATCGCAGAATCTGACGAAAGTTGAGACTGTTTTTCATTAGTGCCTCTACTAAGCTTAAGGAGACTGTGCAGATTTTGGAGGATTTCCGACTTGTTTGTGTTCCTAAACAACCCTGATCCTTTTTCGAACCAAACTCTTTTTCTTTATGCTTATTTAATTTTCTCTTTTTGCTTTTGACAGAAAGGGGGAGAGTTTATGCAGATTGAAGCTTTGACTTGGTGCATGTTTGTGTTTGAGTTTTTTTTTTTTTACTAGTGTGGTTTATGCAGACTTTTGATTGGTGTGTAGACTATGTGTATTTTGTGCAATCTTTATTGTGTTTATTATTTGTTATCTCTATCAATTATCATGTGCTGCTAAAGTATTGTTTTGTAGGATAACTTTCATATTATGCTTAAATCTACATGAAAATTTTGTCATCATCAAAATTCTTACTATGTTTTGAAGTTGATAAAACTCTTTTGTTCTTGTTCTTATTCTTATTCTGAAGAATACTAGACTTCGAAATCATATCACCGACTTTTGTCAAAGTCTACTTATTTCAGAAATCTTTCCCACTCTAACATAATCCAAACTGAAACTAAGTCCAGAACGAAGTTATAATCGAGACTCAAGATTATTGATCTTACGACAATGATTCAATATGAACATTATAGAGATTTATTTTTAATATCCGGTTTTCTAGCGAAGAATCTCACTTACCTTTTATAAATACATTGATGGAATCAATCACAAATTGATGAAATCAATCATGAAGACAAATTCTTTTTTAAGAAGCATTTACTTACGGAAATTTAGATTCTAATTGTGTGGGCGACTATAATCAACAGATTTTCATCTCAATCTTCAAATAGCTACAATATTTCCTTAATTTATTTTGTCCAATGGATTACTTGAAAGAAATTTCTCTAGAGAATGCCAACGGCTAGAAAAGTGTGGAGGAGTATTTAAAAATGTCATTCAGTCCATTAGAGATGGTGCATGAAAATTGAAATTCCAAAGTTTTAAGTCTTTCCAACCACTTATTCTTCAATGACAGCACTTATAAATTGTATTCAAGAGAGAAAAACATAAGAAGAGTCACTTAGTGAGAGAAAAAAAGAAATCTTCCACTGAGTGTCTGCACTCGAACCATTTGTACTTCCTTGTTGATACCTTAGTGAATTTTAGCTAGAAGGCTATCAGCATAGGAGAGTGGACATAGACTTGATCTAAGCCAAACCACTATAAATCTTATGTGCAATTTTCTCTTCCCTTAACTCTTTTCAGCTTTATTCATTGAAATCTTCTTTGAAACTTCTCAAAATTCTAAACCTTCTCTATTTGAGTCTGAATTTCTTCGGAAGTCTGGTGGTGCTTTTAGTCGGACCTTAACTCTTCCTCAAACTTTGCTCGCAATATAATATATTTTGCATTTAATTATTAAATTTAAAAAAAAAAACACATATTTAATCCCCTCCTCTAGGTGGTAGTACTAGCATTCTCAAACAACACATGTTTTCTTCCAACTTTCGGGTAATTTAGCCTAGCCGGAGGCAATATATGATGTTGGCCCAATTTGGTTTAGCTTTCCCAATGGGCTTTAAGCCTTGGGAAAATTATGAGGCATTTGGCAAGTGTTTTTGAGACCCCATTGGCAATATGCTAGCACTTTGGGAAAGCTAAAAGCCCAAGGCAAGACCTACATTAAGCTTTTAGCATTTTTGGAATGTTATTTTGGGGGTTTAATGACCTTTTCTTCTTTCCAATAGTACCCTCACTTATAATTGTGTGTTCCTCTTTTGCCCTCAAAAAGTACTATTCATCTTCTTCCTTGGGCTCATTGGTTTGTCGTTGAGGAGTGGTCTTGGTCAAGGTTGCTCATCGTCAAGATCGAGATTCAGGGTTGCACATGTTGTTGAGCCACTTGTCGAAGCTGCTATGGGTCAAGGAGGTTGAAGGTCGAGCGACCTAGATCTGGCCCTTCGACCATAGCCGTGCAACCTCAGCGTCATACATCCTTAATGACCGTCGCTTGGGTTGCAAACGGTTGAAAGCATGAAGCCTTTTCACCTCCAAGGTTGCAAATTGCCATAGGGCCTTAGGGGCGAAGCCCCCAAATTTGTAATCACGTGCTCTTCACCTTGCTAAGGTTGCAAACGCCATGGTTGCAAATCCTTGGCATCATGCATCCTCAAAAAACCCTAGATCGACATTGCAAATCGCCAATGGAGCCTATGGTCGATGCCGGTGACGGTCAACGGTTGCCTTTGGTTGTCGTCAATGCCGACTTGTGGTCAAAGCCAGCAAAGCTTGCCCAACCCCTACCCCTGCCATTGCTCGCCGATATCTTTTTTTTTTCCTTCTTCTTCTTTCTATTTTTTTCACTTCAAAGTTGCTTTACAAAATAGACACCAAAATAAGTTATCCAAACACTATTACTTTCACCATATGTCCTTTCATTCAAAGATACTTGGAAAAATGCAAAACCCTTTCCCCAAAGTTGAACCAAACGGGCCTGTCCTAATAGAAATTCGGATTCCATTGGCAACGAACGATATAATAACTGTAATTAGATACTTGAAAGTTGAGATTTCAGCTATAAGTGACCTCATGCTAGAGTACTAAAAATAGAATTTAGCTCTTTCATTCAAACATCCAATGACCGAAACTAAGTCCCCGTTTCTAGTGATATTGTACAGGAGCAGCACCCTTTCTTTTTCAACTAATTGAAAGTACAATTTTTAGGGATAAACTGAGGCTCCTTACCTGCAGTTGATCCATGTCTCGAGTGTGAACTATTTAATTTATATATATGGGTTCACCTTGTAAATTATTCATTGAGAAGGCTTGCATAACCCAATAATATATCGAAATAATTCGTTGCTCTATCTTCTACAACATACCAAATTATAACATAGTGGCAACATGGACACTGAATCAGAGATTGGTAAGCATATTGGCTATGTCAATGACGACTCGATACCGAACATCTCCTCTGGTAAGTCGATCCATGGCTTTGTTCACATAATCCATTGTGATAACCTCTACGTTCGACGTTATGCTGTGTTCTGCCGCAAAATTCATCATTTCTTGCGTCTCCTTGATTCCTTCGCACATACTTCCCACCAAAGATTTCTGCCCTGCATTTTCGAATTTCCACTTATTCGGGAAAAATGGGTTAAAGCATTGGGAGTTTATTTACATAAGATGGACCAAAGTAGTTTAAATAATAAAAATAGAACAAAAGCAGATATCAAGTAAAAAGGAATGTTCACTTGTGAAGTAGAAGCAGCTTTGAAGAAGAGATTTGACTATTTCCGAATTATCAAATAATGGAAAGAGCGGGACTTGAGCAAGTGTCTCCAGATCAGGTGCGCTGAACATGATGAGCTTCCCATCTGTTCTCAGTAGATCTAACAACGGCTTCAATGGATGCATCGCCAAGACCGTGTCGATGATCCCATCCATTGTGCCGATCGCATCCTATAATTTCGCAAATCAAATTAAATAAAAACACAAATAAAAAAAAGAAAATATGTATACATGAAGTAATTAGTGGAAGTTCTCTTGGCTTGTTTAAGTTTTGATTGAGCAAAGTTCATTTTATAGGGAGAAAATTTCAATGCATTTATCTGTTGTGGTCAAATTGTATAGACAAACTGTTATTTTTACGGTCAACATATGATTTGTAATAATAATTCACCACTTCACTGTGTTCGTTATTATTTTTCCATACCTGCGTTTGCTTCATATCATGGCTTAGAATGAACGAGTCAGCCTTCAATTTCTCAATCGCTTCCTGCCTCTTGCTCTCCGAAGTACTAATGACGGTGAGCTCGGAGCCGAACGCCTTGCCAAACTTCACCGCCAAATGCCCCAGCCCTCCCAGGCTCACGACGCCGTTATGCTTCCTGGGCCGGTCCAAACCGAAATGCCTGATGGGGCTGTAGACCGTGATCCCCGCACAGAGTAGGAGAGCGCAGCTCGCGAGCGAAATGGCATTGGGGATGCGAATTGCAAAGTGCTCATCCACAACGAGGATGTCGGAGTACCCGCCGTAGCGTTTGGTGTCGCCTTCGGATTCAAAGATGGTGTACGTGTAGACCGGCTTGAGGCAATATTCTCCAACCCTCCATGGCAGTTGTCACATTCTCCACATGAGTCAATGGGGCAGCCAACACCTACTCTCTGTCTCCAACTTTGAAATTGTTCACTTTGCGCCAGTTTGAGTCACCACTCCTACAATTACATGGCTATAATAAGCCCATAAAAAAAATTAATACCACAAAATATCCTCAACTAATATTTTTGTAACAAATTTATCTCAAATTAGTTTTTTGACCATCAAAAACTCCAAATTAGTACACTTACGACTAATTTATTCTAAATTAATTTTTTGACTATAAAAAATCACAAATTTGTACATTTGTTATAAATTCACCCTTCGTTAAATTAGGTTATTACCATAAAAATTACAAACTGATATACCTGTTACAAACGGAGAGTAAAACCCTAAACCGGTACACCGGTCAACTACCACATGTCATCTAACTCGACAATTTAACGATAAAATTTAATGGAAACTAATTAAGAATAAATTTATTGTAGGTGTATCGATCTAGGGTTTTTCGAGATATTAACTAAAAAAAAAAAGTCAAAAACCCAAAAATTGACTTTGATTAATTAAAGGGAAGATTATTGCCTCTTTGACTTACTTAATTCTGATGCAGCATTTTGCCCCCACAATCTCTACTGTTGGTAATTATGGAGGAAGTTATATGTGAGAATAACAAGCTCCCAAATTACCTCGAGTAATATTGAGAACAAGCGGATGAATCGTAAACACACCTGGGAACGATAGGGTAGCTCGAAATCCCATGTTCACTCTTAATGATGTGAATGATGTGGAGGTCGGAATGGCAAATTCCACAGTAAAGGATCTTCACGGTAATGTCATGCTTTCCATTGGCCTTGCGACGCATAATATGCGTTAATGATAGTCGTGTCTCCATGCTCGTCCCCTGGATTATGAAAAAGCAAAAGCGAAAATAGATACAAACCTTCTTGTCAAAGAGAAAGGAGAAAGGACTCCTGAAGGTCTCTTCCCCATTCAGCTTCGACGCCTCCATCTTCTCTTTTTCTATTCTCAGACTCAGATTATGTGTTGTCCTAAATTTTTTAATTTGGGTTAATCAAATCTCGTAAAAGCATAGGAAGGTTATATAGGAAACCGTCAGTTTGGGAAAAATTCTCAGTTCATTGTTTCTGCTTTTATTTTACATTTTCTGTCTGATGTTTGCTAGTTGATTATTCTTAACTCCTCTCCAAGAAAGAGGATGAAAACTAGATTAAACAGTGGAGTTGACTTTTTGTTTTGACCGGGGAATTTTGGGTAAAGTAGATTGAAAATTCCAAACGCAAGAACTATTGAATATATCACCACCTATCTCTCGTGACTCTTCGTGTTTTGGTCGAAAGGCTGTTCAATTTCCAATGGAAGCCATTTCGGCACATATATTAAAGTGTCATTATTACTATTTATTTAGACATATTGTCTTTATTAAAATTTATTTAGACATGTCTTTTCATATATCTAAGGAATGTCAAGAGTCGTGGTCTAAGCCTATATATAAACAAGTCTTGTAATCGTTTCAAAATGAAGAGTGAAAAGATTTTTCAGCAAGTAGTATATTCATCTCCTTCCTTAAAGAGCTTCTCTTGTGCGAGTGTTACCGGAGCTATGCGACTCTAATATTCAACAATTGGTATCAGAGCAAGGTTATCTGGGACCGAAAGCATGGTTGTCAGGGACTGTGAGTCAAGTCTTCCGGAGCATAGTTCATGAAGACGGTGGTCAAGGACCATTGTTCGTGCACAGGCGGTCGAGGACCGAAATACATCGAAATTCTGCCGATGTACAGTCAAGGACTGTGATCGATTGGTCGAGGATCAAGGTTTCTTGGAGTAGTGCTGGGCATTATTTCAAGTCAGATGGCGGATATTTCAAATTCGACGGATGGCATTGAGAAGCTCAACAACTCCAATTACAATAATTGAAGTGTCCAGATGCAGTTTTATTTGATGGGTCAGGATTTGTGGGACATTGTTGGTGGTGGCAACACCATGGCACCCAGAGATGATGATGGACAGAGGAGATGGAAGATAAAAGCGGGTAAGGCTCTTTATGCTCTTGCTGTAATTGTTGAAGATGATTTATTGCCGCACATTAGGAGCGCGTAGACTCCCAGGGAGGTGTGGGATAACTTGGCAGCGTTATTTGCAAGGTCGAATGATGCCAAGCTACAAAGGCTAGAGAACGAGCTGCTGTCGATCTCACAAAAAAATATGACGGTGAGTCAGTATTTCTCCAAAGTTAAATCTATTTGTGATGAAATTTCAAAGTTGAATCCTACTAATGCCATCTTAGAAATAAGAATGAGAAGAATTATTATTCATGGGTTAAAGCCGGAGTATAACGGTATTATTACGGCTACTCGTGGATGGGCAACTCAACCAACGTTGACCAATCTGGAGAATATTCTAGCTAACCAAGAGACTTTAGATAGTAAAATGTCTAAGGTTTCGGTTAAGGAAGAAGAAAGTGCCCTCTTCAGTGATAAAAGAGGGTTCAAGGGTCAGAGGCGAACTGGTGCTGACAATAAAGAAGGCAAGTCTAGGAAAAGCCATGTCGAATGGCAAAACCAACTAGCTCATGAAGGATGGCAAAAGCATCCAGGAGAGTCAAGCCTTCGACCAGGGGGAGCTAGGCGATGCGATGACAAAAGACATAGTGGACGATGTTATGTCTACGGCAAGGAGGGCCACTTTGCCAAAGATTGTCTAGCGAAGAAAGTTGAAGGAAATGTCACAGCATCATCGAAGATGAATGATTTCGATGAAGATAAGGAATGGGATTTCCAAACTTATGTTGCAATAATGGTGTCAGACGAGTTCGCTGCCTCTTCCACAGTCGAGTTAAACGATGCGATGGCATTAATCTTTCTAAGTGAAAAGTCGATTAATTATGATTACAACTAGATTGTTGATTCAAGGTGTTTGAGTCATATGACTGGAGATCAAGGCAAACTGTCGAACATGCGTAATTATATCGAAGGACGTGTTGTTAAAACTGTAGATGGCTAAAGGTTGACGATTACTCATATCGGCGAGACGATAATAACTCCTCGGTTCAATTCACAGCAAGTTGAATTGAAAAGTGTGTATCACGTGCCAGGAATGAAGAAGAATTTATTGTTTGTGTCCCAGCTCACAGACTCGGGTAATTATGTGGTGTTCGGTCCACGAGATGTTAAGGTGTACTGAAGTTTGAAGTCCACTGGTCGACTAATGATGGACGGACGTCGGCTAGAGTCCATTTACGTGATGTCTACTCAAATGGCATACGTAAACAAGACCCGAAGGAATGATACACCAGATTTATGGCATGCACGGCTTGGGCACGTAAGTTATCACAAGTTGAAGGTGATGATGCAAAAGAACATGCTAAGGGGCCTTCCCCAGTTGGAAGTGCAGGAAAATGTGGTTTGTGCCAGGTGCCAGTATGGGAAGGCACATCAACTTATGTATGAGGAATCATCATTCAAAGCTCGGATGCCTCTCGAGCTCATTCACTCGGATGTGTTTGGTCCGATGAAGCAGCAATCAGTTAGCGGATTGAAGTATATGATCACTTTCATTGATGACTTCTCCAGGTACGTCTGGGTTGATTTCATGAAGGAAAAATCTGAGGCGTTTATTAAATTTAAGGTGTTTAAGGAGAAGGTTGAAAGTGAAGTAGGTAGAAAAATTCGTTGCTTATGCACCGATAACAAGGGAGAGTACACTTCCTACAAGTTTACGAAGTATTTGCAAGAGTACAAAATACGTTGACAGTATACTTGTCCGTATACGCTACAGCAGAATGGTGTTGCCGAAAGAAAGAATCGACATCTAGCTGAGACATGCAGGAGCATGTTGCATGCGAAGAATGTTCCACCGAGGTTTTGGGCTGAATGTATGAAGACAGTGACTGACGTGATTAACAGGCTGCCACAAGCAAGGCTTGGTTTTATATCACCATATGAGAAGCTATGGAATCGCAAGCCTGTGGTAAGTCACTTTAGAGTTTTTGGATGTGTATGTTATGCATTTGTGCCTGATCATCTTCGCAACAAATTCGACAAGAAGGTAGTCCACTGCATATTCGTGGGATATGATGATCAACGAAAGGGGTGGAAGTGCTGCGACCCTACAATAGGGAGGTGCTATACTTCAAGGAATGTGGTGTTCGACGAAATGTAGTCTTGGTGGTCACCTCAAGCAGTCGAATTGCCAAATTCACAGCATTTCGACGAAGAGGTCGAAGAAAAGCTGAAAGAATTCGATGAGAGTCAGCCTATTGAAAAAGATGTCGAAAAAGATGTCAAAACACAATCACCAAGATCGATAAGTTCATCTAGTGAGCATCCAAGGTTGACAGAAGAGCTTCGACCAAGTCAGGTCGAAGAACTTGAAGAGGAGAAGCCTAAACTTCGGAGATCGACGAGGCAAAGGAAGCTAAACCCCAAGTATGCCAATGCAGCATTTACTAAAGATGTTGGCATGGCCAAGCCTTTGACATATGAAGAAGCCTCGAAGAGTACAGAATGGAGGAAGGCCATGGAAGAAGAAATCATCGCACTACAGAAGAATGAGACATGGGACTTGGTACCGAAACCTGAAGAGGTACGTCCTATTTCTTGCAAATGGGTTTATAAATTTAAAACTCGACCAGATGGGTCATTTGAGAGGTATAAAGCACGTCTAGTGGCTCGAGGATTTTCGCAAAAATATGGGGTTGATTATGAAGAGACTATTAGCCCGGTGGCAAAGGTTACCACTGTTCAAGTTCTATTAGCACTTGTAGCAAGCAAGTCATGGAATGTGTGGCAAATGAATGTGAAGAATGCTTTCCTACATGGAGAACTCGAGCAAGAGATATACATGGAGTAACCGGATGGCTTTAAGAGCAAAATTCATCTAGAATATGTTTGCAAGCTAAAGAAAGCATTGTATGGCTTGAAGCAAGCCCCAAGAGCGTGGTATGAAAAAATTGTAGAATTCTTGTTGAAAAATGATTATAATGTAGCTCCAGCAAACTTGAGCTTGTTTGTGAAGGCTAAAGATGGAAAGGTTGCAGTTGTGCTAGTTTATGTGGATGATCTCATCATTACTAGAGATGATGAAGATGAGATATGTCGAATTAAAGCCAACCTCTCTATACGTTTCCAGATGAAGGAGCTTGGAGAACAAAAACACTTTATGGGGCTCGAGATTGATAGGACAAAGGAATGATTATTCCTATGTCAACAAAAGTATGTACGAGATCTCTTAAAAAAATTCGAAATGCTTGATTGCAAACCTATATCTACTCCATTGGATGAGAACGCAAAGCTATGTGCTGAAGAAGGTCGAGAGCTAGAAGATTCGACTATGTATAGGCAACTGATAGGCATTTTAATTTACCTTACCATAACTCGGCCTGACATCTCTTTTGCAATGGGAGAAGTGAGTCGATTCATGAAGAAGCCAATGAAGCCTCACTTGGATGCAACCAAGCATATCCAGAGGTATGTAAAGAAGACTTGATTTTGGGCTTTTGTATAAAAAGGGATCATCAGGTGAGCTGGTCGGTAATTGTGATGCCGACTATGTTGGAGATCAACACACATGACGATCAATTACTGGATACTCGTTCAATCTTGGATCAGCAGTAGTGTCCTGGTGCAGTAAAAGACAGCCAACTGTGTCTTTGTCTACAACAGAAGCTAAATACAGAGCAGCAGTAATGGTAGCTCAGGAGAGCACGTGGCTAGTGCAGTTATTGGATGATCTTCATCAGTGAATAGGCTATTTGACAATATTGTATTGTGATAATCTATCCACTATAAGCTTGGCAAAGAATCCAGTTTTCCATGCTAAGACTAAGCATGTAGAAGTCCATTATCACTTTCTGCGAGAGAAAGTATTGGAGGGTGAGATCAAGATGAAGTACATCAAGACAAGTGATCAAATTGCTGATATCTTCACCAAAGGTCTTGGAGCTGCAAAGTTTGAAGAGTTTCGAGCTCAACTTGGTATGGTCATGAGGACTGTCCTTAGAGAGAATAGTCGGTGAGGGGGAGTATTGAATATATCACCGCCTATCTCTTGTGACTCTTCATGTTTTGGTCGAAAAGCTATTCAATTTCCAACGGAAGCTGTTTCGGCACATATATTAAAGTGTCCTTATTACTATTTATTTAGACATGTTGTCTTTATTAAAATTCATTTAGACATGTCTTTTCATATATCTAAAGAATGTCAAGAGTTGTGGTCTAAGCCTATATATAAACGAGTCTTGTAATCGTTTCGAAATGAAGAGTGAAAAGATTTTTCAGCAAGTAGTATATTCATCTCCTTCCTTAAAGAGCTTCTCTTGTGAGAGTGTTACCAGAGCTGTGCGACTCTGATATTCAATAGGAACCAAATGATTTTGATGCGGTTCTTCTTTTCTTTTGGTCAAAAAGAAATTTCTATTGATTACCAAATTGATAATTGAAAGGGAATCTAGTAACAAAGCAAACCCATAGAGCTCCAAAATAAACAAATAAAAAAAAAAAGAAATTAAGGCATTTCAACATAGCATGGTTGACAAAGATCATCACAAGCTTGTCCTACAAGAATAGATCTGTAATTGGATTTAAATGAAAGGATCGGCGGGTAGTTATCGAATCACACAACACCATCAGTAATAAGCATATGCCAAGATTTCTATCTATAATTACGGCTTTGCCTTTCGGCAGTGTGCGCCTAAGTTCAACGTCCCCAACGCCATTACCGCACGGAGACAACATAAACATATTGAAAAATCTCAGATCTAACACTTGTGAGTGCGAACCTTGTAGCTAATGCAAAGTGCCAAAACTCTGAATGAGAATATGTTGAACAAGCATAGAGTTGACACTGAAGCTACTATAGACACCATTGAAACAAGAAGTAGAGCACTTATTCATGCAATTTGTGGTTGACTCATGAAACTTAAATTTCAATCACATGATGCACTAAAATTTATTCTCTTTTAGAATTTGATATAACAGTTAGGGTTGAGCAAAAGAACTTAACCGAATCGAGAACCATCTAGACCAAACCGGTCAGTTATGGGTGGTTCCCACGGTTTCTAGTCTAGTTCCTAATTCCTAAAATTTAAAACCGATGAATAGTAGTTCGGTTCCCAATTCCAAATTTGGACCCACTCACCCAAAACAAATCGATTTTTTTTTTGTTTCTTTATCCTTATTATTACAAAACTAAAAACCCTAATTACTAATTCCTCATTCTTCATCTTTATTCTCCCAAGCCAAAAATCCTCTTTGCCCATTCCTAATTTCAAGTGAAGCTTAAGAACTTTGTGGCAAGCTCCCAAACTTGGTTCGTGATGATCATTATAGTTTTGTTTGTGGAGATAATCATCATTTTTAGCTTATCAATTTAGACTTTGCAATAATATTTGCAATCTTGCAAGGAATAGGAAAAAAAAAATGGGAGTATACCACTAGTTCCTAGACCCACTCGGGAACTAGACCGAACCATGTTCAATGCTCAAGTGGGTCCAAGACAAGGTGGGTGGTTCCCGCCTCCATGAACTAAGAAGAGGTTCTTTTGGTCTGGTTTCTAGTTTCAAGGTGAGAACCTGCCCTCCTTAGGACCGATCACCCCTAATAACAAATTCAGATTCAAAGATCTTTCTCTGTGGATAGAAATAATAATAGAATAACAAAAATGCAACAACTATCTTTACAATAATAAAAAGAATGCCACATCCACTTTTCGGCGGAATTTCATGGGTTGTAACGAAATTTTCATGCGTACACAAATGTATTAGAATATACTAATCTTTATTGAAGCACACAGATCCATGCTCTTGAGAGTGGCCTCAATACAATGCGCAAATTTAATATGCTTACGTGTGGAAATACATGGCGGTACGCACCACAGCCGTCCGCTATTAGAATGTGCACGACCTTTTCGTATAAGCTCAGACAGTTCAAAAGTATTTTCCTCTTCGTCTCACCGGTGACCTTTAGCTCATTTGGTACTTACAATTGATATCAGCTCCTTGTCCAATAGCCTCCAAATCTGTTGCAAAGACTCTTGTAAATCGGTGAAAGATTTGTATTCGCTATTTTATTTGGCGTGTCCTATAAGCACATTCGATAAGCAAATCGAATCTGCACCATGTCCATTCCCTGAAACAGCGCCCCTCAACATCCAGGCATGACAAAATATGACATAAGTCGAGTTACGAGATTTCTCAACCGAAGGAACTTCGTTTCCCTTATATCGACGAGTTTCACTGTCGCATCCCTCAATCAGCTGTCAGCTCTTTCAAACCATGGACATGGAACAAAGAGTAACAGAAAGCGGAATTCCTAACCGCGGAGCAATTGGGTAAACATTTCGTATACACTGATGAGGCAACTACAGCCGCAAACATGGATTTATCTAGCTTATCTATTTCATCAGTTATAACTAAAAAATTACTTTCAAAGATAAAATTAAAATTTTGGTTTCCCCTTATATGTTCATTCTTTTCAATGTGAAATCTTGCAAATTCTCTTAATTTCATTATTATAATTTTGGTTTCCCCTTATATGAGAACTGTGAACTAGTGTTCCTTATGAAACTTTGAAAATCAAACAAATATATCATGTCCCATTATTATGCGAGGTAAACTTGGATTTTACAATGGAAATCCTACTTGAAAGAACCCCACTCCAATGACCGTGATTCCATTCCATTCCACTCCACTACCTTCAATCAACACCACCTACGAGAGAAGAATAAAGGCTAAAAAGATCCAGGAACTTAATAAAGGTGGAGTATGACTTAGATATCAATATAATGGCACCTGCGTATTAGACTAACATGTAACATGAACTTTATTTTCCTTTTCAAGTTTTATGTTTTTTCTTTCAAAACTTTTTAAATTAGTATTGTACTGTAAACAACTCATCTCGGCTTGCAGATGCCTTTTAGGTCATCAATCCCTTCTTTAAACCCTTAAGCACAGACAACACACTTTCGTCAAATTCCCAAGTTATCAGCAGATATTCGATCCAGAAACTGCTGAAACCCTTTCATTACCTGGTAAAAACCAAGCCTTAGTTTTAACCATAAACTCTACCGATGCCTCCCTTCACTTTGGAAACACATACGGACATGTGAACCGGTGTTTCCATGAAAATTGGGAAAGCAGAACATACAAAACACCTAGGCATGGTTAGTTCTTCCCGTCCGAGCATGTATGTATCAACTTAAATGACACTAAGTAAAAATCTAAGCTTTAGTCTTCAGTGTCAATAGGAAGTTAGACCAGAGTGAGTACCTTGATCATAACCTGGGATGTCATTTGAAGGACATGACTAGCAATTTCTAGAAGATATCCTCAAATAGTCTGATGAAATCTGCATTCTTTACAGAATATGTCAACGGAAAAGTCAAACAAGTGAGCAAATATAACACATATACTATAGCAACCACGATGAGGAAGACCAGTTTATAGGCTCTTCATAGTAAACATACTTGTTTTGTCATGTGAAATTACTAAACGTATTTGAGTGATTGTGAAGTAACATCTTCATCAATAAATGGGCTACAAGTTATTAAAAAAGAGTGGAAACATCATGAGCAGACATAACTAGGCACAAGCAATTGACTCCCAAGATGAACATTAACAAACGTTTAGGTCCCATGGCCAGGATAAAAATATAGATACAACAAAGCAAAGAACGACATGGAGCACAGCATGTGTTTTCAATGATTTGTCGAGCAATATGTATATCAGCAGTAAACCAAATGATTAATCACCTTATGGTGCTGCTTTTTTTTTTTTTTTTTTTTTTGGGAGACCTTTCAGTATTATACCCTCACTTAACTACAAAAATAGTAGTTGTTTACACGCAATTGAAACGTCCCTGAGAAGTGAAGATACTCTTGGATAACAAATTATCAATTCATTGTCCAGGAAATTCTAAAATGGAGCATATCATAACTTATAGCTTAAAAATCAAGACAACCAATTATTAGCCAGCATGTCACAACAATAAGATTGCAGCCAAAGATAATAATAATGTACCTTAGCTTCTGAAAGATGTAGTCAAGGTCCAACTTCATGGACCTCAAGAGACGGGTATTTTTGGAGAAATCACCAGAAACCTCGTTAAAGCAATTCTCAGAATATTCATTAAAATGTGAGAGCACCGCATCACTGTCCTGTAGACTTCCCAAACTGCAATTTGAACCACACAACAGGAAACAACCATCAAAAGAAGATAATATTACAATCAGCAATCCATCTAGAGCAACGAGGCAGTCCAAAGATGAAATGGTAAGAACTACACTGCACATCATCCCACAGAAGAATTTTACCAACATAAGCAATCCACCTAAAGGAACGAGTAATGCATTCAAAGACTAAAAGGGGACAAGCATGTCGCAAGTCATACACAGTGAGGAAAACAGTAGAATACGTACATATGTAGCACATCCGCACAGATATGATTAATCTAAATTATTTATGTGAAACATAGACAGCCCTCATTCTTTTAATTATCAATGGTTAGAAAAACAGGTAAGCGCAGAAATCTCCCATAACCGGCCCAGTAACTGGCCAGGATCATTTCATGGAACAATTATATAGTATGTATGTAGGAATGTAAAGTGTGTTCGAAAGTATGTACATACTGATGTACTTATGAAACTATCTATATTACAGGTAACCTATATGTATCAACATATATATGTGAATGTCTCCAATAAGATGATTTTCTGGTCTTACAGAGTCATTCAACATTTGAAGCCACTTATTTCCAATTTATCTTAGATGTCCACCCAGAAGATCAGATCCTCTATACTGGTCTAAAGATTTTGACCCCATGCAGCAGAAAGCCTTATGTGATGAAGAAATCACCATAACCAAAACATGATCCTACGTAGTGCAGACTTGCCCAGGCTCCAATTCATAATCAAGTGAGATGAACAAATACAACAAGAAGCGTAAGTCCACTTCCAACAGGTTTAGCATTCTTTACACTGAACTGGAATCTCAAAAAGAGAATGCCTAGTTCTCTTATCACTTCATCTGCTTCTCCTTTTCCACTCTATCTTGACTCTATTTTTTATTACTCAATTTATTTTACAAAATCTTATGGTCTTGCTAAATGAGAACTAGCTTACTAGACCTAAAAGACATATCTAAAGCTAAACGGTCATTCTATCAGGCATTCAGATGATAGTTAAAAGTGCATGTTTTTCATAGTTGACCCGGCATAAAGAATCGCATGTATGAACCTTGGTTCAGAAAAATGACCGGTAATACTGCATTAAATCATAAATACTGAAACTCAAATTAACCAATCATCTAACTTTGAACATACACTTTAAGGATTTGAGCATTTCCTATGAATTAGATGGTTCGTTAACTTATTTCTCCACAACCATCTTATGATGAATTATCATCCTAGTTTCCTATGAATTAGATAATTGAGGCACTTATTTTTCCAACACAATCTTATGTTATCATCCTTGTTTGCCCAATGTTGGAAAGTACATGTTTATCGTAGAAGCTAAACATTCAAATCAAATCAGAAGCTTTCCCAAGGGAAAAGAAAAAGTATTTTTTATATATTGAAAGTAAAAGATGTAAGATTAGTTTGACAAATGTAATAGTTGTTGATGCACTTCCGTAACTATCATCAATTTGTTACTGCCGTGTAAATAGTCGATGTAAATAATCATAGGAAAAAAGAAAGCACATCTAATGTGCAAAGTTTCACTTGGTTTGACTTATTCTCCTTTGTCTCTATGCATTGATGACTGGGAATAAAGAAAAATGGCAATTTGAATGAACCTGAGGTAGCTTCCTTATTCATAGACGAGAACATGATGAGACAGACGTAAGGGAGAATGAGGATATTTACCAAGTGATAGGATTTGCCTATATAGATAGATCATAGTGAAGAACAAAAGTACAGACATAACTCTTTCCCGACTAAAAATTTCCAACAAAAGTGAAGCTTTTCCTTCACTGGAAACGAAACGATTTTTTAGGAAAATCCAGAAGTTGGACCTCTTCTGTGCATTTCTCATATTTATTTGTTTTTTGTTGACATTGACCATGCTAACTCCTTGGCAGAGCTATCTGTGAGGTAAATTTCCTAAATGCTAATGCAACATTCCACTAGGCATCACTTAAGTTCCAGAATTCGACACCGCCTTCACTTTTATAGTTCAAATTCTGAACGATTAAAAAATGCAGTATGCCAGGTCCAAGAAAGAAACTACAAGATCCCACCGAGAGAGAGAGAGAGAGAGAGAGAGAGAGAGAGAGAGAGAGTACATGAGGTGCTGTATTTGCTTAAGGGAATCAACATAATGAGGGTCTGGAACTCTTGAGAAACCTCCACTGATGCCTCTTTCATCGATTCTTTCTCAGATTCTTCCATTGTGTAAAAACTTCTACACATTGAGAAAACTTCAAATAAATGGCATGTAACATGGAACTGCTTACAATTTTTCAATTTTGAGAAAGGAACAGTAACTTGACATTAACAACCACACCATACAGTTCAGGATATGAGAGAACCACAATCAATGATCTCCTTCTCATGTATTTTGGTATTTATAAAGCCCAAATCATTAAATTCAGCAATCCACCATTATTTTTGACAGGTAAGGTGGGATGTGCAAATAGGAATCGAACAAAGACCTCTTGGACCTTAGTGAGTTGGACCACAACTACCCAACAACAGCCAGTGTGAACAGCTATGATTAATTGTGTTAGAATGCAGGACCCAAAAAAATCCTAAGATTGATAAGACATTTGAGATAAAGATTACTCTCTCTCTAGGTAGTCCATGCTATATAAGTTCACATAGTCTTCCATCAAAAATGGCACAAGAAAACTGCTATCCCTTTTTGTGGTCAGAAACTGCTAAAGAAAATCAGTAAAGGTTTGAAAAGGTGAGACAAGGTGATAGGAGGAAACAAGTAAAGCCTACCCCTCACGTTCCGCCTTTTAGATTATTGGACTATAATCTATTAAGGTGGGTCCAGCAATGCGGGAGATGACTCGTTAACATGTACATGAAATGACAGGATCCGAATACAACCTAGAAAGTAAACTCAAATATAGCAAATGCATAAAGAAAGGATCACGAAATGGCATATCCTGCCCTTGGAGAGTCGTACAGAAGCTTGCAAAGCTGATTACACCATGTAAATGCTAGCAACTTCCATAACTTCTTAAGCAGACGGTGAATCAGCAGCCACTTCGAGTACTAAAAGCTTCAATTTGCTGCAGAGCAGCAACAAGATTGAACATAAAGAGCTCACACAATCTAAAACGCCATAAGCCGCTACAAATCGAACCTTTTTACCTGGGTGGACGTCAAATTACAACCATTATGGAACAAAACATCATAACATCAATATCAACTCCCCCCTGAAATTCTTACCTTGAACTCAGCTTCTTCACATCATGCTCCAGTCATTGTGGGGCGTTTAATCTGTAACGACCCTGACCCAGGGCACTACGGTGGGATGGACTAAGATCGCCTCGGCAGTATGCGGGCGAGGCTAAGAGCATGTCTCCTGTCCCACATCATTTAGAGGGGAGTCCCGGGCTAGCTTATAAGGCTTGGGTTCTTCAAACTGTACATACGCGTTTTCTTGGGGTAATATGAGCTGCCCCGAGAAGAACAAAACCATGAAAACTTAGTGTTCAAAGTGGATAATATGCGTACAGCGGAGGCCCGGGTCCTTACATGTGGATGTAACGACCCAGACCCAGGCCTTACAGGTGATATCAATGTAACCACCCAGACCTGGGATAGTACGGAGGGACGGACTAAGATCGCTTCGGCAGTACGCGGACGAGACTAAGGACATATCTCATGTCCCAGATCAAAGCCGACTCCCGCAGCGTGTGGGGCCACAGCGCCAAAGCGGACAATATGTGTACAGTGAAGGCCCGGGTCCTTACATAATCTGCACGGAGAAGTTTTCCGCATGGTAGAGATTCGCAAGGATAACCCGTGTCCTTACATAATCTACACAGAGAAGTTTTCCGAACGGTAGAGATTCGCGAGGATAATGGTCGATCCCGTTTCGTGATCACAGAAAAGAGAGAGAGAGAAAGAGAGAGAGAGAGAGAGAGAGAGAGAGAGAGAGAGAGAGAGAGAGAGAGACTCTGCGTTGGTTTGAGTAATCGAATGTTTCTTTTTTTTTTTTTGGGGAAGAGGGGGAAGAGAAAGGGAGGAGAATTGCTGTTCCAAATCCTAACTAACGAGTTCTCTCTCCCTTACCACATGGGAGTCCACAAAAACTCTAGCAAATTTGAGAAGTGAATTTTTTTTCTCCTCATCTTTTTATGACAAGGGGTGTGGAGAAACGTCTCGAGCAATTCGACTAATCTCCATCAAGTGTAATACTCTCTAGCCGCGTAAGGATTGAGTAATTAGAAATTGAAACTTAAATTTTGCCACAAATGAATGTAATTATAGTTGTATATATTTCGAGGCGAATATCCTATCAGAAAATATATAATTATTTTCATGAAAGTTGTGAAGAGCTGTATGAAGTGAAAATCACTTTTAAAGTTCTGTAAGATGATAGGAAAGATCATCCGTAAGGTGCACATCATTTCAACCCTCGCGTGGCCCAAGTTCAATGTGGAATATATGTAAAAGGCCATAAATGAATTAAATCATTTCAGCATAACCCTCTACATATCAAAAATAGTCATTCGATCCACACCTTGAAAGCAAATATCAATATTTAATGTTTAATTTCAAAACTATTGCCACGGTCATTATCCCATGAAGGCCTACCAAGTTTCCCCTTGGTGTAGGTCTCTATCAACCCTGGCTTGGCCCAAACAAGACGTTCCGAGAATATTATGCCTACTCACAACACATCAATCGGTTCACATCATAGACAGAAAATTAAAACCACCGACACATCCTTCAATCATTCACAAGCCATCCTATTTGGTCCTTCCGCGCTATGGAGGAGCTCCAAATTTATTCATGCGTCCTCTATTATAAACCAATGAATTGTTAGCGACTTTTCAAGCATCCCGATTAATCCCCACTTAATGTGACAATCTCCTATTCCCTTCCTCGCACACACATGATAATTATTGGCTATTCGATGATTATTGTCCTGAATGGGAGTAGTGCAAGATTAGATCAGCTTCAAGCTTATAAATGTGTTGTTTCTCCTTTTGTCGAGCATATACAGCCTATTTCATGATATGTCCCTTAGATACCATCGTGAATTAATTTCTAGAATTGCTTAATTGGAAGATGTTTTGATATATTCCCAAATGGTTTTTGGGAAGAAACTTGGTTTAAATGGGGTTTGAAAATATCATATTCTGTAAAAGATTTTGGATATTTTCTTTAAAAAAATAAAATAAAATCACAATGGTGAAGGACTCAAGCGAACGGCAAGCCAAATCAAGCATCAACAGCCTTGGGGTTGCATGACCCGGGCAAGCTAATTTAAATGAAAAATATAGTTTTCTGGGAATTTTGTTACTCAATGGATGGAAAATTATATATTTATGTTATTTTTCACGGGAAATTATTAGGTTCTATTTGATATAGTCCTACTTTCTTGGGAAGCTATAGGTGGGGACATTTAGTTTTAGGTATAGAGTTTGACTCCTACGTTTTACAAAAAGATAAGGCAAAAGCCTAAGAGTGAGTTGAGAGTTAGAATAAGACCAATAAAAAAGGAGAGAATAAAGCTTATTAGAGTGGGCTTAAAGGGTTGGTTTCTATTAATGCAATATTCTATCAAGTTAATGTCTTTTCATATAATGATTTATTTTGGTTAAAGGCGTCATCCTTTATTTTATGAAGGAGAGGCGATCATTCTCCTAAATTATGCATACAAATATGGGGTGCGACATTGAACCTTAAGTAGGTGACCGTATGATGTTATGAACTACTGCAAAAATTGGTCTGTTCTGTTAGGTGCAAGTTGTAAAGTCTATAAATACTCAAGCCCTTGTGAGCTTCTAAAAGAAGAGAGGAGAACTGCTTTGGTCGTGGTTCAAAAGTTACCAACGGGCAACTCTAGAGAGAACAGTCCCCCACTGAATCCTAGTCGCATGTTTCTCAAATCTTCTAATTCTTCTAAAATGTCCAAACCTTTGGCCGAAATCATAGTCCAAACACCCTCGGATTAAGGATCCTTCTCTGCACATTGAATTTATCAAACTTAAAAGTTGATCGTCTAAATTTAGCGAGCAAATAAATGAAACATTCATGTGCAGGATATATTTGTCATTTCATTATCATAAACTTTGAAAAAATGACCTAAAAGAATAACTTAATAAGAAAAGGACCACAATAAATAATCATTTGTTGAAACGTTCTTCCTGTAAAAGTTGATCTCCTGCACTAATTGTTAGTCATCTAATTGGGCCCGATAATTTAAGAAAAATTACCCAATCAATTTTAAATTTATGATATAACTATCATTCAATCATGAAATTTTTAATTTAGCTAATTTAATCCTAAAACTTTTAATAATTTTCCAACATAGTCAATTTGGCTAATTTTGCCTAGAAAATTCTGATGTGACAATTTAGTTATCTCCAATATTCTACGTGATAAGGTCAACATTTAACGTCAAAAAACTTAAGTGAAACAACGTAATTTTGCTTTTACCTTTTTAATTTTTTGTTTTGTTTTGTTTTGTTTTGTCTTCATTTCCTATTCTTTTCTTCTTCTCTATTGGTCCTTTAGCTTTGTTGCCTTCACGTCCGCCTAATTACTGTAAGAATAATTGCGGCCCACATGATATTATTAATGATTTAATAATTATTTAAATGCTAAAAATATAATGGTTATGAAAAGTTGCAATTTTTACGAAAATATCATATGAAAAGTTGTAACTTTTTTGAAGATAGAATAAAAGAATTTGCCATTTTTATAAAGATATTATGTGTTTTCGATTGAAGGCACTTATTAAAAACATTTATTAATAGCTTATAAATGGAGTCTAGTCCTCTCTCCACCCATAAAAAAACAAAGCTGTATTCTATCATCTATCGGATAAAATACGTGGGTTAAGGGAGAGAAATCAATTTTTATCGTTTCTCCTATTTCTGTAGCAGTTAAAAACTAGAGGATATTACTTCCTCGAGGTAATTGGTATGGATGAAGGTATGTCTTAATCTCTCTTGTCGTGAATAAATCATGAAAATCTAAGATTCTTTTGTTAAGAATTTCCGCATTATTGATTACATTATTGCTAACAATTGCAACTTTGCTTGTTGCAGACACATTTTGAAGTAATCTCAAGATGAACTTAGTCAAAAACTAGAGGATATTGCTTCCTCAAGGTAATTGGTATGGATGAAGGTATGTCTTAATCTCTCTTGTCATGAAGAAATCATGAAAATCTAAGATTCTTTTGTTAAGAATTTTCGTGTTATTGATTACATTATTGCTAACTATTGGGAATTACTGATTCCCTAAAACAGATTCTACACTAAATCGAACCCCTAAAACGAATGCGGAAGACGAACCCAAGAACAAACATGTATCACTGATCAAAGACACAACGGAATTGAGCGTACCTTATTATCCACAGATTAAACACCAACGTTAAAGTTTGAGGAAGAATCCCGATCCCATTCTACCGAGGAGCGTGCTGTTGCTATTAGGGGGGAGAAAAATAGAAAGTACTGTTCTTTTCTGTTTTCTTCTTAGAGGGAGAGAGAGACAGAAACGTCTTAGGAAAAAGGGGTTTTCACATACGTACGTTGAACGGGTGCATTTCCTTTTCCTTTTCTCTCTTACGTCTTCTTCAACAGACGTAACTCTTCAACTTGTAATGTTCCCCCAAAAGACACAACTCCTTGTATCTAAACAACGCAACATTTCACATCGCAGCGGTTCCTCCATCGGCCCTTATTTTGCGGGCCGGGCTTTTAGGCCCAACATGGGCGGACGGGTCCACTTAGGCCCATCAACATACAAATAAAACCATCATCTCTCACTCGCACATAATGGGCTAAACAGAATCCTCTTTACCTCTCTGCAACATTCATACTGGTGAATAATTCGTGTGACCTGCATACTTTGAGAGCTCGTTGCCATCCATCTATTAAGAATATATAGCAGCTCATAATGGGCATCATACTCTGAGTAGATTTAGTATGCAGTACCCTAAATCGATCGATCACAGTTATATCTCTATTGATCTCTTTTTAAAAACAATGACATATTGTATTCACAATTATGATTATCCCAAAGACAATCATAATTGGTCAACTGGTGAACAAAAAACTAATATGTGATTCTCCAAATTCGATCTTTCTCTTTCCTTCAAAACTCTCAATTTCAGTTCAGCTTGCTTTTCTAGAAATACCCCATTAGATCGAATCAATTCATGATCATTGACAACATCCTAAGATAATAAACACTGAATAGAAATCTTGAGAATAAGTAAGAGTCATGAGAGCATTAAATTGAGGAACTCTTTTCCTCAAGAGTCTCACATGGCATAAAAGTGAAGATCAAACTTTTGTCACTTTTATTGGTCGTCTCATCATATGTAGTATGAAATACGTATTACGGTATTACCTCATTTTCCATGGAGCATATGTCTATACCTTCAATATCGTACAGATGATAGTTTAGACATACTTAATGTCTAACTTGAGTTCACATATCTACTTATTCACAGAATTCATCAGAACTCATATCTGGCATCATAGACATATAAAGTAAAATATGTTGGTTATTTTACTTTTGGACATAATCGATATCATGTTCTCATCTTAACACTCAGTTAAGGTGACATATATATTTTAAGCTTGAGCTCTCAATTATCACCTAGATAATAAGCTTAAAAACCGTATCATATCTATTTATCACATAGTAAATAGAGGCGATTACTTGGGTGAGTGGGCTAATCTTTCATCTGTCCGACATACTTTATTAACTTAATATAATGCATTGAGCATTAAGATGCATAAACGTCAAACAAAGATCCATAGGCATTAATGATAAAAACACAAATTCATTAAATGTGAACACCTCAGGGAAATTACAATATTCAGTACATCAGCCTCTACGTAATCCTAGAGATTTCACATGGCCATAAAACACATTTCTAAGTATTGGCTTTGTCATAGGATCTGCTACCATTTTATGCGTAGATATGTACTGTAAGTCCACATCCTTTCATGCAACCATATCCTTGACAAAATTATACTTGGTATCTATATGTTTGGTTTTGCCATGATATTTTGGATCTTTAGTGTAAGTTACAACTGCTTGTCTATCACAGTTAACCAATAATAGATTTGCAGCATACCCAATAACACCTAAATGATCTAAAAATCTCTTAAGCCAAACTTCTTCTTGTCTTGCTGTTGATAATGCCACGAACTCAGTTTCCATCGTGGACAAGGCCATATTTGTTTACTTCTTACTGCTACAAGATATGACACCATTATTCAGTAAGAAAGCAAAACCAGAGGTAGATTTCCTTTCATCTAAATCTCCTCCCCAATCAGCATCCGAATAGCCTTCAAGTCGCAGATCCTTTCCCTGGTAATTCAACTTGTAATCAGCAGTTTTCTTCAGATACCTTAGTATTCTTTTAACGGCCTTCTAATGTGCTTGACCTGGATTGAATTGGTATCTACTCATCATTCCAACTGCAAAACATATGTCAAGTCTTGTACACATCATAGCGTACATCAAGCTCCCAACAGCACTAGTATAAGGAACATGTTTCATTTGTTTATTCTCTTGTGGAGTCCTTGGACACAGTCTATGGCTCAATCCTTCACCTTTTGCAATAGGAGTATATATGGGTTTACAATCTTGCATACGAAATCGTTCAAGAATATTATTTATGTATGTTTTTTGCGAAAGAGACAATGATCTCTTCAAACGATCTCTTGATATCTTAACTCCAAGGATATATGCAGCCTTGCCCATATCTTTCATTTCAAAGTTGGATGATAACCAAATCTTCACAGTATTAACAAACTCCATATTGCTTTCAGGAATTAGTATATCATCAACATATAATGATATGATCGCAAATTGATCTTTGGATCTTTTGATATATACATAATGATCCTCATCTATCATTGTAAAATCATATGCCATTATGGCATTATGAAAACATATATACCATTGTCTCGACGACTACTTAAAGCCATATATCGATCTCAAAAGTCGACATACCTTTCCTTCTTGACCTTCCATAATGAAACCAGCAAGTTGTTCCATATATATTTCTTCCTTTAATTCTCCATTGAGGAAAGCAGTCTTTACATCCATTTGATGTAACTCAAGATCCATGCTAGCCACTATTACCGGAATAATACGAATCGAGGTAAATCTCACCACAAGAGAAAATGTTTATTCATAATCAATTTTTTCTTGTTGATTACACCCCTTCGCCACAAGACAAGCCTTATGCCTTTCTATCGAACCATCAGCTTTGCGCTTTATTTTGAGAACCCACTTGTTCCCAATAGCTTTGCGTCCTTTTGGAAGGTCAACCATTTCCCAAACTTGGTTTGACTTCATTGACTCAATCTCCTCTTTTATTGCATGCATCCATTTTTCCTTACTAGGGCAATTTAGAGCCTCATTAACATTTCTTGGCTCATCTTCATCTTGTGGAGCAACCATAAAAGTTTCCCCTTTATTGACACCTCAATTTTAATTAGGTTAATTTTCTTTTATTAAGTTTTTATTTTATTTTTTCATTTCGGATAAATAAGATAATTAATAAACAAATAACAAAAAACAAACCAAAAACAAACAAAACAAAGCAAAAACAGCAGCCCCCCCCTTTTCTTCAACGTGGGCTCGTGCGACTTGGCCCCACCCCCCTTTTCTCCTTCTTCTTCCTTCTTCTTCTTCCTTCTTCTTCCTCGCTCCTTCTTTCTCCGCCTCTGTAGTTCACGCGCAGAAGACAACGACGCGCGCAAAGGACGGCCTACGGCCGCGGGGAGTAAGCCGACGTCGGCCGGAGAGGATAAGATCTCGAGCGCCATCAATGCCGAGCACGCTTCGCTGGATAAGCTCGGATGGGACGCCAGTCTAGCCAAGGAGAACCGCTCGGCATGTGAAGGGGACCACCGGTCGAAGCTCCGTCGACCGGACCTCCTCGCCTATAAATAGCAGAGCACTTCCGTCGTCGAAGGGGAGGGGCGAGCTCGGAGATCCTTCACTAAGAGACATTGGGAATGATCGAAGGGCGAGCGCAGGAGAGAGCTCGAGTCGTGAGCTCAGCCCACCCTCCACCGAGAGACTTCGGGGAAGGCAGGCGGCAAGCGACTTCGAGAAGGTCAGATCCGGCCAGTGGAGGCTCCGATCTGGCCTGAGTGAGAGAAGATTGAGGCCGAGGGTAGGGTTTCGCGAGATCTGCGCCTCAGATCTAGTCTTTTTTGCTGCTGCTGTTGCCGCCGAACGCTGTGCCACCGCCATTCGCCCTGACCGAGATCCCGACGCCATTTGCTGCTACTGTCCCTCACGAGCTGCCTCTCCTCCGAAGCTCAAAGAACGAGCCCGAGCCCGAGAGAGAGAGCCCCAGCCAGATCGACTGGGCCCAGGCCTCGCTGACGCCGTCGTCGTCCGCCACGGTCCTCGCCATCAGTCTGCCCTCGCCGTGGCCGCCACCGTCGTAGATCAACTCCTGTCGTCGCCGTCATCACCTCCGTTCAAGAAAAGGTAAAAATCGTGGCCGTCGTCCCTGCCGCCCATCGCAACCCCATTCTGTCGGCGTCACCGTCGTCGTGGTTCCCATCGTCGTCGCCATCACCACCATGGCCATCGTCGCCGCCGTATCACTTCGGTCTCCTCCCCGGCGCTGCAAATTCGTAAACCCTAGGTTTTGCAATTTTTCGGGTCGCGAAGCGGATCCGGACCCGGAAAATCGGGTAGGGTTTGCGATCCGAGGGGTGGCTGCGAGTCGGGTCGTGTGCCGGAGCCGGGTCGGGTAGGGTTCGAAGGAACCGGGTTGCGAGCCAAAGCAAGTTGTTGTGGAGCCGGGTCATCGGGCCGGGCCGGGCGTCCCTAAACTCCCGGCCACGGCGTCGTTTTAATTATAAAAAAAAAAAAAGGGCAAAAAATCTGAGTCGAGCCCGCAAAGCGGGCCCGTCCTCATTCGGATCGCCGGCCCGGGTCGGACCCAACCCGCGGATCCAACCCGGGTCAGTTTTTATATTATTTCAATATAAAATAATATTTTAAATAAATAAATATTTTATTTAAAAAATCAAAAAAATCAAAAAATGTTTTATTTTCAAAAAATATCTAAAAAATGTTAAAAAATGTTTTATTTTCCAAAAAATCAAGAAAAATCAAAAATAATTTATTTTCCAAAAATATTTAAAAAATATTTTATTTTCCGAAAAATCAGAAAATCAAAAATATTTCATATTTTCCAAAAAATGCCAAAAATCCAAAAAAAAAAAAGCTAAAAATTCATGAGAAAGCCAAAAAATTCAGAAAAAACCAAAAAGACTTGTATTTTTCCAAAAAAAATACCCAAAAATCCCAAAAAACCCCTTTTGCGCCCAAAAAATTAGAAAATGACTCAAAATGTTTTTCCTTCCAAAAATGCATGGAAAATCCCTCGAACATCCAAAAAGCCTTATGGTTTAAACAAGATTAGGTACCGAAAGGGCATTAGTGATTAACTAGTGTAATCAAGTCCCCGATCCTAATTTCTCTGGTTGTGCAGGAGTGAGTATTTCTCCCGATACTTCGGTTGGGTTTCTAATCAACCCACCCCAAATCGATTAGTGGCGACTCCATCTTAAAAACTGATTTATAGGTTAAAAACTTGAACCATTAAGTCGTGAATTGGTGGACTTGGGAGAGTCTGGGCTTAACCAATTTCAGTCGAGCCATTAGCCTCCTTAGGCGCCCGTACCAGATCGCGGGCGCCCAAAAAAAAAGAGGTCGCGACAGCTTGGCGACTCCGCTGGGGACTTTGAAGACTTAGGCCATTTTTGTCTTGTTTAAATTCTTTACTAACTTAGGTTTTTTCTTTATGCAAGTCAAAAGCTTAGAAATTTATTTAAAATAGATTATCTTGTGATTATAAACTGTTGTGCATGCTTTATTGTTTTAGCACTACACATGGCACACACAACCTGGCCGCCAGACTTGGGCCGCCATAGGATTTCTAGGATGGTGTTAAGAAAGATACGACCTCGAACGCGAGACTGCGATGTAGAGGTTGCCTTTCTTTTCCCCGAATTTCTTACCCGAGGTTAAGGGGGTATGCTGCTAACGCGAGACTGCGACGGGCGGATACCCTTTTAATTTTATCAAGCCTTCTGAGTTAGAAATCGAGCCGCACGTTCCATCTGTATGTCTTTATGCTTGCCATTTTACTTAAAAGCAAAGTGATTTCTTTACTTTTACTCAGTCTTTTTATTTGGCCCATGGCAATTTAGGATAAGCTTTTCAAATTCCAGTTTATGTGTGATGGGGAAAGACGATATCCAGTTCATTCCTGCTCCTAAGGCGGAACTCTTCAGATGGTGGGGTCAATTGGATCAGCTTGCCCAAGAGCGCATGAAAGCCAAAATCGGTCATCTCCTATCGTTAATTCAAATCACTGTTCGTCCCGAAGTCATACAGGCCATGGCACATTTCTGGTGCTTGAAGACGACTACTTTTATGTTTGGTGGGTTTGAGCTAACCCCAACTCTAGAAGAATACAGCATCATCACTGGAATGCCTCTCGAGAAAAAGCTTGTTAGGCCATCGACAGGCTTCCTCCCGTGGCAAGGGTTAGCGCGACTTTTAGGAACTAAAATCCATGTCATGAGACAAATTCTTGAAGACAACCATAATACCTGTCCACTAGAATTCATGATTGCCTGTTTTCAAAATCAGCCTATGACCCAAAAAAGCGAAATTTTCCTCCTGAGCTTTTTTGGGTTCATCATTTTCCCCCATCAAAGAAATATCATAAGTCCTAAGATGGCATGGATAGTTGATCAAATCTTGAGGGGGCAAAATTGTGTCAACATGATTTTAGCTGAAACATTTTTGTCCTTTAATCGTTTTAAAGAAAACACGGAAAAAATCATGCGGGTCTCTCCGGAAATTTTACAAGTCTGATTCTTTTCTCACCTAAGTGAATTCCGAGGCTTCATGCGATCATCTGGAATGAATGATTTCGAAAATCCATTACAAAAATTTATGGTTTTAGGACCATACATTCCCAATCAAAGCTGTTTAAATTGGATAAATTTCCTAAGAGACCCGGCTCCTGAGGCATTCCAATGGTGTGCTGGTTGGTTCTATGAAAAGAGAGCTCGTTTTGCTTTCAAGCGCCGCTATCCAATTCCGTTACTCGGCCTCACTGGTGCTGTTTCCTATTTCCCACAAAGGGTGGCATGACAATATGGAGCCCTTCAGGAGATCCCGCCATCTTTCAAGAAGAGGGTCCCTCCACTTCTCTTCACTCATCAAAATTTTGAATATATGATTGACATTGTTGAGGAAGCATGGAACAAGTGCCATCGCAAAAGGATCGTGGTACCTGAAGGGCTTGAGGGAGAAGAAAAAGCCCACCATGCCTCCATGTCCTACATCCACAACCATCGTATCTCGACAAAATGGAAGCCATCAGTCCCTCACTCAATCAGCGAGAGCAACCAGCACGAGCAAGAAGAGCTCATGGAGAGGGATTTAGGAATGGACTGGATGTACACCTCAGAGCCGGTCCAAGAAAGCAAGCATCTGCGCAAGCACAAGGCTCCCTGTCGCATATAAATTGGCAATCATATGCCCCTTAATCTTAATAGTGTGAAAGTTTTGTCCCATTGTTCAGGGACTTTTGTTTAATATCTAGTATTTTATTCTGTCATTTCAATTTCAAGTTCTAGATGTTAGAAGTCTGCGGTTTATAAAATCCTCTTTTGATGAATAAAAAAGCAGTTAGACCATTGCCATGGGTCAATTTTTGTTTACTTTCGTGCTCATTCATTATTTTCGCAACGACAGGTAATTATGAATCGTCGGCCACCACTGGTCCGTGAATGGCCTCATGCAATAGGGGCTTATCAGAATGATGTACAAAATCGCCTCGCTAGCATTGAAAGCGGCGTAGGACAGATGTCCATTGTCCTTCGACAACTCTCAAGACAAATGAAATCTACTCAAGCTGAACCCAACTCCGTAGTTGCTTTAAGCACTGTCATAACACCTGCAAATTTGCCAGAAAATAGCCAGTACCATAGACAGTTTGAAAGGATCATGAAAAAGTTAAACCAGCTGCAGGGGAAGAATCCCATGGACCTTTCCAATTATGCCGACATTGAGATCCCTAAAAAACTCAAAACACCTGAATACGAAAGGTATGCTGATACCCCTCGCCCAGAGACCTACTTGCAAGCCTACCTGGTCCAAAGGATGATTCAATCGTACCAATCGAGCTTGACTGGCCCTGCCTTGCGATAGTACATTGTTAGGAAGATTAGTCCCCTTAAAACTTGGAGGGAATTAATTCATGTTTTTCACCAAGAATATAATGTTGACATCACCCTGCCCTACGAAGAGCCAATGATCGCGGAGCACGAGGAGCCATTAGTCGCTGAGATAGGAAAGAAACGTGTCAATGAAGCCTTGCATAATAAATGGGCAGCTGAGCAACATCTTGTTACTGGAAAATTTCCCACTAGGAAAGGCAAGGAGCCTTTGTACGAGATCAAAAACACAGAGCATGTTCAAGATCGGGGCACGACTGTACGAGATCAAAGACACAGAGCATGTTCAAGATCGGGGCACGACTGGACAACTCCCCAAGCTTACTCAAAGAGCTAGAATCCAAAGAATACCAACCCCTATCAACCTGGAAAGTGAATCAGATAGTGAAACTCTAATGTCTCTCACTTCCCTTGACAGAATCAAGCTAGCAAAACGAAGGGCCCTACTCAAAAGGTCTAAACCAGAAGCCAAGAAAAGGAAGCCTAAGCAGATCGATTCAGCATCTACCGATGAGCCACCACACCAAAGCTTCAAGCATTCCCAAGAATACAGCTTTGAAGGCCACCATCCTCTAGAGTACAACCCTGAAGACTTCCCGGCCCTAGAATACAATCCCAAGGACTTCCAACGTTATTTCGACAATGAAATTGACGACTCATCGTATAACTATTTCCTACTCTCATCCGGGGATGAAGGTCCGTCAGAAGAGGAAGCATACATCTTTATCCGCTACGATCCTAAAGAAGTACTAAGCTCGTCCTCTGACCATGAGGATAGCTTCAATACTTCATCCTCATTTGGAAATTTTGACCAAGAAGAAAGCAATGGGGTAATCTCGGTAGAGTCCAAACTCTCCTGAAACAGAAAAATTCACCACTACAACGAATATGCAGTGGGAAAACTAGTGGCCTAACCAGGATACATCAAGCCCATCTTACGCTCATAGGATCATGACCCCTGGAGAGATGTGGATACCTAATTTCCGTAAGTATAATGGCACGACTTGCCTTGTGGCCCGCTTGCAGTACCTCCATGCTGAAATGAGTTGATACTATGGCCCAATGTCATTCACAACTCAGGCCTTCCAAGAGAGTCTTACGGGATCTGCATTACAATGGTTCATCACAGCAGATATCTACCTTATGAGAGATTGGAATGAGCTGTCTTCTGCATTCCTGCTTCAGTATCAAAGCCAGATTGGGACTGAAGTACCTTGTCAGAACTTGATTCACTTCAAAAGAAGACCAATGGAGGATTTCCGAGTGTATGCAAGGAGGTGGGAGGCTTTTATGATGCAAACTTACCCTCAACTGGCTGAAGAAGAAATGATAAAGCTGTTCATAGGGGCTTTACCTCGTAAGCATCGTTATTGGTTGCATGGGTTGCACTTCCATAGCTTCAATGAAGTGATCCTCTCATGCGAATACTTTGATTCTATTGGAGGCGAGGAACTCAAAGGCGCTTGATTTCATAACCAACACTATCAAAGCACTCCCTTACACAGGAGTTTTCATGGGTTTTACTTGTTTTTATAATTTCATGTTTCTTATCTTGTCTAGTGTGCTACTGTTGTATTTTCCATTCCAAGTACTCTATTGTACAGTTCTAATATTTTGTTTTAAGAGCATGAGGCGATACTCCAAACCTGCCGGGTGATGTTATCCAACCATGAAAAGAAAATATCATCCAAAAAGAATACTGAGGGCTAGGCTTCCTCATGTTTTTTCTCCCCCAAAGACGTATTTTGAAAATAAAAAATATTTCATCACCCAAAAGCTTTTGTTAAAACAAGATGATAAATTTAATCATGTTTGTCTTTCTGACTCACTCACTTCATGTCTCAGAAAATCATTCCCGTCCCCTTTGACTTAGTGTGACAGGGGGCATTTGAAGCAAGCGCATTAGGTGAACTCGCCAAATTCAAAGACACCCTGCCAAGAAAACAGGGGCAAATAGAAAGAATCATCCTATATCAAAAGATGGTAAGTCTTATTCTTTGAATATAATTTGGAAATGATGTCCTCTCTCTCCTATTTACAGGAAATGGAAGATAAGACGTAATAGGTACAGGCATACGGTTGAAAATCAAGCCGTCTCAAGAGCTCTGTACACTCCACCTTGCTCTTGCCCAACTCCTCCTCAAGTTGTAGCAACATCTTTTTCCCACAACATGCCTGAGCAACCAGATGCTGTGGTTTCATCAACGGGACTTCCAGCTTCGACAAGACCAAAAGCACAAGATTCCATAGAAGCTTGAAGTACATGACTTTGCTCAATGCTACTAATGGTCATATGGTCAAAGACGGAATTCCACAGAAGGAAGGCGTTGCAAATCATCAATCGTGTACACAATGCCACAAATGAAGAGGGCCAATCAAAATAGACATTGAACTGTGTCAAAAACAAAAGGCCGTCATTGACATTCAAATATCCCTAGGAGTCAGCAAATATAAACTTTGGGGAAGAGTAATTTGGTATCGTTTCCAATACTCCCAGTATTTGAACTCACTTTTGACATATTTTCTCCTATTAACAGGAAGCATATGATTCAAGAAGCAAGCTTAATGGTTAATTTGGGCAAATCAAATAACCCATATTGATTTACCTAGCTTGGTATGAAAGGACGTGTTGTCTAGGAGCCGGTTCGGTTAAATGAAAAAAGAAGCATCCTACGGACACCATCGGCACCTCTAGCCGAGTGGTATCCGGGAAGAAGCAAAAAGGTCCGAAGTCGGGGGTTCGAATCCCCGACGCGGCAGTTAGCCGCTTGGTAAAAAAATAATAAAAAAATTTTGCTTCTCTTACGCTTGCAAATTACGAGAGAGCAGGTGACCTAACGAAGCAAAAGACATAGGACTTCGTGTCCCACTTGCACTTCAGGTCCATCCAATCCAGTGAAGGGTAATGTTGTATCGCTTCCAAGTTATTCGATTCTTGAAAGAGCTTCTGACTAACATGATCCCTTTTATCTATTGTAGGATCACTTGACTGTAAAAAAATGCGGATAACAAATCAAGGAAAGACATGTCAAACTCTGATAAGCTCTCCTAAGTGAAATGACGTCCTGAGTAATCACCAAAGCAAATGACAGAAAATCTTCAGGTCTCAACTCACATTTGATTTTGGCCAAACTAATTGATCTACTTGTACATCTTCTCTTCTACAGGGGCAAAAGCAGAGATGCCCGATCAAATTCCCAATCATTGGCTGATCATTCATGTGTCATATCCCTAATCAATAGGGACAACCATCGACACCCATTTGCGAATAACCCTTTTGATGTTCAAAATCTAACATATTTGGAAACACCATTATGTTAGCCCTTAAAGTTGTCAATAGGGTCTTTTTTGAGTCAAAACCATTCATTTGTTTTGAGAGTACAAACTCCATCACATTTAAAATGCTGCATGTCTTTTCCAGGTGAATTATGCACGATGATTTTGTCTGTCTAAATCACTGATTCCATTGAGAATTATTAGAATAGACAGCTAATTGAAGAATACAAGATTGATTGAGCATGCTGAATGAGGCACATCAGAATGATGACAGGCAAGCCATATCCTACACACAGTCCCCCATCTATACACTTGTGAGATGAGTGCAGAAGATTCCATGACTGCAGGGTAAAGAGTTCTCTCGCGAATGGTACGATAACCAAAATAGTGAGAGGCATTCCATCGCTCACCCCATTAAGCCCCATACACTGGAGAAGCATCTCTCATACCCCCATCAAGAACCACCCCACATTGGGGCAGATCGGAGACAAAGCAGCATCACAAGGTGAGAAGAGAGATAGAAATTTTCTTGCTCGCACTTGCATCAATCTTCGGGTGTCCTTATTGTATATGAACACTCACGTTAATTTAAGTGCCCTAGAATGACGAAGAGCAATTCTTTCTCTATGCACTCGTATTCATTGTACAACCCAATTGAGTTTGTAATTTCACCCTCACATTGAGGCAAAACAGAAGTTACTGTCATTTAAACAGCATAGCCCAGAGCGCCTACTGAAGATGAAGACTCAAGAGTCTAATAACGATGCTTCGATTGAACTTGCCTAGGCCAGTTCCTCCAACGACAAGGATAAAGAACAGGGGCATAAAAAAGCAGTGTACCTGGTAAAAGCAAGGTCAATGCCCATAAATGAAAAGTTAGGATAAAAAAATAGGGGTATGAAAAAAGCAGTGTGCTTGGTAAAAGCAAGGCCAATGCCCCCCAGTCAAAAATACAGCCAAGAAAAATTTACTGTTGTGGTCCGTAGAACCTCTATCTAACAATGAGAAGAAAGACCAGTGACAAATGCCGAGACAGTCATGAACTCCCACCCTCTTACATGTGAGCCAAGTCTACGTTACATCCTATTGTAAAAGTCTCTTTAGACTAGGGCACTTCAATTAACGTAGGATTTCATATGTCTATAAACATCGCTCGAAGAAGTACGAGCAAGATTACTCTATCTCTTTTCGCAGGATTCTTGACTTGCAAACCCGGAGACGATCGTGTGGCACTCCATTCATAAGCCTTGACCTTGATGGTCCCTTTCGATGAGCCGCTGACCAAGACTTCATCATAGTTTCAACAAAGACCTCTCACATTGGTAAAGTCGTACTGTTTGCGAGAATATTCAGACCCCTGCTGACATGATGATAGTGAGATAGTGCGGTCCTTATAAATCCTGCATTAATGGTCAGGATAGCCTTTTCCATGAGAGTGAGCGAAAAGTCCTTTCAGACTGAAAGTCCCTCATCTGGCATGCTCAAGACATCTACATTATAAATGAATGTTGTCTTTCAAAATCTTCCCTGGTGGAAATTAGATGATGCAAAACTGACAAAATTATCATGCATAAATATCATTTGAACTCATGAATTTACAACATATACAATCATGTGTGCATATTGTGCAAATAGCAGACATACTCTTAGAGATCAGAGATATTGCCAGGTAAGATATCTCTATACCCATTTGTCTTAAAGTACCTATCACTGTCCAAGTACTCTCTTACTGACACTCAACCTATTCAAGTCGTCCCTTGAGTTTGGGTGCTTGCAACTGTCTAAGTATCCCCTTGTCTTTGAGTACCGACCATCGTTCGGATACTCCCTTTTCCTGACACTCGATCTGTTCGAGTTGTCCCCAGAGTATTGATATTTACGACTATCCAGGTATCCCCCTTGTTTTTGAGTATCCACCACTTGCTGGGTGCTCCCTTTGTTAACACTCGACCTATTCGAGTCGTCCCTTGAGTTTGGATGTTTGCAACTGTTTTAGCATCCCATTGTCTTTGAGTATCGGCTACCATTCGGATACTCCCTTTTCCTGACACTCGACCTGTTCGAGATGTCCTTAGAGTATTAATGCTTGTGATTGACCAAGTATCCCTTTATCGTTGAATACCTACTGCTGTTTAGATATCCCCATATCGTCAAGAACCCACCGTTGTCCAGGTATTTCCTTTTCATGACACTCAACTTACCCGAGTTGTCCCTAAATAATAGCAGTTGTTCAAGCATTTCACTGCTTTGTGTGCCTACGCCTACCCAGGTATGCTTTCTTACACTTGGACCAACTGAGTGATCCCAAATCATATCATTAAGTACTCGTGTTCATCCAAGTATTCCAGTACTTTGTACACCTGTGGCTACCCAGGTGTTCCAGCCCTTTTGAGTACCTGCGGCCATCCAGGTAAGCCTCGTGCTACATTCAAGATTATGTTACCAGGAGGTGAAAAACCTTCATGAATATGTGGGGCACACCCTCAATATTCCCACTACCAGGAGGTGAGAGACCTTCACGAATATATGAGGCACGTCATCGATATTCCAACTACCAGGAGGTGAGAAACCTTCACAAATATATGAGGCATGTCATCGATATTCCAACTACCAGGAGGTGAGAGACCTTCACGTATATGCAAGACCCATCCTCGATATTTCCACACAAATATCCTAGGTACGTCCTCGATATTCCCAATTACCAGGAGATGAGAGACCATCATGAATATCCGAGGTACGTCCTCGATATTCCCAATTACCAAGAGGTGAGAGACCTTCATGAATATGTGAGGCACGTCCTCAATATTCCCAATTACTAGGAGATGAGAGACCTTCACGAATATCTCAGGAACGTCCTCGATATTCCTAATTACCAGGAGGTGAGAGACCTTCACGAATATCTCAGGTACGCCCTCGATATTCCCAATTACCAGGAGGTGAGAGACCTTCACGAATATGTGGGGCACGCCTTCGATATTCCCAATTACCAGGAGGTGAGAGACCTTCACGAATATCCCAGGTACGTCCTCGATATTCCCCAATTACCAGGAGGTGGGAGACCTTCATGAATATCTCAGGTACGTCCTCGATATTCCCAAGTACCAGGAGGTGAGAGACCTTCACGAATATCCCAGGCACGTCCTCAATATTCCCAACTACCAGGAGGTGAGAGGCCTTCACAAATATCTCAGGCACGTCCTCGATATTCCCAACTACTAGGAGGTATGCCCTCGATATTCCCAATTACCAGGAGGTGAGAGACCTTCACGAATATCTGAGGTACGCCCTCGGTATTCCCATTTACCAAGAGGTGAGAGACCTTCATGAATATGCGAGGAACGTCCTCAATATTCCCAATTACCAGGAGGTGAGAGACCTTCACGAATATCTCAGGTACGTCCTCGATATTCCCAATTACCAGGAGGTGAGAGACCTTCACGAATATCTGAGGTACGCCCTCGATATTCCCAATTACCAGGAGGTGAGAGACCTTCACGAATATCTGAGGTACGCCCTCGGTATTCCCATTTACCAAGAGGTGAGAGACCTTCATGAATATGCGAGGCACGTCCTCAATATTCCCAATTATCAGGAGGTGAGAGACCTTCACGAATATATGAGCCACGTCCTCGATATTCCAACTACCAGGAAGTGAGAGACCTTCACGAATATGTGAGATCCATCCTCAATATTCCCATTTACTAGGAGGTGAGAGACCTTCATGAATATGCGAGGCACGTCCTCAATATTCCCAATTACCAGGAGGTGAGAGACCTTCACGAATATATGAGGCACGTCCTCGATATTCCATTTACCAGGAGGTGGGAGACCTCCATGAATGTTCGGAGCACATCATCGATATTCCCAATTACCAGGAGGTGAGAGACATTTACGAATATCTCAGGTACGCCCTCGATATTCAAACTACCAGGAGGTGAGAGACTTTCACGAATATATGAGGCACGTCCTCGATATTCCAACTACCAGGAGGTGAGAGACCTTCACGAATATGCGAGATCCATCCTCAATATTCCCACTACCAGGAGGTGAGAGACCTTCACGAATATCCCAGGTATGCCCTCGATATTTCCTAATTGCCAGGAGGTGGGACACTTTCACAAATATCCAAGGTATGTTCTTAGTATTTTCAATTATCAAGTACCCCTTCGATACTTGTGAATGTCTAAGTATCCCTCAAGAATTTATACTTGTAATTATCCAAGTACTCTTTCAACACCTGCAAGCAATCAGGTATTCCTTCGATACCTGCGAATGCTGGGTACCCTTCAAGAGTTTGTACTTGTGATCATTCAAGTACTCTTTCAATACCCGCAAGCAATCAGGTATTCCTTCAATGCCTGCGAACATCCAGGTATCCTTCAAGAGTTTGTACTTGTGATCATTCAAGTACTCTTTCAATACCCGCAAGCAATCAGGTATTCCTTCAATGCCTGCAAACATCCAGGTACCCTTCAAGAGTTTGTACTTGTGATCATTCAAGTACTCTTTCAATACACGCAAGCAATCAGGTATCTTCTAAAATCGATGCCCTAAGAATGGTCGGCGCATCCCCCCGAAAAAGGTCGGGTTCCCACTGGTGTCTACGACAGAAGTCAGACACCCCATAAATCGATGCCCTGAGAAAGGTCAGCACATCCTCCCGAGAAAGCTCAGGTTCTAGCTGGTGTCTTCGACGGAAGTCACACACCCCGCAAATTGATGCCCTAAGAAAGGTCGGCGCATCTCCCGACAAAGGTCGGGTTCCAACTAGTGTCTTCGATAGAAGTCAGACGCCTAACAAATCGATGCCCTGATAAATATCGGCGCATCTCCCAAGAAAGGTCGGGTACCAATCGGTGTCCTTGATTGAGGTCAGGCACCCCTAACAAAACAGATGCTCTGAGAAAGGTCGGCGCATCTCCCGAGAAAGGTCAGGTACCAACTGGTGTCCTCGATACAAATCAGGCACCCACAAATGAGATGCCCTGAGAAAGGTCGGTGCATCTCCCGTCAAGGCGACCGAAGAAAGGTTCGAGTCCTAGACAAATCATTGATTGTTTTAACAGGCGACAGAAGAATGGTTCGGGTCCTGGAGAAGCAATTTCCCGTCACGGCGACCGAAGATTGGTTCGGGTCTGAGACAAACCACTGATTACTCTAACAGGCGACTGAAGAATGGTTCGGGTCCTGGAGGAGCAATCTCCCGTCGAGGCGACCGAAAAAAGGTTCGGGTCCTAAACAAATCACTGATTACTCCAACAGGCGACCGAAGAATGGTTCGGGTCCTGGAAGAGCAGTCTCCCATCAAGGCGACCGAAGAAAGGTTCAAGTCCTAGACAAACCACTGATTGTTTTAACAGGCGACCGAAGAATGGTTCGGGTCCTGGAGGAGCAGTCTCCCATCAAGGCGACCGAAGAAAGGTTCGGGTCCTAGACAAATCATTGATTGTTTTAACAGGCGACCGAAGAATGGTTCGAGCCCGGGAAAAGCAACCTCCTCATATCACCAGGTAAGATGACGCCTTGATACTTGCCAAACTCAGGGTTCACACCCTATCTTACTCACTCTTGGTAAGTAACTACAGGTATCTTTTTATCTATCTTAGTATATGTAATGTTATATTGCTCTTTTTCTACATAGAACAATAGGTTCCAAATAAAATATAATCTACTACGCATGCATGGATAAAATTGAGGCATCAGTCTGTCTTTGAATACAACCTCTGCGAGATCACCTTCAAAGAGGGGCACCAAGTGACACCTCAATTTTAATTAGGTTAATTTTCTTTTATTAAGTTTTTATTTTATTTTGTCATTTCGGATAAATAAGATAATTAATAAACAAATAACAAAAATAACCAAAAACAAACAAAACAAAGCAAAAACAGCAGCCCCCCTTTTCTTCACGTGGGCTCGTGCGACTTGGCCCCACCCCCCTTTTCTCCTTCTTCTTCCTTCTTCTTCTTCCTCGCTCCTTCTTTCTCCGCCTTTGTAGTTCACGCGCAGAAAACGACGACGCGCGCAAAGGACGGCCTACGGCCGAGGGGAGTAGGTCGACGTCGGCCGGAGAGGATAAGATCTCGGGCGCCATCAATGCCGAGCACGCTTCGCTGGATAAGCTCGGATGAGACGCCGGTCCAGCCAAGGAGAACCGCTCGGCATGCGAAGGGGACCACCGGTCGAAGCTCCGTCGACCGGACCTCCTCGCCTATAAATAGCAGAGCACTTCCGTCGTCGAAGGGGAGGGGCGAGCTCGAAGATCCTTCACCGAGAGACATAGGGAAGGATCGAAGGGCAAGCGCAGGAGAGAGCTTGAGTCGCGAGCTCAGCCCACCCTCCACCAAGAGACTTCGGGGAAGGCAGGCGGCAAGCGACTTCGAGAAGGTCCGATCCGGCCGGTGGAGGCTCGGATCTGGCCTGAGTGAGAGAAGATTGAGGCCGAGGGTAGGGTTTCGCGAGATCTACGCCTCAGATCTGGTCTTTTTTGCTGCTGCTGTTGCCGCCAAACGCTGTGCCACCACCGTTCGCCCCGACCGAGATCCCGACGCCATTTGCTGCTACTGTCCCCCACGAGCTGCCTCTCCTCCGAAGCTCGAAGAATGAGCCCGAGCCCAAGAGAGAGAGCCCCAGCCAGATCGACTGAGCCCAGGCCTCGCTGACGCCGTCGTCATCCGCCGCGGTAGTCGCCATCAGTCTGCCCTCGCCGTGGCCGCCACCGTCGTAGATCAACTCCTGTCGTCGTCGTCATCACCTCCGTTCAAGAAAAGGTAAAAACCGTCGCCTTCGTCCTTGCCGCCCATCGCAACCCTATTCTATCAGCGTCGCCGTCATCATGGTTCCCATCGTCGTCGCCGTCACCACCGTGGCCATCTTCGCCGCCGTATCACTTCAGTCTCCCCCCCGGCGCCGTGGATTCGCAAACCCTAGGGTTTGCGATTTTCCGGGTCGCGAAGCGGATCCGGACTCGGAAAATCAAGTAGGGTTTGCGATCCAGGGGGGTGGCTGCGAGTCGAGTTGTGTGCCGGAGCCGGGTCGGGTACCGAGTTGCGAGCCGGAGCAAGTTGTTGTGGAGCCGGGTCATCGGGCCGGGCCGGGCCGGGCGTCCCTAAACGCCCGGCCACGGCGTCGTTTTAATTAAAAAAAAGGGGAAAAAATCTTAGTCGGGCCCGCAACGTGGGCCCGTCCTCATTCGGATCGCCGGCCCGATTCGGACCCAACCCGCGGATCCGACCCGGGTCGTTTTTATATTATTTCAATATAAAATAATATTTTAAATAAATAAATAAATAAATAAATAAATAAATATTTTATTTTAAAAAATCAAATAAAAATCAAAAACTGTTTTTTTCAAAAAATATTTAAAAAATGTTAAAAAATGTTTTATTTTCCAAAAAATTGAGAAAAATCAAAAATAATTTATTTTCCAAAAATATTTTAAAAAATATTTAAAAATATTTTATTTTCCGAAAAATCAGAAAATCAAAAATATTTCATATTTTGCAAAAAAAAAGCCAAAAATCCAAAAAAAAAAGCTAAAAATTCATGAAAAAGCCAAAAAATTCAGAAAAAGCCAAAAAGACTTGTATTTTTCCAAAAAAAAATACCCAAAAAATCCCAAAAAACCCCTTTTGCGTCCAAAAAATTAGAAAATGACTCAAAAAATGTTTTTCCTTCCAAAAATGCATGGAAAATCCCTCGAACATCCAAAAAGCCTTATGGTTTAAACAAGATTAGGTACCGAAAGGGCATTATTGATTAACTAGTGTAATCAAGTCCCCGATCCTAATTTCTCTGGTTGCGCAGGAATGAGTATTTCTCCCGATACTTCGCTTAGGTTTCTAATCAACCCACCCCAAATCGATTAGTGGCGACTCCATCTTAAAAACTAATTTATAGGTTAAAAACTTGAACCATTAAGTCGTGAATTGGTGGACTTGGGAGAGTCCGGGCTTAACCAATTTCAGCCGAGCTATTAGCCTCCTTAGGCGCCCGTACCCGATCGCGGGCGCCCAAAAAAAAAGAGGTCGCGACACCCTTCAATGTCAAAACGTCGACGGGGAATACTTTTTGCGACTTGTTCACCGTATGGGAGATTGTGCACTTTGTACATTATTCCCCATCATGCTTCCACTTGGATTAGATAATGACGATATCATCTCATAATGTGGTTGTAATTGAAAGTGAGTTGAATTAAATTCATCACTTCTCATGTTACTCCCACTTGGACGAACTCCACTAAGTTCATTATCTTAATCCAAAGTTTCAAATAGGGAGTAATCTTGACCTATTTCGCCATTCTTAGGAAATTCATTCTCCAAGAATGTGACATCCCGTGATTCGAATAAAGTTATACTTCCACTTTTCTGCTCACCTATGAACACATACCCTTTCGAGTATTTAGAGTATCTTATGAAAATACTCTTCTTTCCTTTAGGACCTAATTTCCCAAACTTGTGAGAGGGCTCATGAGTATAGGCAGCACAACCCCATGGCTTAAGAAAACTTAAGTCCGGTTTTCTATCTGTCCATAACTCATATGGAGTAGAAGTAATTGATTTGGAAGGCACCCGGTTAAGTATATAGGCAGCAGTTAATAACGCATCACTCCAAAAAGTGATAGGTAAATTAGCATACGCCATCATGGATCTAACCATTTCCAGTATGGTTCTGTTCCTTCTCTCCACAACACCATTTTGTTGAGGGGTATATGGAATAAACAACTGTCTTTCTATTCCTCTTTCATCACATAATTTTTTGAACTCATCAGATAAATATTCTCAACCTCGATCAAATCTTAATACTTTTATTTTCTTGTCTAATTGATTTTCTACCAAGTTCATAAACTTTTTGAAACAACTCAATGCTTCAGATTTATGAGAAATCAAATAGACATATCCAAATCGAGTATAATCATTTATAAATGTGATGAAATTAACAGCCACATGCCTTCCTTTCACATTCATCGGACCACAAACGTCAGTATGAATTAAATACAAAGGAAATTTAGCTCTTTTACCTTTTTTAAATGGTTTCCTCGTCGTTTTCCTTACTAGGCAATGCTCACATATGAGTAAATCGACTTTTTCAATATTACCCAACAAGCCCTCTTTGGCTAGTCTATTCATACGTTGTTGGCCAATATGACCAAGTCTAGCATGCTACACATTCACATCATTATCATATAAATTAGAATACGTAAAAAAGGAATAACAAACATTGGCATTACCATAGTCAATATTTAATATAATGAAACCATCTAGAAAATAACCACAACCATAGTAATTTGTATCCAAATACAAATCCACACCACTATTATGGAAGTTCATATTAAAACCAAGCTTAACCAACACTAAAACAGACACTAAATTCCGACGAATCTCCGGAGCATACAATACATCATGTGGGAACAAAATGCGTCCACCATGCATGTTTAATTGGCAGGTGCCAATCCCTTTTACTTCTACTATGGAGTTGTTTCTCACATATATCCACTTAGTTCCAGTTGGTACTCATCGAAATTCCACGATGGATTCTTTATCATTCGCTACATGGTCTGTCGCTCTTGAATCTACAGTCCACAAAGGATTAGACTCAGTTAAAAATACAGAACTTGACACATAAGTAAAGTTCTCAAAAGTACAATGAGTGTGTACCTTCTTTGGCTCGCGACAATCGCGGGCATAGTGACCCTTCTGGTCACAGTTGTAACACTTCACCCTTGTCAGTTTCTTCATTCGATGACGCTTTCCTCTTTCATGTTGGTCAACCTTTGGTTTCTTCCTTGAAGAAGTTGCTCCCTTGCCTTTCCTTTTATCAAACCAGTTAGGATGTTTGCATTTTGAGCTCGAAGCTCTATGTGAGCTGGAACCAGCATGATAAATTTCAGTTTTCGGCTTAGCCACCAAGAGGCAAGTGCACCTTCATATGCTCCCAACTTTGAGGTAATGAATGAATCGTTGCTTGCATTTACTGTTCATCAGTTAGGACATGGCCAGCATCTTTCAGCTCAATTATCATGTTTGGCATCTTTCTAAGGTGTTGCTTCATGGTCTAATCATGAGGTTTCTTATAAGAGTCAAATCTAATAGTGAGATGCCTCAGTCTGGTCACCGAAGTATAACCTAATCTTGCTGCCAATGCTTCCCACATTGTTTTGGCATTCTCAAAACGCCTGAACTCTCGCATGACATCATTTTCGATGCTACTCGGCAACGTAATGCGAGCAAGAGAGTTCTTTCTTTTCCAGGCAGTAAATGCATTCTTATCTCTCTTGTGTTGTGCATTGTTTCCATCTTCAAGTACTTCTATGGTCAGGTTAAAAGCTTTTAGTGCATTTTGCTCTTCTAGCACATATTGAATTTTCATGTGCCATATTTCATAGTTATCGCCATTGAGCTTCTCACCTTTGTTTAACTCAGCAACTATGCTCTTTGTGGCTGAAGCTATCGATCTGAACATATCAGACATATATGCACGAATTATTAATGCCTATCATTTATACATCCATTTTGCACAAAACTATCATATTTTTGAATAATTTTAAGTAAGGTTTCGGAATCAAAAGGTCACTATGTTTCCAATCATCATCCAAAATCCTAACTTGGAATTATTATTAATATAATATTCTATGCAAAATAAATTCTTTGAAATTACAAAAAATTTCTATGAACTTCCCACAACAACTAACAATTAACAGAATCAAATAATATTTGATATCAAATAATGATATAATAACAATGCTTTCACATAATACAACTAACATATCAGTTGCTACACTAACAACATCTAGGTAGAATACATTTACATAATATGTCTATAAAGCATACTAAATAAAGACCAATAAAAACATCTAACACCAAGTCAATATATGAACTGGGAAATATCATTTTTTGTTCAATTTCTTGATCTTTTCCCTTGTAACAATCCAGTAATAATTATCTATAAAAGCCATCACAATTCTCTTATACGAAGCAGCTTTGTTGACTTCTCATAAGCAATTCAACATCCTTACAATTCTTGTGGAAGAGTGTTCATGAAAAATTGCACCATCTCAGACTGTGGCATGGGACGACCATTCCATATGACCTTTTGTATTTTCCCATTGACTTCAAGAACATGATCAATTAAGTCGCCTCTCTCCCATCGATAATCAGTCAGCTCGGCTATCAACTTGGAAAGCCTTTCCTTTTGTTCATTGGTAATTGCGCGAATAGGTGTGCGCAACCTAAGGGGATGCATTGTTCCTGCAACAAATGTAGAACAAATAAGGAATTACATATATTCCACATAGACTTAATTAGAAAAAGAAACACATTCATTTTTTTTTTGTCAACGGTCAAAGTCAACTATCAATGGTCAAAGTCAATGGTCAATGGTCAAAGTCAGACGGGTTGAGGTCAATGGGTCAGGTCAGACTGGTCGAGTCGGGTCGGACAAACCGATCGGCACATGCCACGTGCGTGTGCGAGCACTGCGAGCTGACGTCACGATGACGTCAGCTGCGCATGTACTGCGCACGTGCCAGCCACCGTGCGCGTGCGACGCGTGCACGCGCCTGGGAAACAAATCGGCGCGTGCGTGGCACGCGCCTGGTGGAGACCGAATCGGCGCATGCAAAGTCCCTTCCAGCCGCAGGTGGTGGCGCGTCCGACGGCGATCCGCCACTCGTTTTTCTCGTATCGACGAGACCTTCAACCCTATGCTATCAAAAACAAACTTTGATTTACAGAAAATCAAAAAAGAGGTGAATAGAAGGTGGGTGTTGGGATTTATCCGTCCCCGATCGACCGACAGCGGCTTTTCTCGAATTTTGACCACAAAAATAATTCAATAACATAAAAAGGGGATCGAAAAACATGAACTAGGGCTCTGATACCAATGTTGGGAATTACTGATTCCCTAAAACAGATTCGACACTAAATCAAACCCCTAAAACGAATGCAGAAGACGAACCCAAGAACAAACATGTATCACCAATCAAATACACACCACGGAATTGAGCGTACCTTATTATCCACAGATTAAATACGGGATAAGTACACTAATGGTGCCATAAGTTGTGTACGGTGCTCACTTTGGTGCCAAAAGTTTCCGTCGGATCACTTAAATGCCAAATCGGAGGAAAAACAATCACTTTGGTGCCACCGGCGAAAGATTCCGGCCAAAATTAATATGTGGCTTTTAAAAAAAAAAAATCGATAGACCTTTAAATGACGTCGTTTTCGGTCCTCCTTAAGAAAACGACGTTGTTTTGCCGTCCTACATAGATGGATTCATGGAAACGACACCGTTTAGCTCACATGGGGATTGAAATTAGGATTTCCGCCACTCGGCCACCGTCATTCCCCCACCGTCGCTCGGCCACCGTCGCTGCTCAGCCACCGTCGCTCAGCCACCATTGTAGTTGCTTGACTAGGTGAGCGAGGAGAGATTGAGATTGTTGCAGGAAAAATCGAAGGCAAGGGCGGAGGAGGAGGAGGAAGAAGATGGGTCGAAGGTACTGCTGGTGCGTTGCTGCTGCTGGTGCATTGCTGGTGTCACTGCTGGTGTGCTGCCGGTGCTGTTGCTGGTGCCGTACTAGTGCCGTTGCTGGTATGGGTCTTCGAGGAAGACGAAGACACGAAGACAAGCCTCCCTACTCTCTCAATTTGGGGATTAGGGTTTCAAAGTTGGGGGAAAGATGCCAAACGGCGTCGTTTTGGTGTTTGGATGCTGACTCAACTCTCCAACGGGCCACGTCAGCTTCAAAAATTAATAAAAAAAGGCCACATCGGATTTCCAACCAATTTCGTCGGCGTTGGTACCAAAGTGAGTGTTTTTCAAATTTTTTGGCATCAAAGTGAGCGCCGTACATAACTTATGGCACCATTAGTGTACTTATCCCGATTAAATACCAACGTTGAAGTTTGAGGAAGAATCCCGATCCCGTTCTACCGGGAAGCATGCTGTTGCTATTAGGGGGAGAAAAACAGAACATACTGTTCTTTTATGTTTTCTTCTTAGAGGGAGAGAGAGAAAGAAACGTCTCAGGAAAAAGGGGTCTTTACATACGTACGTTGAAGGGGTGCATTCCCTTTTCCTTGTCTCTCTTACGTCTTCTCCAACAGATGTAACTCTTCAACTTGTAATGTTCCCCCAAAAGACACAACCTCTTGTATCTAAACAACGCAACCTTTCACATCGCAGCCGTTCCTCCATGGGCCCTTATTTTGCGGGCCGGGCTTTTAGGCCCAACATGGGCGGACGGGCCCACTTAGGCCCATCAACATACAAATAAAACCATCACTAACAATTGCAACTTTGCTTGTTGCAGATACATTTTGAAGTAATCTCAAGATGAACTTAGTCACGGATTGCTGTTTTCTTCCCTGCAAAATGAAGTGGAAATCCCGGATTCATATTATCGTCTGTGCATATGTGTTTGCAACGCCAATGAATGTCTACCTTGTATCTTGCAATGTTCTAGGATGTATATCAATGGCCCCTAATCATCCTAAATCCATTCATTTAAAGTTTGAGAAATCTTTTTTATTTTTTTTCAAAGATGTAACCTTAGATGCCGGTCTTTCTGTCCATCCGTGTCCACCTCTCCCATCCCCGCCTTCGCAACACTTGGGCAAGGGGTCGACAATGGCCCTCGACGGGCCCTCGACGCTTGTGCCAGCCTGGTAGGCTACCGCTGACCAGTCTAGACCTCCAATCGGCGAAGATTTAAGGCAATCAAGCCCTCGATCCGAGCCTTGGACCTTGCCTGTCCTGATTGCAACTTGTCCCTTGTCCTCGTCAACGCCGCACGCGAGATGGGACTGACCAGTGGGAGCAGCAGAAATGGCTTCGCCGGCTGGAGTACGTGCTGCGGACGTTGCTTCCAGCTGGAGAAGGTGCTGGAGAACATGAATAGTACCACAAAAGAGCAAAAAAAATGAGAGAAAGGAAAAAAAAAAAAAGGAAGTAGATAAAAAATTACACAACAATGTTGTTTTGCTTAAATTTTTTTCACTCACTGTACCATATAGGATGCCTATCGAAAGCTGGACTATTGTATTAGCATTTTTCAACCCAAATTTACTAGAGAGCTACATTGAAATTTCACGAAAATTTTTAGGATTAAATTGATCAAATCAAAAAATTTAAAATTGAATTAGCAATTATATAATAAATTTAATTGTCTAGATGTTGCTTGTTAGGATGGTCCCCCTCTTGAATCCTAGCTAGTTGTTTCTCAAATCTTGCCATCTTTCTAAATTCTCCAAACTTCCGTTTGAAATTGTAGTCTATAACACCCTCTAATCAAGCATCTCTCTCTGCACGTTGAATTCATCAAAACATTTCATTATCGCAAAACCTATGAGGAAATCACTAAAAAAAATACATTAATAAGAGAAGGACCACAATAAGCAATCATTTGCATAAACATTCTCCTTATAAGTTTATCTCCATCATTAATTGTCAATCGTCTGATTGGGGCGATAACTTTTGCCATGATTTAAGCCACGACAAGGTAGGAATGCTCAATAATGTTAGACGTGTTTTCAATTATGATAGGGCGGTGGGTGGACCCTGTAGACATATGGAATTCCAAGAAAATGATTAGAACTTGTGCAGAAGAGCCCTTCCTCTTTCCATAAAGCTGGAAACTTTACTCCTTTGGAAGACTTGATTGGCTTTAGTCGAAGTCGTTGCTCTTCTTTTTCTCTTGGTGTGAAGGGGGAAAAGCGATCAAATGCCGTGTCTTTAGCATTCCGAAGATTAGGCACTCGCGTCAATGTAAAGCAACTTGATTACCACCAAATTTCCTTGGTAGTCCAAAGTCCTCATCAACTCAAGTATACATTCTACGGTACTAGCGTGCCTGAAGCATTTGCACCTGTTGTGTCCTTAGCTTAGAAAGCTTCCAGACTTAAATGGATATTTGAAGTCACCATTTAATTCATTCCTGTCCAATACAAAAACTGTAGCTTTTACCACGTTCCATTCAAAATCTTCAAATGTTACAAGTTACATATTTAAACTTGACTAAGTAAGAGAGCCACCAAAAGCCATAGGTATGGTGGAGAATCTTGAAGAATTGCCCAATGTACTTAACATGGAAATGTTATAGTCTTGTCATCTTAAAGTTTGCAAGTGCCAAGGTTGCATGACTTTGATGGCCCTTTTTGGCTTTACAATAAGCTAGAAAGGTCCAGGTAGAATCTTCTTTTCATTTGCTTTTGAAATAATGCAATAGGTCATTTCATGTCCAAAGCAGCTCCAATGGGCGGTATTGACTGAATGCCCAAACCTAGTTCAGATTTTGGGCTTGTTGGAATTGTAGAGTACATTGTATGTACTGCCAATTGAATTTCGCAATTCCATATAAACTTTACCTAGCCTGCCAAATAAACCAAGGCCAGGAATGCTACAATTGATATGATTGAAGAGGTACAAGCTAGGGCAATGTAAATTTATTTGTTGCTCTCGTCAATAAACTGTCAACGTGGGAAGTACTTCAAATGGTCTATAAAACCCATTCTCGACTTTGCAGCAAATTGAAATCGGCAACTTTCCAATTTGTTTTCGGCCTTTTAAATTAATCACTTAAAACAAAGATTTTTAGATATTTCAGGGAAGAGATATTAGAAGATCAAGACTTGAGTTCAAAATAGAAAATAATTAAAAGTAAGTGATAAGAAATGATCAGGAAAAATGTGGAGCGTATAGTGCTCATAAAAGACTATAGAGTTGAACACAATAGAGTACAAGGCTTCATGTCCGTGGCCTCGTAGATTATCCGAGTAATACTGGGTCTAAGGGTGTTCAATTCTATGAAGGAAAGAACATGTTACCATACTGAAAAGCAAATTCACGAGCACTAATATCAAGGTATAATATACGCCGATGCTAGAAGAAACCGTGCAAAGCAACATCATTTATTGCCATCGTAACGTGGTGAAGTTGGACCCCGCCACTTAGGAAGACTTCCATTGGCTGGACTTACCAAAGTCGTCGCCATTCTATTTCCTTTCGGTGCCAAGAAAAAAGCAAACGAATCTGAGAAAGAAAGCGAAAGGGCATCGCGATTCTCCCACCTCTGGCGCTTTGCTGAATCCTGTTGAGGAACCCCTGCTCAATATGCGACGTGGTAATTTAGATGAAATCGGGTCTAGTTTTGTTAGTTTCGAATCAAACTCATCATATAATATCGAATTTGAATAATATTTTCGTACATTGCCAAGGACGTTCTCGCCCATGGCCGACCCGCCCTAAGTCGCCGTCAATACTTTTATCTTAAATGCGTTGCCGGGACCGGGGCTCCGTGTTGACGTGCTGTTGACTGAGTGGATAACACGGGCTCCTCTCTAGAACCTACGAGTACAATCTCATAAAATGGATCACGGCCTTCGCCCAGGTATTGAACCGCGGCTCCACGTGGGCGCACCCTCATCACCGTAGGCTTGGCCGCAGGGGATCCCACCCCCTTCTCCCCCGGAATTAAACATTCAGGTGGGGTGAATTTGGGTTGAATTTCCACGTAATTTGACCTAAAAGACCGGGGCGGCGGGTGAAAAAATCATCCTCTCCGCAAGAATCTCCCGAGAACTCCACCAAACGGCACCGTCCCGTTCCGCCCTCGCCCAATGGGATCTCGCCTGCTCACCCATCGTATATAAAAAAATTTAAAAAGGCGGGTCAATAAGGGTGCGCATAGATTTGTTTACGTTTTTTTTTTTCGCGGGAGCGAAAACAAAAAAAAAAGTGTTTGCCGTGTGAGCAGTTTTTGAAAAAAGAACACGTTTGGTAACGTTTGGTCCTAGAATAAAAAATGAACAGAAACACGTTTGGTAAATTTTATTATTTTTTTGTTTCTTTTAATTTTTTAAACATTTTTTTTATTTTTTATTTTTTCCTTTCTTTTTATTTTTTTTTTTTTTTTCGGCCGGTCCCGGTCCGGCGGATCAACCAACGGGGCGGCCCTCGCCCGGCCACGGCGAGGCTCGCCGGCCACGGCGAGGCCGAGCAGGCATGGTTGGGCGAGGCTCGGCCTCGCCCGCCCGGCGACGCCGAGCCTCGCCCGGGGCGGCGGCCCAAAAAAAAAAGAAAAGAAGAAGAGAAGAAGAAGAGAGAGGAGTGGTTTTTATTCTTTTGTTCCTTCCGGTGTGTTTTTTTCGGGAGAAACAACTTTTTTATGTTTTTTTTTTCTGTTTTTATTTCGTTCCGAAACAAAAAAAAAAAAAAAACGCAACCAAACGCGCGTTTCGTTTTTTTTTTTTGTTAACACTTTCCGTACAAGTGTTGGAAATACTTTTTTGAAGTGTTTCCATGCACCCCTAATTTTTCTTTCCCTTTTCTTTTTCTTTCCTTCCCCTTTCGCAAATACCCTTTTATTTTTGCCTAATTTTTTTTTTTTACTCTGCGCATGATGCCCCTGAAGGAAAGGGGGGACCCGGGAAATAAAGATGGAAGACGAAGGACATATAATGGGCTCTCTCTCTCTCTCTCTCCCCCGTTTTTCCTCTTCTCTCCTTTCTCTCTCCTCTGCTTCTGACAAAGTCTCTTCCTTGAGAGACAGGGCTGTGTCGTCTCTCTCTCTCTCTCTCTCTCTCTCTTCGCTGTGAGCTTCTGAGGAAGTTTAATTCTTTTTCTCCTTGTTTTTTCTTCTGCCCTTCCGGGTTTCACTGTTGAAGCTCGGTGTTTTTTTCTTTTTTCTTTTTTCTGAGCTCCTGCAGGAGAATGATGAGAAAGAGGGACTCACCAGCCAGGGCGAGGATTTCCGCTCGTGCTGACGATGACGATTTGTCGGCAGTGCTTAGACCTAAATTTGATGTGTTCTTGAGTTTTAGCAGTCCCGATAGTGATACCCACCTCAACTTCATCGATGGCCTCTATAACTCCTTGATTGAAGAGGGGATTCTTGTCTTCAGAGACGATGGAGAGATCCGAAAGGGCGAAAAGATCGGAGGCGAGCTTCCGCATGCGATTGAATACTCTAAAATATACATGCCCATCTTTTCTAGGAAATATGCATCCAGTGCGTGGTGTCTTCGCGTGCTTATGCACATGCTGGAGAGCTCGAGCAAAGCAAAAAATAAAGTGATCGTACCCTTTTTTTATGAGGTAAATCCCTACGCTAAATTGTATCTGGACTCTATGGAGAATCATGAAGAGAAGTTCGGGCGTGATATTGTTCGACGATGGAAAGAGGCTTTGACGGAGGTCGCGAAACTCGAGGGATGGGCCTTGGAGGACAAAGGGTAAGAGTGGGTTTGGAATATGATTTCTTTCTTCTTTTTTCTGAAGAAGTAAAAGTGAGATAATTTTCTCTTATTTATTCTCTTTTCCCGAACCTGTCATCCAAAGATAGTGTAGATCTAATTCTTCCATCAGTTAACATTTCTTTTTACTTTAGAAAGCGAGCTTCCATTCGGTAACACCTCGCCCATTTAGAAATCCAACTAGCTTCATGTCTATAATATTCCTCAACTTGAGATTTCATTTTCCATTTCACGCTGAGAATGTTATGTCAATATGGCAGCCACGGTGAACTCATCAGCACTATTGTTTGGGATGTTTCGATTGGCCTGAGTAAGAGGAAAATAAATTTGCCTCGTGATCTTGTTGGGATTGATGATCGTGTGGAAGCTATCATGAACATGCTCAACGAAGGTTCTCGTGATGTTCGTTACCTAGTCACTCATGGAATGGTCGGTATCGGTAAGACAACTCTTGCAAAGGTTGTCTATAATCGAATTTGCTATCAATTTCAAAAGTGTGGCTTCATCTTGGATGTTCGACTAGATGCGCAACATGGTAGAATTGAGTTGTTATCAGGGAGAATATCTCGATGGTACCAACATTCTGTTCGTGAAGGGATTAACACAGTTAGAGAAAGGTTTCACAATAAGAAAGTTCTCCTTGTTCTCGATGATGTGAATAAGGGGGACCAAGTCTCTGAGGTAGCAGGAAGGAGCGATTGTTTTGGACCAGGAAGTAGAATCATAATTACAACAAGGGACATCAACTTTTTGCCAATCAAAGAGGAGGATAAAGAGAGTAGTTTTCAACCACATTATCAAGAGTTTAAATTCTATGAAATGACATTAATGGATTCTTTTGATGATCTTCGTTTTTTTAGTAAATGTGCTTTCAGTATGGATTTCCCACCACAAGACTCTGTTGATATCTCGCGCGAAATCGTTGCCAAAGCAGGTGGACTTCCTTTAGCTCTCGAGGTTATCGGTTGTTACTTTCATTACTACAATAACAAAAGGCTTTGGAAAAAAAACTTTGGAGAAGCTTAATGATAGGCCCTTTAACAAGGTCCTTTATATATTAAAAATCAGTTTTGACATGTTAGAGCCTGAGCAGAGAGAGATCTTTCTTGATATCGCATGTTTTTTCATTGGAAAAGAAAGACTCCACCCGTACTATATGTGGAAAGCTTCCAACTATTCTCCAAGAAGTAACCTACTTGTCCTCACTCGTAAGTCTTTGATAAAGATAACAAATGATGATACGTTGTGGATGCACAATCAACTTAAAGGTTGTCGTAGAAATCAAAAACGTTGGAGTAGAAATTGTTGGGCGTGAAGACTGATTATCCAGGGAAGTGGAGCAGGTTGTGGGACCCCAAGATTGCCTTCGATGTGGTTCGGATGCAAAAGGTAAGCTGTTGTCACCTAACTATTTTGTTTAGGAAAAAGTTGACCATACATTTATCAACAGTTGTGGATTTAGTTTCTCGTAGTTATATATTTTTTGTTTAATTTTTCTCTTGACAAAGAGAAAAAAGAAAAAGGTTTGTATAAGAATTCTTTATGGTAATTCCATTACATATCATATCAAAAAGGTATTGATAGGTTACGCTTACGACGTGAAAGTGATTAGTGGCAAACACTAAGAAATGCACTTTAGTACAAAAGTTATTCAACAAATTATATTAAAACATATCCAGAATGTGACTTCCTAGGCTATCAAATTTTTCAAAGCTGATTTTATTCCATTTTACTGAGTTGCAAATCACAAGCAACATTAGTCTGCAATGAGATCCCTTATCTGAAACTTTGTAATAGATTTAGTAATTAATTGTAGTCTGCAATCTTCTGTGTAAAGGCCGTAAGAACTTTCCTACTATATATAGATTCTTTAATTAATGGTCCATCTAACGTTTCAAACAATATGGGGAGACCTTTATCAGGTTGGTTGAATATCACTGCTATTATGAAATCAATCTTACCAGTATGACTTTCCAGCTTCTGTCCTTATCCTGTAATAAGACACATGCGAAACCTAATAAAGAGACGCTCTGGAGTGAACTAGGCTTCCTCGTGCTCTAGACCAACCAGGTTTCCATCCACCGAGTCGCGATCTATGAACTCAAAACACAATTAGAAATTGGTCTGGCAGTTTTCTCTTTATGTTCCCAAAAAAATTAAATATGTAGGTGGTATTTTCCATCAAACGGTTTTGCTCAGTTATAATAAAGTTTTTGGATATCATCTTGCGAAAATCTGATGGATTAGAAATATTACTATGCTTTATACACTGTAAAGAATTCTTTTCAACTGTATGAACAGGTTAGATTGACTTGATTAACTCTTTCTTATGCTTTTCTCAGTCTAAATCTGTACGAAGTAATGATCTTTGTTTTTTTATTCAACATAATCAAGCTCATCTGACTTGTACAACACCATATTTGTCATATTGTTCAAATGTTCACTTATGCTTTTCCTTATCTCCAGGGGACAGACAAAGTCGTAGCACTTAGATTAACGGAATTAGGCATAGAGTATGATTTCACAAATGAAGAATTTTCGAAGATGCCCAATCTAAAGTTCTTGGAATTGGAAGGTGGGAACTTAGTAGGGGACTTTAAGAATCTTCTCTCCAAGTTAACGTGGCTCTCTTGGAGTAATTGCCCCTCAGAATTACATGCAACAAATTTATGTCTCGAGAAATTAATTGTGCTCAAGCTTTCAGGAAGTAACATCACAGAAGATTGGGCCGGATGGAGGACATTCCTGGTACGACATCTAGCGTGCTGGTCACTTTTTCTGGCTTTTGTCTTGCTAGCCAAGCTTACCCATTTGCCTTGCTTGACTTGACCGATTCTTGGTTTGTGTTTCTAGGTGAGTAAGGACTTAAAAGTTATACAAATCACTGAATGCCCAAATTTAAGAAGGACTCCTGATGTCTCAAAGTGCTCAAAATTGAAGCAATTGGTCCTTCAAGGTGGTAAAACCGAGCTAGTGGCCAATGGCTCTCTCTCTAAATTGGTGGTCTATGGCTTCTGTCAAGATTAAAGAGGCTCCAACGGTGGCGTGTCTGCTTGCCCGAGGCTAATGGTCACTCAAGGTGAGGTTGTTTATTAACAGATGTGGTTGCTTAGAAAGGTTGACTGATCTATTAGAATTAAGGAAGCATCGGCGATTGATACTTGAACATTGTCCACTACGATTTGCCACATCTACGTCGTCCAGACCCACGTCATTTGACAGTTGAAGGATGCGGAATTTCTCCCGCCTTTGATGGCCATAACAAAGAATGTAAGGATACTTAGTCGTAGTCTGAACGATATCAATAGCCAACTCCAGAAAGAAATAATGATCTTATATTCTCTTACAGTTGATAAAATTTCCTTTGGTTTCTTCTTCCCTTGTTTCTTCTTTTTCCTGGAAGCAATTTTCCATTTGTTCCTGTCAGAAATATTCAGTTTATAGCATGCATCCATGTTCACCTTAAGTTTTGAAATATTTATTGATGAAAATCAGTGCTCCAAATGTCTCGATTTGGAACATGGAAGAGTATTCTCATGGCGCCAATGCTGGCTTGAAGATCGCTCTTGAATTTTTTGGTGAGCTGTCTGTTCTTTCCGAGCTACCTGTCTTTAGTTCTCTGCCTTCGCGTTTTGATTCCTTTGGCGGAGCAGTGTCTTCACCTCTTCAGCATCTGTACCGAAGTAGTTTCTGGAGTTCATCTATTCATGCATTGTCAACAGTTTGGAGGACGAGCACGCAATTGTAGGCTTTGATTGTTACAATAAATTGTTGAAATCTTTATTGATGAAAATAATTATAGAATTATTTCTTTTTTGGTAATGTAAAGTAGTTGAAATTTTGAGCTGGCGATAGATTGGATTAATGCAGCGAAATCGTGGTTATTTTCTTGATTTTGATGTAGTTATATCTGATGGTTATTGCTATTATTGGTATGGCTATTCCTATTATACGTAAAAATTTTCCATGTAATTTTGGGGATCATTGGAATTATCGTTGATCATCATGGTTTCAGCAAATCAGCCAATGTGCAAGAGGCTAGAGTTGGTGTAAGACTAAATATAGACTACACCTGATAATCCCGATCTATTATTGTCAAATAAATATGTGCATAATTCGGGATCGATTTGCAGAAACCTAAATGATTGACATACCTCCAGCCATTGATGAAATTATGCAAATACAGAAAATGAAAGATGCATAGAGTGTGATCGATTTGCGAATATGGAATCATCAGATCTGTACGTCCTGTTTCACTAGCCAATACTCTTCAAATGTGATTGTGTTTTCTGTAGATATAAGGTTTGAATTAGACGACCTAACATTTTATTTCATTTCTTACGTTACCGATGTCTTCCATTAAGATCGTTATGGTAACATATTAATGGGTAAATATCACGTAACAATTATGGGTAATAAATTGGGTAATAAATCGAAATTAATTAGAAAAACAATATTGGAATCACATTTAAAATAATAGAATATATTACAACAGTTGGAGCTCGGGGCATCTTACATCATCACCCAAACTCGAACTTTCTTTGTGTAAAAAAAATTTGAGAATATCTTCTATACTTTGTGTTGTTCAAGTCATATGGAACTGAAAGCCAATCACTTTATGATGAGGAAAAGAACATCACAAATGACAGTTTTCGTACGGCGCTTGTAACTTTTTTTTTTTCCATAACTCGAGTAGGACTTTCAATTGATACAAAAAATTACACGCATTAGTAGACGAACGATGGCATTTCTAATGGTCGTACCATAACCACTCCACAACGATTTTGTAGTAGTTGTATCCATGTCCCTCCAACTCTGATAGTATCATGCCCATATTTTCATGATGTTATGATCTTGTTTCCAAATGGTTGTTCCTTCAAAATTGCATGCTTTTGCTTCACAATCTAATTTGCTCAATTCTCCAATGATTTCAAACTTGTAACCGCATCTTAATACCTCTCGTGCATTCAACTCTCCTCTGATACCTCGACGACTTATCAGTCTTCCCAATTGACATCCTTTTCGACTATCATTGACCATATGTCATTATATATTGACAATAGATCAATAACAATTGTCAATGCATGCCAATATTGATATCATTGTTGTCGATGATAAGTCAAGTGTTCAGAATTACTCCTCATTCCTGTCAGAATTACTCCTAATTCCTGTCACGTGTCCACCCACGTCGACGATTTGGTCAATTGTTTGGTATAGACAGATGGATTTCCTTAATAAGTAATGAATTGACAGTAGCCCAGGAAATACCATACGCAACAGGGAATTTGAAAGTGCTCTCTGTCAAGGAGTTTTAAAAATCGAGCGCAAGAAGGGACCCACCACGTAGACTAAGATAGAAAAGACGAAGAGAAAAGGAAAAAGCATGCACCATTATCCATTGAATCTTTAATTTTTTTTATAGTTTCTTGTCCTAGGCATTTTCCGGAATAGGATCAACAAATCCATATTAGTAGGAATTATCAGAAAAAAATCAATATAGTACCAATCACCAAAAAAGAAAAAAAAAACTGTGGAAAGACCCGTAAATCACGGCCTCAGGCATGCGTCGAAAGTGTCAACATGTAAAAGTGAAGCAGATGCAGCAGGACGAATCAGGCTAATACTGCAAGAATCTGATAAAGTATGTATTCACTTTTCTGGCAAAAGCGGGGACAAAGCACTATGGCTCCGCATGCGATATTTGACTGGTCTTTCTCGTGAGCTGGTCACGTGACATTTGACAGGGGTGAGCATAGTCCCGGATATATCGGTCCACCCCCTACCCTTAAAATTAATTCGTACAGTATCAATCCTCAATTTTTGGGACTGAGGACTGATCCTATTGAACTTAGGATCGAGGATGGAACTGATCCAATGGGTTCGGTCCGATTCCGGGGTCAACTCGGAACCAACTGATAATTTTTTATTTTATTTTGTATTCTTTAAAAAAACGATTGAGGACCGGATTGATCCAATGGGTTCGGTCCGATTTCAATATCAACGTAGGACCAATCAATAATTTTTTATTTCATTTTTTGTACTTTTTGAAATGACAACCGAGGATTGTACTAATCTAATGGATTCGATGATGAGTGAGGTCGCTTAAGAAAGGCAAACGATAAGGGTCAAGTGGGGTGAGCGTCGAACAGAATGAGTATCGAATGTCGAGCATGGAGCAACAAGCCAAGTGGAGAACATCTGGTTTTAGCCCAAAGGGCATGCTCAGAATTATTGCAACAAGGCATTATTGAAATCTCCAATTCTCAATGGGCTTGTAAAGTTTTTAATGTCAATAAACGTGTTGAGCAAAACAGAGGAAAAATGAGACTGATAATCAACTATTAGCCTCTCAATCTTTTTCTCCAAGATGATGAATTCCCTCTACCGTCCAGAGACTCTCTTTTTACTGGCCTGACCAAGGCCCATATCTATTCCAAATTCGACCTCAAAGCCGGATTTTGGCAATTGGGCATCCACCCTGAAGACAGATCCAAAACAGGATTCTGTATCCCGAACCAGCACTTCCAGTGGAAAGTCCTCCCTTTTGGCCTGAAGGTAGCACCATCCCTTTTTCAAAAGGCCATGTGTCGTATTTTCCAACCAATATTGTCGAGTGAAGTCATATAAATTGACGACATTCTGCTCTACAGTCCTGATGAGCAGTCACATTGTCAACTCCTTGAGCAATTTGCAGAAATTGTGAAGAAACATGGGATCATGCTTTCTCAAAGAAAGATGAATATCACCCAGACAGAAATCGAATTTCTTGGTATGCACCTTAACAAAGGTACGTACTACCCAGGGCCACATATTGCTCAAGAATTATTGAAGTTTCCCGAAGATAACTTCACCACAAAACAAGTTCAGCAATTTCTTGGGATAATTAATTATCTCTGGGATTTTGTCCCAAATATTGCAAAGCTCTTGATTCATTTGCAATCCATGCTGAAGAAGAATCCCCCACCTTGGGGAAAACTCCAAACTAAAGTAGTCGCTGAGCTTAAGGAGATTATGCAGAATCTCCCACCATTACAAATACCATCAACAGGAAGAAGGATTCTTCAAACTAACGCCAGTGATGAATACTGGGCAGCCATCCTATTCAAAGAAATTGATGGTAAGAGACACCTCATGCATTTCCACTCCACTTTTAAAGAAATCTTGGTAGTAAAAAAAGAAATCAAAAAGTTTGAGTTTCATCTCATCGGCCATCACTTCTTAGTAGAATTAGACATGGCATATTTTCCTCAGATGACCAAGTTTAAACAGAAGCAGATTCCAAACTCTCAACTGCTTCGATGGGCTGAATGGTTTTCGAAATATTCTTTTGAAACCAAACACATTCTTGGCAAAAAGAATGTACTTGCTAATTTTTTGTCAAGACCCAAAGTACCAGCTAAAATCAACATGTACATCAAGCGACCTGCTTTCCATATGCTCAATTATGGTGTAAAATACAAGATTGAGAAGATCAAAAACTTGTCAAGCTGGAAATATCCCCAGGAGATAGTTCAACACATCCAGAATGACAATCTTGCTGAGAATCTGGAAAATCTTATGTGGCAATGTCACACAGATCTGTTCAGATTCAATGGAGGTTCGATTCTTTATCCTTTTGGGTTAAATTTAAATTATCCTTTCATTCATCTTCTCATCTGGAAGGAAGATGATTTCCCTGACCAGCTCAAGACGCTGTTATGGTACTTAACCAATAAGTACTTGATAGCTATTGAAATTCCAACCAGAAGATTTATTGCAAACCTCACCAGGATATTCTTACTCGGAAGGAATGTGGAAAAAGAAAGCAATAAAAATCTCTTAGACTTTCTTAATTGGTTCTATCATCCTACATGTTGGAAACAAGACTTGGAAAAAGAACTGAGAACCATGACACCAAATCTTGAAGTCCACACCATCCTACTTTTTCCGACGTCCATGGCATTTTTTCACAAATAATGGCATCATTATCGATAATGCACAGGAAATAAGGACCACATCTTACAAACCCCATTTGAATGGCAAAGAAGCCCGGATTTACAAATCTTATCCAAGATCTGTTAAATTCTGTGAAAACGAGTATCGAGAACTCCAGAGAATCCTGTGTCAAGTAAACAAAAACATTCCTGAATATGTTTGGAATAATGCACCTACTACGTGGGATCATTATGACCTAGCACCAGAAGCTAGGGAAGTACTCGAGCAATACAGACAAGCTGCATCGTCCCAAGAGCATGAAATGACAGGAACAGATGATATTGTCCAATCCACCCAGGACCCCTATGCACGCTTTGGAGGTCCTCTGTCCCAGGATCCCTACGACCAAGGACCTTCATCCTTATTCCAGAACATGGACATATCCTTTTATGCACAACCATCCAACTGGCCTCAGCCAAGCATTCTTGCCGACACTCAAGAAGATGACAACATAAACTAGGCTGAAGAAGAAGCATCCCATTGGGCTCATGAAGAAGCATCTTCATCACAAAGGTTGAGCCAAATCCTCTCACCCGAAGACCTTGAAGCCCTTGAACAAAAATACGAGGCACATCTCCTAAAAGACAGTTCTGATGACTCAGTCTGTAGCTACAATGCTCATGACGGACGAGATCGTTGAATCCGTACATTTTCACTGTAGCAAGCCACTGTTCACTTTTACTATAGCTCTAGGCTAGGGAAAATACTGTTCACAGTACAATCACTGTTCATAGTGTGCGAATAATTCCCTCCCGGAAGTTTCCGGCGCCTCTATTTGTATCCAGATCTATTACCTAGGTCCTTATGTGTGTCTTTGTGACCTCTTATCGTCTATATAAGGCGAGGAGGGTGTAATGTGTTGGGCAGAGTCCCCTGAAGTAAAGGTGTGCTTTGAGAAATCTCTTATGGCTCTCTAAATCTCTCTTCTTCTCCAGCCTGGTAGGATCCTCCAAGAAATGCAGCTTGGATAGGTTAGAAACGTTTCCATCCTGGCATCTCTAAGTGTCTCTAGGCTCTGAACTAAAGGGCTGGGTGGTTTTCTGCTAAAAGGCTATCCCTGAAGGGCTTGAACGGGATGTTCGCCCACTGAGGGAAGGCATACCTGCAGAAAATTGTTCATGGCTCTCCCTGGTTCTAAGTCTAGGTCCATTCACTGGTATCCATTCCATGCGCTTGGTAGGGGAATCCAGTGCTGAGAAGATCTTTTCTCATCATGTCTACAGAACCAGAAATTCTTGAAGCACTTGTTTCTCTTACTTCATCTCCTTCATCTTCAACCTCTCCAGAATTTCGTGTTTCCAATGCTTCTAAGATAGACTATCTCTATGAAGTCTCTCTTAGTGATGAAACCAAGATCTCCGAAACCCAACTTCCCCTTATGAACCCCTACTTTGCTTTTGCCAAACCACACACATCTTTCTCACCCATCCGCTCCATCTGCCAACTTATTCACCAAACCCCAAAGCAAGTAAAGGAATACGTCCAGTCCTCCAAATTCGACCAGCATCCCATTCCTGCCACTGAAAAGGAGTACTTCGTCTCTCTTCAAATCCCTCCAAAGTTTCCCAGACAATGGGCTCAACAGGGATACACCCATGTCCATTATGGCGCTGTTCGACTTGCTCTCACCTTTCATGGTCGTAAAGGTTTGCCAGTTGTGGCGAGAATAGCATTGTTGGATACTAGGTTTTTACAGTACCAGCATGCTTGCATTGGTACTGTCCAAACCACTTTGAATGCCGGAACAATCTTTGTGACTTTGTATCCAAACTTCAACATCGCTCTTTCAGATCCTCAACTACTCTCTTTTCTAAAAGTTCAAGTCCAGCTCACTGGAGCCCCTCAAACTGCTGAATCTGTTGCTGCAACACTCCATTACCAAATGGTTTATCGAGTGCAGAACCATGCCCTTGATCTCAACTTCAATAATGGTAATGAAGATGCTCTGTTTATCTCCATGCAAAATGATCAGGTATCGTGCATCCATGTTCCTAGACAGATCCCAAAGGATATGTTGGCCAAGCTCCTCCCGGAGACTTGGATTACCAACTATGAAAAGCTACGCCAGCATAACAAGCTTTTCCAGTCCACGGACTCAGAGTTCGTCCAGAAAAAAGATGGAACTGTTTCCATCAAAATTGGCAAGGAAAAGGAAGAAAGTCCCTTAATCTTCCAAACCCTCTTCATGATTGAACCATGCGTTCCTCAATCAATTTCCGAGCCAGATCCAAAAATGCTTGTTCGACACTTCGATGGTGATGGACATCCTGTCCATTACTACAAAGATAATTATGGTCATTGTTTTTGGGATCCTTTTTGCCAATGTTCCCATTGTACAAATTCCCATGACGAGGTAGATCCTTTAGCAAGACCTCCACCTCGGTGGAAAAAGTCAAGAAATAAGGTGTATCAAAGGTATTTAAACGGAGATCCTTCCGTTGATACTCTTGGTGAGTGTGACAAATACTAGTTCATGGTTTCTTATGCTCCACCTCTGCCACCAGAGTTCAATACCACACCTGAAGTCCCACCAGATCCACCAAAATCACCTCCACCATCTCCTCCTCAGAAAAAGCAAGCCCTCTCTCCGTTTTATAAGCCAATCCAAAAATGGGCTAAGAAACATTCTTACCCACTTGAGGCTCCAGCAGAAACACCTCCTACTTCTTCTATTGCCATGTTCCAAGAAACTAACTTTCCCCCTCTTGTCAGAGAAAGTTTAAAACTTTCATTTCCTGCTTCAGAGGAATTCATTGATCCACAAAACAGATACCGTCATGTTCCGAAAATAGCAACCCCCACTGATGTGGATGAACATGGAAGACTGAAAAAGACTTCTGCTACTGAAGCTGTTCTAAATTGGCAATCAGAGACTCTGTTGGCACATAACAATGCCTTTAAGGTAATTGACTCCAAAATTGGAAACGTGCAATAAGATCTCCGAAGATATGATGAAAGCACCAAGAAGATACTTTCTGAGTTCCAGAAAAGGCTTCATGCCCTCGAATCAGGACAACATCTTGGGTATCATTATCTTGAAAGTCCAAAGCCAGAAATTGAAAAGCTCAAGAAGCAAATTCAACTTCTTGAAGAAGGAAGGTTTAGACCTTTCGATCCATTGGCACCTTCTGCTAGAACTGGGTATGTACCCCCTCCACCACAGACTTTTATTTTTGCCACTATTCCAGAAGATCCCTACAGAAGAGAACCAGATATGGCAGAAATACGAAATCGCCTCAAGGCCTTGCAAAAGGATAAAGGGAAAGAAAAAATGGCGCCTACAGAATCAAGTTCGCTTGTGATAAGAGAAATGCCAGATCATATGATGTTATCAAATCCATTGGAATCATTTCTAAAGGATTTGAGTACTCAGGAATCTAACCCAGTCATACAACAACCAGATTCTGCCACTCCGGAAAGGCAGACCTTGTTCCCAGTAGAACAAACTTCTCCTGATACTGAATCAGATTCAGTATCTCTTTCCTCCTTTTCATCCTTCTCAATTCCTCCTGTTGATTCCCTTCCTATTATACCAGTCACTTCATCAATATTCATGGCTGATCCTCCGGATGATGAAATGGAATCAAACTATTCTGACCCAGAATATGGTCAGACAAGCAATCTTGCTCGACCTACATCCATGACATCCAAACAATTCTTCACCATTGATGATATTCCTTATCCCAAATGGCCAGAAAGACTTGAAGAATTTCATACTTGGTTGAATACCCAGTCCATTACCAACCATGATATGAATGATGTCCTTACCACTTTGTTACAAGGTTCACGGGAAGTCTCAAACTTTGGTGGCAATCACTTTCAGAATAGGACCAGATACATTTTCTGATGTCACCAAACTTCAGCCATGCTATCACCCTCTTATATCATGTTTTTGTGGGAAAACCCACTGATTTCATAGAGATAAAAAGGAGAGAATTTTTCGAAAGAAGATACTGCTCCCTCTAGAAAAAGCATCTTGACAAGCATTATCGACTAATGCTTCAACTTTTTTATCAAGTCAGAGCATATCCAAATCTGAAGCATGTTTTCCTTACTTCCATTCCTAAAGAACTATCTCAGATGGTTGAGAGATCATTCTTTGAAAAACAAAGGAGAGTACAGGATATTCCTTTGGGAGAAATACAACAAGAAATCCATCTGTGCCTCGAAGAATTGTGTTTAAAACGCCGGATGGTCCGTACCTACATCACAGATGACAAGCGTCTTGAATCAGCTTTTTCTCGCCAGAAGCTAAAAATCAAATGCTCCAAGCAAGACTGTGATGGTACTTGTGGCAAGTATTCCCGAAAGAAGAAGCATTACAAGAAGTTTTGGATAAACAAATCCAAACATGGCTCCAAGCATTTCCGAAAAAAGAAGAAATGGCGATACCTACGCAAAAGGAAAGATCACACGGGCCACAAGAAATCAAACCGTTGCTACATTTGCAACCAGAAATGACATTTTGCCAAAAATTGTCCTCAAGCGAGAAAAGGTCAGAATCATCTAATTCATCTCATTGAGAATGAAACAGACATTTCTCTTGAAAATGATGATATTGAATCCTTATTCTCTACTGATGAAGAACCATCTGAACAAACTCTTTGTGCCATTCCCTTATACCAAACTTCTAGTGAGAATGAGTCAGACTTGGAGTCTCGAAGACATTTTTCACATTTCACCCACATCTCTAGAACCACACCTTGACATTTTCTTAAGTCAAACTCACTGTCCTCATTTCCCAGTAAAAATTCTCACCTCAAAGTTTGACAAACCAATCACTGTTATTGCTCTCATTAATACTGGAGCAAGTTGTTCCATTCTAGACACTAAAGTTCTTCCCGAAGAATTCTGGACTCCTTATATTTGATATTTCAACTCGGCCTCTGGAGATACTTTCTCTACAAGTGTTAAAACCATTCTAGTAACTGTCCAATTTTTTCCTCAATGTTCCATAACCACAAAAAATCTTTGGATCAAGTCTCCCCAATAAAGATTTGATAATTGGATGGAATATTATGACTCAAATCTCTCAACTTCATATCATTCCTGGAAAAGGTCTTAGATATAAAGACCAATTCTCTGAATTTGTCAACATTCAGAGACTATTTTCCATTCAGATGAGTCTACTTGATCCAATCATGCAAAAATTGTTAGAATCTTGTTCGGAATCCCATTCAGAATTTGCCCAAAAATGTTCCCAACCTTTATGGAAAAATCCAGAGTTCTTTGTTCGACTCAAAGCGAGCGAGGCGAGTGTCGAGTGGTGAGCGGAGAAATTGTTTCTTTCGATTTTGGAAAATTAAAAACTAAGAGGACAAATAAGATAGAAGAGAACGAATACTAAAGGAATATGCCATAAGGTGCCTTTTTGGACACCGTGAAGACTCCTCACAAAAATATTTTCCTCTTTCGTAAATTATGATTATTGACGCTGTAAAAGATATTAAAAACCTAAGTTATTAAAGAACAATGTAAAATTACTTGAACTCCTCACTAAAGAGTTGTTTAATGTTGTTGACGCCATTTATTTTAAGGTTTTCTTTATATAAAAAAATTATATATATAACTATATAGTCAGGGTTGGTCCGGGTTTGACCAACCAAGAACTTTTAGGATTGATGATCGACCCGCATAGTGCTGGTCTAGAAATTTCAGGACTAAGGACCAACCCAGTCTCCTTGGGAACCAGATCAGGACCGGTAGGGTTAGGCCGGTCCAAGGTCGGTCCAGGGTTGACCCTGAACCGATGCTCACCCCTAATATTTGAGCCCGAGGCATACTGGCCACCAATAAACATTACTTATATTCTCCAGTCCCGCAAATTATGGTAAAGTTTTTCTTTTTCTAACGTCACGCGGAAAGTAACATCATCCAATTGAATGGTGAGTAGTCTTTCGATGTTCGGTCCTCGATAAATGTGATCTCCGTTTGAGACTGAATTTTGATTTCGCTCAAGTTCATAAACATCTCCCTCTCATCCGCTGAAGATTTTGTGCTCCTACAGGAGGATGGAGAGAACGAGAGACTCGCCAGATGCAGCCTCCACATCCGCTTGCGTCGATGATAGCGGTTCCTCATAGAGGGCCGAATATGAGGTTTTCTTGAGTTTCAGAGGTCCGAACACTCCGCTCTCCTTCACTGATTCCCTCTATTACTCTTTAGTTGGAGCTGGAATTGGAGTTTTTAAGGACAATGAAGAGATCCGAGAGGACGAAAAGATTGGAGGTGAGCTTCTCGCTGCCATCGAATCCTCCAAAATATATATGCCCATCTTCTTGGAGAACTACGTAATCAGTGCGTGATGTCTTCGTGAGCTCACACATATGGTGAAGTGCGCGAGTAAAGCGACTGACAAAGTGATTTTGCCCATTTTCTGTGGCGCGAAACCTGATGATCTGAAGCTCAGAGACAAAAGTTTGCACCTCGACGATATGGAGAAGCACAAAGAGAAGTTCAGCCACGATGATGTTCAGCAATGGAAGGAGGCCCTAATCGAGGTCGCAAGAATCAAGGGTTGGGATTTGGAGGGGAAAGGGTAAGAGTGTGGATTCGGGTTCTGCTTTCTCTTTGATCTTTATTTTCTCCCGGGCAATTAAAAGCATAGATATAGATGTTCGCTGGAGAAATACATTTTGGATTGAGACGATAGACGCGTACTCACGATGCTTTGTTCCGCGTGATATTACACTGCTTACTGCCCCGAAAGAAACAATGCTATACTGCCTTTTTTTTCCCCAGAAAATTGTATTAGAAAATATGGTTACTCTTTCATACGATGAGGATTGAAAAGATTCAAGGAGAATATTCTGCCATTTTTTCTCTTTTAACTACTCCTACCAAGCACGGTATTAGTTATTCCATTTTTCTTTCTTTTTCCTTGTGTACATATCTATTATACGTCGAAACTTCCTTTTCCGTAAGAAAGTCATCTTCCATTTGATAAGCCCATTCAGAAATCCGGTTACTTTCGTGGCTATGATATACAACAAGAAAGTTCATCTGCCACCTGTTTCACGCTAACACTTTTTTGTCAATATGGCAGCCATGCTGAAATCATCAAAACTATCGTTTCCGAAGTTTTGACCAAGCTGATGAAGAGGAGAATTCTGCCTGATTAATTCGTTGGGATTCATGGTCATGTGAAAGCCTTCATGAGATTGTCACCGGAATTCTCCTGATGTTCATTTCCTGGTCATAACAAGCAGGTTTCAAAACCATTGCAAGTTTTGTATATTTCCAAAAAAGTTCATATATAGGCAATATTTTCTATCAAACGATTTTGCGCAGTGACAATAAAGTTCTTTGTCATCATCTTGCGACAAAAGTATGTTTAAATTGATGGATCAAAGATATTATTAATGTTTAAATTGATGGATCAAAAATATTATTACGCGCTATACGTTATAAAGGACTCTTTGAACAAGTCTAATTAATCTGATCAACTCTCTCTTAACGCTTTTGTCAATTTAGATATGTACAAAGTAATCCATGTTTCATTATTAGACATAGTCAAGCTCCTCAAACTTGTACAGCACAATGTTTGTCATCTAGTTCAAATATTCAATTATGCTTTTCCAATCATCAGGGGACAAAAAATATTGTGGCACTCAGACTAAGGGGACTTCCTGAAGAGCACACTTTCATGAGTGAAGAATTTTTAAAGTTGCCCAACCTAATATTCTTGGAATTGGATGGTGGGAACTTGATGAAGGACTTTAAGAATATTATCTCCAAGCTAAAATGGCTCTCTTGAAGTAATTGCCCTTCGGAGTTAGATGCAAAGAATTTATGTCTCAAAGAATTAGTCATGCTTGAGCTTTCACGAAATAACATTACCGAAGATTGGGCTGGATGGGAGATATATCTGGTATGACATCATACTGTGCCATTTACCTTTTCTAGCATTTGTCTTGCTGACTAAATTGACCCATTTGCCTTTCACGTATTGCCTGGAAAGCTTAAATCGGCATTTGACAGTTTGGTGAAGAGTCTGCCAAGTGAGTTGTCGGTGGTAGGAAGGGCCTACAGGTCCTAAAGTTAAGAGCAACTGGAGCGGTGAAAAAGTTTGAGGATTAACCCAATTGTAGCTCACATGGTTGGGATAAAGGCAAACACAGAAGTTGTTTATGACGAACTTGTTCTTATAAACATATTGTTCTTATTCAGTTGATATATGTGGCACACTCAAGTTATTCATCCATTTTGTTCATGGACTTTAAGCTATTTCACCGCTTGGGAATCAATAATATCCAAAGAAGTTTTCAACTCAATAGAGATACACCTAGATTATATCAATTCTCCAGGAAACTTGAATTCACTTGAAAATTTAACAACACTGTAAATTTTAATTGAAGCAAAGTTCTTTGATCAACAAAGACAAGACTTCCAGTGGCAACTAATCCAACACAAGTCAGCTCCATATTAATCAATCACATAACTAATTACTACTTGAAAAATGGTCAGCATCCTTCAACATCACAGAGCCACTTTAACCGCATCTCTAATGAGAGAGCGCTAGGAAGAAGCCCAAGGTATGTATATAACGCGATTGAAACCGCATTGAGTACTATGCCTGAAAAAGGGCCAGCAATAATAGATCTGAAAGGCAAAATTCAACAGGTGCAAAAGACCGCTTAAAAGAGAACAACGAATGCTTTTGTTCTTGCTTCGTAATCTCGAATGATGCGAGAGATACTCTAGATATCCCAATCGAGATCATTCCTGTTTGTAATAATATGTCAAAAGGCCCATTTGTTGTGTGAGCTGATCCATATGCTAGCTTTATCCCATCCATTCTCCACTGGCTGCTTGCCGTTACCTGTCGAGTTACCCTTTGTTAAAGTCGATTCAATCTTCCCAAGGACTCAGCTTTGTATGAGAAGATCGTCCTAAAGGAAAGAATTCTCCAGAAAAGCATCAATGTCAAGATATTAATGCATTGAATAAATCCAGATCCATGAAGCCATCGATTCCAGAATCAGTTCCCGCTTTATCCTCACCAGTAGTATTTGCAATTCTATCTTACATCCTATTTGACAATGGACAGAGTATAGGCGAAATAACATCTTTTTTATCAGTTAAGACAACTTGGCAATCTCATGTTCTACGAGGCGAACTCACGACTAAAAGCTCACCTAGAGTCACTATTGTCATCCCAATTTTCGTCGATCATGTAGGCATCTGATTTTTGCAAAAATAAAGAAAAATGGTAAAAATATAAAAAAATAAATAAAAAATTTAGACAACAGAATAAAATATAATAATAATGAAATACATCGGACGAGCCTATGTCCCCTAGCCCATTCTCCTTAGCGAAATTTTGGGCTTGCAAGAGCCCATGCGACAAGCCTTCCTCTCCTCGTTACCCGGATTATTTTTTCATTTGGGGCCCAAGTTTTTTTGTTGTTGCTTTCTTTGAGCCCGTGAGAAAAGAAAAAACGAGGCCTGGCCCCTTCGTTATTCCCTCTCCCAAGCAACCCTCATGACTGTGAACGTGAAGCAGCGACAGACGGTAACAAAAGGACACGGGCGAGTGGATGGCGAGCGAAGCACCGTCGGTTACACACAAGCAAAAGCACGGGCGAGTGACATGAGCATAGCCCAGGTCTGCCATCATTCAATAGCACAGCAGTTGATAAAGCTCGATCGAAAGGCTCCTCTCCCGGAGCTCCTACAATGACAGCATAACCGGAGGCCTCCCCATCGCCGTCGCCGAGATGCCCGAGCAGCGTCATTTGCACCTCCGAGGGCAACTACTTCGCTGGGAAGATCCCGCTCGAGTATGGCCGGTGGCAGTTCCTCGAGCACCTGGCCGTCTCCGGCGACGAGCGAACAGGCGCCATCCGGCCAGAGATCGGGAACCTGACGAAGCTGCGAGAGCTCTATCTCGGGTACTACAACAGCTATGACGGAGGCTTGCCTCCGGAGATTGGTGACCTGACTGAACTCGTTAGGCTTGATGCTGCTAGCTGCGGATTGTCCGGCGAAATACCGCCTGAGCTTGTCAAGTTGCAGAATCTCGACACTTTGTTTCTGCAGGTGAATGCGTTTGCAGGGTATCTAACTCCCGAGTTGGGCTACTTGAAGAGCGTCAAGTCTCTGAATTTGTCTAACAAAATGTTATCAGGAGAGATTCCCGAGTCCTTCTCCCAGTTGAAGAACTCAACCTTTTTGCGTCTCCTCGGGAACAAGCTTAATGGTGACATTCCTGAGTTCATTGCTGATTTGCCTTGAGTTATAGCACGGTCATTTGCTTCTCTTTAATCCACTGCGCACCCAGTGTCCGACGAAATATATATGCCAAGTTGTGCCCATTTTCGTCGGATTTTTAGTTGCTTCGAATGCCTAGTAATGGGGCTTGTTTAATGGTGATCTTTCATTAACCTCAACCTACGCTTTTGTCACCATTGCTCAATATGCTTTTTGTTCTTTTCGAGTCTTGTCCGGTGCTTCTATGGTGCTTGCTTGGTGACTCTGGGCAAAGTCCTAAGCAAGAATGGATGATGGTCGATGATGCTCGAGTGGTTCGCAAAGTGCAAATGATAAAGGTGTGTTTGATAACCATTTTGTTTGAAAGATAATTTTTACTCAGAAATAAATTTATTCGATTCTATTCTCGGAAACAATTTCTAAAGCATTTGAAGACGTTTTATAAAATTCTTAAAATTTTTATTCCCAGAATAGAAATGTATTTAGTAAAACCCTTAAAATTTATGATCCAAACCGTTTTTTAATCTTTTAATAATGTTATTAAATTATTCTCTTTTCTTTTTCCCTTTTCATCTTCTCCTTCCTCCGATTGTTGGCCCTAGCCAAATGAGGGCCGACGACCTTGCCAAAGCATCACCGACCCTTGACAATCTAAGCCACGGCGATGCTCGTCGGCCCAAGCCTCGTTGTGAGCTGGGCGAGGCTCCAGGCCATTACCAAGTTGGTTGGGCAACACCGACCCAGAGGTGGCTCAATGAGGCTCCTTGCAGTGGCTCGACATCGTTAGGGGTTGGCGATGCTCTGGTAAGGTCACTAGCCCTTGTCTAGTCGGTTGCTAGCCATGGTCAAGGTTGCCGACTCTCGTCTGGCCAGTCGCTGGCTAGGGGTAAGCATGGTACGAGTTGGGCCACCCCTAATCCTAAGATCAATCCACGCAATATTGATCCTCAATTTTTGGACCCGAAGATCAACCCTATTTAGCTTGAGATTGAGGACCGGACCGATCTAATGGATTAAGTCCAATTCTAAGGTCAACTCGAGATCAAACGATAATTTTTTTGTTTTATTTTTTGTACTCTCAAAAATGCAAACCTACCATTTCAGATTACATATCTATCAACAATGCGGCGTTATGTGACCAAACTATAAATACTAGTACATATTAATAAATTTAAGATAAGGTAACAACAGAAATCTTACACATACTAAAAGCAAGAAACCATAAAAACGATTAAAACTACTCATAGAGATATGGGACAAGATAGGAGATTCTTGTAATCATCTATAATAATACTTATAACACTATATAAAAAAACGTTTTCTTCTTGTGTTCGATTAAACGAGTCCAATCAACCAAAAAATGAGCTTCACACCACTTGATTAGCAAATCATCGTAACAATTATAATACTACTCTTTAAAAACTACTACCATTTGACACAAACTAAAAAGCAAAGTGCAGCTGAAACTTACTAATAAAATACAATTAAACCATAAGAAGTTCAAAATATTTAATATAAACTATGAATATACAATTTCACATATTTTTTTCTCTAAATAAAAAAATTATAAATAATATATTAGATATATAATATATAGAATATATTAGATAATACATACGATTAGGGTTGAATTGACCATAAACTTCTAAGACCAAGAACCAACCCATACAATGCTAGTCTAAAAATCCCAAGATTGAGGACCGACTTAGTTTCAAGACTAGTAGGGTTGGGTCAGTCCAAGGTCAATCTGGGGTTGACTTGACCCTGGACCAATGCTCATCCCTATCACCCCGGCCATAGCCGAGGTCGGCGACGACCAATCAAAAAGAAGAAGAAGAAGAAGAAAAATTAGACTTGATTCTATAATTGTTCCTGAAGACAATAAACAATTTTTTCTCCTTTTTTATTCTATTTCAAATCTATTCTCGATAACAAAAAAAATGGATTTTTTTTTCGAAGAATAAAATATTTATCAAACGGATTTCTATTTTTTTTTTGTTCCAAAGAACAAAAAAATAGAATACACTATTTAGAGTGATACCAAACAGAGCCTAAACGATAGTGAAATTTCATTGAATGTTTGAGTGGCAGTCCATGAGTGACGCCTTCTTTTGTTGATTCTAAGTCCTTATGTTGAAGGAGGATGAGTTCACATTCTGGGTTGAGTAGAGACTGGTGAAGGAGAAGGGAGAATAAATAAATAATTAATTAAAGAATAAGCCAATATATATAGAAAATGGGCTGCGTTTTTAGGGACTAGCCCTTGTTTTTAGTTTAACCTTGACCGATGTGTGCGGGTTGGTTTGGTCAGGCCGGATCTCTTTACATGGTATGAATTCTCTTTTTATAACATTAAAAATTTCATTAAAAAATTAATTTAAAAAATATTTGACAAATTATAAAATTTAAAAAATAGATTAAAATATTTAAAATTCAGAAAATCTTAATTTTTTTTAAATCGTAACATAAAAATATTAAAAATAAAAAAAAAATCATAAAATCATAAAAGAAATTCAGAAATTTCTAAAAAATCAGAAAAAATGGAAAATTTTAAGAATCTAAAACCTAAAATTGGACAAACCTTGAGAGCTTTACAATAAGATTTTTTTATTTTGGATTGTCTCTTTTTTTTAATTTTATTTTGGAGACAATATTAGGATGCTCGCGAGTTTTTCTTTATTGTTATAGTTGGTTTTGCACCTCAATATCGTGAATGTAGAACTCAAGTCAATGAAAGACCGTCGGCCCAAAGTTGGCAATATCCTTAAGCTAATTCACATTCCCTAGTCAAAGGGGCTAGGTTGCAACAGTCACCCTTCGAATACGGCAACATTTAGTCCCAAAATCTACCCCTAGAATAACCGTAGATGCCTTATCCATCAGAGAGTAATATCTAACAATCTGTCTGAAGCATTAGTATCATGATTCCTAGACACATCTTGCTGCTTAAGCCTTCACTATTTGTTGCCTATAGTTATTTGTATGTTGTTCTCATTCTAATGTTGGACAAAGTGTGCCAACAATCCAGGGCTGTGTCAGGAATGACATCATTTACTGCTGCCACAGCTCCATCCTTGAAGGCATTTGACTATCGGTTGTAATTGTTTCTCAGTAGCCTATTGTTGTTGCCTTAACTTTACAAGCTCCTGCATAAGCAAATTCTTGTCTCTTTTGAACCTAGCAGCCTCTTCCTCACATTTTCCAATCTCCACACAAGCACTGACTGACTTACTATCTGATCGCTCTGTCAGTTAATGACTATGTCCATCAGTAGGTTTTTCGCCGATTTATACTCCTATCTAGCTCTTGTACCTATCAAGACTCCGCCAGGAAATTACCGTCAGAATCAAGTCCTAAGACGCAATCCGAGTTGCGCCACGCTGAGAACAGTCACCTGCCATTGTCATCGTGGAAGCCACTCGGGCCTTGACTACCATTTGTTGACCATCACTATTGCCATTGGAGGGCATGTCGCTGCCGCTAGGGTTTCAATCACTACTGAAATCCAAGCCCCAGGATTGGGTTTTGGGGCCCCCAATGTTGTCACGCCATTCAACTGCTTGCCACTAGTCCCCATTCAAGGCCAAGCCATCGTCATCGGTCATGGTCAAGCTCGTGCGATTAATGAAGAAATGGATGCATTTGGGAAAGAGAAGTGTTATTTAAAAGTGTGTAAATCTAAAACTACCACTTCTTGAAATGTTAAGAGTCATGGAGCGTTTGTTGTTTGATATGAATAAACCATTCTAATTCTAGAGGAAATGTCAATTAAAGAGTAAATTTCACAAGAGAAATGATATAATGCAAATTACTGACTTCTTCATCATCTTCATCCTTTTCTTCGGTTCGGACGTACATTTTTTAATTACAACAGATCACCAAATTGGCTTGTTTCCTCAATGTTGCATTGCCAATGAAAAAGACTATCAGCATCTTCACCAATTTTTCTCATAGTTTCAAGTTTCACCTCAAGATGACCTTCCGTTGACACTAAAATTTTTGTTAATGTTTTAAATATCCATTTATTTTGCAAAAAAAAAAAAAAGTTAAAAAACTTATAAAAAGGTCAAAAGAAAAAAAAAATATGTGTATAGATCAAAAATAGTAGTAGTGCTGGTGGTGGTGGTGGTGATGAAGATGATGATGATAATAATACATTAGAGTGGTTTAAAAAAATGATGAAGAAAAATGAGAAAAGTCGAGTGGGCTGGTGTAGCACGGCCCATTCTTTTATTTCCTTTTCAGCCCACTCTTTTATTTCTCTTCCAGCCCATTCTTTCGTCTTTCTTTTTGGCCCATCGGAAATTATATAAAAGAGAGGGCCAGCCCATCATTCCTTTTCTCTCCTTTACACACGCCCCCGCACGAGGGAGGGGGCGACACGACACCCAGCAGGGATCGTGAGCAAACCTCCCCCCCGTTCGAAGCTCTTTCTGCGACCGGAGGGTCTTTCTAGCCAAGCGTCCCCCGCGAAAATATATGTGAATGTCAAACCACTACTTCTAAATATGAGGTCCTAGCGCACAAGCAGGAACAGTGTAAAGCAACCTCAATTATTGCCAACCGCTTTGGAGGAATTCCGTTGACTTATTAAAGCCGTCGCCCTTCCTAATCCTTTCGGTGCCGGGCAAAAAAAGAGAAAAAGGCAAACAAAACCGAGAAAGAAAGCGAAAGAGCATTGCAATTATCCTGCCTCTGGCGCTTTGCTGATTCCTGTTGAGAAATCCAGCTCAGATCCAGAAAGGGCTGCACGTCTCGTTGCGATCCAACTCGGTGAAGATTTTGAGCTGCTGAAGGAGAATGAAGAGAAAGAGGGACTCACCAAACGCAGCGACCATGTTCACTGTCAATTACGGCAATGCATCATTGGGGGCCGAATTCGAGGTGTTTTTGAGTTTTAGAGGCCCGGATACTCGCCTCAACTTCACCGATTGCCTTTATCACTCCTTAGACAAAGCTGGAATTCGAGTTTTCAGAGATGATGAAAATATCCGAAAGGGCAAAAAGATTGAAGGTGAACTTTTGCGTGTCATTGAATCCTCCAAAATATATTTGCCCGTCTTCTCTAGGAACTACGCATCGAGTCAGTGGTGTCTTCACGAGCTCACACACATGATGAAGTGCTCGAGCAAAGCGAATGACAAAGTGATCCTACCCATTTTTTATGACGTAAATCCTGATGATGTAAAGCTCAAAACTCGATTGTACTCCAATGCTCTGAAAAAGCATGAGAAGAAGTTCAGTTGCAATCAGATTTGGCAATGGAAGGAAGCTTTGACCAAGGTCTCAAAAATCAAGGGATGGGGCATGAAGGACAAAGGGTAAGAGTATGACTTTGGAATATGCTTTTGTTCATTTTTGGCCCTAGCAATGAAAAGTGAGATTATAATAAAGAATATAATTTTTTTCCCATTTTTTTCTATAATAATTACTTCCACCAAACACAGCATATTGGTTTATTTATTTTTGTTTTTTTTTCTTGGTAATTGTTATCTTATGTTATCGAATCACTCATCCAAATAGAGTATATATCTAATTTTTCATTAGTCAAGATTTCATTTTACTAAAGAAGCCCATTTAAAAATCCGATTAGTTTTGTGTCTATAATATTCCTCAACTCAATAGTTCATTTGCCATATGTTTCACCCTAAGAATCTTATGTCAATATGGCAGGCATGGTGAAATCATCAACACTATCGTTGATGAGGTTTTGACCAAGCTGATGAAAAGAATGAGAAATCTACCTAATCATTTAGTCGGGATCCATGATCATGTTGAAGCTATCATGGACATGTTAAACAAAGGTTCTCATGATGTTCACTACCTGGTCATCCATGGAATGGGCGGTATCGGTAAGACAACTCTTGCAAGTGCTATTTTTAATAAAATGTCTAGTCAATTTCAAGGATGTAGCTTCCTTTCAGACATTCGTGAATTTGCACAACAAGGAAGAATTGTTGACTTACAGAAACAATTGTTATCAGAGATTCTCCAAGGTGGATCTCTAGGGATCCACAATTCTATTGATGTAGGGATTAACACAATTAGAGAAAGATTTCGTGATAAGAAAGTTCTCCTTATTCTTGATGACGTGGATAAGAGGGATCAACTCTCTAAGCTAGCTGGAAGAGTGATTGGTTTGGTCCAGGAAGCAGAATCATCATTACAACAAGGGACATCAACTTTTTGCCAATCAAAGAAAAGGACAAAGAGAGTAGTTTCCAAGCACATTCTCAAGAGTTTCAAATCTATAAAATGACAAAAATTGATTTTTTCCATGCTCTTCGTCTTTTTAGTAAACATGCCTTCGGGATGGACTACCACCCCATGACTTTGCTGATATCTCAAGGCAAATTACCACCAAAACAAGTGGACTTCCTTTAGCTCTTGAGATTATCGGTTCCTCACTTTATGGCGAGAGCAAAAAGTTTTGGAAAGGCACTTTGCAAAAATTAGAGTTGGTGCCCAACCAAGTTGTCCTCAATAAATTAAAAATCAGTTATGACATGTTAGAGCCTCATCAAATAGAGATCTTTCTTGATATCACATGTTTCTTCATTAGAAAAGATAGACTCCACCCATGTTATATGTGGAAAGCTTCCAACTATTTTCCAAAGAGAGAACTACTTGTCCTTAGTCATATGTCTTTGTTAAGGATAACGAAAGATGATACATTATGGATGCATAATCAACTTAGAGATCTTGGAAGAGAAATTGTTCGGCGCGAAGATGTCAATTTTCCAGGGAATCGTAGTAGGTTGTGGGAGCCCAAGATTGCCTTTGATGTGGTTCAGATGAAAGTGGTAAGCTATTGTCACCTTACTATTTTCTTTAGGTAAAAAAATCAACCATGCATTTTTCAAAGGTTGTGGAGTTAGTTTCTTATCGGAATGTTTTCTTTTTTTTTTGTTTAACTTTTACTATGGAAAAGAGAAAAAGAAAAAGGTTTGTATAAGAACTCATGATGGTAATTCCGTTACATATCACATATCTAAAAGGTTACAATGTGAAAGTAGCAAACACTTCATAAATACATTTAAACACAAGGTTATTGTTCAACAAATTATATGGGAACAGATCCAGGTTGCAACTTCCTAAGCTATCAAAGCTATTTAAGGCTGATTTTATTCCTTTTACTCAGCAATGAGACTCCGTACCTGAATTTTGGTAATAGATTTTGTAATAGATTGTAGCATGCAATCTTTTATGTAGAGTCCAGTAGAGCTTTCAAACAATATATGAGACTTTTATGAGGTTGGTTGAATATGTTTACTATTATGAAAGCATATCTTTTTTTCACATTGCTCTTTTATTCTGTAAAATCAACAACAAGTCCTAAAACAAGCAAGACTTTCTAGCTCTTGTCTTCATCCTGTAATAGAACTTATAGGAAACCTAAAAGGGGATGCTTTGGAGTAAATCGAACTTCCACACACTCTAGACCAAGCAGATTTCGATGCATAGAGTCAGAATGGTGCTATAAACTCAAGAGACTTCTTTTAATTTGGTCTGGCAACTTTTTTCTAACTTGCAAAACCATTGCAGAGTTCTTGTGTTGTTTGAATGTGGAGGCAACATTTTCTATCAAATGGTTTTGCTTAGCGATAATAAAGTTTTTTGTTATCATTTTGCGATAGGAATTGTCTTAAATTGATGGAATAGAAATATTACTATGCTTTACACCATGTAGAGAACTCTATCAAATTGTATGAGCTAGTCAGATTAACTTGATTAACTCTTTGTTATGGTCAATTTAAATCTATATGAACAAAACAATAATGCATGTTTCATTAATGAATATAATGAAGCTCCTTAGACTTGTGCAACACAATGTTTGTCATCCAGTTCAAATGTTCACATATGTTTTTCCTATTACTAGGGACGAGACAAAGTTGTGGCACTCAGTTAACAAGACTATACAAAGAGCACAGTTTCACAAGTGAAGACTTTTCAAAGTTGCCCAATCTAAGATATCGGAACTAGAGGGTGGGAACTTGGTAGGGGACTTTAAGAATCTTCTCTCCAAGTTAACATGGCTCTCTTGGAGTAATTGCCCTTCGGAACTAAACGTGATGAATTTGTGTCTTGAGAAATTAGTCGTGCTCAAGCTTTCGGGAATTAACATTACTGAAGATTGGGCCGGATGGAGGTCATGCCTGGTACAAACATCATACTGTCCAGTTTACTTTTTCTTGGGCAGAAGAACACTAGAAGTATCAAATGTTGTGTATAGCACTCACTTTAGTATCAAAAGTTTTCGATGGCTCATTTAAGTGCTAAATCGGAGGAAAAACGACTACTTAAGTGCTAACGGTGAGAAATTCTGACCAAATTAATTATGTAGCATTTATAATTAAAATTATAATATGACTTGGCAAATTTTTTAAAAACTCCAGCCCACGTGGCATTTTCACGTGGTGTACTTGACACTAAAGTAATCGTTGATTAACAATGACTAGCACTGAAGCAATAACTTTAAACAAAATTTGATATTTAAATGATCACTATTCACAACTTTTAAACAACGTTGTTAAGGATTATATGTTGACTAAATATGCCGGCAAACCACTTAGGATTGAGAAATTACTAAAATATAGCAATGTCGGATTTCCGACAACCAAGACCGAGATTGGCACTTAAGTGATCATTTTATAAAATAAAAAAAGTGGCATTGAAATGATCCAAAAAACTTTTGACACTACGGTGAGCGCCGTTCACAATTTTTGACACTTTTAGTGTCCTTCTGCCCTTTTTCTTGTGTTTGTCTCACTAACCAAACTTACCAATTTGCCATTATTGACTTGGTTGATTCTTGGATTGTTTTTTCAGATGAGCAAGGATTTGAAAGTTATAGAAATCAATTCTTACCCATGCTTAAAAAGGACTCCCGACTTCTCAAAATGTTCAAATTTGAAGAGATTGGTTATTAAACAGAGTACAAACTTGCTAGTGGTTGATGGCTCTCTCTCTAAACTAGAGCACCTGAAGCACTTCGAAATCATCTCTTGTGAATCCCCAAAGAGGGATGGTTGCGAACTTTATCCGGTGCCTTTTGTATTAGGTAGTCTAATATCAATGTCAAAGCTGGGAATGAGAGGGATGCACCTTCAAGAACTTCATCATTCCATTGGACAAATGACGCGTCTAGAGTATTTGTCTTTAGATTATTGTTATTTTCTTAAAACACTTCCAAACTCCATTGGAGATCTTAAAATGTTGAGGTGGATAAGTCTTATTGGAACTTCAATAAAGAAGCTACCAAGAACAATGGGAAATCTAGTGTCTCTGCTTGAACTAGATTTGAGCATGACGAAAATAAAAAAATTAGCTGCTTCTATTAGAAATCTCAAACAGTTGGAGATTTTAGGTCTAAACAATTGTGCAATTAGAGAGCTACCAAAAGCCATAGGGATGCTAGAGAATCTTACAACTCTGTATGCTAGCTTCTGTGAAAATATGGAGGGAGAAATTCCAACTAAAATTGGGGGTCTATCCTTTTTAACGAAGCTAGGGCTGACAAAGAGCAAGATTCGGAGGTTGCCCGCAACTATGAATAAGCTTTCTCATCTCCAACAACTTCTTTTGGATCAATGTGATGAACTTGAACAGTTGCCAGAGCTCCCTGTGAGTTTGAAGGAGTTAAAGATCTCATCTCATTTATTGTGGACAGCTCTTGACCTTTCATACTTGACTAACTTAGTCGATCTTCATATACAGGGTGACACTCCTAGGTTGTCAGAATTCAGACTAGGAGTTCCAAAGATAGAGTGGATCGAAGGATTATCTTATTTGGAGAGATTGACACTTGTCATTGGAGATGACACATTTCCTTCGATTAATTTGGCTACTCTTTTGCGGCTTCAGATTCTTGCAATAACTTGTGTTGACTCGCGATCTCTAGTCGGGCTCCCATCTAGTCTTATAGAATTGACTCTATGTGATGTGAAGTCACCCATGGGAAGGTCACTCTTTTCCAATTTGACAAATTTGTCCCATTTGTGCCTTCTTAATTGCCAGTTGAGGGAAGTCGAATTTGATGATGTGCTTGGACAGCAACTGAAGAAACTCCGTAGTTTGTATTTGAGGGATACCGCAATGCTTGAGAGACTTTTGGTATCGAGATTAGAGGGATTCCGAGTGTTGAGTATGAATGGTTGCTTTGGGCTAATGGAGACTCGAGGTCCGGAGAAATTAGAATCATTATATTCATTGGTTTTTTTGGGATGCGGTTCCTTGAAAGAGTTGCCTGATTTATCCAAATCAAAGAAGCTATGGCTGTTGGTTGTGCCAAATCATCTTCAGGAAAAGTTGTTTTATCCCTGTCTTCCGTACATGTGGGAAGGCCATAATTTTCATATTCTAGAAAGAAAATAGTTATCTCCTCCCCTTACAGTCGGTAAAAGTTCCTTTGGTTTCTTCTTCCTCCATACTTTTTTCTTTCCTGAGCAATTTTCTACTTGTCCCTGTTAGAAATATTCAATTTAAAGCACCAACGCACGTTCACTTTTAAGTCTTAAAACTATGATCTGTGGATTAAATATTTACGTTATTGTGGGAATTATAAGGTGGTTCATAAGTGGGATGATGATTGTAGAAGTGCTAACGGATGAAATAATAGGTGTTCACATAGTTTAAAAAGTGCTTGGAGGGACTTCATGTTAGCCAATACAAAATTGATTCTATTACTTAAATGGGTAATGGTATTTTCACAATAATAATAATTTCTTCCACAATTTAAGAACTAGAAAATATTCTTTCATGACAATAATAACTTCTTCCGCGACAATTTTATGACTTAGTACGTGATGTACTTGTGTCATAGTTGTGGAAAAAGTTATTACGGGTATGGAAATATCACGAGCCTTGTGTAAAGGGATTAATTTGTTTAGTCACATATGTATGGAGGAGAGAGGAAGGTCTTTGAAGGAAGACAGTCATCGGTTAATTATTTGTGGAAGCACGAGAGAAAATTGTTGGGGCAAATGACAAGGTAATATATCGTTTAGCAAATATATCGAAAACTTGTTAGAATGGATTATTGAAATCTTTATGGATGAAAATTATTAAAGAATTCTTACCAAAAAAAAAAATTATTAAAGATTAATTTCTATCTAGGTCTTATGAAGTAGTCGAAAGTTCAAGGCGGCGATGGATCGCTATAATGCAGCAAAATTGCGGTTATTTTCTTCATTTTCATGTAATTTTGTCCAATGATTATTACGATCATTAATTTGGCTAATCGTCTTATGCAGACCTATTTTCATGTAATTTGGGGTATCGATGGCACTGTAGTTGATCATCATGGTCTCAGAGACAAGCCGATTTGTTCAAGGCTGAAAGTGGGGGCTCGGTGCATTGTAGATCAATTGCGATATGGTTGATGTTGGAAAAATATGGCTTCGAATTGGGTAGAACAATGAAGTCGGATTTTTTAAAGTACTCGAGTCGGACTTTGAGACATGGTATCACTTTCTTTAAGGATTTATTTGCCCCACAAAGTTGCTAATGATCACCAGCAAATTTCCTCCAGAATATAACAAAGTCTCAAATAAGAATACTAGATAGCAATTCTAATATTTCTCAAGGGTCTCTCATGAGAAATAATTAGAAATAATGGCTGTAGTTTCTTTCGAAAGAATAAAAAAAAAATGAAAGAAGATATTGGTTTGATCTCAAAACAAACATACTTATATTTGTCTTTCGAATAAAGGCAACTCTTCAAAATGTTGCAAAAACAACAAAGACAACCTTTCGTGAACAAGTACGTCTCAAAGGTTATGTTGAAAAGATATAAAAAATTTGGAATTAAATAAATAATAAATAAAAAATAAACATAACTTTTCGCGAACAGTCACACTGTTTTTCAACAAGACTTTATAGTTAATTTTTTTATAAAAATAAATCCGAATTTTTTTCAATAAATAAAAATAATGATCATTGGTTAGTGTCAAATCTCGTCAACGTGCGCACTCACATCTTTTCGATGTGGGACAAGTGCCGCGACCCAATTTTCAGGTTCACCACCTAAAACTAGGTTAATAGATTACTAAGTCTTTAAGCTTAGCTCATGCTCTCCCAAGCCCATACCAATTTGCGACTTAGGTTTGAATTCTTAACATGCAAATTATTTTCAATCAGGAGTCGCCACTAATCCATTTTTGGTGGGTCGATTAGAAACATAAGTAAAGTAACGGGAGATTTACTTTACTCCTACGAACCAGAGATTTATGAGTTTGGGGACTTGGTTACACCAAACTATCCTAATGCCCTTTCGATACTTTTGTTATTTCATTCAAAAAAATGTTTGGCAATTGAATTGATTTTAATTTAACTTCCTAACATGTGAGGTGATCATACATGTGCGCATACCACCAATTTAACACTCAAGAAAGTAATTAAATAAAGCAAAACATACCTCGAAGCAACGAAAACATCTGCATTGTTAAATTAGAATTCACATCAGCAATCTTAGATATAATTTCTAATTAACACGCAATTTTAATTTTTTTCATTTATTTAATGAAAATCATGCGATGCATGCTAATAATCTAATATGACATGGCAGCATGACCTAAACTATATGACATGAAGAAATGCAATAATTAAATGCAATCTTAATGACCTAATTCAAATAACATGCAATGCAATGCAATGACATACAAAATTATTTCAACTAAAATGACGCGCAACACGCAACTTAATATGCGAGCTATATGTCACGCGACATTTATTAAATGACATAGTCTAATGACGATGAAGTTTTAATTAAATGAATCTAGTAATCACTAAATGACGTGCATTTCATGAACCTAATTCCTAACAAAAGCATGCCCTAATTCTACATGACATATGCCTGATGCTTTTTATGCCCTTTTTTTTTTATGAAATTCAAAATTAAAACTTGCCACGTAATTAAACATGCGACTTAAATTAAACAAAAACTAACATCCTAAATGAATGCATTTTTTATTTTTTATTTTTTAAAATAAAATCTCTATTCTAGATATGCATGATAACAAGAAATATTTCAAAACAAACCGAATCCTAATTCAAATATTTTTTGGATTTTTTTTAATGGTTCTCCAAAACAATCAATTATCAAATAAACATTGTATTTAAACTAATCAAAGCATCCAATCAAATAAATGATTAAAATAATCGAAAAAATAACTGTTGTCTCACATGTCAAATTAACGATTATCCTAACCCTAATTATTACGACAAAGAGTTCAAAATAACTAAAAATCTGATCCGAATTCTTATGGATCAAATTAATAATTATATTGATTCAACACTTAAAATACTATCGACAAACCCCAAAAATTAATATAATTAAAAAAATGATCCGACATTTTACGGATCAAATTAGTAATTACAATAATTATTGGGGATGACCTATGGATAATGCCTACAAAATTCATGAAATGAAAAGATCACTTCAAATTTTCACAATAACAACTAAACTTAAAAGAAATAAGTAAAATAAAGCTAATAGAAAAAGGAAATAAAACTACCTAATTTCCTTTTCTTTTTCTTTTTTTTTGTTTTTCTTTTCTTTTTCCTTCCGGGCCTTATGCTCGTGGCAGGTCACAAGGGAGGCTGGTCACTATCGATCGGAGGTCCGACGAGGGCAAATCGGTGGCGGAAAAGCTCCGGCAACAAGCGGAACAGCGGAGGCCGGCATGGGGATTCGCGGAGTCACGCAATTGCGAACGGCGGAGTCTTTGTGTAGGGGTTCGGATTCGAGCGGCATCGGGGAACTCCGATGACCCACAGGCAAAAACGGGTCGAAGGTTGTGGTCGTCGCTGGGACTAAGCAGAAGCGGATCGTTGCGCGGGCTCCTGCGGCGACAGGGCCGGAATCGCGGGATTTGGAGGTTGCAGACGGTGCAAGAGCAATGGCGGCAAGGGGCTTCGAGCGGGCGGAGCAAAGCAGGGGTGGCTTCGGTTCTGGATCTGCTGCAGCTCGGGTGGTCGCTCGGGTGAGGCTTGGATCGGCACGGTAGCGGCTTCGTTGGGCGGAGCAGAGGTGGCACAGCAGTCGGCAGCAAGCAATCGTGAACGGAACGATGGTGCGGTGTCCGGCAAGTAGGGGAATCGAGTCGCAGCGCGGGCTCCTGTGGGTCGTCGCTCGGGTGGCGCAAATCGTGGTCAGATTAGGGGCGGCAACGGTGTCGCGGCAGTGGCTGGCGACCGGACACGGGCGGCGCAGGGGCGGCGGTGCACTGAGACTCGGCAGGCAACGTCGGACACCGGGTCGAACAGAGGCTGAAGGTGCAGCCCGAAGAAGATTTGCTGGTGGAGCGGCGGTGGAGTAGCGCAGGGGTGACGAGCGTAGAGGAGCCGGCGACCGTCGGGACGGCGTCCGGTTGCAGTCGCTGGCAGCAAGGGTGAGGAAGACGATGAACAGTAAATGTCACCTCAACCCCTGCTGATTGTACTTTGCTTCTGCTTTTGATTTTTTCTCTCTTCTTCCCTCCGAAAGCAAGAACCGAACCCCCCTTTTCGACCTCTGTGTGCACTCTTTTATAGGCCAAAACAAAATGTAATCTTTTTATCAATATTTCATCTAACAAAAAGATTGCCGATAACCTCTTGATCACAAAAAATATTTGTATTCTCCTTATCTCCCGAATATCTCTAATGATTTTATCGCCTATTGATAAAAATGAGATTGCAATGCGGTTTTCTCAATTTTTTTTTTAACAAAATATCATTAGAATATCGCATCAAATCTCAATTTTTCATAAGATAATTGATTAAAAAAAACAACAGGCTTGGGCTAATTTGCTCCTTTCGTGGGCTTAGTCCAACTTGTCAATTTAAGCTCAGAAACATTAATTCGAACCCGTCCACCATCGGTCCAATAAATGAAATGCAAAATATGCAAACTAAATGTACCTAAATTTATATGCTATGCAATTAATATTTTTTTTCAAGGATAAAATTAGCCCCTAATTTTTATGCAATAAATGACTTAATGGATCTCCAAAATTTAGGTGTCAACAGCTGTCCCTCTTTGAAGGTGAGCTCGAAGAGGTTGCATTCAAAGACAAATTGAGATCTAAATTTTGACCATGCAAATGCATTGAATGATTTTTTTGTCGGAAAATGAATTCCATTTTCTAATGCAATTTATATGATGCATGGAAATGCTAATGCAAATCCATGATGTCAAAGGAAAGAACGTACCTACAATTACTTACCAATTAGTGCAGTAAAGCATCTTGAGGTACATGATAAATCCCTATTTACTCCACAAGTACCCAACTCTCACTCAGGTTCCTTGAAAAGCGTAACAGGTAATAGATTGAGACATCCAGATCCAGACTAAGATGTTAAGATTTTGCGCTCAAAATACCTAGATCCAAACTAAGGTATAATGAGAAGGATTGACAAACATTCACATCCAGAGTGAAATGTTTGAATGAAAATTATCAAGACATCCGAGTTCAGACTGGGATGTCAAGATTTTTGTACTTGAGATACCTAGATTCAGACTAAGTATAACGAGAAAGGTTGAAAAAACATTCACATCCAGAGTGAAATGTTTAGACGAAAATAATCAAGACATTCGGGTCCAGACAGAGATGTCATGATTTTAGAAGCTCGAAATACCTAGGTCCAAACTAAGGTATAACGAGGAAAGTCGAAGAACATTTACATCCAGAGTGAAACATAGAATTGAGACATCCAGATCCAGATTGAGATCTTGAAATTTTGGAATGCAATTTGTATGCAAATGGTAAAGGAACCTACCTGGAATATCTTACTTTCAAGGAGGGTAGAGTGGTTCAAGATAGTTGGTGTTACATGTTCAGGACCCGTACCTTTCTACGGTCGCCTAGTAGGGCAGCAAAGTTTTGTAAGGAAACTACTTTCATAGGACCCGTACCTTTCTACGGTCACCTGGTAGGGCAGTGTTTGGTTGTGTCTAGGACCCGTACCTTTCTACGGTCGCCTTGACGAAAAAATCAATTTTCCAGGACCTGTACCTTTCTACAGTCGCCTGAATGGGAAAATTGCTTTTCCAGGACCCATACCTTTCTACAGTTGCCTAAACTGAGGTTTTGCTCAGCTAGGACCCGAACCTTTCTTCGGTCGCCTTAATCAGACTGAATCTGGAGAAAAATCTTTGGGGACAACTCCATCGAGTATCGATTAAAAGGGACTCTAGGCTATGAAAGCACGCCAGGTCAATATAAATGGACATCGGGCTATAAAAGCACGCCGAATCGATAAAGAGGGACTCTGGGCTATGAAAGCACGTCATGTCAATATAAAGGGACATCGGGCTACAAAAGCACGCCGAGTTGATAAAGAGGGACTCTGGGCTACGAAAGCACGCCAGGTCAATATAAAGAGACATCGGGCTACAAAAGCACGCCGAGTCGATAAAGAGGGACTCTGGGCTACGAAAGCACGCCATGTCAATATAAAGGGACATCGGGCTACAAAAGCGCGTCGAGTTGATAAAGAGGGACTTTGGGCTACGAAAGCATGCCAGGTCAATATAAATGGACATCGGGCTACAAAAGCACGCCGAGTCAATAAAGAGAGCACTGGGCTACGAAAGCACGCCGGGTCAATAAAGAGGGACATTGGGCTACGAAAGCACACCGGGTCAATATAACTGGACAGCTTGACCAAGTCAAGTGTCGATGCACTTGAGAGAGAATACCTGCACAATGACAAGTATTTTAGAATATGGTAGAGATATACTTACCTGGTGATATCTCTAATTCTTGGGGATATGTCTTTTGGTATTTAGATATCCTGTGGAAGTATTTCACCTCATGGTGGAGGTTTCTCATCTCCTAATATCATGAAACATTCTGAAAGGAACTTGAATTACCTATCAAACATGATTTAGAGCAAAAACTGATATGCATTCATCAAAGAGATAGACAATCTAAGCTACTCTAGAATGCACATTTCAAAATTCAGTGAGGTTTTCATCAACTCAATCGGGGTTTATGCATAATGACCTTTGCATCACCCAAATTTCCATTGGAGAGAATTATCATTCAAGACAATCTTCACTCATGACATGGATTTTTTAAGAATAGTAAATGAGAGACTTTCAGTTAGAAAAGACTTTCGCTCACTCTCATTTAGAATAGCTATTTTATGCGAATCACTCAATTTCATCATATTGATATGGGTCCAAGTAGTCTCGCAAGTGGTACGATCTTACCAATCTGAGAGGTTTTTAATAGGGACCATAATGGGGGCTTGGTCAACGGCTTAACAAATGGACTGTTTGAATCAAGGCTATTGAATGAACAGTCTTGTAATCATCTCCGGGTTTACAAGTCAAGAACCCTGCAAAATGAAAAAGAAATAATCTTGCTCGCACTTCTTCGAGCGATGCTTATAAACATATGAACTCCTATGTTAATTCAAATGCCCTAATCTGAAGAGACTTTGTAAGGGACGTAACGTAGGTTGGGTTCATGGGTTGAGAAATGAAAGGATAATTAGGCTCAAAATGTGTGTAAAATGTGAGAGTTGATGATCATCTTGGCATTGCCATCAGTTTTCTTTTTCACCATCGGGGATTGTCTTCATGAAGTGCCCCATTAATTGTAAAAACTCAGCATTTGAGTTCTTTGACTATTGCTCCATTGGTATTCAATTCTTGTAATTGACAGTCACCTATCTTGACTCTTTTTTTTCATCTATGGGCATTGGCCTTACTTTTACCAGGCACACTGCTTTTTCGTGCCCTTAGTTTTCATTCACTTTTCTTCACTTCTTTTTTCATGGGCACTGGTATTGCTTTTACCAGGCACACTACTTTTTCATGCCCCTTATTTCTATTTTGAATTCAATTCTTGCGCATAATGCATGCGTCAAGCAATTACACTTTGAATGGCACTTGAACTTTCAAAGGTCCTCATCTGCCTTTTGCATTGCCCCAGTGTGGGGGATGATTACCAATTGGGTTTAAAGAAATGAAATTGCAGGCTCAAGTGGGCTATGCAAAGGATATAAGTGTATGGGATAGAGAAGAAATGCTCTTCATCATCCTAAGGCACTTAAATTAATACATGAATTCAATGTAATAGCATGACTTGAAGATTGATGTAAGTGAGAGCAAGAAAATTTCAATTCATTTTCCTCACCTCATGATGCCATTTGATCTCTTAGTTGCCTCGATGTGGGGTGATTCTTGACAAGGGTGATTTGAAAAGAATATCCATAAGTGTATGGCCTCAAAAGGGTGCAATGGATCACATGTAGTGTTTGGGATAGAGAAATGAATTGCCTCTCATCATTTCAGTTGCCATACCTCTTGCGAGAGAACTCTTTACCTTATGGATATGAATCTTCCTACACTCATCTCACAAGTGTATGAATATGGGACTGTGTATAGGATAGGGTTTGCTTTTCATCATCCCGACTCGTCTCATTTAGTATGCTCAATCAATTCCACATCATTTATTAAATTAGTCCATCTTGATGTTCTTTAGTGGAATTGGTGGATAAAACATGTAAGAGTCATCATGCAAAACCCTTTTTAAAAAAAAAACTCAACAGCTTTAAGCATGTCAACTTCAAACAGTTTTCTATACTGCAAAATGGTTTTAAGAATTCATTCAAGGATTCCTCTACAATGGGAATTGCCTCAGCAATTGATGTCTTTGGATTGTCCCTATCATTCAAGACAGAAAATCCACTTTTGCCCCTGCACAAGAGAACGTGCATCAGTATGATACTATGCAACATCAAAGTAAATTCAAATTGCATATCTATTTTGGCTCAGGTTGAGACTTTATCCCAGTCGGGTCACTACCAAAACCTGTCATGCCCCCAATTTGTCAACTCTTCCACTAGGGAATGATGGTCCTCTTTTACTTGCCCCAAATCTGTTTTTTTTTCACTGCAAGTGCGCTCTAAGCCCGTTGATCACAAGTCAAGTTTATGATCGTTGAAACTTGATACGCTATTTTCATATGTCCCTTGTCATAACAAGTTATAGAATTATGCACTGAGACAAGAAGCAAATGAGTCGGACAAACAAACAAGTTTAATCTGCTACAAGCTTTAGGAAAATATTTTTTGTTTTTTTTTCTTTCTTTTTAACAATGAAATGCTTTTGTTTTCGAAAAAGTTTTTGGGAGGAAGTATGAAAAAGTCCAGCCCTCAGGATTTCTCCTTGGACGATAGTTTCTTTCATGGTTGGATATCGTCATTGGACTGGTTTGGAGTACCCCGTCATGTCCTCAAAATTTGAAATAAAATTGTAATTTCATTGAATCGAATCAAATGAATTACATTATTGGAATGAAAATTGTGATTCCTAACCCCTAAAAAAACATCGAAAATGATTCCTAAAAAGCGAAAACAATTCCTAAAAAGCAATAAGAATTCCCACGCAGGGGAGGTGTAACCGAGCATGCCCCTAATTAAACAAAGAAAGTGAACTACTTAGGACCATGAATCATGTATGCTTGAGTTCTTCACCCTCCTTGATCGTGTCATGCGAACCCTTCAGGTCAGAGATTCTTCCTTCTAGATATGTCACTAGTCTCTTCATGGTGGCATCAAATTCAGCTATCTCGGGAAAATGAGACGATTCAAAAGTTCTCTTGGCTCTCTTCTTCGAGTCGCAGATTCTCACTGAAGATAGAGTACCTATGTCATCACAACCCTTTTGCTTAATGAGAAAAGCCACAATAGCAGACAATTCATCGACTTGACTTTGGAGGTGCGCAATTCGCTTATTTATATTGTTGATGATACGGTCTAGCACCTCGTTTCGATCCGCCATTTTAGCTCTCGACCGTGTACGGATGGGTGAGCGAGATCGCTTCATAATCACCTAAGGAAAATGGGAACATGGAAGCATGAGGTGTAAATAGAGAGCTAGTCCATGACAACAATCTATTTTTAGTCAAGAAAAATCCACATATGAAGAGGATTTCCTAAAAATGGACTAGGAAAACAAAGATATGGGATGCCCCAAAGGGGACGAAATTTCCTAAACATGAACTAGGAAGAGCCAAAACATAAATTGAAAACAAATTTCTAATTTTTTATTTTTCAAATGATTAATTGCATGGAAATTTCCTCATTTCATTCATGAAAGGAATTAGATCAAATGATTATCCTAGATTGTCATGGGCGGACCAAAAGTATGACAAAGTAAATAAATTGCATAGTATAGGGATAGAAAACTTACTTTACCAAGAAAAATCGACGGCAATCATATAGACATGCACATGGTAAGTGGCTCGATTTCTACCTAGATGGCTTAACAAGGTGGAGCTAAGAGGATGATCTGACCGTTGCAGTCTCACATTAACATGTCAGATCCCCCTAACTCCGGCTCAGTCAAATGGAATGTCCAATAGTCACGCAAGCTCGCGGATATGGACAAACACATTCGACACCATGAAAAACTTTCGGGGAAGAGAAGGTCAACCTCTACATAGCAATCTCGCTTTGGAGGAAGTATACTTCTCAACACCATCCTAAAAATCCTATCGCAGCCCAGGTTCGACCACAGGTTGTGTGTGCAATAGTGTAGTGCCAAAAGCAATAAAACATGCATAACAATTTAAATACAAACAACACTTCTATAGTTTTAATTCAAACATTCATCCCTACTCTAACCTGCAAGACAGGGGTTAGCAAAGACTACTCCCCTTATACCTCCCATCTGCAAGAACATTTAACACCTTAGGAATGTTAGGGACGTACCAAAAACATTTTAAAAAAAAAAAAAAACTGGCCTAAGTCCACTAAGTGTTTTAACACACGTCCTCAGTGGAGTCGCCAAGCTGTCGCGACCCAATTTTTCGGGTTCACCACCTAAAACTAGGTTAATGGATTACTAAGTCTTTAAGCTTAGCTTAGGCTCTCCCAAGCCCATACCAATTCGCGACTTAGGTTTGAATTCTTAACATGCAAATTATTTTCAATCAGGAGTCGCCACTAATCCATTTTTGGTGGGTCGATTAGAAACCCAAATAAAGTAACGGGAGATTTACTTTACTCCTACGAACCGTAGATTTATGAGTTTGGGGACTTGATTACACCGAGACTATCCTAGTGCCCTTTCGGTACCTTTTTATTTCATTTTCAAAAAATGTTTGGCAATTGAATTGATTTTAATTTAACTTCCTAATATGTGAGGTGATCATACATGTGCGCATACCACCAATTTAACACTCAAGAAAGCAATTAAATAAAGCAAAACATACCTCGAAGCAACGAAAGTATCTGCATTGTTAAATCAGAATTCACATCAGCAATCTTAGATATAATTTCTAATTAACACACAATTTTAATTTTTTGTTTTCATTTATTTAATGAAAATCATGCGATGCATGCTAATAATCTAATATGACATGGCAGCACGACCTAAACTATATGACATGAAGAAATGCAATAATTAAATGTAATATAAATGGCCTAATTCTAATAACATGCAATGCAATGCAATGACATACAAAATTATTTCAACTAAAATGACGCGCAACACGCAACTTAATATGCGAGCTATATGTCACGTGACATTTATTAAATGACCTAGTCTAATGACGAGGAAGTTTTAATTAAATGAATCTAGTAATCACTAAATGACGTGCATTTCATGAACCTAATTCTATATGATGTGCATATAATCATTCCTAACAAAAGCATGCCCTAATTCTACATGACATATGCCTGATGTTTTTTATGTTTTTTTTTTTATGAAATTCAAAATTAAAACTTGCCACGTAATTAAACATGCGACTTAAATTAAACAAAAACTAACATCCTAAATGAATGCATTTTTTATTTTATACTTTTTAAAATAAAATCTCTATTCTAGATAATGCATGATAACAAGAAATATTTCAAAACAAACCGAATCCTAATTCAAATATTTTTTGGATTTTTTTTTAATGGTTCTCCAAAACAAGCAATTATCAAGTAAACATTGTATTTAAACTAATCAAAGCATCCAATCAAATAAATGATTAAAATAATCGAAAAAATAACCTGTTGTCTCATAGGTCAAATTAACGATTATCCTAACCCTAATTATCACGACAAATAGTTCAAAATAACTAAAAATCTAATCCGAATTCTTACGGATCAAATTAATAATTATATTGATTCAACATTTAAAATACTAGCGACAAACCCCAAAAATTAATATAATTAAAAAAATGATCCGACATTTTACGGATCAAATTAGTAATTACAATAATTATTGGGGAAGACCCTGCGGATAATGCCTACAAAATTCATGAAATGAAGATCACTTCAAATTTTCACAATAACAACTAAACTTAAAAGAAATAAGTAAAATAAAGCTAATAGAAAAAGAAAATAAAACTACCTAATTTCCTTTTCTTTTTTCTTTTTTTGTTTTTTCTTTTCTTTTTCCTTCCGGCCTTGTGCTCGTGGCAGGTCACAAGGGAGGCTGGTCCCGCGGGTCGGAGGTCCGACGAGGGCAAACCGGCGGCGGAAAAGGTCCGGCAACAAGCGGAACGGCGGAGGCCGGCGTGGGGGACTCGCGGGTAACTGCCAATCGCGAACAGCAGGTGCTGTGCAGGGGGTTCGGATCCGAGCGGCATTGGGGAACTCCGGTGACCCATAGGCAAAAACGGGTCGAAGGCCATGGGTCGTCGCTGGGGCTGAGCAAAAAGGGATCGTGGCGCGGGCTCCTGTGGCGACAGGGCCGGAATCGCGGGATCTGGAGGTTGCAGACGGTGCAAGAGCAATGGCGGCAGGGGGCTTCGAGCGGGCGGAGCAAAGCAGGGGTGGCTCCGGTTCTGGATCTGCTGCAGCTCGGGTGGTCGCTCGGGTGAGGCTTGGATCGGTACGGCAGCATCTTCGTCGGGCGGAGCAGAGGCGGCACAGCAGTCGGCAGCAGGCAATCGTGAACGGAACGACGGTGCGGCGTCCGACAAGTAGGGGAATCGAGTCGCAGCGCGGGCTCCTATGGGTCGTCGCTCGGGTGGCGTAAATCGTGGTCAGATCAGGGGCGGCAACGGCGTCGCGGCAGTGGCTGGCGATCGGACACGGGCGGCACAGGGGCGGCGGTGCACGGCGACTCAGCAGGCAGCGTCGGGCACCGGGTCGAACAAAGGCCGAAGGCGCAGCTCGGAGAAGATTTGCTAGTGGAGCGGCGGTGGAGTAGCGCGAGGCGACGAGGGTAGAGGAGCCGGCGACCATCGGGACGGCGTCCGGTTGCAGACGCGGGCAGCAAGGGTGAGGAAGACGATGAACAGTAAACGTCACCTCAACCCCTGCTGATTGTACTTTGCTTCTGCTTTTGATTTTTTCTCTCTTCTTCCCTCCGAAAGCAAGAACCGAACCCCCCCTTTTTCGACCTCCGTACGCACTCTTTTATAGGCCAAAACAAAATGTAATCTTTTTTATCAATATTTCATCTAACAAAAAGATTGTCGATAACCTCTTGATCACAAAAAATATTTTTATTCTCCTTATCTCTCGAATATCTCTAATGATTTTATCGCCTATTGATAAAGATGAGATTGCAATGCGGTTTTCTCGATTTAAAAAAAAAAAATCATTAGAATATCGCATCAATTCTCAATTTTTCACAAGATAATTGATTAAAAGAAACAACAAGCTTGGGCTAATTTGCTCCTTTCGTGGGCTTAGTCCGATTTGTCAATTTAAGCTCGAAACATTAATTCGAACCCATCCACTATCGGTCCAATAAATAAAATGCAAAATATGCAAACTAAATGTACCTAAATTTATATGCTATGCAATTAATATTTTTTTCAGAGATAAAATTAACCCCTAATTTTTATGCAATAAATGACTAAATGGATTGCCAAAATTTAGGTGTCAACAACAAGACACCTCTTCATTTGTTTTATAAACAAATTACCAACAATTAAATCTCGTATGACCACCTTGTAGCTATTTTATTTTTATTTTTTCCAAATGCATGTAAATCTATTCCTTTTTTTCCGATAACGTAAAGACTTGTTCATATAGTGGAAACTTGGACAATATATGTTCTTTCTAAATTTTAGGTAACTAAATTAGCTCCGGCCGGAGTTGCTGGCCGGAGCCAATATATGATGCCCTGACAATGTGATTCAGATTCGATCGCCAATGATAAATTACATACGATATAATAACTTTGATTAGATAATTGAAAATTGAGATTTCACCTGAAAATGCCCTTGTGCTAGAGGACCAAAAATAGAATTCATCTCTTTGGTTCAAACACCCATTGACCGAATATAAGTCCCGATTTCTAGTGATAAATTGTACATTAGCAAGACATTTCTTTTTCGACTGATTGGAAGTAATTAATCTTAGGGATAAACTGAGACTCCTCATCTGCAGTTGGATCCATGTCTCGAGTGCGAACTATTTAAGTTACATATATGGGTTCACCTCGTAAATTAATAATCCAGAAGGATCGCATAACCCAATAATGTATCAAAATAATTCGTCACTCTATCTATTAAAACATACCAAATAATAACATAGAGGCATCGTGGACACGAAATCAAAGATTGGTGAGCGTATTGGCTAAGTTGATGACGAATCGATATCGGACATCTCCTCTGGCGAGTCAGTCCATGGCTTTGTTCACGTAATCCATCGCGATAACCTCCACGTTCGACGTTATGTTGTGCTCCACTGCGAAAACCATCATCTCCTGCGTCTCCTTGATTCCACCGCACATACTTCCCACCAAAGATTTCCGCCCTGCATTTTCGAATTTCCGATTATTTGGGAAAAATGGGTTAAAGCATCGGGACCTTATTTACATAAGATGGACCAAAGTAGTTCAAATAATTAAAATAGAATAAAATCAGAGACCAATTAAAAAGAAATGTTCACTTGTGAAGTAGAAGCAACTTTGAAGAAGAGATTTGAATATTTCCAAAGTTACCAAATAATGGAAAGAGCGGCACTTGAGCGGGCGTCTCCAGATCAGGTGCGCTCAACATGATGAGCTTTCCATCCGTTCTCAGTAGATCCAACAACGAATTCAATGGATGCATCGCCGAGACCGTGTCGATGATCCCATCCATTGTGCCGATCGCAACCTATAATTTCTCAAATCAAATCAAATTAAAACACAAATAAAAAAGAAAATATGTATTCACGAAGTAATTAGTGGAAGTTCTCTTGGCTTGTTTAAGTTTAGATTGATCAAAGTTCATTATTTCGATGCATTTATCTGTTATGGTCAAATTGTATAGACAAACTTTTTTTTATATGGTCAACATATAATTTGTAATAATAATTCATTGCTTCACTGTGTTTTTTTTTTTTTTTTTTTTTTTTAATTTTTCCATACCTGCATTTGCTTCATATCATGGCTTAGTATGAACGAGTCAGCCTTCAATTTCTCAATCGCTTCCTGCCTCTTGGTCTCCGAAGTACTTATGACGGTGACCTCGGCGCCGAACGCCCTGCCGAACTTCACCGCCAGATGCCCCAGCCCTCCCAGGCCCACGACGCCAATACGCTTCCCGGACCGGTCCAAACCGAAATGCCTGATGGGGCTGTAAACCGTGATCCTGGCGCAGAGTAGGGGAGCGCAGCCGGCGAGCGAAATGGCATCGGGGATCCAGACTGCGAAGTGCTCGTCGACGACGAGGATTTCGGAGTACCCGCCGTAGCGTTTGGTGTCGCCCTTGGATTCGAAGATCGTGTACATGTAGACCGGCTTGGGGCAGTAGTTCTCCAACCCTCCATTGCAGTTGTCACATTCTCCACATGAACCAATTAGGCAACCAACGCCTACTTTGTCTCCAACTTTGAATTTGTTCACTTTGCCCCCAGCTTGAGTCACCACTCCTACAATTTCATGGCTATAATAAACCCATAAAAAAATTAATACCACAAAAAAAATCCGAAACTAATATCTTTATGACAAATTTACCCCTTATAAGTAATTTAATTCAAATTAATTTTTTTCTCTATCAAAAATCTCAAATTAATACATTTATAATAAATTTACCATTCATTAATTTCCATTAAATTATGTTAATACTATGAAAAATCATAAATCGGTACACTTGTAACTAACGGATGGTAAAACCTTAAACCGGTATATTGATCAATTGTCGCATGTTATCAAACTCAATAATTTGACTATAAAATTAAACAAAAATTAATGGATAGTAATTTATCGTGAGCATACTAGTTTGAGATTTTCTGAAGACTAGGAAAAAAAAAAAAAACTCAGAAATTGACTTTGGTTAATTAAACGGAAGATTATTGCCCCTTTAACTTTTTTAATTCAAAAGCAGCATATTGCCTTTACTGTCTTTACTGTTGGTAATTATGGAGCAAGTTATTATGTGAGTATAACAAGCTCCAAAATTACCTCAAGTAATATTCAGAACAAGCGGACGAAGCCTAGACGTACCCGGGTACGATAGGGTAGCTCGAAATCCCGTGTTCATTCTTAATGATGTGAAGATCGGAATGGCAAATTCCGCAGTATAGGATCTTCATGGTAATGTGATGATCTCCGTTGGCCCTGTGACGCAGAACATGCGTTAGCAATAGCCAGGTCTTCAGGTTCGTGTCCTGGATTATCTGGTGAAAGAGAAAGGAGAAAGGACTCCTGAAGTGTCCCTTGCTGCATAACCAAAAGCTCTCTGCATCTGCTCTTCCCCATTCAGCTTCAACGCCTCCATCTTCTCTTTTTCAATTCTCAGACCAAGTTAATTTGGGTTGATCAAATATCGTAAATGCATAGGAGGTTTTATAGGAAACCGTCTAGTTGGAAAAAATTTCAGCTCATTGTTTCTGCCATTTTTTTTTTCCGTCTGGCGTTTGACAGTTGATTATTCTTAACTCTTCTCCAAGAAAGAGGACGAAAAGAAGATTAAACAGTGGAGTTGATTTTTTCTTTTCTTGACTGGGGAGTTATGGTAAAGTGGATTGAATTATTCCAAAGGGAGGAATCAAACTTCGATTATGACACATTTTTTGGGTCGTCGTTGTCATGTCATGCAATTTGTTGTTGACTAAGGAAATTTAGATTTCAATCATGCAATGTGCTAAAATTTAATCTCTTTGAGGATTGATATGACAAAGTTCGAGTTCAAATATCTCTCGCTACAAATAGAAATAACAATATATATATAAACTTTTCAGGGGAATTTTATAGACAATTGTATTAGAATATAATGACCGTTATTGAAAGCCATTGATCCATGCTCTTGAGACCTCATGAGAATGCGCAAATTTAATTTGCTGACTCGTGGAAACACATGGAAGTATGCACCCCCAGCCGTTCGCTATTACAATGTGTATGACCTTTTCATTTAAGCTCAGACGGTTCGAAAGTCTTTTCCTCCCAGTCCCACCGGTGACATTCAGCTCATTTTGGAACTAACATTTGGTATCGACAGCCTATAACGCCTTACCAGACTAGAGATGCTTCGCCGGGTACATCATGGATCCTGTCAAATAGCCTTCAAATCTGGCGCATCCCATAAGCAAAATCCATATACAACTCGACCTGACTCTGCACCATGTCCATCGCCCGAAATAGCGACCCTCAATAACCGGTCATGACAGAATAAGACATGAGTCACGCAATTTCACACGCCCCTAAAAAAGCGATCATCAGACTTCTAGTATACTTCATTTCCCTCAGATACATGAGTTTCACTGTTGCATCGCTCAATCGGCTGTCAGCTCTCTCACATGCCCGACATGGAACGATCAGTTCAAACATAAAGCGGATTTCCTAACCACAAAGCTGCTGGGTAACCATTTCATATGCACTGATGAAGCAACTGCAATGGCATTTTATCTCTGAATTAACAGTTTTCGTGAATAGACCACAAACAAACAGGATGCTCCCATGCAGAACTTGCCATATTAATTCACCTGCAGAAGAGCAACCGATAAAAGAAAGAAAGGAAATAGAGACATCGACTTGAAGAAGATTGGAGCATCGATAAGCTTTTCTTCTGCTCTTCTTCTCCAATAGACAAACACAAACTTGTTTCAAGAAAGTATTGTAATTACTGCGACAGCTCGAGGTCTGGCCTACAATCAACTATTTCTCCTTTAGAGTCGTCAGAAAATGCATCAGGATACGTGGCCAAAAGCTTCGCCTTCATACTCCTGGCGTTACAAAAAGAAAAGAAAATTAGATCAGTTCATCGACATGCAGAAAAACAATCTTTAATTTAACCTCAAGAGCTCATCGGAGGCAAGCATTCCATAGAATCAGGGAAGAAACATTACTGAACATATCTGAGAGGATTCTAGGTATATGAAGCACACACAGAAGGTCCCAAAATAATCAATCACAAGTCAAAAATGTGCTAAGCAACTAAGATTATAAATGGGATTCCTACAAAAAATTGAGATCAGATTGCCCTCCTGAAGATATTATGTAATTCCATTATAGAAATCTCCTCTCTCATATCAAAATACAACAGGTTTCATCTTTTTAATTGCAGAAAGAAGTTGACAAGCTCCAACCAAATCTATGTGCAATGTACAGTAGGAATTCAAGTATAAAGGGGCAAGTAGTCGTAAGTAATTGCTGCACACTTCGGATGAAGGTCAATATGACTGTTTATCTAGCTTATCTATTTCATCAGTTACCACTAAAAAAATACAATCAAAGATAACATCAAAATTTTGGTTGCCCCTTATATGTTCATACTCCTCATTGTGAAATTTTGCAAGTGTTCTTATTTTCATTATTAATTATGAGAACAGTGAACTTGTGCTCCTCATGAAATTTTTGAAAATCAAACAAAGAAGTCATGTCCTATTATTATGCAAGGTAAACATGGATTTTACAATAAGAATCCTACTTGAAAGAACCCCACTCCAATGACTGTGATTCCATTCCATTCCACTCCACTACCTTCAATCAACAGCACCTAAGAGAGAAGAATGACAGTTAAAAAGATCCAGGAACTTAATAAAAGTGGAGTATGACTTAGATACCAATATAGTGGCATCTGCATATCAGACTATCATATAAAATGAACTTTATTTTCCCTTTCAATTTTAAGTTTTTTCTTTCAAAACTTTTTAATTTAGTATTGTACTATAAACAACTTATCTCCAGCTCGCAGATGCTTTTTACATTATCGATCCCTTCTTTAAAACCTTAAGCATGGACAACGCACTTTCATCAAATTCCCAAGTTATCGGCAGATATTCAATCCAGAAACAGATGAAACCCTATCATTACCTGGTAAAAACAAAGCCTTAATTTTAATCATCAACTCTACCGTTGCCTCCCTTCACTGTGGAAGCACAGACAGACATGTGAACTGGCGTTTCATTGAAAATTGGGAAGGCAGAACATACAGAACGCCTAGGCATGGTCAGTTCTTCCCATCCCAGCATGTATGTTTTGTTGATCAACTTAAATGACACTAAGTAGAAAATCTAAGCTTTAGTCTTTAGTGTCAATAGGAAGTTAGACCAGAGTGAGTACCTTGATCATAACCTAGCAATTCATTTAAAGAACATGACTAGCAATTTCCAGAAGATATCCCAAAATAGTCTGATGAAATCTGCATTCTTTACAGAATTTGTTGACAGCAAAGTCAAACAAGTGAGCAAATATAACCCAGATACTATAGCAATCACGATGAAAGAGACCAGTTTATAGGCTCTTTATGGTAAACATGCTTGTTTTGTCATGTGAAGTTATTAAATGTGTTTGAGCGATTGTGAAGTAACATCTTCATCAATAAATGGGCTACAAGTTATTAAAAGAAAGTGGAAATATCAGGAGCAGACATAACGAGGCACAAGAAATTGACTCCCAACATGAACATTAGCAAACATTCAGATCACATGGCCAGGATAAAATGACAAATACAACAAAGCAAAGAACCGGATGAAGTACAGCAGGCATGTGTTCCCAATGATTTGTCAAGCAATATGTATATCAGCTGTGGACCAAATGACTAATCACCTTATGGTGCTTTTTTTTTTACTTTTTTTGGTTGGAGACATTTCAGCAGTATGCCCTTAATTAACTACAAAAAGAATAGTTGTTTACACACAATTGAAACGTCCCTGAGAAGTGAAGATACTCCTGGACAACAAATTATCAATTCATTGTCCAAGAAATTTTAAAATGAAGCATATCATAAGTTAAAGCTTAAAAAATCCAGACAACCAATTATTAGCCAGCATGTCACAACAATTAGAATGCAACCAGAGATAATAATAATGTACCTTAGCTTCTGAAAGATGCAGTCAAGGTCCGACTTCATGGACCTCAAGAGATGGGTATTTTTGGAGAAATCACCTGAAACCTCATTAAAGCAATTCTCAGAATATTCATTAAAATGTGAGAGCACCGCGTTGCTGTCCTGTAGCCTTCCCAAACTGCAATTTGAACCACAAAACAGGAAACAACCATCAAAAGAAGATAATAATACAATCAGCAATCCATCTAGAGCAACCAGACAGTCCAAAGATGAAATGGTAAGAACTCCACTGCACGTCATCCCACAGAAGAATTTTACCACATAAGCAATCCATCTAAAGGAACAAGTAGCCCATTCAAAGATTAAAAGGGGACAAGTGTGTCGCAAGTCATCCACAGTGAGGAAAACAGTAGCATATGTGCTTATATAACGCATCCACACAGTTATGATTAATCTAAATTAATTATGCGAAACATAGACAGCCCCTCGTTCTTTTTACAATCAATGGTTAGAAAAATAGGTAAGCGCAGAAATCTCCCATAACTGGTCGAGTAACTGGCCAGGATCATTTCATGGAACAAATATATGGTATGTATGTAGGTATGTAATGTATTTTGAAAGTATGTACATACTGATGCACTTATGAAACTATCTATATTACAGGTAACCTATATGTATCGACGTATATATGTGAATGGCTCCAATAAGATAATTTCTGGTCTTACAGAGTCATTCAACATTTGAAGCCACTTATTTCCAATTTATCTTAGATGTCCACTCAGAAGATCAGATCCTCTATACTAGTTTAAAGATTTTGAACCCAAGCAGCAAAAAGCCTTACATGATAAAGAAATCACCATAACCAAAACATGATCCTACGTGGTGCAGAATTGCCCAGGCTCCAATTCGTAATCAAGTGAGATGAACAAATACAACAAGAAGTGTGAGTCCACTTCCAACAGTTTTAGCATTCTTTACACTGAACTGGAACCTCGAGAAGAGAATGTCTAGTTCTCTTTTCACTTCATCTGCTTCTCCTTTTCCACTCTAGCTTGACTCTATATTATTACTCAATTCATTTTACAAAATCTTCTGGCCTTGCTAAATGAGAACTAGCCTACCTAAGGACATATCTAAAGCTAAATGGTCATTCTACCAGGCATTTGGATGATAGTTAAAAGTGCATGCTTTTCATAGTAGACCCAGCATAAAGAATCGCATGTATAAACCTCAGTTCACAAAAATGACCCATAATCTGCGTTAAATCATAAATACTGAAACTCAAATGGACTGATCATCTAACTTAGAATATCCACTTTAAGGATTTGAGCATTTCCTATGAATTAGATGGTTCGTTAACTTAATTTTCCACAACCATCCTATGATGAATTATCATCCTAGTTTCCTATGAATACTTATTTTTCCACAACAATCTTATGTTATCATCCTTGTTTGCCCGAGGGTGGAAAGTACATGTTTATCATAGAAGCTAAACATTCAAATCAAATCAGAAGCTTTTCCCAAAGGAGAAGCAAAAGTATTTTATATATATTGAAAGTAAAAGATGTAAGATTATTTTGACAAATGTAATAGTTGTTGATGCACTTCTGTAACTATCGTCAATTTGCTACCACTGTGTAAACAGTCGATGTAAATAATCATAGGAATAAAAGAAAAGGCACATCAAATGAGTAAAGTTTCACTTGATTTGACTTATTCTCCTTTGTCTCTATGCATTGATGACTAGGAATAAAGAAAAATGGCAATTTGAATGAACCTGAGGTAGCTTTCTTTTTCATAGACAAGATATGATAAGACAGACATAAGGGAGAATGCAGGATATTTACCAAGTGGAAGGATTCAACTATATAGATAGATCGTGGTGAAGAACACCAGTGCAGACAGACCTCTTTCTCTGACTAAAAATTTCCAACAAAAGTGAAGCTTTTCCTTCACTGGAAACAAAATTATTTTTTAGGAAAATCCAGAAGTTGGACCTCTTCTGTGCATTCCTCATATTTATTTGTTTTTTGTTCACATTGACCCATAGTAACTCCTTGGCAGACCTACTTGTGTGATAAATTTTCTAATTCCTAATACAACATTCCACTAGGCATCGCTTAAGTTCCAGAATTCAACATACACCACTCCACTTTTATAGTTCAAATTCTGAATAGATGTAAAATGCAGTATGCAAGCTCCAAGAAAGAAACTACAAGATCTCATGGAGACACAGAATTCAACATACACCGCTCCACTTTTACAGTTCAAATTCTGAATAAATATAAAATGCAGCATGCCAGCTCCAAGAAAGAAATTACAACATCCCACCAAGAGAGAGAAAGAGAGAGTGTGTGTACATGAGGTGCTGTATTTGCTTAAGGGAATCAACATCATCTGTATTAATGAGGGTCTTGAACTCTTGAGAAACCTCCACTGATGCCTCTTTTATTGATTCTTTCTCTGATTCTTCCATTGATGATAGAGTGTAAAAACTTTTGCACATTGAGAAAAATTCAAATAAGGGGCATATAACATGGAACTGCTCACAATTTTTCATTTTGAGAAAGAAATGGTAACTTGACATTAACAACCAGGCCATACAGTTCAGGATATGATAGAACCACAATCAATCATCTTCTTCTCATGTATCTTGGTTTTTATAAAGCCCAAATCATCAAATTCAGCAATCCATTATTATTTTTGACAGGTAAGGTGGGATGGGCAAATAAGAATCGAACAAAGACCTCTTAGACTTTAGTAAGTTGTAACACAACTAAACCAACGACAGTCAGCATGAACAGCTATGATTACTGGTGTTAGAATCCAGGAACCCAAAAAATCCTTAGGCATTCGAGATAAAGATTACTCTTTAGGTAGTCCATGCAATATCATGGTAAAAATGGCACAAGAAAACTGCTATCACTTTATCAGCATATATCATGGTAAAGAAAACCAGTAAAGGTTTGAAAAGGTAGCACAAGGTGATAGGAGAAAACAACCTAAGCTTTCCCCTCATGTACCGCCTTTTAGATTATTGGACTATAATCTGTTGAGGTAGGTCCAGCATCGCAGGAGATGACTAGTTAACATGAACATGAAATGAAAGGACCCATCTACGCAACCACATCTAGCACTAAAAGCTTCACTTTGCAGCAGAGCAGCAATACAATTGACCTTAAAAAGTTCACACGATCTAAAACGCCAAAAGCCACCACAAATCAAACATTTGTACCTGGGTGGACGTCAAATTACAACCATTTTGAACAAACATCACAACATCAACATCAACATCAATTCCCCCTGACATCATTTACACGACTAATAAGGCACTTCAGTCGTCTGAATCAGGTATACATAACTGGCCGAACTGCTAGCTTGCAGAAATGAGAACACCAACAAAAGATCATCGACCGATGAGCAAATTTCGACGTTCAAAATCAAAACTTTTCAGTGCCCAACTCATGATACTAAGCGCATCTTTTGCCCCCTGACATCCTTACCTTGAACTCTGCTTCTTCACATCACGCTCCGGACATTGTGGGGCGTTTAATCTGAACGGAGAAGTTTTCCGAACGGTAGAGATTCGCAAGGATAACGGTCGATCCCGTTTCGTGATCAAAGACGAGAGAGAGAGACTCTGCGTCGGTTTGAGTAATGGAATGGTGTTTTTCTCGGAAGAAGGGGAAGAGGAATTGACCAACGGTCTATCCCATTCAATGAAATTTCACCATCATCTACCATCCGCACTTCGCCGGACCACCTAGGCATCATCCGCCATCATCTATTCTCGCTTAGGACCTCACCTGCAGTCACGAAGCAAGCACCATAAAAGCACCGAACAAGACTCGAAAAGAATAAAAGGCATATTGAACAATGGTGACAAAAGGGTTGGGTTCATCTGCTGCTGCCACAGCTCCATCCTTTTAAGGCATTTGACCATCGGTTGTAATTGTTTCTCAGTAGCCTGCTGTTGTTGCCTCAACCTTACAAGCTCCTGCATAAGCACATTCTTGTCTCTTTTGAACCTCTTAGCCTCTTCCTCACATTTTCCACCCTCCACACAAGCACTGACTGATTTACTATTTGATTGTTGTCTTAGCTAATGACTGTGGCCATGAGCAGGTTTTTTTGCCTATTTATACTCCTATCTAGCTATTGTCGCTGCCAATATGCTGCCAGGAAATCACCACCGGAATCAAGCCCTAAGACATAATTTGAGCCGCACCACATCAAGCACGGCCACCATTCTTGACGTAGAAGCCACTCAGGCCTTCACCGCCATTCACCGATCATCACTACTGCCGTTGGGTGGGCTTGTCACTGCTACCGGATTTTGAATCACCGAGCCCTAGGACTCGATTTTGGGGTCACTAGTGTCGTCTCGTCCTTCAGTTGCTTGCCATTGTCCAAGCCCAAGCCATCGTCGACGGTTGCTGTCGAGCTCATGTGATTGATGAAGAGATGGAATGAGAAGATGGACTGGAGACTCGATCTCAGGCTGAAGAAGTAAGAAAAGACCAAATGAGAACAGGAGAAAAAGAAATTAAAAAGTAAAGAAATGCTCTACGGAGAAATGCTTTTGTGATGAGTTTTACTTTCAATCCTCTTTTGAAAAAACCAAAAAAAGAAAAGAAAAGAAAATCATAGAATGACATTACATTACGGTTGCTTTCCAAAAGAGTAACAGTGTTGCCTCCACCATAGGTTTTACCAACCTGGAATCGAAATCCGAGAGCCACCAGGTGAGATCCTTTAAATTAAAAATAATAATTCAAATGAAAAAAAAAAATAGAAATTGATACTTACTCCAAACATTATTGATATAAAATATCTTTTACATTCAATGTAAAAAGTACAGTTCAAATATCTCTATTACTATGCAAATAGATGTAGGATTTCTATTAACTAAATTTGCAATATAAACATTTTCACTCTCAGCTTTGAAAAAAAAATCATCATTTAATGAAATGAATACAATTGCCAAAATTCAAACTCGAATATCTAATTTAACGACTTAAAGTATCGATAAATTCTACTCAAGCCATAGCAATTCAACTTAATTCAAAAATTAGAATCATGACATCTTGTGACTAGTCAAAACTGGAATATATTTGAAAATTTTAAGTATATTGAATTTATTTGAATAAAATTTTTTATCTCGCCACTTTTTTTCTTTTCATACAGCTCCATTTTTTCACCATGTTTGATACTACTTTGAAACTTCATTAAATTAAATTAAAAATTCATGTGTTGTTACTAATTTGACATTTGTTGTATCTATACTTGGTGAAAATGTTTTTCCGAGTACACTATAAAAATTTAAGTAGTTATTCAAAACTGTAAGGAAGTTCACAAGCATCGAATATATTTCCTTCTTGTTCGTTTCAATTTTATTTTTTTTTTTGGGAAAAATTAATGTTGTCCAATATTTCAGAATTTTTTGTCAAGACTCTTTTCCAGAATCGCTCCATGCTAAGTTTATGTTGCCCATTACTTTTGAATGGCCATTCGTGGTCAACAACGCACCGTTGTCCACGGGAACAACGATGTTGTTACCGTAGCAACATCCAAAAAGGTCTTATTTGAATTTTTCCCATAAATAAATAAGCCCTCAATCATATTCTCATATCGGTCTGATTCCACAAAAAAAAAATCCCAACTTTAGATTTAGTCACAAATCCACCCTGAACTTTTTTTTTTCTTGACAAAACCCTCAGCTATCTTTGTAGTCCCAAATCTACCCTAATTAACTATCTGTAAAAAATCACCTCTAAATCTTCTGACGTGGTAATTCCACATTAGCACAAAGTCCCCGTTAGAGGCTGACATGGGAAAACTCACCAAAATGTCAACGTTCTTGCTCTAAATATTTGAAGGAAGTTAGGTCTTAGCTTCTTGTTCTTCAATTTGCCCTTTGCTTCTTCTTTAATTCGCGCTCAAAGAGACACATCGCTTGATCGCTCCCTCCATCAGGTTCACTCTCTACACTACGAAGCCAAACACAGCGAGATTCTCCGTCCCCCTCTCCATGGCTTAGCCTTCCTATGTGTTTCACTCAAAGGAATGGATCGAGGACAGGACGGATTCCTCCGTAGATCAACTGAGTCGCGAGCTCCATAGCGCTTGATCTCTTCCTATATAGGCTCGCGCTCGGTCACTTGGAGGAGAGAGCGACGGAAACTGCGATGGATGTGAGAATGCTTTCTCAAAACTTATGAGATCAATCTTGTTTGGCTTAGAATTTATCCGAGTCCCTTGCATGTAATTGAATCATTCCTTGTACATTGTCTCTCTAAATATGCTGAATATATGTGATTGGGTCAATGAATCGAAAATTAGTTGTGCATATATGTATCTGCTGGGATTTCTTCTTCTCAATTTAGGTTAATTAATTACGATTGTCCTGAATGGGATTAGTGCAAGATTAGTATAAAATCCGAGCTTGTTAATGTGTTGTTTCTCCTTTTGTCAAGCGTATACAACCTATTTGATGATATGTCCTAAAGATACAGTCATGAATTAATTCCTAGAATTGCTCTGAAGATGTTTTGATATAGTCCCAAATGGTCTTTTTGGAAGAAACTTTCATTTAAGTGGGGTCTGAAAAAATCATACTTTGTAAAATATTTTGGATATTTTCTTTATAAAAAATCAGGTTGGTGAGGACTCAAGCGGACGGAGAGCCAAATCCGACACCGACAGCCTGGGGTTGCACGACCCATGCGAGCTAATTTAAATGAAAAATATAGTTTTCTTGGAATCTTGTTGCTCTCGGTAGATGGAAAATTATATGTTTATGTTAATTTTCATGGGAAATTATTAGTTTCTATTTGTGGACTAAAAATATTTTAAATGAAAACACGTGTACTCAGGGATTTCTGAAATTACGTTAAATCCTAGCAAAACACGCGATACATAAATCAAAATATCTCAACAAATCTGAATGGTCGTTATTCCATTACTTACCAGAAAAATTAATCGAAAGTGAGTTTTGGAGATTTCCTGTTAGTTTGGAAATTATTTATAACTCTAATAATTTAAAAAGTTAATTTTAGGACCATTTTCCGATATTCAGGAAAATCAAGTAGCGATGTACTAACTTGCAAATATTTTCAGAGCCATATGATATGTGCGGGGCCCACTAGCCTAAGACTGAACCTCTGGGGATGTTGTTCGTCCTTTTGCCAAAACGGGCATTTTGGCCCAAGACTGTGTCTCGTTGTTGTGTTGAGTTAAGATATTCTGAAATGGGCCTTGAATAGGTTCGGCCGACTCCGTATAATTTGACTCAAATTTGGGAGGTTATCGAGGTAAGTACCTTTTATCACTTTTGTGTTCCGTAAAAATTGCATGACATGTTTTCATCGGGAACTAAACTCGTATGTGTTAATTTGTGGCGTGTGCCTTGAAATATAGAGAAACAAAATTATTTTTGTGGTATGCTATTTGCGACAAATTGGACCTGGCGTTGGATAACCTGGGCATGACGTGAGCGTTGTTTGGAAGAGTATTGAAGCTATAAATGTAATCTATGTTGGGCACGGCGTCTTAGGCCCGGGTGCTGTGGGCTTGAAGTCGCCCTCAGAGCACCCGTGCCTGGGTAATAAGGACCCGGACATGAGTACCAGGGTATCGAGACCAGCCCTTTATGGACCCAAAATACGGTGTTGGGCAACACTAACAGAGTCCTAGGCCCAGCCACTGGCACTGATGTCCCAAGTCCAACCTTTGTGGACTTGGGCTTGAACATTGAGGCTCCGAACCCGGCCTCATTGGTGCTGGGCTTGGACTCGATGGACCCTGGTTAATCTGGTCCCGGTTTCTAGACCCAGGTTTGTTGCCAGGGGTCTAGGAACAAACGTTGGCCATTAGGGTTTCTATACCCAAACACAAAGTTTTTGATTTAAGGATAGATATCTGATCATGTTCTATAAAATGATTTTTGATTTTTTTAAAAAGAAAATTATTTTCCTGTATTTAAATATAGAATTTCCGTTGACTAAGAAAACATTTTTCATTGACAAGGAAAATATTTTCCATTAACTCATTTTCTTAAATGATCCAAACGTCGGAAATTATTTTCTGTGAAATAAATGGAGTCTTGATTATGACCGATGTATTTTTTGAGGCTTAATTACAACCGAAATGGATCATGTTACCTAGTGAAGCATGATTGTAGGATTTTTACACAAGCGACTGAGAATGATAACTGTTGGGTATGTCATAGAAAAAAAAAATCATCACGTTATTTTAGATTGCGTGTTGGAGTTATTGTCATGATACACAGAGCGCACGCTCGTGCATATATATAATTAAGCCCTAGATTTGCCCACTATTTAGGTTTCAAGAATGGAGGAGAGTGACCAATTTATAAAGACGGCGTGATGGAGGTGGTGTCTTTTCGCTCTTTGACTAAAGCTTATTAATAATCACTGGAGTTTGTCCTAATAACTACTATTTTCACATAAGAAGGGAGAAGTGAGGAGTTCGATTCCCTACTTTCTTGGAGGGCTAAGGATAAAGACATTTAGTTTGAGGTGTGGAGTTCAACTCCCATACTTTACAAATTTACAAAGAGAGAAGGCAAAAGTATGAGAGTGAGTTGAAAGTTAAGAATATGACTGACTAAAAATAAAAAGAAAGGCTTATTAGAGTGGGCTTAAGGGGTTAATTTCTATTAATGCAAGATTCTATCTGTTAGGAAATAGTAATAAGGGTAAAATAGTCATAAGAGGGTTACTAGGGTTACTCATATATATATATATATATATATATATATATATATATATATATATATATATATATATTCTTGTAATCCTTTTTTGATTAAATTAATACAATACGTAGAATACTCTCTCCTTCAACATGGTATCAAAGCGAGGTTAAAACTTCAAGAGAGTGATCCTACCATCACCACAGCCCGGCGGCGAAGGCCATCGCTAGATCCAGACCCTCCGCCGCCGCCGCCACAGCGTGCTTCTCTTCTAGACAGCGGAGGAGAAAGAACGCCTACATCGTCGTTCGGTCATCATACCTAGATCCAGATCTGTCTACTGGTTTTCTAAGATCTGGACAGAACTCTGCGTCAATCGCCGAAGCCCACCCAGCAAAATCGGTTTGTGTTCAGCCTTCTTTCTTGATGACGGGATTGAAAATAGATTGTGCGATTTGGTCTTTGTTTGTCTTGCGATCTAGATTTTGTGCTTTTCATATATCCTAAGGATTTCAGAAGCCTTCGGTTCTGCAGGGTTTCACCCAAAAAAAAAAAAAAAGACCCGAACTGAGGGCATCAGAAGCTATTTTCCAGTATACTTATATGGATTCTCATTGAAGTATATTGCTTGAAGTGCTGGTTGGTATGATTTAATGGCATCCTAGTGCAGTATATTGACTCAGTGGTGAATCGATTGAACCCTTATTTATGTTTGTTGTTCTGTGGCTGATTGCACAACTGGAGTGCAGTGCTTGATTATTGTGTCATTCTTATTGGGTTCAGTCGATTCTTGTGTTCAACCTGTCTGGCTAATTGCTTTATTGGAGTTCAGTCGAGTTAATACTGATGGCTTCTACATCATCTACTGGTTTGACGCATTTCCAATTGACATCTGTCAAGTCGGATGGCACTAACTATCCATCATGGTCTAAAGCTGTACAAGTTTATCTTACTGCAACTCGACAGCATGATTATCTTACATCCACACTTCCCTCGGATAAGAGTAAAGTAGATGATTGGATTGCTGGAGATGCAATGATCCGTACATTGTTATGGAATAGTATGGATCCGAAGATTAGCCCTCACTTCATTCAATGTAATTCTGCTAAGGAAGTTTGGGATAAATGTGCTTTACTTTATTCTGGCCAAAATAATATGACATGAGTGTGTGACACGTGGGAGGCCTTGTTTGATCTTCAGCGTGGAGATCAGTCTCTATCTGAATATTATGCTCGTTTCACTACACTTTGCAGACAGCTATATACTTATCTTCCAGCTTCCAATGATCCAAATGTATTAGTCAAATGTCAGGAGGATCTTCGCGTGATACTATTTCTTAAAGCACTAGGGCCTGAATATTCCTCCCTTCGCCAGCAGATTACGTCTGAAAGCTCCCTTCCTACAGTTGATGAGGTTTTCTCCCGAGCCTTACGCTCGACACCTACTGACAAGATCTCCACTACAACTTTAGAGACAAGTGCCATGATTTCTCATGGCTCTAGTGGACGTGGAGCTCGTGGTCGTGGTTATTGGGGTCATGGACGTGGGCTTATTCAAGGTGGAAGTCGTGGTGGTCGTGATAGATTTCTTGGTAGCCGTGGCACTCGATATTGTAACCATTGTCGGAGGGCTGGACACACTGAAGCTTACTGCTCACGCTTCATCCAGAGCTTCGACCCACGCTTGCTGCATTTGCTGAAGTTGAAGATTCCTCACGGTTCAATCCGATCCTACTAATGTGCGGATACAAAAGATTCGATTACATTGACATGTGCAGAATATGAGGCTTCGATTCGCTCCTAACAGGTGACAGGAACTTCAGCTCCCACTGCCACTCTAGTACATAACTCAAAAGGTAGTTCATCCTGTTTACTTTCTACAATGTCAAACTCTTGGGTTATAGATTCTGGAGCTACTCATCATATAGCTGGTAACTCTAAATTGTTGTCTTCGTTAAATTCCACACCTCTTGGGGTGTCCAACTCTGTTACCTTAGCTGATGGTTCAATTTCCCAAGTTACTGGTACTGGAGATGCCCATTTGAGTTCCTCCCTTTCTTTATCATCTGTCCTTCATCTCAAATCTCCATATAATTTGATTTCTGTTAGTTCATTAACTAAAGAGCTAAATTGTTCTGTAACCTTTTTTGCTTCTCATTGTGTTTTTCAGGATCTGAGGACTGGACAGATGATTGGTGGGGGACATGAATCAAATGGCCTATACTATCTAGACAAGAAGGTGATAGCTGCAGCAGCTCTGAAGCACACATCCACTAATGTCTATCGGATGCATTGTTGTGCTGGTCATCCCCCGCCAAACATTCTTCGACGATTGTTTCCAGAGTCTGAGTCTATGAGTACTTTTGAGTGTGAAGCTTGTCAATTTGGAAAACACCATAGAGTCTCTTTTCCTTCTCGCTTTCAAAGTCGTGTGTCTAGTCCCTTTGAGTTAGTTCATTCAGATATATGGGGTCCATGTCGTGTTTCTGATACATCTAGTTTCCGGTACTTTGTTACATTTGTGGATGATTTTTCCCAAATGACTTGGTTGTTCCTAATAAAAGATCGTACTAAGATTTTTCATTGCTTTCGTCAATTCTATTTTGAAGTGCTGAATCAATATAATACTTCTGTGAAAAATCTCCAATCCGATAATGCCAAAGAGTATCTTGCCGTTGCCTCTGGTTTACAACCTTTTCTTGATTCGCATGGCATTATTCATCCAACTTCTTGTTCATATACACCACAACAAAATGGTGTAGCTGAACGTAAAAATCGTCATCTTCTTGACGTTGCTCGTTGCCTTATGTTTCACATGCATCTTCCGAAAACATTTTGGGGCCATGCTGTTCTTACAGCCTGTTTCTTAATTAATCGACTTCCAAGTTCTGTTCTTCAGGGGGAGACACCTTTCTCTATTTTACATCCAAATCGTCCTCCCTTTGCATTACCTCTACGTGTCTTTAGCTGTGTTTGTTTCGTCCATTCTCTGACTCCAGGTCTTGATAAATTGGCTTCTCGTGCTGATAAATGTATCTTTGTTGGGTACTCTCGAACTCAGAAGCGCTATAAATGTTACAATCCTATTAGTCGCCGAGTGTTTGTATCAGCAGATGTGACATTTTTTGAGAACCAGTCATACTATAGTACTCAAACAGTCTCTACTGTGTCTCCTGACACTGACAAGTGCGTCTTACCAATTCCTCCACCAATCTCACCTCCTCCAGTATCATCAACAGGGTTTCAGTTTGCTAATCAAACTTACCATAGACAAGGGACAGCTCCCACTACAGAGGTTCGGCCATCACTTGATTCATCTGATCCCTCATCAATTGCTGTGCCATCCCCTGATCCTGATCCTGATCAACCCATTGCTACTCGAAAAGGTACACGATCTTGTGTTGGGCGTCTTGTGGATCGTTATACACTTTATTCTGGTTTGTCTGATTGTCTTCGTACTCATCATCCTATTTGCAACTTTATGTCTTATGATCATTTATCTCCTATATTTTCTACTTGTGTCTCGTCCTTGTCCTCTGTTTCTGTGCCTAGCAGTGTTGCTGAAGCTCTTGCTCATCCTAGTTGGAGATAAGTCATGGAGGATGAAATGAAATCACTCATTGAGAATCGCAATTGGGAGCTTACTACCCTTCCTGTGGGAAAGCAAGTTGTTAGTTGTCATTGGGTTTTCATGGTTAAGGTCCACCTTGATGGCATCATAGATCGATTGAAGGCACGGTTGGTCGCCAAAGGATATACTCAAACATATGGTGTTGATTATGATGACACTTTTTCTCCTGTAGCCAAAATTCCATCTGTTCGTGTCTTTATTTCTCTAGCAACACATTTTGGATGGTTTCTTCATCAATTAGACATCAAAAATGCATTCCTACATGGTGATTTGACTGAAGAGTTGTATATGGAGCAACCACCTAGATTTGTTGCTCAGAGGGAGAATCTGGTATGTCATTTACATAAGGCATTGTATGGACTCAAGCAATCTCCTCATGCTTGGTTTGGTAAGTTTAGTGATGCTGTTATCAAGTTTGGATTAAAGCGTTGTCAAGTAGACCATTCAATCTTCAATTCTGTCTCCTCAGCTGGTTGTATTCTTCTGGTGGTATATGTGGATGATATTATTATTACTGGCAGTGATTAAGATGGTATTCAACGACTCAAGCAATTTCTGCATACACAGTTTAGTACTAAGGATATGGGACGTTTGCGGTATTTCCTAGGTATTGAGGTTGCCTACTCGCATACTGGTATAAATTTAACTTAGAGAAAATATGTTCTTGACATTCTTGATGAGGTTGGACTTGTTGGGGCAAAACCGGTTGATACTCCTATGGAACCCAATGTGAAACTTGATGCAGAAGATGGAGAATTATTACACGACCCATTGAAATATCGGAGAGTAGTTGGTAAGTTGAATTATCTTACCGTCACGAGACCTGATATATCTTTTGCCGTTAGTGTTGTAAGCCAATTCATGGGTTCTCCTCGAACTACTCACCGGGATGTCTTGTGCTTCGAATTATTAAATACTTGAAAGGAGCACCGGTAAATGACTAATTTTCAAGAATTGTGGCCACCGAATACCACGGGTTTTTCTGATGTGGATTGGGCTGGATGCTCTACTAGTAGAAGATCTACATCGGGTTATTGTGTATTTCTTGGAGGTAATTTAGTTGCATGGAAGAGTAAGAAACAACATGTGGTTTCTCGATCAAGTGCAGAAGCAGAATATAGAGCAATGGCACATGTGACTAGTGAATTGCTCGGTTGAGGATGTTATTGTCGAAATTGGGATATCAACATCGAACCTTCGATATTATATTGTGACAATCAATCAGCTATTCATATTGCAAACAATCCTGTCTTCCATGAGCGAACCAAGCACATTGAGGTCAATTGTCACTTTATACGAGAAAAAGTTCAGAAAGGAGAGATCACTCTTCAACATACAAGAACGGAGGATCAGCTTGCAGATATTTTTACCAAGTCTTTACGAGGAAATAGAGTGAATTTTTTATGTAACAAGTTGGGATTGTTTGATATTTACATCCCAACTTGAGGGGGAGTGTTAGGAAATAGTAATAAGGGTAAAATAGTCATAAGAGGGTTACTAGGGTTACTCATATTCTTGTAATCCTTTTTTGATTAAGTTAATACAATACGTAGAATACTCTCTCCTTCAACACTATCCAATTAATATCTTTTCATATAATGATTTATTTTGGTTAAAGGCTTCATCCTTTATTTCATGAGGGATGGCCGGTCATTCCCCTAAATTCTGGATACAGATTTGGGGTGTGACGTCGAACCTTAAGAAGGTGACCGTATGATGTTATGAACTGCTGCAAAATTTGGTCTGTTCTATCACATGCAAGTTGTAAGTTCTATAAATACTCTTGTGAGCTTCTAAAAGAAGAGAGGAGAACTACTTTGCTCATGGTTCGAAAGTTAGCCAACTCTAGGGAGAACAATCCCTTACTTGAATCCTACTTGCATGTTTCTCAAACACCATTGTGATTCTTCTAAAATGTTCAAACCTTTGGCCGGATCATTTCCAAACACCCTCCGATTAAGGATCCCTCTCTGCGCATTGAATTTATCAAACTTAAAAGTTGATCTTCTTAATTTAGCAAGCAAATAAATGAAACATTCATGCGCAGGAGAGGAACTAGATTTCATCGTTTCTCCTATTTTTGCAATAATAAAAAAAACTCGAGGATATTGCTTTCTCAAGGTTATTGTTATGGATAAAGGTACGCCTTCATATCTCTTGTCGTGAATAAATCATGAAGATCTAAAATTCTTTTATTAAGAATTTCCACGTTATCGATTACATTATTGCTAACAATTGCAACTTCGGTTGTTGCAGATACATTTTGAAGTAATCTTAAGATGAACTTAGTCACGCTTGCTGTTTTCTTCCCTGCAAAATGAAGTGGAAATCCCGGATTCATATTATCGTCTCTACATGTGTTTGCGCTCGGATGAATGTCTACCTACTATCTTGCAATGTTCTAGGATGTATATCAATGGCCCCCAATCATCCTAAATCCATTCATTTGAAATTTGAGAAATCTTTTTTTTTTTTTTTTAAGAAGGAACCTTAGATGCCAGTCTTTCTGTCCATCAATGTCCACCTCTGATTTTTTTTTTTTTTTTTTTTGTGTGTGCTAAATCCCCTAATATCCCATCCCTTCCGTGCAACACTTGGGCAAGGGGTTGACAATGGCCCTCCACGTTTTGTGCCGGCCTGGTAGGCTGCCGCTGACCGTCTAGACCTCCAATCGGCGTAGGTTTAAGGCAACCAAGCCCTCGAGCCGAGCCTTGGACCTTCCCTGTCCCAATTGCAACTTGTCCCTCGTCCTTGTTGACACCGCACCTGAGATGGGACTGACTAGAGAGTGTTGGACGCAAATTACGTGACCCCAAGATCTCCATAACTAGAACAAGGACATGCATAATTGAGTAGAAAGATTAACGCACCTATTTTGGGATCCATCGTTCTTGAAGCGGTAGCGGAAACACAATGATCCACGCGCAAATCATTCTCCTCTATTGCCCTCCGTATCACTGGCTCAATGAGGCGGCCCCCTCATGTGTAGTGTTAGGTAAACACCCCTTAGGTGAGGATATTGTGAGAATTAGGGTTAGAGGAGAGACTTGAGCACTATTTATAGAGTTTCCAACCAGGCCCTCTCATTACGAGCCAGGCTCAACTCGGCCCACACTAGCCAGCCCCATATTAGACTGATTAAGAAACCTTCTATCTCACCTTAGACCAGCCATGTTTTACGGTAACTGTAAAAACAGTAAATTAGAATGTCAATTAATGTAGTCCACATTAAGAAAAATCTTACATTCTCCCACTTGAATTATATTAATTGAAATCATACCTTATGCGCACACATTGGTCCGAGATAATTCTTAATAGTCAATCCTATCCCATAAAGTCTCAAACACCGAATCATGGCGGTAACGCATGTATACACATAGAGCCTTCCATGGTCACGAGTGCTCTCAACTTTATTAATATGTATTCAATATGGTAGTGAGGCAAATGGATAACATCTCTCATAGAGAGATCCCATTTGTCAGTCACCATTATCTTACCTTAGGCAATACAAAAAACTTGTGCCACTAGAGAATGCTTTATGGTTCCAATGAACCCACATATATCTTGTCCTTACGGTTAACCTTTCTTTATGTATCACAAGACATATGCACAAGGCTAATAACCGGATGTCCGGATGCCCCTAGCCTTCACTCAAGATTTAAGCAATACCTTGAGACTTTTAACAATATATATATTCAACATAATAACAATCCATTCAAAAAGTATTTTATTGAATGCAAAAGTTGACACATATATATATCAAAGTGTTACTGAATTGTAACAAAACAGATGTAAACTTTATTCAAAGAAGAATAAAACATAGCTCCCACTAAATAACAGCATCCCAAGAAAACATAGCTCCCACTAAATAACAGCATCCCAAGACGCTCCTAGGCCCATACTAATGACATGTCGATCAAATATACACGGGCGTAGGCCTTTAGTTAGTGGATCTGCAACCATATCATATGTATGAATATAATATACTGCAACGTCACCATTCTGCACTGATTCTTTTATAGTCAAAAACTTGACCTCCATGTGTTTAGACCCCTTGAGACTTCTGTTGTTATTAATAAACAACACTGCAGAGTTATTGTCACAATGCAGTTGTATGGACCTATCCACAAAATCATAAACTGATAACAACCTAATGAGGTTCCGGAGCCAAATAGCTTGAATAGCAGCTACAAACTCTGCTTGCATGGTTGAAGAAGATATAGATTTCTATTTCTCACTCTTCCATGATACTGCATCTCCTGCCAACATAAATATGTATCCAGTTGTTGATTTCTTATCATCTTGACAACCAGCAAAATCTGAATCTGAATACCCTGCTAGTTGTAAGTCTGGAACATGTCTATAAATCAGCATATAATCTTTTGTTCTCTTTAAGTACCTTAAAACCTTCTTGGTAACAACCCAGTGATCGCGTCTTGGATTAGATTGATATCTTCCTAGAAGCCCTGTTGCAAAAGCAATATCTGGCCTAGTGCAAACTTGAGCATACATGATACTTCCAAGCGCACTAGCATAAGGTACGTTCTTCATTTGAGCTTTCTCAAAATCTGAATTAGGGTGTTGTGAAAGACTCAATTTATCACCCTTAACAACGGGAGCAATTCCTGGTTTGCAATCTTGCATACTGAATCTTTCTAAAATGCGATCAATATATGCCCTCTGAGACAAACCCAATGAACTGCGTGAGCGATCCCTATGGATCTCAATGCCAAGAACAAAAGACACCTCACCAAGGTTTTTCATGTCAAAAATTTTCGATAACATCCGCTTCGTCTAATATAGTAAACAAATATCACTACTAGCAAGCAAGATATCATCTACATAAAGTATGAGAAAAATATATTTCCTCCCACTGACCTTGGTGTATATACACTGATCTACTTTGTTCTCAATAAATTCGAATGAAGTAACAATGCTATGAAACTTCAAATACCACTGTCTAGAGGCTTGTTTAAGGCCATAAATAGACTTTTTCAATTTACAAACAAGCTTACTTGAGTCATCTGCTGCAAAACCTTTAGGCTGCACCATATAAATCTCCTCATCAAGGTCTCCATTTAGAAAAGCAGTCTTAACATCCATCTGGTGTAACTCCATATCGAAATGAGTTACCAATGCCAAAATCACTCTAAAGGAATCTTTAGATGAAACTGGAGAAAATGTTGCTTCATAATATATTCATTCTCTTTGAGTGAAACCCTTAGCTATCAGTCTGGCTTTAAACTTTTCAATCTTTCCTTTGGAATCCCTTTTAGTCTTGAATACCCATTTGCAAACAATAGGTTTACAACCTTCAGGCAATTCAACAAGCTCCCAAACACCATTGTGTTTCATAGATTGCAACTCGTCTTTCATCGCATCTAACCATAAATCTGATTGAGACATGAGATGGCATTAGTATAAGTTACGGGATCAACAACGTAGCCTATATCATAATCATGCTCTCCCAGGTAGACTAGATAGTTTGGTGGTATAGCTGAACGTTTTTCCCTAGTTGATCTTCTGACTGGAGCTACTTCATCCTCATTATGAATCTGAGGAGCTTGTGGAATTTCTTCAGGAACTATCTCAACAATAGGATCCTGGGCCACAATAGGCTCAATTTGTGGCATAGGAGGCTCCATAATTATTTGCACAGGATGAGATAGTGATCCAGTAATTTCCACCATACTATCATCTTCGATAGCTTGTGTACAACTACCCTTTTCGGCTACATCAAATTCCAGCAATTTTGCAGCCTGAGATTCCACAATTCTTGTACCTCCATTAGGGTTATAAAACCGATACCCCTTTGAGTGATCTGGGTAAGACATGAAGTAACACCGAGTAGTTTTGGAATCCAGCTTACTCAATGTTGGATTATATAACTTCACTTTCGCTGGTCATCCCCAAACTTTAAGATGATTTAAGCTAGGTTTACGTCCAGTCCACAACTCAAAAAGAGTCAATGGAACCGCTTTAGTAGGAATGCGATTTAGAATATAAAGAGCTGTTTTCAAAGCTTCACCCCATAGAAAATTAGGTAAATTGGTCCTACTAATCATACTTCTCATCATGTCCATAAGAGTACGATTGCGCTTTTCAGCTACACCATTTTGTTCAGGATTTCTGGGCATAGTAAACTAACCTATTATCCCAGAATCCTCTAAGTATTTGGCAAACGACCCTTTAAGTTGTCCAGCATCTCCGTGCCTACCAAAATACTCACCACCACGATCAGATCTAACAATCTTAATAACTTTTCCCAACTGTTTCTCCACTTCAGTCCAAAAAATCTTGAATTTATCAAGAGACTCAGACTTTTCTTTAATCAAGTATAAGTATCAATACCGAGAATAGTCGTCAATAAATGTGATGAAATAAAAATTTCCGCACAAAGTAGCCGTGTATGGTCCACTAATATCAATGTGAATAACCTCCAACAAGTCTGAACTTCGTACATCATATTTCTTCTTTATCTTAGTCATCTTACCTCTGCAACAGTCTACGCAAGTCTCTTGATCATCTTTAAGAGTAGGCAAGATATCAGCCTTTATTAGCCTTTCTACTCTATCTTTAAAGATGTGGCCAAGACGTTTATGCCACAATGCATAAGACTGTTCCTCAGGTAAAGGCCTTTTGGAAACAACATTTTCAGCTGAATAAGTAACGTATATGTCGTTGGGAGATAAGCTCAATCGATATAATCCATTAGATAAATTGCAACACCAAATCTTATTTGAATCATAAAACATGGAAATAGTTTTACTCTTTATTTCAAAAGAGTATCCACACATGTCCAAATAAGACACAGAAACTAAATTCCGCCTAAAAGAAGGTATGTAAAAAGTGTTACTTAACACCATCCGAAAACCAGAATCTAAAATCAAAATAACATCTCCCACGAACTCTACGTCAACTCCAATGCTGTTTCCAATAGTGAGCTTTGATTCATCCTGATTTGGCGTCATTCGATTTATGAACCCCTGAATGGTAAATGCAACATGATTAGTTGCACCACTATCTAGCCACCAAGAATTGGTCGGAACTTCAGATAGATTGGATTCATAAACAAATACCAAAGAATCATTACCTTTAGGCTCACTCTTGGTTCTCTTTGACAACCAAGCCTTAAACTTGCTGCAGCGTCTCTTCACGTGTCCTCTCTCCCTACAAAAGTAGCAAAGAACACTATATTTCTTGATGAATGCTTTCTCAGGACCCAGCGTGTTAGAAGGACCTACACCTTCAGAATTTCCTTTGTTGTTTGAAGGACCAGCAGCTTCTGAATTGCCTTTGTGGGTATAGTTCTTCAACTTCTTACCCTTGTCACTAGCAAAACTAGAAGCATAAAAAGCAATATGTCCTTTATCTTTCTTCAATTTCTCTTCCTCTGCCACCAACCTTACAATCAGGTCATTAACTAGGTTTCATCTTGGGAACTATAATTGGTCTTGATAATCCCAAAATCAGGATGAAGAGTATTTAGAGCTTGATGGACAATGCAAGCAGTAGGAATTTCAGCATTGAAGCCTGAAACTTTGTTTGTAAATCAACCATCATCGAACATAATCTCTAACTCCACCGTAACCATCATACTTCATAGTAAAAAGTATTTGCATATGTGTCCCTATCTCAGCATTAGGCGCACACGGTTTCTAGCCATCGAAGCTTCCATCATTTGCCTAGCATTACAGTATGCAGGCAAATCACTTTTCAAGTGTTCCTGAATGGAACGCTTCATGGACAGCAAGCAAATTCTATTGCTCTTTTCCCATGCAGCAAAATTTGTTTTTTAAGTCTCTGTACTCTCGGCAGTCAAATTTGACGGCCGACCAGTAGTAAGAGCCATATGAACATCTGTCATCTCCATAGCAAACATAAAATCCTCTCTCCATCTCTTAAAATTCGAACCAGCAAGAACCTCAATGGTGACGGAGTGACCATTTACAGAAAAGGTGACTGAAAAAACAAGCAATGCATATAATTAGCATCATGTGAGTATTGTGTAACTTGACGTACAAGTACACATCCAGAGAGTTACATGCAAAATCACATAATCACTTTTGGGCAGAATACATGACATGCAATTGTACACTCCCCACATGATAAGGGTTATGAGAATATATTCCAATCTTTGTGAATTCATCACCTTTGGGCATATGAACCATTAGGGTCGGTCACTCCTCCACCACACTATCATGTATCCCTCCATGAACTAATACACAATCACCTCATTTGGAAGTATAACTATGCATTAGACCAGGAGACATCCCAATCAAATATACGAGATCGAAGTTTCTCAAATTCAATCAAGTGTGCCACTTTGGCGGTCACAACTCAATTGAATCCTTGAAATTCTCTCATACCAGGGATATAAAATTTTCATCTCACATAAACCATACATATGTGATTTTAACTTTAGTGATAGGGGTAGTAAATCACTAAAATCACATATTATGCTAATTACATTACTTCATCCATTAATAAAAATAAACTTTATCGTATATTATTAATGAATAACACACATAAAGTTCATGTGATAACATACCTGTATCCCGGCACCTGTATTTTCAAAATCACAGAAAAATACAAGAAAAATACGCAGAAAATACACTAAAAAGCACGTATTTAGGATTCCGTATATATTTTCACATCCATAAGATCATCAAAAATGTAAAATAAATATACCATGACGTAGGAAATAATGATACGAGTCCATCGCCGCCGGCCACTCGCAAATCGGAGCCTCCACACGCCCGCACGTGCCGCCTGAGTGCGCGGCGCGTGGAGCCCACACGCGGGTGTCAAAGGCCGGTCACAACCAGTTCGACCAGTTCTCGGTCCGACCTTCCAGTCCAGCCGCCCGATCCGACCGGTTGACCGGTCCGATCAACAGTTGACCGGGTCGGGTTAGGTCAACGGGTCGGGTCGGGTCCTAGGTCGGGTTGGGTCGGTCGCCATTCGGGTCGGGCCGGGTCCAATCGGATCGAATCCGAATCCAGGTCGCTGATGTCAGCACCCCGCGCATGGGAGCGCGTGGGCGCGCGTCTTCGTCGCCCGGTGACACGTGGCCGCGCATGGGGGCGTGTGGGGCCTCCCCCGGCGACGCGCCTCCCACGGTTTTTCTCGTCTTGTCGAGCCCAATCCGAATTTGTGATTTAATTTTATTTTTACTGTACTTAAAAATCTCGAAATTCACAAAATTATGGCAAAATACTATGCGTTCGAGTTCTAGGGTTATGGAGGCTCCGATACCACATGTTGGACGCAAATTACGCGACCCCAAGATCTCCATAACTAGAACAAGGACATGCATAATTGAGTAGAAAGATTAACGCACCTGTTTTGGGATCCATCGTTCTTGAAGCAGTAGTGGAAACACAATGTTCTAGGCGCAAGTTCTTCTCCTCTATTGCCCTCCGTATCACTGGCTCAATGAGGCGGCCTCCTCACATGTAGCGTTAGGTAAACGTCCCTTAGGTGAGGATATTGTGAGAATTAGGGTTAGAGGAGAGACTTGAGCACTATTTATAGAGTTTCCAGCCAGGCCCCCTCATTACGGGCCAAGCTCAACTCGGCCCACACTAGCCAACCCCATATTAGACTAATTAAGAAACATTCTATCTCACCTTAGACTAGTCATGTTTTATGGTAACCGTATAATGTCAATTAATGTAGTCCACATTAGGAAAACTCTCACAGAGAGAGCTGCAGACATCGCTTCACCGGCTGGAGCAAGTGCTGCAGACATGGCTTCCAGCTGGAGAAGGTGCTGGAGAACATGAATAGTACCACAAAAAATGAAAGAAGAAAAAGAAAATAAAAGGAAAAAATTACAAAACAACGTCGTTTTGCTTAAGTTCTTTCACGTCAGACAACAACCATGCCATGTAGGATGCCCATTAAAGACTGGACCGCTACATTAGCATTTTGCAACCCCATTTTACTGGGAGGATTACATTGAAATTTCACGAAAATGTTTAAGACTAAATTGACCAAATTAAAAAGTTTATGATTGAGTTAACGGTTGTACAATTATTTTAAGATTGATTTAGTAGTTTTCTCATTGTCCAAAAGTTACTGACGTGCTCCCTTTATTAAATCCCAGGAATTTGTTTCTCAAATCTTGCCTATCCTTCTAAATTGTCCAAAATGGTATCTGAAATTGTAGTCTATAACACCCTCCTATTAAGCATCTCTCTCTGCACGTTGAATTTATTAGACCATTTCATTGTCGCAAAATCTAAGAGGGAATTACTTTAAAAATAAATTAATAAAAGAAGGAACACAATGAGCAATCATTTGCATAAACATTCTCCTTGAAGGTTGATCTCCATCGTTGATCGTCAATTGTCTGATTGGGCCCAATAATTTTTGCCATGATTTGAGTCAAGATAGGGTAGGAATGCCCAATGATAGTGCGGTGGGTGGATCCTGGAGATCAACAATGTTAGATGTGTTTTAAATTATGATAGGGCAATGGGTGGACCCTATAGACAAATGTAATAGGAAGTTCCCAGAGAATGAGTAGAAGTTGTGTGGAAGTGCAATTCCTCTTTCCATGAAGCTGGAAACTTTACTCCTCCACTTTGAAGCTGGAAACTTTACTCCTCCACTTTGGAAGACTTGATCAGCTTTACTTGAAGTCGTTGCTCTTCTTTTTCTTTCGATGCCAAGGGGGAAAATGCAAGCAAATGCTGTGTCTTGAGCTTCGCTAGGCCCTCGCGCCAATAGAAAGCAACTTTATTACCACCAAATGTCCTTGGTAGTCTAAAGTCTTTGTCAACTCTAGAGATACATTCTAAAGAACTAGTGAGTTTGAAGCATTTGCACCAATTGTATCCTCAGCTAAGAAAGCTTCCAAACTCAGTTGGAAAATTGAAGTCACTAGTTAATTCATTTTTGTCCAACACAAGAACTGCAGGATTACCATATTCCATTCAAAATCTTAAAATGTTGTAGGTGATACATATGAACTCAACTAAGTAAGAGAGCCACCAAAATTCATAGGTATGGTGGAGACTCTTGAAGAATTGCCCAATATATTAACATGGAAATGTCATCGTTTTGTCATCTTAAGTTTTAGATTGCTCTAGGTTACATGACTTCGATGGCCTGGTCCGGCTTTACAATGAGCGAGAAAGGTCTTGGTAGAATCTTATTTTCATTTGCTTGTGATACTTTCCAATCAATCATTTCATGTTTAAAGCATATACAATGGGTGTTATTGACCAAATGTCCTAAGCTAATTCAGATTCTAGGCTTGTTGAAATCATTGAATATATATTGCCAATTAAATTCAACAACTCCATATAAACTTTTAATTGGCAATAAATCTAATGGGTGTTATTGACTGACCGGATAATTTTCTCATTGTCCAGAAGTTACTGATGGGCAACTCTAGAGAGAATAGTCCCCCTATCGAATCCTAGCTCTTTGTTTCTCACATCTTGTCAATCCTTCTAAATTGTCTAAACTTCGGTCTGAAATCATAGTCCATAACACACTTTGATTAAGCATCTCTCTCTAAACTTTGAATTTATTAAACTAATCCCTAAATGTTGATCTCCATATTTAGTGAACAAATGAATGAAACATTCATGTGCAGGATATACTTGTTGTTTCATTGTTGTAAAATCCGGGAGGAAATGACATAAAAAAAATAACTTAATAAGAAAAGGATCACAATAAGTAATCATGTGCTTTATACATTCTCCCTAAAACTTGATATCCATCATTGATTGTCAATCGTCTAATTGGACCCGATTACTTTGCCTTGGTTTGAGTCATGGTAGGGTAGGAATGCACAATAGACATATATTACAAGGAATTCCAAGAAATTGATTAGAATTTGTGTGGAAGTGCAGTTGCTCTTTCCATGAAGCTGGACACTTACTACGTTGGAAGACTTGGTTGGCTTTAGTTGAAGTCTTTGCTCCTCTTTTTCTTTCGGTGTTAAGGGGGAAAAGCAAGCAAATGCCGTGTCATGAGCTTTCGGAGGGTCCGGCACTTGCGTCAATGTAAAATCTTCGTCAACTCTAGAGATACATTCCACGGAACTAGCGCATATGAAGCATTTCCACCCATTATCTCGTCAGCTTAGAAAGCCTCCAGACTCAGTTGGACAATTGAAGTCACTAGTTAATTTATTCTTGCCCCACAAGAAATGCGGAATTACCAGATTCCATTCAAAATGTTAAAATGTTAAAGGTGATATATTTAAACAAAGACTAAGTAAGAGAGCCACCAGCCATAGGTATGGTGGAGAATCCTGAAGATTTGCCCAATGTATTTAACATGGAAACGTCATCGTCTTGTCTTAAAATTTTCAAAGTGCCCTAGGTCACACGACTATGATGGCCCTCTCCGGCTTTACAATTGGCGAGAAAGGACTAGGTAGAATCTTATATTCATTTGCTCATGGGTTAATCCAATCGATCATTTCTTGTTCAAAGCAGCTCCAATGGTAGATTTATTGATTGAATGCCCAAATTTAATTCAGATTCTAGGCTTGTTGGAACATAGAATACATCGTATGCATTGCAATTGAATTCAACAACTCCATATAAACTTTACTCGGTCTACCAAATAAACCAATGCTAGGAGTGCTCCAATTGGTATGATTGAAGAGGTACAAGCAAGAACAATGTGAATTTATTCGTCAGTAAAAATGTCAACATGGGAAGTACTTCCAATGGTCTACATATATCCATTCATGACTTCACAGCAAATTGAAATTAGCAATTTTCCAACTTGTTATTAGCCTTTTAAATTAGTCACTTAAGACAAAGGCTTTTGGATGTTTCAAGGAAGAGATATTAGAAGATCAAGACTCAAGTTCAAAGTATAAAACAATCAAAAGTAAGTGATAAGAGATGATCAGGAAAAATGTGGAGCATACTCATGAAAGACTAAAGAATTGAACGCAATAACGTACAAGGCTTCATGTCCGTGGCCTCGCAGATTGTCTGAGTAATACTAGGTTTAAGGATGTTCGACTCCATGAAGGAAAGAAGATGGTTACCAAGCTGAAAAGCATCATATATACTACGCTAGAATGCATGTGAATTTTACAACACTAATTCTAGATATGAGGTACTATCGAGCAACAAAAAACAGTGTAAAGCAACCTCATTTATTGCCAGCATAACGCGATAAAGTTGGACCCCGCCACTTTGGAGGACTTCCAATGGCTAGACCTACCAGAGTCGTCGCCATTATTTTTCCTTTCGGTGCCGAGAAACAAGCAAACAAGTCCGAGAAAGACAGCTAAAGAGCATTGCAATTTCTCCTGTCTCTGGAGAGTTGCTGATTCCTGTTGAGGAATCTCATATCAGATCCAGAAAGGACTCCACGTCTCGTTGCGATCAAACCCGGTGTAGATTTTGAGCTCTTGAAGGAGAATGAAGAGAAAGAGGGACTCAACAGACGCAGCGACCACGTCTGCCTGTGTCAATGACGGCAATACGTCATCAGAAGCTGGATACGAGGTGTTTTTGAGTTTCAGAGGCCCCGATACTCGCCTCAATTTCACCGATTGCCTCTATCACTCCTTAGTCCAAGCGGGGATTCACGTTTTTAGAGACGATGAAGAGATCCGAAAGGGCAAAAAGATTGAAGGTGAACTTCTGCATGCCATTGAATCCTCCAAAATATACTTGCCTATCTTCTCTATGAACTACGCATCTAGTAAGTGGTGTCTTCGCGAGCTCACACACATGCTAGAGTGCTCAAGCAAAGTGAATGACAAAGCGATCCTACCCATTTTTTATGATGTAAATCCCGATGATGTAAAGCTCAAAACTAAATTGTACTGCCAAGCTCTGAAGAAGCATAAGGAGAAGGTCGGCTGCGATGAGGTTCAGCAATGGAAGAAAGCTTTGACCGCGGTCGCAAGAATCGCGGGATGGGAAATGAAGGACAAATGGTAAGAGTATGACTTTGGAATCTGCTTTTTGTTCATTTTTTTCCAGAGCAGTAAATAGTGAGATTATAATAAGGAATGGAAATTTCTCCCATTTTTTTCTGTCAATCACAGTCAATTGGTTTATCCATTTTCTTCCCTTTTTTCCTGGTTATTATCTTCTGCTGCCAAATCATTCATCCAAATAGAGTATAGATCTAAATTTTCATCAGTCGAGATTTCCTTTCACTAAAGAAAGTGAGCTTTATTCGGTAAAACCTCACCCATTCAAAAATTCAATTAGTTTTGTGTTTACAATATTCCTTAACTTCATAGTTCATTTGTCATATGTTTCACTCTAAGACTCTTATGTCAATATGGCAGCCAAGGTGAAATCATCAAAACTATTGTTTATGAGGTTTTGACCAAGTCGATGAGCAGAAAGAGAACATTGCCGGATCATTTCGTCGGGATTCATGATCATGTTGAAGCTATCATTGACAAGTTAAATGAAGATTCTCATGATGTTTGCTACTTGGTCATCTATGGAATGGGCGGCATCGGTAAAACAACTCTCGCAAAAGCTATCTTTAATCAAATCTCTAATCGATTTGAAGTCTGTAGCTTCCTTTCAGACATTCGCGAATCTGCAAAACACCAAAGAATTGTTGACTTACAAAAAACATTGTTATTAGAAATTCTCCAATCCCAATTTCTAGAAACTCTCACTTCTGTTGACTTAGGGATTGAAATGATTAGAAAAACATTTCATGATAAGAAAGTTCTCCTTATTCTCGATGACGTGGATAATAGGGATCAACTCTCTAAGCTAGCTGGGAAGAAGGATTGGTTTGGTCCAGGAAGCAGAATCATCATTACAACAAGGGACATCAACTTTTTGCCAATCAAAGAGAAGGACAAAGAGAGTAGTTTCCCAGCACATTCTCAAAAATTTCAATACTATAAAATGAAAGAAATGGATTTTGTTAATGCTCTTTGGCTTTTTAGTAAACATGCCTTTGAGATGGATTTACCACCACATGACTTCGATGATATCTCAAGGAAAATTACTACCAAAACAGGTGGACTTCCTTTAGCTCTTGAGGTTATTGGTTCCTCACTTCAAGGCAAGAGCAAAACATTTTGGAAAGCCACTTTGCAAAAGTTAAAGTCGGTGCCCAACCGAGAAGTCTTCAATAAATTAAAAATCAGTTATGACATGTTAGAGCTTGAGCAACAAGAGATCTTTCTTGATATCGCATGTTTCTTCATTGGAAAAGATATACTCCACCCGGGCTATATGTGGAAAGCTTCCAACTATTTTCCAAAGACGGAACTACGTGTCCTTATTCATAAGCCTTTGATAAAGATAACAACAGATCTTAAATTTTGGATGCATGATCAACTTAGAGATCTTGGAAGAGAAATCGTTAGGTGTGAAGACATCAATTTTCCAGAGAATCGTAGCAGGTTGTGGGAGCCTGAGTTTGCCCTTGAAGTGGTTCAGAGGAAAAAGGTAAGCTATTGTCACCTTACTATTTTCTTTAGGAAAAGCTCAACCATGCATTTTCCAAAGGTTGTGGAGTTAGTTTCTTGCTGGTACATTTTTTTTTATTTAACTTTTACTTTGGCGAAGAAAAAAAGAAAAAGGTTTGTATAAGAATTCATGATGGTAATTCCGTTATATATCATATCTAAAAGGTTACAACATGAAAGTTAATAGTAGCAAACACTTCAGGAGTACATTTAGTTACTAGTTTGTTCAACCAATTATGTGAAAGCAGATCCATATTGCAACTCCCTAGGCTATCAAGGCTATTTAAGGCTGATTTTATTCCTTTTTGCTAAGTTGGAAATCGTTAGCAACATTACTTTGCAATGAGACCCCTTACCTGAAAAATGGTAATAGATTTTGTAATTGATTGTAGTGTGCAATCTGTTGTGTATAGCCCAGTAGAGCTTTCAAATAATATACAAGAGACTTTTATGAGGTTGGTTGAAAATCTTTACTATTATGAAAGCAGATCCCTTTTTTACATTGCTCTTTTGTCCTGTGGAATCAGCAACGAGTCCTAAACAAGACACACTTTCTAACTCCTGTCTTCATCGTGCAATTAAAGTCATAGGAAACCTAATAGGGGACGCTCTGGAGTAAATCGAGCTCCCACACACTCCAGACCAAGCAGATTTCGGTACATGGAGTCGGAATGGGGTTATAGATAATTTGGTTTGGCAACTTTTTCTAAATTGGAAAACCATTGCATAATTTTGTTGTTGCAAAAATAAATAAATATGGTGGCAGTATATCTATCAAACGGTTTTGCTCAACGATATTAAAGTTTCTTGCTATCATTTGGCGATAGAGCTTAAATTGATAGGTTGGAAATATTATTTTGCTTTATACAGCATAAGCCATTCATTTCAATTGTACGAACTTCTTTCTTATTCTTTTCTCGATTTAGATTTGCGTGAACCAATAATGTGTGTTTTATTACACTGAATATAATCAAGCTTCTCAGACTTGTACAGCACCTTGTTTGTAATCCAATTCCAATGTTTACTTATGCTTTTCCTATCACTAGGGGACAGAAAGTCGTAGCACTCAAACTAACAGGACTCTCCAAAGAGCAAACTTTCACAAGTGAACAATTTTTAAGGCTACCTAATCTAAGATTCTTGGAATTAGAGGGCAGAAACTTCGTTGGGGACTTCCAGAATCTTCTCGCAAAGTTAACATGGTTAACTTGGATTGATTTCCCTTTGGATTTAAGTGCAACGAATTTGTGCCCAGAGAAGTTAGTCGTGCTCTTGCTTATGGATAGTGATGTTATTGAAGATTGGGCCGGATGGAAGTCATGCCTGGTACAAACATCATATCGTGCAATTTACTTTTTTCTCACATTTGTCTTGCTATTCAAACTTATCAATTGTTGAATTGGCTAATTCTTGATTTGGTTTTTTAGGTGAGTGAGAACTTGAAAGTTCTCCATTTTGGCTCAAGCGTAAAAAGATTCCCAACATCTCGAAATGCTCAAATTTGGAGAGATTGACTATTGATTCGTATGAAAGCTTGCTAGTGACTAATGACTTTCTCTCTCAACTAGAGCACCTAAAGTACTTAAAAATCTCCTTTGAGGAAATTGTGACCCTTTGTGATGACCTTTTTCCAAAACCTTCTATATTTGGTAGTCTAAAATCCCTATCAACGCTAATAATAAGAGGGAGCTCCATTCAACAACTTCCACATATTGGAGAGATGACAAGTCTGACGGAATTGTCTTTGACGAATTCTACTTTGACTAAACTTCCAAACTCCATCCGAGATCTTAGAATGTTGAGGACGATGACACTTACAAACAGTTGGATAGTGAAGCTACCGAAGACAATAGGAGGATTAGAGTCTTTGCTTGAGCTAGATTTGACGAGAACAGGAATTAGAAAATTACCTACTTCTATTGGGAATCTTAAAAAGTTGAGGAAGATGAACTTGTGTCAAGCTCCTATAAAGAAGCTACCGAAGGAAATAGGAGGGCTAGAGTCTTTGCTAGTGCTGCATTTGAACTCCACAGGTATTACAAAGTTACCTACTTCTATTGGAAAGCTCAAACAATTGGAGATTTTAGGTGTATGCAGTACTGCGATTAGAGAGCTACCAAAGGCCATATGGATGCTAAAGAATCTTAAAGTTTTGGATGCTGGACACTGTAAAAATATCGAGGGAGAAATTCCAAGTGAAATTGAGGGTCTATCTTTTCTTAGGAGGCTAGAGCTATCAAATAGCAAAATTAGGAGATTGCCCACAACTATGAATAAGCTTTCGCATCTCCAACGACTTTGTTTGGGTAAATGTGATGAACTTGAAAAGTTGCCAAAACTCCCTGTGAGTTTGAAGGAGTTAAACTTCTCACCTCATTTATTGTGGACAAGCCTTGACCTCTCATACCTATCTAACCTAGTCGATCTTCATATATGGGACAACACTCCTCGGTTGCCAGAATTTAGACAAGGAGCCCCGAATATAAAGTGGATCGAGGGGTTATATTGTCTAGAGAAATTGACGCTTGTCATTGGAGACATCAAATTACCTCGAATTAATTTGGCTACTCTTTCTTGTCTTCGGATTCTTGATATAACTTGTGCTCGTCTACAATCTCTCAAGGGGCTTCCATCCAGTCTTGAAGCATTGACTCTACGTCATGTAAAGTCACGCATGAAAAGGTCACTGTTTTCCAACTTGACAAATCTGTCTCGTTTGAGGTTTGATTATTCAGCTAAGGAAGGTCAAATTTGATGATGTACTTGGAAAACAACTGGAGAAACTGCGGATTTTGGACTTTTTGGGAAATAAATTGCTTAGGAGGCTTACTGTATCAGGCTTAGAGGGGCTCCAACAATTGAGGATGATTTCTTGCCCTGCGCTAATGGAGATTCGAGGTGTGGAGAAATTGGAATCGCTAGAGGAGTTGGGTATTCACGAATGCAGTTTTTTAGAAAGGTTGCCTGATTTATCAAAATTAAAGAAGCTGCAGACGTTAAAACTCACGGACATTCCACTAGAAAGGTTGCCTGATTTATCAGAGTTAAAGAAGCTGCAGAGGTTGACACTCACGGGCATTCCACTGGAAAGGTTGCCTGATTTATCAAATTTTAAGGAGCTGCAGGATTTGGCTCTCGTCGGTTTCCCACAGGAAAAGTTGCTTGATCTACCTATTCCAGACACGTGTCTAGTGGAATTTGAAGACTTTGAGGGCATTTACGAAGAATGGAAGGATACTTGCAGAAATGGAGCGGGTGATACCTTCGACCAACTCCAGAAAGAATAAAACATCTCATCCTCTCACGGTTGGTAGAAGTTCCTTTGGTTTCTTCTTCCTCTATATTTTCTATTTGTAACTGTTAGAAATATTCGGTTTAAAGCATGCATGCATGTGCATTGTCATTCTTACAAATAAATAAAGCACCAATCGCTTTTGTAATATTCTTGAATTTCAAAAGAAAGGGAAAAAGGAAGCTCTCAACATGATCCATGGATTAGATAGTCACGTTATTGTCGGAATTATAAGGTATTTTGTAAATAGGATGATGGCTCTAGAAGTATTGTGAGATTTTGTGTGGCACCACTACCAACTATTCAAAAAATTTAAACTGCAAGATAATGACGTAGTTTAATATTTAATTATTCAAGCACTCCCCCTCACGCTTAGTCTGTCTTTTTAGACATATTTAACTACCGAGGCAAATGGAACTTGGAGAGATTTGAACTAAGTACCTCTAGCTCTAATATCAGGCAAGATTTTGTGCAGTATCACTGCCAATTGTTCTCAAAGCTTAAGCTATTAGATGAAATCGTGGTTTAATATTTAATTATTCTAACAAGTATTAGTTGAGGTAATAATGGTTGTTCACATTCATTATAAATTGCTTAGGGGAACTTTGTGTTTGCCGAGACAAAGTTGATTCCATTCTCTGGGTTGTTGAAAAATCTGAGAATATCTTCTGTGTATTATCTTGTTCATGCCGCTTGAAACTGAAAGCGGGGCAGAGTGAAAAGAAACTATTATTGTACTTTTTAGTTCTGATCACGGATGTCACATATGCCTTTATCGATTTGGTCATGGCCATATTTCAGGACGAACATGCTCATCAGGGATCATTTGAGAACAAGATCGGCTTCATTGGATTGAAGTAAGCAAGTCATTTCTCTTCTTGCATCTGCAACACATATATTGATACTCATGGAAATCATCATCGATGATGTCAATCAAGGATTTGTACTTGGTTTAGTCGTAATTTAAAGACCTAAAAGAACACAGGCTACATGTGCTGGATTCTTAGTGATGCAAAAGAAATTGTCCAAGGTTCTACAACTAAACAGAGGAAGTAAGATGATTACAAATACCAAAAGGAAGTCATAAAGCTAAAATCTATTAACAAAACCTATTTCCTATGTATATAATCTCTTAGAAGTGTGTACATCCAAAAATACCACTTCCTGAAATGTCGGAGTCATGGAGTGTTGCCGTTTGATATGAACAAACCGTTCTAATTCTAGAGGAAATGTTAATCAAAGAATACATTTCGCAAGATACAGTGTGAATTACCAACTTCTTCAACATCTTCATCCTTTTTTATAGCCTTAAAGCACAATAAATTACTGAATTGGCTTGTTTCCTCAATGTTGCATTATCGATGAACTAGACCGTTGGCATCTTCCTCAATTTTTCTCATGGTAATCAAGTTTCACTTCAAGATCTTTGACCGTCAAGACACAATCTATATGAATTTAGTTGCATCATCCAAAACAATGACATGTGAATGAACACGAGTATGTGGCAGAAGTCAGAAAAGTCGACGCGCAACTAGGTAATGACAGTCTCTTAACCATGTAATGGTTTCAAGATGGGGATATGACAACCAGAACGACCCATAATAGATTAAGCATCCATATAAAAGCCCAACAACACGGAAAATATAACAAATTTGAATACTGCCACGTCCAAGGGCTACACATGTGAAGTATTCATCATATAGATCCATACTGCCTTTCATCCTTTGAGGACGTCTAATTGGTCCTGCATATACTATCAAAATGACTACTGGCATATGTTCAAACTACAGGGAGAAGTTCGCTGGGACCAGCTGGGGAAAGAAATACCGGTAAGTTACTGCATATAAGCTGAAATTCTGGATGGCACAAATCTCGAAATACAAAATGGTGGAGAGGCGGCCAACATTTCTCTTGATCAGTGATGATGGGTTGATACAAGACTTGACATTTTCTCCAAGAGCAAAGAACATAGTTTTGTTGTTAAGAATTGTCTTAAAGCAATCTCTTGATTCAACCTGGCTATGAGATCTTCCATGTCTGTTTTTGCTGTAGATAAACTCTCTTGCGCAGTTGTAAGAACTCTGTTCAACTTATACCCCTCTTCTGATGAAAGAGGGACAGCTAAGACCCTTGGAAAACTGTAACCTTGCAGTGGCAGGATGTTGCGCCTCAGGAAATTCGGGATTGTACATAGTGTTGTTTGCAATGAGGCTCCTCTGCCACTCGCCATGCTGTTTACACCTCTGTTGCATACTTCAAGTGAGGAAAATCTTTCCATGTTGTCCAAAATGAACTTTCTATTGAAGAGTATACTTCAAACTTGCTTCTGGATAGGCCAGCTCACGTTCAGATTTGTCAATGCCAAGATCAGCAGGATCACTATGCCCGAGTCTTGCATAGCCAAGTTCAGATATATCGTAGGATGTATCACTGCCCTGCTCTGACAATATTGGACTTACAACACTATTAAAAACATAAGCTACAGGTTGTGGTGTTAGCAGTGGAACTGCACCAGTGGCAATCGAATTTGCTTCTGAGCTCTGCTAATGTACCTCATGAAAATCTGCAAAATATAGGAAGACGTATACTAGTACCATTACCCTCATGTCTGTCATGCAACAATCTCGGTTCAAGTGAAGACAATAGTAATGAGGATTTGTCAGACAAGCCCCCACATGACCTCCCAGCAGCTTCAAGCTTGAGAAAGTTTGCTACCTAGCAGATTGTGATATATCGGTATCAGGTAGGAGCTTATCCATCCAAACCTCCAGAGAGCACCTTCTCCGCAGTGAACCAAATATTTGAGCACATTACTATTACCATTCCCGGGAATGAATTTACTATGTAAAAGGGTAGCACCAAACAGAGAAATTTATTTTACAGTAGATGTTGGGATGATAAATAAGTAAGCCCTTAATGCAAAAATTGTCAAGTTCGAGCATATTGCTATATCAGAAGCAAAAAACCAAAAGAAATTATGAAAGATCAATGGAAAACACACTTCTAATGAAACAAGAAAGAAATAATGCAGAAATGAAATCCACCTAAAACACAAGTATCTACTTGATTGTTAAATCTGCATAGCAAAAGGAACAAAGCTTGTAGAAAAAAATGACTGCTAGGGCACTATAAATATGCGAGAGAAAGCGAGAGAGAGAGAGAGAGAGAGAAGAAACATGGCATTTTCTTTGGAGGAGTTGAAGGCAGCATTTTCACGGGAAATCCCTTTCTAAGCAGCAAAAACATGGAGAAAAATATCCAGTTTCCAGAATAATTTACTTGAATGATTAACCATCTCCCTGTTGAAGAGGATCTAAGTGCTTATGAGCACAATTCCAGAAATTACATACATTGGTTGAGTAGACAATTGACCAAGCATTGATACACTTTGCAATCATGAAACAGAACAGTCACCTCCTATGAAACTTCAAAAAATCACCACATCTTCATAATATTCCTCGTGTTCTGGTGATCCCTTCTGGCGATTGTATGCCAACTTGAACTCTGTAAAACTGTTCTACGTGGATGCTAAAAGAGGAAGTGACTTTTTTGATACCTACACTTCAATGAAGCTGGCGAGTCGCTGTAACAAGATATTCGCATGGAGGATATTCATCTTTCCAGGATACATAGATATATCTAGTCATTAAGATACAAATCCTGTCAATATGTACAACAGAGAAAGCCTAAAGAAAAGGAAATGATTGAAAATTTACTTATCCCAATACATTTACCTTCGTCGAAACTTATCCTGAAGCCTTCGTGGGTTAAGTCCCTTTACGAGAAAGACATCTTTGATGATCAGATTGCCCAGCTTTATGTTACCCCTACCAACAATTATGCCTTTTTCCTCCAAAGGTGACAGTACACAGTCGATTTGAACAAGGCTGATGATTTGGTAGCACCACCGGTCACATGTCGCGAGCAACCGCTATCGAAATACCACTTATTGGGAGATTCTACTGCTAGTTGGAAAATAATTCCAAACTCTTAAGTATTCTGAAAATTCAATTTAGGTCAATTTCATGAGAAGAATTATTTTCTGGCGTTCCAGAAAAATACGTAGTAATTTACTAACTTGTAAGTATTTCTGAGCCATTTGATACGTGTTGAGCCCACGAGACATAAGACCAAATTTCGGAGGGCATTTTCGTAATTTTATCAAAATGTGCTTTTTCACCCAAGACAGTCTAGTTGTGTTTAATATTTTCCGATAATGAGCTTTAAATTGTGTTTAGGACTGGGCAGATTCAATGGTGGACTTCGTATAGTTTGACTTTGTGAGTTATTGAGGTAGGCGACTTCTACCACTTCCATATTTGGTAAAAGCTGCATGACATTTTCTTTATAGTGAACGAAACTTTTATGTATTAATTCATGGCATGATTATTGAAATCTAGAAAAATAATAATTCATGGCGTGATATTTATGGAAAATTGGAACAGGCATTGAATAATTTTGGCATCAAGTAAATGTGGTTCGGAGAAGTTATCAAGCTGAAATTATCATCTATGTTAATGATATCTATATGCACGCATATTGGATTATGATCTAGCTTTTGTGCTCATCATCAACCTATGCAGTGAGATATGGTGTCTATGTTCACAGACCAGTTCTATTTTGAGATTTAATCATGGTAACTTGATTTTCGGGGCTTAATCATAATCTATGAGCTTTTTTGATTTTAACCATACCGAATATGGTTTTCAGGCTATGTTATCTGACAAAGCATGACCATAGAATTTTTGACATGAGGGACTAAGAATGATTACATTGATATGTTATGCTATGAGTTATGCAATTATGGAAAGAAAATGTATGGAATATACACATTATTTGAGAATGCATGTTGGAGCTACTGTCATGATGCACATACATACATACATCCGTACGTACATAATGTTGCATTGTCCATTGCTTGCTCTTATAGAATGTAGTGACCATCACTCTTATTGAGCCATGATTTTGTTCAATCGCCTTTATGTAATTTCTAGTTTTGAGGATGGAGGAAAGCAACAAGTTTACAACGATCTTGTTAGACATTCAAAATTATGCACGTAAAATTGATCAATTCCTAGTTTTTAAATATGAGGAAAACAAATCAATTGCTCAACAACATTTTTTTGTATTTGCTCCAACCAAAACATATAGTGAGAGTGACCTCGACTCATGCCAAAACTTGATCCAACTACGTGACGACCATAAAAAAAAAAAAAAAAAAAGTTATCCACCTTCTCCTTTTCCTTTTTAATGGTTTTTCAATTCGGTGATTATAAATTTCTAGCATTGGCAAAATTCTAGTATTATGTGCTAAAAGATAGGGATTTATTTCCTATGCCGGTAAATTTGTGGTAAAGTTTGTCGCGACCTACCCCTCGGTACAGAGGCAAACATAGGTTTAGGGATATTACCTAAAAGACGGGTTTACAGCCTATGGTTTAGATGTGGGCTCTTCTAAACCCATACCTCATGCAACATTAGATGTTCAAATTGACAGTATTAAAATTTTCTATAAATGAGTTGCCACTAGCCTATAGGATTAACTAGAAACCAAGTACAGTGTAAAAGCGTACTTCACTTTCTACGCAACTAGAGAATTTAATGTCGAGAACTAGATTATACTAATTAATCAACTAATGCCTTTGTGGTACCTATTCTTATTCAATTTAAGAAAATTTTTGTCAGGCAATTTGGATTGAATTTAAACTTATTCATTAACATATGAGATGATCATACGGATGTGCAATCATTAAAATAACAATCAACAATCAATGAAGTATTAAATAAATTGCAAGGCAAAGTGAGTATCTAACGCTAAGAAAGGTACCATTTTTAACTAGACTAATAATCAACATGTTGAGGGTTTGCAATTCAATTATAGTCGAAATAAAGATGTGTGAACAACCACTTGGCATTCATTACTAAGAATATTCTAACTCTATTGTAAAACCTTAAGAGCTCGTTCCATTTTGAGCAAAATATTTTCATCAAGGATTTTCGCACATTTTAAGAGAAAATTACTAAAATGCTAACTTTTAAATAAAATTATTTTTGGAATTTTAAAATTTTTAATTTCTTTTAGAAAATTTAATCCGAAAATAGGGAGCCCGGTCCGAAAACGGGTTGAACTTGGACTCTCGGGCCTGGGCCAAGGATATAGATTGGGCTCTCCGGTCAAGTCCACTCGTGGGCTAAACCCAACTCGCTAGAGTACAAACCCAGCCCAAACAAAACTAAGTCCACACTCGTGCAACCTAAGTAAAGCCCAGCTTACCAAACTAGAACTTAAGCCCAACACTTGCTGGCCCCATAACTAGAACTCAGCCTATTTTCAACGCCCAGCACCACTTTTTGTTAAAACAATAATCTTGCACTGAACAAAACCAAATTGCAATGTCTTTTAGACAAAGCCGGAATCTGAGACTAACTTGAACAGATTTGGTTCGGGCATTTCTTCAAACATATGGTGAGCGGCGAGTTGGGGAGCAAATATTGACTTGTTCGGAGGCTCGAGCGCACACCCAAACTCAAAAGTAATCAACGAGCAACGTTCGGATTCCACAAAAACCAACTCATTCAGATCTGGCACGAGCCAGAACTAAAGAAATGGAGTCGACTCTCACCTCGCTCGAGACAAGGACAGAACAAGGAGGGCAAAGCGGTTCGCGGGATTAGCGTTCAACTGTGGGGGTTCCTACCCGCCTCGGCGATGACGACCAGGAGGTGAGCCCGAAGCGAATCGAGCTATGTTCAGCCGCCTCGATGTCGCCGAGCCGGATCCTTGGGTACAAGTGGATCGAACCCCAAGGAAAACTCACTCGGAATTCGGTCACCTCGGAAGAGGAGGCGGCGGGCTCGAGTGTGTCGGCTAGAGGTCGTCGGCTTGCGTCTGGGATGGTTGGGTAACGCTCGGTCGAGAACGAAGCTCGGCTGTGTGTCTCGCTTTCTCTCCGTCCCCTCCCTCTGGTTTTTTCAGCCGAAGGAGAAGAAGAAGCAGAATCCTCACTCTGTCCTGTTCCCCTTCCTCCGTGCTCTATTTGTAGCGCGCGCGAATAGGGAGGGGGGAAGGAGGAAAAGATAAGGGTTGGGCCGAAGGAGGGGAAAATCGACTGGGCCGGCCCAGGTGAAGAGAATGAAGGGAAAGACAAAAAGAGGCCCGGCCCGGCCCGGTTCGTTTTCCATTCTTTTTTAATAATAATAATTAAAATTGATAATAATTTTTTTGAAAATTTTAATAATTAATACTATTAATCCAAATGCTCCTAATGTCTATATGTGACGCATTTTAATGAAAATCATTTACTTTACTTTTTACTTTTTACTTTTTTAAAAAAAAAAGATCAATCCCTAATTTTCTATGCAATTAAGTCTGAAATAAAAATGGTAAAATTTATGTATCAATAAATTTTAGCTGGTCTTTTTAGCCGATCGTACTTCCCTACCATTTAATTATCAAAAAGAAGAAAAAACCAATAGAATGCATTATGATCGCTTGAACTTTGCTAGCAAAGGCTATTATGCTTGCGTTGGAATGTAATGATAAAAACTTTGTTTAGGTTTCGTACTATCGTCTCCGATGCTTTTTACCGACTCTCCGATGAGCTTTAACAATTTTAGCCCCAGCGAATGTGCACGAAACATACACAAAGCAACTTGCATAAAGCTGCGTATAAAATAAAATTTAAAAGCCTCCAAAACATATTATATATATATACAAGAAAATCCCATAAGCCTCTCAAGAAAAGAACTCAAATTTACCCTTATGAGATTGTATTCAATTGGGATACCAATTACGTCTATCGGCCACAATATCGATGGGCCGGAATAGCAAGCGGGAGCCCACTGCCGCTATTGAACTAGCGGTGCGCATCAAAGTACCTACAATTCTATTTTTCCAAATTTCGTACATACAATTCTATTTTTCCAAATTTCCTCGTAGTGACTGGATATATAAACGTGTCGATGAGTATGGTTTTGGAACCATATGGCCGTTGAGGGTCAACGGCGTGCGGGACAATTCGAGATTGAAATCGAATTGGAGCTGCCGCGAGGGCATGACACAAGGAATTCGATGCGGATGGATTGATTCCAATTTTTGGATTTCCACACGAGCCCAACGTGGAATTCGTTACTTGAATATTCAGCAACGAAGAAATGCATTCTATTCGGGATGATTGTACAAGAATTTCCCGTCGCGCTTGTTGTGGCAGTCCGGAGCTCTAGGGTGGTGTGTAAGGTATCCTCCCCCACGGTAATGAGAAGGTCCCCGAGTTCGTGGGACTGCGACTTGGGGGATTCATCCTGATTTAAAGAATCCGCCAACTCAGTAGCAATTATGGCATTAGTTTCTGATTTTGGACAACTACATGTTCATGTGCAATACCAAAAACGTCTTCCGAGTAGCCTTGCGAATCATTTAGATGAACTTCTCAATTCAAACTTGCCTGCGAAAGTGTATAGCCCTGCTCGTCCGCCCAAGGAAAGGCGGCAAGAACCATCGTAGAAGCAGCTGCATTGGCATGTTCGAGGTCGAGGGTCGCTTAGGTGAAGTGGGAAGTCGGTTGCGATGGAGATCGACTTCAATTGAATCTAGAAGAAGGATTTATTTTGAAGTAACTGTAAATCTCTAGACCGGACAAAATTCCTAAAAAGTTCTAAACTTATTATAATTGTGTCAATTTAGTCCTAAATCTTTGTCTTTTTAACTAATTGAGTTTTAAACCTTTTACATTTTTGTCAATTTAGTCTATCTGATTAATTTTAGCAAGAAAATTGTTGACATAAATATCGATTATCCTAAGTTGTGCGGTCGATACTAATGTGGACAAATTTTTAATTTTTTTTTTAAATTTTTTTTCTCCCTTCTTTTGCTTCAAGCTGTGGCCAAAGACGGTTGCTAGAGCTTGCCGGCCACTAGGCGAGGCCATGGCCGCCTTCCGCAGCCACGCACCTTCATTAACTACTTGATGCTCTCTACCGGTCCAACAGCGAAGCTTCACCATTGATTGCAAACGTGATGTACTTGACTTTGAACCAAACGAGAGAGAGAGAGAGAGAGAGGTTTATGGGTAGGCCTTGAGGGTTTTGTTTCTAGGTTGCGTTGTGAAGCTCAAAGAAAAAGATTGAGTGGGAGGCATGGCTGTCAGTTGAAGGCGACAATGGCCTTACTAGCCGTGGGTGAGGCATGGCAAGGCTACCCTCCCCCAATGACTAGTGAGCTCCGACAACCCTCACCAGCCATAAGGGAAACAAAAGAGGGAAACAAAAGAAGGGAGGAAAAAAAGAAGAAAAAAATTTAATAAAATATTCGAAAAAAATTTGTCCACATCAACGCCACGTAGGATGACTAACATTCATGTTAGCGATTTCCAAATAAAATCAACCGGATAAACTGAATTGACATAAATGTAAAAGGCTTATAATTTTATTGGTGAAAAAAAAAAGATTTAGGACTAAATTAACATAATTACAATAAGTTTAGGATCCAAAAAATTGGTACGCACCTAAGCAGCTGGGAAAAAAATTCAATATTGAAAAGGAATTCTTATGTTGATTCACATTTTCATTTTCATTTTTTTCAAATTTTGACTTTTTGTCATATAAAATGCATCATCCAACTCAAAAACTTTACAAAATGCACTTATACATGTAGATTCGCGTAAAATTTTACAATATTCCCTTGAAGTTTCAATTATTTTCAAATTTGGATGAGGAAAATGAAAAATAAAATAAAAATTGCTCTTGACCTTTTTATTCCAAAGCATATGCAAATTTCAATTGCTCAAATTTCACGCGGCAGTATTATTTGAAGACAATTTTATCAAGAACTTTGATAGAGGTATAGTTAGGATTGCTATATTTTGTCTTCGAATCAATATAATAATAATGTAACAGATCTTATAATCAAACGACGCTATTAACACTTTTAACACCCTTCTCATTCTTATGTGTAAGATATGAAATTTGGCTTCGATACAATCAAAAAGATCAATCAACCATTATGTAAAGTGACACCACATACAATCATAATCCATTGGAATGTCACATTCGTAAAATATGAGATAACGCTTTAATAAATAAAGCATACGGATCCGTATCTGCGTGAAATTTAGAACTTTAACTGATGAAGCGACTCAATTACTTGTTCCACTTTCCTCTAATTTCTCTAATCAGGCCTTCTTTTCTCCCCCGAAACCAAATTGGGCACAATTTTCAGAAACTAAAATACAAATAGCAAATACTGAGCATCTCCATGCATTTCCATGATCAAGAGAATTCTTGCCTGATGAAGAAGTCTAATTGTACCTGGAATTAGCATCAATAGTGGCGCGAGAGTTTTCATAGCAATTACAGGGTGGCAACCATTAAGGAGTTATGGAGAAACATGAGGATTATCAGGACCATGATTACAAAGAAATATGAGGATTATCAGGACCATGATTACAAATTTCTTAATTATTTTTCAAATTAATATCTGAACTTTGGTTTGGTTCACGAATTATTAACCGTATAATGAGAATGTCACTACTTTGGCAAAACCTGCATTTGGCAAATACCGTACAGTGTTCTACCTTCATTTGCCAGAATAGCACAAACCCATACAAGTTGGAGGTGACATAGCAGCTTACAATTCTCATGTAAATATGACACCTAGTAATACATGGGAGCTTCAGCAGGGTCATATCCAATCTCATAGTATTCGCCAGAAAGACTCCCCATAGGCGCAGTGCCCATGGGACCGGATGCTGCTCCGGAACTTCGGACCTCTCTCATGACCCGCTTCAGGTTGCTCCGTTGCACCTCAGAGATCCGACTAATGGTCACCTGTTAAAAACTGATGGCGGAGTCAGTAACAGTGGAGATTTGAGAGGACGATGTTGCTTCAAAGCAGATGGGGGCGGATTGATTCGCGGTCAGGAATTACCTTCTCCGAGGGCCAAGTTGAAGTAAAGGTCATCAATGTTGGGGCAGTTGTGGTAACATGCCGGTGAGCAGAGCTTGGTAGTGAAGCGAGGCTGAAGGAGAGCCTCTGAAGATATGCCAACAGACTTCCTATCCACTCCACAGGCATCGGTCTCGATCCACTCGTGCATGGTATCCACAGCCACTTGAGAGGTCTCGCATTTGTATTCCATCTTCCCATCCGTTGGGCTCACGTAGTTCTCCAGGACGCACCGCCTTGCATTATACCAAGCAACTGCTCGCATACAATGTCACCTGACAACGAAAAAGGTAAGGAAAGAAAGGTCAATCGAAAAATCAAATGGCTTGTCATGGTTGCACTGTGGTGAAGAAGAACCACGGGTTATATACCCATTACCCAGAGTTCTTTGGAGGAAGAGCGAGAAGGCAAGGAAGAGATTCCAGGCCATTTTGGGAGAAGAAGAGGAAGCCTGTTTCTCAGGCCAAACACGGGCGAGTGAGAGATCTCGGTGTCTTGCTTGCTGTGCTTGTTTCTGTAGCAACTTTTCTTTTGCTGGTGATGAATATGAAAGTGTAAGCTAGTGAAGGGTGGAGCTTGTTTCTGCACCGTAATTCCCCATGGAATTCGATGACACTGCATGAGAAAATCATAGAGGATGTTTAGTTTGGTGGTAACGAACTCAACTCATTTTGGATCATTTCGGTCTCTCCAATGTGCCACATGGAAGCCCCTCAAATGATTGGATTGAAAAGAGAGAGAGCCCGACCAGAACCTCGGTCAAAAAGTCAACAAGAAAAATAATATTCCAAAGCAAGTAACTGTTTTTACCATTGTCCGCTTTCTCTTCTTTCTTTTCTTTTTTTATCTTTCGGTTTTTTCTTTTTTTCAATTTCTCTTGCTTTTCATTGCATGTTATGTAAATCGAAGAGATGGGGTTTATGATTTATGTAAATATGCTAATATTCCTGACGAAATTATCCCAAAAAAAAAAAAAAAAAAAGAAAAGAAAGAGGGAGGAAAGAAAGGTGTTTTCACTGCTTGCCTATATTTTATTTTTTAGTTTTTTGCTTTTATTTCTTTCTCCTTGCATGTAAAATTTGGGCAGTGTACTTATTTTATTTCATCTTGAAGACGCCTGGTTATTGATTTATAATTGATTTACGGTGGTTAGATGGATTGTCGTCCACTTAAATGACTTTCTTGTTTGTGGTAGATAACGGCTGAAATTGGTACCTGGAGAAGGACAAGTTGTCTATCAAAACGCTCTTGAAATGGAATGCAATTAGTGTTGTTTTGATGGAGCACGTGACGTCCAAGAACGTTGCACTTGCATTTCAACAAGAAGATAGGTTTTCAATCCAAAAAAACAAAAAAACAAAACAAAATAGGTTCATTGTCGGAGTCGTCCTCGCTCTTCGCTGCGTCGGAAAATATTATGCCTTATCGATCCTTTTAACCTTTTATTCTCCCCTTTCGAGTTCCTCAAAAGATTTCTTGAAATCCTAACAACAGCTCCACCTTTGAAATGGATAATCGGTGCATTGCTCCCGGTTCTTCCTAATTACGACAGTGCCTATTGAAACGTACGTGCGAATTGTGTTAAAAAGGTTTCACATCGAAAAGTTAGTATAGTGTGGTGTGCCAATAGCTCATTGGTTTATATTTTTTAGTGAAAGTTGGTTAACTAGATATGTTGATAGGCTCATGTGAGGGGAGAGATTGTTAAGATGCATTGTAATAGTTAAATATTAAATTATGACTTCATCTAAAGGCTTAAACTTTTAAAACAATTGACAATGGTTTTGTAAAATTTCACATGACCCGCCAAAATTTGACCTCAACACATCATGCTTTGATAATATGTATGACATCGTGAGACTATTGTCAACTACTCCAAAAGTAAAAACAATTTATCTTATATGGTATTAGAGTAGAAGATCCAAGCTTTGGAATGGTTGTTAGTTTTATCAAAGAGGCTTTGAGTTCAAGTCTTTCGAAACCCCTATTTCCTCACCTATAACATTTTTCCACACTTTAATTCTAGGGTAAAATCCAACTTACATGTAAGAAGGAATGTTTCAATATTCAATTATTAAATTACATTTTCATCTAACAGTATAAACTTTTGAACAGTTAGTAGTATTCCTATAATATTTTACACGCGTGAGTTGTGTTGTAAAGTCCCATATAGAAAAATTCGGTGCTGTATGAAGTAATTAATTATTCTAATTAGCCACTATTTGTTGACTTTAAGTTTTTGAGCAAATGCAATTCTAATTGGATAAATCAAAAGGTGAGGAGTTAGACTTCCTCTTGATGATCTCTCGTATATAGATATTTAGTCTGGTCGCCTGACAATACCAACAACTATAGGTCAGCTTTCCCTAACTTGCAATAACTTCTTTTAGGGCTTGTGATGAGCTTTAACAGTTGGCTGAGCTTCCTGCGAGTTTCGCAAGGTTTAGTGAGTTTTCATCTTCATCATTGTTTATTGTTGGAACCTAACCAACTTAGTTCATCCAGAAATAATTGAGAGCACTTTAAGGTCCCAAAAAAACCAGACGAGTTCGAACTCCAGAGGAAGGATGGCTAGGGAGGTTATCTAAACCCTAGGAAATTGTCACTATGTTGAAGATATGATCTTGCCTCCAACTGATTTGGGTTCCCATTGTCGACTCAAGAACTCAAAATAACTTGTGTTGAACCCCGATTTTTTACGCGACTTACCATCTAGTATTGAAGGTTTGACTTTGGCAGAGTGGTGTCACCATTAGAGTGGTAACTCCTTTCCAACTTGAAAAAATTGTCCACTTGAGAGCACCGACGGTGTTGGCTAACAGGGATCGAGTTTGATGTGCTTGGACAGATAGAGAACCTACATTCCTTGTCTGTTAACATTCTGTGAATTGATCGTGAGGCTTTCCAAGCTATCGTGGTTAAAGAAGCTCCGATGGTTGGTTTCGATTAAATTGCCTGGAGCTAATTGAAATTCAAGGCTTACAGGACTGGAATCCTCTGGAAGAGTAATTAATTGAGGATTGCCATTGCGTTCAAAGTACACATAATCTATCAAATTCACAGAAGCTTAAGGAATTGAGTCTTTATTCTTATACATCACTGGAATTGAGTTTTCGTTCTTGTTACATGACTTCGATATCCCTTTTTCCAAATTCACAACGAGGGAGAAATCTATAGGTAGGACCTTTTCTCAGATTGTCAAGGCAGAACCTTTTTCATTTGCTTGTGAGGCTTTCCAGTCAATCATTCCATGTTCAGATATTTTTCAAATTATTTATATTTCGTACGACAAAATGGCTCTAAACAATAACGAATTGTCACCAATTTTTTTGTTTCCACCCCAAATCAGAAGCCACTTACTGTCATTGTTCTTCGCGTGAAAAGAAGCACTTCACTTGGGTAATATGGGAACCTGAAATGCGCGAGTCATGATGTGGAGGCAACAGTTTCAGATTCTGCTCTCGTGATCAAAGCTCTGTAGATTGAAGTAGGTATTTACTAGCTCTTGTAGAAAACTTCCGCCTACGCCGAAGCTATCCTCAATTCCTTTCCCTGAATTTTAGAAGAGCTTCCCTCTCTGTATTAATAGAGCTTACATTAGTCAATTCTTGAATTACAAAAAGTGTACAGGAGAGCTTAGACTTAAAAACTAAAAGTTAGGGGATAATTACCAAAAAGGTTTTAAATTTATTATATGGATAATTCAGTTCTAAGCATTTTAATTTGACCAATTTTTTTCTAAATAGTTAGACAATTTGTCAATATAATTTTTATGATCAATTTTGGTGGGAAATTACTAATGTGGTCACTAGTTGCGGACGTGACACACCCAATTCTAACATGGTCAATTTTTACAATTATTTTAAAATAACATTTTTGAATTTCATATTTTATTTTCTTCATTTTTTTTAACTATGGCTTCTCTGGTCACAAGCAAGGCCCGACGATCCTCACTAGTCAATTGGGCAAGGGTTGCAACACCCTTGCCTAGATCTAGCGAACCAATGGAGGGCAATAAGAAAAAAAAAATAAAGAAAATATTTTAAAGAAATTGTTCATGTTAACGTGGATTGTGTTATGTAGGACGGCTAATGTCTACATTAGCAATTTCTAACAAAAATTGGCTGAAGGACTATATTGGCAAATCTCTAAAAGGTTTAAAACTGAATTGATATATGTACAATAAATTTAAAGTTTAAAAAAAAAATTCCCTTTAGGGTAGGACGCCATAGTTCTTCGCACTTTTCCAACTTAGGATTCGAAAATACATTAGTGCTAGGTTGGGTCAAACGGATCTCTTTATTTGATTAACAAGGAAAAAACACTTAATCTTTTCCACATCCTATAATATGATTTGATATTTCCAATTCAATGCCCTCCAAGACCCGTCCAGTCCTTTATTTGCAAATACATTAGTGCTAGGTTGGGTCAAATGGATCTCTTTATTTGATTCACATGGAAAAGACACTTAATCTTTTCCATATCCTAAATTATGATTTGATATTTCTAAGTCAATGCCCTCCAAGACCTATCCAGTCCTTTATGCGCAAATACATTAGTGCTAGGTTGGGTCAAACAGATTTCTTTATTTAATTCACAAGGAAAAAACACTTAATCTTTTCCATATCCTAAATTATGATTTGATATTTCCAAGTCAATGCCCTCCAAGACCCGTCCAGTCCTTTATGTCGTTTATTATTTTGTACTCTAAATCTTTCAACAATCTCACGACATCTTATTTTATTTGCCAATGTAGAAAGTTTCTATTTGCAACCGAATTGTAAGTTGTGATAGAAAGTCCAATCAAGAGAATATAGGCCTAGTTGTCAGGTGATATGAAGTTACATTTCAACACCTCTGCTCACATTCAAGCTAGATTAAGAGTGACATGAGGAATTTGACTGATGAGGCGTGAACATGCATATGCAAAGGTTTAGGATTATATTGGCAAATCTTTAAAAGGTTTAAAACCACATTAACGTCTATATAATAAATTTAAAGTTTTCAAAATAATTTTCCTTTTAGGGAAGGACGCCATAGTTCTTTGCACTTCTCCAACTTAGGATTCGATGAATACATTAGTGTTAGGTAATGGATCTCTTTATTTGATTCGCAAGGAGAAAGCACTTAATCTTTTCCATATCCTAAATGATGATTTGATATTTTCAAGTCAATGCCCTCCAAGACCCGTCTAGTCCTTTATGTTGTATTATTTTGTACTCTAAACCTTTCAACAATCTCACGACATCTTATTTTATTTGCCAATGTAGAAAGTTTCCATTTGCAACCGAATTGTAAGTTGTGATAGAAAGTCCAATCAAGAGAATATAGGACTTGTTGTCAGGTGATATGAAATTACATTTCAACACCTCCTCTCACATTCAAGCCAAATTAAGAGTGACATGAGGAATTTGACTAATGAGGCGTGGACATGCATATGCAAAGGTTTAGGATTATATTGGCAAATCTTTAAAAGGTTTAAAACCGCATTGACGTCTATATAATAAATTTAAAGTTTTCAAAATAATTTTCCTTTTAGGGAAGGACGCCATAGTTCTTTGCACTTTTCCAACTTAGGATTCGATGAATACATTAGTGCCGGTAACGGATCTCTTTATTTGATTCACAAGAAAAAGGCACTTAATCTTTTCCATATCCTAAATGATGATTTGATATTTCCAAGTCAATGTCCTCCAAGACCCATCTAGTCCTTTATGTCGTATTATTTTGTACTCTAAACTTTTCAACAATCTCACAACATCTTATTTTATTTGCCAATGTAGAAAGTTTCTATTTGCAATCGAATTGTAAGTTGTGATAGAAAGTCCAATCAAGAGAATATAGGACCTTTTGTCAGACAACGTGGAATTACATTTCAACACCTCCTTTCACGTTCAAGCCAGATTAAGAGTAACATGAGGAATTGACTGATGAGGGGTGGACATGCATATGCAAACGGGATAACACTAACTCCGATGTTATGATAATTATTAAGTTGAATGAGACCACGTGAATAAAGAGCATAAAAGATCCATTGTCAAGCGACGTGAGATAATATTTTAACAAATTATTCTTACTATTACGCATATCATGTTTTTGTAGATGCTGGTTGGTAAAGCAATCCCACAGTCATGCCAAGACTGATGCCATTTGCGATGGCAAAAGAACACCCCAAGTACCAAAACTTTGCATAAATGAATACCTAAGTGCCAAAAGTTACAAAAGTGACACTTAAGTGCCACATTTTTTTGAAAGGTGAGACACTTGAGTGCCACATTCGATGAACCTGGCTGGAAATCCTACATGGCAATTAAATATTAATATTGCTTGCCTACATGGCCTGCCGGAAAGTTGATTCAACTTTGATTCACCCAAAGCTACGTCGTTTCTATAGTTGCCAAAATAAAGCCCTTAAATTGGCCAAAACGATGTCATCTCCCCAAATGCCTTAAATCTATAATCCTAAATCGGGCAAAATCCCCATTGAAGCACTTGAGCCCTAGTCCCGAACTCTTATTCGATTTGCCCCAAATTGTACAGCTGGATATTGGAAATGCAGATCAAGAATTTCAGCAGTAGCTCAAATTCCTTTCGCCAAAGCGAATGAGAAGGCGGGTGTTTTTATTTTTATTGGTTACCAAGTCCAAGAAGAACATTATGGACTCCAATGAATCCCAGGAGAAGATTCTATGGATGCGCCTGATATAGAGAAGGGTCGAAGTGCAAATACTTCAAATGGGTTGATACGAAGTTCTCTCACTGAGCCACAGAAGTGATATTGGACCTACTTAATGGACGACATCAACCTCCATCTATGCTTGTGGACGACTTGGACGATGTTAACTCAATGCAAGCTCAAGCATCTTCAGCTAACCATTTGAAGAATGAAGTTTTAGGGATAAAAATTGAACAGAAGTGTTACCAAGCGTTTATTGTGATGTTTTTTTTTTTTTTGTCTATCCTACTTTATGATGAAATGGAAAGTACTAGAATATGAGAATGAAGTTTCTCTGACTGTCATAGTTGTAAATGAGTGGACAAATGTACTTGTTGTTTTTTTTTTATCAAATGTAACTTATTTTTTTAGAAGATGAGAAGAAGTTTTGTGTTGTCCATAAAATTGTTGTGGTTTTTTTTTTTTTTACTATCATATGTATTATATGTTACTTCCCATGCTTGTGGGGAGTTCAAGGAAATGGAATGAATGAGATACTATTTGCACTATATTTTTGCTTATTCTTGAATATAAACCGGTAATGATGGATGTGTATTGGTTCAATGTGTTGTGGTGATTTCTTTACTTGAAATGAATGTAAACCAGCAGTAAACATTGAATTGAATGGAGTTGCCATGAGTTAAACTAAATATATAAACCAGCAACTTCTCTAGTTTGCTGCAAACCAACATATACAGAGGACAAATAAAAGTGATTACTGGAGTGCTATATAAGTCGTAGTTAGTGATCACTTAAGTGCTAGTCATGATAAAAAAAAAAAAAAAAAAGAATCATTTAAGTGTCAAGTTATTATTAAAAGTGATCACTTAAGTGCCATTTGTGATTAAAAGTGAACACTTAAGTGCTAAGTTTTTTAGAATGTGATCAGTTTTTTTTTTTTTTCGTTAGAGAATATGATCGGTTAAGTGTTAGTTTTTTTGGAAGTTTCCTCTATAAATTGCACCAACCACCAGCTATCACCACCGCTTACTACTGGCTACAATCGGCCTCTAGCCATCACCAGCAACCACACCAAGCATCCTAGGCACTACCTTGAGTCACCACCAGCCACCACTATGTTGGTGGTGTGCTGCTGCAAAAGTTGCGGTGCAAGATGTCTTGCACTAGTTTGCACCAGCACTACCTGGTGCAAGATGTTCATATTGCACACTTGCATCTTGCACTAGGTGCAACATAAGCCCCCAACCCAATCCCCATGTGAATTTTCGAGAATTTTTGTAATTATTGCAATTTTCAGTAATTTCTGGAAGAATATAGCATACTTGGAATCTTGTTCCTCTCAATAGATGGAAAATTAATTCCATCTACATGTTTATGTTATTTTTCGTAGAAAAATATTAGGTTTTAAATTTGGTATACGAAGCATTTTAAATGAAAGTACATGTGTACGAGAAATTTCTAATATCAAAAGCCGTGGTAGAAAACACATTTGAAAAGCCCATTTATATAATTCATTTTTAATTTTTTTTTAATTTTTATTCGTTTAAAAATAAAAAAAAATGTCTACAACTTCTTTATAATAATGTTAAAGATATTGTGTAAACAATTTTATTAAAAAATAAAATTTCTTTTTTTTTTTTGGCTAACAAAGTTTCAAATAGAAAAAAATTCACATCAAAGTGGTCTATCTCTCAAATAAAAAAAGAATACTTTCATTACAATAATCATAATAACATATGCCCCGAGAAAAGAAATTCATTATCCTTAAATATTACAAATATCATTAAATATTTCCTAAACTCAAAGCTATTTGATAAGATAAACGTGCGATGTCGAAGTTGTAGCATTATTTGAAGCACTTCGACCAAAAAAAAAAAAAATTATTTGGAGCATTACCCTCCTCATTTACATCATCAACAATTGTGCACCTTACTTTGACAAGTAAATTCCAATTCGGATGAAATAATGAGGGAATAAAAGAAATTACGGGGATTTGTATCTGTCAATTTTCATTGAGTAGGCACAGAACCAAACTTCCCCAATTTTTTGTTTGTATCCAAGTTCATGGCACCACTTTGCCACAAGAAACGATCTATGTAGCTGAAGCAAAATTAAAATGAATTTGTAGATGTCTCTCAAGTCATCATCTCAAACGATAACCCAATCGAAATTATGTACATGAACCAAAATAAGCTTTCAATCTGTAATATCACAAGAAAAGCAAAATGTACACGCGTTTTCAGTGACTTCTCAATATATTACAATCGTTAAATATGTACATGAAAAAATGGTAAATTTATGTTTGTAGCTGTCCTAAAAGAAAGGCAAGAATTCTTTGCTTGCTACTTCTTATTAGCCTCTTGTCATGGACAAACAAAAAGCCACTCATGATGATGGAAGCGGAGTAGCTCGGGCATCAAATTCAAGAGCATCTTCGTATCTCCTTGTAAGGAAAAATAAAGCAGCTGCACCATGCGCTGCAACTTTTGAAGAGATCCACTTGAATCTCAAGTCCATGAACACATTGTGCGGAACATGTTCAGATGATGATAGTTTATCGTTGTCGGCAATCAACTAGACACTTCACCGGAGTTCCTCTCACTCGGGCCTTCTAAATCATCACAGTTAGGTTGCTCACAAAGGCACACCAGAGGATTTGCATGAAAGTAATCCTCCTCCTTGGGCTTATGACAATAACTCTATGATGACTTGGCTTTGCCATGTTCTTCTCATGTGCCAAATGTACAGCAACTTCAAAATTATTCTATGAAAGTGTCCCATTCTGATGCAAATCCAGTAAAACCACTAGCCTTTTATGATCTAAGAGAACAGTTCTCTTAAATCCAAGATACCTGCAGAAAAATGTCACAGTTTGCACACAACTTTTTGAAGGAAAATGGGATAGGCCTAACTAAATCGACTTATTCTTCCAAGGGAAATAATGGAAGAACGTCAATCAAGTTAACACACAAACAAGCAATCTCGAAGGTCCTAAGGCAATTAACAAATAACCAATCGGTTAACTCCCCCTTCTCACATTCGATTGGGACAGATCCGCCGCAATCGACAATGATCATTTGTGATATCTCATAGTGTCTACTCAAAACAAGACAAACAAAAATCAATTCTTTGTCGCAACCCGCAAAAAGACGTACATGAATCATGTTGGTGACACGAACTAAAATCATCATTAGCAGCGTGTACTAATGAACTTGTAGGCTGTCAACATGAAGCCATAACTGAAATTCACCCACAATTTCAAATTTGATCACCACACCAGCATAATAATCAAACATGCAGACAGCACAAGCCGCAGACTGCGCAAACGGAGCCCCAATAAAAAGCAATCGAACATCAAATACCCGAGCACGAGAAACGAGCCAGCGATCAACGACCAAGCATCTAAAATTAATGAAACAAATGACAACTGCGAATTAACTGCGGCGGCAACAGGCATTGGGAGGAAAAGCAGTGGTGAGTCCATCGGCAGCAAGTGCTTGGCCGTTGCGTCGTCAGCTTGAAGTAATCGAATTCTCTCTAGCGGCTTCCGTCATCAGCCTCTCCAGCAATCATCACCACCGCGATCCCCGCGACGAGAACCCCCAGGCGAAGGGGAGACGAAGAAGAAGCCATCGATGGAGAGAGAGACTGAGACAGAGAATCGAGCGGAGGTAGATCTAGGGCGAAGGAAGTGCAGAGTTGAGCGGAGAGCGAGCTGAGCGAAGAAGCGGTGTAGATCTAGGATTTTAATTTTCAAAAGGGACAAATTTGGATTTTTAATAAAGTCTTGGGGGCAAAATGGGCAACTGCTTAATTTTAATTAATTCAGCTTTCTCAATACTAGCTTTCACTTGAAAACTATTTGAATTCATCTAGAATTAGCCTTCATCTCGATTGTTAATGAAGATAGGTTTGTTATAACATTCAAAAAAATTATGCATGTTAAGATGGATAAATTCATATAATTTAAATATAAGGAAAAAATGAATTCAATTGCTCAACAACATTTTGTACTTGCTCCTCCCAAAAAATATAGTAAGGTCGACCTCGACTCATGCCAAAACTTGATTGAACTCCATGACAACCACAAAAAAAAAAAAAATGTTATCCATCTTCTCTTTTTCTTTTTAATGGTTATTTAAGTCAGCGATTATAAATTTCTAGCATTGGCAAGATTCTAGTATCATGTGCTAAAAGATAGGGATTTCTTTCCTGTGCCAGCAAAATTTGTGGTAACGTTTGGAGGGGTTGTTAGTGTTTATCACTCATCCCTATCAATTTAATGATCCAAAAAAAAGAAAAGGTTGAATGCATTATGATTGCTTGAGCTTTGCTAGCAAAAGTGATTATATGCTCGCGGTAGATCGAAGAGATAAGACCTCCGTTTAGACTTTAGGTTCCGTACAATCGCCTCCCATGTCTTTTTAACTTTTGTACATTTCTAGATCGATCCTTAGCCTCCAGTAAATGCACAAAAATATACCAAGCAACTCGCCTCAGGTCGTGTAAAAAATAAAATATAGAAGTCTCTAAACATATTACATACAAAAGAAAATCCCATGAGCCTCTCGACAAAAAGGAACACAAATTTACCCTTATGAGATTGTAATCAACTGGGATATCAATTACATCGATCGGCCATGATATCAATGGGCCAAAATAGAGACGAAAGCCTGCCACTACTATTGGACTATCAGTGCACATGGAAGTACATAAAATTCTATTTTTCCAAATTTCCTTGTAGCGACTGGATATATAAATGTGCCGATGAGTATGCTTTTGAAACCATATGGCCATTGGGCATCGACGGCACATGGGGCAATTCAAGATTGAAACCGAATTGGAGCTGCCGTGAGGGCATGGCATGAGGAATTTGATGCGGAAGGATTGATTCCAATTTTTTGAATCTGCGCACAAGCCCGATGTGGAGTTCCAGCAGCTCGTGCTTGCCTAAACTAAAACTGGACTTCCAATGGGCAACGGAACAAACAAAAGTTATAGCTTGATCCTGGACGGCTTACCTCCTATGTTTAATCACGTGAGTTCTATCTGGGATTTGTGGGACACATCTCATATATATATTTGTCGATCCTACTCTATTTTTACCTTAATACTTACTCTCAAACTTTTGCCTTGCCATGCCTCCTTGCAAGGCATGAGAGTAAAAACCCACTTCTGAAACTAAATCGTCCCCATCTAACCCCCTTGAGAAGGTGGGGATTCGAAACCCCCCACCTCCCCATTCCAACTTGGAAGGGTGGCGCAAACCCCAGTGGTTGGGACACACCTCATTCAAATGGTATATGTGAGTCTAAGTACAGCCAAGAGTTTTTCTTAAAATAGAAAAAAAAAGAAAAAAAAAAAAACCTCATATGGAGTTGAGTTATGAACTAGATTTATCTTGATCATTGATCATTTGTGCTGCAAATAATGCTTTAGATAAACCCATTTGGACTTGGGTAGACAAGTTCTTCCTCTTGAGTAATAGTTTTAGATGTGTGGATATTGATTCAAAATTTATTGTGATAAGCATCTAATATTCCAACGGTAGATGACTTAGTTATAAGAAACTCGCTGGGTCTAATTAAAGTGGAATCTGGATGAGAAGAGCTCTAGGCATTCTTCCAGTGTTATTGCTTGAGGCTACCTACACCATTGATGATCTAAGCGTTTGAGTAATACAACCATCATCCTTGTTTCGAGAATAATGTGGTGAATGCATTCATTTTTGAGATGTGAATATCTTAATGCAGTGGAATAAGAATTCATCTTGGATGTTTGAAATCATATGGTAACGATGCCATGTATTACTTCCATTAAAATGTGCCCCAACATGTGTATTTGCCAACACCATATAAAGTTCCAATGTTATGAAATCTCGAAACTACCATAACTCTAAAAATGATATGTAGTTGTACAATATTAATCAAGCACGTTGAGATCCCTGATTTCATATTTATAAGTGAGACTTGTCATGTTCAAAATAGTGAATGTGGGTATAAGGAACAATCAATGCATGGCGAAGTATACTTTTTTTCTTACTTGGTTGCTTAGCAAGTGTCTAAAAGGCATTTTTTAATAAAATCAATCTTGGAAACGCTATTCATTCAAGCAAAAGGGAAAGAAGCAAAAGACCAAGTATTATATCTCCCACTTCGGAAAGAGCTCGAGCCACTTTGCGCAGCACACCAAACTAGGTCGTATCACCCACAAAAAAGGCCTCTCTCTCATGGCCGATCCGGCAATTTCGAGCAGTCGTTCCTTGTTCATGCTAGCCATGTTGCCGTAGCTCACGTACAAAACACGATCTGCTAGCTTGTTTGTTGAGCCATGAAATGCACCCGGTATCTTCCATCTGTAATGAGACGGAGGAAAAAGGGGCTAAATTGTGAAAAAGGCCAATGGCAAATATCGGTCCAACGGAAACATTCTCGAATCTTATTAATATTTAAATTTTGACGGCCGTTTAACTATTTATTAATTACATATGGATTAATTTTTAACCCCTAACAAAATTAAATTTCATTAAATTGCATCATGTATGAGCATTAGGAACATTTGCATTACTAGTATTAATTATTAAAAATTTCAAAAAAATAAATTGAAAAAAATTAAAAAAAAAAAATGGAAGAGGGCCGGTCCTGCCGGCTGGTCTTCCATTTTCCTTTGCCCTACGCACAGGCTGTCCCTTCCCTTCCTTCGTCAGCCCAGCCCGCTCAGCCTTTTTCGTCCTTCTCTTCTCGCTTGGTTTGGGTGCTGGCATTACGACAAACAGATGGCGGACGAAGGACGGTATGAAGGAAGGAGGACGAGGAATGTCGTGCGACGCGGCCGGTACGCCTTAGCTTGCAACAGCTGGCGTCGTCCTGGAGGAGAGAGCAAGGACAAAGAGAGGGAGAAAGGAGAGAAAGAGGGAGAGCTCGGAGGGTTCTTCTGGACGAGAGGGGGAGAGAGACCGAGAGGAGGAGAGAGACGGCGAACGGAGAAGGAGAGGTCCAAGCAACTGAGAGAGCAAGAGAGGGCGCCTCGGCCCCGCACAGACCCGTCCAAGGACCTTCCCGGCGACGTCCTGAAGCTGAACTGGTACGCTCGGCTCTGCTCGAGTTCTGTTTCGGGCACGCCAGGCTGGAGATCGCGGCCGTCCGGCTCCCGCGAGCTCCGGCCTTTGTCGTCCTTATATTTTGTTTCCACAGTCCCCGTACGTCGTGCGTCGATGTCGCCAGCGTAGGTCCTCAGGATTTGGTAGCGCGCGTCAACTGCTTGTGAAAATGTCTCAGTTAGATCTGTGAACACTTACACCGATTTTTGCTTTGCTTTCGGAATGCTAGTTGTGATTCCGTGTTTCCTTCGTTCGTAGTTGCTTAGTCGGCATTTACTTGTCGCCTGTTTCGACCGATGGTGGGGTCGGGTCTGTCAAGTCTCCGAATCTGGATTGGGTCAGGGGGGTCGCCGGAGTTTGGGACCGTTGGAGGCGACTGCACCGCTCGTTCGGAGCCACGTAGGTCGGCCTTGGCGGTTGGTGTTGAGGCGAAAGAACTTTCCGGTGAGAGTTCGTCTGGTGGATGGCTGCTTCGGGCAAGGCGGGGGAACGAACCTGTAAATAAAGAATAAAAAGAAAAAGAAAAAGAGAAAAAACAAACGGGAGAAGGAGAAGACAATTGGGGGCTTAAGTTGCGTTTTGTTGAATCTGGGCTTATTTAATGATTGAGTAATTTTGGGCTTGAGTGGTTTTAATAGATTTGGGCTGGCTTCATTTTTAGAAGTACTTGGGCTGAGTCCTTTTTAGTAAGATGGGCTTGGTGTAGCTTTAGTGGAAGAGTGGGCTTATTTGGGAGTTTTTTAGAACGGGAAGAAATGGAGTGGGCTTGAGGATAAGATGAATTGCGCCCTCTAGTCTAAATCTTGAGTCCAAGTTCACCCATGTTCCGGCCAGGTCCTTATTTTCGGACTACCAATTAATTGAATAAAAAATATATCTTTTTAAAAATAATATTTAAAAATTAATTATAAATTCCGAAATTTTTATTTTTATTTTTCCTAAAGTCAGAAAAAGCTTAAAAATAGATTTTGGGATAGTTTTCTCTAAAATTATGGGGAATTCATTGAGAAAAAATTGTGTTAAAAAATTGAACAAGCCCGTACGGCTTTACCAAAGAGTTTCAATTGTCCTTAAAAATGAATGCCCTTGATTGTGTGCTTCCATGATGATGATTGCTGTTTACCTTTAGCTTGGTTAAAATTGACGTTTATTTCACGTTAGATCCATGCTCTCCCTTGAAATTTATTTAACGCTTTTTTTAATTGTTGATTGTTATTTTACGCTGCGCATGGAAACAATTCTGTTTCTTTTTTGTTCCTGGGAACATAAACAAAAAAAAGTGTTTCTGTTCCGGGGAACAATTTTTGAACAAAAGAACGCGTTTGGTAACGTTTGGTCCGGGAATAAAAAATGAATAGAAACACGTTTGGTAAATTTTATTCTTTTTTTGTTTCTTTTAATTTTTTAAACATTTTTATTTTATTATTTATTTTTTCCTTTCTTTTTATTTTTTCTTTTTTTTCTGCCGGTCACCGGCCTCCGGCGATCGACCGACGGGGCGGCGGCCTCGCCCAACCATGGCGAGGCTCGCCGGCCCTCGGCGAGGCTCGGCCTCGCCCGCGCCGACAACGCCGAGCCTCGCCGGGGCCGGCAACGCTCGGCCTCGCCGGATTTGGGCGGCCGAGCCTCGGCGGCGGTCGCCGGCCATGGCCGAGGCCGGCGACCGGCCAAAGAAAAAAGAAGAAAAAAAAGAAGAAAAGAAGAAGAGAAGAAGAAGAGAGAGAAGAGAAATGTTTAGTCAAGAAATGTTTCTGGATCAAGAAATAATAAATTGTTGTTTCTTTTTTTTGTTCTTATTTCGTTCCAAAAACAAAAAAACAAAAAAAGAACAGAAACGCAACCAAACGTGTTTCTGTTCCTTTTTTGTTCCCAGGAACACTTTCCGTACAAAAGTGTTCCGGTTTCCATGCACGCCCTTAATGATTGCTTGCTTACTCACATGATCACTTTGTATGTTAGCAAATAGGTTTAAAATCAATCTAGACTAAATGAGACAAATCTTTTTGACATGAACGGGATTAGTTACTGAAAGTGTAACCAAGTTCCTGATCTTAAATTCTCTAATTGCATAGGAAGTGAAGTACTCTCTCATATTTCATTTGAATAATTAGTGGTGACTCCTTATTAGAAAATTTTCAGAGTGTTAAATTAAGTTAACATTGAACATTCCAACGTCGCATGAGATATGGGCTTGGGAGAGCTAATGTTTAAAACTAGGGCCATAGGCTCATCTTTTAGGCAACATCTCTAAATCAATATCTTCCTTATCGATGGATAGGTCGTGACAAATCTTCAGTAGCATTTCTTCTTCGAGGAAATGCATTGTGTTCACGATGATTGGGCAAGAATTTGTGGTCGCGCTTGTAGTGGCAGCCTAGAGCTCTAGGGTGGTGTTTGAGGGATTCTCTCCCATGGTAATGAGAAGGTAATATTAAAAACGTCTTCCTAGTTGCCTTGCGAATCATTTAGATGAACTTCTCAATTCAAGGACTGTGAGGGCTCTTTACCGCTGCCACCCACGAGAGGTCAGCGGAGCAAACCCCACCATGAAGAAGTGAAGACGAGGAAAGCACATGAGGTTCGCGGCATGTTTCGTTAGGTCAGAGGTTAGTTGCCCGCGAAACCTCCAGCAGAATGTAACTCCAGATATTGTAGCTGATCACAAGGGTTTCAAATCTCCAACTACAACAACCAAACATACATAATGTTTGCTCAGTTCACAAATAAGCCTAAATGCAGGACAAAAATACACCTGCCCCGAGTATTTCTCTTTACCAAATACTGCCAGTATATCTGCCCCAATGACCGCGATGTTCAGTGCCGGGAAGATGTGCATGACTGGAGCATCCGGTTACATCGCCTCGCGGTTCGTCAAGCCCCTCTTGCAGTGTGGCTACACCGTCAATGCCTCCGTTCACGATCCAAGTACCTTCTCAATCCTATGATTTGCCCTAATCTCGCGTAAAGGTTGTTTGGCACGGTGTATTTCATCATCATTTCCTGTGATTCTGACACAGTAGATGAAAGTTTGTGTTTGTGGAGTTCCAGACAGTGTGCTAGTCAAGTAGCTTTTGTTTTAGCTGGAACGTTTTGAAGTGGTCGAGGTTTCAGGGACCGAATGGGGTTTAATCGACAGTATGGACTAAGCGATTTCGGCTTGCCTTTTTCGACGATGTGTGTCGTAGAAAGATTTTTCTCTGATCGTACTTTTGGTTATAGCATTCCCACTTCCTAGTGTATAATCAATCCGATGCCCAATACAAGGCCTGAACTTTCTATAGCAGCACTAACACGCTCAAATTGTTTAGTTTCTGGAGACCTATCCCACAGGAAACCACCAGTCCCCCACAAGATGATGAAACTATTGACGTGCTTCTACGGCACATGAGGATTGGAACTACAACCGCAACTTATTATGGATCGAGTAGAGAGGAGTTTGGTATAATCAGGAAGGTTAGGAGATCAGTACAGTCAGCCTTGGCGAGGGTGAGCCTAGCCCACCCCTAGCAAGGTTCGACCCTTTTTCTCGACCAAAGAAACTTAAGAATTTGTTGTAGTCACCATGGGATCAACATGATCAAAGAAAGATTACTTAACAAGGAAGTCCTCATCATTTTTTATGACTTGGATAAGAGGGACCAGCTTGCCAAGCTAGCAGGCGAATCCAATTAATTTAGTCCGGAAAGTATAACTATTATTACGACCAGGAATATTGATTACTTAGTAATCGATGCTATCCTAAAGATTACCTATGAAATCAATCCATTGAGTCCTACCCCTGCTCTTCAACTTTCAGCAAGCGTACCTTTGAAAGTGAATCGCCTCCACATCATCACCATTAGAGTGGTCACTCCTCTCAAACTTGTTGGATCATGTAGTGCTCGTGGTTGACCAATGTATTAAGATATACGTTCACAAATTGGTTTTGTGCTGGTGCTTTTATCACAGGCGATGTGATTTTTGGTCTTAATTACAGGCAATGTGATTTCTGGGTCTTAACTATAGGTGATTAAGTTTCTGTGCCTTGTCACCTGGTGAAGCGGGACCATAGTATTTTGATATGAGCAATGAGTTTGATATCTATATCCATTTATGATATTGAAATGGCTTGTGAGAAGCCATATTGCATGCAAGCTTAAGTGTGATTTTTCTGTACGGCATAATTATTGTAAAGTTGCATAATTCATTACTCGATCCCATAAAAGTGGTGATTGTCACTTACTGAGCCAGGATTTTACTCATCCCCTTATATTTCCATTTAGATTTCGAGAATGGAGGAGGGTGACGAATTATGAAGAACGCATGATGGGGCTGGTTTCTTCATTTTGCTATTTGAATCAATCTTATTAGACTGAATTTACAAAATTCCTAATATGGTAAATTCATGGTATTTTGGACCTTATGGTTTTCCATCTAATGCAAGGTTTTGTCCGGTTAGGACCTTTCTTGTGGAATGATTCATTTTGATTAAGCCCTTCGTCCTTTTATTCATGAAAAATGGCCAGTCATTCCTTAAATTTTAAATACAGATTTGGCGTGACACAGAAGCTTCCATCTTATGTTGTGAATTGCTGCAAAATTGATGTATTCTATCACATGCATCTTGTAAGGTCTATATATACTCAAGCCGTTTTGAGCTTCACAAAGAAGAGAAGAATTATTTTACTCGCTGTCCAGAATTTAATGACAGCTAACTCTAGAGAGAATTAGTCCCTCTACTGAAATCCTAGTTGTTTGTTTCTCATCCTTCTAAATGTCCAAACTTCTGTCCAAAATCATCGTCAATTAATCAAACTAATGCCCAAAAGTTGATCTTTATATTTAGTGAACAAATGAATAAAAATATTAATGTGCATGCTACATATGTCGCTTCCTTGTCGCAAAATTTGGGAGGAAATGAACTAAAAGAATAACTTAACAAGAAAAGGATCACAATAAGTGATCATTTGCTTAAACATTCTCCTTAAAAGTTGATCTCTATCGTTGATTGTCAACCGTCTGATTGGGCCGATAACTTTGCCATGGTTTAAGTCACGGCAAGGTAGGAATGCCTAGTTATGTTAGACGTGTTTTATTTTATGATAGGGCGGTGGGTGGACCCTAAAGACATATATAATAGGGAATTCCTGGAAAATGAATAGAACTTGTGTGGAAGTGCCCTTCCTCTTTCCATAAAGCTGGAGACTTTACTCCTCCACTATGGAAGACTTGGTTGGCTTTAGTTAAAGTCGTTAATGGGGGAAAAGGCAAGCAAATGTCATGTCTTGAGCTTTAGAGGGCTAGGCACTCACGTCAATGAAGCGACTTTATTACCACCAAATGTCCTTGGTAGTCTAAAATCTTTGTCAACTCTAGAGATGCATTCTAAGGAACTAGGGAGTCTGAAGCGATTGCACCTGTTGTGTTCTCAGGTAAGAAAGCTTCCAACCTCAATTGGACGATTGAAGTCACTAGTTAATTCATTTTTGTCCAGCACAAGAAGTGCAGGATTACCATGTTCCATTCAAAATCTTAAAATGTTGCAGGTGATACATTTGTACTTGAATAAGTAAGAGAGCCACCAAAACTCAGTGGAGAATCTTGAAGAATTGCCCAATGTATTAGCATGGAAACTTCATCGTCTTGTCATCTTAAGTTTTAGAGTGCCCTAGGTTACAAGACTTCGATGGCCCTTTTTGGCTTTACACTAAGCAAGAAAGTCACGGTAGAATCTTATTGTCATTTGCTTGTGACACTTTCCAATCAATCATTTCATGTTTAAAGCAAATCCAATGGGTGTTATCGACCAAATGCCCTAAGCTAATTCAGATTCCAGGCTTGTTGAGATCATTGGACATATACTGCCAATTGAATTCAACAACTCCATGTAAATTTTTAATTGGCAATATATCCAATGGGTGTTATTGACTGATTGGATAATTTTTTCATTGTCTAGAAGTTACCAACAAGCAACTCTAAGGAGAATAGTCCCTCTATCGAATCCTAGCTCTTTGTTTCTCAAATCTTGCCGATGCTTCTAAATTGTCCAAACTTCTATCCGAATTCATAGTCTATAACACCCTCTGATTAGGCATCTCTCTCTCTCCACTTTGAATTTATTAAACTAATCCCTAAATGTTGATCTCAATATTTAGTGAACTGATGAATGAAAAATTCATGTTCAGGATATATTTGTCGTCTCATTGTTGTAAAATGCAGGTGAAAGTGACATAAAAAAATAACGTAATAAGAAAAGGATCAAGAAAAATAATCATTTGCTTAAACATTCTCCCTAAAACTCGATCGCTAATTTTGATTATCAATCATCTGATTGGGCCTGATAACTTTGCCTTAGTTAAAGTCACGGTAGGATAGGAATGCCCAATAATGTTAGATGTGTTTCCAATTATGATAGGGCGGTGGGTGGACCCCGTAGACATATATAACCGGGAATTCCAAGAAAATGAATAGAATGTTATGTGGAAGTGTCGTCCCTCTTTCCATAAAGCTGAAGACTTCACTCCTCCACTATGGAAGACTTGGTTGGCTTTAGTTAAAGTCGTTGCTATTCTTTTTCTTTCGGTGTGAAGGGGGAAAAGCAAGCAAATGCCGTCTCTAGCTTTCGGAGGGTCAGGCACTCGCGTCAATGTAAAGCAACTTGATTACCACCAAATTTCCTTGGCAGTCTAAAGTCTTCGTCAACTCAGGGATAAATTTACGGAACTAGCGTGCCTGAAGCATTTGCCAGCAACACTAACACCGAGGTATAATATACCCTACGCTTTAGTGGATGTGAATTTTAAACCAATACTTCTAGATATGAGGTACTATCGCCCAAGAAGGAACAGTGTAAAGCAACCTCATTTATTGCCAGCATAACGTGATGACGTTGGACCCCGCCACCTTGGAAGACTTCCATTGGCTAGACTTACCAAAGTCATCGCCATTCTATTTCCTTTCGGTGCCGAGGAAAACGCAAACAAATCCGATAAAGACAGCGAAAGAGCATCGCAACTCTCCAGCCTCTTCCGCTTTTCTGAATCCCACATCAGATTCAGAAAGGATCCACATCTCGCTGCGATTAAACCCGGTGGAGATTTGAGCACCTGAAGGAGAATGAAGAGAAAGAGGGATTCACCAAACGCAGCGACCATGTGTGCCTGTGTCGATGATGGCCATTCGTCATCAGGGACTGAATTCGAGGTGTTTTTGAGTTTCAGAGGCCCAGATACTCGCTTCAATTTCACTGATTGTCTCTATCACTCCTTAGTCAAAGCTGGGGTTCGCGTTTTCAGAGATGATGAAGAGATCCGAAAGGGCAAAAAGATTGAAGGGGAGCTTTTGCATGCCATCGAATCCTCCAAAATATACTTGCCCATCTTCTCTAGGAACTACGCATCTAGTAAGTGGTGTCTTCGTGAGCTCACACACATGCTGGAGTCCTCGAGCAAAGCGAATGACAAAGTGATCCTACCCATTTTTTATGACGTAAACCCTGATGATGTAAAGCTTAAAACCCGATTGTACCTCAATGCTATAAAGAAGCACCAGAAGAAGTTCAGCCACGATGAGGTTTGGCAATGGAGGGAAGCTTTGACCGAGGTTGCAAGAATCAAGGGATGGGACATGAAGGACAAAAGGTAAGAGTATGACTTTGGAATACTTTGGAATCTGCTTTTGTTCTCTCTTTTTTTTTTCCTCGAGCAATAAAAAGTGAGATTATAATAAGGAATGGAATTTTCTCCCATCTTTTTTTTGTTTTTGTTTTAATTACTCCTGCCAATCACAGTCCTAGTAATTATTATCTTCTGTTCCTGAGTCACTCATCCAAATAGAGTTTAGATCTAATTTTTCATTAGTCGAGATTTCCTTTTACTAAAGAAAGTGAGCTTCCATTTGATAAAACCTCGCCCATTTAAAAAACCGTTAGTTTCGTGTCTACAATATTTCTCAACTCGAAAGTTCATTTGCCATATGTTTCACACTAAGACTCTTATGTCAATATGGCAGCCACGGTGAAATCATCAACACTATTGTTGATGAGGTTTTGACCAAGCTAATGAAAAGAATGCGAAATCTGCCTGATCATTTAGTTGGGATTCATGATCATGTTGAAGCTATCATGGACATGTTAAATGAAGGTTCTTGTGATGTTCGTTACCTGGTCATCCATGGAATGGGCGGTATCGGTAAGACAACTCTCGCAAGTGTTGTCTTTAATAAAATCTCCAATCAATTTCAAGGTTTTAGCTTCCTTTTGGACATTTGCGAATCTACGCAACAGGGTAGAATTGTTGACTTACAAAAACAGTTGTTATCAGAGATTCTCCAAGGCGGATCTCTAGGGATCCACAATTCTGTTGATGTAGGGATTAACACAATTAGAGAAAGATTTCATGGTAAGAAAGTTCTCCTTGTTCTCGATGACGTGGATAATAGAGATCAACTCTCTAAGCTAGCTGGAAAGAGTGATTGGTTTGGTCCAGGAAGTAGAATCATCATTACAACGAGGGACATCAACTTTTTGCCAATCAAAGGGAAGGACAAAGACAGTAGTTTCCAAGCACATTCTCAAGAGTTTCAAATCTATAAAATGATAGAAATGGATTTTTTCCATGCTCTTCAGCTTTTTAGTAAACATGCCTTTAGGATGGATATACCACCACATGACTTTGTTGATATCTCAAGGCAAATTACCACCAAAACCGGTGGACTTCCTTTAGCTCTTGAGGTTATCGGCGCCTCACTTTATGGCGAGAGCAAAAAGTTTTGGAAAGACACTTTGCTGAAGTTAGAGTTGGTGCCCAACCAGGAAGTCTTCAACAAATTAAAGATCAGTTATGACATGTTGGAGCCTCACCAGAGAGAGATCTTTCTTGATATCGCATGTTTCTTCATTGGAGAAGATAGACTCAATCTGTGCTATATATGGAAAGCTTCCAACTATTTTCCAATGAGGGAACTACTTGTCCTTACTCGTATGTCTTTGATAAAAAATTATGATAGATTGTGGATGCATGATCAACTTAGAGATCTTGGAAGAGAAATTGTTCAGCGTGAGGACATCAATTTTCCAAGGAAGCGTAGTAGGTTGTGGGAGCCCAAGATTGCCTTTGATGTGATCCGGATGAAAGAGGTAAGCTATTGTCACCGTACTATTTTCTTTTGAAAAAAATCAACCATGCATTTTTCAAAGGTTGTGGAGTTAGTTTCTTGTCGGTGTATTTTTTTGTTTAACTTTTAATTTGGCAAAGAAAAAAGGCAAAATGTTTGTATAAGAATTCATGATGGTAATTTCATTACATATTGCATCTAAAAGGTTGCAACGTGAAAGTTCTTTGGAAGCGAGATATCTCGGGAATACAATTAAATACAAGGTTGTTCAACAAAATATATGGAAACAGATCTAGATTGCGACTTCCTAAGCTATCAAAGCTATTTAAGGCTGATTTTATTCCCTTTTGTTAAGTTGGAAATCATTAGCAATATTACTTTGCGACAAGATCCCTTACCTGAAATTTGGTAATAGATTTAGATTTTGTAATTGAATGTAACATGCAATCTTTTGTGCATAGTCTGGTAGAGCTTTCAAACAATATATGAGAGACTTTTACGAGGTTAGTTGAATATCTTTATTATCATAAAGGCAAATCCTATTTTTACTGTAATCTTTTCCGTAGAATCCACATCGAGTCCTACAACAATTAAGACTTTCTAGCTCTTGTCTTCATCTTGTAATAAAACTCATATGATACCTAATAAAGAGACACTTTGGAGTTAACTGAGCTTCCACACACTCCAGACCAAGCAGATTATGATGGGTAGAGTTGCAATGGGGTTATAAACTCAAGAGACTTTTTTTGGATTTGGTTTGGCCACTTTTTCTAAATTGCAAAACCATGGCAGGTTTTTTGTGTTGCAAAATAAATAAATATGTGGGCAATATTTTCTATCAGGCGGTCCGGTTTTGTTCAAAGATAATAAAGTTTTTGTTATCATTACACGATAGGAATTCGCTTAAATTGATGGAATAGAAAATATTACTATGCTTTACACATTGTAGAGAACTCTTTCCAATTGTATGAGCTAGTCGGATTAACTTGATAAATTCTTTGTTATGGTCAATTTAAATATGTATGAATGAAACAGTACTGTGTGTTTCATTAATGAACATAATTAAGTTCCTCAAACTTGTACAATATTATGTTTTTGATCCAGTTTAAATGTCTATGTATGCTTTTCTTATAACCAGGGGACAGACAAAGTCATAGCACTTAGATTAACAAGACTCTGCAAAGAGCACAGTTTCACAAGTGAAGAATTTTCAAAGTTACCTAATCTAAGATATTTGGAATTAGAGTGCAAGAACTTGGTAGGGGACTTTAAGAATCTTCTCTCCAAGTTAACATGGCTCTCTTGGAGTAATTGCCCGTCGAAACTAAACATGACAAATTTGTGTCTCGAGAAATTAGCCGTGCTCAAGCTTTCGGGAATTAACATTATTGAAGATTGGGCTGGATGGGGGTCATGCCTGGTACAAACATTATATCGTGCAATTTACTTTTTCTCACATTTGTCTCACTAACCAAACTTACTAATTTGACATTCTTGACTTGGCTGATCCTTGGTTTGTTTTTTCAGATGAGCGAGAACTTGAAAGTTGTAGAAATCAATTCTGACCCAGGCTTAAAAAGGACTCCCAACTTTTCAAAATGTTTGAATTTGAAGAGATTGGTTATTCGACAAATTACAAACTTGCTAGTCGTTGATGGCTCTCTCTCTAAACTAGAGCACCTGAAGCACTTGGAAATCATCTCTTATGGATCCTCGAAGAGGGATGATTGTGACCTTTGTCCAGTGTCTTTTGTATTCGGTAGTCTAAAATCACTGTCAAATCTGCAATTAAGAGGGATGCCCATTCGAGAACTTCATCATTCCATTGGAGGAATGACACGTCTAAAGTATTTGTCTTTAGATTATTGTTCTTCGCTTAGAACACTTCCAGACTCCATTGGAAATCTTAAAATGTTGAGGAGAATGAGTCTTCTTGGAACTCCAATAAAGAAGCTACCGAACACAATAGGAAAATTAGAATCTTTGTTTAAGCTATATTTGGACCATACAAAAATAAAAAAATTACCTGTTTCTATTGAGAATCTTAAAAAGTTGGAGCACTTGACACTTAATGATACTCCTATAAAAAAGCTACCTAACCAAATAGGAGGGCTAAAGTCTTTGCGGCATCTAAGTTTAACGGATATCACAGAATTACCTGCTTCTATTGGAAATCTCAAACAGTTGGGCTTCTTATGTCTAGACAAATGTGCAATCAGAGAGCTACCAAAGGCCGTAGTGATGCTAAAGAATCTTGTAGCTTTGTATGTGACTTTTTGTGAAAATATGGAGGAAGCAATTCCAAGTGAATTGGGGATCTATCTTTTTAAGGATCCTATGTTTGACAAAGAGCAAGATTAAGAGATTGCCCACGACTATGAGTAAGCTTTCTCATCTCCGAGAACTTCTTTTGGATCAATGTGATGAACTTGAACAGTTGCCAGAGCTCCCTGTGAGTTTGAAGGAGTTGAAGATCTCATCTCATTTATTGTGGACAGCCCTTGACCTACAATACCTAACTAACTTAGTCAATCTTCATATAAGGGGCGATACTCCTAGGTTGTCGAAATTCAAACAAGGAGTTCCAAAGATAGAGTGGATCGAAGGATTATCTTATCTAGAGAGATTGACAATTGTCATTGGAGATGTCACATTTCCTCCGATTAATTTGGCTACTCTTTCACGGCTTTGTTTTCTTAATGTAACTTGTGTTGACACGCGATCTCTAATGGGGCTTCCATCCAGTCTTAGAGAATTGATTCTATATGATGTGAAGTCACCCATGGGAAGGTCACTCTTTTCCAATTTGACAAATCTGTCCAGTTTGCGCCTTGTTAATTGTCGGCTGAGGGAAGTCGAATTCGATGATGTGCTTGGACAGCAACTAAAGAAACTCCGTAGTTTGCATTTGACGGAAAGTGCAATGCTTGAGAGGCTTTTGGTATCAAGATTAGAGGGGCTCCAATGGTTGCAAATGTATGCTTGCCATGGGCTGATGGAGACTCGAGGTCTGGAGAAATTGGAATCATTAGAGTCATTATATTTTGGGGAATGCGATTCCTTGGAAGAGTTGCCTGATTTATCAAAATTGAAGAAGCTGTATTCTGTGGCTGTGCCGGATCATCTTCCGGAAAAGTTGTTTTATCCACGTCTTCCAGACATGTGGGAAGGCCAGATTTCATGTTTAGTACATCCGCTCTTCCCAAAGGCAAAACTTTACTTCAAGACATAGAGTGGACGATATCAACAACCAATTCTAGAAACAAAAGAATTATCTCATCTCCTCTTATAGTCGGTAAAAGTTCCTTTGGTTCCTTCTTCCTCTATATTTTTCTTTTTCTTTTTTTCTTTTGCCTGATCAATTTTCTACGTGTCCCTGTTAGAAATATTCAGTTTAAAACATCCACGTGTGTTCACCTTAAGTCTTTAAAATCATAATTTGTGGATTAAATAGTTACGTTACTGTGGGAATTATAAGGTGGTTCATAAATGGGATGATGACCGTAAATGTACTAATGGATGAAATAATGGGTGTTCGCATTGTTTAAAAGTGCTTAGAGGGAAGTGTTTGCCAAGACAAAATTGATTCGATTACTTAAAAGGGTAATGGTATTTTCACAATAATAATAATTTTTTCCACAATCTACAAACTAGAAAATTTTCTTTCACAACAATAATTTCTTCGGCAGCCATTTTATGACTTAGTATGCGACGTGCTTGTATAATAGTTGTGGAAAAAAGTTATTAGGGGTGTGGAAACATCATTAGCCTTGTGTAAAGGGGATTAATTTAGCTAGTCACCTATGTAATGGAGGAGAGAGGAGGGTCTTTGAAGGAAGACAAAGTCCTCGGATAATTATTTGTGGAAGCACGAGAGATGATTGTTGGAGGAAATGACGAGCTATATTTTCGTTTGGCATTATACTGAAAACCTGTTCAAATAGATTATTGAAATCTTTATTGATAAATTTTCGGTCATATGAAATAGCCGAAAGTTGGATGTGGTGATAGCTTGGTATAATGTAGCGAAATCGTGATTATTGTCTTGATTTTGATGCACTAATATCTGATGGTTATTATAATTATTAATTTGGTTATTTGTCTTACACAATAATTTTCATGTAATTTGGGGATCAATGCAACTACAGTTGTTTTATCATGGTTTCAGCAAATTAGCCATTGTGCTTGAGGTCGGAGTTGGGGCTTACTGCATCATAGATCAATTCCCTAAATCACTGAAGTTCTGACTTTCTGTGCGTTGTTGAAAAATCTGAGAATATCTTTCGTGTATTATCTTGTTCACGTCGTTCGAAACTGAAGCACTATGTAGTGCAAAGAAACTATTCTTGCGCTTTCTAGTTCTGCTCTCGGATATCATATATGCCTCAATCGATTTGTTCGTGGCCATATTTCAGGATGCACAAGCTCCTCAGGGATTGTTGCAGAGCGAGCTCGGCTTCGTTGAATTGAAGTAAGCAAGTCCTTTCTCTTCTTGCACCTGAAACTCATATGTTGATATTCATGGAAATCATACTTGGTTTAGTCGGCACTCAAAGACCTAAAAGAACCCAGGCTACATGTGCTAAGAAATTGTCTGAGGTTCTACAAATATACAGCAGAAGGAAGATGATTACGAATACCGAAAGGAAGTCATAAAGCTAAAAATCCATTAACAAAAACTCATTTCTTACGTATCATACACACGCTAACCAATGTGTACATCCAAAACTACCACTTCTTGAAATGGTGTAGTTGGAGTGTGCCCTTTGGAATGAACAAACCGTTCTAATTCTGGAGGAAATGTCAATGAAAGGATAAATTTCGCAAGAGAAATGATACAGTGCGAATTACCGACTTCTTCATTATTTTCAAGCTTTTCTTCAGCTTTGACATGCATATTTAAAGCACAACATATTACCGAATTGGCTTGTTTCCTCAATGTTGCATTGTCAATGAACATGACCGTTGACATCTTCCTCGATTTTTCTCATGGTTTCAAGTTCCACTTCTGGATCTTTGACCTTCAAGACAATCTTCATGAATTTAGTTGGATCCAAAACAATGACAAGTGAAGGAACACGAGTATATGGCCGCAGTCAGAAAAGTCAACGCACAAGTAGGTAATGACAGCTCTTAACCATTTAATGGAAAAGTAAATTTTTTTCCACCGATCTAAAGAGTATAATATGTCAATGTCTCCAGATGGGGATATCACAACCAGAACGACCCATAATAGATTAAGCATCCATGTAAAAGCTCAACAACACAGAAAAAATAACAGATTGGAGCACTCAAATTTTCAAGGGCTAAACATGTGGTGTATTCATTAAATAGATCCATACTGCCTTTCATCCTTTGAGTACATCTGATTAGTTCCGCAGACACTATCGAAATGACTAGTGGCATATGTTCAAACTACAGGGTGAAGTTCGGAGTTACCAGCTGGGGAAAGAAATACCAGTAATTTACTGCATCGAAGCTGAAATTCTGGATGGCACAAATCACAGCTCTTATCTCGAAATACAAAATGGTGAAGAGGCAGCAAACGTTGGAAAACTGCAACCTTGCTGTGGCAGGATGTTGCACATTAGGAAATCAGGATTGTACATAGTGTTGTTTGCAATGGGGGTCCTCTGCCACTCATCATGCTGATTACATACCTCTGATGCATACTTCAAGCCAGGAAAACCTTTCTATGTCCAAAATGAACTTTCTGTTCAAGAGTCCATGCTCCAAACTTGCTTCTGGATAGGTCAGCCCATGTTCAGATTTGTCAATGCCAAGATCAGCAGGATCACTATGCCCAAATCTTGGTTATCCAAGTTTCAGATATCTCATAGGATGAATTATTCCCCTGATCTGACAATGCAGAGACTTGGAGGATTATTGAAAACATGAGCTATAGGTTGTGGTGTCAGCAGTCGAGCTGCACCAGTGGCAATCGAATTTGAATCTGAGTGCTGTAAATGTACCTCATCAAAGTCCGCAAAATATAGGAAAACATATATCGGTACCGTACCCTTATGTCCGTCATGTAACAATCTTGGTTCAAGTGAGGAGAAATAATGAACTGATGTGGTTTAATCAAATGAGCACCTCCATGACCTCACAGCAGCTTCAAGCTCAAGAAAGTTTGCTACCATAGCCGATCTTGTTCAACTGGAATCATGTAAGAGTTTTTCTATCCAGTTCTCCAGACCTCTGTAGTGAACTAAAAGTTTGAACGTGTGGAATTATGAATGCTGGGGCACACAAAAGCAGAGAAAAGGGACCCGGGGGGGGGGGGGAGATTAAGAGATAGCATACCGCTCCCTGAAGTATCCTGCCTTCAATCTCAGAATTTTCTTAGGAGTTGGAGGCAACATTTTCACGGGAAATGCTGTCCCAGAATTTTCTTAGGAGTTGCCATCCCTTCTGGCAATTGTATGCCAACTTGAACCCCGTAACTGTTCTATCGCAATGTCAAAACAGAATCTGATTTGTGGTACCGATAAGTGAAGGCGGCGAATTACTGTAACAAGATATTGTTCCGAGAATATTCAGTTTCCAGAGTACACATACACCTACACAACTAGTTAACCAGACACAAATTCTGTCACTATGTACGGCAGACAAAACCGAAGGAAAAGGAAAATGACAGACCACTAGCTTGAAATACGAGGCAACAGAGTGAGATCACTAAACGTAATGCAGGAACTACTCGATCAAGATCGACAGCACGCAGTAAAGAAAATATTGACTATGGTCAAACTAAAATTGGCAATGGTTTATAACACATGGCAATTACAGAATTTCCCAATTATACTGGCAATATGAAAAGACTCACAATGGATCTGAATGGGAGTCAGTTGAGACAACTGCCAGACTCGATTGGAGGACTGGAATCCCTACTTGAGTTGGATTTACATGAAGCAAATATTTCGGGATTACCGGATTCGATTAGAAATCTTGAACTGTTGTAGTATATGAAGATTGAATATAATATAAGAGAGCTAACAAACATTTTGAACCCTCAAAGTAGGCAATCCAAAACTGAAAAATTTGGAAAACGGAGTCGTGAGCGGGGCAGTAACTTCAGACTACTCATATGGCTCACTTCTGCATTGGATTTTGACGTTGTTATCACAGTTGTACTGGGCACAACACATACAACGTTATGTGAATTTTCGAGAGTTTTTGTAATTATTGCAATTTTCAGTAATTTCTGGAAGAATATAGCATACTTGGAATCTTGTTCCTCTCAATAGATGGAAAATTAATTCCATCTACATGTTTATGTTATTTTTGTAGAAAAATATTAGGTTTTAAATTTGGTATATGAAGTATTTTAAATGAAAGTACATGTGTATAGAGAAATTTCTAATATCAAATTAAATTCTCCAAAATTATGTTCTACATGTGTCAAAATGCCTCCATGCTCTGAATACTTATTATTCCATTACTTATAAAAAAATTACTGAAAGTGAGTGGCGATTTTGGCGCTAGTTTAGAAAATTCAATTTTAGGACTATTTCACAAGGAAAAATTATTTTCTGATATACTGGGAAATTATATGGCAATATACTAACATGTAAATATTTTTGAGCTATTTGACATGCTTCGGGCCCGAACCTAAGACCGAACCTCGGAGGTTTTTTATCGTATTTTTGCCAAAACGGGCCTTTTCCCCCAAGACAGTCTAGTTGTTGTATTAAATTAGTATATTCTAATAATGGGCCTTAAATTATGTTTAGGTACAATTTGAATTTGGGAGTTAACGAGGAAAGTGGCATTCATGACTTTTGTGTTCTGTAAAAACCGATTAACATGTTTTCATTGTCACCCAAACTTATATGTGTTCATTCACGTGTAGGTTTTATTTTGGAATTTAATCATAGCAGACGTGATTTTCGGGACTTACTCACGGTCAATGAGTTTTTCGGGATTTTACCATGCCCAATACGGTTTACAAGCCATTCATCCGGCAAAATGTGATTGAAGGATTTCTGATATGATCGATTGAGAATGATTTTTGCTTGCTATATTATATGTTGTGCTATGAATCATGCAACCATGGCAAAAGAATGCTGAATATTCACATTATTCGAGAATGCATGTTGGAGTTACGGCCAGGATGCACATAGATGTACAAATTTATAATATTGCATTGCCCATGGCTTGATCCTATGAAATGTTGTGACCGTTACTTATTGAGCCATCGTTTTGTTCAAACCCCTTTGTTCACCATTTCAAGTTTCGAGGGAGGAGGACAGTGACGAGTTTACCAAGATGGCCGGGGGTGGCCCAGAATTTACTTTGCGATTCGAAGAGAAGTTTATGATATTAGCGGTGACTGGAGGCGGCTTGCCACGTTTCTGGAAATATTTCAATGAATTTCTCCTTTTTGGCTCTTGGCAAGACTACGCGGAATGAATTATATGCTCAAACTCAACTATAACTTGGCCTCATTAGAACTTCATTTCGATTACTGCTGAAGCTAGGGTTGTTATAACATTTAAAATTATGCACATAAGATGGATCAATTCGTACTATTTAAATATGATGGGGAAAAACAATTCAATTGCTCTCCCACCAAAACATATGGCGAGATTGACATCAACTCATGCCAAAACTTGATTGAGCTCCATGACGACCACAAAAAAAATGTTATCCACCTTCTCCTTTTTCTCTTTAATCGTTATTTAAGTCAGCGATAATAAATTTCTAGCATTAGCAAGATTCTCGTATCATGTGCTAAAAGTTACGGATTTCCTTCTTGTGCCAGTAAATTCGTGGTAACGTTTAGAGGGATCTTTAGTGTTGATTGCTCATCTCTATTAATTTAATTATCAAAAAGAAAAAAAAAACAGTAGAGTGCATTATGATTGCTTGAGCTTTGCTAGCAAAAGTGATATGCTCGCATTAGATTGAAGTGATAAGACCTCCGTCTAGACTTTAGGTTTCGGATAATCGCCTCCGATGCCTTTTAACTTTACTACATTTCTAGATTGATCCATAGCCTCCAGTCAACGCACGAGAATATACAAAGCAACTTGCTTCAAGTCGCGTAAAAAATAAAATTTAGAAGTCTCTAAACATATAATAAACACAAGAAAATCCCATAAGCCTCTCGAGAAAAAGAAACACAAATTTAGCCTTATGAGGTTGTAATCAATTGGGATATCTATTACATCGATCGGCCGTGATATCGATGGGCTGAAATAGTGAATGGAAGCCCGGCACTACTATTGGACTAGCAGGGCACATCAAAGTACATAGAATTCTAATTCTCCGAATTTCCTGTAGCGACCGTATATATAAATGTGCCGATGAGTATGGTTCTGGAACCATATGGCCATTGGGCATCGACGGCGCATGGGACAATTCGAGATGGAAATCGAATTGGAGCTGCCGTGAGGGCATGGCACGAGGAATTTGATGGGGATGTATTGATTCCAAATTTTGAATTTGCGCACGAGCCCAATGTGGAGTTCACCCTGGGAAGCAACGAGCAAGGACTGGTCTCTCACAGCCGCTCGTGCTTGCCTAAACTAAAACTGGACTTCAATTGGCAACGGAACAACCAAAAGTTACAGCTTGATCCTGGACGGCTTACCTCCTATGTCAAATCACGTTATTTCTATCTGGAATTGGCGGAACACACCTCGTCCGATGGTATAAGTGGAGCCCAGAGCTTTTCTATAATAGGAAGAAAAACCACGTATGGAGTTGAGTCTATTGAACTAGGTTTATCTTGATCGCTGATCATTTGTGCCACAAATAACGGTGGCACTGTCCTCAACTGAGAGAACTGGGTCAATCTGTGGTTGAGGATAGTGTCGTAAGGCGTGATGTCTACCTTCACCACCGGAAGCCCCTTAATTCTCTATTTATCTTTATCTTCCCAATGGAGAGGGAATAGGAGAACAACGTGAGATCTCTTACCCCAGGGCAGTTCTCCCGCCTGTTTCCTCCATGAGCCTTTTAAAGACCTGCTCAAATTAGATAAATTCTTTCTCTTGAGTAATAGTTTTAGATGTGTGAATATCAATTCTAAATTTATTGCAATAAGCAGATAATATTCCAACGGTAGATTAAAAGAGCTCCGTGCATTCTTCCAGTGTTATTGCTCGAGGCTATCTGCACCATCGATGATCTAGGCGTTTCAGGAAAAAAGACCGTCGTCCTTATGTCGGGAATAATGCGGTATAAAAAATGTGCGAAAGCCTTGCAGTTTTGTAAGACTCGATCTGAGTCCACTGATTTTCGAGATGTGAATACCTTAATATAGTAGAACAAGACTTCATGTAGGATGTCCGAAATCATATGATGATGATGCTATTTACTGCTTCTGTTAAATCGTGCCTCAACACGTGTATTTGCCAACACCATAAAAAGTTCCCGCGCCATGAAATGTCGAAACTACCATAACTAAGATGTTATGTAGTTGCACATGAGATCCTTGATTTCATATTTATAAGTTGATTTGTTATGCTCAGAATAGTGAATGCGGGTATTACGAGTGTCACGGGAACAATTGATGCATGGGGAACTATACTTTTCTCGTACTTGGTTGCTTAACAAGTGTCCAAAAAGCATTTGTTAATAAAATCCATCTTAGAAACGCTATTTCTTCTTTTGTATCGCAACTGAAGGGAACGAAGCAAAAGACCCGGTATTATTTCTCCCACTTCGGCAAGAGCTCTAGCCACTTCGCGCAGCACAACAAACTGGGTCGTACCACCCACAAGAAAGGCCTCTAGCTCATGGCCAATCCCATGGCAGTTTCGAGCAGTCCTTCCTCGTTCACGCTAGCCATGCTGCCGATGTTTACGTAAAAGACCGATCTGCTAGCTTGTCTGTTGAGCCATGAAATGCACCCGGTATCTTCCTTCAGTAATGAGCTAGATGAAGAAGGGGCCAACTTGTGAAAGGGGCCAACAGAAAATATCGGTGCATTTCATAAATTCTCCTATCTTCAGTAGCATTTCTTCTTCAAGGAAACGCATTGTGTTCGCGATGGTCGCATAAGAATTTCTCGTCGCCCTTGTCATGGCAGCCTGGAGATCTAGGGTGGTGTCTGAGGGATTCTCCCCATGGTAATGGGAAGGTCATTGAGTGACAGCAACTTGTTCTGATTTTCGATAATTAGATATCTCATGTAACGTCTTCCTAGTTGCCTTGCGAACCGTTAAGATGGACTTCTCAATTCAAACTTGCCTTGGAAAGTTATATAGCCTTGCTTGTTGGCTAGGGGAAATGCGGCAAAAGCCAAAATAGAAGCAGCTGCACTGGCGTGTTCGATGGCCGCTCAGGTGAAGCTGGGAAGCCGGTTACGATGGAGATCGACTTCGATTCAATTCAAAAGAAGGTTTTATTTGGGAATCATGCAAACTTAATTTTTACGACAAATCCGTATCTTGGTTTACGAAATTTAGAACTGATGAAGCGACTAAATTACTCGTTCCGTTTCCCTCCAATTTCTCTAATCAGGCCTTTTTTCCCATGAAACAAAATTGGGCACAAATTTCAGAAAATAAAATACAAATAGCAAATTTCTTAATTATTTTTCAAATTAATATCTGAAGTTTAATTTGCCTTCTCTCTCTATCTGCGGCTATAGTTTGCTGCGGCTTTGCTGCGGCTTTGCTGGTTGTTCATTATCACCAACTTCAAGAATTGTGGCTTTATCTGCAGTCTCAACCTCTGTTACCTTCGAGGTCTCCGGAGTCTCCACCTGAGGCTTCACCTCACTTATGACACCATGATCTGTCTTCTCTGCTGGTTATGTCTCAAAACTCCTCTGTTGAAGCATTGCAGTCTCGTCGAAGATCACATCTCTGCTGATTAGAAAATCGAGTGATCTGGGATCGGTGCACCACAGCCAGTAGCCTCACCCTATGTGCATAACCTAGAAATATACACTTCTTCGCCCTCGGCTCAAGCTTACCATCACTCGCATGAGCATACGCAGGACATCCGAATATTCGTAATCCGGAATAATCAACAGGTTTCCCCGACCATACTTCCTCAGGAGTCTTCCACTCGATAGCAGACGGTGGAGATCGATTTACTAGGTAACATGACATGTTCACTGCTTCAGCCCAAAATTCCTTGCCAAGTCTTGCATGCGAAAGCATGCATCAAGCTCGCTCAAGCAAGATTATGTTCTTCCGTTCTGTCACGCCATTCTGCTGTGGTGTCCCAGGTACTGTGCGGTGTCTTACAATATCTTCTTTCTCGCAGAACTCGGTAAAATCTTTACCGCAGAACTCCATGCCATTATCGGTTCTCAGGCACTTGATCTGCTTATTTGACTGCTTCTCAATCAATGCCTTAAATTTCTTGAACTGATCAAACACGTCATATTTGTGCTTCAGAAAGTATACCCATACATTCCTCGAATAATCGTCGATAAAAGTCAGCATATATTGGGCACCTCCTTTCGAAGGAACCGAAGACGGGCCATAGACATCTGAATGAATATATTCAACAGGTCGTTTGGTTGAATGAATAGCTGTAGTAAACTTAACTTGGTGCTGCTTTCCATAGATACAATACTCACATAAATCCAACTTCCCTATTTTTTGACCACTCAACAACCCCATTTCACTCAGTATTGTCATACCTGCCTCACTCTGTGCCCTAAATGCATATGCCATAACTGAGTCAAGTTAGAGTTTGACTCACTTGATGAAACAGTAGCACTTCCAGTCACGGTCTCTCCCAGTAGATGATAGAGAGTATTCATTTTCTTCCCCTTCATCACTGTCATAGCACCTCGAGAGATCTTCAGTACTCCACCTTCAGCGATATACCTACACCCGATGTCATCGAGTGTCCCCAGAGAAATAAGGTTCTTCTTGAGCTCCGGTACATGCCTCGCATCTGTCAATGTGCGAACCACCCCATCGTGCATCCGGATCCGGATTGTCCCTATCCCCACAGCCTTACAAATTGCATTATTCCCCAAAAGAACCCTACCACTATCTGCAGCTTGGTAAGTAGTAAACCAGTTCTTATGAGGCGTCACGTGATAAGAACACCCCGAATCTAACATCCATTCGTCTCCTGACGAAGTAGCGGTCACACATAAGACAGCTTATGTATCCCTATTTCTCCCCTCAGCAACGTTTGCCACACTGCTTGTAGCATTCTGCTTATCAACTTTATTTCTCCGCTTTGGACAATCTCTCCTGATGTGCCCCTCCTCGTGACACTCAAAGCACTTCACGCGTCCCTTGGATTTTCTATTGCGTGATTTTGATCTGCTTTTACCTCTGCTGCTACTAGGCTCTCGATGTTGTTCTCTACCTCGAATGCGTCGGTGCGCTGCTCCTTTCGCCCGGACTTTGTTATCCGCAACTTTCTCTGCCACTCCTTAGAGAATAATGCGGACTTTACCTCCTCTGAGGTAATAGTAGTACGCCCCTGCAACAGCGAATCAGTAAATGCTCACATGACTCTAGTAAAGAGGCTAACAATATCATGCCATATTCTTCATCATCAAGAATCTTACCGACGTTCTTCAGATCTAACATGAGTTTATTGAATTCATCTAGGTGGGTCCTGATAGACGTACCTTCAATATATCTAAATTGAAACATCTTCTTCAGCATATACAAGCGATTGTTCAAACATTTCTTCACATAGAGTGCTTGAAGTTTTGCCCATAATGCTACGGCATCCTTCTCCTCAATAACCTCTAGTAAGACCTCATCCGACAAATTTAACAGGATTATGCTCTTTGCTTTTTGCATAAGCTCTACCTTCTTTGAAGCTTTCATTATAATTGGCAACCCATCTTCACCATCCAGTACCTTGGCCAAACCTTGTGTTGTCAATAAAGCCCAGATCTTGATGCTCCATAATACAAAGTTATTTCTCCCATCAAACTTCTCAATCTCGATTTCTCTCCTAGACATAATTGCAATAATAAATTTTTAGATAATAATGAGACAAAAGCCCCCCAAATCAGAATCAAGAAATCCAACTTCACGCCCGTACCAATTGTTGGGATATAATAAACGACAGGATTCGCGCTGGTTTGGTTCACGAATTATTAAACGTACAATGATAATATCACTGCTTTGGCAAAACCTGCATTTGTCAAGTACCGTACAATGTTCTTCCTTCATTTGCCAGGATAGCAAAATCCGATACAAGTTTTAGGTGACATACCACCTTACAATTCTCATATCTGTAGTTAAATACATGGCATGCCAATCAGACAAGACTCGAAAGTCCTACAAAAGAACGTAAGACACTCTCCAAATCAACCTCAGTTCACAAAATTTGCCTCGTTAAAATTGCAAGCCACAACTCGCAGTTCATGATAATTGAACATTCTTAGAGCCCTAAGAAAAAATTTCCAGAATCTGATTTTCGGATGAGAATGAATTCAGAGAGCAAGGGAGCACGGAAGCAGAAAGCGAACAAGCCAAGCAAAGCGCCGGAGCAGAGAGCGAAGAAGCAAAGACACAATGAGAACGAACGCCGAGCGAGCAAGCACGCATCGGAGAGAACAAAGACGAGGGAACCTGAAATTTTGAACTTACAAGAGGAAGGGAGAGAGAAGGCGTCAGTCTTCATCCTTCGGATGGAGAAAAAGCAGGAGAGAGAGGGAAATGACTCTCCGCACCGGGTCTGGCGCGGCAACTAATGCGTGCAAGCCTATTATCGTTTTTTCTTTTTTTCTTGGTCAAATGCAGGCCTATTATCGGGGGAAAACCTTTTAACTAAGAAAGAGGTAATTCATATTTTATGTGTGAAAAGAGCAGTAGGAAGTAGGAACCATTCGTTGACGTGGACGTGTTGTGGCCGACCGATCTCATATTTCAATGAGGTATTATTGCACAAGAACGAACGGTGTAAAGCAACCTTTTTTATTGCCAGCATAACGTGATCAAGTTGGATTCCGCCCCTTTGGAGAAGGCTAAGACTGTCCAAAGTCGTCGCCATTCTTTTTCCTTTCCGTGCCGAGTAAAAAGCAAACGAATCGGAGAAAGACAGGGAAAGAGCATTGCAATTCTCCTGCCTCTGGTGCTTTGCTGATTCCTCTTGAGGAATCTCAGATCAGATTTAGAAAGGACTCCACATCCCGCTGTGATCAGATCCGGTGTAGATTTTGAGCTCCTGAAGAGGGATGAAGTGAAAGAGGGACTCTTCAGATACGATGGCGACGTTTGCTTGTGTCGATGATGGCAATTTGCTGCCGGTGGCCGAATTTGAGGTGTTTTTGAGTTTTAGAGGCCCCGATACCCGCCTCAACTTCACCGATTGCCTCTATCACTCCTTGGTCGGAGCTGGGATTCGTGTCTTTAGAGACGATGAAGAGATCCGAAAGGGCGAAAAGATTGCAGGCAAACTTCTGCATGCCATTGAATCCTCCAAAATATATTTGCCCATTTTCTCTAGGACCTACGCATCTAGTAAGTGGTGTCTTCGCGAGCTCACATACATACTAGAGTGCTCAAGCAAAGCAAATGACAAAGTGATTCTACCCATATTCTATGACGTGAATCCCGATGATGTAAAGCTCAAAACTCGATTGTACCTCGATGTTCTGAAGAAGCATGAGAAGAAGTTTGGCCTCGATGAGATTCGGCGATGGAAGGAAGCTTTGACCGAGGTCGCAAGAATCAAGGGTTGGGGCATAAAGGACAAAGGGTAAGAGTATGACTTTGGAATATGCTTTTGTTCATTTATTTTCTCAAGCAATAAAAAAAGTGAGATTATAATAAGGAATAGAATTTTCTCCCATTTGTTTTCTGTTTTAATTACTTCCACCAATCACAGTATATTGGTTTATCCAATTTCTTTCCTGTTTCCCTGGCAATTATTATCTTTTGTTCCCGAACCACTCGTCCAAATATAGTATAGATCTAATTTCATTAGTCAAGATTTCCTTTCAGTAAAGAAAGTGAGCTTCCATTTGATTAAACCTCGCCCATATAAATCCGCTTGATTCCGTGTCTAGAATATTGCTCAACTCGAGAGTTCTTTTGCCCTATGTTTCATGCTAAGACTCGTATGTCAATATTGTAGGCAGGGTGAAATCATCAACACTATTGTTGATGAGATTTTGACCAAGCTGATGAAAAGAATGAGAAATCTGCCTAATCATTTAGTTGGGATTCACGATCGTGTTGAAGCTATCATGGACATGTTAAACGAAGGTTCTCGTGATGTTCACTACCTAGTCATCCATGGAATGGGCGGTGTCGGTAAGACAACTCTCGCAAGTGCTGTCTTTAATCAAATCTCCAATCAATTTCAAGGTTGTAGCTTCCTTTCAGACATTCGCGAATCTATGCAACAAGGTAGAATTGTTGACTTACAAAAACAGTTATTATCAGAAATTCTCCAAGGCAGATCTATAGGGATCCACCATTCTGTTGATGTAGGGATTAACACAATTAGAGAAAGGTTTCGTGATAAGAAAGTTCTCCTTGTTCTCGATGATGTGGATAAGAGAGATCAACTCTCTAAGTTAGCAAGAAAGAGTGATTGGTTTGGTCCAGGAAGCAGAATCATCATTACAACAAGGGATATCAACTTTTTGCCAATCAAAGAGAAGGACAAAGAGTGTAGTTTCCAAGCACATTTTCAAGAGTTTATAATCTATAAAATGACAGAAATGGATTCTTTCCATGCTCTTCGGCTTTTTAGTAAACATGCCTTCAAGATGGATTTCCCACCGCAGGACTTGGTTGATAGCTCAAAAAAAATTACTACGAAAACAAGTGGACTTCCTTTAGCTCTCGAGGTTATCGGTTCCTCACTTTATTGCAAGAGCAAAATTTTTTGGAAAGACACTTTGAAGAAGTTAGATTTGGTGCCCAACCCAGAAGTCCTCGATAAATTAAAAATCAGTTATGACATGTTACAGCCTCATCAAAGAGAGATCTTTCTTGATATTGCTTGTTTCTTCATTGGAAAAGATAGACTCCACCCATACTATATGTGGAAAGCTTCCAACTATTTTCCAAGGAGTGAACTACTTGTCCTTACCCGTATGTCTTTGATAAAGATAACAAAAGATGATACGTTGTGGATGCATGATCAACTTAAAGATCTTGGAAGAGAAGTTGTTCGGCGTGAAGATGTCAATTTTCCAAAGAAGCGTAGCAGGTTATGGGAGCCTACGATTGCCTTTGATGTGGTTCGGATGAAAGAGGTAAGTTATTGTCACCTTACCATTTTCTTTAGGAAAAATCAACCATGCATTTTTCAAAGGTTGTGGAGTTAGTTTCTTGTTGGAATTTTTTTTTTGTTTGACTTTTACTTTGGCAAAAAAGAAAAAGAAAAAGAAAAAGGTTTGTATAAGAATTCATGATGGTAATTCCATTACAAATCATATCTAAAAGGTTACAACGTGAAAGTTATTAATAGCAAACACTTTGGGAATACATTAAATACAATGTTGTTCAGCAAATTATATTAAACTAGATCCACATTGAGACTTCCAAGGCTATCAAAGCTTTTCAAGCCTGATTTCATTCATTTTTTGCTAAGTTGGAAATCATTAGCAAGTTTAGCAACGTTACTCTGGAATGAGTCCTCTTACTTGAAATTTGGTAATAGATTAAGTGAATAATTGTAATATGCAATCTTTTGTGAATTGTCCGGTAGAGCTTTCAAACATCATACTAAAGACTTTATGAGTGGATTGAATATCTTTACTATTATGAAAGCAAATCCTTTTAAAACATCGATCCTTATTTTGTAGAATACACAATCAGGATTTGATCCATATAATTGCAATGGGGTTATAAACTCAAGAGATTTTTATGAATTCGGTCTGGCACTCAATGATAGGGAAAATTATTTAAAAATTCTAAGCCTATTAAATTTTTGTCAATTCAGTGTTAAACCTTTTAATTTTGCAAATTGAGTGCTAAAAATTTTCACGTTTTGTCAATTGAGACCGCACTAATTTTGGCCGAAAATTGTTGATGTAGACATTGGTAGTTTTATGTGCTATGGCCAACGCACACATGAACAATTTTAAATAATATATTAATTTCATTTATTTATTTATTTATTTATTACCCTATTTCGGCAACCCTCGCCTGGTTTGGTGAAGAAGTTGGTTAGCAAGGGCCTCCATCCCATTGCCTAGACCAAGCAAGGGTTGGCTAACAATCTCACTAGCCTTAGTTTAAGAAGAAAAAATAAAAAATTTTAAATTTAAAAAAAATTGAAAAAAATGTTATTAAAAATTGTGCACGTCAACGTTAGCTGCGTCACGCCTTACTAAAAAAAAACGTTAGCTACATCACATAAGACAACCATCATCCACATTAGTGATTCCTAGGAAAAAATTGGCCAGATATACTAAATTGGCATAATATAAAAATATTTAGAACTTAATTGGCAAAAATCCAATATGTTTAGAACATTTTGGACAATTTTCTTTGTGACAAAAGTTTGCTTCAATTGATGGATTAGAAACATTATTAAGCTTTATACAAGATAAATCATTCTTTTCAATTGCAAGAACCACTTTTGTATTCTTTTCTCAATTTAGATTTGTACGAGGCACTAATGTGTGTTTCATTGCTAAACATAAATAAGCTCCTTAGACTTGTGCAGCACCATGTTTATCATCCAATTCAAATGTTCATGTAGGCTTTTTCCTATCACTAGGGGACAGACAAAGTTGTAGCACTAACATTAACAAGACTCTCTGAAGAGTACAATTTCACAAGTGAAGAATTTTCAAAATTGCCCAATCTAAGATTCTTGGATTTAGAGGGTGGGAACTTGGTAGGGGACTTTAAGAATCTTCTCTCCAAGTTAACATGGCTCTCTTGGCATCGTTGTCCTTTGGAATTAAATGTGACGAATTTGAGTCTCAAGAAGTTAGCTGTGCTCGAGCTTTCAAGTGATGACATTACTGAAGATTGGACCGGATGGGGGTCATGTCTGGTACGAACATCACGCCATGTAGTTTACTTTTTCACATTTCTCTTGCTAACCAAACTTTCCAATTTCCCATTCTTGACTTGGCTGATTCTTGTGGCTGATTCTTGCCTTTTTTTTTTGTTAGGTGAGCGAGAACTTAAAAGTTATGGAGATTGGGTATTGTCCAAACTTAAAAAGGACTCCCGACTTCTCGAAATGCTCAAATTTGAAGAGATTGGTCATTAAAGAGTGCACAAACTCACTAGTGGTTGATATCTCTCTCTCTAAACTAGAGCACCTGAAACACTTGGAAATCAACACTTGGTATGACTCACATAACAATGGTTCTGACCTTTTTCCTCTACCGTTGGTATTTAGTGGTCTAAAATCCCTATCAATGCTAGAAATAGTAGGGATGCAACTTCAAAAACTTCACCATTCCATTGGAGAGATGACGCGTTTGGAGTATTTGTCTTTAGATGATTGTCATTTTCTTAGAACACTTCCAGATTCCATCCAAGATCTTAAAATGTTGATAAGGATGAGTCTTTGTAACACTTCGATAACGGAGCTACCAAACACGATAGGAGGATTAGAATCTTTGCTTGAACTAGATTTGAGCAGAACTGAAGTCACAAAATTGCCTATTTCTATTGGGAATCTTAGAAAGTTGAGGAAGATGAGTCTTTGTCGGACTAATATAAAGGAGCTACCGAACCAAATAGGAGAGCTAGAGTCTTTACTTGAGCTAGATTTAAGGGACACATATATCACATAATTGCCTATTTCTATTGGGAATCTTAAAAAGTTGAGGAAGATGAGTCTTTGTTGGACCGATATAAAGAAGCTACCAAACCAAATAGGAGGGCTAGAGTCTTTGCTTGAGCTAGATTTGAGCGAATCAAAAATCATAGAATTGCCTGTTTCTATTGGGAATCTTAAAAAGTTGAGGAAGATGAGTCTTCATCAAACCCATATAAAGAAGCTACCGGACCAAATAGGAGGGATAGAGTCTTTGCTTGAGCTAGATTTAAGCGGAACGGATATCATAGAATTACCTACTTCTATTGGAAATCTCAAACGATTGAAGATTCTTCGTCTAGACGAATGTGCCATTAGAGAGCTACCAAAGGTCATAGGGGTGCTAGAGAATCTGAAAGCTTTACATGCGAATTTCTGTGGAAATATGAAGGGAGAAATTCCAAGTGAAATTGGGGGTCTATCCTTTTGTACAAAGCTAGAGATGACAGAGAGAAAGATAAGGAGATTGTCCACAACTATGAATAAGCTTTCTCATCTGCAACAACTTCATTTGGATCGGTGTAATGAACTTGAAAAATTGTCAGATCTCCCTGTGAATTTGAAGGAGTTAAAGTTCTCATCTCATTTATTGTGGACAGCCCATGACCTTTCATGCCTGACTAACTTAGTCCATCTTCATATACGAGGTGACACTCCTAGGTTGTTGGAATTTAGACAAGGAGTTCCAAAGATAGAGTGGATCGAGAGGCTAAATTATCTGGAGAGCTTGACACTTGTCACTGGAGATGTCACATTTCCTCCGATTAATTTGGCTACTCTTTCGCGTCTTCAGATTCTTGAGATAACTTGTGTTGACCCACAATCTCTAATGGGGCTTCCATCCAGTCTTGAAAAATTGACTCTACATGATGTGAAGTCACCCATGGGAAGGTCACTCTTTTCCAACTTGACCAATTTGACTAGTTTGTACCTTCTTAATTGTCAGCTAAGGGAAGTTGAATTTGATGATTTGCTTGGACAGCAACTAAAGGAACTCCACAGTTTGGAGTTAAAGGATAGTGCAATGCTTGAGAGGCTTTTGGTATCGAGATTAGATGGGCTCCAAGTGTTGAGTATGAGGGGTTGCCCTGGGCTAATAGAGACTCGAGGTCTAGAGAAATTGGAATCATTAGTCTCATTGACTTTTGATGGATGCGATTCCTTAAAAGAGTTGCCTAATTGATCAAAATTGAAGAAGCTGTGGCATTTGATTGTCCCAGATCAACTTCAAGAAAAGTTGCCTTGTCCACATCATCCAGACACGTGGGACCACCAGAATTCAAATATAAGTCATTGCCTCTTGCGAAAGATAATAGAATACCGATATCAACAACCAACTCGAGAAAGAAAGAATTATCTCGACTCTTCTTACGGTCGGTAAAAGTTCCTTTGGTTTCTTCTCATCCTATATATATATATATATATATATATACACACACTTGTCCCCGTTAGACATATTTAAAGCATGCATACATGTTCACCTTAAGTTTTAAATCATGATTTGTGGATGATGACGGTAGAAGTGCTAATGGATAAAATAATGGGTGTTCACATTTTTTTAAGTGCTTAGAGGGACTTTGTGTTAGCAAAGACAAAATTGATTCAATTACTTAAAAGGGTAAGGGTTAATACCTTGAAAAATTTCAAACTGTTACACTTGTGATAAATTTACCCAAAACTAATTTTTTGGTCACAAAAAACCTCAAACTAACACGCTTTTGACAAATTTACCCCAATTTGGTACACTTATGACAATTTTACCCTATGTTAGTTTTCGTTAAATTTTACTATCAAATTACTAAGTTGAATAACACGTGACAATTGTTTGGTATATCAATTTACGATTTTACATTCTCGTTTGTCACAATTATACAATTTTTGTGATTTATTATGGTATTAATACAATTTAATGGATGGTATATTTGTTACAAATGTACCAGTTTGGAGTTTTTGACCGTTGAATAAATTTGTTACGTATATACCAGTTTTGGGTTTTTTATGATCAGTTGCGGTAAATTTGTAATAGATGTACTAGTTGTTAGCTGGGTTCACTTCTATGTGAAGGAAGCCCAATGAGTTGCAAGCCTAAAAAAAAGGCTTGAGCCCATATAATAAGTTATATGAGGAAATATGATTTCTCACTATATAGAGGTAGCAGCAGAAAAGGAAACAGTAACAAGAGAAAAAGAGAAAGCAGAAAATCTAGGGTTTGGGGTAATATCTGACTTACATCAAGCTGGCGTCGGAGGTCGATTCATGGTCCGATTGAGCTGAAATTTTGTCAGCATGTTCGTGGCGCAATTTTATCGAATCTGTAGGGTTTTATTTTTGTTTGAAGCTCCATACATCAGGTTTTTCGTGGATTGATCAAAACCTGCGTTTTTTATCAGATTTATCCTTGATCTCTTGTGAAGTTCATGTGTATTGCCAAAAATTATGTTCTTGAGGTGTTTGCTACTATGTACCTCTAATATTTGCTAGAGAAGAACAATTTTATTGATAGTGAAGATTTTCAAGTGGACTCCGGTCCCATGGTTTTTTATCTCCTCACATCGAGGAGGTTTTCCAGGTAAAAAAATCGTCTTGTGTTCGCGTGCTTGGTATTTATTTTACTCTACTATATCGATTCCTATTAGATTTACACAAGATGGGAGATTATTTTATTCCGCTGCGTTGATTTGATATTGTTCGAATTATTATCGTTCTCCCATGGGTTTTTCACGGGTAAATTTGTTACACGTGTACTAGTTTAGGATTTTTCAGGGTATTAACCCAAAGGGAAATGATATTTTCACAATAATAATAATAATAATAATAATAATAATAATAATAATAATAATAATAATAATAATAATAATTCTTCCACAATCTAAGAACCAGAAAATCACGGTGATTTTCTTTGTTTTCGTGTAATTTTGTCCGATTGTTATTACGATCATTAATTTGACTATTCGTCTGATGCAAAATGATTTTCATGTAATTTGAGGTATCGATGGAACTAGAATTGATTATTATGGTTTCAGCAAATGAGCCGATTTGCTCGAAGCTGGAATTGGGGCTTGGTGCATCATAGATAAATTTCCATATGGTTGAATCTCGTATGACCACCTTGTAGCTATTTGCCCATAAATTTGCCAAAAATACTCTGTAAAACCATACAATGAATTTGTTTCTCACGTATATCGGCATTATTTTTTTCTTTTTTTCCAAATGTCATGTAAATCGTATTCTTTTTTTTCCGAAAACATAAAGACTGGTTCATATAGTGGGAACCTGGACTATATATGTTTTCTTTGAACTTGTAGGTAACTAAATTAGCTCCGGCTGGAGCTAATAAATGATGCCCTGATGATGTAACTCGGAGTCGATCGCCAATGGACGGTCTAATTTGGCATTATACTGAAAATTTGTTAGAATGGATTATTGAGATCGTTATGGATGATTTTTTGGTCATATGAAGTAGTCGAAAGTTCAATGTGACTTGGTATAATGCATCGAAATCATGGTTATTGTATTGATTTTGATGCACTAACGTCTAATGGTTATTATAATTATTAATTTGGCTATTCGTCTTATAAAGAATAATTTTCAAGTAATTTGGGGATCAATGCAAGTACAGCTGTTTTATCATGGTTTCAGCAAATTAGCCATTGTGCTTGAGATTGGAGTTGGGGCTTAGTGCATCATAGATCAATTCCCCAAATCACTGAAGTTCTAACTTTCTTTGTGTTGTTAATAAATCTGAGGATATCTGTTGTGTATAATCTTATGCATGCCGTTCGAAACTGAAAGCACTACAGAGTGCAAAGAAACTATTCTTGCACTTTCTAGTTCTGGTCGCGGATTTCATATATGCCTTAATCGATTAGTTCATGGCCATATTTCAGGATGCACAAGCTCCACAGGGATTGCTGGAGAACGAGCTCGGCTTCATTGAATAGAAGTAAGCAAGTCATTTCTCTTCTTGCATCCGCAGCTCATATATTGATACTCATGGAAATCGTCATCGATGATGTTAATCAAGGATTTTGGCTTGGTTTAATCAGAATTCAAAGACCTAAAACAACCCAGGCTGCATATGCTAAGAAATTGTCTGAGGTTCTACAAATATACAACAGAAGGAAGATGATTACAATCCCAAAAGGAAGTCATAAAGCTGAAATCCATTAGCAAAATCTCATTTCTTATGCATCATATACACGCTTATAAGTGTGTACATGCAAAACTACCACTTCTTGAAATGGTGGTGTCATGGAGTGTCGCCGTTTGATATGAACAAACCATTCTAATTCTGGAGGAAATGTCAATAAAAGAATAAATTTTGCGAGAGAAATGATACTGTGCTAATTACCAAATTCATCATCTTCATCCTTTTCTTTGGCTTTGGCATGCATGTTTAAAGCACCACGGATTGCCGAATTGGCTTGTTTCCTCAATGTTGCATTGTCAATGAACAAGACTGTCAGCATCTTCCTCAATGTTTCTCATGGTTTCAAGTTCCACTTCAAGATATTTGACCTTCAAGACACAATCCTCATGAATTTAGTTGCATTATCCAAACACTGACGCATGAATGAACACAGGTATATAGCAGCAGTCAGAAAAGTCAATGCGCAACAGGTAATGGTAGGCTCTTAACCATGTAACAGTCTCAAGATGGGGCTATCACAACCTGAACGACCCGTAATAGATTAAGCATCCCATATAAAAGCTCAACAACACAGAAAAAATAACAGATTGGAATACCGTAAGGCCCTGCATGGAAACGTTCCAAAAAAATGTTTCTGGAACACTTTTGTACTTTTTTTGTTCCCGGGAACAAAAAAGGAACAGAAACGTGTTTGGTTGCGTTTCTGTTCTTTTTTTGTTTTTTTGTTCCCGGAACAAAATTGGAGCAAAAAAAAGAAACACAAAAAAGTTGCTTCTGGAGAAAAGAAACACTTCTTCAAAGCAAAAAAGAAATGCTTCTCTTCTTCTCTCTCTTCTCTTTTCTTCTTATTTTCTTCTTCTTTTTTTCTTTGGCCGGTCGCCGGCCTCAGCCATGGCCGGTGACCGGCCGTCGAGGGCCGGCGACACCGTCGAGGGTCGGTGACGAGGGTGAGCTCGCCCAGCCTAGGCGAGGCTCGGCCTCGCTCGAGGGGAGATCTTCGGCTAGGGTTCCGGGGAGGGGCTACGGAGGACGGTGCGACGGCGGCGCGGCACTAGAGGCTTCGGGATCGACACGAGGTGACACGGGCAAAGATTGGCGGACGGCGTCGCGAATGGCGTGGTGAGATCGGGACGGCGTCGAGCTACGGGCTTTGGGGCGCAGGTGCTCGGCTCCGACGGCAGGGCGGCAAGGCTCGGCCTCGCCCGCGTTGGCGACGCCGAGCCTCGCCTTGGCTGGGCAAGCTCGAGCTCGCCTAGATTCGGCGAGGCCGAGCCACGCCCAACCACGGCGAGGCTCGGCCTCGCCGGGGGCCGGCGAGCCTCACCGTGGCTGGGCAAGGCTATCGACCGAAAGAAGAAAAAAATAAAAAAGAAATGAAAAAATGGAAAATAAAATAAAAATATTAAAAAATTAAAAGAAACAAAAAAAGAATAAAATTTACCAAACGTGTTTTTATTCATTTTTTAACGCGTTCTTTTGTTAAAAAACCATTCCCCGGAACAGAAACACTTTTTTTTGTTTCTGTTCCCGGAAATAGAAAAGGAATAGAAACATTATCATGCAGGGCCTAAGATTTCAAAGGCTAAGGGCGCGTTTGATAACGTTTCTGTTCAAAAACTGTTCAAGGGAACGAAATAGAAAAAGTATTTATGTTCCAAGGAACAATTTTTGACCGAAAGATGCGTTTGATAAACTTGTTCCGAGAATAAAAAATGAATAAAAACACGTTTGGTAAATTTATGTTCTTTTTTTATTTCTTTTAATTTTTTAATATTTGTATTTTATTTGTCATTTTTCCTTTCTTTTTTATTTTTTCTTCTTTCGGCCGGTCGCCGGCCTCCGGCAACCGGCCGACGGGGCCGGCCCCGACGAGGCCAAGCCTCGCCGTGGTTGGGCGAGGCTCAACCTCGCCTTGGCTGGGCGAGCTTGAGTGTCACCGGCACGGGCGAGGCTCAGCCTCGCCTTGGCTGGGCAAGCTCGGCCTCGCCCAAATCCGGCGAGGCCAAGCGTCGCCGGGAGCTCGCCCAGCCAAGGCGAGGCCGAGCGTCACCGGCACGGGTGAGGCTCGGCCTCGCCTTGGCTGGGCGAGCTTGGCCTCGCCCAGATCCGGCGAGGTTGAGCATCGTCGGCCCCTGGCAAGGCTCGGCGTCATCAGATCTGGGCTAGCTCGAGCTCGCCCAGCCAAGGCAAGGCCGAGCCTCGCCCACGTCGGTGACGCTCGGCCTCACTAGGGGCCGGTGACGCTCCGGCGAGGTCGCCGGCCATGGCCAAGGCCGGCGACCGGCCAAAGAAGAAAAGAAGAAGAAAAGAGGAGAGAGAAGAAAAGAAGAAGAAAAAAGTGTTTCTGGAGAAGTGTTTCTGGAGCAAGAAACAATTTTTTTTGTTTCTCATTTCTGTTCTTTTTGTGTTCCGAGAACAAAAATGTGATTTTTGAACAAAAACGCGTTTTTATTCTTTTTGAACAAAAACGCGTTTTTATTCTTTTTTTGTTCCCGGGAACAAAAAAACAAAATTTCTGTTCTTGAACAGAAACCAGGAATAAAAACATGCAGGCCCTAAATGTATTCATCAAATATATCCATATAGACTTTCATCCTTGGAGGACATCAGATTTGTGCTGCTGATACTATCAAAATGACTACTGGCATATGTTCAAACTGCAGGGAGAAGTTTGGAGTGACCAGCTGGGGAGAGAAATACCACTAATTTACTGCGTAGAAGCTGATCACAACTCTTATCTCGAAATACAAAATGGTGGAGTGGCAGCAAACGTTTCCCTTGATGAGAGATAATGGGTACATACAAGACTTGGCATATTCTCCAAGAGCAAAGAAGATACTTTGGTTGTTAAGAATTGTCTTACAGCAGTCTCTTAATTCAATCCAGCTATGAGATCTTCTATGTCTGTTTTTGCTGTAGATAAACTTTGTTGCACTGTTGTAAGAACTCTGTTCAACTCATGCCACTCTTCTGATGGAAAAGGGACAGCTGAGGCCCTTGGAAAACTGTAACCTTGTGCTGCACGTTGGGAAATTCGGGATGATACATAGTGTTGTTTGCAATGGGATAAAATGCAGCTACTTCACTCGCTTTTCTGGAGCTTAAGTTGCTGCCAACAATTTCTGATGGTGGTCATTGAGCATGAACCATGTGACTTTCTGTTTCAGAAGGGAAGTCCTTGTAATACTGATCTTTGACCATGGCAGCATTATCATAAGGGGCCTTCTGCCACTCAAAATGCTGTTTACACCTCAGTTGCGTACATTGAGCGAGGAAAATCTTTCTATTTTTTCCAAAATGAAATTTTATTAATGAGTGTATGCATCAAACTTGCTTCCGGATAGGTCAACTCATATTCAGAATTGTCAATGCCAAGATCAGCAGAATCCTTATGCCCAAGTCTTGTTGATCCTAGTTCACATATCTCACAAGATGAATAACTGCCCTGATCTGACAACACGGATGGACTTGCAACACTATTGATTACATCAGCTACAGGTTGTGTTAGCAGTGGAACTGCACCGGTGGCAATCGAATTTGCATTTGAGCTCTGCTAATGTAACTCACCAAATTCCGCAAAATTTAGGAAAACATATAACCGTACCATTACCCATAGGTCTGTCCTGCAACAGTCTTGGTTCAAAAAAAAAAAATTGAAATAAAGAACTGATGAGGATTCATCAGATGAGCACCTACATGATCTCGCTGCAGCTTCAAGCTCAAGAAAGTTTGCTAACATAGCAGATCGTGTTAGATCGATATCAGGTAAGAGTTTTTCCATCCAATCCTCCATGGAACACCTCTGTAGTGAATAAGTGTTTAAGCGTGTATAAATACGAATGCTGGGGCACACTAAATGAGAGAGAGAGAGAGAGAGAGAGAAACATAGCATACCTCTTCCAAAAGTATCCTACTTTTCAATCTCAGAGTTTTCTTTGGAGGAGTTGGAGGTAACATTTTCAGGGCAAATTCCTGTTTAAGCTGCAAAAACATGGAGAACGGCATCCAGTTGCTGGGATTATTTACACGAATGAATAGCCATCTCATTGTCGAAGAGGATTTAGGAACTTATGAATCACCATCTCACGGTAAATGCACATCTAGAGTAGAAAAAAGCCCAAACAATGATACACTATGTAATCACGAGACAAACAGAACACTCACCCACTTTGAGACTTCAAAAAATGACAAAATCTTTCACAATAATCCTCGTGTTATGAGCCCTTCTGGCCATTGTATGCCCCCCTGAACCCTGTAAAACTGTTCTACATGAATGTTAATATAGGAAATTACTTTTGTGATACCTCTACTACAACTAAAGGTGGCAAATCGCTGTATCAAGATTTTCATCCACCGGATATGGAAGTTTCTGCACAACTAGTTATCCAGATACAAATCCTGTCACTTTGTACAGCAGAGAAAATGTAAAGAATAGGAAAATAACAGATCCTCAGCATGAAATATGAGGTAACAGAGTGACAGCACTAACAAGATCGACAATACACACACTCAAGACCCCAACATAAGGGAAAAGATCACCAAAAATCTCAAATTCTGCTTAACGTGATAAATTTACCCCAAACTTCTTTTTTGACAAGAAAAACCTCAAACTTTACAAACTACGACACATTTACCCCATTAGCATTTTCGTCTTATTCTTTTCTTATTCTTTTTTTTAATTTTTTTCTTCTTCTCTCAGCCGGCCCTAGTAAAGGGAAGCCGGCGCCAGTGAGGGTTGCCCTCACCGGCGTCAAGCAAGGGTCGCCCTCACCTGGGCTGGCTAGGGCCGCCCTCACTGGCGTCAAGTGAGGGCAGCCCTCATCGGCGTCGAAGCGAGGGCCTCCCTCGCCAGACCCTTGCCAGATTTGGCGAGGGAGGCCCTCACTAGCGTCGGGCCTGGCGAGGGGTGCCCTCATCAAACTCAAGCGAGGGGGGCTCTCGCCGGATGCTGTTGAGGGCCGACCTCACCCGATGCCGACAAGGGCCCCTCTCACTTGATGCCGGCAAGGGCCGCCCTCACCCGATGCTAGCTTCCCTCCATTGGCTCCGCCATGGCCGGCAGAGGGAAGAAAGAAGAAAAAGAAAAAAAAAAAGAAAAAAAAAAAAATTTTTTTTAAAAATAAAAAGACCAAAATATCCCTATGATTTAGGGTAAATGTGTCACATAAATGAAAATTCATGATTTTTTTGTGTTACAAAAGAAAGTTTAGGTTAAATGTGTCACGGTGAGCAAACTTTAGAGTTTTTCATATCACAAAAAAAAAAAAGTTTAGATAAATTTGTCACTTTGAACAAAATTTGGGGTTTTTTGTGGTTTTTTCCCCCAACATAATGCAATAACTACTGTATCAAGATCAACAACACACAGTAAATAAAAAAAATAAAATCTGAGTGTGGCCTAACTAACAATTGGCATTGGTTCTATATATCCATAAAAGTCTATGGTGTTTGTTTAGGGGACTAGAATTGCTAATTGCAATGGAACTATCTGATACCGTAATTACATCGGAGGTAACCGATCTCCATGGGAGTCGGACAAGAGAGCTACCAAACTCTGTTCAAGGACTTGACTCATTCCTCAAATTGGATTTGAGTGAAACATGCATTATTACGTTCTGTGGATTTTCTGGAAATTTTCGAATTATTGCTATTTCCAGTAATTCCTGGAAAAATATTGTGTACTCGGAATCTTGTTGCTCTCAGTAGATACCAAATTATACGTTTATTTTATTTTTCTGGGAAAAATATTAGGTTATAATTTTGGCGTATAAGTATTTTGAATGAACATACATGTGTACATCGAAATGTATGAAACTAAATTAAATTCTGCAATATTAAGGTTTACGCATGTCAAAATGTTTTACTCATCTAAACGTTTGTTATTTCCTTACTCATAAAAGAAATTGATGGAAACTAAGTTTTGGAGATTTCGGTACTCTAAGATTTGGAGAATTCAAATTTAGGACTAACACACGAGAAAAATTATTTTCTGATATCCTGGGAAATTATACGGTAACATACTAACTAGTAAATATCATTGAGCTATTTGATATGTGTCGGGCCAACGAACCTAAGACCGAACCTCGGATGACATTTTTGAAATTTTATCAAAACTGCCTTTTTCGCCCAAGACCGTCTAGTTCTTATTATAAGCCAATAATTTATGAGAATGACTCCGTATAGTTTGATTTCGTGATTAAAGGAGGTAAGTGACTTTTATCATTCTATGTTTTGTAAACATTGCATGGCATTTTTTTTTTTGAAAAAGTCTTAAATAAGAGTCTGAATTATTCTTACTTTCTCAAATGAGGATCTAAAGTGGATTTTATTTAAAATAAGGACCCGAGTGGAACATGTTTTAAATAAGAGCCCGAATGGTCATATCGTCTCAAAGAAAAGCCTAACCTCTCCGACTAAAGGGCATTTTCGTCTTTTACATTTTAAAATTTTTGTATCTTTTTTCTGTTCTTTTATTTATTTTTATTTTTCCTTCTTTCCCCTGCCATCCATGGCAAATGTCACCAAACTAGGGCCCCCATCACTTGGGCTGGCAAGGGTCACCCTCACCCACCCAACCTAGGCGAGAGTGAGGGTTGCCCTCGCTAGATCAAGCGATATGTGACCAAGTGAGAGCATTCCTTGCCAGATCCGATGAGGGGTCACCCTTGTAATGCCCTCGCCCTCGCCCTTGCCCGCCCAGGCAAGGGCTGCCCTTACCCAACGCTGATGAGGGTAGCCCTTGCCTGAGGCCTCTGACCTCCATTGACCATTGATGAGGCACAACGATGTCGGAGGAAGGAAGAGGAAAAAGGAAAAAAATAAAAAAAAAAGAAAAATAATTAAAAAATATTCTTATAATTTTTTTTTTATTAAAATACCCCTTCTCTGAAGCCAAAATATAATCTATGTTAATGTGCCAGCATATTCGATTGTGATTTAATTTTTGTGCTCATCATCAAACCTAGAAACGAGGAACACTAGTTCTATTTCGGGGCTTAATCACAACTAATGTGAATTTCAAAGCTTAATCACAGTTGATGTGTTTTATGGAGCCGGCCTATATGATTTTCGAGCCATGTCACTAGGCGAAGTATAACCATAGGATTTTTTAAATGAGCTAATCGAGAATGATAATTGCTTGCTGTTTTGACTCATTGGGTTACGGAAAAAGAATTTAAGGAATATTCACGTTATTTGAAAATGCACGTTGGAGTCATAGTCTTGATATTGCGTTGTCCAATGTTTGATCCCATAGAACGAGGTAATTATCGCCATTTCAAGTTTCAAGAGAAGGGGGGAAATGACGAGTTTACAAAGAGGGCAAGGGGTGGCTAAGGATTTATTTTGCTATTTTAAAGAGAAGTTTATTAGACTACAAGACAGAAGAATTCCATGTTTGGTACATTTATATAGTCTGAACGGGGAAAATTGTTAAGACCTACCATTGCACCTCACCTTTTTGCCAGGGAACTAATTTCGACCAGAATACTGGAAAAAAGAAAATACAGAAACATCAAGCATAGATCTTGTGCTCGATCGCCACGTTGGGAATGGTCGGGGATTTGATGCCATTCATGGCGCATCAACATGATCATACGTGCTTGAGAAAGTGAGAGAGGAGTTAGCCAATGAATCATAGCCATTGAGGGGGCTTTGGAATGGGGGCTTGCTGGAGAAAAAGAGAGAATCTCTCCATGTTTTTTGAAAGGGAGAGAGAGGGAATGGAATTTGAAAGGGAGGGAGGGAAAAGGAGAGAGGGGGAATAAAATTTGAAAAAAATGGGAAGAGGGAGGACACAGCTATCTAAGGGAGAAAGTGGGACCCATTGGGGACATGAGGCGCCACGTGTCGTTCGTTGAATGGGACGGTCCATGTTTACGCTACATTTTTCTCGCTTTCGTATACCGTGATAAAGGTAGACCTCGCCACTTTGGAGGACTTTACTTATCAAAGCGGTCGGTGTTCTTTTCCCTTTCGGTGCTAAGGTAAAAGCAAACCAATCTGCGAAAAATACAGCGAGAGCGCATTGCAGTCCTCCTGCCTCTTCTGGCGCTTTGCTAATTCCTCTTGAGGAATCCCAGATCAGATTCAGAGAGAAGTATTCCATATCTCGCTGTGATTGTGATATAATCCGGTGAAGATCTTGAGTTCCTGAAGGAGGATGAAGAGAAAGAGGGACTCACTGGAGAAAGTGACCACGTCGGCTTGTGGTGATGATGGTGATTTGCAGTCGGGGGCTGAATTCGAGGCCTTCTTGAATTTCAGAGGCCCCGACACCCGCCTCAACTTCACTGATTGTCTCTATCACTCCTTGATTGGAGCTGGGATTCGCGTTTTTCGAGACAATGAAGAGATCCGAAAGGGAGAAAAGATTGGAGGTGAGCTTCTCCGTGCCATCGAATCCTCCAAAATATACATGCCCATTTTCTCCAGGAACTATGCATCCAGTGCGTGGTGTCTTCGAGAGCTCACGCACATGGTGGAGTGCTCAAGCAAAACGAGTGACAAATTGATCCTACCCATTTTCTATGATGTGAATCCCGACGACGTGAAACTCAAAACACGATTATACCTCGACGATTTGGAGAAGCATGAGAAGAAGTTCATGCGTGATGAAGTTCTAGGATGGAAGGGGGCTCTGACCGAGGTCGCAAGAGTTAAGGGATGGGGCATGAAGGACAAGGGGTAAGAGTGTGAGTTTTGAATCTGTTTTTGCTTTTTCCTTTTTTTTTTCGCCTGGCAATAAAAAGTGAGATGATTATAAGGGGCAGAATTTTCTTTCATGTTTTTTTTTTTTTTTTCTGTTTTAATTACTCCAATCAATCACAATACATTGGTTAATCCATTTTTCTTTCTTCTTTTTCCTTTGTAATTGTTATATTCTTTTCCTGAACCACCCATCCAAATTTAGTATTGATCTAATTATTTCATCAATCGAGATTTCCATCAACTAAAGAAAGTGAACTTTTATTCGGTAAAACCTCACATATTCGAAAATGCAAGTAGTTTTATGTCTACAATATTCCTCATTTTGAGAGTTCATTTGCCACATGTTTTGCGCTAAGACTCTTATATCAATATGGCAGCCATGGTGAAATCATTGACACTATTGTTGATGAGATTTTGACCAAACTGATGAAAAGAAGGTGCAATCTGCCCGATCATTTAGTTGGGATTGATGATCATGTTAAAGCTATCATGGACATGTTAAATGAAGGTTCTCATGATGTTCGCTACCTGGTCATTCATGGAATGGGCGGTATCGGTAAGACAACTCTTGCAAGTGCTGTTTTTAATCAAATCTCCAACCAATTTCAAGGTTGTAGCTTCCTTTCGGACATTCGTGAATCCATGCAACATGGTAGAATGGTTGAGTTACAAAAACAGTTGTTATCAGAAATTCTCCAAGGCAGATCTCTAGATATCCACAATTCTGTTGATGTAGGGATTAAAATAATTAGAGGTTTCATGATAAGAAAGTTCTTCTTGTTCTCGATGACGTGGATAAGTGGGACCAACTCTCTAAACTAGCAGGAAAGAGCAATTGGTTTGGTCCAGGAAGCAAAATCATCATTACAACAAGGGACATCAACTTTTTGCCAATCAAAGAGGAGGACAAAGAGAGTAGTTTCCAAGCACATTCTCAAGAATTTAAAATCTATGAAATGACAGAAATGGATCCTTTCCATGCTCTTCGGCTTTTTAGTAAACATGCCTTCAGGATGGATTGGCCACCACATGACTATGATGATATCTCACACGAAATTATTAGAAAGACAGGCGGACTTCCATTAGCTCTGGAGGTTATTGGTTCCTCACTTTACTGCAAAAGCAAAAAGTTTTGGAAAGACACATTGAAGAAGTTAGATTTTGTGCCCAAGCAAGAAGTCTTCAATAAATTAAAGATTAGTTATGACATGTTAGAGCATCATCGAGAGAGAGATCTTCCTTGATATTGCATGTTTCTTCATTGGAAGAGGAAGAATCAACCCGTACTATATGTGGAAAGCTTCAAAATATTTCCCAAAAAGTGAACTGTTTGTACTTACTCAAATGTCTTTGATAAAGATAGATGAAAATGATATACTACGGATGCATGATCAACTTAGAGATTTTGGAAGAGAAATTGTTCAACGTGAAGACAATAATTTTCCAGGGAAGCGTAGCAGGTTGTGGGAGCCCAAGATTGCCTTTGACATGTTTCGGATGAAAGAGGTAAGCGATTGTCACCTTACTATTTTCTTCAGGAAAAAATTGACCATGCATTTATTAACAGTTGTGGAGTTAGTTTCTTGCTGGTATATTTTTTTCGTTTAATTTTTTCTTTTGGCAAAGAAAATAAGAAAAAGGCGTGGGTAAAAATTCATGATGTTAATTCCACTACACATCATATCTAAAAGGCGTTGATAAGTTACATTTAAATACAAAACTTTTTCCACAAATTATATGCAATCTTTTGTGGATAGTCTGGTTGTGCTTTCATACAATAGACAAGAGACTTCTATGAGATTTGTTGAATATTTATACTATTTTGAAAGCAAATCCTTTTTGTACGCTGATCTTATATTCCGTAAAATCCACAACTAATCCTAAAACAAGTAGGACTTTCTAGCTCCCATCTTCGTCTTGTAATAAAACTCATATGAAATCTAATAAAGAGACGCTCTGTTGAAATAACGTCGACTTCCACATGGACCATACCAAGCAGGTTTCGATCCATAGAGATGCTCTGGATTAGAAATATTATTATGCTTTATATAGTGTAAAGAACTCTTTTCAATTGTATGAACTAGTCAGATCAACTTGATTAACTCTTTGTTATGGTCAATAATGAGCGTTTCATTACCGACCATAATCAAGCTCCTCAAACTTGTCATCCAATATAAATGATCATGTATGCTTTTCTTATTATTAGGGAACGGACAAAGTCATAGCACTCAGATTAACAAGACTCTCCGAAGAGCATAGGTTCGTGAGTGAAGAATTTTCAAAGATGCCCAATCTAAGATACTTGGAATTAGAGGGCGGAAACTTGGTAGGGGACTTTAATAATCTTCTCTCCAAATTAACATGGCTCTCTTGGAGTTGTTGCCCTTTGGAACTAAACGCGACGAATTTATGTCTCGAGAAATTAGCCGTTCTCAAGGTTTCGGGGACTAACATTACTAAAGATTGGGCCGGATGGGCCCCATGCTTGGTACAACATCATATTGTGCAGTTAACTTTTTATGGCATTTGTCTTGCTAACCAAACTTACAAATTTGCCATTCTTGACTTGCTGATTCTTGGTTTGCTTTTTCAGGTGAGCAAGAACTTGAAAGTTATAGAAATCAATTTTTGCACAAGCTTAAAAAGCACTCCCGACTTCTCAAAATGCTTGAATTTGAAGAGATTGGCTATTTCATTGTGTTCAAACTTGCTAGTGGTTGATGACTCTCTATCTAAACTAGAGAACTTGAAGCACTTGGAAATCATCTCTTGGAATACCCTGAAGTGGGATGGTTGCAACCTTTTTCCACTATCTTTTGTATTTGATAGTCTAAAATCCTTGTCAAAGCTAGAAATAAATGGGACGCAACTTCGAAAACTTCATCATTCAATTGGAGAGATGATGCGTATGGAGTATTTGTCTTTAGATAATTGTTCTTTGCTTAGAACACTTCCAGACTCCATCGGAGATCTTACATTGTTGAGGAGGATGAGTCTTTCTAAAACTCCGATAAAGAAGCTACCGAATTCAATAGGAGGATTAGAGTCTTTGCTTGAGCTATATTTGAGTGACACAAAAATCAGAAAAATACCTGCTTCTATTGAGAGTCTTAAAAAGTTGAGGAAGATAAGTCTTTCTGAAGCTCCAATAGAGAAGCTACCGAACTCAATAGGAGGATTAGAGTCTTTGCTTGAGCTATGTATTTATGACACAAAAATAAGAGAATTACCTGCTTCTATTGGGAACCTCAAAAAATTGAGGAATATGAGTATCTATAGGACTCCTCTAAAGTCTTTACCGAACCAAACAGGAGGACTAGAGTCTTTGCTTGAGCTATATATTGATGACACAAAAATAAGAGAATTACCTGCTTCTGTTGGGAACCTCAAAAAATTGAGGAAGATGAGTATCCATTCGACTCTAAAGAAGTTACCGAACCAAATAGGAGGGCTAGAGTCTTTGCTTGAGCTAAATTTGAGAGAAACATGTATCACAAAATTACCTGTTTCTATTAAAAATCTCAAATGGTTGGAGATTTTATGTTTAGACTTTAGTACAATTAGAAAGCTACCAAATGCCACATGGATGCTAGAGAATCTTAAAGCTTTGCATGCAAGTTTCTGCAAAAATCTAAAGGGGGAGATTCCACGTGAAATTGGGGGTCTATCCTTTTTTATGACACTAGAGCTATCAGGAAGCAAGATTACGAGATTGCCTACAACTATGAATAAGCTTTCTAATCTCCAACGACTTCATTTGGATCGGTGTGATGAGCTTGAACAGTTACCAAAGCTCCCCGTAAATTTGAAGGAGTTAAAGTTCTCATCTCATTTATTATGGACAACCCTTGACCTCTCATACCTAGGTAATTTAGTCGGTCTTCATATACGGGGCAGCACTCCAAGGTTGTCAGAATATGGACAACGAGCTCCAAATATAGAGTGGATTGAGAGGCTATCTCATTTGGAGAGATTGACACTAGTTGCTAGAGATGCCACATTTCCTCTAATTAATTTGGCTACTGTTTTTCGACTTCAAATTCTTGAGATGACTTGTGTGGACCCACGATCTGTGGTGGGGCTTCCACCTAGTCTTCAAGGATTGACTCTACATGATGTGAAGTCACCCATGGGAAGGTCACTCTTTTTAAACTTGACAAATCTGTCCAGTTTATGCCTTCGTAATTGTCAGCTGAGGGAAGTCAATTTGGATGATTTGCTTGGACAGCAACCGGAGAAACTCCGTCGTTTGGATTTGACGGATAGTGCAAAGCTTGAAAGGCTTCTAATTTCGAGATTACAGGGGCTCCAAGAGTTGAGTGTGACCAATTGCCCTGGGCTAATGGAGACTCAAGGTCTGGAGAAATCGAAATCATTAAAGGAATTGTCTATTAACGGATGCAGTTCCTTAGAATGGTTGCCTGATTCATCAAAATTTAAGAAGCTGCAGAGATTGGATTGCCCACATTGTCCACCGGAACAGATGCCCGATCTAGACATTGCAGACCCGCGTCCCTTGGTCATTGGAGGACGCCGCATTTCTTATGCCTTTTCTGGCCTTTACAAAGTTCAGCTCTGTCATACGCATTTGCGTGATGACTCATCATTTATGCGTCAGGCTTAGATTAGTAGTTTGCTCCTATTTTTGAATGCAAATCAATGCAAATTGGAAGTTCTAACGGTGGCGGCGGAGCATTGAGTCAATTCATGAGCCACGATTGTAACATTTCATGCAAGCATCAGCGATGAGCAACCCTCTATACCTCGCGCAGAAATCCTGCCAGGAGATTATTTCGCTGTTCAACATTGAGGGTAAGTAATTTATAACTGCTTGATGCAATCAGACATATCAGAAGTAAAGCAATACTTCTTAGCTATAACTTAGCAATTTTGAACAATGTCGTATCTAAACCTGTTGAAAAGTATTATGTTGTTTTGACAGGCCTGATGATTGTGGGTTTTTGAATGGATTGATCTTGATCTGACAATGCAGGAGAAATAAGTGATTTGCCAACTGATGAATGATAATGAGACATTGAAGGAGATGGTGCAAAATGTGGAGAATCAATTGAATTATGGCTTACAGAATGAAATTATGAGATGCAAGCGAAGAAGAAGACATATGTTAGATATACTTGTATTGATAGGAGCTTTGATTGTGTTAATAGCGTGTAAGGTTGATAGGAGGTTGCAACATCGCTTGCCGTGAGGTTTATTTTCTGAGAATTTTTTTTATTATATATATATTTGGCAGCTGTTTGTTCACTTGAACCGTATTAGTCAGCCATTTTAGAGTTGGCGTTGTGGGAGGGGGAAAGATGGGCTGTTTTTGTTAACGTTATTCTGGAAATACAAATTGTTTAGCTCATGTTCTGGGAACATGCTGTCAATGAACATGACCGCCAGCATCTTCCTCAGCTTTTCTCATGGTTTCAAGTTCCACTTCAAGTTATTTGACCTTCAGGACACAATCTTCAAGAATTTAGTTGCATCATCTAAAACAATGACACATGAACGAACACAAGTACAGCAGTCAGAAAAGTCTACGCACCACCAGGTAATGACAGCCTCTTAACCATGTAATGGTTAATACAACAGATTGGAACACCACAGGCTTTCAAGGGCCAAACATGTGATGTATCATCAAATAGATCCTTACCGCCTTTCATCCATTGAGTACATTTCATTAGTCGTGCAGATACTATCAAAATGACTTCTGACAGGAAGAAATTCAGAGTGACCTGCTGGGGAAGGAAATACCGACAATTTACAGCCTAGGAGCTAAAATTCTGGAGGGCACAAATCACGACTGTTGTCTCAGTTTACAAAATGGTGCTCAGGCAGCAATCGTTTCTCCTGATTGGAGATGATGAATACAAGAATTGACAAATTCTCCAAGAGAAGAAAACATAATTTTGTTGTTAAGTATTGTCTCACAGCATTCTCTTGATTCAATCTGGCTATGGGTTCTTCCATGTCTGTTTTTGCTGTAAATAACCTTTGTCGCACAATGGTAAGAACACTGCTCACCTTAAGCCGCTTTGCTGATGGAAGGGAACAGCTAAGTCCCTTGGAAAACTGTAACCTTGCGAAGGCAGGATTTTGCATGTCAGGAAATTCGGGACTATACATAGTGTTGTTTGCAATGGGATTAAATGCATCTCCTTCACTCGCTTTTCTGGAGCTTAAGCTGCTGCCAATAATTTCGGATGATTGTCTCCAAGCATGAACGGCATTACTTTCTGTTTTAGAAGGAAAGTCTTGGTCACACTGATCTTTACCATGGCAGCATTATCATAAGGGGCTCCTCTGCCACTGACAATGCTGTTTTCACCTCTGTTGCGTACTTTAAGAGAGGAAAATATTCCTATGTTGTCCAAAATGAACTTTTTATTAAAGAGTGCCTAGTCAAACTTGCTTCTGGAGTGGCCAACTCATGTTCAGAGTTGTCAATGCCATGATCAGCAAAATCAGTATGCCCAAGCCTTGTTGATCCAAGTTGAGATATCTTATAGGATGAATCGTTGCCCTGATCTGACAATATAGATGGGCTTGTGACACTATTGAAAACATCAGTTACAGGTTGTTGGGTCAGCTAAGGAATGGCACCAGTCACAATCAAATTTGCATCTGAGCTCTACAAATGTACCTCATCAAAATCTGTAAAATCTAGGAAAATGTTTATCAATGCCATTACCCTTATGTCTGTCATGTAACAATCTCGGTTCAAGTGAAGAGAAATAATATACTGATGAGGATTCATCCAATGAGCAAATGCATGACCTCGCAGCAGCTTCAAGCTCAAGAGGTGTAGCAAATCATGACACATCATATCAGGCAATAGATTTAGCATCCAATCCTCGACAGAATACCCTCTCTGCAGTGAACTAAATGTTTGAGAACATTACGATTACCATTCATATGACGAATTTATTATGTAAGAACAGCACTGAGAAGTATTTAACAGTAGATCTTAGGATAATAAATAAGGGTCGGACTTGGGACCATTTTTTCAAAAAGGGGCCCAGAGTGTGAACAAATTCGTGGCCTACACTTCCTTGAACGGTCATGCTTGGCACCCCAAGCTGGGTCTAGTTTTACAGGGAATTGGTGGAATTGGAATCAGAAAGGATACTGCCAAGAGCAATATGGTCATAGACAGGGGAGTTGCATACTCAATAATTGCAGCTGACTATCCGAGCGCATCTATAAGTTCGCCTCCATGGGTCAATTATCTAAGGGAATGGGATCCTAATTGCTTTGTTACAGCAGAGGAGGTAAAGAAGGGAGAAAATATTGGGTACCCTAACAGTGCCACGCAATCGGTGCCCTGAACGATTCATTGCGTGACACCTGTCCCGGTGTCAGTCCACGTCGTCCACTTCTCCGTTTCAGCAGTTCTGTCTCTCTCCTCTCTCTCCTCACGAATAAATAGGGGCAGGCTCGGCTTGGCTCGGCTCGGCTCGCTGCAGAAGAAAAGACAGGTCATGACTCCGCCCAAAAGATTTCTCTCTCCTCAGTTAAATTTTCTGCAATTTTCTCTCTCTCACTTTCTCTCTCCTCGCAGAAGAACAAACAGAGAACGATCGAGACCTGCGTTCTCTCTCTCCCCTCCGCATCCGCCGGTTGCTTCCATCGCTCCCACGCTCTCTCCCCTCCGCATCCGCTGGTTGCTTCCATCGCTCCCACGCTGAGGCCGACACCGCCGACGCTCCTCCTCCTCCCTCTCGCGACGTTCGCTCTGCTCTCTCTCTTCCCCCCTCCGCGAAGTCGTGCCTTGCTTCCAGCGAAACGCGACGCCGACGGTCCTCCACCTCCGCCGCCTTCGGTTGCCTCCGTCGGCGTCGGAGTCCGTCGCCCGCGTCTCCTCCGCCTCCACCTACGCACCCAACGCCAACGCGTCGAACCACGACGGCAAAAATGGAGGAGAGAGAAACGACGAAGCAGAAGACGGAGACGAAGAAGCAGAAGCACGCGCGCTTGGGGTTCTGGACATGGGTTGTCGCGTCGGTCGAGTTTCGGCTCGCCCTCATCTACCTCCCCAGGAACCTCCGCTTGTCCACCAGCCCCGAGGTCGCCACCCCTCTCACCAGCATTCGCCGCCGTAACGCCGCCTCTCTTCGCTCCGTCGATCGATTCCCGATCCCCAATCCCCCGCCCCTCCTCCCTTGAAATCTTGGAGGTCCATTTTCTGATACGATTTCTGGTTTTTCTTGTTTGTGCCGCCTGCAGTTGGCGAAGGCTACTGGTTGAAGCAGTCGGTGATGTCTCTCCCTACGCAGGTTCGGCTCCGTTCGATCAGGAAGGAAGCTGCTTGTTTGCCTACGGTTCTCCTTTGCTGTTGCTCGTTCTCGGACCTCTCGCTGTCGAAAGGTAACTACCGGAGTATAATCGCCGACGCATTTTGAAGGCTAGGTTGATTGTGAGCTTCGCTGGTTATCTTCTAGAATTGAACTAGATTTATCTGGCGTTATCGAAGCAGAGGCTGTGGCTTATGCAATTATGATCCTTTAAGAATGGCCACCACCACATCTCTCCTTGAATCCTCCATATTCGACCCGTCATTGACTGATGCCAAGATTATGTGGGGACTCCATCACCCATACCAGACCATCATAGGGAAATCTGCGGAGAGACAAGTTCTGTGGAAGTCAGTAAAATGTGTCTTGTGGTTCCCTGATTTTGAAATTTATGGATATGGAAAAAATTTTGAGGGACAGAGAAGTTTTTTGAAGAAGTTCTTCGAGTATTTGGCGATTCAGTTACTTGCCGACGCATTATATGAAGTGCCGGTTATTCAGTTACTTTTTTGGCGCTTTGCCAGAATGATGGTGGCGACGGACGACTTCGTGGAGGCGGACAACGCGGAGGCCATCATCTCCAGGATCGAGCACAAGTCCCGCAAGATCGAGAGCTTGCTCAAGCAGTAAACTTCCCCTCCTCGATCCCTCTCTTGCCGCCTTTCCGTCCGCGATTTCGCCGGATTGATTTTGAGCTGACCCACCTCCGCATTTCCTCGTGTTTCGTTTCGTCGCGTGCAGGTCGAAGCTGGTGGAGGCTCTCAAGACCGCCCTCGAAGGCCTTTCTCTCTCCACTCAACGGCCTCATCTCATCTCAGGGCTCCATTCTCTCGGCGCACTCCTTCCTAAATCGCGCTCTCTCCCGACGGCCAATTTCGCTCGCCTCTCTCACGACCTCCTCGCTTTTGGCGGTTCTTCCCTTGCGGTTCGGTGAGGTCTCGGGTATGCTCTCGTGCTGCGTCTCTTCTTCCTTGCTCAGCAACACCGTACTGCCTCTCTCTCTGAGTGTGACTCTCTGTGCATTCTTTCATCCATGAGGCAAGCATTTCGACTAGGGTTCAGGGGTTTCGCCTGAACCCTAGTCGAAATGCTTGCAAGGGAGATTATTGAGCAGGGAAGTGAATATTACTGATGGAAAACCATGAGGTCTTGAGAATTTACCTTCAACAAAGAGCAAGGTCTTGAGAATCTGCTTCGTTTGGGTCAAGATGGCGGGCTTTGCAGCCGCACAAATCCGCGGTCTCACGCTGTATGGTCCGGGCTTGTAGCTCCATCGACGGCAGAAGCAAGGTCTACAGAGAACTCGGTCCGTCTCCCTCGCCTAATTCCATTATGTTGGTCTTTCTCAAATGCTTTCATGTGGGTAGTTCTTCTTTTAGTCAGATTAAGATGGAGTGCTCGGTTCATTTGCAAATGCACAAGATGATAGATGGTTCTTGCTTTTTTGAGAAGTTCTTTGACATGTTGTTTTAGACTGCTTGTGAAGAAATCCAAACCGGTTCGTGGTAAAATGAAGAAGAAAGAGTGAACTTTTCCGGATTTTATTGGTCATACAATCATGTCTTTCGCGTAAAATTTGAAGTCAGTAAGTATCTTTTGATCTTTCTCATGAGGCCTCTCGCTTCACATTAGGTGAACTCCCATGCGTGAGTGGTTCTTGCTTTTTAAGTTATCACCCCTGTTTTGGGGACTTGACCATTTAGCATTCATTTTTTCTGCAGAAAAATTCTGGTGCAAGCATCGGTGAAGTCGTGTTGCCTAATAATGACCCGGCCAAAATTGAGGCAATGACATTTCACGAACTATGTAGCCCTTTTGTTTTTTGATAAAGCTATCTAGACTTTTGTTCTGGAGTCATTATTCACCATATCATGGATCAATTCTACAACCTATAAAGGTTTTCCGATAGACTACCATTTTTATTCTATTGCAATATTGTTTCATCTCTTACTCAAATTTGTGCTTGCTGTTGGCAATACAGGAACTTGAAAAGTCGAAGCCTGTGATTTTGACTGGCGATCTGAATTGTGCCCATCAAGAAATAGACATTTATGATCCTGCGGTAAGGGAAACAATGTGCCTTTTCTGCCTTTTATTGACCAGGTGCATTAATAATTTGCATGAGCTTTTTAACTGTCACAGGACAATGTCCTGGCCACACCATATGCCTCCACCCCACTTAAAAGGAGGGGAAAAACCCCAAAACAGAGAAGAGGACTGTAAGCAGGCTTTTCCTCCATACAACTGAATTTTGTTTTGGGTTTTTGTTGGGATGGAGGGGAAGGGGAGGGTGTGTTTGTGGTTTTGTGTTGGGGGTTGATAAAAATCACAATTCAGGCTGTTTGGCATCCCGAAACGGAAGTTCTTAATACGTCTAATGTTTCTTATTTCTGTCATTAATCTGATTGTCATGAGACTCTAGGGAAATAAAAGAAGTGCTAAATTTACAATTGAAGAAGGGGAATCTTTTGAGACCAACTTCCTGTCGAGGGGCTTTGTTGATACCTTTAGAAGACAGTATCCTCATGCTGTTGGTTATACTTATTGGGGTTATCGGCATGGTGGGAGGAAGACAAATAAAGGTATACATAGACCTACTTGATGGAACATTATATATCTAATGTTACACTTCTCTCCTGTGATGGTGATAATATGAGCAATGACAAGCTTTTGCTTTTTATTGAGTCATTATGCATATCGTTGTCTAATCAGATGAAGCATATGGAAATAGGTATTCTCACCTGTTAACTATCCTCTTGCAATCTACAGGGTGGCGGCTCGATTATTTTCTTGTTTCAGAATCTATAGCAGACAAAGTTCATGACTCATACATCCTTCCTAATATCATCGGTAGTGATCATAGTCCTATTGGCCTGATTCTCAAGCTTTAGTTCTGTCATCTCTTTTAGGATCTTGGTGAATGGATTCTGTGAAGGTAGTCCGGCAGCATCATCCTAGATGCTATTTGTTGAAAAGTATTGAGCTTTTATTGTTATTGTCATTCATGTTGAAGCCACTAGCAAGGGAAAGTTTTTTTGATGAAATTTGCTTAGCAAAGGGGGCAAAGAAAAGAAGGACGAGACGAGGGGGCTGACTGTATTTACTTTGTCTGGGCCCTGCGGAGTGATCTGGGTTTTTCTAGGTTATTTTACAAGGTCTTTTGGAGGAAGAGTTATGATGGAACATTGAAATCACTTTCGAAAAAATCTGTGCAAGTTTTTGAACATACATTCTGATGCTGAAGTTGGTAGGGGAAAAATGCTGAAATGCTGAGTGCAAATTGTAGGTACAACCGTTCTGGTTCGCAATTCAATCTGATTATCTGGTGGATGTTTTTTTTTCATTTAAAAGGAAGTCTGGAAAGACAGTTGTCTACAACCGTCTGCTGCTCAGTCTTTTAAGGAGTAAGGCTGGGTGTACAATGACTTATCATGCTTGCGTCTTGTTTTTAGAGAACCTCAAAGGAGCACGTATCAGCAATATGTCATTTTTGGCTCTTGAATTTTGTACATGAACATGGTAGACTTGAAGATGGTGATGTTCCCATAATTAGGTGCGAAAATGTTGGCAATGTTTTAGACAAATGTAATTAGCGAGTTTCATTTATTTATGGAATCCTCCAGCTGCACAAGTGTATTACTGTTTGCTTGATTCCTTGACAACTACGAAGGCTCCTAGAATTTGTCTTTGCATGATAAGGGAAATTTGCTTGGAATTGTTATGTTGGTTATACCAGGAAGTCCCAGCAAACTTCACAAAGGCCAGGATAAAGCCTGAACTGCTAATTATTATCATCATCCATTGACATGTTTTTGCCATCCTTAAACTTTTATCTATATCAATGAACTGCAATTGCTTCTTCATAAATCTTGAACTGCTTATTATTGATTCTTTCTTGGTTATTCATGCTCATAACGTGAACTTATCATGCCCACTGACTTCATAAACCACTCTTAGTTATTCATGCTCATAATGTGAACTTATCATGGCCACGGACTTCATAAACCAAGTGAGAAGACGGAGGCCGAAGCTCGAAGGGAACAATAACATTGAGAAACGAATCTACCTCATGCGTTTAATTGGCATGCCTGTTCCTCACACCAAATCAAACATTGGGATGTAATCAAACATTGGGATGTTAACATGTAAACTTAATTATTCCGAATTCTGTGAATGCATGTCTTATACATATTCATCAAACTTTGAGCGATGTTTGGTGGGATTAGAATTACTTATTGCTTTATCCCAACACCGTGACTCTGTGGCCTATGATGGCTCCCTCTATTATCTTGGGGAGCGTTGAAGCTCGACAGTCAGAATTACTAAAGATCGTGAACCAGCAAAGAAGCTCAACTACCTGGACATACTTGTAACTTCATATGTCTAGTTCATGACAATAGTCATGATCTCGAGTAGTTTACACGCGCGTGATGGGAATTTGATCAAATTACCTTCAATTTTTTAGCTAAAATCTCTTGGTGCCCCCAGTCAAAATGCGTACCAAAGGGTCACTTTCTATTTTCCCAACTTATGGTTTTGTCAACAAAATAAATTTCAGGCGTAGATAAATGTATGACAAAGGAACAATTGTCTTGTTTTTAACATAAAAATAAACTTCAAGGGCTAAAACTTTGGGACGAAGAACCAACGCAGAGAAATAAATTAATAGAGCGAAATTGGGAAAAACTGCTTTACTATGGAGGCATGTCATTTGAGAGTCTCATCTGGATATGAGCTCCAATCAGAGGTTCTATATTACCGTCCAAAACATAATACAGGTTAAGCGTTTCAACACCACTTCTTACATCTTTCACATGCTGGCGAGGGTAAAGAACGTATCTTCGAACCTCGTCTCGCCATATGTCGAACACATTTTCTTTCTTGAAGCCATTTATGCCTGGAACTCCTACATCGCTAGCTGCGACAAGAAGTTTAGCTTTCAACCGGTTGAGGGCCTTAATCTTGTTTGCAAAAATGCTCCTTTCACCTGGGATAAAAATTTTGAGATCTTATTTCTCAATCACAAAATGTTGTACTAGACAAGCAATCATGAACGTGTGTTCAGGAACAGGCATTTGCTTCTTTGTAAAGTCAAAACCGGATTGCAGAAACCATTGATAAACAAATTTGAGTTGGAAGGACAACCCTAACAAATAAGGGAATAGACAACTCATAACCCGAAGATTGGACGACAAAACCAGTAGGAACATGCTGAATAACAACTCCAGACCGGCCTTCAATGACTTTTACTTCAGGCGATGATGATGGGCACAAGATTAGCAAATCCTCCTCACTAATTTTGGGGCTGAACCACGGAACAGAGGAATTATATCGATAGCTGCTAGGCTAACCTGCAAATTTTGAGTACTAAAATGAGGAACTGACAGGAATTTAGGGGCCAATAATGTAGCAGAACAGAAACACATTACACAGAAAAGGCATTGGCCAGCCAAACAACACAACCAACTGGTCAATAAAAATATCTACCTTTAATCTCAGTTAACCATGGTAAAATTAGAAGACAATGCTCAATTTGCTGGTCATGAGACCATAGTTGCACGATGAGCCTGAAGGTCAAAGTAAATTACATGTTAAGCGTACATGCATAAGGCAAACAATAGATGCCATCAAATCCTATCTACTTAATAACCAGTCATTTATGTTCACAGCCGTAAGAACATTCAAGTACTTTGACGATGACCTCAAGACAATTTTTGTTGTATACCATCTTGTCAGTTTAGACTAACTCAAGTACCAATAGTGATAAAGAAACATCCCCAGAGCATTTGCATATAATTCTTCAAGGAGAGTTAGATAATGCTCTAAAGCCAGTCTTAAGCATTGACAAGCCAATAAGTCATATTTGCAGTATCCATAGAATGAGATAGGTTTCAAGTGCTGATGAAAAGAAGGAACATGTTCTCCAACCAGAAAGAAAAGTATCGTGCTATCAAGCACAATTTATCTGGTCAAATGACACTGTTATGGACAGGAAGGAATTTTAAATACATTACTGCAGGGAGACTGGGGAAAACAGCATGCAATTGTCTTGTATGATCATTATATGCCAAAATTCAGAGTGAGAAGAACACACGAGACGAATGAACATGGTACTACTTTTTTTCTGGCTGAGTTGTGAAGACTATGGCAAGCCAATAGAGTATGGCACCTTGGTGAAAATGGAATCTAAACCAGAATCCTGTAGAAACAAAATTATTCTACTCCTGCTTGAAACTGGCCTTGAGATCAAGCTAACCCCAAAAGTTGTCAAGTTAATTCCTCTCTCCTTCCAATCACTCAGAACAGAAATACCATTAGATCAACCTACTCAGAAGTCTCAGGGATTTGATCTAGAAAGGAGATCTTTTAGGACTAGATTGCATGACTAGATTTTGGCACTCAATACAACCAACAAAGAAGCAACCAATAAGGACTTTGTCGATAAAATTGATGAAATGCCTTGTCTAGAATTCAGGGAAAGCTACACGTCATCATAGTTTTGAGACAATCTAAACCAGGAGTTGCTTCTGCTACTCTAGATCCACAACCACCCCAAGCATTAACACATATAACCCCAGGACAGGAGCAACTATCATTGAGCATATCTTACCATCTATTCCAAATTGACAACCTTACCTGCCCTGCTTTATCCTCTCCAGTCTATCATTCTTATACTTTGTTTAGAAGGCAAGGATGGGATGAAAATGGAAAGAAAATTTAAATTTCTGTCCTCTCTGCGCCAAAGTTTCAAACTTTACCCCAATTTTCCTTCCTCTCCCCTCCTTCCCATACAAAGCATTGGTACCGATCCTTGGGAAGAGGCAACTAGAATGCCTAATACAAATCACATTGTAGCAATAAAGAAAGTCCAGCTTAGTCTGAGCATAGCCTCTAAAAGGGCTTTTCTTTGGGAATAGGAATCCCTATACACTCTAACTTGACTGCCTTGCATAGTTTAACAAGGTTTGTTCCTTCAAAAAATGGGGTGTCAACAAATACGTAGAGCAATCACAAGTAGCATAATTCAGTGAATTCACAATACAACAACACAAACATTTTAACAAGGCCTTAAATAGATAGACTATGATCAGCCAAAGCATACAATTAATAGTAGTTACTGGCGCAACCTATTCTTCATAAGCAAAATTGAGAAACTGATAACCTAAACCAAAGTGGTAGGCTATTCCTTTGCAAAGTTATGGTCAAATTTCATAAATGGTAATTCTTCCAAGATCACTTCATTAGTTTGTGTTATTCTCACCCAATTATTTGTAGGTTTGAACACCAGAAATAAGAAAATGAATATCAAACTAAGTCGTTGGGGTAAAAAAAACGTGCCAACCCTGATGACATAGATAAACCAATGAACTGAAGAGACAGTTTGCTGTTTCTAGTCATTACATCACCCATGAATTCTTGATCTTTATTAAATATCTCTACCAAAAGCTGCAGCCACAACAAACGGCTCAATAATTAAGCCCTTCACAACCAATAATCATTAGGCATAATCATCACTACCCAATGAGCCCATGATCCTTATGTTAATCTGTATCAAGGGACTACAGGAGTACTCAAATGTCCCATTGAAAGAACAAGACAGTTGAGTGAAAAGATTAAGCCCTTCACAAACCCCCCACACACAGTGGCATTTCGACATTGATATCACTTGTGCCTTCAAGCGCTACAAACTTAATGGAAACAAGAAAACCATCCCCTGTGCCTTAAATTGCTATCATCACTCCAAACATTTCAATTCCACAGTAAGGATTACTAAGCAAACACGAAGCAATAAATCCGAACAAGCATCGACAACAGACGGGTACAGAAAACAGGGAAAAGACAGCGCAACACTCACTTCATGAGGATGTTGTAGTACTCGGGATCCAGAGAAGAGAACAGGGTGTCCAGATCCTTCATCGCCATTATCGCTCTGTGCACCACTATCCAATTCGTCCACTGCAAAGACCACGACTTCACCACCCGGAAAGATCTACCGATACAAGCAGCAAAAACCCACCAAAAAAACAGGGCAAACCTTGCATCACTCGTCCCGCGTGTTTGGAGGCAATCCTTCGAGGGCGGTCTTGAGAGCCTCCACCAGCTTCGACCTGCACGCGACGAAACGAAACACGAGGAAATGCGGAGGTGGGTCAGCTCAAAATCAATCCGGCGAAATCGCGGACGGAAAGGCGGCAAGAGAGGGATCGAGGAGGGGAAGTTTACTGCTTGAGCAAGCTCTCGATCTTGCGGGACTTGTGCTCGATCCTGGAGATGATGGCCTCCGCGTTGTCCGCCTCCACGAAGTCGTCCGTCGCCACCATCATTCTGGCAAAGCGCCAAAAAAGTAACTGAATAACCGGCACTTCATATAATGCGTCGGCAAGTAACTGAATCGCCAAATACTCGAAGAACTTCTTCAAAAAACTTCTCTGTCCCTCAAAATTTTTTCCATATCCATAAATTTCAAAATCAGGGAACCACAAGACACATTTTACTGACTTCCACAGAACTTGTCTCTCCGCAGATTTCCCTATGATGGTCTGGTATGGGTGATGGAGTCCCCACATAATCTTGGCATCAGTCAATGACGGGTCGAATATGGAGGATTCAAGGAGAGATGTGGTGGTGGCCATTCTTAAAGGATCATAATTGCATAAGCCACAGCCTCTGCTTCGATAACGCCAGATAAATCTAGTTCAATTCTAGAAGATAACCAGCGAAGCTCACAATCAACCTAGCCTTCAAAATGCGTCGGCGATTATACTCCGGTAGTTACCTTTCGACAGCGAGAGGTCCGAGAACGAGCAACAGCAAAGGAGAACCGTAGGCAAACAAGCAGCTTCCTTCCTGATCGAACGGAGCCGAACCTGCGTAGGGAGAGACATCATCGACTGCTTCAACCAGTAGCCTTCGCCAACTGCAGGCGGCACAAACAAACAAGAAAAACCAGAAATCGTATCAGAAAATGGACCTCCAAGATTTCAAGGGAGGAGGGGGCGGGGGATCGGGGATCGGGAATCGATCGACGGAGCGAAGAGAGGCGGCGTTACGGCGGCGAATGCTGGTGAGAGGGGTGGCGACCTCGGGGTGGGTGGACAGGTGGAGGTTCCTGGGAGGTAGACGAGGGCGAGCCGGAACGCGACCGACGCGACGACCCATGTCCAAAACCCCGAGCACGCGCGCTTCTGCTTCTTCGTCTCCGTCTTCTGCTTCGTCGTTTCTCTCTCCTCCATTTTCGCCGTCGTGGTTCGACGCGTTGGCGTTGGGCGCGTAGGCGGAGGCGGAGGAGACGGGGCGACGGACTCCGACGCCGACGGAGGCAACCGGCGGAGGCGGAGGACCGTCGGCGTCGCGTTTCGCTGGAAAAGAGGCACGACTTCGCAGAGGGGGGAAGAGAGAGAGCAGAGCGAACGTCGCGAGAGGGAGGAGGAGGAGCGTCGGCGGCGTCGGCAGCGTCGGCCTCAGCGTGGGAGCGATGGAAGCAACCAGCGGATGCGGAGGGGAGAGAGAGAACGCAGGTCTCGATCGTTCTCTGTTTGTTCTTCTGCGAGGAGAGAGAAAGTGAGAGAGAGAAAATTGCAGAAAATTTAACTGAGGAGAGAGAAATCTTTTGGGCGGGAGTCATGACCTGTCTTTTCTTCTGCAGCGAGCCGAGCCGAGCCAAGCCGAGCCTGCCCCTATTTATTCGTGAGGAGAGAGAGGAGAGAGACAGAACTGCTGAAACGGAGAAGTGGACGACGTGGACTGACACCGGGACAGGTGTCACGCAATGAATCGTTCAGGGCACCGATTGCGTGGCACTGTTAGGGTACCCAATATTTTCTCGTAAAGAAGGTGCAGCAAGTATTGCCTGGAAAAGCTTAAATCGGCATTTGATAGTTTGGTGAAGAGTCTGTCAGGTGAGTTGTTGGGGGTAGGAAGGGCCTACAGGTCCTAAATTTAAGAACACCTGGAGTGGTGAAAAAGTTCTCAGGGTTAAGCCAACTGTAGCTCCCATAGTAGGGATAGGCAGACACAGAATTTGTTCTTATCCAGTTCATATATGTGGCGTCCTCAAGTTATTCATCCATTTTGTTTATAAACTGTAAGCAATTTTACCACTTGGGAATCCGTAATATCCAAAGTTTCCAACACTATAAAAATATTTAAATCGTATCAGTCTCCTAGGAAACTTGAATTCACTTGTAAATTTAACGACACTCTGTAGATTCTAATAAGCAAAATGCTCTGATCAACTAACAAAAAGATATGTCCAGAAAACAAAAACAAAGGAAGGACTCCCTTTAACTAATCTAACACTAGTCAGTTACATTTTAATGAAAAGCTCACATCTAATTATCAAATGAAATATGGTGAGCATCCTTCAACATCACAAAGCCACTTTAACCACATTTCTAACGAGAGAGTGCCAGGAAGAAGCCCAAAGTAGGTATGTACCTTGACCGAAAGCACACAGAGTACTATGCCTGACAAAGGGGCAGCAATAATAGATGTGAAAGGGATGATTCAACGGGTGCTAAAGACCGCCCCGAAGAGAAAAACTAATGCTTAAGTTCTTGCTTCGTAATCTTGGGCAATGCGTGAGCCACTCTAATTATCCCAATCCAGATCATTCTTGTTTGTTATACCATGTTAAAAGGTCCATTTGTGTGTGGGCTGATTTATATGCTAGCGTTGTCCCATCCATTCTCCACTGGCTACTCACCGTTACCCATTGATTTACCCTCTGTTAAAGTCAATTCAATCTTAGGGGAAGAATTCTCCACCAAAACTACAATGTCAAGATATTGATGCATTGAATGAATCCAGATCCATGAAACCACCGATTCCCGAGTCAGTTCCCGCTTTATCCTCACCAGCAGTATCTGGAATTCTATCTTGCATCATATCTAGCAATGAAGAGAGCTCAGGCAAAGTCACATTTTCCTCACCAATTAAGGCAGTGGGGCAATCTCCTCTTCCACTAGGCCGACTCACGGCTAAAAGCTCACTTAGAATCACTCTTGACACCCAAATTTTCGTCAATCATGTAGGCGTCCGTTTTTTTGCAAAAATAAAAATGAAAAAGGAAAAAATATAAAAATAAATAAAGAATTAGACAAAAAGTAATAATAATGATAATGAAATACATCAGATGAGCCTATGTCACCCAGCCCATTCTCCTTAGCGAAATGTTGGGCTTGCAAGAGCCCATGCGACCAGCCTTCCTCTTCTCATTACCCGGATTATTATTTCCTCTGGGGCCAAAGTTTTTTGTGTTGTTTTCTTTGAGCCCGTAAGTAAAGGCAAAAGAAAAGAAAAAAAAAAAAAAAAAGACGCCTGGTCCCTTTGTTATTCCCTCTCTATTGCAACTCCTCATGACTGTGAACGCGAAGCGGTGACGGCAACAAAAGGACACGGGCGAGTGGATGGCGAGCGAAGCCCGTCTGTGACACAAGGAAAGCACGGGTGAGTGACATGAGTAGAGCCCAGGTCTGCCCTCATTCAATGGCACAGCAGTTGATAAAGCTCGATCGACAAGCTCCTACTCCTCGCGCCCTCTCCAGCTATGGCGGAGGCTTGGCTCCGGAGATTGGTGACCTGACTGAACTCGTTAGGCTCGATGCTGCTAACTGCGGATTGTCCGGTGAAATACCGCCTGAGATTGTGAAGTTGCAGAATCTCGACACTCTGTTTCAGCAACTGAATGCGTTTGACTCCGGAGCTGGGCTACTTGAAGAGCCTCAAGTCTCTGGATTTGTCTAACAAAATGTTATCAGGAGAGATTCCGGAGTCCTTCTCCCAGCTGAAGAACCCAACCCTTTTGCATCTCCTCGTGAACAAGTTTAATGGTGAGATTCCTGAGTTCATCTGATTTGCCCGAGTTATAGAACGGTCATTTGTTTCTCTTTAATCCATTGCACGCCCTGCGTCTGATAAAATGTTTAAACTAAGTTGTGCCCATTTTCGTCCGACTTTTAGTTGCTTCGAAGGTGTAGTAATAGGTTTCGTGTAATGGTGATCTTTCGTTAACCTCAACATACGCTTTTGTCACCATTGTTCAATATGCTTTTTGTTCTTTTCGAGTCTTGTTTGGTACTTCTATGGTGCTCGCTTGGTGACTGCAGGCGAAGTCCTAAGGGAGAGTAGATGATGGTCGATGCAGCGAGGTGCGACTGGTAGACGATGGTGAAATTTCATTGAATGTTTGAGATGGCGGTCCATGAGTGACTGCCTTCTTTTGTTGATTTTACGTCCTAATGTTGAAGGCTGATGAGTTCACGTTCTGGGTCGGGCAGAGAGAGCTTCGGGCAGAGAGGGTGTTCTTCGGGCGTGAGGCAGGCGGAGTAGGGAGAATAAATAAAAAAAAATAATAAGCCCAACGAAAAATAGAAATAAAAAATGGGCTGCGTTTTTAGGGACCGGCCCCTTTTTTTAGTCCAACCCTGACCCATAGGGTCCGGGTCGGTTTGGTCGGGCCGGGTCAAGAGACCCGGTCCGAATTCTCTTTTCATAATATTAAAATTCATTAAAAAATATTAATTATAAAATTATAAAATTTAAAAAATAGATTAAAATATTTAAAATTTCCAAATTAAAAAAATTTAAAAATTCAGAAAATAAAAAAATTAAAAAATTAGAAAAAAATTGAGAAAATTCTAAAAAGTCAGAAAAAATTCAGAAAAATTGGAAAATCCTTGAAATTTAAACCCAAAATTGAACAAGTCTTTAGGGCTTTATAATAAGGTTCTTTGTTTTGGATTTTGTTTTGAGGACAATATGTGGATGCTTGCTCGTTTTTCATTATGATTATATTTGGTTGTCCACCTCAATATCTTGAATTTTATTTTCTTTGTTTTAGAATGGTTAGGATGAAACCTAGAATTCTTCAATAGGTTCCTTCAAAGTAAGCTAGCATTTAAGTGAGTTAGGTACCGAAATGTCATTAGTCTTAGAACTAATGTAATTAAGTCCCTGATTCTAGAATCTCTGGTTGCATAAATATAAGATATCCTTGTATCATTCTCAATTTCTAGCCAACCAAATAAGGCTAGTGGCAACCCCTTGTGTAAAAATTCAAGTAGGATTAATTGTTTAAACTTTGAACGCTTGATGTCACACGAGGGAGAGGATGGGAGAACTCAAGTCAATCAAAGACCGTTGGCCCGAAGTTGGCAATGCCCCTAAACCTAATTCCCATTCCCTAGTCGAAGGGGTTATGTCACGACAGTTACCCTTCGAATAGGCCAGCATCTAGTCCCACAATCTGCCCCGGCATAACCTTAGATGCCTCATTTATTAGAGGGTAATATCTAACAATCTGTCCATCTAGATCATTAGTATCATCATTCCTAGACACATCTTCCTGCTTAAGCCTTCACTATTTGTTGCCTATAGTTACTTGTATGTTGTTCTCATTCTAATGTTGGACAAAGTGAGCCAACAATCCAGGGCTGTGAACAGTCTGTGTCAGGAATGACATCATCTGTTGTTGCCGCAGCTCCATCCCTTGAAGGCATTTGACCGTCGGTTGTAATTGTTTCTCAGTAGCCTGTTATTGTTGCCTCAACCTTACAAGCTCTTGCATAAGCACATTCTTGTCTCTTTTGAACCTCTCAGCCTCTTCCTCACATTTTCCAACCTCCACACAAGCACTAACTGATTGATCATTTAATTGTTGAGTCAGCTAATGACCGTGTCCATGAGCAGGTTTTTCGCCTGTTTATACTCCTGTCTAGCTCTTGTCCCTGCCAGGACTCCGCTAGGAAATTACCGCCGGAATCAAGCCTTAAGACACAGTCCGAGCTGCACCACGCTGAGAATGGCCGCCATTGTTGTCATGGAAGCCACTCAGGCCTTCACTTTCTTTCGCAGATCATCACTACTGTTGTTGGGGGACCTTGTCGTTGCTGCTGGGTTTTGAATCCCCGAGCCCTAGGACTCGGTTTTGGGGTCACCAGCGTTGTCTCGTCCTTCAACTGCTTGCCACTGTTTGAACCGAAGCCATTGTCATCGGTTGCCGTCCAACTCGTGCGATTGATGACGAGATGGAATGAGAAGATGAGCCGGTTAGTCGAGTTCAGGCTGAAGAGGGAAGAAAAGACCAAACGAGAACAAGTAGTAAAAAAATTAAAAAGTAAAGAAATGCTCTGCATAGAAATGCCTTTGTGATAAGTTTTACTTTCAATCCTCTTTTGAAAAAGAAAAGAAAAGAAGAGAAAATCATAGAATGACTTTCCAAGAGAGTAACGGTGCTGCCTCCACCATAGGTTTTACCAACCTGGAATCGCAATCGGAAGGCCACCGGGTGGGATCCTGTAAATTAAAAAATAATAATTCAAATGAAAAAAAAATAGAAATTGATACTTACTCGAACCATTATTATATAAAAAAATATTTTACATTCAATGTAAAAAGAACGGTTTAAATATCTTTATTACTATGCAAACAAATGTAGGATTTCTATTAATTAAATCTGCAATATAAACATTTTCACTCTCAGCTGTGAAAAAAATCATCATTTAACAAAATGAATAAAATTGTCAAAATTCAAACTCGAATATCTAATTTGGACAACTTAAAGTATCGATAAATTCTACTCAAGCCATGGCAATTCAACTTAACTCGAAAATTAGAATCATGGTCATCTCCTAACTAATCAAAACTGAAATTTATTACAAAATTTTAAGTATATTGAATTTGTTTGAATAAAATTTTCTATCTCACCACTTTTTTCTTTTCGTACAGTTCCATTGTTTTTCACTAGTTTACTACTTTGAAATTTCATTAAATTAGGTTAAAAATTCATGTGTCATTACTTATTTGACATTCATTGTATCTGTAATTGGTGAAAATGTTTTTGCGAGTACTCTATAAAAATTTAAGTAGTTATTTAAACTGTTGGGAAGCTCACAAGCATCGAATATAAATTCCTTCTTGTTCGTTTCAATTTTTTTTTTCTGAAAATTAATGTTGTCCAATATTTCAAAATTTTTTGTCAAGACTATTTTCCAGATTCGCTCCATGCTAAGTTCATGTTGCCCATTACTTTTGAATGGCCATTCGTGATCAACAAAGCACGAGGTGAGGACACTTGGAGTGCCATAACTTGGCACGCCGGGACACTTAAGTGCCATAACTTTAAAATGGTACACTTAAGTGCCATCACCGGAGTAAAATGGGACACTTAAGTGCCACTCCGGCGAAAATCCGACGAAATGGCTGACGTGGCAATTTTTCGGCGAGTTTGGTCCAAAACGGCGTTGTTTTGCACGTTGACATGGCGGAGAGAACACAAAAACGACGCCGTTTCGTGTCTACATGTAAATAATAATATAAAAAATAATTAAATTATAAAGTATTCAAAAAATTAAAAAAAAAAAGAAAAATTAAAAAAATTAAGAAAAATTAAGAAAAATTTAAAAGTTTTAAAAAATTAAGAAAATTTAAAAATTAAAAAAAAAAAGGGAGCGGGGAGGTCGAACAGGGCGGCTAAGGGCCGAGCCCTCGCCGCCGCCGCCTCCCCGCCGTCGCCGGGAAGGGCCGGCGACGGAAGGGGAGGGTCGGCCGGGTCGTCGGCCCTCGGCCGACCGACGGTGAGGGCTGCGAGCCCTCACCGGATCGCGGCAAGGGCCACGACCCGCGCCCCAGATTTGGGCGAGGGCTCGCGGCCCCGCCGCCGACGGTTGGCCTCGCCGGCCCCTGGTTAGAGCCCGGCGACCCCGGCCGACCCTCCCCACTCCGTTGCCAACCCTTCTCGACGGCGGCGGGGAGGCGGCGAGGGCCCGCGAGCCCTCGCCGGATCTGGGCGAGGGCCGTGGCCCTCGCCCTAGATTTGGGCGTGGGCCGCACCCCCTCGTCGGATCCACGGCGAGGGCCCGCGGCCCTCGCCCTAGATTTGGGCGAGGGTCACTCCGTCGCCGACCCTTCTCGACGGCGGCGGGGAGGCGGCGAGGGCCGTGGCCCTCGCCCTAGATTTGGGCGTGGGCCGCACCCCCTCGCCGGATCCGCGGCAAGGGCCCGCGACCCTCGCCCGCATCCGGCGAGGGGTCACGGGCCCTCGCCGGCGACGGAGTGGGGAGGGTCGGCCGGGGTCGCCGAACCTTCCGGCGACGGCGGGAGGCGGCGGCGGCGAGGGCTCGCCCTCGGCCGCCCGTTCGACCTCCCCCTCCCCCCCCCCTTTTTTTTTTTAATTTTTAATTTAATCGTTATTCCATTACTTACCAAAAAAATTAATCGAAAGTGAGTTTTGGAGATTTCCCTGTTAGTTGGGAAAATATTTATAACTCTAATAATTTTGAAAATTAATTTTAGGATCATTTTCCGATATTCTGGACAATCAAGTAGCGATGTACTAACTTGTAAATATTTTAGAGCCATTCGATATGTGCGGGGCCCACGAACCTAAGACTGAACCTCTGGGGATGTTTTTCCTACTTTTGCCGAAACATTCACTTGGCCCAAGACAGTGCCTAGTTGTTGTATTGAAATAATATATTCCGAAATGGGCCTTAAAATATGTTCGGTTGACTCCGTATAATTTGACTCAAATTTGAAAGGTTATCGAGGAAATTAGCTTTTATCACTTCTGTGTTCCGTAAAAATTGCATGACACGTTTTCATCGGGAACCAAAGTTCATTCGTGGCATGTATTTTGAAATGTAGAGAAACAAAATTATTTTTCCGGTATGCTATTTGTGACAAATTGGACCTGGCGTTGGATAACCTGGGCATCACATGAGCGTTGTTTGGAAGAGTATTGATGCTATAAATATTATTTATGCTAGGTGCGGTGTCCTAGGCCTAGGCATTATGGGCTTGAAGTCGGCCTCAGAGCACCTGTGCCTAGTAATAATGATCCGGACATGAGTACCGGGGTATCGAGACCAACCCTTTGTGGACCTGAAACATGGTGTTGGGCAACACTATCAGAGTCCTAGGCCCAACCACCGGCACTAGTGTCCCAAGTCCAATCTCTGTGGACCCAAGCTCGAACATCGAGGTTCCGAACCCGGCCTCATTGGTGCTGGGCTTGGACTCGATGGACCCTAGTGGATCCGGTCCCAGCTTCTAGACCCAGGTTTGTTGCCATGGGCCTAGGAACAAGTGTTGGCTGTTAGCATTCCTATACCCAAACACAGAGTTTCGATTTAAGGATTGATATCTAATCATATTCTATAAAATGATTTTTGATTTTTTAAAGAGAAAATAATTTTTTTGAATTTAAATATAGAATTTCCATTGACTAAAAAATATTTTTCATTGATAAGGAAAATATTTTTTGTTAACTTATTTTTTAAACTATTTTTCACAAAACAAATAGGGTCTTAATTACAATCGATATGCTTTTCGAGGCTTTACCACAACCGATATGGATCATGTTACCTAGCGAAGCATGACCATGGATTTTTAACATGAGCAACTGAATTAGTAGTTGTACAATAAATTTAATTGTCCAAAAGTTATCGACGGGCAACTATAGAGAGGATAGTCCCCTATTAAGCATCTCTCTCTACATGTTGAATTTATCAAACGATTTCATTGTCGCAAAATCTAAGAGGAAATTACTTTAAAAAATAAATTAATAAGAGAAGGAACACAATAAGTAATTATTTGCATAAACATTCTCCTTAAAAGTTGATCTCCATCGAAGATCTTTCTGCAACCGGAGGGTCTTTCTGGCCAAGCATCCCTCGCGAAAATATATGTGGATGTCAATCCACTACTTCTAGATATGAGGTCCTAGCGCACAAGAAGGAACAGTGTAAAGCAACCTCAATTATTGCCAGCCGCTTTAGAGGAATTCCGTTCACTTGTTGAAGTTGTCGCCGTTCCTAATCCTTCCGGTGCCGGGCCCAAAAAAAAAAAAAAAGGCAAACAAATCCGAGAAATAATGCGAAAGAACATTGCAATTCTCCTGCCTCTGGCGCTTTGCTGATTCCTGTTGAGAAATCCAGCTCAGATCCAGAAAGGGCTGCACGTCTCGTTGCGATCCAACCCGGTGAAGATTTTGAGCTGCTGAAGGAGAATGAAGAGAAAGAGGGACTCACCAATCGCAGCGACCGTGTCCACTGTCAATTACGGCAATGCGTCATTGGGGGCCGAATTCGAGGTGTTTTTGAGTTTCAGAGGCCCTGATACTCGCCTCAACTTCACCGATTGCCTTTATCACTCCTTAGACAAAGCTGGAATTCGAGTTTTCAGAGATGATGAAAATATCCGAAAGGGCAAAAAGATTGAAGGTGAACTTCTGCGTGTCATTGAATCCTCCAAAATATATTTGCCTGTCTTCTCTAGGAACTACGCATCAAGTAAGTGGTGTCTTCGTGAGCTCACACACATGATGAAGTGCTCGAGCAAAGCGAATGACAAAGTGATCCTACCCATTTTTTATGACGTAAATCCCGACGATGTAAAGCTCAAAACTCAATTGTACTCCAATGCTCAAAGAGCATGAGAAGAAGTTCAGCCGCAATCAGATTCGGCAATGGAAGGAAGCTTTGACCAAGGTCTCAAAAGTCAAGGGATGGGGCATGAAGGACAAAGGGTAAGAGTATGACTTTGGAATCTGCTTTTGTTCATTTTTGGCCCTAGCAATGAAAAGTGAGATTATAACAAAGAATAAAAAAAAAAATTCCCATTTTTTTTTCTATATTAATTACACCCCACCAAACACAGAATATTGGTTCATCCATTTTTGTTTTCTTTTTCCTGGTAATTGTTATCTTATGTTATCAAATCACTCATCCAAATAGAGTATATATCTAATTTTTCATTAGTCAAGATTTCCTTTTACTAAAGAAGCCCATTTAAAAATCCGATTAGTTTCGTGTCTATAATATTCCTCAACTCAATAGCTCATTTGCCATATGTTTCACCATAAGAATCTTATGTCAATATGGCAGGCACGGTGAAATCATCAACACTATCGTTGATGAGGTTTTGACCAAGCTGATGAAAAGAATGAGAAATCTACCTAATCATTTAGTCGGGATCCGTGATCATGTTGAAGCTATCATGGACATGTTAAACAAAGGTTCTCATGATGTTCGCTACCTGGTCATCCATGGAATGGGCGGTATCGGTAAGACAACTCTTGCAAGTGCTATTTTTAATCAAATGTCTAGTCAATTTCAAGGATGTAGCTTCCTTTCAGACATTCGTGAATTTGCACAACAAGGAAGAATTGTTGACTTACAGAAACAATTGTTATCAGAGATTCTCCAAGGTGGATCTCTAGGGATCCACAATTCTATTGATGTAGGGATTAACACAATTAGAGAAAGATTTCGTGATAAGAAAGTTCTCCTTATTCTTGATGACGTGGATAAGAGGGATCAACTCTCTAAGCTAGCTGGAAAGAGTGATTGGTTTGGTCCAGGAAGCAGAATCATCATTACAACAAGGGACATCAACTTTTTGCCAATCAAAGAAAAGGACAAAGAGAGTAGTTTCCAAGCACATTCTCAAGAGTTTCAAATCTATAAAATGACAGAAATGGATTTTTTCCATGCTCTTCGCCTTTTTAGTAAACATGCCTTCGGGATGGACTTACCACCACATGACTTTGTTGATATCTCAAGGCAAATTACCACCAAAACAAGTGGACTTCCTTTAGCTCTTGAGATTATCGGTTCCTCACTTTATGGCGAGAGCAAAAAGTTTTGGAAAGGTACTTTGCAAAAATTAGAGTTGGTGCCCAACCAAGTTGTCCTCAATAAATTAAAAATCAGTTATGACATGTTAGAGCCTCATCAAATAGAGATCTTTCTTGATATCGCATGTTTCTTCATTAGAAAAGATAGACTCCACCCGTGTTATATGTGGAAAGCTTCCAACTATTTTCCAAGGAGAGAACTACTTGTCCTTAGTCGTATGTCTTTGTTAAGGATAACAAAAGATGATACATTATGGATGCATAATCAACTTAGAGATCTTGGAAGAGAAATTGTTCGGTGTGAAGATGTCAATTTTCCAGGGAATCGTAGTAGGTTGTGGGAGCCCAAGATTGCCTTTGATGTGGTTCGGATGAAAGAGGTAAGCTATTGTCACCTTACTATTTTCTTTAGGTAAAAAATCAACCATGCATTTTTCAAAGGTTGTGGAGTTAGTTTCTTATTGGTATGTTTTTTTTTTTTTTTTTTTTTTTTTTTAACTTTTACTATGGAAAAGAGAAAAATAAAAAGGTTTGTATAAGAACTCATGATGGTAATTCCGTTACATATCACATATCTAAAAGGTTACAACGTGAAAGTAGCAAACACTTCATAAATACATTTAAACACAAGGTTATTGTTCAACAAATTATACGGAATAGATCCGATTGTGACTTCCTAAGCTATCAAAGCTATTTAAGGCTGATTTTATTCCTTTTACTCGACAATGAGACTCCTTACCTGAATTTTGGTAATAGATTTTGTAATTGATTGTAGTATGCAATCTTTTATGTAGAGTCCGGTAGAGCTTTCAAACAATATATGAGACTTTTATGAAGTTGGTTGAATATGTTTACTATTATGAAAGCATATCTTTTTTTCACATTGCTCTTTTATTATGTAGAATCAGCAACAAGTCCTAAAACAAGTAAGACTTTCTAGCTCTTGTCTTCATCCTGTAATAAAACACAAGGGAAACCTAAAAGGGGATGCTCTAGAGTAAATCGAGCTTCCACACACTCCAGACCAAGCAGATTTTGGTGCATAGGGTCGGAATGGGGCTATAAACTCAAGAGACTTCTTTTAATTTGGTTTGGCAACTTTTTTCTAACTTGCAAAACCATTGCAGAGTTTTTGTGTTGCAAAATTGAATGCGGAGGCAACATTTTCTATCAAATGGTTTTGCTCAGTGATAATAAAGCCTTTTTGTTATCATTTTGCGATAGGAATTGGCTTAAATTGATGGAATAGAAACATTACTATGCTTTACACAATGTAGAGAACTCCATCCAATTGTATGAGCCAGTCAGATTAACTTGATTAACTCTTTCTTATGGTCAATTTAAATCTATATGAACAAAGCAGTAATGCATGTTTCATTAATGAATATAATGAAGCTCCTTAGACTTGTGCAACACAATGTTTGTCATCCAGTTCAAATGTTCACATATGTTTTTCCTATTACTAGGGGACAGACAAAGTTGTGGCACTCAGATTAACAAGACTATACAAAGAGCACAGTTTCACAAGTGAAGAATTTTCAAAGTTGCCCAATCTAAGATATTTGGAATTAGAGGGCGGGAACTTGGTAGGGGACTTTAAGAATCTTCTCTCCAAGTTAACATGGCTCTCTTGGAGTAAGTGCCCTTCGGAACTAAACGTGATGAATTTGTATCTTGAGAAGTTAGTCGTGCTCAAGCTTTCGGGAATTAACATTACTGAAGATTGGGCCGGATGGAGGTCATGCTTGGTACAAACATCATACCATCCAGTTTACTTTTTCTTAAGCAGAATAACACTAGAAGTGTCAAATGTTATGTACAACACTCACTTTAGTATCAAAAGTTTTCGCCAGCTCATTTAAGTGCTAAATTGGAGGATAAACGACTACTTAAGTGCTAACGACGAGAAATTTTGACCAAATTAATTATGCAGCATTTATAATTAAAATTATAATATGACTTGGCAAATTTTTTAAAAACTCCAGCCCACGTGGCATTTTCACGTGGTGTACTTGACACTAAAGTAATCGTTGATTAACAATAACTAGCACCGAAGCAATCACTTTAAACAAAATTTGATATTTAAATGATCACTATTCACAACTTTTAAACAATGTTGTTAAGGGATTATATGTTGACTAAGTATATCAGCAAACCACTTAGGATTGAGAAATTACTAAAATATAGCTACGTTGGATTTCCGACAACCAAGATCGAGATTGGCACTTAAGTGATCATTGAAAAAAAAAATGTGGCACTAAAATGATCCAAAAAATTTTTTGGCACTACCATGAGTGTTGTTCACAATTTTTGACACTTTTAGTGTCCTTCTGCCCTTTTTCTTGTGTTTGTCTCGCTAACCAAACTTACCAATTTGCCATTATTGACTTGGTTGATTCTTGATTTGTTTTTTCAGATGAGCAAGGACTTGAAAGTTATAGAAATCAATTCTTTCCCAGGCTTAAAAAGGACTCCCGACTTCTCGAGATGTTCGAATTTGAAGAGATTGGTTATTAAACAGAGTACAAACTTGCTAGCAGTTGATGGCTCTCTCTAAACTAGAGCACCTGAAGCACTTCGAAATCATCTCTTGCGAATCCCCAAAGAGGGATGGTTGTGAACTTTATCCAATGCCTTTTGTATTAGGTAGTCTAAAATCAATGTCAAAGCTAGGAATGAGAGGGATGCACCTTCAAGAACTTCATCATTCCATTGGACAAATGACGCGTCTAGAGTATTTGTCTTTAGATTATTGTTCTTTTCTTAAAACACTTCCAAACTCCATCGGAGATCTTAAAATGTTAAGGTGGATAAGTCTTATTGGAACTTCGATAAAGAAGCTACCAAGCACAATGGGAAAATTAGTGTCTCTGCTTGAACTAGATTTGAGCATGACGAAAATCAAAAAATTACCTGCTTCTATTAGAAATCTCAAACGGTTGGAGATTTTAAGTCTAAACAATTGTGCAATTAGAGAGCTACCAAAAGCCATAGGGATGCTAGAGAATCTTACAGCTCTGTATGCTAGCTTTTGTGAAAATATGGAGGGAGAAATTCCAACTGAAATTGGGGGTCTATCCTTTTTAATGAAGCTAGGGCTGACAAAGAGCAAGATTCGGAGGTTGCCCGCAACTATGAATAAGCTTTCTCATCTCCAACAACTTCTTTTGGATCAATGTGATGAACTTGAACAGTTGCCAGAGCTCCCTGTGAGTTTGAAGGAGTTAAAGATCTCATCTCATTTGTTGTGGACAGCTCTTGACCTTTCATACCTGACTAACTTAGTCGATCTTCATATACGGGGCGACACTCTTAGAATGTCGGAATGTAGACAAGGAGTTCCAAAGATAGAGTGGATCGAAGGATTATCTTATTTGGAGAGATTGACACTTGTCATTGGAGATGACACATTTCCTTCGATTAATTTGGCTACTCTTTCGCGGCTTCGATTCTTGAGATAACTTGTGTTGACTCACAATCTCTAGTCGGGCTTCCATCCAGTCTTATAGAATTGACTCTATGTGATGTGAAGTCACCCATGGGAAGGTCACTCTTTTCTAATTTGACAAATCTGTCCCATTTGTGCCTTCTTAATTGCCAGTTGAGGGAAGTCGAATTTGATGATGTGCTTGGACAGCAACTGAAGAAACTCCGTAGTTTGTATTTGAGGGATACTGCAATGCTTGAGAGACTTTTGGTATCAAGATTAGAGGGGCTCCGAGTGTTGAGTATGAATGGTTGCCCTGGGCTAATGGAGACTCGAGGTCTGGAGAAATTAGAATCATTAGATTCGTTGGTTTTTTTGGGATGCGGTTCCTTGAAAGAGTTGCCTGATTTATCAAAATTAAAGGAGCTGTGGCTATTGGTTGTGCCAAATCATCTTCAGGAAAAGTTGTTTTATCCCCGTCTTCGGGACACGAGGGAAGGCCAGAATTCATGTTCAGTACATCCGCTCTTCCAAATGGCAAAACTTTACCTCAAAAAATAGAGTGGACGATATCAACAGCCAATTCTAGAAAGAAAATAATTATCTCCTCCCCTTACAGGAGGTAAAAGTTCCTTTAGTTTCTTCTTCCTCTATATTTTTTTTTTTTTCTGTTTTTTTTTTCTTTCCTGAGCAATTTTCTACTTGTCGCTGTTAGAAATTCAGTTTAATGCACCAAAGCAAGTTCACTTTTAAGTCTTAAAACTATGATATGTGGATTAACTAGTTATGTTATTGTGGGAATTATAAGGTGGTTCATGAGTGGCATGATGATTGTAGAAGTGCTAATTGATGAAATAATAGGTGTTCACATTGTTTAAAAAGTGCTTAGAGGGACAAGACAAAATCGATTCTATTACTTAAATGGGTAATGGTATTTTCACAATAATAATTTCTTCCACAATTTAAGAACTAGAAAATGTTCTTTCATGACAATAATAACTTCTTCCGCGACAATTTTATGACTTAGTATGTGATGTAGTTGTGTAATAGTTGTGGAAAAAGTTATTAGGGGTGCGGAAATATCACGAGCCTTGTGTAAAGGGATTAATTTGTTTAGTCACATATGTAGTGGAGGAGAGAGGAAGGTCTTTGAAGGAAGACAGAGTCATCGGTTAATTATTTGTGGAAGCACGAGAGAAAATTGTTGGGGCAAATGACAAGGTAATATATCGTTTCGCAAATATACCAAAAACTTGTTAGAATGGATTATTGAAATCTTTATAGATGAAAATTATTAAAAAATTAATTTCTATCTAGGTCTTATGAAGTAGTCAAAAGTTCGAGGCGGCGATGGATCGCTATAAGGCAGCAAAATTGCGGTTATTTTCTTCATTTTCATGTAATTTTGTCCAATGATTATTACGATCATTAATTTGGCTAGTCGTCTTATGCAGAATGATTTTCATGTAATTTGGGGTATCGATGGCACTATAGTTGATCATCATGGTTTCAGCAGATAAGCCGATTTGTTCGAGGCTGAAGTTGGGGGCTTGGTGCATCGTAGATCAATTGCGATATGTTTGAATCTCGTATGACCACCTTGTAGCTATTTTATTACCATAAATTTCCCAAAAATGCTCTGTAAAACCATACGATGAATGTGTTTCTCACGTATATCGACGTTAATTTTTATTTTATTTTTCCAAATGCATTTAAATCATATTCCTTTTTTTTTCCGATAACATAAAGACTCGTTCATATAGTGGAAACCTGGACAATATATGTGTTCTTCTAAATTTTAGGTAACTAAATTAGCTCCGGCCGGAGTTGCTGGCCGGAGCCAATATATGATGCCCTGACAATGTGATTCAGATTCGATCGCCAATGATAAATTACATACGATATAATAACTCTGATTAGATAATTGAAAATTGAGATTTCACCTGAAAGTGGCCTTATGCTAGAGGACCAAAAATAGAATTTATCTCTTTGATTCAAACAACCAATGACCGAATATAAGTCCTGATTTCTAGTGATAAATTGTACATTAGCAAGACATTTCTTTTTCAACTGATTGAAAGTAATTAATCTTAGGGATAAACTGAGACTCCTCATCTGCAGTTGGACCCATGTCTCGAGTGTGAACTATTTAAGTTACATATGTGGGTTCACCTTGTAAATTACTAATTCAGAAGGACCGCATAACCCAATAATGTATCAAAATAATTCGTCACTCTATCTACTAAAACATACCAAATAATAACATAGAGGCAATGCGAACACGGAATCAGAGATTGGTGAGCGTATTGGCTATGTCGATGACGAATCGATATCGGACATCTCCTCTGGCGAGTCGGTCCATGGCTTCGTTCACGTAATCCATCGCGACAACCTCCACGTTCGACGTTATGCCGTGCTCCGCTGCGAAATCCATCATCTCCTGCGTCTCCTTGATTCCACCGCACATACTTCCCACCAAAGATTTCCGTCCTGCATTTTCGAATTTCCGATTATTCGGGAAAAATGGGTTGAAGCATGGGGACCTTATTTACATAAGATGGACCAAAGTAGTTCAAATAACTAAAATAAAATAAAATCAGAGACCAATTGAAAAAGAAATATTCACTTGTGAAGCAGAAGCAACTTTGAAGTAGAGATTTGAATATTTCCAAATTACCAAATAATGGAAAGAGTGGGACTTGAGCAGGGGTCTCCAGATCGGGTGCACTCAACATGATGAGCTTTCCATCCGTTCTCAGTAGATCCAACAACGGCTTCAATGGATGCGTCGCCGAGACCGTGTCGATGATCCCATCCATTGTGCCGATCGCAGCCTATAATTTCTCAAATCAAATCAAAAAATAAAAATAAAAATAAAAAAGAAAATAAGTATACATGAAGTAATCAGCAGAAGTTCTCTTGGCTTGTTTAAGTTTGGATTGATCAAAGTTCATTTTATAGGGAGAAAATTTCAATGCATTTATCTGTTATGGTCAAATTGTGTAGACAAACTTTTTTTTATATGGTCAACATATAATTTGTAATAATAATTCATTGCTTCACTGTGTTTTTTTTTTTTTTTTTATTTAAATTTTTCCATACCTGCATTTGCTTCATATCATGGCTTAGTACGAACGAGTCAGCCTTCAATTCCTCAATCGCTTCCTGCCTCTTGCTTTCCGAAGTACTTATGACGGTGACCTCGGCGCCGAACGCCTTGCCGAACTTCACCGCCAGATGCCCCAGCCCTCCCAGGCCGACGACGCCAATACGCTTCCCGGGCCGGTCCAACCCAAAATGCCTGATGGGGCTGTAAACCGTGATCCCGGCGCAGAGTAGGGGAGCGCAGCCGGCAAGCGAAATGGGATCGGGGATCCGGACTGCGAAGTGCTCGTCGACGACGAGGATGTCGGAGTACCCGCCGTAGCATTTGGTGTTGCCCTCAGATTCGAAGATCGTGTACGTGTAGACCGGCTTGGCGCAGTAGTTCTCCAACCCTCCATGGCAGTTGTCACATTCTCCACATGAACCAATTAGGCAACCAACGCCTACTTTGTCTCCAACTTTGAATTTGTTCACTTTGCCCCCAGCTTGAGTCACCACTCCTACAATTTCATGGCTATAGCAAACCCGTAAAAGAAATTAATACCACAAAAAAATCCGAACTAATATCTTTAAGACAAATTTACCCCTTATAACTAATTTAATCCAAAGTAATCTTTTCTCTACTAAAAATCCCAAATCAATACATTTGTGATAAATTTACACTCCATTAATTTCAATTATATTATGTTAATACTATAAAAACCATAAATCGGTACACTTATGAAAAACGGAAGGTAAAACCTTAAACCGATATACTGATCAATTGTCGTGTGTTATCCAATTTAGTATTTTGACAGTAAAATTAAACAAAAATAAACAGACTGTAAATTTATCGTGAGCATACTAATTTGAGAGTTTTTGAGGATTCAAAAAAAAAAAAAAGTCAAAAACACAGAAATTGACTTTGGCTAATTAAAAGGGGAGATTATTGCCTCTTTAACTTCCTTAATTCTAAAGCAGCATATTGCCTTTACAATCTCTACTGTTGGTAATTATGGAGCAAGTTATTATGTGAGTATAACAAGCTCCCAAATTACCTCGAGTAATATTCAGAACAAGCGGATGAAGCCTAGACGTACCCGGGTACAATAGGGTAGCTCGAAATCCCGTGTTCATTCTTGATGATGTGAAGATCGGAATGGCAAATTCCGCAGTATATGATCTTCACGGTAATGTCATGATCTCCGTTGGCCCTGTGACGAAGGACATGTGTTAGCGATAGCCTTCAGGCTCGTGTCCTGGATTATCAAAAGTTGAAAGTAGATGCAAACCTTCTGGTGAAAGAGAAAGGAGAAAGGACTCCTGAAGAGTCCCTTGCTGCATAACCGAACGCTCTCTGCATCTGCTCTTCCCCATTCAGCTTCAACGCCTCCATCTTCTCTTTTTCAATTCTCAGACTCAAGTTAATTTGGGTTTATTGAATATCGTAAATGCATAGGAGGTTTTATAGGGAACCGTCGGGTTGGAAAAATTTTCAGCTCATTGTTTCTGCCATTTTTTTCTTTTTCCGTCTGGCGTTTGCCAGTTGATTATTCTTAACTCTTCTCCAAGAAAGAGGACGAAAAGTAGATTAAACAGTGGAGTTGATTTTTTTCCTTTTCTCTTTTTTTGACTGGGGAGTTATGGTAAAGTGGATTGAATTATTCCAAAGGGAGGAATCAAAATTCGATTTTGACACGTTTTTTGGGTCGTCGTTGTCATGTCATGCAATTTGTAGTTGACTAAGGAAATTTAGATTTCAATCATGCAATGTTTTTAAATTTAATATCTTTCAGGATTGATATAACAAAGCAACTGCAATGGCATTTTATCTCTCAATTAGCAGTTTTCGTGAATAGACCACAAACAAACAGGATGCTCCCAGGCAGAACTTGCCATATTAATTCACCTGCAGAAGAGCAACCGATAAAAGAAAGGAAGGAAATAGAGACATAGACTTGAAGACAATTGGAGCATCAATAAGCTTTTCTTCCGCTCTTCTTCTCCAATAGAAAAACACAAACTTGTTTCAAGAAATTATCGTAATTACTACGACAGCTCGAGGTCTGGCCTACGATCAACTATTTCTCCTTTAGAGTCATCAGAAAATGCATCAGGATATGTGGCCAAAAGCTTCGCCTTCATACTCCTGGCGTTACAAAAAGAAAAGAAAATTAGATCAGTTCATTGACATGCAGAAAAACAATCTTTAATTTACCCTCAAGAGCTCATCGGAGGCAACCATTCCATAGAATCAGGGAAGAAACATCACCTAACACAAACTTGTTTCAAGAAATTATCGTAATTACTACGACAGCTCGAGGTCTGGCCTACGATCAACTATTTCTCCTTTAGAGTCATCAGAAAATGCATCAGGATATGTGGCCAAAAGCTTCGCCTTCATACTCCTGGCGTTACAAAAAAGAAAAGAAAATTAGATCAGTTCATTGACATGCAGAAAAACAATCTTTAATTTACCCTCAAGAGCTCATCGGAGGCAACCATTCCATAGAATCAGGGAAGAAACATCACCTAACATATCTGAGAGGATTCTAGGTATATGAAGCACACACAGAAGGTCCCAAAATAATCAATCACAAGTCAAAAATGTGCTAAGCAACTAAGATTATAAATGGGATTCCTACAAAAAATTGAGATCAGATTGCCCTCCTGAAGATATTATGTAATTCCATTATAGAAATCTCATATCAAAATACAACACGTTTCATCTTTTTAATTGCAGAAAGAAGTTGACAAGCTCCAACCAAATCTATGTGCAATGTACAGTAGGAATTCAAGTATAAAGGGACAAGTAGTTGTCCTAAATTGCTGCACACTTCGGATGAAGGTCAATATGACTGTTTATCTAGCTTATCTATTTCATCAGTTACCACTAAAAAAATACAATCAAATTTTGGTTGCCCCTTATGTTCATACTCCTCATTGTGAAATTTTGCAAGTTCTCTTATTTTCATTATTAATTAAGAGAACTGTGAACTTGTGCTCCTCATGAAATTTTTGAAAATCAAACAAAGAAGTCATGTCCTATTATTATGCAAGGTAAACATGGATTTTACAATAAGAATCCTACTTGAAAGAACCCCACTCCAATATCCGTGATTCCATTCCATTCCACTCCACTACCTTCAATCAACAGCACCTAAGAGAGAAGAATGACAGCTAAAAAGATCCAGGAACTTAATAAAAGTGGAGTATGACTTAGATACCAATATAGTGGCATCTGCATATCAGACTATCACATAAAATGAACTTTATTTTCCCTTTCAATTTTAAGTTTTTTCTTTCAAAACCTTTTAATTTAGTATTGTACTATAAACAACTTATCTCAGCTCGCAGATGCTTTTTACATTATCAACCCCTTCTTTAAAACCTTAAGCATGGACAACGCACTTTCATCAAATTCCCAAGTTATCCGCAGATATTCGATCCAGAAACAGATGAAACCCTATTATTACCTGGTAAAAACAAAGCCTTAATTTTAATCAACTCTACCGTTGCCTCCCTTCACTGTGGAAGCACAGACAGACATGTGAACTGGCATTTCCTTGAAAATTGGGAAGGCAGAACATACAGAACGCCTAGGCATGGTCAGTTCTCCCCATCCCAGCATGTAAGTTTTGTTGATCAACTTAAATGACACTAAGTAGAAAATCTAAGCTTTAGTCTTTAGTGTCAATAGGAAGTTAGACCAGAGTGAGTACCTTGATCATAACCTAGCAATTCATTTAAAGAACATGACTACCAATTTCTAGATGAAATTTGCATTCTTTACAGAATTTGTTGACAGCAAAGTCGAACAAGTGAGCAAATATGACACAGATACTATAGCAATCATGATGAGGAAGACCAGTTTATAGGCTCTTTATGGTAAACATGCTTGTTTTGTCATGGGAAGTTATTAAATGTGTTTTGAGTGATTGTGAAGTAACATCTTCATCAATAAATGGGCTACAAGTTATTAAAAGAAAGTGGAAACATCAGGAGAAGACATAACTAAGCACAAGAAATTGACTCCCAACATGAACATTAGCAAACATTTAGATCACATGGCCAGGATAAAAGGACGTATACAACAAAGCAAAGAACCGGATGAAGCACAGCAGGCATGTGTTCCCAATGATTTGTCAAGCAATATGTATATCAGCTGTGAACCAAATGACTAATCACCTTATGGTGCTTTTTTTTTTACTTTTTTTGGTTGGAGACATTTCAGCAGTATACCCTCAATTAACTACAAAAAGAATAGTTGTTTACACACAATTGAAACGTCCCTGAGAAGTGAAGATACTCCTGGACAACAAATTATCAATTCATTGTCCAAGAATTAAAATGAAGCATATCATAACTTAAAGCTTAAAAAATCCAGACAACCAATTATTAGCCAGCATGTCACGACAATAAGAATGCAACCAGAGATAATAATAATGTACCTTAGCTTCTGAAAGATGTAGTCAAGGTCCGACTTCATGGACCTCAAGAGACGGGTATTTTTGGAGAAATCACCTGAAACCTCATTAAAGCAATTCTCAGAATATTCATTAAAATGTGAGAGCACCGCATTGCTGTCCTGTAGCCTTCCCAAACTGCAATTTGAACCACAAAACAGGAAACAACCATCAAAAGAAGATAATATTACAATCAGCAATCCATCTAGAGCAACCAGACAGTCCAAAGATGAAATGGTAAGAACTACACCGCAAGTCAACCCACAGAAGAATTTTACCAACATAAGCAATCCATCTAAAGGAACAAGTAACCCATTCAAAGATTAAAAGGGGACAAGCATGTCGCAAGTCATCCACAGTGAGGAAACCAGTAGCATACATACTTAAGTAGCACATCCACACAGATATGATTAATCTAAATTAATTATGCTAAACATAGACAGCCCTCATTCTTTTAACTATCAATGGTTAGAAAAACAGGTAAGCACAGAAATCTCCCATAACCAGCCAAGTAACTGGCCAGGATCATTTCATGGAACAAATATATAGCATGTATGTAGGTATGTAATGTATTTTGAAAGTATGCACATACTGATGTACTTATGAAACTATCTATATTACAGGTAACCTATATGTATCAACGTATATATGTGAATGTCTCCAATAAAATAATTTTCTGGTCTTACAGAGTCATTCAACATTTGAAGCCACTTATTTCCAATTTATCTTAGATGTCCACCCAGAAGATCAGATCCTCTATACTAGTCTAAAGATTTTGAACTCACGCAGCAAAAAGCCTTAAATGATAAAGAATCACCATAACCAGAACATGATCCTACGTAGTGCAGAATTGCCCAGGCTCCAATTCGTAATCAAGTGAGCTGAACAAATACAAGAAGTGTGAGTCCACTTCCAACAGGTTTAGCATTCTTTACACTGAACTGGAACCCCAAGAAGAGAATGTCTAGTTCTCTTATCACTTCATCTACTTCTCCTTTTCCACTCTAGCTTGACTCTATTTTGTATTACTCAATTCATTTTACAAAATCTTCTGGCCTTGCTAAATGGGAACTAGCCTACCTAAAGACATATCTAAAGCTAACGGTCATTCTATCAGGCATTCGGATGATAGTTAAAAGTGCATGTTTTTCATAGTTGACCCAGCATAGAGAATCGCATGTATGAACCTTAGTCAACAAAAATGACCCATAATACTGCGTTAGATCATAAATACTGGAAATAAAATGAACCGATCATCTAACTTTGAACATCCACTTTAAGGATTTGAGCATTTCCTATGAATTAGATAGTTTGTTAACTTAATTTTCCACAACCATCTTATGATGAATTATCATCCTAGTTTCCTATGAATTAGATAATTAAGGCACTCATTTTTCCACAAGAATCTTATGTTATCATCCTTGTTTGCCCAAGGGTGGAAAGTACATGTTTATCATAGAAGCTAAACATTCAAATCAGAAGCTTTCCCAAAGGAGAAGCAAAAGTATTTTTTATATATTGAGAGTAAAATATGTAAGATTATTTTGACAAATGTAATAGTTGTTGATGCACTTCTGTAACTATCATCAATTTGCTACTACTGTGTAAACGGTTGATGTAAATAATTGCAGGAAAAAAAAAAGCACATCAAATGTGTAAAGTTTCACTTGATTTGACTTATTCCCCTTTGTATCTATGTGTTGATGACTAGGAATAAAGAAAAATGGCAATTTGAATGAACCTGAGGTAGCTTTCTTATTCATAGACGAGAATATGATGAAACAGACGTAAGGGAGAATGCAGGATATTTATCAAGTGAAAGGATTCACCTATATAGATAGATCATAGTGAAGAACACCAGTACAGACATACCTCTTTCACTGACTAAAAATTTCCAACAAAAGTGAAGCTTTTCCTTCACTGGAAACGAAATTATATTTCAGGAAAATCCAGAAGTTGGACCTCTTCTGTGCATTCCTCATATTTATTTGCTTTTGGTTCACATTGACCCATACTAACTCCTTGGCAGACCTACTTGTGTGGTAAATTTTAGAATTCCTAATGCAACATTCCACTAGGCATCACTTAAGTTCCAGAATTCAACATACACCACTCCACTTTTATAGTTCAAATTCTGAATAGATATAAAATGTAGTATGCCAGCTCCAAGAAAGAAACTACAAGATCTCAAGGAGACACAGAATTCAACATACACCGCTCCACTTTTACTGTTCAAATTCTCAATAAATATAAAATGCAGTATGCCAGCTCCAAGAAAGAAACTACAACATCCCACAGAGAGAGAGAGAGAGAGAGAGTACATGAGGTCCTGTATTTGCTTAAGGGAATCAACATCATCTGTATTAATGAGGGTCTTGAACTCTTGAGAAACCTCCACTGATGCCTCTTTTATTGATTCTTTCTCTGATTCTTCCATTGACGATAGAGTGTAAAAACTTCTGCACTCTGAGAAAAATTCAAATAAGGGGCATGTAACATGGAACTGCTCACAATTTTTCATTTTGAAAAAGAAATGGTAACTTGACATTAACTTCAGGCTATGAGAGAGCCACAATCAATGATCTTCTTCTCATGTCCAAATGATCAAACTCAGCAATCCACTATTATTTTTGACAGGTAAGGTGGATGGGCAAATAGGAATTGAAGAAAGACCTCTTGGACCTTAGTAAGTTGTAACACAACTAAACCAACGACAACCAGCGTGAGCAGCTATGATTACTGGTGTTAGAATCCAGGAACCCAAAAAATCCTTAGGCATTCGAGATAAAGATTACTCTTTAGGTAGTCCATGCTATATAAGTTCCACACAGCATTCCATTAAAAATGGCAGAAGAAAACTGCTATCGCTTTATCAGCATATATGGTGGTAAAGAAAACCAGTAAAGGTTTAAAAAGGAAGCACAAGGTGATAGGAGCAAACAACCTAAACCTTCCACTCACGTACCGCCTTTTAGATTATTGGACTATAATCTGTTGAGGTAGGTCCAGCAACACGGGAGATGACTCGTTAACATGTACACGAAATGACAGGACCCAACGACACAACCTAGAAAGTAAATCCAAATACAGCAAATGCATAAAGAGAGGATTACAAAATGGCGTATCCTGCCTCCCTTGGATGGTCATATGGAAGCCTACAAAGCTAATTATACCAGGGAAATGCTAGCAACTTCCGTAACTTATGAAGCAGACGCTCAATCAGCAACCGCATCGGCACTAAAAGCTTCAATTTGCAGCAGAGCAGCAATAAGATTGATCTTAAAAAGTTCACACGATCTAAAACGCCATAAGCCACTACAAATCGAACCTTTTTACCTGGGTGGACGTCAAATTACAACCATTCTGAACAAACATCACAACATCAACATCAATTCCCCCTGACATCATTTACACGACTAATAAGGCACTTCAGTCGTCTGAATCAGGTATACATAACTGGTCGACCTGCCAGCTTGCAGAAATGAGAACACCCACAAAAGATCATCGACCGATGAGCAAATTTCGACGTTCAAAATCAAAACTTTTCAGTGCCCAATTCATGATACTAAGCGCAACTTTTCCCCCCCGACATCCTTACCTTGAGCTCTGCTTCTTCACATCACGCTCCGGACATCGTGGGGCGTTTAATCTGCACGGAGAAGCTTTCCGAACGGTAGAGATTCGCAAGGATACCGATCGATCCCGTTTCGTGATCACAGGAGAGAGAGAGAGAGAGAGAGAGTGCGTTGGTTTGAGTAATCGAATGGTTATTTTCTCGGAAAAAAGGGGGAAGAGGAAAAGAAGAGAATTGCTGTTCCAAATCCCAAACTAACGAGTTTCTCTCCCTTGCCACAGGGGAGTGGACAAAAACTCTTGCAAATTCGAGAATTGATTTTTTTTTTCTAATCTTTATGACGAGGGATGTGGAGAAACGGGTCGACCAATTCGACTAATCTCCATCGGGTGTAATAGTCTCCTGGCCGTGCATAAATTGAGTAATTAGAGATTGAAACTTAAATTTTGTCGCAAAGGAATGTGGTTATAATTGTATATGTTTCGAGGCAAATATCCTATCAAAAGATACATTGTTATTTTTATAAAGGTTGTGAGGAGCTGTATGAATTGAAAATCGCATTTAAAGTTCTGTAAGATGATAAGAAAGATCTTTCATAAGATTCCATAAGATACACATTATTTTAGCCCTCACTTGGCCCAAGTTCAATATAAAATATATGTAAAATGCCATAGATGAGTTATGTCATTTTAGCATGACCCTATACATATCAGAAATAGTCATTCAGTCCACAACTTGAAAGCAAATATCAGTATTTAATGTTTGATTTCAAAACTATTGTCATGCTTACTATCCCATGAGAAGGCCCACTAAGTTTCTCCCTTGACGTAAGTCTCTATCAGCCCTGGCTTGGCCCAAACAGGACATTCTGAGAATGTTATGCATACTCACAACACCTCAATTGATTCACACTATAGACAGAAAATTATAACCACCGACACATCCTTCAATCGTTCACAAAACCATCCTACCGCCATTCCTCGAGATATAGAGACACGATTTGGTCGTTCCGCGCTATGGAGGAGCTCCAAATTTACTCACGCATCCTCTATTATAAACCAATGAGTCGTTAGCCACCTTTAAAGCATCTCGGGGCGACAATCTCCTTATCCCTTCCTCGCACACACATGATAATTATCGGCTGTACAAAAATTTGAGCTTTTGGGATGGCCTCAAAAGAAGGCATAAACGTTATGATATAGTATGCAACGAGACACTTCATACGCGGACTTGTGCCCATTTGCAACATTTATGAACCTAAATAAGCGCAAGATACTACCAACTTCTTAAATGATTTTATCTGTAAGCTCGCCGAGTTTAAACAAATCTTCGTCTATGTTTGCCTTATAATCGCACGCGTTGTCCGCGTTCCACAATGCGTACGTTTCAGTCTGCAATAGTTTAGGATGAATGCAATTCCTTCTAAGAATGGACACAAAAGGTCTAGTGCTATTGAATTCGTGATAGCATCCTAACTCACTATTTAAGTTCTAAGTTTTGAAGAGATTAAAGTATGCCGCTCTAGAGTCGCAATCGCCTTTTTTTGCCTCCGATAATTTGACTTCCAGTCTTAAGCTTGCTGGAATGCCATTACGAAAGTCTAAATAGTCTTGACTTTCACATTAGCCTCCCTCTTTTTGTAAGGAAAATAACTGCAAAAATCGAAAAAGATGGGAAATACCAGGAGCGAGAGCCGTCATGGACAAGACGGAAGATAATCGCCTCAGATTCCGGTTCCCAACTACTAAAATAGAGGGGCGTTGCACCACAGGTGCTTGGCCATGAAAGCATAACCTTGACACCTACGAGCTATATATTAACAGATGCCGATATCGCGTCGAACCCAGAGGACTCTCGTAAATCAACAGACATGCATGTCCCTTCGGGAAAAAGCAAGAATAGACATTGATATCCACCCCTCCCCTGAAGGTAACATTTTGCATAGTGCAACCAAAACCATGAGCACTGCTCGGTACCATTTTAGCTTATTGTCCCGTTCTCTTTGACAATAAATTTGTACAGGGACTAATGATACATTACCACCACCAATACATCCTAGGATACACCACCGGAGCATCATAATGTAACAAGAACAAGCTGACTCTCTTTCTACGAACTCAAACTAGCGACATACTCGATCACAATGGCCGAATAGAACATCTAGTTCTTAATGCCAGAAGAGGTACGAGCAATAACAGCTTCAAGACCTACTCGAAACTACTATCTATGCAGCAGGTTTCCCTCAGAACTACAAGCAGATTCACACTACCAACTAAAGAGACTGACCTACAAGCAGAGGAGAAGGGCAATTAGTGAGGCTAGGCTAGGTACGGGAAATCTATTGATGAACAGGCATGATTCATGCACGAAAGAGATTACTTTGCAGTGATCAGGAAGTTGCACCTCAGGAGGAGCGATCACTTCTATCAGAGTTGAGATTGATGTTTCCCTGTGATTTGTCCGCTGAAGAAACCTCGCTCTGCTGATTTTCATCCTTCTTTGCATTCAGGAACCGCCCCCCACATCCTCTAGCTCTTCTCAATGCATGCAAATGTCGAGATTCGTGCAAGTAAGGCTGCAAAGTAAGTTACACATGAGACATGTCAGAGACACAGAATAAAACATGGAGAATCACACAGCAAACTAGTCCAAAGCACTACAGAAATTGTCACGCGACAGAGAGATGCTTGAACAGTGAAAATAGCATATTATAAGATGACTGACCACTCAAGATGGAGTTATTATATTGAGCAAATGCCATAGAATAAAATATTTTATAACTCGGGAATAATCATCTCAAACAATGCTTTCAGAGAAGCATGAGAAATCAAATGAAATATAGTGGTTCAAATGGTCATTTGCTCATGTTGACTTTGTAAGCACAGGATAATAAACTTCACTTATCACAATGTCCTTAAAGTAACAACTTGTTTCTGCTTTCCTCTTTTATTCTAGCTGGAATGAATTACTCTAAAACTAGTTACTTTTTAAATACTAAGATACACAACAACAGAGAGGCAAGATATATATAAATTTCCAGGAAATAGTGCTCAATGGATCAACACGAAATGGGTGAGAAAAAGCAACTGGCAAGAGTTAAAGAGTAAAGATCTAACCATCCTTGCAGACCCTAATAGAGTGATCTCATTGAAAATTCATTTTGCATTTCTCAAACCTATAATGCCAGTCTATTTTCGTATGACTCTCCGAGACAAAATGACTTCTCTTCCTGCTGAGGGGCTTCCATGCTAGTCAAATATATGTGGTTGGATGAAGCCCAAAGAAGGGGGATCGACCAGACGCTTCTATGTATCTCACACTAGTGCAAAGCAATGCGAAAACGCGAGCAACTAGACAGACACTATATTACCATGGCAAAGGAGCCAACAAGCTCTTTTCTGACTTAGAATTTTGAAAAAAAAAAAAATCAGTCATCCAGTCTCCATGACATGGAATCAGTTTTGTCCACACCCGGCAAAGGGTAGAAAGAATTCTACAAAAGTTTTCTCCTTCTTATATCCGCTGGTAAGCTTACAAAACAGTCTTGAAAAGAATTCTTGTCCTTTTCCTAAATAAAATGCTTTCCTTCAGTCATTTCTGCACTTTCTAAAGAAATATAATAAGAATAAATCGCTATCCAACTTCTGATTAATCACAGGCTTTTATGTCAACTTGAAGTCCTAATGTCATACACTTACAAGAACACAAATAGAGGCTTGAGTTGCAGCAACTCAAGGCACACATCTCATCAAATGATGACAGAATTTCTTACATGAATTTGTTCCTTCCTTTCTCACAAAAACACAAAATCAGCACAAGAAAAAGAGAACATGTAAGATCCAAACGAGGCATCACAATCTATCTACTTACGTAATATCTTGAAAATTCTCCTCCACATACCTAAGCTACAAACATTTTGTGGCGCTAATTCCTTCAACGTTTGATATTTAAACTCTTTTATAGCAGTCACCCTATCAGAACTACATTCCTAGCTTAATACCTGAACTTCAAAATACCTTGCGAGATTTAAGAGCTTTGTTCTCTAACTCAGCTTTTGCACGAGACTGTCGACGCCGCAAGATGCCATGATATTGTTTTGCATTGACAAATACAGGTTCCTCAACTGCATCTGATGGCAAAGGCACTCCAGCTTGTTGAATTCCCATTAATTGCAGATGGACCTGGGCAAACAATTTTTGGATGATCAAAACGTTCAAATGCATGAGAAATCAAAGGTCCTCACATCACAGAATATGCTGCTGCATACAATAAAGAAATGATTCCAGCAATATGATATTCAAAAGCATTATACCATAGGCTGCGCACCATAGGGCTGCTGTGGGTACGACTGCGCATCATAGGGAGCAAAGATGCTTCGATAATAAGGGTCTGGATAGGGGTAAGCAGGTGGTGTCTGCAATGAAATGAGCCAAAAATGGAAGTTGGTCTCAGACTCAAAGTCCATCGGTGAAAACTACTCCTAAGCCTTTTCAAATCTAGCAATACCCAACCATGGTATAAGCAGTATGCCAAAGAAAGGCAAAAATAAGAACGATTCTTAATTCAACCCCAAATAACATAAATTATGAATATAGGTACTAGACATTAATAATGGGGACGGAGTTACCCATTTGAAAACAATTTTAAGGGAGAAAGTCTCGCTCACAATTCACTCACACTCTGACTTGTCCACAGAGAGGGAAAAAATTAACCAAAAAATTTATCAAACATAAAAGGGGGCCAAGACAGCAAATATGATTATAATCATGATACGAAAGAAAGGACAATAATTGGCAAACCAATGGCTTGCCCACCCATAATTGTGGGAAAACTGACTAAAGACTCTGATAATCCTCCCCCTCATCCCTTTTTGTCTGCTACAGAGAGAGCTATTAAGGATAGAGCCAGAGTTCTCCAGTGCAAAGGATTGACAGTCAAGCCTTTTCAGCATGCAGTGGTCACAATAGCAATTTAGAATAATTAAACTGTCTTCACAGATCAGTCGTCTGCTAAATCATGATGTAAACAAGTTAGTACCTACTCAGTGATTTGTACAGGAGCTATACAATTATAATTGATAGGGTTCAAGCAGAATTGACAGACAATATCAAAATTGTCTCAAGAAAACTCTACAAACCTAAGGATGTTGATGATAACCATTCAATGTATCAGAAATCCCTTGTACCTGAGTCATTTAACCATAATCAACTGCAAGAACTTCATTAGCCATTCAACACAGTCAAATGCTTGACCTAAAAATCCTGTCTGCTACAGCAAAAGGCTTGCAAAAGAACAAAGTCATTTGGTCCATGTCAAGAGTCTAAATTTCTATCGGCTAGAGTATTTTCTTCTTAATACACATATCAGGACCCAACACCACACTCATCCTGTTATATTTCAGTCATCAATCGCATTAAAACAAAAGCAAGCACTTGACTATGTAATTTTTATATTTCAGTCATCAACCAAATTACTCATTCTGTTATATTATTCTACCTTTTAAAGATTACAACCCACAAGCTATTTCCATCGAAAGAAAGCAAACTCAGTGGCACAAGAAGCCACCAGCAAAAGACAAAAGTAAACAGCTTCCCGTGTGATATCATGTGATGCATCAAACCAAATAGACATAACTCAATCTGGACAACTAGACTAGATACATCCCCCCGAAAAAAGGCAAACTATGTTTGTATAATATGATACCATCTTGTCATCCAGCAAAAAAAACTGCCAGCCCTGGGTTTATATCAACAGTGGTTCACATCTTATGCAGTTGAGACCATAATGCTATATTGAATTTGTAAGATTCAGTAGGTCTTTCTTTCTTCCATTATTTACTTAAGGCAACGCAACCTGGGAAGGAGAAGAAAAATGGAAGATGAAAGCAGTGACTCTTTCCACAACAAGATAACATTATGAAAATAAAAAGAATGAAGTAGACAATAATTGACATTATAGAGGCAACAAGGACATAATACCATGGCATGTCCCGCTCCAAGTTGTGGAGGTGTTGCATATTGGACATTGGGCAAAGTGACACCAGGATGAGGCACTCCAGTTGCAGGGGAAGACTCATGCTGTTCTGAATGTTTCTGCTGTTCATCAGCTTCCCCATTTTCTGTATGCGTTTCGTATTAAGGATCCAAAAGAAGTCAGATAAGTACAAAAGATATAAAGCATTTGATGCCTACCGAGCACAGATGACAAAACTAGGGCTGTATCACAAAAAGGATATTTTGCCCATAGATGTATGCACCGACAGAAGCAATTCCTCAAGAACCATCAATATAAATAATATTCAATCCAAGTAATACAAGACTTGTAGGTGAGAGATCCATCAGGAACCATTTTGAAAATCCCAATAATTCTCCAAATTTAAAGCCCGATAAAGTGGAGTCTACTAAAGGAAGGTTTTATTCTTACAACTCATGGGTTGGTTTGGTAACTAAGGGACTAACTTTAGAGTGTGAATAAGGCACACAACACAAATTTGATTAAACACGCCACCAAGTGTAAACCATTCCACATTGGGACCAGCCCCATGGGCCTTGGCTTGCATCTTAACTGATCCATGAGGTTACTGGGGCACTTCACAAATCCAAGCTTTACCAACCTAAGGCCTAGTTCATTACCCTTGAAAAAAAAGGTTGTTCTTACAAAGACATTCATTGAAGTACCAAGGTGACTGAAAGAATAATATGCCATAAGCCAGGTCATAACAAAGACATCATTGTTCTTACAGACAATCATAGCATTGTCAGGTCACCCCACCGTCATTACCTCAATTTATAACCTAGAGTATGCATAAGATGGTATAGGACACGGTTTAAGTATGTTAAAAACACAAAGGACAATTAGCAAGAACTCATCCAATGAAAGATCCCTGTTTTAAAGAATAATAATTATAGAAGGAATTTAAGTACTCATACAATGACTTCACGACCAACTCAGGCATTGATGAGTCAAAGAGATCAGCCAGTTGATAGAACAAGACAGAGAAATCTATCAACACTAACAATTTGTTCTATCAGCATCAGAAAGTAGGAATCAAAAGCAAATAGAGAACCCCAACAATCATTTAGCAGAAAACAAAACACAATCTCCAAAGGAAAACATCAAAAATAACAAATGACACATATATATAGATTAAATATACCTGAAATGTCATGCACAGAGGAAGTCATCAAGGATGATACAAGTAAGTTCCCAAGCCCAATGTCTGCGGGCATAAAAATATAAAATGGATAAGATAATTATGCAAATCAATCAACAAGTAAACCAACTTACACGATTATTGATCCATCACAATTATAAATGTAGAAGTTCATTGCAATTCTAGCTAATGGCCAAAAAAAACAGCAATTTGATTCCACAGAAATTCCAGTCTCACTGAAAACAGTCTCCACACATCATAATCACATTGTACTCAGTTGAGGACACAGCATATACCATATACCAACAATTCTAAAATGATAAGGAGGGTGAAAGAAACGTCATCCAATTTCTTGTCAAAACAATTACACCCCAAAAAGAAAATATCATCACATTATCCCAAAATGATAAAAGAAACTATCAGCATGATGGGAAAGAACCCTGAAGCATCATACCTTACGGCAACAAATCGTACCATAATAACATTCATTTAGGACTTAAAGACTATCTTGCTTGCACTTGGAGGCTTTACCATATTGTTAAACAATATGATTCACCCATCACAGCATAGACAGCACCTTTGTCAAACCCATCTCCAGTCAAACCCCATGAGGGGTCTAACAAATTGGTAGTTTGGTATATGGGCACAAATAATCCTCTCACCACATGGTGCTTATGCTTCAATGTGACTCACAAGCTTTACCAAATGCAACCTCGTTTCTTGCAATTTTTGGATTTACTCGGCGTTTCAGCTACCACAATAGTGTGTTCCATAGCTCCCCTTTCTGGAGAGTATTCACTACCTGAGCCACAGAAGATGCTTTTTGACCAATAGCTACATAAACACATATTACATTTTGACCTTGTTGATTGAGAATAGTATCTGTGGCCAATGCTGTTTTACTGGTCTGTCTGTCCCCAATAATTAATTCTTGCTGACCACGTCCTATAGGGATCATCACATCGATAGCAATAAGTCACATGCTGGAGTTGCACTAACCTAGTCTAGGCCAATTAGGAGCCAACTAGAGTGCAGGAGATTGCTTTACCTCTGTGAACCAGATATTAGATACAAGGACTTGCTTATGCTACATTAAGCCAACACTTGTTACCAGTATCACCTTTTTAAGGATATCTTTTCATGAAATCTTGTTTATGCAATTCTAGATGACCAAGTTCACTAATAAAAACTGATGCAATTACAAAAAATGACAACCCTAACCTAACAATACGCAAATTGACGAAAACTCTAAAATAAACCACAAAATATTGAACTTTAATGACCAAAATTTAGACTCAAACAAGTACACAAGGACCCTTATCACCTAGTAACAAGACCAGGCCTAATTAAGCTCGAAATTCTCCTTGAATCATGCAATTAGGCAAAACTAAATCTAAACAGCAAACACCCACCATCCGGCTAACGTCACCTCATGACAAGATTCGCGACTCGGACCGTAATAAAGCATGAAATCGCCTCCTAACCTTAATTGGTGAGCTAGCATTAAAATGACATTACTTTCTCTCGTCATTAAAAAAATTCCAGAATCTTCCTCAACTCCAAACAGCAGCTAAGTTTGATCAAATATTAATTGGACTAAGCATGCATTACTCCACGCGATCGAGACTACGATCAAAGAGGGCACACACCCCAAATGTAAAGATCAACTCATTCCCCCACTCTAATTCAAGAAAATCGTTTAGAACCTGGGCTCCACTTCACCTGATCGTGACCAAAAAAGGCTTAAAAGCTGTGGTCTCAGGCGACGGGGGCGAAGAGCAACGGTTACTCAGCTACAGCTCGGCAAACTCTCCACAATTCCGCGCAACAACTCCTCGCGACAACGAGTCAGAGCAGATTGCGCGAGGACGAGCAGCAGCGACTCCGCGAGAGCGGGCAGAGTTGGTCCCGAGTCCCGACGGAAGAAACGTCCGGCGAGCTCCGGCCGCTCGGATCGGCGCACTCGGCCAGGGGGGAGCGGGACCTGGGACCCGCCCGACACGGCGGCGGCGGCGGCGGCGGCGGCGGCGGCGAGAATTCCGGCGATGGGGTTCCGGCTGGCGGCGATGGGTTTGTGTGGTGCAGCGAAATTGGGTGAGAGAGGGGTCTCTGGCGATGGCGTTGTGTGGATGGAGTGGAAGGATGCGATGGAGAAGGAGACGACAACACAGGGACAGATAGAGAGAAGAGAGAGAGAGAGAGAGGAAGGAGGAGAAATCTCGGCCGCGCCCTCGGAATTTTCTGGATGCCGCGGAATTTTCCCGAGGCCCGGGGTCGTTTGAGAATATTGGGTACTTCCTACTATTGATAATTACTAAAAATAATATATAGAATAGAAGAAGTACACTAGAAGAACAATGTACATAATATAAGTGTGGATACTTTTCGACTGATCACTTCAAAATGCCACTTTGATTAAAAAAAATTAGATGTCATCACAAATTTAAAATGTGGAAAATCTGATGTAATAATATTTTAATATCTTTTTTCCCGATCGACATGTTCTGCTAGAAACCCAACATTGTAATAGTTCCATATGAACGCATTCGAAAGATGGCGCTACACATGTTTGCCCAAAATTAAAGAGAGAGGGACAAACCGGCCTAATTTTCCCCTTTTCTTCAAACCCTAAATTCAAACGAAGATATTTTGGGGCGCACTTAAGAGCTGATTCTTGCAATGTAGAGCAATAGTAGGAAAAATGGCAAGTTTGTGTCAACAAAGCTAAGACGAAAGTGAATACTAATGCTATTGTGGGTTCAGAAGTCCAAGAAGAATGGTCTGGACAAGGTTGAATCTCAAAAGAAAGTTTCATGGATGCATCAAGTACAGCAAAAGCTCAAAGTGCAAATATTTAAGATCATAGTTCGATGTAGAATTTGCAGGTCAAGTAATAAAATTCATATTGGAGTTACTTCAAGGACCACATCAACCTTCACCTATATTTATAAACAAGTTGAACAATGGTAACTCAATGCAAGTGTGACGATCCCAACACGTCATGACTACTGTAAAACTACTATCACCATTATCTTCTTCCTTTTAATTTTCTTAAGCATGAGGAAGCATAAAGAATTAAAGAAAATTCTAAGGTACACGTGATTTTTCTGTAAAGAGTGCAACTTCATTTCTTATTTATTTATACATTTACATCGAACAACAAGTGAGGTGCTATGGGGAAGTACAAAAGGTCAGCACTAAACTGACTATACTGGACTCTAAGTCGGTCACCCCTCCCCACCTAACTGTACAAGGGTTGTCTAACAGTGGCCCCTAATGTTCTCAAAATCTTTCGAGCTCTAAAAATCTTGTTCCCTCCTACCTCCTTCCTATGTTGCCAGGCTGTCTTCGCCTCCTAACCCTTCAATGGATAGTAGGAGTGGACCCACCGTATGTCCGTTAATGCAAGCATATACCCGGACGAACTCAAGGGTAACCTACCGCATTGGAGGCCCTACGTCAATGACCATATTCGACTTGATATGAATAAAGACAATATTCGAAAAATCAGGGTCCGTGAACCTTTCCTGCTCCCAAGTGAAGTTCACCGACACCCCATAGCGAATCATCGAGGAGGCAGGTGGGATCAACATTCTTATGATCTAAAAAGATGAAGTCAACAACTAGTGAGTCACAACCCAACAATTAGAAAATCCACCGGTCTATATCACACAAATCGGTCACCATATGACAAAGAAAGTCTCAATAGAAAGTTTCATAAATCACATACACAATAGCTTACCTAAGAACCTTTCAAAATACACAGTTGATCAATATAAGTAATAACTTTCCCTAACAAATGACCAATAGTTCGATTCAGGAATACCAAAGTCACAATCAATACAAGTTCATGTTGCCATCATCTTCTGGGGAACCTTGTTTCCCCCCTGGGCATCTCACACCCATCAAGCATCGCGAGGCATCTAAAGGACCGACGTTATGCCCCCCAGGCATCTAGAGGAACCCAGTTACCCTCCAGGCATCACTACTACAACCCGGGGCATCATCATCCCAAGGACTGATGGCATTATCAATCACACATTCACACCATGATGCAGCAATTTCATAATTCAATTAAAAGTACATTAGCACCACTACCATTCAAGGATTCAAGCATGCATCTAATGAATCATCATTCGTTTTTATTCCTTAGACTAATACAAACTCATCCATATAGACATTAAGTGAACCGTGGGGAAGGTCCCACATTCTAGGCCTAGACTAGCCTCATAAGACGTCTCGCATGCCTCTAGGGTCAATGGCTATTGTCTAGGTAATCGATCTTCAAAAATTATGAAACTTTAGTATGAGGTGGAAAAGACCTAAAGGAACATCTTTTGTGAATAACTCAAAATCCAGTTCAGTTCATACAATTCTAAATAATTTTTGCAGTCTAGGCTCAAAATAGTCAAAATCTCCGGGACAAAATTGAATAGAAAAATAAATCTTTCACTAACCTATTGAGATCGAAAAATTATGAAAATTTAGTGTGTTGTAGCTTGGGATGTGCTCTAGAACTTTTGTGAAGAACATATTTTATAATTCTGGACCAAGAAATCTGTAGAAAATAATAAGCAGAAAGAGGTCGGTCCAGTGACCCAAAAACCGATTTTGAATCCTAAAGTTTTTCAAATATATTTTTGTCATATGAAATCAAAAAATTATGAAATTAAATCATATCGTAGATCAGTCAATAAGGGACAACTCTCATGAAGAATGCCCCATGATATTTGCACCACATAAGTTGGTACAAAATTAGCAAACTTCTGGGTCAGGCTAGAGCTGAACCCACCCTCAGCTCAGTCACGAATTTCCTTCAAAATTTCTGCCATTCCAGCCTTCGCACGTGCCAAATATTGACTATCCATGCCTCTAAGACCTAACTGAACTCAACAACATAGCTATGTAGCATAGTTGAAACTTCCGATTAAATTAATAATGTAGTTGAGACTTTGATTAAATGAAATTTCAACAACATTCTTGGATTTCTACGAAACTATTCTTGTCACACAACAAACGATCAATATAGGATAGAACGGAGGATATCCACTTGCCTCGGGTCCTAATACGTTGCGGAGACGACTTGGCAAAACAGAGACAAGCTAGCAGCGACGACGCAAGGGCCAAAAAGAGAGAAAAACCCAACCTTCTTGTTCTAAGGAGAGGTCCCTACATTGCTGGCTTCTCTGCACATTGCTGACTAAAATGGACGGTGACGTGAAGGGCAGAAGGTGGGCATGATGGGGTCCGGTGATCAAGGAAGAGCTTCCCTCTTTCTCTCTCTTATTTATTTCTTTTCTCCACCACCATACTTGGTCTTCAATTTGGGCAGCACTTGTTGATTCACGCTAGCTGGAACATGGAGTACCTTGGAGAAAATTCAAGAGTCTTGGTAAATTTTATTTTATTTTAAGCTATCTATTTAAAGGCCAATGCCTTGAAAGTTCTTGAGGTTGGGATGTTTGGATCAACATAGTTTATTAACGACAAGGTAGCGGCGACGACTTGGTGATGTCACAACGAGGATGCAAACAGTGTAGTCCGATAGAGAGCTTGCTATTTTGTTGAGCAAAAAATCATAATGTCACAGCAAGCAGAAATGAAAGCTTTGGAAATTCTAGCCAAACATTTGAAGAAGTAAGTTTTAAGGTCTAAAAGCGAAAGAAAGTTCTATGAAATGTTATTTGTGGTGTTGTTTTTTGGATTGAACTATTTCATGAGCAAATGTAAACTAAGTGATGAGAAGAACCACCGTTGAAGATCATAGGAATGTGTTGTATTGGGACAATTTAAGTTAGTTATTGCCCTGTTTGTATTGAAAATGTTGTTTTGTTGCTCAAATGTATAGTAAGTTCAATCAACCAAACAAGTTTTAATTAGATATTCTTCATATTACCATAACGTATGATAGTTACTACACTATAATATACTCAATTTGATGGTTCTTTGTGTGATGTTGCAATGTTGGTAATTGTTATGACCATGACCTATTAGGAAAGCAAGTAAGCATTCATTTACGGTTTTTTTTTGCAATCGATTATGTGTCTAGATTTTTTTTTTTTCCTACTATAACTATTGTTTAATTGGCCAAATGTATAGAAAATTTGGCAAACCAAACAAGCTTTAATTAGTTATTTATCATGTAATTGTAGTATGTGTTAGTTGTTACCTTATAGTATGGTAAATTTGCTGAAACTTTTTGTAATGTTGCAATGGTTGGTAATTATTGTTATGTCCATGAACTATTGAGTAAGGGAGCAAGTATTAACATATTGTTTTCTTTCTATATTTTTTCAAATTCTGTTGTATCGATTTTTTTTTTTTTTGGTTCTTTTCTACTCTAACTCTTATTTCTCTCTGTCAAACTTTACTTCACCTCTTGCAAAGCATAGAAGTTAAACCTCACATATGAAACTAATTGTTTACACCTCACAAAATTCCCCTACCACTAGGTCATGTGCCTAGTGGATTCTATGTATGGGGTTTAAATGGCCGATTATGTGCTCAATTTGCTAGATGACATCTTTTCATTAAGTTTTGTGTTGCAATTTCTACTGTAATGTTTGATTAAGGATTGATGGTTGAGTGTATACATAGCTGGTTTTGGCCACTATTTGTATGAGATAGCAAAATAGTATGTGTGTCATAAGTTCACTAGTGATCATTTGACCATCAATTTTTGTAAAAATTTATCAATTATGTCTTTGACATTTTAAAAAGTGATGCGTTGGTTTCACTTTCTTAAACACATCCCCTACTAGCTTACAACAAAATATAAATGGTTGGTAAAACATATTTCGTACAAACTTGGATACACATACAAAACCAATTATTCTATTAATCATGGCTTATATTTAGACCAAACTGCATTACATACAAATAAGGATATTCTTACATTAACTCAAAGTGAACATTTGCCGACAAAGGCATCATTTGCTGCAGCAGCACCACCCAAAAACGAGTAAAAGGACGTAACAAAATCTCAAAAACAAAATCATATGGAGCAGCTTTCATCAATCAATCTCATCAATCTCTCCACTTCTTTTTCCTTTTGGTTGATTTTTGATTTGGTTCATAATTCTTACACTATTTCTAACTAGAACTTGAAATGTAATAATACTCTTGATTGGTTTCCCTATCTAAATAGCTTCTTCTTTGCATCAGTCATTCTCTTTTTAGGAGATTAGTACTAATTGACCATTTGAGATAAGCTTTTCTCTAATTGATATTCCCTCTTTGGGTGTGATGCTGGGCTCATTATTGGTACCAAGATCAATTGATTGAGATGAAACTGAAGTTTGGATTTTATTGGTGATTACTTTGGAGTTGGACCTTGTGTCATCTTTTTTAGAGCCCTCTTATTTGAAGCTATTTTTGTGCTCAAGTTGCCTTTGATAGGTTTGTTTGGGTTTTCCCTTAGGTTGTTCTTCAAGTACAGCCCTTGATTCTTTACTTGGGTGCCCTTGAGAGATTGGCAACTCTAAACTTCTCTCAAGTTATGACAACATAATTATATTATCATTAAAATAAGATACCTTAAATTAAATGCACAAGACCTCAAAAACTTAAATTCAAAATTATTATGCTAGTATTAAAGTCTATAAATAACCCATAACTTATTTCCTTAGACTTTTGCCAAAAGGTTATTTTATTTGTTATGATGCAAAACTTTCACAAACCTCTTCAATTGTCTTTTTCAAACACAAGCACATAAAAAACTTAAAATTTGGCAACAAATAGACATACAAATATACTAACACAAATTATACAACTTACTCAATAAGTTTTAATAGTCTATACAAGAGTGGACTCAACGCTCCCCCCCCCTCCCCCCAACTTTTCTAAAAATCTCTGCTCTCTTGAAATAGCTAATTCCTTATCTTTTTTGCAGAAAAGCAACTTAAATTCTTGTGTAATATATGGTTGGATACTTTACTAAGCATAGCTTAGTATGAACGGGTGGTTCCTCTTCCCAATTGCGCATTACTGTAAAGAAACATATAGAGAAAAGCAGAAAATAGAGTAAAGAAAAGAGGAGTCTCCACCGAGTGTAGGTATAGAAGTCTAGTAATAAAATATTGTGTTAATTGTGTGAGTGGTATGGAGAGTTTGTCATTTTCTAATAACACAAGTAGAGTGTTTATTTCCCTTGGGCATCCGCTTTATTCTTAACCAGTGGCGTCAGAGCCATGTTTCCACACCTAACAAGTGGCATCAAAGTGGGTGGTGAAGAACTATGAATTATGTGATTGACGATTGTAGTATACAAGGACGGTCGTCAAGGCCCATTGCACATGAGCAAGCAGTTTTAAACTGAGGTACACTAGAGTGCTACCAATGCTTAGTTAGAGATTGTTATAAGTTCATCTAAGACCATCCTTACTTAATATAAATTCGACATTATGACCAAGTTAGGATGGCAAAAATAGCAAGTTTACCTAGCGGCATTCGAAAATCAATAACTCTAATTATAATAATTAGATTACTATCGTGCAATTTTATTTACCGAGTTAAATTGTAGCTTATTGTTGGTGGCAGCAATACCACATCATGAATTAGTATGAAGCAAGAAATTTTCTTCTCTTGTACTTGTCTTCTAGGTGATCCTTATGACTTTGTTGCTTAAGCTAGATTGTACAAATGACGTATGCATAGAATATTCTAGTTACTTATCAAGCTCAACATGAACGCTTTTTCCTCTTCAGTTGAACAATATACTTATCACTATTGTTCATGATCTCATAACCATCATCCCTATTTCAAAATTGATGATAAAACCTACTAATAGCTTTATGTCATTCAATCTCATGGTAATCATAAGACCACATAGTCTATTCCACTTTGTAGTCTCATCTTTTTGTCTTTGCAATCTAGTCATAACCATAACTCGTATGCCTTCAAGCATGTCGGTGATTGATTTGCACCGACCTCTATGATTCTCTTCAAAGCACATATAAGTTAGAATTACATCACAATAAACACTTCTAAGCAATTAACAAGAGATTTGAGTAGGCAACAATTTTCTAAAAATGATTCAAGCAATTAAAACTCCAAGCATAAAGAATTTCTTGAGAATGAGGGGAACCTAATAAAAGAAGGAAATATGAGCTACCATCCTCTTCTTAAGACACAATAAGTGAGAAAGTGTTTCTCTTAACCTTTTCTAGCATAGAACATGTGAAAGATGAAAGACAACTTTGATATCACACAAATTTTAAGCACTCAAAAGTCAAAACACCTATATCAAAGACATCAAAGAGAGAAACAGATGTAGATTCCCTTGTTGGTGTTAGATCTCCACCAAGCAAAGTGAAAATTTCAAAAGAAATAATAGTAACCACAATTGAAATGTTATTCAGTATGAAACTGTTTAAGTGTGGAAAAAGATAGAAAGGCAATACTTAAAATGCCAACCTTGTGGTCATCAAAGTTTCTACCAATATCAATCCACTATCAAATAGCATTTTAAAATAGAGGTGGGCACTAGATAAGATATTCTGCTTAGCAATCATGATATTCACTTAGATTTTTAATCCAAGCAACAAAAGTTGTTAGCTTTTTAATCACCAAGAAGGAAACTAAGTGAAGTTAGCATCATCCTAATTTGTGTTTTCATTTAGGCTTATTTTTTAGGATATGTTCACAAGAAGTCCTAAAACTTGTCAAAAAAGTATAATTAAGTCCTAAAATTTATAAAAGTGCAATCAAGTCTGAAAACTTGTCAAGTTGGTTCAATTGAGTCTTTCCATTAACAATATTAATTTAGACCAATGGAAAATGCTAATGTGACTTATCTTAATCATTTCTCTCTCTTACATGGCAATTAGGCAAAGAAGATCATCCAAGTCAGCAAAACGAAACCATTTGGGATTTATTTACTTGTCCAAAATGACGTGTTCTCTCGTCGTTGCCCTACATTCTCCTCCGCTTCATCTTCACGTTTCATTCCATTCTCCTCTATCCCAATTGATTAATTATTCCTCTATCTAAATCCTAAGCCCTAAATTAAGTTGATACAAATCACGATTTGGGTGCCTCACGAGTTGGAGTTCTTCATCAAACTTGAGTTCATGTACATGTTTATGTAGCGTACATGTTTATTGCAGAATTATTACAAATTTCCCCGATAGTGTTTATGATTCTGCCAATTCAACATATCAAGTTTGCTTAATTTTTTGCCTAAACTAATAATGACCAAGCATTGTGATATTTGGTGACCCAATTCGACATGTCAAGTTAGCTTGATTTGTGCATTATTTATATGTGATTATTGTGAAAGCATTCAAAATAGATGTGATATCATTGCAAATTTCATAATACATGTTTTATGGTAGTGTAAATGGGTTAAGCTAAATTGGCTTCCTAAATGGGTTATGCTGCAGCAAATTCTGAATTAGTAATAAGTTGAATGTTGTTGTTGCTAAATGTATTCAAATAATTTCTCTTATTACTTAAGATACTTTTCAATGAATTAATTTGCATCTATTCTCTTGCGGTGTAAGTTTTGCTAGTTTGCAATTGAGCTATACTTATTTAATATGACGACAAGAAGAATAAGGGTAACAACTTCTAAATCAAATGGTATAACTTCTAATGAGATTGAGTCAAAGCACTAACCTACTATTATGGTCTTCGATTACCAATTCTTATTACAAAGACAAGCAAAAACGCAAGAAGAATGTTTTATGGATGTGCTAAGTTTGATAATCCAGGTTACTACAATTACTTCATGTGGGTTGACATGAAGTTACTAGATCAAGTGAGGGACGTAATAGACAACTTACTTGAAAGAAATCAAGCACTATCGGAATCAAGCCAATCAAGATGCAACAAGATTGATGTGAGCTCACTAATATCTAAATTGAAGCGCAAAAGGCCAAAAATAGACTTTTAAAGGATGAACTTGCATAAGTGCAGCAAGAAAAGACACTATATTGATTGGCATTTTTCTATGCATGTGTTGTATCATTATGTGGGTTATATGTAAAGTAAAAGCTAATGGGAAGTTTCTAAGTCTTCCATAGTATCATATTTCTAAGTTTGTATTTAATTGCTTTATTGCAACCCTCTTTTTCCTAGTAAAATTGAGAAACTCATGTTGCATGGAAATGTAAGGAAGCTTAATCCATTTCATGTGTTTTTATTATCTTATAGCGCATGTGGTCAATGAACCTTACTCATTCTCAATTTCTTGAAAGGGGTTAGGCTTGCTTAATTGTATAGATTGATTAATTGGATTTCATTATTCAGTGATCAATGAGGCAGTGATGGTTTTGCCTTCCCGATTTTGATCCTCCATAATCGAAGGCTTTGGCTAAATGTGTTATATGTGATGTCAATTAATAGTTTAGTGATACTTTTAGAATGCTTTTATATATTATGGTGTGTGGAGTGATACAATGCGCATGTCTTTGAAAACTTGGATATGTTGCTAAGTTCTTTTTTTTTTCTATTTCTTGTGGTGGCTATATGTTTCGTATACGTTGAATCATTTTATACAAAAGAGGCTTCAAGTGGAGTGCTCCTATTATAACTTTGGATAGCAAGAGTAAATATTTTCTTTCACATGAGTTTTGTTGTGATGTATATCTGAATGAAGAAGTTCAAATGTTCCCTCAAAACTAGAAATTAGAATTTCCTTTTGACGATCTACCAATGAAACACTATAGTTCCATTTAAACACAAGATAGACACTTCCAAAATGTAAAGTAGTGAAAAAGTAGTTGAGTGCAAAAATATATGACATGCACATGTGAGAAACTCATCTATTTTGTTTAACTAATTTCTAGAGCTTTTATTTTGTCTCAAACGGTATCAATGATAAGAATAAAATGAGATGTTCAAGTTCCCAATCTCGGTCCAATGACTCTTTGAGTCTTTTAAGGCAAATTCATTTCACCTCAGGCCAAAAAATGGGCAAAGTAAATAGTTGATGGCAATAAACAAAATGATGTGCTCGAATTTAACAAAATTAATTTTGACAAATAATCTTTACCTACCTTTTTGAAGTGAATCAAATAGCCAAATTAGATCTTACAACACAAAGACTCTTTGAGCTATTGAGCTTGTGGACATTAGCCATCTCCAAGGAACCACAAAAAAAAAAAAAAAAAGTGAAAAAAAATGCCCCATCCATTGGAGAGAACTACTGAACAAGCCAATCAAGAATGCAAGAGTCATGGTTAATTTCTCTTCTAATACAAAAGTGCGAAATTCAAAGGGCTTTCAGCCAAAAGCATAAAACCATATGGTTTTATGGCCTATTTTGGTTTCCAATTCATCACACTAGAATAAACAAAAGAGATGATTAAAACGTTAACTTCATCATACCAACATGGTAAAAAGCTCACAATAAACTCCCAATGTATTAGCAAATACATCAATCCAAGTCTATTGTCTTTATTGGTCTAGAAAGTTCGGTGTGCACTAGATTCATTATATAAGGTGTAACTCTTGTGACTCTCTTCCAAATAGGCTTTGGAAAAGATATTGAAGCATGATATGATTTAGGTTGGGAACTTGCTTGGGGTTGTGATTGTGACTTTGGCTTTATAGCAAATACTTTCAAGACAAACGTTGGGAACTTGCATGGGTTTGTGATGATGGCTTTGGCTTTACAACGACATGCTTTTAAGGATAAGTTCTTAAGGAATGAGGCTGGAAACTATCCTAAAGTTGCAATGGTGGCTTTGGCTTCGTAATAACATGCCTTCGAGGAGAGCCATGAGATGACTGAGGCCATGCATTGGCTTAGGGATGCACTTTTGCAATTGAAGTTCCTAAAACTATTCCTTTATTTAGTAATTTCAATAATCTTGTACCAATTGTCCCAAACTACATAAGAATGGATATGTTTTTGGCTCAAGGAGATGATCGTTGCTATTATAAAATGATATAATATAACTCAAATTGAGAATTTGAAAGTTTGTACTAGGATTTGTGTAAACCACTTTTTCTTCTTCAGTTGAGATTGCCCTTACATCATTTCCATTTCAATTGCAGGTCTTCTAAACTATAAAATAAATATTTAAAAAAAAAAGATGGACATGAGAACATAATTACAATACATGAATGCATAGGTGATGAGGTATTACTCATGGGGATTTTTTTAGGTATATCATGAGCTATTGCATTGGCTTGAGCGCAAAAAAATTCTTGTTAATTAACACCGGCTTTAGCAAAAGCATTGGCATGTCCACTACATCTACCTACATTAGCAATAGCCCTACATCTCCTTTCATCTACACTAGATTGAGCAAAAGCATTGGCTGGAGTATTCACCTACCCACTATTGCCATATACAAGTGCATTGGCTTCCATAGAAGCGATGGCGTGGCCTTTAGATCCTCCTTTAATTATGCTTGTCATTATTATAGTTTTAGCATGAATAGACAATCATCGTTATTAAACCGAAACCTTCACATTTATAACTTATAATATATGCATCTATCACAAATTACTTGTCTTTTTTTTAGCCCTGATCCACTAGAATTGACCTAAGATTGAGCATAAATTTGAGCTCCAAGTGCATTAGCATACGCATTGGATGGTATGAATTGACCTAAAAAGCACATAACAAGCATTAATGACAAGATAACAAGCTTAGAATTAACATAATCAACTAGTTAAGAAATATATTCTTCAAATGACATCCCTTGCAATTATGTGCAACCACATTGTAGATAAAACAAGTCATTTGAGCCACCACTGAGCTTGCGGTGTGTTGCTAATGCAAGATGTGCATACTACACACTTGTATCGGGTGATGCAAGTGCCCCCAACTATTAACTACCACCAAGCACCACCAATACCACCTTGAGCCACTACTATGTCGGTGGCGTGTTGCTGCAGAAGGTGCTGGTGCAAGCTTTACACGAGCAACACCTAATGCACACTTACACCAAGTACTGCATAAGCCCCCAACCACCATCACAACCCCCAACTACTAGCCACCACCAGCCACTAACTTGAGCCACCACTATGTTGGTGTTGTGCTGCTATAGAAAGTGTTGGTGCAAGCTTTGCATCAAGTACTGCACAAGTCTCCAACCATCACCAACTACAACCAATCAGCAGCCGCCACCACCAAGCACCACTAGGCACCATCAACCACCACCTTGAGCTACCACTAGCCATCATTGTATTGGTGTTGTACTACTGCAAAAGGTGCTAGTGTAAGCCTTGCACCAACTTGCACCAACATTACTAGTGCAAAGATATGTACACTACATACTTGCATCAAGTGCCACATGAGCCTCCAACCACCATTACAAACTCACCACCACATAAACATAACCACTAGCCACCATTACAACACAAATAGTCAAAACCACCATCAACCACCAACCAAGACAAACAAGAAATAAAAGTAGAATCTAAAAAATGAAAAAGGCAAAAAAACTTGACAAGTAACAAGATCATTTCATTGATATTAAAATTAAATCTCACAAACTTAGTAACAAACTAAAACTAAAACAAAAACTATCCATAGCAAGTTGTAAACAAAACTGACTCATGAGTTCCACAAACCCCATCACATCCCATTTCATCAATCAATATGCACAATCCCCCTATTAGTGCTCATTTCGACGGACATTTCACTTGATTCATAATCCCTGCGCTCTTTCTTACTAGATGTGCAACTTCTTCTTCAAATGTTTTAGGTTGCACATATTCATATGGAGCTGCAACTATCCCATGCTATAAAAAGATAATTCTTAAGTTGGGCCTTAAGAGATAAAAAAACCTCCAAAATTCTCCCATGCTATAAAAAGATAACTAAATTGTCAGCAAAAGTTCATACCATAAATTAAATACAACCAATAAGACTTACATTAAAAATGATTATTCCAATACGCTCATTTATATAAATGACATAACTATATTGTATTAACATCTTTTTAAGAGCCCATCTTGTTTGAAGGGGAGTATTACTTTCAACGGCTTATGATTTATTGGTCCTTCTTCTCGCTTGTGATTTCTTGGGCCTTTCTTTTAGCCCTCCAATTGACCATTTAGCTTCAACTACTTTTGGCCCTTCAGTTACATTAAAAGCTTCTTCAATTGGACATCTTTTAAATGGCTTTCTTGTAGCTAGTCCTTCAACTGGCCCTTCAATCAGCCTTTTTATTGATAGTTGAGTTCTAACTTGCCTTTTTCAAACCTGAGAAAGAGGTGAAAAACATCATAAATATAACATCGGACCATATAATAATGTAAAGGAAAACTAAACACAAATTGTTGAACTTACTAGTTTTTTTTCTCTACTGAAGAATAATCAGCTACTTCGGTCAATCTTTCAGCTAGCCATCTTCCACCTTGCCTTCTTCAAACAGGCCCTTTAGTTTCAAGTACAATAGAGTTTTTGATCAATCCTTCAAGTGTTCATCTCATTACCTAATAAAGACATTACATAGAAGACAATTTAGGCTATGTATATGTTTGAAATAAATCATAAAACAACATAAACACAAATGTCATGACTTGTTGGATTTCTTGTCATCGACTAAAGAACAGTCGACTCACTTAGCCCTTCTATTTGGCCTTCAACTAGCCCTCGAGCTATCCCTTCACTAAGCTCTTCAGCTGGCCTCTCACCTACCAATTCTTATTATTTCTTTAATTAACAACATTTAGTATTATGCTCTGCTACATGGTAATAAGAGCACACCATCTCTGCACATGTCCTACTCATTCTTTGGTGATCAAAGACCTCCCCCTCCAACATTTTTTTTCTTCATTTTGGTCTTCTCATTTTCTTCTTCAGTAATAAAGATTGAGGTACTTCATGATATATTAGCTCCCAACTTGCTACTACTAATTGGCTATATTGAATTAGTACGAAGCAAGATATTTTGTTTTCTTATACCAATCATTAATGTAATCCTCCGCGTTATGACCCTTCAAATGGATAGCACATATGGCATATGCATAAGAAATTCCACTTAGTTACCATACTTTACATAAACACTTATGTACCTAGGTAGACAACATACTTATTAGAACCCTTCATTATCTCATATCATTCATCTCAATTCCAAATGGAATGACAATACCTACTTACAACCAAGTTCTTATCCAATTTTTCGTCAATCCTAAGACCACAATGCCTAGTCCACTTTGCAGCCTTATCTCTTTGTCTATACAACTAAGTCATGACCATAACTCGTATATCTTCAAGCATCAAAATGATTGGCTTGCATTTAGCATTTATTATCCTCCCATTGAATGCTTCGTAAATGTTGTTGTCAATGTTATCACACTTGAATTTTTTGGTAAAGAACACCTCCCACCAATGCTTTGGTTATGTTTGGAATAATGCAACAAAACATTTCATTGTCAACTCAAGCAATTCTTTTTTATCATTCTAAAGTCATGTTTTGTGATTTTTGCTAGCTACTAAAATTGCAACTACAGCTTATCCCATTTATAGGTATTTGTCCAATTTGCGTATATGTGTCACTCGCACATTCAATATTTGGCATAAGGCATCAACTCAGCTAATACCAGAAATCAGTCCATACAATAATTCAAACCAAGAAATATAAGCAAATAATATATTATTGATATCAAAAAGTAAACTAACCATAACATTACCTTTTGTTGGTCGCTCATGAACGCTACATTTTGTCATTTGTTATCTCCAGGTCATTCATAAGATTTTTCAAGAATCAAGACAAATTGCCCTTATCCTCTATATTCACAACAGGCTAAGCCAATGGAAATATTTGATTATTCACATATTTTCCAATTGTGACCAGCAATTCTACCTTATACATGCCTTTCAAGAAATAGCCATCCAATCCTATAATCCATCTAAAATTAAATAAAAATCTTCGTCTGCATACATCGAAGTATACATAAAATTTATCAAACTTGTTCTCACTTTTAGAAAGTAGCATCTCTCCAACATCTACATACACTCTACTTAAAAGGTTTTGCAGCCTATACTCCCAAGCATAATCTCACACTTGCCCATATTCATCGCCGTACTAACCAATGAGTATCCTCATCACCTCTTCCTTCATTCTTTTGTATTGATTCTTAGACACATTGATGCCTATATGCTCCTTCATCAATATCTCAAACTCAGTATTCTTCATCTCGATCATCACCTTGATCAAATCAAAAAAATGCTTGGATAACCATGCATTTGGTACTCTTTTTATTTTCAAAATTAATAGAACAAGTATATTCTTCTTGGTAGACCCTGATTTAAAATGACCCACTCTTCCTAATGAACGCCTTGTAAATCTTCCATGGACAATTTTTCTACCAACATCTAACTTTACAAAGGTTTTAGTGTTTCTAATAAAGTCAATATTCCTTTGTACAACAATAGAGTTCTTCAATATAACTTCCTTAAAGTGTTTTATATCGTGGAATTTCATACCTACTAATAAAGTAGAAGATGCAACGGATGGATTATAATAAGGAAACTTACTTTTCCTTCTACGTGCAATTCATTGATCTTCTTCAAGCTTGTCTTGGGAAGTAGCATTGTCAATGCTTTCATCATAATTAGTCTCATCACCAGTAACACCAACATTTACAACTTCTTGGGCTCTATTTGGAGCTTCATTGGTTACATACAAAGTTGCAAACCTATTTAAAAAAAACCTTCCTTTGCTTTTTCCTTGACTACGCAAGCTCCTCCTCCTCGTCATCACTTAAGAAATCTTCAAAAACCAACCCTTCATCGTCATCATCATTGATTTAGCTACTTCACAATCTAATATAGCGATTATGACATCACCTATATCATCATCACTTTGCTAAATTGTATCTGCATCCCTCTCCTTTTGTCCTATTTATCCTACCGTCTTTCATCCATAACCTCACTACTAACTTGAATACTATCTCTCCCTTCTCCTACTTGAGTATTCTCTCCATCACCATCTTTGTCCTCAGTATCACTATTGTACTCACTGTACACTTTTGTTTCTTCATCATGAAAATAATGGTACAGAATATCCCTAAAACCATCATCATTTTCTAAACTTCTCAAACCATCTCTCAAGCCCTTCTCACGAACACAATACAACAACTTCTATACTTTACATGGCAAATAGTTCATTATATCCCTCACAAATTTAATATAAGATATCTTTTTTATATTGACAAATATAATACCCTCATTTTCCCTACCATACTCCCATTCATCATCCCCAATTGCAAAGTTTTTACTATGACAAACAATGACAGCTACATAATCTTTATCATAAGCCATTTCTACAACCAATGAAAAAAACAATTAACTTTTGGGACCACATCGACAAAGAACAATAGACAATAGTACATGGAGGTCCCCACACTCTCATAGACTTTATTAAAGAAAAAGGAAGAGATGCACAGTTCATTTAGTGGAAAGAACTAACAAGATGCCCTCCACTATAGCCACTTCGATTACCTTGCCTTGACTTAAGATATTGATCAATAAATAAAGGTTCCCATGACAAGCATAGGTTCCCACGATACCCATTTCAATACTTCAATTAAAGAAATGAATAGAGGTCCCCATGACAATAACTCTGATCCCTAAGATTCATCCTTACACATCACATTTCACATTCGATCCCTAAAAATTGCCCTCATACATCACAATACTACATCTGAGCATTAAATCACACATCATAGTAGCATAGGAGCCCTAATTTTTCCCCCACCGAGCCCTACATTTCGAGGCCAAGACCTAAATTGTCAATCTAACCCTTCAATCACTCTAACACCATATCTAATCCTTAAATCGCACACCACGGTACCATCTATACTTCCATTTCTCGGCCGACCCCCGCATTTCCCAATCAAGCCCCAAATTTCCCATCGGAGGCCTAATAGACGAGTCCAAGCCCTAATTTCACACCACAGGGGAGGGAGAAAAGAGGACAAATCTGAACAAGCAACGATAGCGAATGGCAATGACGATCGACAATGGTGTGCAATGACCGACCTCAATGGGCATGAATGGCAACCGTAAATTGCGATGGAGAGAAGAGCATGAGTGTGAGCGTGAATCTTACCATGAATAGAGACGACTAGATCTAGTGCAAGCGTAAAAATAAACTAAACGACATTGTTTAGCACCAAAGAAAAATGACGCCATTTAGCTTACCCAAGCCAACATGGTTGGGGTGACATCGCTTTTGTTGTCCAAGTGTATTTTTTAAAAATAATTGCCAACTCATTAAAACATGTCACCAGAAAATGCCATGTATGCAATTTTGATAAATTTTATCGTCATTGGCACTTAACTAATCTATTTTAGTCCCATTTTAATACTTAAGTATACATTTTATAACTTTTTGTACTTAAGTATCCTACCATGCCAACTTTTGGCACTCCAAGAGTCTGGGTCTCAAATTGATAGTGTTAACAAAATGACTTAATTAAATCAAATTGATAAGTTTTAGAATTCGATTGCACTTTTTGCAAGTTTTAGAATTTAATTATACTTTCTTAATAAGTTTTAGGATTTCTAATAAACATATCCCTATTTTCTTTTTTTTGTTCACATTTTTTAGTAACTAGATAATTTATTTCACACTATTTTCAGGCTCCACCAGCCTAATGTGCTTGTAACGACTGGCAAAATCTATTAGCTATCCTCTCAATGAAGTGCCTAGGAAAATCTAGGCATAACAGCACACTTTCCTTTCACTTCTGGTAAAATCCATACAAGTTTGTTGAGAGAGAAGTGAAAGCCACGCCCAAACATCAAGAATGTTACTTTCCTCCCTGGACTTAATACATAACACAATATAAATAAAACCAAGCTATAAGATACGAAACAGTAGGATTCGACCTCTTCAAAAGGCACAGACAAGAATATGCGTTGGTATTACAGAAAATAGATTATGGCACTATGCCACTCCATGTGTTTGAACCTGTCGGAACCATGACAATTCATCAGTCCAAGTGCTTTGAACTTTGGCTTGGAAACTACTCTCCCATACATAACACCTGAAGCATGGTAAGCCCGAAAAAAGTGTCAAATGCTTCTATTCTAAAAATGTGATCATACTTCGAAGTGTCCACTACAGCCAAAATTTCATTCATGGCCCCGGTCATGACTAGGTCATGGCCACACCGTGGCTAAGGGCTGTAGCACTAGCCTAATGAAATTCCCCACTCTCTCCACTCATCTCCAGGCCTAATCCTAATTTCATGATATCACCGTGCAATATATATACCTATAGAAAAATTTACAACATGCCAATGCATGAAATTACACGCTGTGATGTAACTAGCTATTATGAAATTGCAAGCTGCTTAGAAATTTCATATTGCTCATGAGATTTGCATGCCACGTTGAAATCACAAGTCATTCTAAAATCAGCTGCTGATTGAAGCAGAGTGTGACATGTTTTCTTTTTTTGTCATAGTTGAACGAAATGACTTCCCATCACACATTGTTTTGACGAAATTTTGTGAAATTGAACGTTAATATTGGATTGCATGCCCTTAAGATGGAACCGCACATGACTTTGAATTGTTCACCCATATGAATTGCATGATGATATCGAAACCAAACACGGTTTCGATTGGTTTAGAACTGGATATATCCCCGTTGCTTGTTTTGCATTTGAATGAAACCGACGCATATTTTACATGAACGTTAATAAAGAGCATCGATTGATGTGCAGACTTGGATTAATCCCTACTTTTGGTGGCATTTGCTTTGAATGCATTGCATATTTTGGAATGAACGCAAGCGCACACGGCACAACGGAGTTGAAGTCGTTAGTCGTCTCATGATCTAATGATTTCACCCAAGGGCGAATAACCGGATTTTTCCATTTTTCGAAACCCTCCCATAATAATGCATTAAAGAATGTAACCAAGAATAGCGGTACCGAACGGTGCTTCCCCTATGTGTAATGGAAACCCAAACTTAAATGTTTAGTTTTCGGGGGCTAATTGACCTCCAGGCAATTAGTTGACTTCACGTAATGCCTACAATTTTAGGTTGCCAATCAATTTAAGAAATTATTGGTGGCCAGTCCTACAACTGATTGAGCATTTAGGATGTGCTTGTTCTAGCGAAAGTGTTTTTGAGAATTAAATATTTGTTTCAATGAAAGTATTTTTCAAGCATTAGTTTTCCAAACTTCCACCAGTTTGGTTCATGGAAACTAATTAGTTGGCCAAAAACACTTTCAAAGCAACAAAAACATTCATGAAATATTAGGAAAGCGAATTCCTAAATCTAAAGAAGTTGCAAAAATTATTCCTCTCAATATTTTAAATATTTTTTATTCATTTATTTATTTTTATTTTTTTATTTTTTACTTTTCCTTCATCGGTCACTGGACCTTAGCAATGGCCAACGACTAGCCACAAGTACAAGCCAGCAAGGCTCAAGCTCCTCCAAGGCTAACAAGCCCCCCACCTATGGTCGATCGCTAAGGCCCAATGAAGAAAAAGTTGAAAGAAAAAAAGAGAAAAAATAAAACTAAAATTAAAAAAAAAAAAAAATCGAATTTTTAAGACTTAAGATAAATTCATGAGATTGAAATCATTTTTTAAAAATAAAATCCAAACACCAAAAAATCTTTTTGGTCACGTATCACCAAATTAAGGAAAACTAACCATTTTTTTTTAAATGATTCCTCAAAAAGCATTTTCATTTATCATGAAATTTTCCCTCAAACAAACGCATCCTTAGATTATTGTAGCTCACTCCAATCATAAGAAGAGAACACTCTAGTTCATAGATTGCAGGATGACTCTCAAATTTGCTTGCATTTCAAAATTGAAAAAATAATGGATTGCGGAGGCGAGGTGCTACAATTATTCTAGGTTTACACTGAGGAGCATAGACTTGTGTGTCTCTAATAACTACTTGATATTTTGAGAGGAGAAATGTCAAAATTTGTGCAGATTAGTCGGGTGTCTGAGAAAGATTGAAAGAAAAGAGAGAATCGGGGAGCCACAAGCTTTTCTTCTTTACCAAATACGTTATGTGTCTAAGGCCCATGAGAACAGTGCTCTCTAGAATAATGGGCAATAGTTTTTGGGCTGGGCCCAAGCCCCCTTATGTCCGTCCTTTGCAATTTGCAAATTAATCACTACAGCTATACTACCGTGCAAATTCTAATATCATTATTCTTAAGCCAAGCTAAATATAATATCTGGTATATAATCTTAAATCAACAGTCCCCCAAGTTTGGAAGGAATTCAAAAATGCACTAGGTTACTTTGTGAAGCAGCAATGGACCTATTCCTACCTCCTATACTCCAACTTTCCTAATGTGAAGAGAGTCAATGAGCAAGAGTGCTAATTACACAGTAGCAAGCCGAGAATGCTAATGGCAGAACGAGCCATTAGTATGCGAAAAACATGGTCATTTCGCCTATAAATTTGTGTTATTTAACGCTTAAAAGTTGTGTTTAAGATAATTTTCGGATTCAAGAAGTGCTACCAAAGAGCTTTCAATAATAATTTCCAATCACATTCATAAGCTTTTCATCTTCTTTATCAAATAACCTATAAGGAATTCAATATGACATACACCCACTAGATAATATGTTAAAAATATATCTTGAGTTTGAGTCTATAGAGAAACCCCGATCAAAGTAAAAATTCCAAATCCATATAGGGTTCATATTTTGATATATGAACAAGTAAGTTGAATACTTTTCACATTCGAGATTGATTCCTAATTTGAGTCAACCAATGACATAAGAATATACGAAAACAACATTCTACTGATTGTTACACACCAAAGCAAATAAGAGAAGTGTTAGAGTTTTTCTTAACAAGTTGTTTTGAGTAAGTTCTCTAAAAGAGATTGTGAGATTACTTGTGGGTTTACTTTAAATGTAACTTAAGATTGAGGAACACTTGAGTTGTTGAGAGATTTTAACTCTATAATTTTTTGTATTCGTAGTAGATTTCTTTATAATTGGCTCTTTTTGTAGAATATATAATAACACGTGAATTGAACCACATAAATCCCTAATGATCTTTATCTTATTTCATTAATTTAATTTGCTACTTTTCCTTCTCAGAGTCATATTCAAATTGTCTTCTCCATTATTTCAGAACAATATCATTGATTTGATTGGTCAAGTTAACATTCTAAATACATTGAACATACATCCATCCAATCAATTATTTGAGGACAAAAGTCTTGAACACACCAACCGTATCAGGGACAAGGAAACAAGAAAATCACCAAAACGCAAGACACGAGGCCTAGGAAACCATGGCATTAGTTGGAAGGAAAACACATGGGGTGCTTGCAAGAACAACAACCTTGAGAGGACCCAATTTTTTTTTCCCCTTATTTTTGGTCGAAAGAGGACCCAATTCACTGGCCCTTGATTTTGATTCTTTTTTTTGTCTCTAATTCTGAGGGTACTACTCTTGGTACGGCGGAGGAAGAAGACAAAATTCAGCTTTTTTTTATTGTTGGGTGACTATAAAGGCAAGGGTAGTTTTGTCATTTCACGGAAAATTATTGCACTGGCCTGCTCGTCAACCTCTAGACATGAGCATGTGACCCACCCTCTCTGCCAACAATAATGGAGGCCCATCAGCCAACAAAAGCTGGCAGCTCAACAAAACAACAAAAGTTCTTGTCAATTTATCGTGCCTATACTTTTTTTTTTTTTTAAATTCCCATAATATAATATTCATAGGCAGAAAATAAATTAACCCTTTTCCTATGAACAGTCAATATTCCAGAAACTAATCTAATAAATTTGAACAAGATTGTTCTCCCCACTCGACCAACGATAAAGTTTCGGGATCATTTCAAAAGCACGACCAGGAGAGCGAAAAAATGTGATTGATGATTTTAGAAATGTTAACGTAGAATTTCTCAAATCTGAGTCAAGGGTAATTTTCAAATGGGAAAAAAGAAAAAAAAAAAACAGGGACTGCAAATGCCAGATGTCGTAGCAGTTATATGACAGTACAGAGATATCATTGATTGCAAGAGAAGTGAGTTGATGCTGTCTTCCTTTTATTTCTCTTTAGCGTTGGGGAAGGAAGGAAGTAGCTTCAAACAAAAGCTAAAGAAAACTCGGGATCAGCTTCTGCACCATTTCGCCATACCGTACCTGCAGTCCCACCGAAAGCGCCGTCCTTTCGCTGTCCTTTTCCGAAATATTATCCACCCCTCCCTCTCTCTGTCTGTCTCTCTCTCTCTCTCTGTCCTTTCGCTAAAGCTCTCGGCTTTCGCCTCCATATTATTCTTCCTCCATGTTGCTTTTTCCCCTTTCGTTGCTGGCCCCGTGAAGTTCAGATCTGTGGGGAGGTTTGAGGCTGGACGTTTGAAGAGAAGTTCAGTCCATCCTGAGAAGGACAAGTTGCAGCAGCGTCTTTCCCGCTATGCTGGGCCAGAGAGGTTAGAGTCAAGAGGTGGGATTTGGATCAAAGGGAAGCCTTTTGGTGTGAATTGTCATCGTGGGTATGTAGAGTTTTTATGCGTTGGGGAGACAAATTTTTTTTAGAATTTTCTCAAACGGTGGAGTTCTGTGAATCTTTTCTCCTGTGCTGCTGTACATCAGCATCGTTGTTGGGTACTCCATTCGGGTTTTTCTTGGATTTGAGAGATCGTTGCTGGTGGGTTTTTGAGGGGAATGCAGATGGGAAATTTGGCAACTTTGGTCTTGCTCTATGCAGTGTCGTTCTGGTCAATGGTTGGAACTGGGGAAGCCCAGTTGAAGACTGTCCTGATAAATTGCGGCACGAATTCTAGCGTTGATGTTGATGGCAGGAGATGGGTTGGTGACCTGGCTGACAACAATCTCACCATTAGTCCCGCTCCGGTGGTGGCCGATGCCGGCGTGGCGATGAGCAGGAATACTTCCTTAGGGTCCGATCTACGGATCCGCCCGTGTTTTCTCAGGTGGATTGAACTATACCTTTCAACAAGTCCAGGGGGACTATTTCCTCCGGCTTCACTTCTGCCCGTTCGCCTTGGACAATTACAATGCGAATGAATCCGTGTTCGGTGTCGCGGCGAACGGTTTGGGACTGCTGTCGCAATACAGTGTTTCGACCGATATCGCGACCAAGAACATGGAATTGCAGCGTTCAGGAAGCAACATTTCATCCTATCTGATCAAGGAGTTCTTCCTCTCCATCAGTTCGAACGAGCTCGTCGTCGAGTTTCTTCCATCGAAAGGGTCGTTCGGGTTCATAAACGGACTAGAATTGGTGGCTTCGGAGGATAACCTGTTTGCCGGCACAATCAGTAAAGTTGGAGGGAATAGTGCGAATTTGAATGTGAGCGGACGGGGTATGGAAACAATGTACAGATTGAATGTTGGGGGATCTCGGATCAATCCCAGTGAAGATCCGGATCTCCAGAGGACATGGGAGGTCGATACCGGCTACATGACCAACGTCGACGCCGGCTCTCAAATCAGAAACAATTCGAACATTACTTATGCATCGTCCAACGACTCGTCGGTAGCTCCCCTGATCGTGTATGAGACGGCGAGAACCATGTCCAACAACCAAGTTCTTGAGAAGAGGTTCAACATGTCATGGAAGCTCGCGGTGGATCCGGGTTTCGACTACCTGATCCGGTTACATTTCTGCGAGATGCTCTTCGGACAGCCCAACCAGAGGAACTTCAGGATCTACGTGAACAACAGGACCGCGGCCGATAACTTTGATATCTATGCCCGAGCCGGAGGGAAGAACAGAGCATATCACCAGGACTATTTGGATGCGGTCTCGTCGAGAGTCAACACGCTGTGGATTCAGCTCGGGCCCGACACAGCCACTGGTGCGTCCGGAACCGATGCTCTCTTGAACGGTCTGGAGATATATAAGCTGAGCCGAAATGGAAATCTTGCCTATGTAGGTGCATCCAATTCAGCTAAAAACACGGCGAACAATTCGAAAGCTCGTGTTCTCTTGGTTGGAATCGGAGCCGGCGTTGGCTCTGTACTGATCCTTGCATTCGTAGCTACTATCGTCTTCCTCCTGTGGAGAAGGCGGAGTCGCAAGAACGGTGGTAAAAACAACGCCCCTGGGTGGCGGCCGCTCTTCCTTCACGGGGCCTCATTGAATACCCACCAATGCCAAGGAAGCGGCGGGAACCAAAAACCAGTTCGGATCTGTCGCCTCGACGAGATTGGAGAGGCGATTTACGGTAGCAGAAATTAGAGCGGCGACGAAGAACTTCGATGAGAATATGGTCATTGGAGTAGGGGGCTTCGGAAAGGTGTATAGAGGCGAAATCGAAGACGGCACCCTCGCCGCCATCAAGCGCGCCCATCCTCAGTCGCAGCAAGGCCTTACTGAATTCGAGACGGAGATCGAGATGCTTTCGAAGCTGAGGCATAGGCATCTGGTTTCCATGATCGGGTTCTGCGAGGAACAGAACGAGATGATCCTGGTGTACGAGTACATGGCCAACGGAACTCTGCGAAGCCATCTCTTCGGCAGTGATCTTCCGCCATTAAGCTGGAGGCGGCGGCTGGAGGTCTGCATCGGAGCTGCAGAGGACTGCATTACCTTCATACCGGAGCCGACAGAGGAATAATCCATAGGGATGTCAAGACAACCAACATTCTGCTCGACGAGAACTTCGTGGCAAAGATGTCCGATTTCGGATTGTCGAAGACAGGTCCTGCCCTGGAACACACCCATGTTAGCACTGCAGTGAAAGGGAGCTTCGGATACCTCGATCCCGAGTACTTCCGGCGACAGCAGTTGACGCAAAAGTCCGATGTGTACTCTTTCGGCGTCGTGCTATTCGAAGTCGTCTGTGCTCGGGCTGTCATAAATCCGAGCTTACCGAAGGATCAGATAAACCTTGCCGAATGGGCTTTACGATGGCAACGGGAGAGATCGCTCGAGACCATCATCGACCCGCGTCTCAGGGGACAGTACTCGCCAGAGTCAATGAAGAAGTTCGGGGAGATAGCAGAGAAGTGTCTCGCCGACGAGGGGAAGAGCCGGCCGACCATGGGAGAGGTTCTGTGGCACCTGGAGTACGTCTTGCAGCTCCACGACGCCTGGCTGCGAGCGAACGATGAAGAAAGTTCCTCCCTCCATGTCGTCGAGAGTTCAGAAGATCGCGGCGGGAGGAGGTGGCGGCAGCGGCGTGGAGGAGAGACGAAACCCGCTGTTTACAGCAGAGGGGAACGGTGAATCCGCCGCCGGAGATGATTAGAGAGGGGGTTTCACCGGGCAAGGAGTACAGACCGCGTATCTTATTACATTCTTTTATACGTTCTTCACTATTCATTCCAATTCGTTCCGCTTAAATTCCAGAGCACCTGGAAGCGCTCCTAATTGAACATGTTCTAAGAATCTCGGCCTGAGGAGGGTTCGAGTCGTAAGAAAACCGAGAGTTTTCGCGCATAATCTATTGATTTTCCTGCATTGATCTTTCGATCATCGGTTCATGTCTGATTCAGTGCTGTTATGGTGTTTGAATACTTCTTGGGTATTCATTACAAAGGAAGTAAAGCTTGAAGTAGCTAAAGAAAACTTCGTAGCAAACGATGCTTTTGCCTGTCAAAGGTTGCTGATTTCACCCTGCTCTTCCAACAGGCTTAGGAAGAAAGAGTCCCCTTTTCCTCTGGTCTGCACCTGAGCCGATGATGCGACTGCGGCCGGCCGCCGGAGCAAGGGAAGATTTTACATTACCGGTGATGTCTTTGGAACCTCCAGTTTCGATTTGAGTTTCCACTTGCAGCGCTTCTCGTCCTACACTTGCGCAAATAACTAGCTTCGATTGCCTGCTTTGAGCGTGTTAAGGAGTGTCAATGGTTCGGTACGGTTTGGTTCGAATTTTCAAAAAATTTGAGCAGCTGAATCAAACCAAATCGCAACTCAAACCGAAAATCCAGTTCGATTCACTTTTTTCATTTTTTGTCCTACTTACTTGAACGAATAAAGATTTTAAGTTGGGCTTTCAATTTTTATTGAGAATTTCGATTTTGCTCGGTTAACTGAATTAAATCAAATTGAAATAATCCAATCAAAAAAAAAAAAAGGTTATTTTTTCTATTATCCAAACTGAAAAACAAACCAAAATGGAAATGCACAAAATTTCAATTCAATTTTGATATGATCTTTTCGGTTTGATTCCATTCTGACAACCGATTGATGAGTGGTTTAACTAAATCATCCTTTTTTACCTGCTTGGACGTCGAAAGCGAAATTTGTGCTCAATAATGAAAGAAAAGTAAATGAAACTTTTTTTCTTCTTTTTTGGTCGGTAAGTTACTCAAGTTGACATCAATCCCCTTCGGGGTGCATTTGGAAGTGGCCTCGATCCTTGGGTCAATGTAAGGGTGTTTGGTAAAAAAATTTCAACCCCAATTTGGAGAATACCAGCCTGAAAACCCAAGGCAGGTTAGAGGCTGCCTTGGGCTTTCGGCCTTCTCGATATGTTGAGTTGAGGGAGTAAAATAAAAAATTTCTTCTCAAATTATCCTCATTGATTTTTCATTTTTCCAATTTTGTCATCACTATTCATCATCTTCTTCTTCTTCTCCGTGAGCGGTAGCCAATGAAGGGTAGGCAGTTGCACGGCAATCGTCATCAGGGGGAGGCGCGATCGTCACCGAGGGTGGCATGACCGCCACGCCATCTGGGTCGCTACGAGGTCTAGGTCTTCGACCTCACCACGACCGAGATCTGGGGCGGCAAGGTCGCGAGAGGACCTTGCCACCCCCGATCTAGGTTGTGTGACCTCGCGACCCAGATCCGAGGCGACAAGGTCCTCCCACATCCGAGGCGACAAGGTCCTCCCACGACTTGCCGCCCCAGATCTGGGTCGCAGCGAGGTCGCCAGAGGTTGCAGCGGCGTCATGTGACCTCCTATGACCTCGCTGCCCCAGATCCGAGGGCAGCGAGGTCACACGACCCCGCCGCGCCCCAAATTCAAGGGTGGCGAGGTTGTGCGCCCCACCACGACCCAAATCCTAGGGCGGCGAGGTCATGGGGGGTCGCCAAGGTCGCCTGACCTCGGGGGACCTTTGCCGAACCTCGGGCAGCCTTTGCCGGTGGTCTTCGAGGGTCGCAGGACCTCAGGCGAACTTTGCCAATGGTCTTCGGGGGTTGCTCGACCTCGGGCAGCCCTCTCTAGTCGTCTTCGGGGCTGCCTGAGTTAAATGTCGACCATCAACAACAAATTTCAATCGCCAACGGCCGCGTCCTTGCCGGCCAATTTTCTTTATTTTTCTTTTGATAATTTTTTTTATCACAAAAAGTCATTTGTAAATATAGTTTTTCCAAACACTACTTGCATTCTGCAAAACCCCTTTAACCCAAAGTACTTTACATTTTTCCAATGGCTTTCCCCAAAATTTCAACCAAACAGACCCTTAGTCCCAGTAATAAGCAAATGTATAGTCACCCCTGCCCTTGTCACTTCTTACCCAAGCATAAAAAAATGGTGTCCGATCGGTTCGAATCTACCTTTGCTTGCCCTGTTTAAAAGAGTTTCAATGAATCAAATGGTTTGTACGTGGTCTCTATAACATGAAGTGCGACCGCTGTCGCCGACGAAAGAAGGACCAGAATCAGAAATTAAAATCTTCCGATTCCGTCGTTCTTAACAGTACCCTTCTGAACCATCAACCATGTACAGTTTTATAGCCTGTTCCGTTGTCTCCCGGAAAAGAGAATCACTGCCACCTATATCCAGTCGTTTCTTACGTTAGCTCTTTGTCCACTCTATCTTTCGTGCCATCCGATCAAAATCTGTACAGTCTGCGAAACCCATCAATCACAAGATTTGGATGTCTCGCTGTTACTCCATTCCCAAATGGTATTGTAAGGATGAACCAGTTCCTCGCCCTCAATGCACTCCTCTTGCCGAGGCAATCTTTTGAAAAGAGCAATCTGCGAAGCAAACCCAGGTTCGCAGTCAGCAGAACCACCGACACCACTAAACTCGACGCTGTAGTTGTGCCTCGAGGCCAAGTTCCTTGCCCACAAGCTGAATTGCTCTCTGGTCCACTCGAACTTGTGATCATGGTTGCGGAATCTACAAGACTCTGACTGCCCTTTCCCCTCCTGCGCCTCCTCTTGGCTTGGCAGGTCAGATTTCTGTAGTATGACGTTGTATTCATAGTTTGGTGTGGACACGATAAGAACACTGGGCCGAAACGAGCTCAGCACGAGATCTCCAAATAAAGATGCCTGATCTTCCTCCATATGCTCGATCACCTGAAGCATTTCAATGGTAAGTTTCAGATAATAGTTACATCGAGCAACCGAATCACCTACTAAGAAAAAATACGTTTCTCTTTGCATGTACTAGCATACTAATGTCCCAAGAGCAAAAGCACTCGAATCTTCAACAGTGACGTGTGTCGTATGTTGTGAACATTCGGCAAACTCAACGACACTACAGGTAATGTACCACAATGCAACATAAAATCGTGAAACCAACTGATATTAAAGTACCAATGAGAGAATCTAAACTGTGCCAACTATCTACCAGCCACAACCTTTTGTAAGTACTTGCAGCTACCAACTCACTCCTAATACCCATAGAACTAAAAGTAACACATCAGACGAACACAGTAACTCTGACTACATTAAAGACGCTGCTTCTGCCTCTGGCGGATGCAGTCAAGACCCTTGTAAGTATTCAAGTACTCCTTAAGTGGCTCTGTTTCCTGAGGGCAAGCAACTTTCAGAGTTAGCAATGGACTGGATTTAAGTACTTCTGGACCTCGTGCTCACCGTTCACGTTCAGTTAATAGTGATACGAACTATGATAGCTAGGCAGAAAACTTCAATCACGAAAGGAGACCTTGAAATTACTGGGGTTTCTAGGACTGGGAGTTCGAGGATCCATCTAGATGACAGTCATAAAGAGTAGTAAATCATGATTTCATTGGGTCTAATCATCCTCATTTCGTAATCCGTACAAAAATGGCCTCCTATGCAGGTTCACCGCAATACCATTCAAAAAATGTATAGCCGTTTTTGTAAATTAAGTTCACAAGTCATGCAATTCCCACGGCATGCTCATACACATTTAAACACAGAAATTCTAACCTCTTTATTTCTCATTCAATCTTTTACTCGTTTAAGAGTTATTTAAATGTGCAAAACATGATATGTGTGTACTGCAAGAACTTATAGGCATGTACAAATATAACTCTTTTTTCAGGGAACAACCATGTAAAGATAAGAACTCACAAGTTGCATGACACAGGTCAGTCGCATAAGTTACGAAAATTAATCACATTTATTAACAAGACATTTAAAAGATACCGCGTCATGTAACCTATTTGATAAGCAATTTATGTTAGCATTGAGAGATTTGACACAGTTAATAAACACGTCACCTTCATACCATCAAAGTTAGTAACAACCCTCAAATTGATCCATTTGATATTCCTATCTCAACTAAAATGATTATGACACAAACACCAATGCTAGCTTTAAGTTTCTAGTCCAAGGCCAAAACCAATTACATAAACATTTAATGTAAGAAGAGGCACTAATGAAACAATAGTAAAAGTCGAAGAAGGGAAAAATCAAGAAGGAAGAAAGTGTTATATCTGCTCAATTTTAAAAGAAAAAGGAAAGGTCAGGACATAAGAACTTTCGGTATGAATAGAAAAGATGAGACAAAGGTATGCATCTAAAGTCTAGAACAAATGTAGGATGCAGATTACGTTTAAGAGAAACTTCTGTAAGATTGCAATACAGAGTCAAAATGGTCATCATCCAAAACTGGTGTATGCAATCAAAAAATTTAATTATCTCACTTCCTGTGAAGAACATGCATCTTTGCATGGAGCTTTTTCAGTTGAACACTCCTCATCTCCTCGCATTCAACTTCAACTAGCTTGTGGAAAACAGAATAGGTCTTTGCAAAGAGGAAATTAAACATCACTAAGTCATACCTCCATCATAAATTCACAAGTGCATTACTTTGCATCAACAGCAACAGAAAAGATGGGCATGAAGTGCAGATAAAGTAAACGAACGTAGAAAATATTGAATTCGAACGGCGAAGGCAACAGGAAAGACGACCATAGTTATAGAAGGAATAGCAGACACTCAAAAAATTGAACTCCGCATTATTACAAGGAGAACAAAGAACTAAGTCATACCTCCAGGCAAGTGCCGATATCAAAACCACGCATACGAGAATCAAAGACAATGATCGAACCATAATAAAGTGTTGCAGACTCGATGCCTCTGCATGGCACATCACCATCTAAACTTTTGCTTAACTTCGAGTGCAATACCTACATAATGGAAGATAAAAGACAAGTTATCAACAAGAGAGTGAACAAGTGCCATCTTGTATGGTTAACTGATGAATAGAAATGCAACATTCTACTGTCCTCGCTGAATTATTATATAAAACATATGACATAAAAAGTTCTGAAAAATGAGAAGAAGCATTTCAGTTGAAAGGTGCTGCAAAATCAGTTAGGTGCAACTTCCAGGATGGTACGATGGTTTGTTTAGCAAGTGGAATTGACTGCATAGTGGATGAAAAGAGACTTGGGGAAACTGGAGGATTTAATGTTTATAGTCATTTGGAGGGATAGGTTGCCAGAAATTAAACAGCCGCATACAGCAGCAGTGGCAGCATTGTACTTTTATGGATTGTGGAGTGTTCCAATCTTGTTAGTTCTTGCTGGCAATTACAGAGGAATAGTTTGAATTTGAATGGTCAGACTTTGTTATAATTTTAACAGGTCTAAATTCAAGCATAAATGAAAAGCAAAACACAAATTATGCACATGTTCAGTAGAAAGATGAATTCAAGTTGTATAATCATCAACTTCATAACAAACCTTGGAATTAAAAAAATTCTAATTAGAAAAGGTATTGAATCCTGTTTTAAATGACCATGAATCTGATCATTAGCCTATCTGAAACCACTTTAATCCATGTTGCTACCACTCAGAATTTTCGGAACAGGAAAAGGGCCTTGTTATACATGAAACAATGCACGATTGCACATCAGCAGCCCAAGTAGGAAGATGAGACTCTATGATGATGATCTAGATGACCAGAAGCACAACTTCACCTAAAATGCATGAACAGATGCTTCTGAAAAAATTTCAACTCTCAAGTTCTTAATTATGCAGAAGACAACAATACAAAAGATCTGCATAGCTTACCCTATATAATGAAAAAAAGGCCCAGTTACTTATTGTTGGTTAATTATCCATTTAAATTTCTCTTCATATGCTTTTGAAAATGACAAAAAAGACATAAAGAATATACTCTTCCTCTATGTGAGTACATGAGCAAGCAAATCCTAATTTTCTGCATCTCATAGTTGCAGATGCAAATCTACTAGACTTTTATTGTCATCATGTAGATAATTAGAAGACCAAAGAACCATCGCAACATTTAGCAAATGATTCTAAATTCAGGACACGAAAACTGGTTCAGTACCATCCTAAGTAGACCAGATTCTGCACAGTTTTATTTTATATTACTTTTTAGTGGATGTGAACGAAAGTAGGTTTATTCACAACATCCCTCTAATTTTTAAACAACTGTCTTTGTAAGAGAACTCAAAAAGAAATGTGGTTTTAAATTACAAAAGAAAAATGAAGAAACCTTTGCTGCACGACTAAGACTCTTGAGGGAGAGGTCAACACCAACAATCTTTCTCAGTGAGGTTGGATAGTCCAACAGGGATTCCAGCAAACTTCCGGAGCCACAACCAAAATCAACCTGCAAAAGCAAGTCAAGAAGCTAAATATCTACTGTCGTTCAAAATTAGACAGTTTTGAGCTGAGACAATGTGAACGAACAACTACCAAAGTAGTTGCATCAGATTTCTTAATGTGTTCGACAGCATATTCAACCCGTTGCTTTGAAAGGGGAGGGCTAAAAAGGGCCTGCTCCATCCTGTCCTCCAGGGGCTCTGATACCTTCAATAAGGTGATGCAGTATTCCAAGCGACATATATCTGTAACATCAAGAACATTGGACAAAATGCAAGAACCAATCATTATCATATGAATAGCTCAATCAGGCGATGCAGTATTCCATGCTGCACATATCTGTAACAGCAAGAACATTTGACAAAATGCAAGACCCAATCATTATCATATGAAAAGCAGCAAAGGAGTGGACAATAATGCAACAGAATGAAGTTCAAGTTACCTGTGTTAAACAGCTGCTTAGAACAAAAAACAGCTTCCAGTTGATTTTCTTAGAATTCAAGGGTTAATGAACTAAGTACAACATATCTGAAGAATGAGGTTCTTGTTCCAACGAAGCAATCATGAACCATGATGATGAAAAGAAAAGATATCATGCCAAGTGACATGACTACAAGTCAACCAGGCTGTTTTCATGAGTTAAAAAGGAAGAGTAACTGACTTGAGTAAATTAATGAAAGTGCCCTTGCAGAATCATTAGCAGCAGCCAAAATTAGCTCTTGGGAAGGCAAATCCACCAAGAAAAATGCAGACTGACCAACAGACATCTGAGCCACAGCTGTTTCAACATGAGGATTAACTGCTCTAGCCCCTAACTCAAATTCAAACTCATAAGCACTTTCAATAAGTTCCTTTGTATCCCCAACTTCTGTCACCAAACATGCTGAATAACATATGCATGCCAATGACCCATTAGATGGACAGATGCCTGATTCTGGCCCTTCTATCCTTAAAAGATAATTTTCATGTTCTCCTATGGCTTGTGGAACATCAACACAATTGTTGGCTTTAATTGTTCTTTGCTGGTTGAGGTACATGGCCAAGCAGAACTTAAATTCCCTAAACAAATGTTGGGGATTAAACTTCACGTCCAATGCATCAGCTAATGAATTAAGCTTCTCCAGCGGCATATTAAAACCCTGAAAATATGAACTCAACCAGGAGAGAACTTTCAGAGAAGCATTCTGGACACAATCAGTCTCCTTCCTGCAAGAATCTTTAGGAGAACACTGCAATATCAGATCCTGTAGCTTTGACAATACTTTTACTTCACATCTGAATTTGCTCATTGATTCCAAATTTTCATCATCACCATGATTAGCAGCATTTTCATTTGCATGCCCTGTGTCCTCTGTCAATTCTGTAACTTTCAGCTTCTTTTGTGATCCGGACAAGTCAGACAGTGCTTTTTCAGGATATCTTGAAATAGTGAAGACAGGTTCAGACAATCGATGCTGACGACAGAATGTACAGAGAATTTCCCTTGGGAAAGCACCCCTCCAGTTACTTTTTATTGTGAAAACAACTGGCAACTCTGCGGCAATAGTTGACTCTCTAGACAATTTGTAAGGTCCACTCGGTGTCTTATAAATGAGCATTCTGCACAAGCAGTTACAAAATGGATTGCATAAGCATGTGGGAATTACAGAGAATGAATGATGCAAGTTTCATGATACTCTAGAAGCTATTTGCCTCAACTTGGGAAAAGTGTGAACATAATTCCTAACCTATTTTCGCATTACAACTAAAACTGTCTAAAATTGTTTTGGCAAAAAAATTTTGCCCATCCGAAGTACCTGTAATATGTCTTCAAGAATACATCTTCGTGAAAAAGGTCTTTGGACTTCCATGTATATCCAATTGATGCCATAATTGCACCACCATATACCTCTTGACCAGCTAAATAACTAGCCCTAGCATTCATAGAGCCTTCAAAAATATCAGGTTTCTTTCCATTCAATTCTGATGATGGCTCCACAAACTGCAAGTCAGACGCAACAAAATACAATCTTGTCTCGGAAGAAGATTTTCCTATGGGACTGTCCACCAGAAAATATACAAATTCAGTAGATCAAGAATTATCAATGGACATGCTATTTCAAGAAACAGCCCCCCCCCCCCCCCCCCCAAAAAAAAAAAAAACTCCTTTCCTTCCTTTGTTTTTTTCAATGGGGCGTGGGCAGGTAGTAAGGGATAAGTAGATTGAACTTACCGTGAGACTAGGATCTTAGAAGCATCAAGTAGACCAAGCTTTTGTGCAATGACATCCAGGTAGTACGCAGACGAGGAAACATTTAAAGTTATAGGCTTGATATCCTCATTCAATGAACTTGGAATCAATAAGGCCTGAACGCATACACAACCAAGGGTGCAAGATTGTTCAAGTAACAATGGCTCTATAACCTCAGGAGGGTAGGGATTTTGCCTCCGAATCCAAAGCTGTCCTTCAGTAGCAGTAATCAGGGTAGGTAACGTTGCAGCAGCTTGCAGAACAAAAGAAATTACCAAACAGGGATTTGACTCCACCTTAGGATCAATTAGTTTACATAAACTACTGATCTTCCCATCATAAACAGCAATCACAGAAACAGGGACTGAACCGTAAAGATCGCCTTCTCGGCTTAAAGCAGCTTTAAAGTGACAACTCAGTGGATGTTGAGATGCAAGGAACTGTAACATAATGAACAGCTTGTCAAATGTGTGTACTTGGTGCCAAGAATGAGCAAAAAAGTTCCACAGCCAGATAAATGAAGTTGTAGAAAAAATAACATGCATACTACCAGTTGAATTTAGGACAATTGCCCCCCTAAACCACCATCCCCACCATTCTTAACGTGATTAATCTAGAAGGACAATCATGACCAAAAAAAAAAAAAAAAAACTTAGAAGGACAATCAGTTCTTTTCCTTTTCCTAGTCAAAAACAGCCCAATAATGAAACAGCAATAACATTCATTATGGAACTAAAATTACGGCTCCAAGCTCAAATGAATGCTAATGATCAGCAAAAACAAAAATCTTCAGATAATATAAATGCGGCAAAGAGATTAAATAGACAATGTAGATCATGTACAAGAAGCTATTCCAAACATGTTTTTGATGCAATGACGCTGAAATGACATATTGCCATCTTCTAATCAGCTTATTTGAGGCATTACTGCATCCTTGATAAGTTACAAACCTCATTTGAGAACAAATATGCAACCCGAGTAACTAAATCTTCCCCTGCATCATCTACATTGGGCGTGTGCATTAAAGGCTGAATACCCAACTGCAGAACAAGACACAAACAAATTAAAAAAGAATTCACATAAGAAGAGACTAATCTAAATAGCAGTAAATCTCAAACAGAAAGCATAGTAAAAAAGCAAGGTAAATCAGAACTCATTTATCCCACTTATATGAAAACTTCGGCCAAAGCCATGGCTCTCAAATATGTAGGTAGGACACTCCACCACTACCCAAATGACACATCGTTGACAAACCCATTCCCAATGCCCACGCTACACTCACTCAACTTTGTAAGGCAAAGTTAACAAACTTCATGATCACCTTTAGACAACTAGTCAAATAGCAAACTTCATGATCGCACTTAGACAACTAGTCAGATGATGGTGCATATATTCCACAAGACAAACTAATTTGACAGATGGCAACTAAATTGTTGGTTGGCCACTAATCAACTGTTTCAGCTAATGTTCCAAAGAAAGGATCTCCCTCATATTGAGGAACAGTGTAAAGTCTAATCATAATTTCATGTCTGAGTGTTAAATGAAATCAATGATTTCTAGGGATTTAAGCTCCTCTTTTTCATAAATACACCTAACAACTGGATATTGATATCCTGAGAAAGATGATTAATTCAGTTGGATGCAATTAGGAGTCCTTTACTCTGTCTCTGGGTTTCAGTATCTTTCTGGGCCCATATATCCAGACCATAGTTTGTGGAAATAATCACATCTTTAGACCATAATTTGCATTCCATTATAATGTACAGAAAACCCAACAGTTTGTGCCAGGATCATTCCTAACGCAAACCATATCATACTTTGCAATGCTTCCTCAGATTACATATCTCTAGACAAAATGGTAGAGAACAGGGGTACTCTTAAGAGCAAATTTTATCCACATTTATCTCCATTGTAAAACCATATGCATGGACATCCAGTTTCAAATAGCAACCCAACAGAATTCTGTTACTACATATAAAGCATATTGAAAGAATACACTCAACATACATATCGAGATGAATGTATATTCTGAAAGAGTAATTCATAGAACAGCTATTCAAAACAGAAATTGCTGGTGGAGGGAAACTAAGGGATGAAAGCTAGCACACTTTACACCGACCAGAGACAATACCAGTTATAAACAATCCACACAGATTCCCAAAACAATTCATGAATAACAAGAGAAACTAGAATTCTAACGTTTGAGATAAGAGAAACAAATATTGCATTTAGCGATAAACAAGGATTATATATAAAGCTCGACCACACTTAACATTACTTCACACTGAACATAAAACGCCCACAGTGTAAAGTAGCGGGAGGCAATTGCAGACAATGTGATCAAATAAGAAATAGTAGGGCGAAATGGACAACCTTCTGAATAGCCATCTCGGCAGCGGCTTGCTCAGCATCCTTCTTCTTCTTGAAAGTTCCAGAGACAATGGAGAGTTCGGGAAGGTTCAGCCGACAGCGAAAGAGACTAGGGCCCTTCTGTGGGATGTACAGTCCAGGACACCCATTCTGAGCAGACTCCTGGACTTCCTCCACTTCATACGAAGCTCTGCTTCCATATTTCTGGTATATAACAGCTTTCGGCGTGATCGTCGTCTTCCTCGCCTCCGCAGCTGCGTCGCCAGAGGTCCCCATGCAGTAAACTCCTGCACTCGGAACGCGACGGTACCATGAGCGATTCGCACAAAAAACGATACGCAGAGAAACAACTCGCGCCGCGATCAAGCGCCGACATCGAGCCCGCCTACTCTCCTCCGCCGATATATTCAGAAAAACCGAACGCGAAACTCGATTCTCCGACGAAGCGACGCACGAAAACAGCGAGAATTGCGGAGAAAGCTCCCGATTGTCTCCGGCGACGTCGGGCGGGCGGCTCCGCGGAACCGTCGCCACGAACCGTTCCGGACCGGAAATAGCGTATCCGCTGGAGAAAGCCTAAAGGAGCATCGGCTCGAGAAACGGCGCGGAAGAAGACACCGAACGAGAAGGTTCCGACTGCCGTTCGAGGCGGGCGAGCGAGAGAGAGAGAGAGAGTCGTTTCTACCTTTGCGATTACGGAGGAATGCGCATGGAGGAACTTCGCCGGAGGCTGGCGGCTATCGAATCGGCCGGCGGCGGCGACGGGCGGCGGAGGGCGGCGGGCGGCGGCGGAGGAGAATTGGCACCGTGGCTGCAGCGTGACTGTGGCTGTAAGTTTGTGACTGTTGAGAGTCCAGGGAGAAGGGAAGGAGGAGTGTCCCCTTTTTATTTTGTTTTATTTATTTATTTAATTTAGATTTTAAATTTAATTGGGGGCGGTTCGTTGAGAGGAGGGGGGATGCGTGCGTCTCCGACGCGGCAGACGCGCGTGGCGGGCAAGCACCTTCGGGCTGAAGGCCTTTTTTTTTCTGCAAAAGGACTAAAGGGCAAGGAAGTCGCGTCGTGGGCCCCACGCGACGCGCCGCTTTATGTGGATTCTGTTTCTCATATCTTATTCTGATCCGTTGCGTTTTTGATTTTTGAACTTATTAATGAAGTTACATAATGAATTATCCTTTGATAAATATCTGTAAAATTGGCAATAATAGATACGTAAAGAATTCGTGTGTTTGCCAGTTTTTTGGGAAAATTTTTAGTATTTTACAGCAATTAATGACATGAGGAATTTCTATTGACCAGATTCTTTATTAAGCTTGCAAACAAAAATATTTGGTTACCTACGATATTCTTGAAAAATTTGGGGACATCACTCGTTACAAATTGATGATTGAGATGATGGGTGCTGATAACTACTCTTCGTGAAAATAAATCACTATTTTCTTGCTCGATAAGTTTGAAAATATAGAAATGACTAGATCAAATAGCAAATCAATATCACATCGCCAAACATAATTTTGGCCCAAATCCAATCACTATTAAACTCGATTCATCAATGCAATTAGGTTAAAGTGCATAAAAATTTATAATTCCTTGACTAATGCAAAAAAAAAAAAGAATTAAAAAAAAGAGAAAGAAAAAAATGATGTGGAAGAAAGTAAAATTATAAATAGATGAAACTAATCCTTCGACAGAACTTATGACCCAAAAAAAAAAATTGAACTCATTGGACTGAATTAACAATTGGATAAGTTAGTAGACTGATGAAATAAGAAACGAATAATGTGGAAGAAAAAGAATCTCAAATTCCTTTTACTAAACTTATTATTAAATTGTTAGTCATCTGACATAAGAAAAGCATAACGTGGCAAATAATAATTTTAGGAATTTAAATAGTCAATAACCGTTATCAAAATCAACTATAGATTTTAGAGATTGCAACACTATTAAAATTAGACGAGAACAAAAATGCACACTAATTAAAAATCAACTAGTATTCAAAAAATGCATGTAAATCGGAATTCGACAAAAATGTATACTTGTAAAAAAATTTACTCTAGGGTTTTACTCTTAAGTTCATCTTCACGCAATTCAAACACCAGAAACTAAGCTCCGGCCCTCAAACTCCACGAGCGATGCCCTCCAATTTCTAAGTTCCACGAGGCATGAGCAACAACCATCACTTCAACCACGACCATTGGATTTTAGACATTTATTTTGAGAATGGATGATTTGATTTTTTTTTTTGGTCGAAAAATTGTTGGTTTGATTACTAGGTGTTAGACGTGAGATTGTTAATTTGGATAAGATATTACTTTGATCAAGAAAAATCGGGTTAAATTCATTTCTAATGTTCCCAAAGAGTGAAATGTTCATTGTTCTCGTTTTGGGGGTGGGTTCTGAAATTGTCTTACCCTTTCTTGGGAAATTGGCTTACCCGGCGCGTTTGAAACGTTAGTAGGAATGTGGGAGTAGGTAAAGGTGAGGGTGTCACTTCAATGCTACCCTCCTACATGTATGGTGAATTTTTTTGTCTATCTACCCATTTTAATGTATCAAAGATTTTACAATCAATTATTTTTCTCAAAAAGGCAACATGGGATGGATGTAAGATGACCCACGAAAAAATTTGTTTTTTACCTAGAAAATTCCATCTTGGACGGATTGAGAACACAATGGACAAAGTCTTGAAATCTCTAAAATTCACTTCGAGGTTCTCTCATTTAAAATCTATCATTTATGAAATTAGTACATTTATGTCATATTTACCCAAAAAAAAATTAAATTTTATCATAATTTAGAATAAATTTGGCAAAAGCGTGGCAATCTAGAGTAAATGTGGCATAGGTATACTAGATTTGGATTTTTTATGATACAAAAATTAGTTTGAAGTAAATGTGACATGAGTATAACAATTCAAGGGTTTTTGTGACAAAAAATTAGTTTGGAATAAATGTGACATGAATGTGCCTATTTATTGTTTTGGGTGATATTAGTGGTTTGTATTTTCAATGATCCCACTAACATCCTGTCAAGTTCTCATGTTTGGTACACCCAAAAAAAAAAAAAAAAAAAGTTCTAATGTTTGGTTGCCTAAATTTATTGATAAGATAAAAGTAACACTAGATCCCCAAAAACATGTTTGAAAGTTCTTATATCTAATAGACAACGCAAGTATAGGACGATATATCCTACCACTTATAATGTTTATCATTTCAACAAAAGAAATAATACTTATCATGTGTAATCAAAGTAGATTGTTTTTTTTTTTTTTTTTTTTTTTTGTGATCATACCAACACGTGTAAAAGGCCATAAGTAGATTATATATCCCCTTGCGTTAGGAGGAAATTTCTCATATTGTTTATTATATATAACAAATTTCTCACATTTAAGAAAAAGGAATAATATCCAGTGTCATGCCAGGGCGTAGTAAAGGGTTCACCTCTGAGAAGAAGCGAATCCTGCAAGGTGGTCACCTCTTTGAGGAAGCGACTCCTCCATTTGTTATACAAGGTACCCTCTGTGCTTTCTGCTTTTATATATGCTGCCACGTGTCAAGGGATTTCATTAGGAAATACTAAAACATTTTATAATTTATTTAGGAAGATGATAACAGCTCATTAAATTAATGAGCCTCATTCGCATTGATTTTATAAATGAGCTTATAGCTCAATTATGTTGCAAATAAACATTTATGAGGGTTCTATTTGAAAATATTAATAAGAAAAGGTCAGCACAAGAAGGGGCTTAATTGCTCGATTAGCTGGGAGGAAAATGCTAATAAGGAAAAACTTTGGTATGAGATTCGTTGCAAATGCTTTGATTTTATGTATAGAGGTTGATCTAGAACTGTTTTGGATACTTGGTTGGAGGGATTTAGAGAGAATGTAATAGGATAATAAGGGCGATTCGAATATTAATGTAAACCTGTCAAATGAATAGGTCGAGTTGGAATTATATAGGTCAAAATAGATTAACTTAAATCGACCTATTTAATTGATATTGACCCATATTCTCTTAATTTTGACATGCTTTCCTTTTCTTTCACGCTAGCTAAACGATAATAAATAAATAAATTGGGTACATGCGTGTTTGCAGTGCCCACTAGAACTTGCTTTTTCCAAAAGAAGGTAAAGTGGCGTTCCATAAAGAACCAGCTACTACTTTATAAACCTTGCCACCATCCGAAACCTTTGATCAGAATGCGTCAAAAGATGGAACTATGTCCATTTTTTAGTTGGTATTTGTTTTTTACGGCCTGAATTAGCTTGGTTGTAAAATTGGAGTGACCCATTTTAAGCTCAATTTGGCAAAATGTGAGTGATAATATGGATCGACAAACCCATTCTTGTCACTACAATTCATTGGCTTTAAGGAGAGAAAGAGAAAAGACAAATGGTTTACTATGAATTCCAAAAAAAAAAAAGAGTGATTGGGACAAAAAAATCAATGTCCTCAATTTCTCATCTCTTCTAATCACCCTTACGAAATGTTACGCGTCAATCGATCTATCGTTTTCTTTTCCTTGATTACTGAAATCCTTGTCTTCTTTCTCAAGTCACTCTATCCAAATGGAATGGCATCCTTCCAAACATGTTCATTCAAAAGTAGTGTTTTGTTTCGAGTGTCACATATTAAGGCTCATGATGCAAATTAGTTTGTTGTCAATGCGTCTCCTTTTATTCTCTTTTTTTTTTTGTTGCTCATTCTTTGATTTTTTAGATTATTGAAAAGATAATTCATTTTGCCTGTGGTAATAAACTAGAATTTCCTATACCAAAATCGTTGCGTTATTCTTGCTGCACTGAGAAATGCCGCAGGCCAGACAACAGAAAAAAGGTCACTAATGTACAGCCAGAATATATTCTGATCTGGAAGGGGCCAACAAGAGTCAGAACCACTATTAACTTGTGAAACCTTGCAGTCCAAACTCAGGCCAGATTCATCAACGACCCTCTCAGGAAATTGATCCTACAAACGGACAAAAGGATGCCAAGGGTCATTCCACAAAATATACAAAAAAAAAAGAGAGTAAAACTCCGTTTATTTCACTTCACGAAAAACAATGTCTTTTAACTATTGCAACTTTTCAGGCACCTGACAACCATCTTGGGTGGGTCGGTCAGGATCGCAAAATGCTAAATAAGTGTCACTCAAACTACCTTTGGTGTTCGACCAAAAAAAAAAAAAAAAAAAACTACCTTTGGTGGTACTCTCACAAGTGATGCCAAAAGCTTCAAATCTCGATATCTCTTAAGAACTAAGTCTAACTTGAGTAGATACTATAAAATCATTAGCAAGTTATTTATGTAATTGTCAAAATCCAAATGGTCAATGATAGAGAGGCCCTTTCGCATCGGAGATTCTCACCTGGGGCTAAGCGAGGGTTGTAGGCTCTGTTCACAGACTAATGACGATGAGAACATTTTTCATTCATAAAAAGAACATTGCATCGCAACGCACGCCACACAATTTGATCAGCTTTTTTCAAATTAAGCATATCGTGCCTTCCCAGTTTTAACTGAAAAATTATTATTATCGTTAACAATTTCTGAGTTTGGTTGGGTAAAGTGTATGGATTTAAAATCGTTTGAAGTTGAAAGCTGAGGGGATAAAATGTTTTTTCCCCGAAGAAAAAAATTATGAACATGCTCAAATTCCACCAATTGGGTCAACTTTGGATAGGCGTCAGTGTCGCATGTTGCGGGAGTTCACTACTTCATCAGATTCTTTCACATGTTAATAATTATGCAATAATCGGGGAAATTATTTGATACACTTAGTGGCTCCTTATGCAATAAAAATTCATGTTCGGGCCACTCGCTCTTCTCCCGTAACGATAATGAAGTTATGAATTTGTCCCCAAAGAAAAGCAAAATGAATTGAAAGAAAAATAAATAAATAATTTTAAATAAAGAATGAGACCCACAGGAGATAATTTGATCAATGTAGAGGTGTCAGAAGCTAAAAATGGAGTGCACGTTTGGAGTCCTTTTATTTAAAGTGTATCGGAACCGAAATCATTTAAAAGATGAAAATCAATATAAAAAAATAATTATCTATGATCCACTTAATTTGAAACTAATTCATAAAAACATATAAGTGACAAGTCTATAACTTCTAATATATGAATAAAATGAACATAAATGTTCTTTTTTCAATTATTTTTCTGTGACACCAAATGGTCATCGTGGAACCGAGGTTACTCATGCATTTTCTCATAGACAATGGCTGGTTCGCTAGATGCGAATGTGATCCGAAATGGTGGATTGAAAGACATGGAGTTGGCAAGAGATGGGGCTTCTCAGATAAAGTGAATGCCCCTTTTCTTGAATAAATAAATAAAGATATTCTTCAACTTGGAAATTTTGGAGATTTGGTGATTAGGGTTAAATTGGGGAAATTTAGATTATGTTTCAATAATTTGGGAAGAAAATGCCCATGGCTAAGGCACGGAAAATTGCATGTAAAATGCACGTACAATTTTTCCACCTTTTTTTTTTAACGTTTGGAGTTCTCTTATTTAAATGTATCCGAAATCATTTAAGTTCATTGAGATGAAAATAAAAATGAAAATAATTTTATCTATGATCCATTGAATTTAAAATTAGCCGGATAAAAAAGGAGTAGTGACAAATTTTACAAGCTCTAACTTATTAGTAAAATGAACATGGATCCTCTTTTTCTTGTAACACCAATATCATGTGACTAAATTTACCGGGTATTTTCTCATAAATAGATGCAAATTGTAATAAGAACAATCAAAACAATCAAAACGAATCCAGAATTTATATACTACGAAAAAACATATATTCAGGAGAACTCTTTCAAATCAACTTATCACGTTGATTGATCACATTGCATCGCTCATCTAAGTTCTCTTGATGATGTTCATGATGTTCAGAAAGAAGAAGATAGAATTGAAAAGCTCAAACGGAAGAAAAGATAGAATTGAAAAGCTCAAACGGAGAAGAAGAAGAATAAGAAGAAGAAGATAGAATTGAAAAGCTCAAACGGACCGCGGGCTATGACGGGATAAGTGGCAACTTTTTTAATATCTTTCTCATTTGCTGATATGAGACACGGGATCTACAATTCATATCGTAAGGTTTATTTGTTGCGCAGAAAACCTGAGAGTACTTTGATTGTTACTATTACTGTTGCTCCAATCTGTGACCGTTGCAGGAAGGAGCAGCCTTACTTTTTATTAATTATTTCCTTTGTTTGTTTGGGTTAATGTGTGCTATAAGGTGGTTGTTTTTCTAGGGACGAATCCTACTATATGCCATGTGAAAATGGTCCGCTATTTGAGCCTGAAAGTTGAAAGATCCATTTACTTAAATCATTTGCTCATGCTAAGTTGTAACTTGTTAGTCCTCTGTTTATTAGGTAAAACATGATTAAATAATAAATATGATTATTCCCATCTACGTCGCTCAAATGGAGGCTCGTTTACGTATCGAAATCTTGATGCATGCAAGAGGAGTGCCATAGTTTTCGAGCTTTACCCTGGACTTTTCGAAAGCCCTAGTCATCTTTTCTGAGGGAAGATGATGCACGAGGTTTCAAATATAAGCTTCTGTCCTTTGAGAAACAGTGACAAAATATCCTCTTCAAGAGTGGAGGAAAAATTAGCTAGTTTCATTTATAAGCATTGCTTTGACTAGAAGAAACTAGAGGCATCTATGACACCAATGCATCTATTTATTAATGCCTAATTAGCATTTCATTAACACATAATGACAAAACATCCTATTCAAGATTGGAGGAATTGTAGCTAGAATTGTAGCTAGTTTCATTTATAAGCATTGCTTTGACTAGTACGATTAGAGGCATCTATGACGCCAATGCATCTACTATTACATAACTTGGCTACATATAAAGTGAGGTATATTCATGTACCTCACTTGGTTTATAACCAATCCCAATAGATTAGTTGTAACCTCTCATATAGAATGCTCATAGTATTAATTGAATTAAAATGGAAATCCCTTATGTCGCTCATAAGTAATGATTTAGCAAAAACTGTGCTAATTGAGGATCATTTGTCCTTAACTCGACATTACCTCTAAACTAGTTATTTTCAACCCTTGTTGGGAGGGTCACAACATATTTTCATCGCAATGAACCCTTTTAGATGATTTTGAGTACACTTAAAATAAAAGAACTCCAAATGTAAAAAACAAAAAAACAAAAAAAAGCTCATGCTTTTTCCACTCCTTTTTTAACTTTTGATATCATTATCATCTTAAATTGACCCATTATCCCTTGTAGGTTTCATTCTAGATTTAAGACTATTTTTTTCTTTTTTGCTTGAATTCAGTTTTATTTATAAAAAAAAAAAAAAAAAAAAAAAAGCAAAACTACGCATGTCCCTCTCAAATAAGAGGTCAAATATGGGGTCCACTCATGACTTAAAATTAATTTATGCAGTTTTCCTGCTTTTCCAGTTTCTTCTCTTCTGTTTTGACCCAATACTCTTGAAGGATTTTAATATAAAAAATTGAAGCCCCAACTTCAGTATTTATCAGGGCTATAACAGGGATGGGTTTTGGCGTCCCACTTAAAAAAAAAAAAAAGATTTGTAACAGATAACCAATTAATTAATGTACTAATGAGTTGTATATTTTCTTTTTCTTATTTATTTATTTATCTTGTACTAGCAAACCATTATTATAAAATAACATAAGCACAAATAAGAGAGAGAAAAATCATCTACAAAATTTAATGAATGCATTTGATTTAATTATAACTTTATATGTGCCATTACATTATATTCCGTGTATTTTAACTGCTCAACTTTCATTTTATCCGGTGAATCTAACAATGCAATTTTTTATTTAATTTTCATGCTATCATTGCATGATTTTCTTAAAGATATATATATTTTTTGAAAATATGACAAAAATTAAGTATATTGAAAATTCTAAAATTTTGTTATTATTATGATAAGAGGAAGAAAAAGAAAAATATAAGCAATATTCTTAAATCAAGAATGGAATTCATAATGGATGATGTGACCAATTTGTTAACTCAATTTTTTTCTAGGCATTGGATCCATTTCATTCTTGAAGGTTTTGGTCAAGGCCACACCTCAAGAATCCACGCACGAGCGAAGCTCGCACGTGCGACCAGGTCCCGCCGCCCAACGGCTAGTAATAGTTATAAAAACGCCTCCATCATCTTTTCCGTTTCAATCGCTCTCTGCACATTTCTCACTCTATTCTCTGTTCACTTCCCTTTCTTTCTTTAGATCGACCGAAAAGAAGAGCTTTCTTTCCTGCAAACGGGGATTCCGATCTTCGCCTCGTGCCGGCGGCAGCGGTGGTGCGGTGATCGAAGGGTTAGCGAGAGCCGAGCGTTTTGGTCGACGGAATTCCCCTGATCATGTGGGGCAACAGGGAGAATTTCCCGGCGAGGGGCTACTTCACGCCGCAGCCGCCGAAGCGGGCTGCACGGCCGCTGGTTTCTCCGGTGCTGATGTCGGAGAGGAAGCGGGCGTCGCCGCCGGATCTCTTCCACATCATTCACAAAGTGCCCGCCGGCGACTCTCCCTACGTCAAGGCCAAGAGGGTCCAAGTGAGAAACCCTGACTTTACCTTTTCCATTTTCATGAATTCTCGTGTTTCTGTTATAATCAAGAAGGTGCGCACCCGTTTTCTTGATTTTGCTGATCGCCCTGGTCTTGAATTTGGCGTGATCATTGAGGTCATGATCCTTTCATCGCGATCTGTAGACGCCTTCGTCAAGATCTTTCCTTTCGTTACTGTTTACTGTAGTCGGTTCTTCATGATCATATGGAGTTGCCGATGTAGTTATTAGTAAAATTAGTGTGATCTGGTCCGGTAATCTTGTGATCATTGATCGGTAGGCGCAAGGCGAGCAGGTTTAAGTAAACATAGAATTGGTGTCCATCTTTCGCACACGACGGCGCTCATGCGGTTGCGCGACTGTGCCTCGTTGGAACGAGCATCGCCATTGTCCCTCTTCGAGAGGGAAAGCTGAGAGGGATCTTGTGCGAGTTCGATTGTCTTTTCCAGGTTGCGGTCGAATTGATTCTTCTTCTGTTCCTGATTTCAGTTAATAGACAAGGATCCGAGTAAGGCCATCTCTCTGTTCTGGGCAGCCATAAACGCAGGGGACCGAGTCGACAGTGCGCTTAAGGACATGGCGATCGTGATGAAACAGCTGAACCGGTCGGACGAGGCGATCGAGGCCATCAAGTCTTTCCGCCATCTCTGCCCCTTTGATTCTCAGGAATCTCTTGACAACGTGCTGATCGAACTCTACAAGGTAATGTCGCCGATACACTGCATGGGTAGTTTTAGCGGTTCGCCGTGGACTAAAGAGAGATGATTTTGCATGCATTATACATTTGGAATGTGCATTATGCAGAGGTCTGGACGGATCGAAGAAGAGATCGAAATGCTTCAGCATAAACTGCGGCTCATCGAAGAAGGGAAGGGATTCGTTGTGAACCGAACGAAGACGGCGAGGTCACAAGGGAAGAAAATCCAAGTAACGAGGGAGCAAGAGAGATCGAGGTCCTCTGGAGTAGCCAAGCTTTTCTTTTTCCCTTTCTTTTCTTTCGTCGTCGGTCCGTTTACAATGCCTGCTTGCTAAACCTTATGCAGGATAATGGGGAACTTGGCCTGGGCTCACTTGCAGCTGAGCAATTATGAGATTGCCGAAGGACTTTACCGGTATGCTCTCTTAATCATTAAACATTTCGCGCTTTCGAAAGAAGAAAAGTCTGTTCTTTTTTATGTTTAATGTATGCATTTTGATTTCAGGGAAGCCTTGTCTCTGGAGCCAGATAAGAATAAGCAGTGCAACTTGGCGATCTGTCTGATGCACATGAACAAAATAGCCGACGCGAAAGCAGTACTGGATGCAGTCAGAGGTCCATGCGGCGACGGTGACATGGATGAATCTTATGCTAAGTCTTTCGATCGCGCCCTTCAAATGCTGAATGAGATCAAATCGCTGCCAATTAAGCAGAACGAAGTCGATCATAAGGAGATCCAGAATTCGAGGGAGAGCACTTGCTTTACTGAACGGGTTGTCAACCGTGGAGCTCAACCACTCGCCTCGACAACCATTGCAAATGGACATGGAGAAGAAACATGGATCTTAAACGAGAGAAACGGCATGCTCTCCCGGGCTGAAGCTTGGTCATCTTCAGAAAACATATTCGGCGATAATTGGAGGGAAGTTTCCAACTTTGGAACTCCGCTGAGATATGTCTCGCCGGGAAATCTCCATGCCAAGGAGAACTGTTTTGAGACAAGTAAGGTGGGTTGGAGTTCCTCGAGCAGGAGTGCATATGCTTCGCCGGCTTCTGTCAAGAGAAACATCGAATTTTCTCCCGGGGAATCGAGGAGGCATGCGTGTAGGAGCTTGTATGCTTCCCCAGCTTCATGTCGAGATTCAGAATACAAGTCGAAGGCTACTTCAACTGGAGAGACAAAACTCGTCGGAAATGGTTCCGTGGCAACGGCCAAGCTGAAGAATTATGATGAAAATATGATTCGCAGCAAGGGAGATCCTGCAATATTGGTCGAAACTTCAACCGATGACATAAAAGATTCTGGTGGTAAGTTATGTGTTAATGCTACAATTGAATGCTTTTCCGAAAAAGCCGTGGCGGATTCTCATGTGATAGATGAACTAGCTGTTGCAGGAGAGAGTTTTTGGGTAGACAAGCATAAGAAGAGCTGGGCTGATATGGCTGAGGAGGAAGAGGAACAAGAACCGACTGATCCTCCCGTGCAGCACCTGTGGAATGACTCGCCGCAGAAACCTCCTTCTTTCCGAACTCCAACAAGGAGCTTTCGCAGTGAGGGGTTCAATGATGAAAATCTAGACATCAACATTGGAGGTCATGAACGGACTCTGACGGAGAATTTAAGCCGAACTTTGACATTTTCCGATCTAGGATGTGGCTCGAAGTCGCAAACGATGGATACTCCATCTAGGACCTCGGGCCGCTCGGCAGTTCGGCGCTCCTTGAACTTCAACCAGATCCCGAAACAGGAACTAGACTCGGTCATGCTACTGGAGCCCGAGAAGGCGGGCGGCTGCGGCTCTCTTGAAGATGCCGTGCCGGTCAAGAAAGCTGGACAACCGCCGAGGAGAAAGAGGCTGCAGGTCTTTCAGGACATCACACGCCTTCCTCCGCACACCGCATGAACTGCATATCCGAGAGAATTCGATCTGCCCTGGTCGTCTTCTTCCTCGTTAGAGTGGTTTGTGTTCAGTCGGGTCTTCCGGTGTTCGTTCTCGCCTTCGTTCATCTTCGCTTGTTCGCCTTTCTCGCTCGATTCTCAGGATTTGTCTGGTTTCTGCATGATTGCTTCCCTTCCGAGACTTCAAGGTAGGACGGTCATCGTTGAGCTGAATCGTTCAGTCCCTATGGATGATCACTTGTAAAATAGAAAAATTTGTTGATAATCTACTATGAATTTCAAAGTGGTGAAATGAATGTTCCGATGGTAAGCCACCTATGATTAAATAGTGCGACTTGCGAAATCTAAAAAAGCAATTGATAACCTATCGTGATATATATGGTAAAATCAAAGTCGGGTCTTATTGTTTTATAACTTCTCTCCAATCTAGTTGGTTCACAACAAGCGTTTGAATCCCGATATATTTCAACACGTTGGAAACTTCTATGTTAGAGATTTTTGTGAGCCTAGTGCTTGCAAAAGGGCATTCATTAACCATGATTTTCATTTGTTTGCTCATGACAAATTAAATTTGAGAAAAGGGAAAGAAGAAAAAAAATCCATGCTCATGGTGGTGCCAACTATTATATTGGTGAGTTACTAATAGCTGATCGAACCTACAAGTAAAATGTGAAAGCAATTTGATAATCTACTACCGAATTTGATGATGATTAGGTAGGGTCATCAAATTAATGGTGAATTGAGAATTCATACGCATGGTAACAAAATTATGTCTGAACGGGTTCCAACGGACCGGTGATTATGCTAGGCTCCTTCCTTGGCCATTGATCTTGGTGATTTTGGAATTGCCACGTGGAGCTTCGACCTTTATAAAATATTTAATGGAGATTATCTTGATCACGAAAAATTAATAAGGCCATTTCCAAGTAACACTTAACGGATGCGCAGAAGGAAAAACTAGCGACTACAGTAACAAAAAAAAAGATGACGAGGTAATCTGTAACTTTTTCCAACTTTTGGGGGTTATTCTGTAATTGTGTGAAAGTTCATGGGTGTAATAACCTGCAACTTCTGAAAATTCAAGGCTATGGTTTAACAGTGATAAAGTTCAGGAAGGAATTTGAGCAATTATCTTTGAATAATGTTATATTGGTTACAAAATATGAGGTTTTGGTATAAGGCTATGAGTACATAACTAGTAACCTAGGTTGCACCGACACGGACACGCGACACGCAACACGACACGACACGCCGACACGTTATTTCTCAAAAGTAGAAAATTTCGACACGTTCCGACACGTTATATATTAAATAAATATTTTAATATATGAATGCATAAATAAATAAATAAATAAATAATAATAAAAGAGCCTAGAATTAATCTATACTAAAAAAATTAATCATACATTTGTTAATATCATTCATTGTTTTAATTTGACGAATTCAACTACATTTCATTGTAATAATCCATAAAACTTGGAGAAAAAAACAAGTAATCCACATTTCATTATTAAATTTAAAATTTAACAATAAGAAAAAAATCAACATTCCATCATCAAATATAACAAAAAGTTATTTATCCACATTATCTACTTCTTCTGAAAAAAAAAAAAAAAAAAAAAAAAAAGCTCTCCGGCTCATCAAGTGAAAAATTTGCAATTTCAAGCACCCAACATTTTCAAATGAGTATTAGAAATTTGTTTTAGCTTTTATTATTTTTTATTATTTTTTTATATATTTATATTTAAACCCCAAAATTTTGAAAATTTGTAAAAATAACTCCGTGCGTGTCGAAGTCACTTGTCGGAATTTCCGACTCGCGTGTCGGAGCGTGTCGAAGGCAGTTGACCACGTGTCGGATTTTCCGACACGCGTTACCGCGTGTCGGAGCGTGTCGAAGCGTGTCGGAGCGTGTCGGACACGTGTCGGAGTGTCGGACACGACACGAAGGGGTCCTTGAGAGTGTCCGTGCAACCTAGCTAGTAACTATGGTAACATTTAATATATATCGTTTAAAATTGAACTTTATCAAGATACTGTAACTTATCATATAAAGAAGTTGATTATTACATTATTACACTTTTAATAATAAAAATAAATCTACCATCTATAATATGAAAGTCGATGAATAATGTAATTTTCAATTATAATTGATGAAATCTAAAATTTGATAGAGTTGGAGAAAAAAAGATATTGACAATTTAGAAATAGATATTAAGTTTTCAACGTGATATATACGTCATGACATAATAATTACTACTGTGAACAAACGTGTTAGTAGTTTTGATTTTTCTTTTTCTTTCTTTTCTTATATGTGACTTTTAGCGATTGAAAAAGAAGTCTATAGATTGGATGTGTAATACAAGTTTGACTTTTGATACCATCAAATAACAAAAAAAAAAAATGTATTATTTTAAAATAGTTTTCAAAACCATGACGTATCAGACCAGCTTGTTCTAACGTCGGTCCCGCGCTCTCTAACGGCGATGGCCGCGTGCAGCGGCATCGGATCTAGGCTGGCCCTCGACCTAGCCGCCTGCTAGACCGGGTGCGCCCAACACGTGGTCGGCTCTATGGGCCTGCAGTCGAGCGGGCTTCACGTCAGCCCACGTAGGCCCAGCGAGGGCCCATGACCACCAGGGCCGTCCCTAGGCTTGTTTCACAAGTGAACGGGCTTTTCAAGCCCGGTTCCGCACCCATCAAGCCTTGTCCAGCATTTTTTAAAGCCCTTTTCAAAATATTTTCCCTCATGTCACGCACCGTTCCCTTTATGAGGTGCATCACACCCCTTTATTTCAAAAGCTTTCCTATAAATATTAAATAGGGTATTCATTTGCTGGTTTCAACCGAGGTAAATCATTCCCAACACTCTACATCTTTCAATCGTATTATCTCAAATTCAAGTTATTAGCATGTTCTTCTTTTCTTTTTTTCTTTTCTTGAATGATTTTGAGCTTGAAGATTCTGACGATCCTAAAAGGTACGAATTGTAGATAATTAGGTTCTGAATCCCCATTAAAAATCTGTATTGTTATAACGTTAGAATTATGCTGGATTTATTAAATAAGTAAGTCATTACATTGCTGGCTCAAAATTAGGGGTGTGCAACGGGAACCGCCCGAACCGGGAACCGACCGGACCGGACCGAACCGGTCGGTTTTGGGCGGTTCCCATGGCTGGCGGTCCGGTCCCCGGTTCCTAATCTTGGAACCGGTGGCCGGTTGGTCCGGTTCTCGGTTTCAAGGTGGGAACTGACCGAACCGGACCGACCGACCGAACCAAATTTTTTTATATATAATTTATATACATAGAATTAATAAAACATATAAACATGATAACTTATTGCAACCAAAGTTGCAATTTGAGGTAGCAACCTCTTATGTGGCCAATAGACCATTAAAACCCCTTTTGTTACTCTTTTATTTATACAAAAAATCTCTTTGTTAGTTTCGATGTGAGATTAAGATTTCAAGAAATCCCGTGAATCACATAATGAAGTTTGAATATTTTGCACGTGAAACACGTGTGGTTAGTTTTGTTGAATTGCCCGGGAATCGAATTGGATTAATCGGTCAAGAGCGCGTTTCCTCTTTAGTTCTTTAGTGTAAAAAAGTAGAGTCGATTTTTTTGGACCGGACCGGACCGGACCGGAACCGATGGTCGGTCCGGTTCCCGGTCCTAGGACCAAATGGTCCGGTCCACGGTTCGCAATTTTGGGAACCGGTGCTCCCGGTCCGGTTCCCGGTTTCAAAGTGGAACCGGACCGAACCGGGAAGCGATCACCCCTACTCAAAATTAGGGTCTTCATGAACAAATAGATTGTCGTAATGCCTAAGTTATCTGTTAAAATGCAAAAAAATACGGTTTTTACGGCTATTCTGAAAGTTTCGTATTTTCTCTAAGTCGTTATAGTGTGCAAGTAATGAATTTCAAAAATTATAATTATTTTCTCTAAAAGGTATTTTTTCAGGTTTCAAAAATGCTTATTAAATATGGTCGAAAAGGACGAAAATATCTCTGTCTAGGTAGGCCAAATAATAACATGACTTCATTGATTTTAAAACTAACTATGCATTTTCCAATTGCATGCCATTAGTCAATTGTATATGCACGCACGTCACAGATTAGGGTTCATGCATATTTTTATCAGTTAATTGCTCATAATCGAAACACAAATACACGGTTGCACATGGAATCATGTCGGGGCATAAAATGACGAAGGAATCACCCTGATTGCGTCTTCGGTTGAATCAAAGTTGCGTCAACAATTTTAGAAAATTATTTGATAATTGCATTCAAAGGCCTTAATTGAAAAGGTGATGTTGAAAGACATTGTTGGGACGCTAACTCTTCCCCTCATAAAACCGAACGATTGACCGTAAGTTTCTCTAGTTTTCACAAATAACAAATGTTTACATACACGCACTTAGGTGTCCAATTAGCATAATTTTTTAAAATTAATTGGTGGCGATTCTATTTCTTATTTGGAAAAAAAAAAAAAAAACTCTGAATTTTCCCAAAACTTTAAGAACTCTTTTCCAACTAAGCAGCCATTTTTCTTGCTCCCACAAGGACCCCGATCTCGGAGATAGGCAAGACATGAAGTAGGTTTAGGGTACCCCGTAATTCTCTATACTTTGTCATTAGATAGAAATGCCACAATTCTAATTATTAACCTCATTATTATTCACATAATAGGGCAAGTGCATTCATGATGAGGTAGATGCTGATGTTTAGCTGCAGTATAATCCTTAGACATAATAACATAAAAATTAAAAGGGAAAATTTCAAAAAAGATCTGAAGTTGCTTTATTAATCTTAAATAATGACCTAAAGTGGCTATGACAGTTTCAAATAAGGATTTGACCTCGCCGATCGTTGGTCGTTAGATTTCTAGTTAGTCAAAGGCATTTTGGTAGAAAGACAATTTTAATTTTATATATTTTTTTCTTTTTTTCTCATTTCTCATTTCCTTTTTTTCTTTTTCAACAATCGCCACCGGCCCTTCGCCGGCTGTTGGGCGAGGGCCTGCAACTTCTTACTGGCTGCTGGCATCACCAAATCTGGGTGAAGGCCAGCCTTGCTTGAGGCTAATGAGGGCAATCTTGCCCAACCCTCTTCGGGCACATCAGTGGCCCACCATCAAAGAAGAAGAAAGGGAAAACCAGCAAAAAGAAAACAGAAGAAAAAAAGGAGAAAAGAAAGAAAAAGCCGAAAAAAGTTAAAGGACAAGAATACCGTTGACCAGTTTTAAAGTTAAGCTATTTTTTGAAACTGATATCTCCACAATAAGCCCCTTATTTAAAATAATATCAACTTCATACCCTTATTTGGAAAATTTTCCAAATTAAAATACAAAATCATACATAGTTCAATTCATATATCTAAATATCAAATAAAGTACCCTACACATTAGTGTAAGACTGAATGGAATTAGAGTTTAGGGTGAGTATTATTATATACTCTAGAACATAATATGTACTCATCAATTTCAAAATTTCAAAATTTGAAGCCTACTTTAGGAGCTCTAATACCCACCCTGCAACCTAATTGATCATGTTGATTTCACAGGTATTTTTTTGCATACCACTATATGCAACAACAATCATGGATAGTGTTTGAACTTTTTCTTGGTGTTCAATATAACTTCTATATATATTTTTATTTAATTTGGATCCTGAACTTGTCACAATCCTAATCTCTCGAGTTCGATTGTCTCATTAGACACCAACATAATTCACAAAAATAAAATCGACTAGAAGGACAAAATCGCTTTGATTCGAAGATCATGGGGCTCGAAATGAAAGAAATCAATGAAAGAAGTCAAAGTTCATCGATCAAATTGGATGTGGGACAAGAGCACAAACACTAATTTTAACATCATTGCTAGAAAATAAAAAGTGATTAAAATTGCAATGATCACATTTGCCCAATTAAAGCCTCCCATGCACAAATTGATCAAGAGTTGATGTTGCTCTCTTGATGAGGTTATAGCAAACCGAAACCAATTGTTATGCCTAAAGAGATCTGCTTCTCGCTCGATGGATTAGATGCCCCAGCTAAACTGTGCGTGGTACGATCTGTTATGAAGAAGTTATTTGTCGAATTGTTCTTTGGAACAACTAGAGAAGGAAGGCTAGTCCGGTATTATTCATTCACCAGGCGTCGCATGGGCTATTCCACAGTCAACAAATTACTAGCCCTTGAAAAATGAAGAAGAAGAATCGACCACGCCCTAAGCCCTACACCTTGAGTCAGGAGTGTCGAGGGCGTTGCTCGAATAGGTGGGGGAGAATGTCATGGTCTTGAGGTTTCTCATGACCAAGGGATTGTGCTTGATCAAAGAAGGCCATCCAAAGTCACCTAGGGTCTCTGGAACATTCTTAGGGACAGGCGAGACAATAATTGAGCTAAGTTCTAGAGTAATTGGCTTAAATGCCGATAGTTGGTAGATGAAGAGATGCAATCTCATCCATTAGAACTAGAATCAATCAGCGGTTATAATGGGAGGATTTCTTGTACAAAATAAGAGCTCTCTCCTCATTCATAACCATTCAAGCAAATTCAATAATAGAAAGTAGTCTCTTCAAAGAGCTTTTCTTTCTAGAATTTCTTTCTCTACCATATAAGTGATTGATCTTTGGGGAAGGTTTAGCTTAGGCCCTCCATCGATCAAAGGAAGTTAAGTTGCCGCACGGTCATGATTTCAAACGATTGGACCGTGACACTCGGACTAGCTTTGAGGCCTAAATCAATGAAAGTTTCAATTTCCCATCTTAACCTCATTTACAAATTGCAAACCCAAATATGCTCCTTTTAAAATAAAGCGCTTGAAACAAGAGCCAGTAGATACCCAGTTAAAATAAAAACCTTATTGTCTGTTTCCGCTCGCCTCTCTCCTTAGCTGGTGACAGAGACCGCAGTTTCCCAACTGGTGTGGACCTTCGCTATACCCTTTCCTATGAGATACATCTAATTTCGATAACTTATTGAAGTTTCCTTTGTGCCTTTTAATCATTAATATGAGTGTGTTGCTTGCTTTGATTGATGTAGATGAACGAGAAATTTCATGCTTTGACAGCAAGAATTTCGATTTGGAGTCGATTTGATGGGACATTGTTGGGGTTGTTGACACCTAATTTAAATTCATTTTTAGAAATAAAAGATAATTTTGATTATAGAGGGAAATTTAAAAAAGAACTTTGAATTCAAAAATGCAACATGTACGTGTGATTTTGGAGCTGCATTTTTATTGAAGAAGTTGAGTGAATATTGGGAAATCTTCAACAACTTTGAGAGCTTTCACTATGGGTCTGCATGGTAAGCTTCCCCAAATTTCAAGAATTTCTATTCTTCTCTTCCCCCGAACAAAAATAGAATAGAAACCTGTTTGATAACGGCAACTTAGTTTTTTGTTCCTAACAAAAAGTTAGCCCGGAATGGTTTTGAAATAGAAATGAGAAGTAAAAAAGTTGCTTCTTGTTCCCGGAACAAGTTTAAGAAATAAGTGAATTTTTTTTCTTTTATACTTCTCTTGCTAACGGCCATTGACTGGGTGACCGCCACCGCCATGCTACCGCCGATCACCGCCGATCATCCGCCGCGCGCCGATCGCCGACGTCGCCGCCGGGCCGCGCCGGAGGCCGACCGACCACCGCCGCCGCCATCGATCGCGCCAGACGCCGCCGTCGCCGCTGATCATCGCCGCTACGGTCCGGCGCCACCATTGGAGGTCGACCGACCGTCACATCGCTATCGGCCGCCGGCCGATCGACCACATCGCTCGGGTCGTCGGAGGCCGACCGACCGTCGCGCACGCCGATCGCCGGAGGCCGACCGACCACCGCCGATCGTCGCCGATCACCGCCGGAGGCCGCCGTCACGGCCAGCGGCCATGGAGGTGGCAAATGGCGGCCGTGCGGTGGCAATCGGCGGCGGTAGTAGGCGGGCGGCGGTCAATCGGCGGCAACGTGCGACGGCGGCGGCCTCCGGCGGTGGCGGCGGTCTACCAGCAAAAATAAAAAATAAATAAATATAAAGAAGAAACTATGTTTTACCAAACGGATTTCTATTCTTTTTCTATTTCTAGAGTAAAGTTTACCAAACGGGTTTTTTTTACGTAAAATTGTTCCCCGTAATAGAAATGAAAAACTATTTCTGAAAAAATTGTTCCCCAACCGAGAAATGTTCTCATGCGGAGCCTAAAATGCAAGGCTTTAGAACCGAGCACGGGGGGCGGGAGAAAAGAGAAGGTACAGAGAGAGATGACGTGAGGCAAAGGAGAAAAGTGAGAGTGAGGGAGACGTGTGAGGGTTCGGCAGAGAGAGATAGAGACAAGTGAGAAAAAAGGAAAAAACAAGAAAAGAAGAACACTGTTCTTCTTCCCCGACGCCTGCCTACCATTACAACGTTTCAACAGCCCGTGCCGCGCTTCTGCTATCTCTGCCGTGCCCAGTAATCCGGCGGTCCGCCTTTGCCCAAGTTTTTGAAGCTCCACTGTCGGGACCGACCCCCCCGCACAGCATCTCCATCGCTCGCCTCCACAGTCGCGCCGCGCCCTCCGTGTACATCATCGTCGCTGCAGCACTGGAGCTGCCTCTCGCTGTGACACCAGTAGCCGTGCCTTGAAGCACCACAGCGCTCGAGATTGCGCCGGTCATCTCCTCCGGTCACCAAGCTGCACCGCCGGTCCCCGAGCAGCAACGCCGCGCTTCAGCCCATTCGTCGCAACTCCCTCTGCCGGACTAACACTGTGCCTCTGGGAGCTTTCCTTTGCCGTTCCTGCAGCTAGCACGACGCCAGCCCACACCGGTCGCTGCGCCTCCTAGCCCCTGTAGCAACTTGCGACGGCAACACCGCAGCAGCTCGAAACCAGATCTGCACTCGCCGGAATTTACTGCCCGCAGACCGACGGCTCCTCCTCACCGGCGCACCACCGAGCCCCCCTGTGCCAGTTACCGCAGCCCCTGCGGTCAGCCCTGATTGCGATACTGACGCCCAGCGAGCACCGTGCCACCGCACCAACCAGTTCCGCACCCGGAATCCTCTGCCCGCGACGCCCATCACCGGTGGTCCGAGCTACTGCGCGCCCGACGCCCGCAGCGCACCTCACCGCTCCACTCGCTGTCCACCAACGCTCGCCTCGCCACTGCCTGCCTTCACCGGAGTCCCAACGCCGACCTGAAGCTCCGCCAAGCCGCAACCCGCTCCACTCGCGCCCGAGCTCGAGCACCTTTGCTGCTGTGACCGACAACCTGCTGCTGTCCTCGCTGCACCTTCATTCTGCCCAAGGTCCTCCCCTGTTTTGTTGCAGGTCTAGCTCGCCGGACCTCTGACGAATAGCTCGACCCCTCGGTGAACCACCATTGCAGGCTACCACTTGTGCCGGCACCACCCCTCGAGAAAGCCGTATCAGGAATCGGTAAAATTCTTGGGCTAAATTTAGTTCGAATATTCGAACTCATAGTTTTGTTTTTATTCTAACTTGATTTATTTTGATTTATTTTTATTATCTGATTAGGAAATTTGTCATATTAAGCCATGATAATAAAAAATATTAAACCGCGAGACAGCGGGTTAGATTTTTGATTATTTCAACTTTTGATGACAAATTTATGGTTTGTTTTGCATTATTGACTCACGTTAAAATATATGTCATTGATATACATTGATGGATTATATTTTGGTGCGTTATCATTATTTGCTCCTCACATATTATGCATATCTAGAATTTAAGTACTTAGGTCCATATGCATTTCATATTTAAAGCTTTGCATTTTTAAGATTCATATAGAATTATGATGATTTTCCTTTAATAAAACCAAAAAAAAAAAGAGAATAAAAAATGTTATTTAGGTCATATAAATCACACCACATGTTGCACTCTAGTTAGTGGGTCATAGATTAATGTTTCGATATTCCCATCATGTAGTTTTTTTTTTTAATAAAAAAAGCCAAAGATTAGTATTCCATCATTATGTTATTTTTTAAATAAGAATTATTAAGTCATATTAAAAAAACACAAAATTCATTTATTTGGTTAGTTAATAAATTAGTTTATAATTAATCACATTTCATGTCATATTGCTAGTGTAGGTTGCGTATGTGTAATAAAAAAATCATAAAAAAATCATAAAAAAGAACATGCATATAGAATTACCACGTCATCTATCCCATATCATGTAGTACATGCATATTTGGACTATCACCATATGTGTGCAATCTAATTTATATAATCCTAAATATGCATGTACTACATGCATATGGGATGGATGACGTGGTAATTCTATATGCCATAGAAATCGCATTTCATATATCATTAAAGTAAAATTCATGCATATTAAGTTTAGATTAAGATTGCATAATAATAAAAATTAGGTGTCATTTAGAAATCATGTTTAGGACATGCATTTTTATTAGCATTTTTTATTGAATGTTATTTTATTAATTGTGCACCCGCATGACCACCATTTGCATGTCAATAGCTTAAGTTAAAATTAATCAACATTGCCTGCAAAATATTTTTGAAATTAAAATAAAAAGGTACCGAAAGGGCGTTAAACTAATCTAGCGTAATCATGTCCCTAGACCTACTGAATCTCTGGTTTGCAAAAGTAAAGTATTCTCCCATACTTTACTTAGGTTTCTAACCAACCCTAATTGGTTAGTGGCGGCTCCAAATTGAATATAATTGCATGTTTAAATAGATTAATTTCTTAACATCAAGTCGCGATTGGTAGGACTTGGGAGGGTCCGTGCGAAGTCTTCGGACTTAGTAATCCATTAGCCTTCTTTAGGTAATTCACCCTCGGGAGGGTCGCGACAGCGGTAAAATTGCAATTTGGGTCCGCGTGGTCATTGTTCACTTGGCTTTTGTACATGATTTGTAGCCTTTTCTTGTTCATCAGGAGTAAGCATATTCTATTGAAATGATCTACAAGTTGCCCAAATTGCCATTGCTAGATTTCTTTTTCAGTTTCGTTTAGTTGCTAGGAGTGCGAATAATAACCATTATGTTTCCAGTGCCACATTTATGTTTTTATTTCCGAACGGGTTTTTGAGTAAAAATACGCATTTGATAATGATATAAAGTGAAATAAAATTTTGTTTGATAATGGCATAAAATTTCTTCCACTCGAATGGTCGATAGCATAGTAGAGGATGGTGACCAAAGAATGGGTGAGCGGCAGACTAGTAACAAAGGCAAGCAATTAGAATAGTTTTTATTTATTATTTATGTTTCAGAAATAGAAAAGTAAAAAAAAAAAAAAAAAATTACTTCTCATTTTTGTTCAAAACCTATTTCTAAACTAAAAATTTGTTTTAGAAATAGAAAAATAAAATTATGTTATCAAATAGATTTCTATTTCAAACTTTTCCAGGAATTGAAAAATAAATCTTACCGAAATAAAATGATTATCACGAGTGCATTAGATTTATAGGTTTTCTCGCCATGAGCATGCACTTTTACATAGGGTAGGATCATTTTGCAAACTTTATTTGCACCAACACCGTGTTTTCGGGACTCGTATAGTTTTTTGGTCCTTCTAACATTAATAGTGCCGTGTTTTGATGTTGAATTGTTGATTGATATAGCTATCATATATTGGGTATAACCGTATAAGCAATTTTTTTAAGAAACTATGGGCCTGTTTGTTTGCATTTTTTTTTTGAACACTTTTATGTTTTTTTGTTCCTGGGAACAAAAAAGGAACAGAAACGCGTTTGGGTGCGTTTCTGTTCCTTTTTTGTTCTTTTGTTCCCAGAAACAAAAAAGAAACAGAAATAAGAAACAACAAATTTGTGTTTCTTATTTCTAAAACATATTCGAAGAACAAAAAAGGAACAAAATCGTGTTCCTTTTCTATTTCTTGCTCCCTTCGAACACCGCCTCTCCTCCTGCGAGCGTCTCCACCGTCGTCTTCTCCGGCGCCGACAACTGCCTTTGTCTCGAGACCATCCGGCTTCTCCACCGTCGTCCTCTCCTGCACTGACAATCGCTACTCCTTCACCAAGTAAACCTGTTCACTGCTCCTCCTTCACCGATTGTCTTCACTTCGGCGAGAGCCACCCCTCGCAGATCTGGGCGATGGCTGGTCAGAGCTCGAGTGTGAGGGCTCGCTCGAGCCAGCGCTTGCCCAGATCTGCGGTGGCGTTGCTCGCCAGATCTGCGGTAGCAGCTCGTCTACTCGAGATCTTTACCAGCAGGCTTGCCCAGATGAGCAGCTCGCTCGCTGCTGCTCACGCTCGGGCGAGCAGAGTAGTGAGCGTCTGCTCGCTTGCTGCTGCTTACGCTCGGGCGAGCAGAGCAGCGAGCGTCTGCTCGCTTGCTTCTCTGCTCGAGCGAGCAGAGCAGGGCTCCTGCTCTGCTTACATTGAGGAATGCTTTCCGGTTTGAACCCAGAACTCGAGTTCATGAACACATGCCAATTGCTCGACTTTTTCTTGAATGAAGCGTGAAACATGTAGGAACACCGAACTTGAGTATGGGATTTTTAAGTGAATCGTTGTAAAATAAGATAGCTCCAGTATGAAACACATCTATTTAAGCTTGTATGCATCATTTGTGGCTCGAAGGTTGCAATAAATCTCGCTATGGAACATGTTGATTAAATCACATACTAACCGTTAGATAGAATGACTGAGAGAAGGCCGCAATATCTGTGCATGTTAGAGAAGGAGAACTGCCAAGTTGAAGAACAATTTGGAAGGTTACATAATATGCTACAAAAGAAAAAGTAAGAATCTTGATTTAGGAAGTTTAGGAAGTTTGAATGATCTATGAATAATTATGTCTCTTTCTCTTGAAGCCCATTCAGATGTTTATAGTCTATTGCTTCTGTCCATAATTTTAAGAGTTAATTATATGATCTCTTGTATCTCTGGATTTGGTCTAATATTGTATTGCCAGAGGACATTGTTCACTTTCAAATTATCTTCATCTCCATTGTTCCAAGGTTTTGCATTTGTGTCTTTCCTCTACTTGCCCTATTGTCTATTATGCTAACTAATGTTGCTAATGTTTTTGCCTCCTGTTGCTCACAGATTGAGACGTCTGAGGAACTTGAAAAGGTATCTACTGCTGATGAACGCCAATCTTTCATTGCAAAGCTTGATGAGGTTATCCTCTCCCTCCTCCCTCCCTCCCTCCCTCCCTCTCATCCCCAATAGCTTAGACAAATACAACGTAATCTGGTATTTAATTAGTTATTTGGCTATTGTTTTAGGTGCAAGAATGGCTTTACATGGATGGTGAAGATGGTACGGCGGCAGAGTTTTAGGAGCGTCTGAATTTGCTAAAAGCAATTGGTGATAAAATGGTAAGGGATCATAATATGCTTGAGATTTCATGACTTTGTGTTTCCGACTTTTGTAATTTTGTTTTTAAGTATTCACTTATCAAATCCAATGTGATGAAGTTGAACAATGAACTATATTACTTCATTATTGTGATGTTATGTATGAAAGGGTCTACGTAGAGATCTATGAGGTATTCTTCTTTTAGGTAGCTCTTATTGTACAAATTTTACTTACGAAATTTTGTTCCAAGTATGCACATGACCATGTTCAGAATGTTTGTCTTCACCGACCATGCACAAAATTAAATTGATGAGCATTTCATTAGAGTGATAATGCAATACCAAGTTTACACTTTATTAAAAAAAGGCACGTGAGAAAAATTTGGTACAAAGTTTATTTATAAAATTTTCTTCAAAGTATGCACTTATATCCATGTTCAAAATGTTTGACTTTACTCACCATGAACAAAATTAAATTGATGAGCATTTTATGATAATGAGAATTCAAAACCAAGTTTACACTTTATTAAAAAAAAAAAAATGGGAAAATTTTGGTACAAACTTAAAAAATTTCTTCCAAGTAAGCAAATATGATCAAGTTTAGAATGTTTGTTTTCACTTAATATGAACAATATTAAATTGATGAACATTTCATGAGAATGAATTCAATACCAAGTTTACACTTTATTAAAAAGAAAACAATTGAAAAAAATTGGAACATAAATTTTGTACATTACCAAACGTGTTTCTATTCTTTTTCTATTCTAGAAATAGAAATTTTTTGCAGTTACCAAACGTGTTTATGTTCTTTTTCTATTCCAGAAACAGAAATTTTATACAGTTACACTTTTTTTGTTCAGAAATTATTCCCTGGAACAAAAACACTTTTTTCTATTTCTCGTTTCCTGAAACAATTTTTAAACAGAAAACGTTACCAAACGCACCCTATGTCTCTTGCATTATACTTATACAAATATTCGTCGAAAGATTTTGATACATGGATTTATGGAGCAAGTAATCGGTGAGTGCTGTGCTCATCATTCACCATAAGTTATTACATATCAGTTATAACAAATTGTTTGAATTTGTTTGTCTAGCACCAAAAGCATATATACGTTGCGAAGCAATCTGCCATTGTTCTAATCCAGTTCATGATTGAAATTTTGTCCTCCTCGAACATCCTGGTTTTGCAAATTTATGAAGTCAGGCCATAAGAATGCCATCAGTCTCTTTGGATCCCGATTATGAATATACATTTGATCCTAATGATGTAAACATGGGACTAGTACTTCAAACGATAACACTTCTAACATGACATGTTTACGTAATTGAATAACTCTTTATTGTTCCGATCCATTTGATTTTTTTAGTCGCGGTCATTTTTTTTAAATTTCAAACAAATTACAAACGAAAAGCCTTAGATTGATCATACTAAAGAACTTTTATAAGGTGTTTCTACCAAACAAAATTTCTCTCAATGTTGCTTCTCAATATTCTTTTTAATTACAATTTACCAAATGTCTTCGCTATTGAGTTCAGCTGCATGCGCATCGAATTAGCTTGCTGTATTTGCTTTTCTGATGGGTTTCTGAGGTTTAATGCTTGCGACATGACGTCACAACCTAGAATTTCTTTGAATCTTCGCTCTATGTTTTTTCTTTTTCTTGTTGAATGTTAGCCCTAGTGCGTCCTTTGCTAACTTCTTGCTTACGACTTGTCGCTTACATGTCTCTTTGTCGTGCTCTTACTGAATGAGATCGTCAGCTTGAATTTTTATGCTGTGGGGGGTTATTGCTCATGAGAGTGATTGCCATGCGGTAATCCGGGGGTTTTAGCGTCAGATAAATCAGAAATTTCTGTACTTTATTTTGGTCTGTCTTACGATGGATAATGCTTGACAGTTTGAGTATGGATTCAACCTTTATTTGGTCTTATTAACACTTTTTAAGCAATTTTTTTTTTTTTTTTGGATGAATGAAGGATAGAGTTTTATAGTTTATGTTAGGTGTTTGAACTTTTTATTATTTACAATTGTACATAACTAAGGGGATTTATGATATTTTACTTTAAATTGTTCTATTGCTTATATTATTTTGCTATAAAAAATGAAACCGTAAAAACAAACAAAAAAAAAATTCGATTTTTTGGTAGATTTGGAATCAAATTGGAAAACGGGTATGTTTAAGGACTAGTTTCAGGACAAACAATGTAGGTTCTAAGTCCAAAAATTAGGAACAAAATATACAAGGTTAAGTTTCATGTTTCAAAAATTGGAAATCAGTTCTAATAGGGTAGGTTCCAGTTACTAATTTAAAAATCAATCACCCACAAGTAAAGCATATCACTGGTATTAACTTTCTCATACAATTGATAATTTTTTTCTTGTTGTAGCTATGGCTTTAAGTATAAAAAGTATGGATCTATAAGTAATTAAAATATGTAAGAAAGTACATTCATATACTTCAAAACTTAAAAAGGGGAAAAAGGGTAAGAGTATGTATTAACAATGAATTGCGATAGTACTATAGCCTTTTGAAAAATGCAATTCCCCAATTAGGCGCACCTGTGGCGCGTTCCAAAATGCTAGTAAGTGGTAACTTTACCAATTTGTAACTTGTACAAAATTTTCCATTTGCAAAGTTTTGCGTTTGTGTGTAGATAACTAATAAGTCGTTCACTTGCAGAAAGCAAGGATATTAGCAACTTCTATATTAGCAGGGATGTTTTATCTATATGGAAGTCAGTCTTCCATCTTGCTAGAGAACGGACATGACTGAGAATGAGATCGACTCCTTACCACTCTGTCTCGTCCTTTTGCATGGTCTTTGGGGACAGGAATCGGGATACTGCACCGGTGGGCAGTGAGCACAGGAGGATGATCTGGTCATTCACATCTGGGCCAAGCAAAATCCTTGTGGGTTGGACCTACCAGACTGAACAGTGAGCTAAAACAGGAAGGGTGACCCGAAACCGGTCCGAAACAGCTGAATAAAAAAGCAAGACGACGATGGAAATGCCAAACCCGAAGCACCTCTCCTCCACCTCTGCTTCCTCGCTCGCCCTCCCTGCCTCCATCTCTACCGCGTTCGCCAGCAGGAACCGGGACCCGCCAAGCAAAATCGTTCCGCCTACCAGTCTGAACAGTGAGTCAAAAAGGAAGGGCGACCCGAAAGCGGACCGAAACACTTGAGAAAAAACGAAAACGACGATGGAAAAGCAAAACCCTAATCACCTCGCCTCCTCTTCAGCTTCCTCGCTCGCCCTCTCCGCCTCCATCTCTTCTGCGTTCGCCAGCAGGACCGGGGACCTGCTCAACATGCTCGACGACTTGGAGGGCGTCGCAGACTGAGATCCGGCGATCCAAGGCCACTGTTCGGTCGATATAGTATGGATGAGTCATTAGCTGTGCTGCTTGACTGGGACGCCTCAGATCGGGTTTTGACTCTAACTGATCTTAGCGAATTGGAACCACCTTCCAAGAAGAGGAAAACGGGCAAGTTTTCTTCAGAGAACGAAGGCGGGGTTGACGACGGTAGGAGCAATGACGACGGTAGGAGCAATGACGACGGATGGATGTCGGACGACTCTGAATTAGAGGGTTGGGTACAAACCCTTCTTTCGGGTCTGTCCGACTCAGAGAACGAAGGCGGGGTTGACGCTAGTAGCAGCAATGACGACAGACAGATATTGGCCAAGGCTGAGATAATTAGTACTTTGGTAATGTTTCATCGCCTGATGGACTCACTGTCTTCAGAGAACGAAGGTGGGGTTGACGATAGTAGGAGCAATGACGACGGAAGGATGTCACACCACTCCAAATTAGTTTCTGCTGACATTGCTTACCTATCGGACTTGGCGTATTCAAAGAACGAAGGCAGGGTTAACGATAGAAGGAGCAATGACGACGGATGGATGGGGGAGGATTCACATGAATTGGGGCAGCTGGCCCTCTTTCCTATGGAATTGGAACCGCCTTTCTCTGGCATGTCCTCTTTAGAGAACGAAGGCAGGCTTGACGATGGGAGGAGCAATGGCGACATATGGATGACAAATAAGGCTGGATTACTTTCTCCGCCCCCTCCTCATTCGCTTTCGCCGGATGTTCGTTTAGGTACTTGTGACTTTCAGATCTCTATACAAAATTGGAATAAGCTAGAGAGTAATGGAAGTCTTGACAGAGAGGACAATCACGACGATCGCGCCTCTTCAGAAAATGAAGACAGGCTTCTCGACTGTAGGAGCTATGACGACCTACCGTTGAAGCTTACTCTTCCCGTGTCAAGTACAGAAATCGGTAAGGAAAGTAATGAGATCAATGGCGTTGAGGGCTCTTGCGAAGTTCATCCGGTTGCAGGGAAATGCCCTGTCCGACATCCGAAGGCTGTTCAATTACTTTTAGCATCTTCGAGTAACTCTGACTGCCTTGATGTTAACTTGCGGATGGAAGGTCGTCATCCCCCACCTTTGCTGTTATGGTTGAGGTAATTTAAATTATTTATGTTTTGACGTGCATATAATGTTTGAATTGAGAGATACTTCTTGCGGCACTCTTAAAATCAACCGTCGCCTTCATAAATTGCTGGGGGTCAGTTGCTAGTCGAAGGACTTAATAACTCAATTATAAGGTCGACCCTAATGTAATGGGCTGAGTTTTGAACCTTGTAGCTTCTTTTCTAGATTCAATTCAATGTCGCTATTCAGACTAAAACTCCTAGCTTTCTTCCCATGGAAATTAGTTAAATAAATTAAATTCATAGATCTTTTCCCATTTTGCTAAAATCAAGTATACCTTCTCTCTTTTTTATTCGTGAATGCTACGGAATCGGTGATGAGATTGATACGGCGAATCAGTTCCCATACTGGGTTTTTCATTTAGAGTTTAGGCTAGGAACTTGTAATAGTTGTCAGTGTAATTTTGGCATCCTTACTTCTTGAATTTCCAATAGGATATGGATTGATGCCTTCAAGTGGCCCAGATACATTTCGGTTCCAGATATACTGTTGGATTAAGTCATAATGTCTACTTTATTTTATGATACAGGGATATGTTTTCACAACCCATCCATTACCCTCTTGCGGGAACAATTTTTGGGAACCTTAAGCCTGAAAATGTCTTGACGATGACTGATCGATTATTCTGTGGTCAGCTATCCTATATTAAGAAAAACAATATGGACCCGTTCTTGGTGAAATCCACGCCAGAAGCTGAGGATCTGTTTTCGCGTTTGCTAAAGAAGAATCCCGAATTGAGGTAAGAGTTTTGTCATCTTTAATTTGCATCACTACCATTTTCACTCTGCTATTCGATTTATTTTGTTGTTCCTGCATCACTCTACTTGATGTGCAAGAAGCCGGAAAACAGGTTGACCATGCGTTTAGCCTAGATGCCTTCAACAATTGTGATATTCCCATGGAGGATGATCATTGTCGGAAGCATAATTAATAGGGCGATAAGCTTGTTACCCATTCATGAACATATAAATTCCAATAATTTCTAGTGCAGTATTTAGAAGATTCCTGCTATGAATACACCAAAGAGGATTTTGTAACGAAGACTTATGGGTTTCGCTTATGGCACTAACTAGGAACATTGGAGAATATTATCCTCGCTGCCCAATTTTGTCTTGTAGAATTCTGGAGACTGAATGATTAAGTTGCTAATTTAAGGTATTTGGTGTAAATAAATCCTGGCTTCTTGTCATAGTCAAACAACTACCTTCATCCTGGAGTCATGAGTTGCAAAGTGCATGGAAGTTTTCAAACATTATTGTTAGTCTCTCAATGAGCTGAAGCAATTTTAATTGTTATAGAGATCGCACCAATGCCATATTTGTGATCCTTATGAATTCAGAAAGTCGGTCCATCTTAGTGTTGTTCGGTGAGTTTGAAAAAGCTTTTGGGGAAATGCAAAGATTGTTGAATTAAAGGAGTTTTCCAAAATGCAAATTATATTTGGTAAATTGTATCATAAAAGTCTATTGTGAAATACCTTTGAGCAAAATAGTGTTTTGAGAAATATATTTGCAAAATACTTTTGTTATTTAAAAATTAAAAAAAAGAGTTGGATGGCCAAGGACAAGCAGTTGTCAACGAGGAGTAGGTGGTTCGGCGAAGGGCATGCAGTCCGGCAAGGGTAGGCGTTTGACGAGGGTTGTGAGAGTCGTCGCACCGCAACCTTTGCGGTGACCGAGCGACTCACAAGGAACCACGGCGACTCATGCAACTCACGAGGCCCCATCAACCTAGATCGCTAGGTCGCAGCACAACGGGTCGCATGACCCTCTGCCACCTCCACATGGAGGTCATGGCACAGCGGGGCGCGCAACCCTCCAGCAAGTGTTGTCATGACCCAGATTGCGATTTGGTTGAGCAATCTAGGTTGTCACAACCCTTGCCAGGGTTGCTCGACCGCCTACCCTTCGCCGGTAACTACTTGCCCTCCACTGGCGACCTCTCACAGCCATGTCGGTCCTGATCAATGGAGAAGAAGAAGATGAATGATCATAGAGGACAAAATCGGAAATGAAAAAGTAGCGAGGATAATTTCGGAAGAATTTTTTTTTTATTAACCCCTTTCAGCTCAGCATGCTGAGAAGGCTCACATTTCCCAAATGGGATTAAAAAAAAATTCACCAAACATCCTCTTTTATTCTCAGGGGGCTTTGGGTGTTCAAAGTGCCTTCTAAACGCCACTCTCAAACGCACCCTTCGTGTAGTTGATTTCTTTGAGCATTTTGGGTTATAGTTCCATTTTTGTCATAATTTTCCAAGAGTCAATTGTAAACGTTTTTGTCATAATTTTCCAGAAGTCAATTGTTAATGGCTTTTAATTATCAGCAGGCTAGGGGAAAGGGAGGTGCTTCTCCATCCATTCTCTTGGAGTTTAAAGGATAAATTGCACTTTCTTCACCAGATGAGGGAAATGCTAACTTCAGAAAATCTGGAACTCGATGCAGCTCTTCTAGAAAAATTGGAGAGCAATGAGCCTCCAGTTTTTGATGGGAATTGGATCGACAAATTAGATCCTATATTTAAGGATTACATACTCAAAAGGCCAGAAAATTACGACTATAGTTCTGTGCTGGGGTTAGTGCGCTGCATACGAAATAACGGTATCCACCTCCTTCAACTTCCCAGAAAAATTAAGGTACTCTCTGTCATTGTGATGATTTCTGTGGCTGAATGCATATACGACTTCTTCAGTAACTTTGGATATCTCAGATCATGTTAACTGGTGGCTCATATCTGCTATTTCTTTAATGGTTTTGGCAGAAAAAAGTCGGATGGAATGACGAGGATTTCTACAATTACTTTGCTGTGCGATTCCCGAGTCTCTTGATGAAGTTATATGGAGCGGCGTCCCAGTTCTGCAGAGAAGAAAGATGGTTTAAGGAGTTCCATGAGGAAATCTTTCGAGAGTTCTTCGGAAGGGATGCCCCGTGACCCTTGGCCACTGGTGATATCTTCTTCAATCCAGCTGGCTGCATTCCGTCTGTTGTATTGTTGCATCTATTCTTTTGGTTATAAGGATCAAGTTGGACGGACTAATGACTCTGTTTGAGTGTATAGTGTATTGTTTTAGATGCGTAGTATAGCCGCTGGGAGAATGCAAAGGAGCCAGGAGTTACCTAGATCGCCTGGAATTGGACTGGATCACCCAAGAGCCGGTGATTTCTAAGGGAGCTGATTCAGTTTCTGATTCCAATAGATTGGAACCGCTGGGTGCCGATCTGGGTGGACGGTTACCGATCCGCGTTTGCCCACCTAGATCGAACTGGTAATATACATAATATATATATATATAATTTTTTAATAAAAAATCCTAAATCCCTAGATTACTGGCTAGTTTTTATGTTGGATAACTCATAACAAGTTTGGTAATTGTGCTCTCTTGCTTACACACTTCCTAACATATTAATATTATTGGTTCATTGACTCTAAATGAGAGTGTCTTTGATGAGGTGATTCCGTTGTGTAATTCTTTGTTGAATATTACAATGCTATCCCGTGAAGCTTGGTGGGATCAGATACATGAACCCACCAAAGAATTGGATTGCCGATCTAGTCCGGTTCCTAGGTGGGTCCATGAAATAAATAAGCAGTTCTAAGGTAGGAACCGTCCACCCTAATCATGCTCACCTCTAAATTAGCAACTATAGCGTGTTGTTCTTGATGTTGCAAAAAAGAATCAAAATTATGTTTTATTTCAGTGCAATCGTTTTCTTAATATGTTGATCCAAGAATTTAATATTTTCATTTTATTTTTCAAAAAGTCAATTTTTGGACCTCAAAACGAGAAAAAAGGCCTGGTGATCAGCCCTAGTATTGACTTTTTCAACAAAAAGTGATCTTCAACTTGTAGTTGTTTAGCAACTTCTCTGCCTATCTAATAATTTTTCATATGGAAATCTCAATATTTAAGTATGATATGTTTAGACTCCGTAGATCTTGGTGGGATAAGCAACTCTCCTTGTTATGAAATAACTGTCAATCTACTAGTAAGTAGTTATTTATGAAATAAACATTACTCTATTAACAAGTTCAATTTTAATGGGATTAATGCTTGACGCATATTAAATTTTTAAAGTACATTACTTCTCATGCCGTCGTGAAGATTAAGACCACTCGTTGAAAAAAGCTTTTTTTTTTTTTTTTTTTTTTTTTTTTTTTTTTTTTTTTTTGATGACCTGGGGGAACCTCCGAACGCCGCTTCGCGAGAGTAAACCCCCGCGGAGCCCCTGGGGCCCCCACCGCACCCCCCAAAGCGCGGGTAAGACGCTACGTTATGCGTTGAAGATCGCCTTCGGAGGTTCGAACCCTTCCCCCTGCGTTTGGGGTACCAAGCCCTAACCAACGCTTCCACCGCGGGCGGTGGTAACTCGTTGAAAAAAGCTTCATCCTTATGTTTAAGCGTAAGTTGTCAACTGGATCAACAGTTATACTCTAATTGAAAAGTAAGTTATTGGCTTTATTATAAAATTTTCATTCAATAAAGATTAAAAAAACAACAAAATGATGCTTTTAAATATGGTGACGCATTCTTGCAAAGTATACTTGTTTTTTTTTTTTTTTTTTTTTCAAGTAACAAATTGAAATACGAATTCTTTACTTATATCTAGACGTTTGCTGAAAGATTATCTACAATCCAATTTTTTACTATGTCTGACCACGTGTCTCCCATTCGCGCATATGAAGTCAGTTCCCGTCGGGTAAGCACACAGTAAAGGAAACCAAAACAGCAAAAGGTGTTTAAATTTATGGTTAAATTGGAATATTACCATCAAGTCAATTTGAACTTAGTGCCGTAATTGGTCACTAGCGTGTAGCTCTTCCTGCACTCGTAGGGACCCCGATCCCGAGATAGACGAAGCATTGGGATAGGTTTTAGGAATTCCCTTCACTTTTCCACTAGATAGAATATATTCCAATTAGAGCTAATACAATAAAAAATCTCAAATTCATATAATTGTGATAAATTTAATCTAAACTAATTTTTTGACCATAAAAAAAATTAGCATACCAATAAAAAATTATCCAATCTAATTTTTGCATTACAAAAAATTTCAAATGAATATACTTATGACAAATTTACTTTTCATTAACTTCCGTCGAATTTTATCATTAAATTTGCTGATCGAAACAACACATGATGACATGATAATTCCACATGAAAATCTATAGAATAAATATCATGAAAAAACTTAAACTGGCATATTTGCATAAAATTTAATGGTGTTCTAATGATAAATTGAACAATACACCTGTGACAATTTTGAGATTTTTGTGACATTAACCCTATGGATTTTTACTTGGATTTGTCACCTCATCATAACGCCGCCATGTGTCATTCGTGTCAGCAAATTTAGATGTAAAATTTGAAGAAGGTTAATAAATGGTAACTTTGTTACAAGTGTATTAATTTAGAGTTTTTAGTAGTTAAAAAATTATTTTGAAATAAATTTATTATAAATATACTAGTTTACGATTTTTAGCAGTTAAAAAATTAGTTTAAAATTTTTTATGGTGTAACCTTTCCGATTATTAATTCCATCAAAAGATTAGCTTGGGGCTTTCGATGGTATCACCTGTTCCAATTATTAATCCCATCATTATTCACATAAAGAGGTAAGTGCATTCATGTTGAGGTAGATGTTGATGTTTAATTGCAGTATAATCCTCAAACATAGTAACATAAAAACAAAAATACAGATGCTTCCTCCATTCTTTCACACATTGTAATCATAAACAGTTCGATTCACATATCTAAATATCAAATAAAGCCCAAGACACTAGTTTACAGATTAGAGATAGGATGAGTATTACCATAAAGTTTGGAACGTATCATGTGCTCATCGATTTCAAAGTTTTGGAATTTGAAACTTACTTTATAAACTCTAATACTCACCCTAGGACCTAATCAATCATAGCGATTTGACAAACTTTCTTGCACACTGTTGTACATGACAACAGTATGACTAGTCATATTTAAAAAGGGGATAATGATATAGATAGTCCTTGAACTTTTACTTGGTATTTAATATAGTCCCTAAATATTATTTATTTAATTTGGATCCCAAACTTCTCAAATTTATAATCTCTCGAGTTCAATCGTCTCGTCAAATAATAACATAATTCACACAAAAAACAAAAATCAACCAAGCGGACGAAATCGCTTCGATTCGAAGACCACAGGGCTCGAAATGAAAAGAAATCAAAGTCCATCAATTAAAATTGGGTGCGGGACAAGCGCACAAACACTACTTTCAACATTACCACCAGAAATAAAAAGTGATTAAGATCGCAATCATTGCATTGGCCCAATTTTTTATTTTCATTTTCACAATGGCCACTCAGCCAAAAATATTAAATATTAGAAAAATAAAGAAAAAAGCAAAATAAAAAACTAGACATCAAAGGAGAAAGAGAATTTCCAGTTCACCACCGGTCTGCATCGTCTTCTTCCTTCTCTCCTCCCTCCCACCACCACCACCACCACCACCACACCAGAGAGTCCAGATCCACCTCCTCTCCTCCCCTCATTCTCACTCCATCTCATGCTCCTCCTCCTCCTCCGTTAGCTTCTCTCTCTCTCTCTCTCTCTGTGCCCACTCCGATGGATTCACCGAGCCCTACCACCGCTTCGAGGACGTCCGGGACCACTCCTCCCGGGAGCGCGACCTCCAGGGCGGGGCGGCGGCCGAGGCGGAGGCGGCCGGGGGTGCCAGGGGGACGCCCTCGTCGCGTGCCTCCGGGAGGTCCCCGCGTTCTACTTCAAGGAGGACTTCGCGCTCGAGGAGGGGGCCACGTTCCGCGCGGCCTGCCCTTCTCGAGCATCGCCGAGAACGCGGCGCTGCAGGAGAAGCTGTCGCACTACTTGGACGTGGTGGAGCTGCATTTGGTGAAGGAGATTTCGCTGCGGTCCAGCTCATTCTTCGAGGCGCAGGGGCAGCTGCAGGACTTGAACGTGAAGATCCTGCGCGGGTGCGGCAGGATCAGGGAGTTGAAGGAGACTATTAGGCTTCTGGATGGGGATTTGGTGGATTCAGCCGGCAGATTCAGGAATTGAATGCCACCCGCGGGAACTTATTGCGTCTCCAGCAGAAGTTGAGGCTGAACAAAGTATCTTTGCTGTTGAGTTCTGTCGCGTGCGCTCCGAATGAGCATGCTGCATTTGCTTTTCTGATGGGTTTTTGAGGTTTAATGCTTGCAACTTGAGGTTGTGACTGAGAATTTCTTTGAATTTTTACTCTTTGTTTTTTTTCTTTTTCTTGCTGAATGTTATCTCTAGTGCGTCCTTTGCTAACTTATTGCTTACGACTTGTCGCTTACATGTCTCTGTTGTGCTCTTACTCAATGAGATCATCAGCTTCAATTTTTATGCTGTGGGACTTTTTGCTTATGATACTGATTGTCATGCGGTAACGCAAGTGATACGGGGGTTTTATCGTATCAGATGAATAAGAAATTTCTGTACTTTATTTTCATCTGTCTTAGAATGAATAATGCTTGACATTTTGAGTATCAATTCAATATTATTTGGTCTTATTAACACTCTTTAAGCGATATTCTATTTTTGTGGATGAATGAAGGATATAATTTTATAATTTATGTTTTGTGTTAGGTGTTTGAACTTTTTATTATTTATAAATTGTACATAACTACACGTTCAGCTTATTGTAGCTTTTGATGAATAGGGATTTATGATGTTTTACTTTGAATTGTTTTATTGCTTATATTATTTTGCTGTAAAAAATGAAATTGGAAAAAGAAACAAAAGAAAATTAGGTTTTTTGGTAGATTTGGAATTGAACCAGAAAAAAGGGTATGTTTAAGAACTGATTTCAAGGCAAACGGGGTAGGTTTTAGGTCCAGAAAAATAGGAACAAAATATAACGGGTTAAACTCCATGCTTCAAAAATTGGGAATCAATTTTAATAAGTAGGTCCCAGTTACTAATTTAAAAATCGATCACCCATAATTAAAGCATACCACTAGTATTAACTTTCTCATACAATTGATAATTTTTTTCTCATTGTAGCTAGTGGCTTTAAGTATAAAAGGTATGGATCTATAAGTAATTAAAATATGCAAGAAATCATATTCATATACTTCAAAACATCAAAAGGAAAAAAATAAGGGAAAGAGAATGTATTAACAATCGTGGACCTTATATACAAAGTGCCATAGATTCATAAATCTTTTAATTGAATTGCGATAATACTATAGCCTTTTGAAAAATTCAACTCCCCACTTTGGCACACCAATAGCGCATTCCAAAAGGCTAGTAATTGGTAACTTTACCGATTTGCAACTCGCACAAAATATTTCATTTGCAAAATTTTGCGTTTGTGTGTGTGTAGATAAGTCGTTCACTTGCAGAAAGCACGGATATTAGCAACTTCTATATTAGCAGGGATATTTTATCCATATGGAAGTCAGTCTTTCATCTTGCTAGAGAACGGACATGACTGAGAATGAGATCGACTCCTTACCACTCTGTCTCGTCCTTTCGCATGGTCTTTGGGACAGGAATCGGGATACTGCACCGGTGGGCAATGAGCACAGGAGGATGATCTGGTCATTCACATCTGGGACAAGCAAAATCCTTGTGGATTGGACCTACCAGACTGAACAGTGAGTCAAAAAGGAAGGGCGACCCGAAACACGAGAGGATAAAAGGAAATCGAGGATGGGAAAGCAAAGCCCTATTCTCCTCTCCTCCGCTTCAGCTTCCTCGCTCGCCCTCTCCGCCTCCATCTCTTCTGCGTTCGCCAACAGGACCGGGGAGCTGCTCAACATACTCGACGACTCGGAGGGCGTCGTGGACCGAGATCCGGCGATCCAAGGCCACCATTCGGTCGACATAATATGTCTGAGTTATTAACTGGACTGCCTTGACTGTGACGCCTCAGATTGGGTTCGGAGTGGAACTTGTAGGGTATGCGACCCTTTGCTCTGATATTAATTGTAGAATGCGCAGCTTATAAAATATGTGAAAGCATTGTGGTGATGACGCGAGAGAATTGTAATAAATAACTCAAGACATCGGTTATACTAAATTGCGGTACAAGTATAATTCTCATAATAAAACTCTGACACAATTATTACAATATACTCTCTCTCTCTCACCACACGTATTCAAAATTACAGGCGAGCTTGATTCCCGAATAGAACTGGGAACCAGAGAACCATAGTGGAGAGTCCAGTTCAGTTCTCAATTCCAAAGAGATCGATTCCGATTTCCGATTCTAAAGAGACGGGTATGGGAATCGGAACCGGAACTGGTCATAATTCAAATTCCCTCCCCCCGCCCCCCAACATGATTTCCCCCTCTCTCGATTCTTCCTCCCTTCCCCTTTCTTTTTCTCGCTTACTTTTCTCCCATTTTCCCTTCTCATGTCACTTCCTGCCCCCAACTTTTTTCTTTTCTTCTCTCTCTTCTCTTTCCCCCTCTCTCGGCCGAAACCCCACCCCTTCTTCTTCTTCCTTCCTCTTGCTGGCTACCGCTTTACCCACCACTACATTGCCACCCCACGCCCTACTCACCACCACCTCTTGGCCATAGAACCACCACCACCCACCGCTCGTTTGACAAGCCATTTCGCCGTTGAGCCCGATGAGTTGTCGCACCGTCCGTGCCGCCCCTCGCCGCCGTGAGCCACCGCCACCATCCCCAAGCCACCATCACCACCTCTTGCCGCCGCTCGCTCGGCCGTCCGGGCCGTCGTTGCTCTGAACCGCCACCGCCTCCGCTAGAACCGAGCTCTTCCCCCCTTGGCCGTGGGTTGAGCCGGGCCCGCCGCAGTCTTCACCACGTTGTTCGTGCTGCCATTAGTGCCGTGAGACTCGTGCTCGCCTCGTCGCTCAGCTGCTTGCTGTCGATGCCACCGTTGGACGCCGCTTGTCCCCCGATGGAGGTTGCTCGCTCGCCCAATCACCCCGACACAACTCGTCGCTCGCCTAGCACCCCAATCAGCCTTTAACTCCACACCCCTTCGCCTCCACTTCTGCGTCCGCGTCCACCTCCACCTCCAGCTCAGTCGCACCCCCACTCTCTCTCTCCTTCCGCCTATCCGGTCAGGGGCAACGCGGGACACCCTTGGAGACTCCAGCAGGGGCCTACCAACTGATCGACGACGAGACAGTAGGTTTCCTCCGCATTTTTTGCTCTTTTCAGTTTTCAAAATAGCTTTCCCTCCGCATTTTTGCTCAGGTGATAGATTGCTCCTTTGTCTAACTAAGATGAGCAACACTGACAGTTGCTCAACCTTCATTTCAAAATTTGGAAAAAATGAAGATTGCAGAAAGATGCTGTTACTCGATTCTGTTGGGGTTTATTGGTTCCATTGGGTTGAATAGTTGATTGTCACGCTGTTTCTTTTGCAAGGCCTCTTGAAGGTAGCGTGAGAATCTTATGCTTCGCATGCATAAACTGTAGGTACTTGGCCTTGGCGAACCTGGCCAACGGCGAGCCTAGGTTCCACGCGATGAAGCTCGGGGGGCTGATGGACTTGAGCTTCTTGAACTGGTCGAAGAAGGCTTGGGGAATGTGCTCCTTGATGGACGATGACTCGTTCGTGAGCGTGAAGTTGGGGAAGTTGAAGCCCTCGAAGATCGATCTGGCCACAAATGATTCGATGGCGAAGTGTTGGTGGCCGAGCTTCGCAAACCTCGCTCGCGGCTTGATGAATCGGATGGCCTCATCGAGGTTCCAGTTTGCCGCCTCTATCTCGCGAGCTATGGCTTTTGCGAAGTGCCTCACGGATCGTAAGGTGTAGTGGAGGACTTGGGCGAAGTGGGTCGGGCTCAACAACGCAAGCTTGAAGCCGTCGAACAGGGGCAAGATGCCACTCGCGTTGAACATCTTCTCCGATGACCGGTTCTCGAAGACAAGCTCGTCGAGCTTTTTCAAAACTTTTGGTAAATGCTCTCCTAACTCGCATGCCGACTTAAATTGACCCAACTCCATATTCTCTGTTTTTTTTTTCTCTCTTTCTTTTTTCACTTCTGTCCAGCTACTGTTTTCAATGCTCCAGCAACTGCCGAGTGCCAACACCTTTAAAGTTTCTGCTCGACGTGGCACCCACTTCTTGCCCACTCAAATCAAGAGCGAAATGCCAAGAACCTATGCTCATACAACATTGTCCAGTTCGCCGCCTCCATCTATGTTTATATATTAGACAATGTTTTCTCTAGAAAACTATGAATTTAGTTGTCTATTCGGATGTAAAAGATTCAGTGTATTAGCAGGTACTAAAAATGTAGGGCCAAATATTGAATTATTTTGGCTTCCGGATATTTGTGCCCACTACGAAAATGAAATCCAAAAAAAAAAAAAAAAACTTTGTTGGAGCCTGGAACTTTTCCTTCACGTCCAAGTACTAGCAGGTTGAACTTTGCTTCCTGCTCCTTAAAGGCTCCAGTAACTATTATAATATTATTTTATTGTGTGCCCCTTCCTTTTGACCAGCTTGTGGCTTCTTCAAGACTTTTCTTCTTTGGCGGTTTAAGAAGTGGCGCTGCAGCACACTTCTCTTTGGCTTCTTATTATTATATTAGGTGTTGACTCCAACATGATCTTAGCGAAATGGAGCCACTTTCCAAGAGCAATGACGACGGATGGATGCCGGACGATTCACATGAATTGGGTCAGCTGGCCCTCTTTCCTATGGAATTGGAACCGCCTTTCTCTGGCAAGTCTTCTTCAGAGAACGAAGGCAGGCTTGACGATAGGAGGAGCAATGGCGGCGGATTGTTGTTGGACAACTTCGAATTAATTTGGTCTGAGTTATGCGGCATTACTTACCTAGAGGGCTCGCTGTATTTCGAGAACGAAGACGGGGTTAACAATAGTTGGAGCAATGGCGACGGATGGATGCCGGACGATCCACATGAATTGGGGCAGCTGGCCCTCTTTCCTATGGAATTGGAACCGCCTTTCTCTGGCAAGGAAAGTAATGAGATCAATGGCGTTGAGGGCTCTTGCGAAGTTCGATCTGTTGCAGGGAAATGCCCTGTGCGACGTCCGAATGCTGTTCAATTACTTTCAGCATCTTCGAATAACTCTAACTGCCTTTATGTTAACTTGCGGATGGAAGGTCGTCATCCCTCACCTTTGCTGTTATGGTTGAGGTAATTCAAATTCTTTATGTTTTGACGCGCATAAAATGTTTGAATTGAGAGATACTTCTTGTGGCACTCTTAAATTCAACCGTTCCCTTCATAAATTGCTGTGGAGGTCACTTGCTAGTCGAAGGACTTAACAACTCAATTATTAGGCCGACCCTAATGTAATGGGCTGAGTTTTGAACGTTGCAGCTTCTTTTCTAGATTCAATTCAATGTTACTATCAAGACTAAAACTCCTAGTTTTCTTCCCATGGAAATCAACTAAATAAAACCATAGATCTTTCCCATTGTGCTAAAATCAAGTATACTTTCTCTCTTTTGTTATTCGTGAATGCTACAAAATCCTTTTGCACTCGTTTCAGTAAATGGTGAGGCGATTCATACGGGAAACTGGGTTTTTCATTTAGAGTTTAGGTAAAGAATCTATAATAGTTCTCCGGTGTACTTCTGGCATCCTTACTTGGCCTTAGTGTGTTAGAGAAGTTCCTGAATTTCCAATAGGATATGGCGTAGTGTGGCCCATATACTCTTTGGTTCCATATACATTGTTGGTTTAAGTCATATGGTCCACTTATTTTATGATACAGGGATAGGGTATTAAAACCCCTCTATTTGCCTGTCGTGGGAACAATTTTTGGGAATCTTAAGCATGACAATGTCTTGAAGACGGATCAATTATTCCGTGCTCAGCTATCCTATACTAAGAACACCGATTTCTTGGTGAAATCCATGCCAGAAGCTGAGGATCTGGTTTCGCTTTTGCAAAAGAAGAATCCTGAATTGAGGTAAGAGTTTTGTCATCTTTAATATGAATCACTACCATTTTCATTCCGCTATTTGATATGTTTTGTTGTTCCTGCATCACTCAAGTCTGATAAGTATTAGGGATGGTATGAAAGTATCGAACTTGCCTTAAATATCAGGCTTGACTTGATGAGCAAAAAATGTGAAGATCCCATTAATTTCTTTTGGCAATTGACAATAGAAGCTGGAGAATAGGTCAACCACATCTTAGCATTGTTCGTGTAATTGATTTCGTTGAGCATTTTGGGTTATAGTTCCGTTTTCGTCATAATTTTCAGTCAATTGTTAAAGGCTTTTATTATCAGCAGGCTAGAGGGAAGGGAGGGGTTTCTCCATCCATTCTTTTGGAGATCAAATGTTAAATTGCGCTTTCTTCGGCGGATGAATGCTAGACTACTTTCGAAAGGTCCAGCATCCAATCCAGATCTTCTGACAGAATTGCAGAGCAATGAGCCATTGATTTTTCATGGGAATTGGATCGACAAATTAGATCTTATATTTACGACTTACATACTCCAAAGGAAAGAAAAGTACGACTTTAGTTCTTTCATGGAGTTAGTGCGCTTCATGCGAAATAAGAGTACCCACCTCGATGAACTTCCCGAAAATATCAAGGTACTCTATGGTATTGTGATGATTTTTGTGGCGGAATGCATATCAAACTTCAGTGACTTTGTATATCTCAGACCGTATCAACTGGTGGCTCATATCTGCTATTTCTTTGTTGGTTTTGGCAGGAACTAGTCGGAGCAGGTGACGAGGGTTTCTACAATTACTTTGCTCCACGATTTCCGAGACTCTTTATGAAGTTATATGGAGCGGCATTCCAGTTCTGTAGAGAAGAGGAATGGTTTGAGGTTTTCCGTATGGAAAACTTTCCAGAGTACTTCGGAAGTGATGCCCTTTGACCCACTGGCCATGTCTTCTTCAATCTAGTCGCCTGCATTCCGTCTGTTGTATTGTTGCGTGTTTTCTTTTGGCTATATGAGGATCAAGTTGGATAGGCTAATGATTGTTTGAGTGTATAATGTATCGTTTTAAATGTTTAAAGTATAATGTATCGTTTTAAATGTGTAGAGTATAATGTATAGCCGCTATAGCATGTTGTTTTTGATGTTGGAAAAAAAAAGATTATATTTCAATTCAGTGCAATTATTTTTTTAATATAGTAATCCATCAATTTAATTTTTTTCATTTTTTAAAAGGTAATCTTATACCTCGAAGCGAGTAAAAAGGCTGGTCAGCCCTGGTATTGACTTCTTTTCAACCCGCGGTAGTTTAGGCCCGTTTGTTTTCACTTTTTGGAATAACTGATTATATTCTTTTATTTTCTGAAATAAAAAAATAAAAATTTGTTTGGTAATTTTTTTTTTCAGGAATAAAAATATATTTCTTTGTTCCCAAAATTAGATTTGAAGCAGAATCAAAAAGCAAAAAAAATGTAACTTTTTTTTTTAGAACAATTTCTAAAATCTTTTTTTTCCTCCTCTCTTCTTCTCTTTCCTTTTCTTCTTCTTTCTTTTGGCTAGTCACCAGCCTTTGCCATGGTCGGTGACTTGGTCGGAGCATCGCCAGCTCCTGTGGAGGCCAAGCCTCGACGTCGAGCTAGAGCGAGGTTGATCTCGTGTTGCCTAGGCAAAGTTAGGGCTCACCTAGCCACCAGTGATGCCTAAATATGGCGAGGCTAAGGCTTATCGTGGCCAAGCAAGCCTTCGGCGAGCTCATTAGACATCGCTTTGGCCTAGCAAGGCTCCAACGAGCTCATCGAACCTCGCCCAGCAATCGTCAGCCATGAAAAGAAGGAGGAAGGAGAAGAGAAAAAGAAAAAATAATAAAATAATAAAAGTATTAAAAAATTAAAAGAAATAAAAAAATTTAAGAATCTTATCAAATGCATTTCTATCCCAAGAATTTTTTTTTGTAGAGTTACCAAAAATGCTCTCTTACTTAGAAATTGTTCTCGAAAAACAGAATAAAAAAAAAAACCATTTCTAATAAAAAAATTATTCTCTCGAAATGAACCGTTACCAAACGCGCCGCACCCTTAGCAACTTCTTGGCCTATCTAGTAATTTTTCACGTGGAAATCTCAATATTCGAAGATAATATGTTTACTTAGTAGATCTGGATGGGATAAGTAAGGGTGCATTTGTTTGCGTTTATTTAAAAATTGTTCCAGAACAAAATAGAAAAAAGTGTTTCGTTCCGGAACAATTTTTGAACAAAAAAACTCGTTTGTAAACTTGTTCCGAGAATTAAAAAATAAACAGAAACACGTTTAGTAAATTTGTATAATTTTTTTATTTCTTTTATTTTCTATTTTTTTCTTATTTTTCCTTTTTTTTTTTTTCTTTTTCCTTTTTTTTTTTCTTTTGGCCGGTCGCCGGCTCGGCCATGGCCGGCGACCGACCGATGAGGGCTGGCGGCCTCGCCCGCCACGGCGAGGCTCGCCGGCCCCCCGGCGAGGCCGAGCTCGCGGATCCGGGCGAGATCGAGCTCACCCAGCCGGCGCGAGGTCGGCCTCGCCTTGGCCGGGCGAGCTCGAGCTCGCTCGCATCCAAGAAGGCCGAGCTCGCCTGCCGGCCGGCCGACAAGGCCGACCCTCGCCCGGCCACGGCGAGGGGGCCGGCGAGCCTCGCCGTGGCCGGGCGAGGCCGCCCGCCCTCGTCGGCTTGGCCGCCGGCCATGGCGAGGCCGGCGACCGGCGAAAATAAGAAGAAGAAGAAAATAAGAAGAAAAAGAAGAAGAAGAAAGTGTTTCTCTGATGTGTTTCGGAAATAAGAAACACAAATTTTGTGTTTCTTATTTCGCTTTTTTTTTGTTTCGGGAACAAAAGAACAAAAAGGAACAAAACGCACCCAAACGCGTTTGTTCTTTTTTTGTTCCCAGGAACAAAAAACAGAAAAAGTGTTTAAAAAAAAAAAAAAAAAAAAAACACAAACAAACAAACAGAGCCTAAGGGTGCGTTTGTTTGCGTTTTGTTTAAAAATCGTTCTAGAGAACGAAAATAGAAAAAAATGTTTCGTTCCGGGAACAATTTCGAACAAAAAAATGTGTTTGGTAAACTTGTTTCGGGAACAAAAAATAAATAGAAACACGTTTGGTAAATTTGTATAATTTTTTTTATTTCTTTTATTTTTTCTATTTTTTCTTATTTTTCCTTTTTATCTTTTTCCTTTTTTTCTTTTTTCTTCTTTTGGCCGGTCGCCGGCCTCGGCCATGACCGGCGACCGGCCGACGAGGGCCGGCGACTGGCCGACGAGGGCCGGCGGCCTTGCCTGCACACGGCGAGGCTCGCCGGCCCCGGCGAGGCCGAGCCTTGCCGTAGCCGGGCAAGGGTCGGCCTCACCTTGGCCGGGCGAGCTCGAGCTCACCTAGCCCGACGCGCCGACATCTCGCCGTGCTCGGGCGAGGCCGCCAGCCATCGTCGGCCGGTCGCCGGCCATGGCCGAGGCCGGCGACCGGCGAAAGAGAAAGAAGAAAAAGAAGAAAAAATAAAAAAATGTTTCTAAGTTTTGTTTCGAAACAAGAAACACAAAATTTGTGTTTCTTGTTTCTGTTTCTTGTTTGTTCCTAGGAACAAAAGAACAAAAAAGGAACAGAAATGCGTCCAAACGCGTTTACTGTTCCTTTTTGTTCTCGAGAACAAAAAAACAAAAAAAGTGTTTAAAAAAAAAAAAAAAAAACACAAACAAACGCTGCCTAACTTTCCTTGTGATGAAATAAATGTCAATCTACTAGGTAGCAAGTAGTTATTTATGAAATCAACATTACTCTTTTAACAAGTTTAATTCAAATGGGATTAATGCTCGTTGCATATTGATTTTCTGAGTACATTACTTTTCATGCTGTGCGCGTGAAAGATTAAGACCCCTCATTAGAAAAAAGCTTCATCCATATGTTTATGCGTGCGTTATCAAGTGGATGTTTTTCTAATTGAAAAGTAGGCTATTGGCTTTATTTATATGTAGGTTATTAATTTAAGAGATGTCTCGAGGTTTTTAACATATTCTAAATTTTTCATTCAATAAAGATGAGAAAACAAGACGATGCTTTTAAATTACGGATTAATATCACAAAAAAAACTAAAATCAGTACACATATGATAAATTTACCTAAAATTATTATTTTTATCAAGAAAAGCTTTAAGCTAATATACTTGTGATAAATTTATCCCAAAAGATCACAAAAAAATCTCAAATTGATACACGTGTGATAAATTTACTGTAAATAAATTTTTTAACTGCTAAAAACCTCAAATCAGTACATTTTGGATTAATGCCAAAAAAATCATAAAATTGGTATGATTGTGACAAATGGAGAGTAAAATCTCAAATTGCTATACTATTCACTTGTAATGTGCCATTCAACTAAACAATTTGACAGAAAAATTTAACGAAAACTAACAGAGAGTAAATTTGTCACAAAAAATACCGGTGTGGGATATATTTGTCAAAAGCATATCAATTTAGAGTTTTTGGTGGTCAAAAAATTAGTTTTTGGTAAATTTGTTATAAGTGTACCAATTTGTGATTTTTCGTGATTTTCACAACGCATTCTTGCCAAGTACACTTTTTTTTTCAAATAACAATTTAAAATATGAATTGTTTACTTAGATATTTTCTCCTCTCTAGACGTTTACTTACAGATTATTTACGATTCAATTTTTAGATTATGGCAGGATTTAATTGGTTAGGAGAATTACATGTGTTATTATTCTTATAGCATGGAGCCTGGAGGCTACACGGAGCACCAGTGTATAATTAGATTCTTACTATGTTGGACCACGTGTCTCCCACTCGTGTGTATGAAGTTAGTTCCCATCGGTTAAGCACGCGGTAAAGCAAGCAAAAACACCAAAAGGTGTCTAATTTTTGGTTAAATTGGAAAATTAGCATGAAGTCAATTTGAACTAAGGGACGTAGTTGGTCACTAGTAAATAACTCTTCCTGCTCCCGTAGGGACCCAGATCCCGAGATAGACGAGGCACTGCGATAGGTTTTAGGAATTTCCCTCCACTTCTTTTATTGGATAGAAAATGCCATAATTTTAATTATAATTAATATTACGAAAAATTTCAAACTAATACATTTATGATCATTTTACTCTAAGTTTCTTTTTTTATCATGAAAAATCCTAAACCGATGTACTTATGATCAATTTATTTTAAACTAATTTTTTGAAAATAAAAAATCCAAAACTGATAAATTTATCTTCTATTAATTTCCGTCAAATTTTATGATAAATTTGCTGATCTAGATCATACATGGTGACGTGATATGGAGACGTGGCAAATTGACGTGGAAATCCATTTGGTAAATATCACAAAAAACCTCAAAATGATACACTCGTATCAAATTAACGCTCCTCTCCACTTCATGCTCTGTTGCATGATCCGGCATCTACTTCTGCTCTCGACGCTCTGTTACCCGGGCTCAACTCACCGCTCGGCCCTAGTCGCAGCTCTTTGCTCGACTCACCTGCTCTACTTCCCGATCCATCATCTGTTCTGGCTCCTAGCGCTTAGTTACCAGGTCGCAGCTCACCGCCCGATTCTCTATTCCCTTGTCGCAGCTCTTCATTTGGCTTGCTATTCCCTGTTCAGGCTACGCTGCTTCTAGATCCGGTGGCTACTCTGTCTCTAGATCCACTCGTCCTTGGATTCCATCGGTTGTAGCTTTTCAGTGCCGCTTGTGCTGAATCAATGATGGCCAACGCCTCTGGTTCTCTACCCCGAAAGATGGCCTGGTTTCGGGCCTTCCAAATATTGCACAACGTTGCAGCCACCAAGTGCAAGTTTGGAGGGTTAGTTGCCTTCTCTTTGAGTTTACAGAATCATTATTCTATCATTGTCAAGCCCTAACTTGATATCTTAATGTTTAGCACTTCCCATATTTGTCTTGTCCACGAACACAACAGGAAGAAATGTTCAACCGTTTCCTTCTCATAATTGCATAATGGACATATGGGATCAGATAATATTTTCCTTCGAAACAGCTTAGTTTTTGTTGGGAGAGCGTTTTGGTATAAATTCCCCATAAAAATTCTTATCTTGGGTGGAGTGTGCAAATTCCAAATATCTTTCCAGAGTGAGGGGAGTGTCACGACCTCTTTTTTTCCGTCCGGAGAAAAAGAAGAAGGTTTAGGGGTATTTGCCTAAAGAGGCGGACCAATGGCCCTAAATTAGGCGTGGGCTCTCCTAAGCCCATACCTCGCGCGACGTTGAATTCATTTTTTTTTAGTTCTTAACAACTTATGTAATTCTATGAGTCGCCACTAGCCTATTGAGGTCGGCTAGAAACCAATCAAGACACGGGAGTGTTGTCTCGATTCATACGCAATCAGAGATTTTTAGGAACGGGGACTTGTTTACGCCAATGTTTCTATTAGTGCCCTTGCGGTACCACTAACTTGGAAGGTTATTTATCTAAATGGCCATACAATCTTGATTACCAATTATAATCTTTATGAAACCGCTAAGTGTCCATGCAAATTTTTTGTAGTTTTTTTTTAATGTCTAAACTAATCCTAACATAATTTATAAGAGAAATTTATACTCAAAATAATGAAAAGCGGCGCGTAAGTAAACATCCAAGAAATTGAAATGACTTGAAAATAAACGCGGAAAATGTAAACCCGATACAAGTCGGGCAAATAATATTACATGGCCTTGTTATCACGCCCGGACAGGACCCCCGTGAGCAAAACAGAAATTTAAATATGCATGAAATTACTCTAGATAGTTTTAATCTACGCAAAATGGATTATTTACAAAAATTATCATAAAATACCAAAATAGCATTAAATTAGGAAAATGACGTTTTAAAAATAGGAAAATTTCATAGATGTCATTTTTGCCTTAATTTGATACATCTATCACCTTTATATATATTTTTTTTTTGAAATTTTTGGATTTTTGGATTTTTTATTTTTTATTTAAATAAAAATAATAATTTCCTAAACCGATATATGCTAACATTGAACAACACAGCACATGAATATCACAATAACCGAGCTCAAATTGACCGTTTCAAGATCGAAACTTGGTTTGCGCATTTCGTTGAACACTTGGCGTGCATGAAATCACCCCAAATCAGCTTCCTCGGGCCATGTTTGCGGTCTTCAATCTCAACGTATGAGCAATATTATGTGGAACTAAAACATCAAGGTTAAACTACCACATGCAAGGAGTAAGATTAGATAGAAATCACAGCTTAAAACACACGAAAACCAAGCTAGAATCGGCCTCAAATATGTGGGTTGAGCTAATTTTGAAATCTGGGTTTGAACCAAAGTCAAGCAAACGGGTTGCATGCTCATATTCAAGCCCCAACACTCATTGCATACGAGATCTAAAGGAAACATTACTTGATCTGAGTTAAAGTAGGTAACATTAGCTTTCAAATGCAATAAACATCACAGAGAATGACCCACCGAACAACATCAAAACGACCTCTCCAAGAAGCACACATGCAACACTCTTGAAGATATTTCAAACACTTGGAAAAATTTCAACCTCAGAAATCAGTTTTCCGGGCTGGTTTCCCTCTTGATTTTCATGATCAAAACATGCTCAAACTCAAAAATACATACATCTAAGATGCTTACCTTACTTCCTAGTTTCCTTTTCAAGTGGTTCTTGGCCAAGGAAACCGAGAAATTGTCCTCTGGAAGCACGTGGAAGTTGGCTTCTTCAACTGGAAATGAGATCTGCAGAAAAGAAGAACTGACAATGAAGGTTTTCGTTGACCTCTAAAATTAGACTTCAAAATGTCTTTTGTTGGAAAAATTGACACCAAGCCAAACTATATGTATTCTAGTTTGGGGTAGAAATCAATATTTTCCTCATTTATTTATCAACTTTCTCAAAAACACTGCCTTTTTCCCACTCGTGACCAACTGGGCTCAACACTTAGAAAAATTTTCAGTGTTTCCTGGCCCGCCTGGAGGGTGTTTTTTGGGGGGCTTTAGGAGGCATTCCTGATCTCCATTTAGGACGTGAGACTTATGGATGGAAAGATATTTGAGTGAAGTTTCACTCTCTAGTTGAAGATTTTGGCTAATTTTGGCCGAAGGGTTGTGAAAATCTCACTTTTCTCTTAAAAGGTTGATTTGGAATTTCTGGGTTTGCTTTTCTGGAGTTGCTTCTGAGGGCCTCTTTGGGGAACGATTCCGAGCTCTCCCCTCCTCCCTCTCGTCTCCTCTCTCTCATCCCTTGAAAGACCTTGCTTCAATGATCTTATCCCATGAATTGAGGGATTTTTGGTCAGCTTTTTGCCCTCCTACCAAGCCTGCCAACTGAGCTAGTCCACCCACTCTCCTAACTTAGCCAATTTTTTAATTCTGCAGCTGTTAAGTGTGCAGGTTTTGTTACGATTTTCCGGTGCTGTCAGGAGCTTATCCTTGTCCAATTTCCGTCCACTTGCACTGCTATATATGGTCTTCCATCACGTGCAAAGATCAGGCCGGTTGGATAGCCAAGGAGGATATGGTAGGGCCACCAAGTTGCTTGCTCAACAACTCCGACTTCAAACCAACTTGTGGACTAGGATTTGCCAGCTAGTTTAAGTGCTTTAATCCATGAATTTGGCTGCGATTTTTGATCAATTAACAAGCCCATGCATAGTAGTTTAAGATCTTGATCAGATTTTACGATTTTGCCCACTCAAGTTTGCAAAAAAGTCCCTCAAAGTTGGCCATTTTCTTGTCCGAAAATACCCGATTCAACACAAATGTGGTCTTTTTGGCACAATTTGATTGATTCGACTTGGCCCAAATTCAATTTCAACTTAATTGATGACCAAGATGATGATTTAAGGGCTTTGGCGCAAATTTTGCAAAATTTGGGAATTGGTCCCTCAACTTTTGAAATTGCATTTTGGCCCCAATTTGTCATTTTAATTCCAATTTGACCTCATGGGCTTGGCTAGTCACATTTAGATCATTGGCCCCAAATTTTTTTCTTTTTTTTCTTTTTAATCTTTTTTTTACCTTTTTTTATCTTTTATCTTTTTTTTTTAAAAAAAATTAAAAAAATTTAAAGGAAAAACATCTTCCATTTTAAATACCTAGATAATCCATATGCAATAATTTGGGCAAAAATTAGGTGTCAACAGGAGAGGTTGAAATGAAGTTGTGGCTTGGTTCACTTGACATTGCTTTGTATCCTCCTTGATGTAGTTATACCCACTTTTTACTGTATATTTGCTTCGCCGAGTACCACCCATACAAGCTGATATGTTTCTATTTGAGGCTTAATTAGGATAGTCAAGATTTATTCAGCTAAATGTTCATCAAAGTGTGCTACTATGGTCATTTCGTCCCATCTGCCTTGCTCTTGATCTATGAGTTCTAATACTAAGTAGGGTTCATTAACATTCACTGGACCCTCAATAATACCTATTTGTAGCCATTTATCTTCCCTGATTTTAATCTTAGATCCATCTTTTACTTTTCACATGATTTAGGGTACTATGGAATCCCTCCCTAAGACCAGGCTTTGCCATCCCCATGAAGGTCGAAAGCCCTTTGCTACATGCCAAAAGTCCATATGGAGATAATATAGTCTCTTAAACAATCTGCTCCAAAGAGAAGATGAGTGTTGACCCAGCCGCCAAGCCTACTTCCCTAACATTGTTTTTTTGAAAGAGAGAAGATCTCTGAAACCCATTCCACCTTTATCTTTCCTAGTATTCAAGATATCCCATCTCTTCTGGTGAATGCCTTCTTTCTTTTCATTAGTCTTCCACCAAAATGAAGCAATTTTTTGTTCAATAACCTTGCAAATGGAAACCGAGATTTTAAATACTGACATTGTGTATTATGGTAACGCTTGAACCACCGTTTTCAGATCTTTTCTAGCTTTAGAGAGTAGAGAAACCCGCAATTCCCTTGCCATATTATCTTTTAAAGATTGAGGGCAGCCCTTACTGAAAAAGATGCCCGATTTGTTCAAATTAATCTCCTGTCTAGCAGCTAGGCAATATTGATTCAGAATTATGGCCAGATTTTGACATTCTAGAATGGTGCCATTCATGAAAAAAATTAAATCATCTACAAATAATAAGTGAGAAAGAGTAGGACATCTTCGATTTACCCTAATTCCTGTAATGCTACCATTATCCCTAGCTTGCTTTATCAATGAGGACAAGACATTTGTCACAATAATAAAGAGATAAAGAGATAGGGGATCCCCTTGCCTGAGTCCTCTTGAAGGTTGAAAGTATTGAAGAGGTTCTCTATTGAATTTAACGCTAAATGTGATCGTAGTAACACATTGCATTACCCATCTCACCCATTTCTCATCAAAACCAGTCTTTAATAGGCATGCCTCCAAAAAATCCCATTCCACTCGATCATAAGCCTTCTTCATGTCTAATTTAAAAACTGCTTGGAATTTCTTTTTTCTGCTTTTGATTCTAATTTGATGCAATACCTCCTAGACAATAAAGATGATGTTATCCTGGATTTGCCTCCCGCCTACAAAGGCACTTTGTTCTTGTGCTATAATTTGTGGTAATAGGGGTTTGAGTCTGTTAGCAATCACTTTCAAAATAATCTTGTAACCAAAATTGCATAAGCTAATTGGACGATATTGATACAATCTCTCATGATTCGGAACCTTCGGGATAAGGGAAATATTTGTTCGATTCAGAGTTGGTGAAAGAAAGCTGGTGGTCAAGAAGTTCTCCATCTCCTTAAAAATGTCCCACTTAATGTCTTCACAATGATGATGATAGAATAGTCCATTAAGACCATATAGGCCGAGAGCTTTAGTGGCTCCTAGCTGAAATGTTGCTTCTATGACTTCTTCTAAAGTAACTTCAGCAAGTAATATTCTGTTCATATCATCTGTTACTACTGCAGGTATTTGGTCTACCGCTGGTGCAAAATTCCGGGGCCCTGGGACTATATAGCTCTTTGAAAAATTGCACGGTATGTTCTCTCAACTGATTTTGCTCAACCAGCCATGTATTTTCTACATTTTGTAGCATAGAAATCCTGTTTCTTTGTCTTTTTTGGATGGTTGTCGTATGGAAGTATTTTGTATTATGATCTCCCCATCTCAGCCAATTAATTCTAGAGCGTAACCCCCTGTACATTTCTTCTTGCCTCCCAAGCTCGTCAATTTCACCTTGTAACTTTTTAAAGTGTACCTTATTGAAGGGATCTGAAATATTATTTGTTAGGCACTCTAGCTCCTGCTTCAACATGCTGATTCTCTTCTTTCCATTCACAAATTTCTTTTTGCTCCATTTAGAAACTGCATTTTGAACATCACGAAGCTTCCCAACAAAATCTTTCTAGTGCTGATTTGTAGTTTCCCAAGACTTTAACACAACTTCCCTTTATTCGACACTCTTAAGCCAAAAGGCCTCAAATCTGAAAACTCATTTCCTTCTAGTATGATTTATTTGAAGAGAAAGGATGATAGGACTATGATCTGATCCTACTGCAAGAAGGGCATATGCTTCAGCTTGAAGATACATCAGTCGCCATTCTATTGTGCATACCACTCTATCTAGTCGTTCTTTCACGTATTCTTCCCCTTCCCTATTATTGGCTCAAGTAAAGGCACAACCCTTGCTGTCTATGTCCATGAGTGAGCATGCATCTAGGCATTCCCGAAAAGCAATCATCCTGAAGTTTTCAGCTAGTCGCTTCCCCACTTTTTCTCAATAAAATCGCACTTCATTAAAATCCCCTAAGCACATCCAAGGCAGAGTATTTGTTGAGCTTATCTATCACAAACTCTCCCAAAGCTGCAGCCTCTTTGTGTATGTATATGGAGCATGAACAAAGGTAATCCTCATTTTTTTTTACCCTTAACCTCCTTTGCACACTTCAGATTCACAAAGCTTTCAATCATTGAGTCAATTTCCATTGAAATCCAATCATCCCACATAATAGCCAAACCTCCCGCCGTACTCACAGGATCAACTACTAAACAACTCTGAAATTGAAGTCTTCTCTTTACTCTCTGCACAAACTTAGTCTTATTTTTTGTTTTCATTAAAAAAACCAAAGAGGGCCTGAATTAAGCCGTTAAGGCTCTCAATTCTCAAACTGTCAAGGGTGTGCCCAACCCTTAACAGTTCTAACTTAATATATTCATGGTTCACTTGGTGGCTTATTAGAGCTAGCCACCACAGCCCATGCTGTAACTTCTTCAGTCATCTAAATGGGAGTGTTTAGAAGCTGAGTCTCATCCAACAAGCCTTGTGCTAAAGTTGTTGTTGCTTGAATGTTGACTCTTCTTTGTTTCTTGGTAGAGGGAGTTTCTGGTTATGAGAGGGTTTTCTTTCTGATGCTATCAAAGGTTGTTGCTGGCTATAAACTTGGATTGTTTAAGTGCTCCGGACCAGTTAGCATAAGTGCTATTTTCCTTGAGTTGTACATAGTTAAATCTTTTGCAATGTTGTACTTAGTAAGGCCATCCTAAGTTGCCTAGGGTTTCTAGAACATTTTAAGAGACGGGCAAGACAACATTTGGCTTAAATGCTAATACTTGGTAGATTGGGAGCTGCAATCTCATCTATTAGACCTAGAGTCAATCAACGGTTGTAATGGGGGGACTTCTTGTCTAAAAGGAGAGATCTCCCCTCATTTGTAACCATCTAAGCAAATTAAGTAATACAAAGCAATCTCTCCCAAGAGCTTCTCTCTCTAGGATTTTCTTTCTCTCTGATCCGAGTGACCGATCTCGGAAAAGGCTTAGCTTAAGGCCCTCCATCCATCCAAAGAAGCCTAAATTGCCTCACAATCACGATTCCAAATGATTGGGCTGACACTTGGACTACCTTTGAGGCTTGAATCAACGAAAGTTTTCAATTTCCCATCTTACCCTCATTTGCAAATTGGAAACCCAAATCTGCTCCTTTTAATACAAAGCACTCGAAACAAAAGCCAGTAGATACCCAATTAAAATAAAAACCTTATTGTCTATTTCCACTCGCCCCTCTCCCAGCTAGTGACAGGTCTGCAGTTTCCCAATTGGTGTGGACCTTCACTATGCCCTTTCTTATGAGGTACGTGTAATTTCGTTAACTATCAAAGTTTCCTTTTCATCTTTTAATCATGAATATGAGTGTTTTTCTTGCTTCGATCAATGTAGATAAAGGAGAAATTTGATGCTTTGACAACAAGAATTTCGAATGTGGAGTTGATCCCTTCGCCAGAGCCCAAACTTGCGCAGGTCCTTCACATTCATTTGATAATTTATTTGTAGTTTCATATAATCAATTTAATGTGATATCGTTGGGGTAAAATTGCAATTTGGGTTGGCGTGGTCATTGTTCAATTGGCTTTTGTCTGTATTTGTAGCCTTTCCGGTTAATTAGGAGTAATTCCACCGAAATGAAAAGTTGCCAAAATTGCAATTGCTAGATTTCTTTCAGTTTTGGTTAGTTGTTAGTAGTGCAAATGATAAACATTATGTTTCTGGACAAATTTCTGGCCAAATTTTTGTTTCTTTTTCCTAGACGAGTTTTTGAACAAAAATACGCATTTGATAATGACATAAAACAAAATAAAATTTGGTTGATAATGTTGGTTGATAATGTCACAAAATTTCTCCCTCTCGAGCGGCTGGCATTGCAGTAGAAGATGTAGCTAGCAGTGGGTGAGTAGTCGGTTAGTAGTGAGATCGAACAATGAGAAAAGTTTTCATTTCTCATTTCTTTCTAGAAATAGAAAAAGTAGAAAATTTTTACTTCTTATTTCTGTTTAAAACCTATTTATGAATTACAAATTTATTTCAGAAATAGAAAAATGAAATGTGTTATAAAATGGATTTTTGTTTCAAATCTATTCTAAATAACTAAAAAATGGATCTTGACAAAAATAGAATATTTATCATGCGCACTCTAGATTTATGGGTTTTCTCGCTATGAGCATGCATTTTTACAAAGGGTAGGATCAATTTGCAAACTTTGTTTGCACCAGCAATGTGTCTTTGAGACTTGTATAGTTTTTTGGTCCTTCTAGTATCAATATTGCCATGTTTTGATGTTGAATTGTTGATCGATATAACCATCTTATATTGGGTATAAGCAGTTTTTTTTTTTTTTTTCCAGAAACTATGGGCTCGCATGGTTGCACCTTGTTTCGTTCCCGGAACAAAAATTTCTGTTTTTTTGTTCCCCGAACAAAAAAGGAACAGAAACGCGTTTGTGTGCGTTCTGTTCCTTTTTATTCTTTTGTTCTATTTAAAAAAGAAATCTAAATAAGAAACAAAAAAAACTTGTTTCTTTTTTAACACAAATCGAAACACTTTTTTTTCTTTTTTCTTTTATTTTCTTGTTCTTCTTTCACGGCCGAGGCCGGCGCCGGCCTCGGCCACGGCCGGCGATCGTCCGACGAGGGCCGGCGGGCCTCGCCCGGCCACGGCGAGGCTCGCCGGCCCGGCGAGGCCGACGCTCGCCGTCCCCGGCGAGGCCGAGGCTCGCCGTAGCGGGCGAGGTCGGCCTCGCCATGGCCGGGCGAGCTCGAGCTCGCCCCGGCCATGGCGAGGCCGACCTCGCGCCGGCCCGGGCGAGCTCGATCTCGCCCGGATCCCGGCGAGGCCGAGCTCGCCCGGCGGCGGCGAGCCTCGGCCTCGCACAGCGGTGGCCGCGAGGCCGCGGCTCGCCGGCCGGCGGGCGAGCTCGGCCTCGCCGGATCAAGCGAAAATGACCTCGCGCCGGCTGGGGCGAGCTCGATCTCGCCGGATCCGGCCTCGAGCTCGCCCGGCTCGGCGAGGCCGAGCTCGCCCGCGGCCGGCGAGCCTCGGCCTCGCTCGCGGTGGGTTCGGCGAGGCCGCGCCTCGCCCGCCATGGGGCGAGCTCGGCCCTCGCCGGCGGTCGCCGGCCAAGGCCTTGGCGGCGACCGGCCAAAAGAAGAAAAAAAAAAATGAAAAAGAAAAAAGAAAAAATAGAAAAAATAAAAGAAATAAAAAAATTATCCAAATTTACCAAACATGTTTCGTTTATTTTTATTCCCTGAACAAGTTTACCAAACGCGTATTTTTGTTCAAAAATTGTTCCCGAATGAAATACTTTTTTCTATTTCGTTTCCCTGGAACAATTTTTAAAAACTTAAACACAACCAAACGCGCCATATGTCGCTGGCATTATACTTATACAAATATTCGTCAAAAGTTTTTCATACATGGATTTATGGAGAAGGAATCCGTGAGGTTGTGCACGTAAGTCACCATAAGTTATTACATATCAGTTATAACGAATCGTCTGAATTTGTTCGTCTAACACCAGAAGGATATATATGTTGCGCAGCAACCTGCCATTTTTCTGATCCAGTTGATGATTGCAAATTTGTCCTCCCCGAAGATCCCGAATTTGCAATTTTATGAAGTCTGGTCGTAGGAATGCCATCTGTCTCATTGGATCCCAATCATGGATATAAAGGGTTAGTGCTTCAAATGATAATACATCTCCTGACATAAGACATTTACGTGATCAAATAACACGTTATTGTTCCAATCCATCTAATATTTTAACCAAAAAAAAATGTGATTTTTTTTTATAAATTTATTAATACGTTTGTTTTACATTGTTCTTAAAATTCAAATAGTAAAAGTTGTGATCATTTTTTCCAATTTTAAACAAATTAAGAATTAAAAGGTTAAATCAATCACCCTAAAGGACTTTTACGATGTGTTTCTACCAAATGAGATTTCTCTCAATATTGCTTCCCAATATTCTTTTCAATTACAGTTGACCAAATATCTTTGCTGTTGAATTCCGTCTCGTGCGCTCCGAATTAGCATGCTGTATTTGCTTTTCTGATGGGTTTTTGAGGTTTGATGCTTGCAACTTGAGGTTGTGACTGAGAATTTCTTTGAATCTTTACTCTTTGTTTTTTTCTTTTTCTTGTTGAATGTTATCTCTAGTGCGTACTTTGCTAACTTCTTGCTTACGACTTGTCGCTTACATGTCTCTGTTGTGCTCTTACTGAATGAGATCATCAGCTTCAATTTTTATGCTGTGGGGCTTTTTGCTTATGAGACTGATTGTCATGCGGTAACGCAAGGGATACGGTGGTTTTATTGTATCAGATCAAAAAGAAATTTCTGTACTTTATTTCCGTCTGTCTTACAATGAATAATGCTTGACATTTTGAGTATCAATTCAACCATTATTTGGTCTTATTAACACTCTTTAAGCAATATATATTTTTGTGGATGAATGAAGGATATAATTTTATAATTTATGTTTTGTGTTAGGTGTTTGAACTTTTTATTTTTATAAATTGTACATAACTACACGTTCAGCTTATTGTCGCTTTTGATAAATAGGGATTTATGATGTTTTACTTTGAATTGTTTTATTGCTTATATTATTTTGCTGTAAAAAATGAAATCAGAAAAAGGAACAATAGAAAATTAGGTTTTTTGGTAGATTTGGAATTGAACTGGAAAAAGGGGTATGTTTAAGAACTGATTTAAGGCAAATGGTGTAGGTTCTAGGTCCAGAAAAATAGGAACAAAATATAACGGGTTAAATTTCATGTTTCAAAAATTGGGAATCAGTTCTAACAAGGTAGATCCCAGTTACTAACTTAAGAATCGATCACACATAATTAAATCATACCGCTAGTATTAACTTTCTCATACAATTGATAATTTTTTTCTCATTGTAGCTAGTGGCTTTAAGTATAAAAAGTATGGATCTATGAGTAATTAAAATATGTAAGGAATCGTATTCATATACTTCAAAACCTCAAAAGGAAAAAATAAGGGAAAGAGAATGTATTAACAATAGTAGACCTTATATACAAAGTGCAATAGATTCCTAAATCTTTTAATTGAATTGTGATAATACTATAGCCTTTTTCCATCTTGCTAGAGCACGGACATGACCGAGAATGAGAGCGACTCCTTTTTACACTCTTTCGTCCTTTGGCACGGTAATCAGGGTACTGCATTCGTGGGCAGTGATCTCAGGAGGAAGATCTGGTCATTCGCATCTGGGCCTCCCGTTCATTCTTCACATCTGGGCCAAGCAAAATCCACGTGGATTGGACCTACCAGACTGAACAGTGAGGTAAAAAGGAAGGGTGACCCAAAACCGGTCCGAAACGTCTGAACATAAAAGGAAACGACGGCGGAAAAGCAAAACCATAATCACCTCGCCTCCTCTTCATCTTCTTCGCTCGCCCTCCTCCGCCTCCATCTCTTCTGCGTTCGCCAGTGGGACCGGGAACCTGCTCAACATACTCGACGGCTCGGAGGGCGTGGCGGACCGAGATCCGGCGATCCAAGGCCACTATTCGATCGACGTAATATGTCTGTGTTATCAGCTAAACTGCCTGATCCCTTTGAATGTTTTCCTTCCAAGAGGAGGAGAGACAAATTATTGCCTACTATGTTGGACGATAGTTTTGTGTGGGTTGACTGGGTCAAGGTGGACAATTCATCTCTTAAATTTTGGCTGTCCGTCATCTCTGAACTGGAAGGGGCTTCCTCAGAGAACGAAGGCAGGCTTGACGATACGAGGAGTATAGATGACGTATGGATGACGGATGAGGCTGGATTACTTTCTCCACCCCCTTCTCATCGGCTTTCGCTGGATCTTCCTTTAGGTACTTGTGACTCTCAGGTCTTTATACAAAATTGGAATAAGCTAGAGAGTCTTGACAGAGAGGACAATCACGACAATCGCGCCTCTTTAGAAAATGAAGACAGGCTTCTCGGCTGTAGGAGCTATGATGACCAACTGTCGAAGCCTAAGAACACTCTCCCCGTGTCAAGCACAAAAATTGGCAAGGAAAGTAATGAGATCGATGGCGTTGAGGGCTTTTGCGAAGTTCGATCTGTTGCAGGGAACTGCCCTGTCCGACATCCGAGTGCTGTTCAATTACTTTCAGTATCTTCGGATCACTCTAACTGCCTTGATGTTAACTCGTGGATGGAAGGTCGTCATCGCACACCTTTGCGGTTATGGTTAAGGTAATTTAAATTATGTTTTGACGTGCATAAATGTTTGAATTGAGAGATACTTCTTACGGCACTCTTTGAATCAACCGTCGCCTTCATAAATTGCTGGGGGTCAGTTGCTAGTCGAAGGACTTAATAGCTCAATTATCAGGTCGACCATAATGTAATGGGTTGAGTTTTGAACCTTGCAGCTTCTTTTCTAGATTCAATTCAGTGTCGCTATCAAGACTAAAACTCCTAGTTTTCTTCCCATGGAAATCAATTAAATAAATAAGATCATAGATCTTTTCCTATTTTGCTAAAATCAAGTATACCTTCTCTCTTTTTTGATTCGTGAATGCTACGGAATCGGTGATGAGATTGATACGGTGAATCGCTTTCCATACTGGATTTTTCATTTAGAGTTTAGGCCAAGAACTTGTAATAGTTGTCGGTGTACTTTTGGCATCCTTACTTCTGGAATTTCCAATAGGATATGGCTTAGTATAAAATTATGTATCCGATGCGTTCGAGTGGCCCAGATACCATTTGGTTCCAGATATACTGTCGGATTAAGTCATAATGTCTACTTTATTTTATGATACAGGGATATGTTTTCACAACCCATCCATTTCCATGCTGCGGGAACAATTTTTGGGAACCTTAAGCCTGAAAATGTCTTGATGATGACAGATCGATTATTCTGTGCTCAGCTATCCTATATTAAGAAAAACAAGATGAACCCGTTCTTAGTGAAATCCACGCCAGAAGCTGAGGATCTGTTTTTGCGTTTGCTAAAGAAGAATCCAGAATTGAGGTAAGAGCTCTGTCGTCTTTAATTTGCATCACTACAATTTTCATTCCGCTATTTGATATATTTTGTTGTTCCTGCATCACTCGTCTTGATGACTAAAAAAATGTGAATATCCCAATAGAAGCCGGAAAATAGGTTGATCATGCGTTAGCCTAGATGCCTTCAACAATTGTGATATTCCCATGGAGGATGATCATTGTCAGAAGCATAGCTATTAGAGCTATAAGTTCGTTACCCATTCACGAACATATAAATTCCAATAATTTCTAGTGCAGTATTTAGAAGATTCTTGCTATGAGTACACCAAAGAGGATTTTGTAGTGAAGATTTATGGGTTTCGCTTATGACACTAACTATGAACCTTGGAAAATATTATCCTCACTGCCCAATTTTGTCTTGGAGAATCCTGGGACAGAATGATTAAGTTGCTAATTTAAGGTAATTTGGAGCAAATAAATCCCAGCTTCTTGTCATAGTCAAACAACTATCTTCAACCTGGAGTCATGAGTTGCAAAGTGCATGGAAGTTTTTAAACATTATGGTTAGTCTCTCAATGAGCTGAAGCAATTTTAATTGTTATAGAGATTGCACCAATGCCATATTTGTGATCCTTATGAATTCAGGAAGTCGGTCCATCTCAGGGTTGTTCGTCTAATTGATTTCTTTGAGCATTTTGGGTTATAGTTTTGTTTTTGTCATAATTTTCCAGGAGTCAATTGTTAATGGCTTTTAATTGTCAATAGGGTAGAGGCAAGAGAGGTGATTCTCCATCCATTCTCTTGGAGATCAAATGTTAAATTGCGCTTCCTTCAGAAGATGAATGCTAGATTACTTTCGAAATATCCAGCACCCAATCCAGATCTTCTGACAGAATTGCAGAGCAATGAGCCATTGATTTTTCATGGGAATTGGATCGACAAATTAGATCTTATATTTAAGACTTACATACTCCAAAGGAAAGAAAAGTATGACTTTAGTTCTGTCATGGAGTTAGTGCGCTTCATGCGAAATAAGAGTACCCACCTCGATGAACTTCCCGAAAATATCAAGGTACTCTATGGAATTGTGATGATTTCTGTGGCGGAATGCATATCAAACTTCAGTGACTTTGTATATCTCAGATCGTGTCAACTGGTGGCTCATATCTGCTATTTCTTTGATGGTTTTGGCAGGAACTAGTCGGAGCAGGTGACGAGGATTTCTACAATTACTTTGCTCCACGATTTCCGAGACTCTTTATGAAGTTATATGGAGCGGCATTCCAGTTCTGTAGAGAAGAGGAATGGTTTGAGGTTTTCCGTATGGAAAACTTTCCAGAGTACTTCGGAAGTGATGCCCTTTGACCCACTGGCCATGTCTTCTTCAATCTAGTCGCCTGCATTCCGTCTGTTGTATTGTTGCGTCTTTTCTTTTGGTTATATGAGGATCAAGTTGGATGGGCTAATGACCGTTAGTGTATAATGTATAGTTGTAAATGTGTAATGTACAGCCGCTATAGCATGTTGTTCTTGATGTTGCAAAAAAAAAAAAATTATATTTCAATTCAATGCAATTATTTTTTTTAATATAGTAATCCATCAATTTAATTTTTTTTTCATTTTTTGAAGGTAATTTTTTAGACCTCAAAACGAGAAAAAAGGCCCGATGGTCAGCCCTAGTATCGATTTTTTCAACAAAAAGTACTTTTCAACCTGTGATAGTTTAGGTTTTCGACCAAAAAAGAAAAACCTATGATAGTTTAGGGTTTATTTGTTTTCACTCTCAAGAACAGCTGATTCTATTCTTTTGACTCTGGGAACAAAAATAAAATAAAAATTCATTTGGTGAATTTTTTATTAACGGGAGTAATCTGAAATAGAATCAAAAAGTAGTTTCTTATTTCCGAAAGCAATTCCTAAAATCTAATTTTTTTTCTTCTCCTCTCTTCTTCCCTTTCCTTTTCTTCTTCTTCCTTTTAGCTTGGGTCCACCTGCCTCGACCATGGCCGACGGCCTCGTCAAAGTATCGCGGCCCTCGGTGGGGCTCAACCTTTCTAGTCGACACAAGGCTAGGCCTCATTAAGCCAGGGCGAGGTTGACCTCGCACCACCTAGGCGAGGTCGAGGCTTGCCCTAGCCATCGACGGGATCCGCGAACTCGAGGCTCGTCGTGGCCAGGCAAGCCTTCGGCGATTTTGCCGAACAACGCCCTAGCCTGGCGAGGCTTCGACAAGTTTGCTAGACCTCGCCCAACTAATCACTGGCCATGGCGGTGGTCAACGACATCCATAGAGAAGGAGGAAGTAGAAGAGAAAAAGAAAAAGAAATATAATAAAACTATTAAAAATTTAAAAGAAACAAAAAAAATTTAAGAATCCTACCAAACACATTTGTATTGCGGAAATAGAATTTTTATAGAGTTATCAAAAGCATTATTTTGCTTTCGAAATTGTTAAATAACAGAATAAAAAAATCATTTAATAAAAAATTGTTCCCAAAATCGTTAATCTTAAACAAATGTGCCCTTAGCAACTTCTCCGCCTATCTAGTAATTTTCACATCGAAATCTCAATATTCAAAAATAATATGTTTACTTAGTAGATCTGGATGGGATAAGTAACTTTCCCTATTATGAAATAATTGTCAATCTACTAGCTAGCAAGTAGTTATTTATGAAATCAACATTACTCTCTTAACAAGTTTAATTCGAATGCGATTAATACTCGACGCATATTGATTTTCTGAGTACATTACTTTTCATGCAGTGCGCGTGAAAGATTAAGACCACTCATTAGAAAAAAGCTTCGCCCATATGTTTATGCGTGAGTTATCAAGTGGATCAACAGTGATTTTCTAATTGAAAAGTAGGCTATTGGCTTTATTTATATGTAGGTTGTTAATTTAAGAGATGTCTTGAGAATTTTAGCATATTAGAAAGTTTTCATTCAATAAAGATGAAAAAACAAGACGATGCTTTTAAATAAGGAGTCAATACCATAAAAAAAATCTAAAATTGGTACACATATAACAAATTTACCTAAAATTAAGTTTTTGATCACGAAAAGCTCCAAGCTGATATACTTGTGATAAATTTATCTCGAATGATCACAAAAAACCTCAAATTGATACACGTATGATAAATTTACTCTAAATAAATTTTTTGACTGCCAAAACCATCAAATTGGTACATTTATAATAAATATACCCTTTGTTGAATTGGATTAATACAAAAAAAAAACCATAAAATTGGTATGATTATGATAAATGGAGAGTAAAATCCTAAGTTGTTATATCATTCAACCATCATATGTCATTCAACTAAATAATTTGACAGTAAAATTTAACAAAAATAAATAGAAGATAAATTCGTCACAAGAATACCAGTGAAATAAATTTGTCAATGGCATACCAGTTTGGAGTATTTTTGGTTAAAAATTAATTTAAGGTAAATTTATTATGGGTGTATCAATTTGTGATTTTTCACGATATTCACAAAGCAATCCTGCAAAGTACACTTTTTTTTTCCAAATAACAATTCGAAATATGAATTCTTTACTTATATATTTTCTCCGTTCTAGACGTTTACTTAAAGATTATTTACGATTCACTTTCTACATTATGGCAGGATTTAATTGGTTAAGAGAATTACGTGTTATTATTCTTATCATGCTGGAGGTTACACGGAGCACCAACGTCTAATTAGATTTTTACTATGTTGGACCACGTGTCTCCTATTCGTGGGTATGAAGTTTGTTCCCATCGGTTAAGCAGGCGGTAAAAAGCAAAAACACCGAAAGGTGTTTAAATTTATGGTTAAATTGTAAAATTACCGTGAAGTCAATTTGAATTAAGGGAAGTAATTGGTCACTAGCAAATATGGTAGTTTAACGTTTCTGGAACACTTATTTCTATTATTTTGTTCCTCGAATCTGAAATAGAACAAAAATGTATTTGTTAATTTTTTTATTCTTAAGAATAAATTGTTCTTGGAAATAGATTTGGAATAGAAATAAGAAACAAAAATAAAATTATTTCTTGTTTCGATAACAACTTTAAAAACAAGATTTTTTCTTCTTCTCTTTTCTTCATTTTCTTTTCTTTCTCTTCTTCTCTTCTTCCCTAATTGGTTCTTTGGCCTCCACGTCGAAGTCCCCCAAGCCTTGCCCCTTGAGCCTCGTCGTGGCTGGGTGAGGCTTGGGGGGACCTCGTCTAAATCATTGGCTGGTGAGACTCCTTGAGGCCAGCGAGCTAGCTGGCTCTTGTTTGGCCAGTTGCCAGCCAGCCATGGCCAAGCCTGGTGACCAATTAGAAGAAGGAGAATAAAAAGATAAGAAAAGAAAATTGTAATAAAATTATTAATAAATTAAAAGAAATTCTAAGTGACAAAAATATATGAGGTCGTACCAAATACATTTCCCTTTCGAAAATAAAAATTTTGTTTTATTACCAAAATGCCTTTAAATGCTCGTAAACTGTTCTCAATAAATAATAATAAAAAAATCTCTCAAAAGCGTTTTTTCGGAAACGAAACGTTATCATACGTACCATAACCCTTCCTGCACTTACACCTATAGGGACCCCAATCCCAAGAAAGACGAAGCACTACAATAGGTTTTAGGAATTTCCCTCCATTTTTTTATTAGATAGAAAATGCCATAATTATAATTATTATTAATGAAACGAAAAATTTCAAAACCGATCATTTATGATAAATTTATTCTAAACTAATTTTTTTATCACAAAAATCATAAATTGGTATACTTGTGATAAATTTACCTTAAATTAATTTTTTGATGACCAAAAATCCCAATCTAATTAATTTACTCTCTATTAGTTTCCATCAAATTTATCATTAAATTTGCTAATCTAGATGACACATGGTGACGTGATATGGAGACGGCCAGTAGACATGGAAATCCATATGATAAATATCATAAAAAACTCAAAATGGCACACTTGTATCAAATTTATTGGTACTCTTGTAATAAATTTAACTGTACTCCTATGACAATTTTGAGTTTTTCATGACATTAATCATATGGATTTCCATGTGTATCTGTCACGTCACCATAATACATCACCATGTGTCATCCGCATTAGCAAATTTAAAAGTAAAATTTGGCGAAAATTAACAAAATGTAAATTTGTCTTTGTGTATTAATTTATAATTTTTGGTGGTCAAAAAATTAATTTGAAATAAATTTATCACAAATATACTAGTTTATGATTTTTAATGGTCAAAAAATTAGTTTGGGGTTTTTTTTTTTTTATTGTGTTAACCCTTCCAATTATTAACCCTATGATTATTCACATAAAAAGGCAAGTGCATTCACGATGAGAACGATGTCGATATTTTAATTGCAGTATAATCCTTAGACACAATAACATAAAAGTTAAAATACATGTGCTTCCTCCCATTCTTTGACACATTTAAATCATAGATAGTTCAATTTCACATATCTAAATATCATATGGAGTACCCAACACACTAGTTTTTTTTTTTTTTTTTTTTTTCACGAGATTATAGGATGAGTATTAACATAAACTCCAAAACAAACTATGTATTCATCGGTTTCAAAGTTTTGAAATTTGAGACCTAATCGATTATGCCAGTTTAACGAGTTTTCTTGCACTCTATTGTATGCTATAACAATATGGCCAAAGTCATATTAAAAAGGGGATAATGTCATGGATAGTTCTTGAACATTTACTTGACATTCAATATAGCTCTTATATATATTTTTTTTTTTAATTTGGATCCTGAACTTCATCGTCTAATCAAATGATGACAGAATTTACAAAAAATACAAAATTGACTAGAAGGACGAAATTGCTTCGATTCAAAGATCACAAGGGCTCAGAATGAAAATAATCCAAGTCCATCGATCAAATTGAGTGGGGGACAAGAGCACAAACACCACTTTCAACATTACCACTAAAAATAGAAAGCGATTATAATCGCAATCATTGTCTGACCAAAAAAAAAAAATCGCTATCATTGCATTGGCCCAATTTTTGTTTTCATCTTCATAATGGCCACTCAGCCAAATATATTGGAATATTAGAAAAAAGAAAAAGAAAAATAGAAAATTAGACATCTAAGGAGAAAGATAATTTCCAATTCGCCACCGGTCTGCATCGTCGTCTTCTTCCTGCTTCCTTTTCCTTCTTCCTTCCTCCACTACGGCCACCACAGCACCAGACAGAGACTCCAGATTCACCTCCTCCTTCTCCTCCCCTCATTCTCACTCCATCAGGTAAGCACGCGTCAAAGAAAACAAAAACACCAAAAGGTGTTCAAATTTTTGGTTAAATTTGAAAATTACCATGAAGTCAATTTGAACCTAGGAAGTAGTTGGTCCCTAGTGTATAACTCTTCCTACACCTGTAGGGACCCCCGATACCAACAGAGAGGTACTGCGATAGGTCTTAGGAATTCTCTTCACTTTGTTTCTTTATGGAATAATTATCAAAAAAATCATAAATTTTTTTTTTTAGTCAATTAAGTCATAAACATTTTTATAATTGTGTTAATTCAGCTAATCCAGCCAATTTTAGCTAGCTTGCACTAATGTGGACGTTGGTGAGCAATTTTTTGATATTATTTTATTTTTTCAAAATCTTTATTAGATTTTAATCTTTTTTTTCCTTTTTTCCTCTCCTCTCTCCTTCTTTCAACAATGGACCAAAGGGTGGACTAAGGGCAAGCTCACCCTACTATCGTCGGGCGGGCCGCCCAACCACTAGCCGAGCTTGCCTCGCCTAGATTTGATGAGGTAAGCCCCGGCTATCGTTGGGCATGGGTGGGGCGAGGGCTCACCTCACTAATGGCTGGGCAAGCTCGTCCATGCCAAGATCTGATAAGGGCTCGCCTCACCGTTGCTAGGTGAGGTCGAGCTCACCAATCCCTCATTGATGGATCTAGCAAGGGGGCTCACCCTTGCTCAATTTGGCAAGGGCTTGCCTTGCCGGTGATAGGGTGAGCTTGTCCTTAGCCTAACAGTTGGCCCTCCCTTCTAGCCAATCATGGGAAAAAGGGAGGGAGGAAAAAAATGAAAAAAGCAAATATTAACAAATTAATGAAAATTATAAAAATAAAATAAAATAATATTGAAAAATTGTCTATTGGGCATCCATGTTAGCGTCGGTTAGCCAAATTTGGTTGAATGGACTAAATTGGCATAATTGCAAAAGATTTATAACTTAATTGACCAAAAAATAAGCTTAAAACTATATCGGTATAATTATAATATTTTTAGGTTTTTTTTAGTAAAATTTTCCCTTTTTTTAGATAGAAAATCCTATAATTCCAATTAGTGTTAATATCATGAAAAATTCTAAACTAATATATATGTAATAAATTTACTCAAAATTAATTTTTTTAACCACAAAAACACTAAACTAGTACACTCGTGTAAAATTATCTTACATTAATTTTTTAACCACAAAAAACTCCAAATTGGTACACTCATAAAAAATTATCCCAAACTAATTTTTCAACTACTTAAAAACTCCCAATTGGTATATCTATGCTAAATTTACCAAAAAGTAATTTTTTGACCATAAAACATCAAAAACTTGTATATTTGTGAAAATTTACCCTCCGTTAACTTCTATCAAATTTTATTGTTAAATTTGCTGATCTAAATAATACATGGTGGCATAGTATGGTGAGTGGCAAGTCTACATGGAGATCCATTGGGTAAATATGACGAAAAAACTCAAACCGACACTTTTATATCAAATTTAATTGTAATTATGTGTCATAAATTTAATAATACAACTTGTGACAATATTGATATTTTCGTAACAGTATCCCATGGATTTTGATATGAACTTGTCACATCACATAACATTTTATCATGTGTCATCCACCTTAGCAAATTTAAATGTTACATTTAACGAAAGTTAACAGAGAGTAAATTTGTCATGAATATACTAATTTTGAGTTTTTTATAATAAAAAAATAGTTTGAGGTTTTTCATTATATTAATCCTTCCAATTATTAACCCCATCATTACTCACATTAAAAGGCAAGTGCATTCATGATGAGGTAGATGTCGATGTTTAATTGTAGTATAATCCTCAGACATAATAGCATAAAAATTAAAATACAGACACTTCCTTCCATTTTTTCACACATTTAAATCATAAATAGTTTGATTTCACATATCCAAATATCATATAGAATACCATGCGCACTAATTCACGGGATTAGAGTATAGGGTGAATATTACTATAAACTCCGAAACGTACCATGTACTCATTGGTTTGGGAAAATGTCACAAATGTTCATTGAATTTTCATCTAATGTTCAATTTCATCTCTAAGTTTTCAATTTGCTCAATTTGGTCCCTGAACTTTAATCTAATATTCAATTTCATCCCTAAGCTTTTGATTTGCTCAATTTGGTCCATGAACTTTTATCTAATGTCCCATCTACTCCATAACTATTTGAAAATTGACTAATTTCCTTTTTTTAAATACCAAACCATTTTTTATAAATAAAAAAAATACTAATTTGGTTTTTTGTTGTTGAAAAAATACCACATTTATGCAAAGTAATAAATGTCAATATTTATTTCCTTTCTCCATATTAAAAACAAATGGAATAAGGGATAGTAATAATAAATAAAGGTGAATCTTGTATTTTGATTTCTTTTTTATATATGTAAATTACTTGAATAATGTACAAAAGCCCATCAATCAATTTTCCCTTTTCGGTGAAGTCCATAAAAAAAATCGATTCGCTTTTGTTTATTATTACTGTTCATTTTTCCATTTGTTTTTAATATGGAGAAATGAAAGAAATATTGATCTTTTATTACTTTGCATAAATGTGGTATTTTTTCAACAAAAAAAAAAACTCAGTTTGGTATTTTTTTATTTATAAAAAACAGTTTGATATTAAAAAAAAAGGAAAATTTGTCAATTTTCAAATAGTTAGGAATTAGATAGAATATTAGATGAAAGTTTAGGATCAAATTGAAGCGAAAACTCGGAGATGAAATTAAACATTAAATAAAAGTTAAATGACTATTTGTAACATTTTTCCCATTGATTTCAAAGTCTTGGAATTTGGAACCTACTTTACAAACTCGATACCCATTTGGGACCTAATTGATCGTGTCAGTTTAATAGTTTTCTTGCACATTGTTGTATGCTACAATAATATGGCCAAAGTTATAATAGAAAAAAGGGATAACGTCACGAAGAGTTTTTGAACTTTTACTCGGTATTCAATATAGCCTTATGATTTTTTTTTTTTTTTTAATTCGGATCCCAAAATTCTCAAATTTATTATCTCACAAGTTCATCTGATCAAAGGATAACATAATTTACAAAAAAACAAAATCGATTATAAGGACAAAATCGCTTCGATTCGAAGGCCACGGGCTCGAAACGAAAGGAAATCAAAGTCCATCAATCAAAATTGGGTGCGGGACAAGAGCACAAGCACTACTTTCAACGTTACCACAAGAAATAAAAAGCGATTGAAATCGCAATCATTGCATCGGCCCAATTTTTTATTTTCATTTTCACAATGGCCACTCAGCCAAAAAAATTAAAATATTAAAAAAAAGAAAAAAAAGAAGAAAAAAAAAACTAGACATCAAAGGAGAGAGAGAATTTCCAGTTCACCACCGGTCTGTAATCGTCTTCTTCCTTCTCTCCTCCACCACCACCACCACACCAGAGAGAGTCCAGATCCACCACCACCTCCTCCTCCTTCCTCCCCTCATTCTCACTCCATCTCATGCTCCTCCTCCGTTAGCCTCTCTCTCTCTCTGCCCGCTCCGATGGATCCTCCGCCGCCGGGAAGGTCGCCGTCCTCCGACTTCTCCCGGGCAGCCTCCCTCTCCTCCTCCTCCAGATCTCTCTCCGACGCCGCCTCCGCCGCCGCCGCCAGGACCGCTGATCCGTCCTGGGTCGGGTGGTGGTCGTCCTCCACGTCCATCGCCGTCCCCGACTTCGCCCCCCTCGCCTCCCGCCCCGCCTCCGATCTCTCCCGATCCGACTTCCTCCCTTAACTCTCCTCCATCTCCCAGCCCTACCACCGCTTCGAGGACGTCCGGGACTACTCCTCCCGGGAGCGCGATCTCCAGGGCGGGGTGGCCGCGGCGGAGGCGGCCGGGGGCCGAGGCCGGGGGCCAGGGGGACGCCCTCGTCGCGTGCCTCCGGGAGGTCCCCGCGCTCGAGGAGGGGCCACGTTCCGCGGGCCTGCCCCTTCTCGGGCATCGCCGAGAACGCGGCGCTGCAGGAGAAGCTGTCGCACTACTTGGACGTGGTGGAGCTGCATTTGGTGAAGGAGATTTCGCTGCGGTCCAACTCGTTCTTCGAGGCGCAGGGGCAGCTGCAGGACTTGAACGTGAAGATCCTGCCGAAGATCCTGCGCGGGTGCGGCAGGATCAGGGAGTTGAAGGAGACTATTAGGCTTCTGGATGGGGATTTGGTGGATTCGGCCCGGCAGATTCAGGAATAGAACGCAACCCGAGGGAACTTATTGCGTCTCCAGCAGAAGTTGAGGCTGAACAAAGTATCTTTGCTGTTGAGTTCTGTCGCGTGCGCTCCGAATGAGCATGCTGTATTTGCTTTTCTGATGGGTTTTTGAGGTTTAATGCTTGCAACTTGAGGTTGTGACTGAGAATTTCTTTGAATCTTTACTCTTTGTTTTTTTTCTTTTTCTTGTTGATTGTTATCTCTAGTGCATCCTTTGCTAACTTCTTGCTTACGACTTGTCGCTTACGTGTCTCTGTGGTGCTCTTACTGAATGAGATCATCAGCTTCAATTTTTATGCTGTGGGACTTTTTGCTTATGAGACTGATTGTCATGCGGTAACGCAAGTGATAAGGGGGTTTTATCGTATCAGATGAACAAGAAATTTCTGTACTTTATTTTCGTCTGTCTTACAATGAATAATGCTTGACATTTTGAGTATCGATTCAACCATTATTTGGTCTTATTAACACTCTTTAAGCAATATTCTATTTTTGTGGATGAATGAAGGATATAATTTTATAATTTATGTTTTGTGTTAGGTGTTTGAACTTTTTATTATTTATAAATTGTACATAACTACACGTTCAGCTTATTGTCGCTTTTGATGAATAGGGATTTATGATGTTTTACTTTGAATTGTTTTATTGCTTATATTATTTTGCTGTAAAAAATGAAATTGGAAAAAGAAACAAAAGAAAATTAGGTTTTTTTGGTAGATTTGGAATTGAACCGGAAAAAAGGGTATGTTTAAGAACTGATTTCAAGGCAAACGGGGTAGGTTTTAGGTCCAGAAAAATAGGAACAAAATATAATGTGTAGATAAGTCGTTCACTTGCAGAAAGCAAGGATATTAGCAACTTCTATATTAGCAGGGATATTTTATCTATATGGAAGTCAGTCTTCCATCTTGCTAGAGAACGGACATGACTGAGAATGAGATCGACTCCTTACCCCTCTGTCTCGTCCTTTTGCATGGTCTTTGGGACAGGAATCGGGATACTGCACCGGTGGGCAGTGACCACAGGAGGATGATCTGGTCATTCACATCTGGGCCAAGCAAAATCCTCGTGGATTGGACCTACCAGACTGAACAGTGAGTCAAAAAGGAAGGGCGACCCGAAACACGAGAGGATAAAAGGAAATCGAGGATGGGCAAGCAAAGCCTTATTCTCCTCTCCTCCGCTTCACCTTCCTCGCTCGCCCTCTCCGCCTCCATCTCTTCTACGTTCGCCAGCAGGACCGGGGAGCTGCTCAACATACTCGACGACTCGGAGGGCGTCGTGGACCGAGATACGGCGATCCAAGGCCACCATTCGGTCGACATAATATGTCTGAGTTATTAGCTGGACTGTCTTGACTGTGATGCCTCAGATTGGGTTCGGAGTGGAACTTGTAGGGTATGCAACCCTTTGCTATGATATTAATTGTAGAATGCACAGCTTATAAAATATGTGAAAGCGTTGTGGTGATTACACGAGAGAATTGTAATAAATAACTCAAGACATTGGTTATACTAAATTGCGGTACAAGTATAACTCTCATAATAAATACTCTGACACAATTATTACAATATACTCTCTCTCTCACCACACGTACTCAAAATTAGGGGCAAGCATGGTTCCCGAATAAAATTGGGAAACGGAGAACCACAGTGGAGGGTCCAATTCGGTTCCTGATTCTAAAGAGATTGATTCTGATTTCCAATTCTAAAGAGACGGGTATGGGAATTGGAACCGAAACCGGTCATAATTCAAATTCCATCCCCCCAGCATGATTTCCCCCTCTCGATTCTTCCTCCCTTCCCCTTTCTTTTTCTCGCTTTCTTTTCTCCCCTTTTCCCTCCTCACGTCACTTCTTGCCCCCAAACCTTTTCTTTTCTTCTCTCCCTCCTCTTTCCCCCTCTCTCGGCCAAAACCCCACCCCTTCTTCTTCCTTCCTCTTGCTGGCTGCTGCTGCTTCACCCACCACCACATTGCCGCCCCACGCCCTACTCACCACCACCTTTTGGCCACCGAACCACCACCACCCACCGCTTGTTCAACAAGCCGTTTCGCCGTTTCTCCCGACGAGTTGTCGTGCCGTCCACGCCGCCCCTTGTTGCTGTCAACCACCGCCACCATCCCCAAGCCACGTCACCACCTCTTGCCGCCGCTCGTTCAGCCGTCCGGGCCGTCCTTGCTCCGAACTGCTACCGCCTCCACCAGAACCGAGCTCTTCCCCCCTTGGTCGTGGTTGAGCCGCGACCGCCGCCGTCTTCACCACGCTGTTCGTGCCGCCGTTGGTGCCGTGAGACTCGTGCTCGCCTCGCCGCTTAGCCGCTTGCCGTCGATGCCACCATTGGACGATGCTCGTCCCCCGGTGGAGGTTGCTCGCTCGCCCAATCACCCTGACATAGCTTACCACTCGCCTAGCACCCCAATAAGCCTTTAACTCCACACCCCTTCGCCTCCACGTCTGCATCCGCCTCCACCTCCACCTCCAGCTCAGTCGCACCCCCACTCTCTCTCTCCTTCCGCCTATCCAGTAAGGGGCAAGGCAGGACGCCCTTGGAGACTCTAGCAGGGGCCTACCAGCTGATCAATGACGAGACGGTAGGTTTCCTCCGCATTTTTTGCTCTTTTCCGTTTTCAAAATAGCTTTCCCTCCGCATTTTTGCTCAAGTGACAAATTACTCCTTTGCCTAACTAAGATGAGCAACACTAACAGTTGCTCAACCTTCATTTCAAAATTTGGAAAAAATGAAGATTGCAGAAAGATGCACTGTTACTCGGTTCTGTTGGGGTTTATTGGTTCCATTGGGTTGAATAGTTGATTGTCACGCTGTTTCTTTTGCAAGGCCTCCTGAAGGTAGCGTGAGAATCTTATGCTTCGCGTGCACGAACTGCAGGTACTTGGCCTTGGCGAACCTGGCCAACGGTGAGCCCAGGTTCCGCGCGATGAAGCTCGAGGGGCTGATGGACTTGAGCTTCTTGAGCTGGTTGAAGAAGGCTTGGGGAATGCGCTCCTCGATGGACCACGACTCGTTTGCAAGTGCAAAGTTGGGGAAGTTCAAGCCCTTGAAGATCGATCTGGCCACGAACGATTCGATGGCGAAGTGCTGGTGGCCGGGCTTCGCGAACCTCGCTCGCGGCTTGATGAATCGGATGGCCTCGTTGAGGTTCCAGTTCGCCGCCTCTATCTCACAAGCCATGGCTTTCGCGAAGTGCCTCACAGATCGTAAGGCATAATGGAGGACTTGGGCGAAGTGGGTTGGGCTCAATGACGCGAGCTTGAAGCCGTCAAATAGGGGCAAGACGCTGCTCGCGTTGAGCTTCTTCTCCGACGACCGGTTCTCGGAGACGAGCTCGTCGAGCTTTTTCAAAACTTTTGGTAAATGCTCTCCTGACTCATATGCCGACTTAAATTGACCCAAATCCATGTTCTTTGTTATTTTTTTTCTCTCTTTCTTTTTTCACTTCTTCAGCTACTGTTTTCGATGCTCCAACAACTGCCGAGTGTCAACACCTTTAAAGTTTTTGCTCGACGTGGCACCCCTTCTTGCCCACTCAAATCAGGAGCGAAATGCCAAGAGCCTATGCTCATACAACATTGTCCAGTCTATGCTTATACATTAGACAATGTTTTCTCTACAAAACTATGAATTTAATTGTCTATTCGGATATAAAAGATTCACATTGCTGTGTATTGGCAGGTACTGAAAATGGAGGGCCAACTATTGAATTATTTCGGCTTTTGGATATCCGTGCTCATTACGAAAATGAAACCAAAAAAAAAACACTGTTGGAGCCTGGAACTTTATCCGTGCTCATTACGAAAATGAAACAAAAAAAAAACGCTGTTGGAGCCTGGAACTTTTCCTTCACGTCCAAGTACTAGCAAGTTGAACTTTGCTTCCTGCTCCATAAAGGCTCCAGTAACTACTATAATATTATTTTATTGTGTGCCCCTTCCTTTTGATCAGCTTGTGGCTTCTTCAAGACTTTTCTTCTTCTGCGGTTTAAGAAGTGGCGCTGCAGCACACTTCTCTTTGGCTTCTTATTATTATATTAGGTGTTGACTCCAACATGATCTTAGCGAAATGGAGCCACCTTCCAAGAGCAATGACGACGGATGGATGGATGCCGGAAGATTCACATGAATTGGGTCAGCTGGCCCTCTTTCCTATGGAATTGGAACCGCCTTTCTCTGGCAAGTCTTCTTCAGAGAACGAAGGCAGGCTTGGCGATAGGAGGAGCAATGGCGGCGGATTGTTGTTGGACAACTTCGAATTAATTTGGTGTGAGTTATGCAGCATTACTTACCTAGAGGGCTCGCTGTATTTCGAGAACGAAGACGGGGTTAACAATAGTTGGAGCAATGGCGACGGATGGATGCCGGACGGTCCACATGAATTGGGGCAGCTGGCCCTCTTTCCTATGGAATTGGAACCGCCGTTCTCTGGCAAGGAAAGTAATGAGATCAATGGCGTTGAGGGCTCTTGCGAAGTTCAATCTGTTGCAGGGAAATGCCCTGTGCGACGTCCGAATGCTGTTCAATTACTTTCAGCATCTTCGAATAACTCTAACTGCCTTTATGTTAACTTGCGGATGGAAGGTCGTCATCCCTCACCTCTGCTGTTATGGTTGAGGTAATTCAAATTCTTTATGTTTTGACGTGCATAAAATGTTTGAATTGAGAGATACTTCTTGTGGCACTCTTAAATTCAACCGTCCCCTTCATAAATTGCTGTGGAGGTCACTTGCTAGTCGAAGGACTTAACAACTCAATTGTTAGGCCGACCCTTATGTAATGGGCTGAGTTTTGAACGTTGCAGCTTCTTTTCTAGATTCAATTCAATGTGACTAAAACTCCTAGGTTTCTTCCCATGGAAATCAACTAAATAAAACCATAGATCTTTCCCATTGTGCTAAAATCAAGTATACTTTCTCTCTTTTGTGATTCGCGAATGCTACAAAATCCTTTTGCACTCGTATCAGTAAATGGTGAGGCGATTCATACGGGAAACTGGGTTTTTCATTTAGAGTTTAGGTAAAGAATCTATAATAGTTCTCCGGTGTACTTCTGGCATCCTTACTTGGCCTTAGTATGTTAGAGAAGTTCCTGAATTTCCAATAGGATATGGCGTAGTGTGGCCCATATACTCTTTGGTTCCATATACATTGTTGGTTTAAGTCATATGGTCCACTTATTTTATGATACAGGGATAGGGTATTAAAACCCCTCCATTTGCCTGTCGTGGGAACAATTTTTGGGAATCTTAAGCATGACAATGTCTTGAAGACGGATCAATTATTCCGTGCTCAGCTATCCTATACTAAGAACACCGATTTCTTGGTGAAATCCATGCCAGAAGCTGAGGATCTGGTTTCGCTTTTGCAAAAGAAGAATCCCTAATTGAGGTAAGAGTTTTGTCATATTTAATATGAATCACTACCATTTTCATTCCGCTATTTGATATGTTTTGTTGTTCCTGCATCACTCAAGTCTGATAAGTATTAGGGATGGTATGAAAGTATCGAACTTGCCTTAAATATTAGTCTTGATTTGATAAGCAAAAAATGTGAAGATCCCATTAATTTCTTTTGGCAATTGACAATAGAAGCTGGAGAATAGGTCGACCACATCTTAGCATTGTTTGTGTAATTGATTTCTTTGAGCATTTTGGGTTATAGTTCCGTTTTTGTCAATTTTTTGTCAGCAGGCTAGAGGGAAGGGAGGGGTTTCTCCATCCATTCTTTTGGAGATCAAACGTTAAATTGTGCTTCCTTCGGCGGATGAATGCTAGACTACTTACGAAAGGTCCGGCATCCAATCCAGATCTTCTGAACGAATTGAAGAGCAATCAACCCCCAGTTTTTTATGGGAATTGGATTGACAAATTAGATCCTATATTTAAGGCTTACATACTCCAAATGAAAGAAAAGTACGACTTTAGTTCTCTCATAGAGTTAGTACGCTTCATTCAGAATAAGAGCACCCACCTCGATGAACTTCCTGAAAAAATTAAGGTACTCTATGGTTTTGTGACAATTCCTGTGGCAGAATGCATATCAGACTTCAGTAACTTTGTGTATCTCAGATCGTCTTAAATAGTGGCTCATATCTGCAAATGGTTTTGGCAGGAACTCATCGGAGCGGGTGACGAGGGTTTCTACAATTACTTTGCTGTACGATTCCCGAGACTTCTTATGAAGTTGTATGGAGCGGCGTTCGAGTTCTCTAGAGAAGAGGAATGGTTTGTGGTTTTCCGTATGGAAAACTTTCCAGAGTACTTCGGAAGTGATGCCATTTGATCTTCTTCAATCCGGTCTCCTGCATTCCATATGTTGTATTGTCGCGTCTATTCTTTTGAGTGGATAGTGTAAATGGATGACGTATAGCCGCTATAGCATGTTGTTCTTGATGTTGCAAAAAAAAAATTATATTTCAATGTATAATTTATTATGTATAGCCGAGGGAACTTATTGCTTCTCCGGCAGAAACTGAGGCTTATATTGTCGGTCAATCAAGCGGTTTCGCTCTCAAGTTGGTGCGGTTTCCTTCATGTATTTGTGTTCTGTTCTTCTACTTTTGATGATCTTACGGCACATTGTGGTAATTGGTACTTCCCTATAAAGAACAAAGTTCTGAGAGGAGAGGTGTCAGAAATTGAAGCAAGGGACGAAGCAAGGCATGGACGAGGAAGAAAAAGACCAAAGAACAGATTTGGGGAGAATTTCTTTTTTTTTTGTGTAGCCTATCATCAATGTACATCATTTGAATAATTATACTACAAGGTGTATACTCAAAAAAAGGCAATGTAATATCATACATATCAATCTAAATCAATCTAAAAGTTAGATTGATTCTATAAAATCAAGATCGGATCAATTAGTATCTGAAGATCTTCTGCATATCTTCCAACACTCCCCCTTAAGCTGGTAGCTTGTAAATGTCCAAGACACCTAGCTTGCTTAATAGATATGCATGTTGTCTTTGACACAACGCTTTGGTAAACACTTCTGCAGGCTGTTCAGCAGTTCCAATCCCTCTTGTCTCAATTGTTCCTTCTTGAATCTTCTCCCGAGTGAAATGACAATCCACTTCTATGTGCTTGGTTCTCTCGTGCATTACAGGATTCGCTGCAAGCTTCAAGGCCGATTCGTTGTCGTAGTATAACTTTGTCGGACCTTTTAATTGTACTCCAAGGTCACTGAGCAAACCTCGTATCCACACAACTTCACATGTGGTTTTTGCCATGGCCCGATACTCTGCCTCAGCTAACGATAGAGAAACTGTTGCTTGCTTCTTGGTTTTCCATGAGAGAAGAGAATCTCCAAGCTTAATACAAAAGCCAGTTATGGATCTTCGACTCATAGGCCACGTCGCATAGTCCGCATCGCAATATGCTGTCATTTCCATGTTGCATTTTCTGGATAAAAGTATTCCGAGCCTTGGCCATCCCTTTAAATACTTGACCACCTTCAGAGCGGCATTCATGTGAGATTCTTTCGGTTTGTGCATGAATTGACTCAGATTCTGCACCGCATATGATATATCAGGCCTAGTCATAGTCAAGTGTATAAGCTTTCCAATGAGCTTCTAGTAACTCATCAGATCCTGTAGTATAGGATCATCCTGAAATGTTCCCCCAGCATGATCTGCTGTAGTTAGCTTGACGTTCTGTTCGATTGGAATGACAGTTGGCCTGCACCCTGATAAACCGGCCTCTGATATAATCTCCAATACAAACTTCCTCTAACTGAGAGAAATTCCTTGGTAAGATCGCGCGATCTCAATCCCAAGAAAATATTTTGGTACTCCCAGATCCTTTATATGAAAAGTGGTATGCAAATATTTTTTAAGACTCTCTACTGCAGCTTCATTGTTTCCCATGATCAGAATGTCATATACATAAATCATCAAGTAGATAGATGACATACCTTTGGTCCATGTAAACAAGGCATAATCATACTTTGATTGTTTGAAGTTTGCACTGGTGAGAGCATTGGCAAATTTAGCATACCATTGTCTGGAAGCCTATTTCAACCCATAGAGGGATTTATGGAGACGACATACTTTATCCTCCCCCTGTCTCCGTAGGCCCTGAGGAATGTCCATGTAAATTTCTTCATCTAGATCACCATGAAGAAAGGCGTTGTGAACATCCATTTGGTGTAACGTCCAATCATGGATTGCTGCAATGGATAAGAATGATTGAACAGTGACATCTTTGGCAACTGGAGAAAAAGTTTCGTTATAGTCGAAACTTTCTTGTTATGTATACCCTTTCGCCACCAATCGAACTTTATATCGTTCAATGGATCCATTAGCTCTATATTTTATTTTGTAGACCCACTTGCATCATATGGACTTCCTATCCCTAGGAAGATTAACTATCTCCCATGTTTGATTATCGGCCAATGCCTGTAATTCTGTTGCCATCACCTTTTGCCACCGTGTGTCTTTGGATGCCTCATCATAACTAGACAGTTCTTTTTCATCGGATATACGACTAATGTAACATTTATGTTCCGATGAAAGTCTTTCAAACGAAACATAAGAAGATGTCGGATAGTTGATACCTGGTCCATTAAGCAAGGCACAGACATAATCTTTAGTCAACGTTGGTGGTCTTATGGCTCTCTTCGAACGTCGTGGTATTTGCAGGTATCATCTCGGTGTTGCGGCCCTGTGTCTCCACTGGCGGTGTGACATTGCCTGTGGAAGGAATTCCAGTGCTGACAGGAGGTAGGTTTTCTGGATTCATGTTAAGTAAATCCTCTCTACTTCTTCTCCCTTCTTACAATAATCGATTCTCTCGTAACAAGACGTAGATCTGTCTTGCAGGTTCAAATGAAAGCAATTTGGTGCGGAAGTTGGAGCTTAGAGCCGTAGCTCTGATACCATGTTAGAAGTCGAAGCAAGGGACGAAGCAAGGCACGAACGAGGAAGAAAAAGACCAAAGAACATATTTAGGGAGAATTTCTCTTTTTTGTGTATATTCAGTCTATCGTCAATGCACATCATTTGAATAATTATACTACAAGGTGTATACTAAAAAAAAGGCAATGTAATATCATACATATCAATCTAAATCAATCTAACTTTTAGATTGATTCTATAAAATCAAGATCGGATCAATTAGTATCCGAAGATCTTCTGCATATCTTCCAACAAGAGGTTGGAAGCTTATGTCCTTCTATCTAGAAAGGGGCTGTGCTTTCTTTCTCCCTCCTGGGGCTTCTGTTGAGATAGGAGACACAACTTTATTTTCTTTCTCAATATTCAAAGATAAAATGTTTACTTAGTAGATCTGGATGGGATAAGTAACTTTCCCTATTATGAAATAATTGTCAATCTACTAGCTAGCAAGTAGTTATTTATGAAATCAACATTACTCTCTTAACAAGTTCAATTCGAATGCGATTAATGCTCGACGCATATTGATTTTTTGAGTACTTTACTTTTTATGCTGTGCGCATGAAAGATTAAGACCACTCATTAGAAAAAAGCTTCACCCATATGTTTATGCATGAGTTATCAAGTAGATCAACAGTGATTTTCTAATTGAAAAGTAGGCTATTGGCTTTATTTATATGTAGGTTATTAATTTAAGAGATGTCTTGAGAATTTTAACATAATATAAATTTTTCATTCAATAAAGATGAAAAAACAAGACGATGCTTTTAAATAAGGGGTTAATACCATAAAAAAATATAAAATTGTTACACATATGACAATTTTATTCAAAATTAATTTTTAGATAACGAAAAGCTCCAAGCTAATATACTTGTGATAAATATATCTTGAATGATCACAAAAAAATCTCAAATTAGTACACGTATGATAAATTTACACTAAATAAATTTTTTGACCATCAAAACCCTCAAATTAAATATACCCTATGTTAAATTGGATTAATGCAAAAAAAAAAAAAAACATAAAATTGGTATGACCGTGATAAATGAAGAGTAAAATCCCAAATTGCTATACCATTCAATTGTCATGTGTCATTCAACTAAATAATTTGATGGTAAAATTTAATGAAAATTAACAGAGGGTAAATTCATCACAAAAATACCAGTGTGAGCTAAATTTGTCAAAAGCATACTAGTTGGGAGTTTTTGATGGTAAAAAATTAGCTTAGAGTAAATTTGTTACAAATGTACTAGCTTGGAATTTTTTTGTGATATTCACAACGCAATCTTGCAAAGTACACTCTTTTTTTTTTTTTTTTTTTTTTTTTTTTTTCAGATAACAATTTGAAATATGAATTCTTTACTTATATATTTTCTCCACTCTAGACATTTACTTAAAGATTATTTACAATTCAATTTTTAGATTATGGCAGGATTTAATTGGTTAAGAAAATTACATCTGTTATTATTCTTATCATGCTAGAGGCTACATGAAGCACTAGTGTATAATTAGATTTTTACTGTTGGACCACCAGTGTCCTATTCGCGGGTATGAAGTTTGGTCCCATTGGTTAAGCACGCTGTAAAGAAAGCAAAAACACCAAAATGTGTTTAAATTTATAGTTAAATTGGGAAATTACCATGAAGTCAATTTGAATTAAGGGAAGTAATTGGTCACTAGCAAATAAGGTAGTGTAATGTTTTGGGGAACACTTATTTTTATTCTTTTTGTCACGCCCCGATCCTCGGGTGTGCGCCCATCCCTTAAGCTGGTCGATTTATTTGCAACATCCCATGAAGGTCGCCGACCCATTTATATACGCATGCGGAAGCTTAATAATATCCCCAGACAATCAAACAATGGGATAGAAAAATAGAATTATATTTTTATAAACCAAGACAAGTCTTTATAGACAAATTAGTTAATTACAAACTTAGGCTGTTTGCAAAATTGTCGGCTTATCAAAAATGGGATTGTCTTAACATCCGCTAATCAAACTCATTTATCAATTCTTCAGCCTCCACCTTCCAAACTCCAGGACTTCCGGTCCTCCATGATCGTCATTTAGGGACCTGAAATATTTTCCCAAATCGGGATGAGACTATGTCTCAACAAGTTTTACCTCACTAAAACTTGATTAGGAAGTCAATACACCATAAATGGATGTCTAAGCATAACACAGGTCAAATGGGCTTACCTTGGCATCAATTCCTTCATGCACATCAGTTCAATCAATAATATTGATAACTATAACAATCAATCACATTCCATCAATCAAATCGACTCAACGATCAATCGACTTAATCGATTACATGTCACCACGACCTTTCCCTGGTTGGTACATTCAATACTATCTATAAAGTCCGACCATAATCTAAGACTATTCACCCAAAGCTGAAAATAGATAGCATAGCTCACCCAAAGCTGATAGATATAGTATACTAAGTATATGCTCGCCCAAAGCTGATATTATGGTATATCATTTATATGCTCGCCCAAAGCCGATAATTTAGGGCCTCATGGCCATTATAGTATACCACTCTCTCATACAATCAATTCCATCTTTTATCATTCTTGATACATAGCCGTGTGTGAGTACACGGTTGGTTTTAGCCAAAATACTAGAATTTCCTTCCACAAATCCCACCATTTTCTATAGTCCACCAAAATATTTTTGGCGTTGTCAACCGATGCCCGATTATTTTTCCATTAATACCCAAAATCAAATAATTTAGGAATAAATTTTTTAATAATTTATTAAATCCTAAATTCACAATTAATTCAATTTAGCACAAATTAACGCTCAAATAAATAAAAAAGCTGCATCACGATAATCAATATAAAATTCCGTCATTGGCTATCCCGGTCAAAATTTTCGAAAAATAATAAATAATTAAATTTATTCAGAAAATAAAAATAAATAAATAATATAATAAATAATAATATAAATTCGAAATAATTATTTAATCTAAAATAATTAATTAAGGCTTAAACAAAATTACTTTAATCCAAACATTTACTTAGCATTAATTAATTATCTACTAAACTAATCACATCCTTAATCCACTTAACATTTAAATAAATTAATCTAATCACCTAAACTTACTTAGTCTAATCTAAACATCACTTAAGCGTGATTAACCAACTAAGTAGGGATTAGTGAGTTAAACTCACTCGATTAGTGATCCGAGCGGCTCAAACCGATGAGGACGCCGAGGGGATTGATTCACTCCAAAGCGGGCCTAGCTTCTGGGGTTAGGAAGCCGGCAAAACGGGACATGAAACTGCTGCCACACCCATTTTTCACCTCTTTGTTTGCTTCTGGTTGAGGGCGGATCCGACATCGGTTGAGGCGTGTAAGGGCTTAGATGGACGGAGGAGACCAAAATGGACTTAGACGGTGGTGGTAGGAGCTCTGGCAGTGGTCCACAATGGCTGGGACGAGCTGAATAGCTCGCTGGAACGGCGAGCTGGGTGAGAGGGAGGCTGAGACGAGCGAGGCAGCGGCGAGGCAATGGCGAAGGGCGGAGGCACGAGACGGCAGTCCAACAGCTAGCTGGCTGCTCCAGCGTCCATAGATTCGCTGGGTCTTCGAGCAAGAACTAGAGATGGAGGAGAGAGGCGGAGGCATGCGAAGCAACAACGAGTAGCGACGGCCTTCAGCTGGGACAAATAGCGACGGTGGTGGCGTGCAACTTCAAACGGAGCTTCTCTAGTTTGCTGGTCTGCTGGGTTTCAAAGAAGAAGAAGAAGATGGAGAATGAAGGAGAGAGCGTCGATGGGAGAGAGGGAGGAGAGAGAAGGAAAAGGAGACCACTTCTTTTCTTTTTCTCTTTCTTTAATCCAACAAAAATGGCCCACCATGACATCACTTGCTGATGTCATGTTCCACTATCTCCAATCTCTCACAACCTTAATCCAATGGTTGCAATTTCAATTTCCGCCGTGGCATGAAATTTTGTACACTTAATTCAATCAATTCTCAATCAATTCCCTCCAATTGAAGCTCAATTAAATTAACCCATGTGTCATCAACCGTCTTATGATTTTTCCCCATCAAATGATCAAACTTGCATCCCAAAGATTCAATTAAAAACGGCCCTCTAACTATCTCGAACAAAAACGGTCTTACTTTGCTTTTCTGCAAAAAATCTCGATTTTGTAGAAAAATCTTCTAAAGATAAGTTGACGTTCCTAAAATGAATTGTGATATGCTAGAACATTCAATTTTTGAATTCAAATTCAATTTCACAGTTAATTTCAATCTGGCATGACTTTAGCGCGTCTTAATCTACTAGGTAACTTTTAGGAATTTTCAGTACAATTGACCTGTGATAGATTAATTTCAAGCCACAAAGTACATCTTCACACATTGGCGACTCTCGGTTGTTATGGAAATCTCGATGTTTCAAATACGGACACAAGGTACCAAAACGACAGAGAAATCGATCTAGTACTGATCAATTAGAATTTTGAAATTAAATGGAATCACCTACATTTAATTACATGGTTCTGTCGAATCGACCTATCTCCGGTCTCTAATCGATCTATGCCATAATGACATTGTAGATTAACACAGTCGAGCATTCGGTTTCTGATTGAATTTTCAAGTCTATTGCGTTTAGATTCCTTACTGGCTTCACCTGATAGATTAATTATCTCGTGAGTGGCTAACTCAGAGAAGAGAGCTATAGGCGCAAAGATGAAATGCCCGACTTATTGAATTGAAACCAGAATTGGAAAATCGGGATGTCACACTTTTGTTTCTCGGAACTGAAATAGAACAAAAACGTATTTGGTAATTTTTTTATTCTCAAGAACAAATTATTCTTGGAAATAGATTTGGAGCGAAATAAGAAACAAAAATAAAATCATTTCTTGTTCCAGATAACAACTCTAAAAACAAGTTTTTTTTTCTTCTCTTTTCTTCATTTTATTTTCTTTCTCTTCCTATCTTCTTCCCCTAATTGGTTGTTGGCCTCCGCCAAGGTCCCCCCAAGCCTCACCCCTAAGCCTCGCCGTGGCTGGGTGAGGCTCGAGACCTCCTGGGACTCCCTTGAGGCTAGCGAGCTAACCGCGCTTGTTTGGCCAATCGCCGGCCGGCCATGGCCAAGCCCAACGATTGGCTAGAAGAAGAAGAAGAAAAAGAAAAAAAACTGCAATAAAATTATTAATAAATTAAAAGAAATTCTAAGTGACAAAAATATATGAGGTCTTACAAAACATATTTCTCTTTCAAAATAGAAATTTTGTTTTATTACCAATTGCCTTCAAATACTTAGAAATTGTCCTTAATAAAAGGGAAAATGTCACAAATAGTCCATATATTTTCACTCAATGTCAATTTCGTCCCCGAACTTTCGATTGGCTCAATTTGGTCCCCCCGAACTATTAATAAAATGTCCGATTTAGTCCACTGAACTTTCGAATGACTCAATTTGATCCCTGAACTATTAATAAAATGTCCGATCTAGTCCCTGAACTTTCGATCGGCTCAAGTTGGTCCATGAACTATGATGAAATGTCAAATCTAATCCTTCGTTACTGTTTTTCTTTTCTTTTTTCCTTTTTTTCCCTTTTTTTTCCTTTTTTTTTTCGCTTTCCCCGACGAACGGCCGGCGTCCGGCGAGGGGCCGTCCTCGCCGGCGTCTGCGCGGGGCTCTCCCTCGCCAGATCTGCGAGGGAGAGCCCCTCACCCGCTTGCGAGGGACGTCGACAAGGGGCCCTCGCCCGACGCGGGCGAGGGGCTCTCCCTCGCGAGACGCCGGCGAGACGGCCCCTCGCCGGATCTGCGAGGAGAGCCCCTCGCCGCGTCGGGCGAGGATGCCGGCGAGGACGGCCCCTCACCAGATCTGCGAGGGAGAGCCCCTCGCCGACGTCGGCGAGGGAGAGGGGCTCCCTCGCCGGATCGACGAGGGCCCTCGCCGGCGTCCCTCGCAAGCGGGCAAGGGCTCTCCCTCGCGATCCGCGAGGAGAGCCCCCGCGCAGACGCCGGCGAGACGGCCCCTCGCCGGCGTCGGGTGAGGGCAAGGGCTCCCTCGCCGGCGTCCTCGCAAGTGGGCGAGGGCTCTCCCTCGGAGATCCGGCGAGGAGAGCCCCGCGAGGCCGCCGGCGAGGACGGCCCCTCGGCGCGTCTGCGAGGAGAGCCCCTCGCCGGCGCTTGCGAGGGACGCCGACGAGGGCCCTCGCCGGACGGGCCGGCCCTCCGCCCGGCTCCGGCGAGGGAAAGCGAAAAAAAAAGGAAAAAAAAAAAAAAAAAAAAGGAAAAAAAGAAAAACGAACGAAGGATTAGATTTGACATTTCATCATAGTTCGGGGACCAACTTGAGCGTCGAAAGTTCGGGACTAGATCGGACATTTTATTAATAGTTCGGGGACCAAATTGAGTCATTCGAAAGTTCGGACTAAATCGGACATTTTATCAATAGTTCGGGGACCAAATTGAGCCAATCGAAAGTTCGGACGAAATTGGACATTGAGTGAAAATATAGGGATATTTGTGACATTTTCCTTAATAATATATATATATTTCTCCAAAAAACGTTCCGGAAATAAAAGCATTCCATATGTATCCTAACTCTTCCCGCACGTACACCTATAGGGACCCCAATCCCAAGAAAGACAAAGCACTACGATAGGTTTTAGGAATTTCCCTCCACTTTTTTTATTAGATAGAAAATGCCATAATTTTAATTATAATTAATGTAACGAAAAATCCCAAACCGATACATTTATGATAAATTTATTCTAAACTAATTTTTTTATCACAAAAAATCATAAATTGGTATACTTGTGATAAATTTACCTTAAATTAATTTTTTGATAACCAAAAATCCAAAGCTAATAAATTTACTTTCTATTAGTTTCCATCAAATTTTATCGTTAAATTTGCTAATATAGATGACACATGGTGATGTGATATGGAGACATGGCCAGTCGGCGTGGAAATCCATGTGGTAAATATCATAAAAAAAAAAAAACTCAAAATGGCACACTTGTAACAAATTTGTTGGTACTCTTGTGATAAATTTAACTGTACAACCTTTACAAAAAAAAAAAAAAAAAAAAAAAATTAACTATACACTTGTGATAATTTTGAGATTTTCGTGACATTAACCATATAGATTTCCATGTGGATTTGTCACGTCACCATAATACATCACCATGTGTCATCTATGTTAGCAAAATTAAAAGTAAAATTTGACGAAAATTAACAAAATGTAAATTTGTCACATGTGTATTAATTTATAATTTTTAGTGGTCAAAAAATTAGTTTGAAATAAATTTATCACAAATATATTAGTTTATGGTTTTTAATGGTCAAAAAAATAGTTTGGGGTTTATTTATTTATTTATTGTGTTAACCCTTCCAATAATTATTAACCCCATGATTATTCACATAAAAAGGCAAGTGCATTCACGATGAGGATGATGTCGATATTTTAATTGCAGTATAATCCTCAAACACAATAACATAAAACTTAAAATACATATGCTTCCTCCCATTCTTTGACACATTTAAATCATAGATAGTTCAATTTCACATATCTAAATATCATATGGAGTACCCAACACACTAGTTTTTTTTTTTTTTAATGAGATTATAGGATGAGTATTACCATAAACTCCAAATCGTACCATGTATTCATCGGTTTCAAAGTTTTGAAATTTGAAACCTACTTTACAAACTCTAACACTTACTTGAGACCTAATCAATTATGCCAATTTAACAAGTTTTCTTGCACACCATTGTATGCTATAACAATATGGCCTAAGTCATATTAAAAAAATGGATAATGTCATGGATAGTTCTTGAACATTTACTTGACATTCAATATAGCTCTTTTATATATAATTTGGATCCTGAACTTCCCAAAATTATTATCTCTCAAGTTCAATCGTCTAATCAAATGATGACGGAATTTACAAAAAATACAAAATCGACTACAAGGACGAAATTGCTTCGATTCGAAGATCCCAAGGGCTCAGAATGAAAATAATCCAAGTCCATCGATCAAATTGGGTGGGGGACAAGAGCACAAACACCACTTTCAACATTACCACTAGAAATAGAAAGCAATTAAAATCGCAATCATTGCATTGGCCCAATTTTTGTTTTCATCTTCACAATGGCCACTCAGCCAAATATATTGGAATATTAGAAAAAAAGAAAAAGAAAAATAGAAAATTAGACATCTAAGGAGAAAGATAATTTCCAATTCACCACCGGTCTGCATCGTCGTCTTCTTCCTGCTTCCTTTTCCTTCTTCCTTCCTCCACTACGGCCACCACAACACCAGACAGAGACTCCAGATTTACCTCCTTCTCCTCCCCTCATTCTCACTCCATCAGGTAAGCACGCGGCAAAGAAAACAAAAACACCAAAAAGGTGTTCAAATTTTTGGTTAAATTTGAAAATTACCATAAATTTGAAAATTACCATGAAGTCAATTTGAACCTAGGAAGTAGTTGGTCCCTAGTGTATAACTCTTCCTACACCTGTAGGGACCCCCGATACCAACAGAGAGGTACTACGATAGGTTTTAGGAATTCTCTTCACTTTGTTTTTTTATTTTGGAATAATTATAAAAAAAAGTCATAAATTTATTTTTTTAGCCAATTAAGTCATAAACATTTTTATAATTGTGCTAATTCAGCTAATCCAGCCAATTTTAGCTGGCTTGCGCTAATGTGGACGTTGGTGAGCAGTTTTTTGATATTATTTTATTTTTTCGAATTTCTTATTAGATTTTAATCTTTTTTTTTTTCCTTTTTTTTTCCTCTCCTCTCTTTTTCTTTCAACAATTGACCAAAGGGTGGACTAAGGGCAAGCTCACCCTACTATCGCCAGGTGAGGGCTGCCCAACCATTGGCTAGAGCTTGCCTCACCTAGATTTGATGAGGTAAGCCCTAACTATTGTTGGACATGGGCGGGGCGAGGGCTTGCCTCACTAATGGCTGGGCAAGCTCGTCCATGCCAAGATCCGATGAGGGCTCACCTCACCGTTGCTAGGTGAGGTCGAGCTCACCAATCCCTCACTGATGGATCTAGCAAGGGGGCTCGCCCTTGCTCGATTTGGCAAGGGCTTGCCTTGCTAGTGATAGGGTGAGCTTGTCCTTAGCCTAACAATTGGCCCTCCTTTCTGGCCAATCGTGGGAAAAAGGGAGGGGAGGAAAAAAGGGAAAAAAAAGAAAATATTAAAAAATTAATGAAAATTATAAAAATAAAATAAAATAATATTGAAAAATTGTCCATTGGGCGTCCATGTTAGCGGCGGCTAGCCAAATTTGATCGAATGGACTAAATTGGTATAATTATAAAAGATTTATAACTTAATTAACCAAAATATAATCTTAAAACTAAATCGGTATAATTATAATATTTTTAGGTTTTTTCTAGTAAAATTTTCCCTTTTTTTAGATAGAAAATCCTATAATTCCAATTAGTGTTAATATCATGAAAAATTCTAAACTGATACGTATGTAATAAATTTACTCAAAATTAATTTTTTTAACCACAAAAACACTAAACTAGTACACTCGTGTAAAATTATCTTACATTAATTTTTTAACCACAAAAACCCCAAATTGGTACACTCATATAAAATTATCCCAAACTAATATTTCAACAATGAAAAACTCCCAATTGGTATATCTATGCTAAATTTACCAAAAAGTAATTTTTTAACCATCAAAAATCTCAAAACTGGTATACTTGTGAAAATTTACCCTCCGTTAACTTCTATCAAATTTTATTGTTAAATTTGCCGATCTAAATAACACATGGTGGCATAGTATGGTGAGTGGCAAGTCTACGTGGAGATCCATTGGGTAAATATGACGAAAACTCAAACTGGCACTTTTATATCAAATTTAATTGTAATTACGTGTCATAAATTTAATAATACAACTTGTGACAATATTGATATTTTCATAACAGTATCCAATGGATTTTCATATGAACTTGTCACATCACATAACATTTTACCATGTGTTATCCACCTTAGCAAATTTAAATGTTACATTTAATGAAAGTTAATAAAAGTAAATTTGTCATGAATATACTAATTTTGAGTTTTTTATAGTAAAAAAATTAATTTGAGGTTTTTCATTATATTAATCCTTCCAATTATTAACCCCATCATTACTCACATGAAAAGGCAAGTGCATTTAGGATGAGGTAGATGTCGATGTTTAATTGTAGTATAATCCTCAGACATAATAGCATAAAAATTAAAATATAGATGCTTTCTTCCATTTTTTCACACATTTAAATCATAAAGAGTTCAATTTCACATATCCAAATATTATATAGAATACCATGCACACTAATTCACGGATTAGAGTATTGGGTGAATATTACTATAAACTCCGAAACGCACCATGTACTCATTGGTTTGGAAAAATGTCACAAATGGTCATTGAATTTTCATGTGAATTTTCAAGTTTTCTAATGTTCAATTTCATCTATTCAAGTTTTCATGATTTTGATTTGCTCAATTTGATCCATGAACTTTTATTTAATGTTCCATCTAGTTCCTAACTATTTGAAAATTGACCAATTTTTTTTAATACCAAACCATTTTTTATAAATAAAAAAAATACTAATTTGATTTTTTTTGTTGAAAAAATACCATATTTATGCAAAATAATAAATGTCAATATTTATTTCCTTTATCCATATTAAAAACAAATGAAAAAAGGGATAGTAATAATAAATAAGTGAATCTTGTATTTTGATTTCTTTTTTATAAATGGAAATTACTTGAATAATATACAAAAACCCATCAATCGATTTTTCCCCTTTTCGGTGAAGTCCAAAAAAAAATCGATTCACTTTTTGTTTATTATTACTTGTCCATTTTTCCATTTGTTTTTAATATGGAAAAATGAAAGAAATATTGATCTTTTATTACTTTGCATAAATGTGGTATTTTTTTCGACAAAAAAAAAAACCCAGTTTGGTATTTTTTTATTTATTTATAAAAAAACAGTTTAATATTAAAAAAAAGGGAAATTTGTCAATTTTCAAATATGAAATTAAATGGAATGTTAAATGAAATTTCAGGATCATATTGAACAAATCGAAAACTCATGGATGAAATTGAATATTAAATGAAAGTTTATGGATCATTTGTAACATTTTTCCCATTGATTTTAAAGCCTTGGAATTTGGAACCTACTTTACAAACTCTGATACCCACTTGGGACCTAGACGATCGTGTTAGTTTAATAGTTTTTTTTGCACACTGTTGTATGTTACAATAATATGGCCAAAGTTATACTAGAAAAAGGGATAACGTCATGAAGAGTTTTTGAACTTTTACTCGGTATTCAATATAGCGTTATGATAATTTTTTTGTTTAATTTGGATCCCGAACTTCTCAAATTTATTATCTCACGAGTTCATCTGATCAAAGGATAACATAATTTACAAAAAAACAAAATTGATTAGAAGGACAAAATCGCTTCGATTCGAAGGCCACAGGGGCTCGAAACGAAAGGAAATCAAAGTCCATCAATCAAAATTGGGTGCGGGACAAGAGCATAAGCACTACTTTCAACATTACCACAAGAAATAAAAGGCGATTGAAATCGCAATCATTGCATCGGCCCAATTTTTTATTTTCATTTTCACAATGGCCACTCAGCCAAAAAAATTAAAATATTAGAAAAAAAGAAAAAAAAAAAAAAAAAAAAAAAACTAGACATCAAAGGAGGAGAGAGAATTTCCAGTTCACCACCGGTCTGCATCGTCTTCTTCCTTCTCTCCTCCACTCCCACCACCACCACCACCACCACCACCACAACACCAGAGAGTCCAGATCCACCTCCTCTCCTCCCCTCATTCTCACTCCATCTCATGCTCCTCCTCCATTAGCCTCTACCTCTCTCTGCCCGCTCCGATGGATTCTCCGCCGCCGGGAAGGTCGCCGTCCTCCGACTTCTCCCGGGCCGCCTCCCTCTCCTCCTCCTCCAGATCCCTCTCCGACGCCGCCTCCGCCGCCGCCAGGCCGGCCGATCCGTCCTGGGTCGGGTGGTGGTCCTCCTCCACGTCCATCGCCGTCCCCGACTTCGCCCCCCTCGCCTCCCGCCCCGCCTCCGATCTCTCCCGATCCGACTTCCTCCCTTACCTCTCCTCCATCTCCGAGCCCTACCACCGCTTCGAGGACGTCCGCGACCACTCCTCCCGGGAGCGCGATCTCCAGGGCGGGCCGGCGGCGGCCGCGGCGGAGGCGGCCGGGGGGCCGGGGGCGGGGGCCAGGGGGACGCCCTCGTCGCGTGCCTCCGGGAGGTCCCCGCGCTCTACTTCAAGGAGGACTTCGCGCTCGAGGAGGGGGCCACGTTCCGCGCGGCCTGCCCCTTCTCGAGCATCGCCGAGAACGCGGCGCTGCAGGAGAAGCTGTCGCACTACTTGGACGTGGTGGAGCTGCATTTGGTGAAGGAGATTTCGCTGCGGTCCAACTCGTTCTTCGAGGCGCAGGGGCAGCTGCAGGACTTGAACGTGAAGATCCTGCGCGGGTGCGGCAGGATCAGGGAGTTGAAGGAGACTATTAGGCTTCTGGATGGGGATTTGGTGGATTCGGCCCGGCAGATTCAGGAATTGAATGCCACCCGAGGGAACTTGTTGCGTCTCCAGCAGAAACTGAGGCTTATATTGTCAGTCAATCAAGCGGTTTCGGCTCTCAAGTTGGTGCGGTTTCCTTCATGTATTTGTGTTCTGTTCTTCGACATTTGGTGATCTTATGGCACATTGTGGTGCTTGGTACTTCCCTATAAAGAACAAAGTTCTGATTTTTATATTTCTGTTTTCGATCAGTTGGTTGCATCCTCAGATTGCGCTGGTGCTTTGGATGTCATTGATGATTTGCGGCACTTGCTGGTACGTGTTAGTCTGCTCAATGACATTGTTTTTATCTAGGCTTGCTCGGTTGTTTCTGCAGAACCTAGCCTGACAATGCTGAGAGAATTGAAAAGAAAAATCTTGAGAAAAAATTACGAGGGTCAAGGACATGTATCTTTTTTCCAGAATTCATGAGATTTGCTTTTATCTATAATATTAATGCTGCAGTATGGCATTAGGACCTTCTCTTAGTTGGAAAGTTGGGCAATGATTAGATGATAATTCTTGCTAAGCTAGCTTAATTCTTGCACCTGAGTCTTGACTGTACTTGGCATTTTTGCTTGTTGAAATGGTGGTACCCAGAGAATTGCTTTGACAGTTTGACCAGTTAGTTGTATCTGAATACGTTGTAGTGTACCGTCTACATCGGCTTTTGACTGAAGATGATGAAACTCGTTATGACGAGATCACTCCTAGAATGGAATGGAATTAGGTTATTTCGCTGATAATCTTTTAAATCCTGAAGTTGTACACCAAATGAAAAGGTGTTTTGCACTCTCCGATTTGTTTCTAGTGAGGCACTTGAACATCAGGTATTCTTTTGATAAGTAAAAGAGCTTTTAATGCAAAATATCACCAAGGGGTTGCTAACCCACATAACTAATCGGTAGTATAATTCAAGTTGACAATAAGGGTTAACAGAGACTGTACTCTGTCAAAAGCTAAGGGCAAAAACCACATCAATGATCTAACAAAGGGTTCAAGTTATACCTCTTTTTCTTTAGTGGTGCATTTAGAGAAAACGTTGCTAAATAATGCTTGAGGGATTTGATGTTGTGTTGCTACTGTCTTGCACTCTTTTATCAGACCTTGGTCACTTTGCTCTATTCAAGGCTGTAGTTAGTGTTGTTTATGCAGATGTGATGGTTTTTCAGACTTAACCAAATTGGCAAACCCTATACGAGCATATATGTGGTTCAATTTTCATAATCAAATCATTATTGATCGATCTTTGCCTTGCCAACATTTATCTCCTGTCACTCAAGACAAGCATGCTATTAGATATTTTATGTTGATCCAAACTTCTTGCCTCTCCTTTCTATTTGTGGCTGAGCAAGTAGATTCCCATTCTTACCTATGCAGAGAAACTGATTGTAAGCTTTTTTATGTGGATGCCAGTTTCCCTTGCTTTCAGTGCCTGTCCATATCTTTGGATGTATGGCCTTTTAAATATTATGATTGTTCCCAGGAGAAAAAAAAGGACATTAGGCACAGCTGATAGCCCACGAAACTATAAATGGTTAAAACCAACTGTCTTGCTCCATATGCTTATTCTGCAGCACAACATTCTTGATAATAACTACTGCAGTCACACACTGGCTTATGAATGGTTTATGCAGACTGCGAATATAGTAAAAAGAAAAATTGATAAATGGCCTCTCATTCTTGTGGACTTGAGTTTAGAGAATGGGAGCAATCACCAAGCTAAGATTTGAATCATGAATCCGTAATTTTATCAATACTAAGTGCCTGTTTATAGTGACTTCAATTTGAACTTTTGACTTTATGTATATTTTGTGAAAATCACCATGTAACATTTATTTTAACAAAAAATCACTATTTAACTTTTATTAACCCATTCAGAATATTTGCAACCTTTCAGAATATTCAAATACTAACATGTAGATTCATATGTAATTTTTTAATAATTTCTTGACATTTAGATAATATTTTTTATATTCAAAATTTGGAGGGAAAAGTCATAAGTGGAAGTTGGAAGTAATTAAAAAGTGACAGGCAAACATGCATTTCTGCAATGATTTGTAGATTAGAATGATAGCCAAAGATAATATTACAGAGAAAAATGGATTTAATGATATAAATCTTTTGCAAGTATGAGCAATTATATGGATGGGGAGATTGGTATGACTACTGTTCTGGGGAAAGTTAATTCTTATATGTTGCAGGATATTGATATTCATTGTATTGGCTGCCTTAAGCATCAGTAACAGTGGATGCCAGTGAATTTTGATGCTTTCAGTCTCCTTGTTCATATTTTTATCCTAAATTTAGACAATTCCTTTTTCCTCTTAAAGCGTACTGTTGATATTTAGAGGTCTATAAATGAAGAACATGTGGTGACCCTGTTTTTTAATAGAAAATGGTTGTGTTGTGCTCTTTTCTCAGTTTTCTTTTGGATGGATAAAAAAGGATTTTATCAATACCGAAAACTTTCAGTACATCAGAATTGTACAAGGACAAAGACTGAGAAAAACAAGCAAGCAAGAGGGAAACATTACGAGACTATACAAAACCAGAACAAAAGGATAGCACCTGGAGATTCTGAACCCTCAAACAGTGTTTTGGTGCATTCTTTCCTAGTGCTTCACATGAGAAAAAGTGGTGTAATGCTCTGAGTCTTTTAGAAATCAAGTCTTGTACGCAAGCATTCCAACAGCTAAAAAGTTGGATTGCATGTCTTGGCTTGACCATTACCATCTTAGACTAGCTAAAGATATGGTCCCAAGCTTGAGGGCAAAGTCACAAGAAAGAAAGAGATGGTCAACAGATTTACCTGGATGCCTAACTATACAAAAGCAATCCATGAGAATTAAGTTTCTTTTTTTTTTGAGATTCTCAATAGTAAGAATCTTGTTCCAAACTACTGTCCAGCAAAAGAAAGAAAATCTATCAGATATAAAGGTTAGCCAGATTGCTTTTTTCAGTTTCTTAAACTGCATTCTGATGAAAAGCTCAAAGAGTGGTTATAATTGAAATACACCAGATTCTTAACTTTACTAATTGTTTTTGGATTCTATTTGGTATAAATGTTTACCAGGATGGGGATGAACTTACTGGTCTACATTGCTTCCGTCACCTTCGGGACCATGTAGCAGCTTCAATAGATTCAATAAACAGGTATAAATGATTAACTGGAGTCTTCTTCTCTTAAAGCTTTGCAGTTTGCACTCCATTCTGCAAGGCTGTCTCACCCATTGCTAACTAACTATTATTTTGGCTTGTGAAGTATGATTGCCATTTTTAGCTTCTACTTTGGAGGCTTTAATTTGGGTCACATGTAGACAAACAGATGTGCATGTTTATGCTCGGTAGCTTCATACGTACTTACATGTTTATTTGTGTGAATTTACATATAATTATCTATGCATGAATGTGAACAAGTAACATGGTGCATTGCTTATCCACAATTGGCCTAAAATATATTTTAATGAGAAAAAATCTTGAGGGACGGCATACAAGTAAAGTTGTCATAACATAGATCAGGGTATGGATCTAGCACTCTTTCTGAAGTTAAGTACAGGTTTCCTCATTGAGTGATTTATCTTGCGTGCTGTAAAATATGTGAGCTGTCTAGTTCTTGCTAAGGTTGAACCAATTTATGTAAATATTTGCTAAAAGATTTCTTTGAACTTCCCAAATCGATTAATATTCCTCACTTTAATTTTTGAGGTAATCATATAAACAGTGGGTTCTTATTGTCTGTCCACCAAAATAATTACTAGGATTATTAGTCCTGTGCCCTGTAGTTCATGGACAATTTTCTTGCATGCTTCACATAAGCCCGTCGATCTTTGTACAAATGAAAAGACACAGATGTTCTGCTCTTCCCATGCTACTAAGTATTCTGTTAAATTCCATTACTCTGTGATTGTCTGTCACATATATTTCTTTTGCGTGGCAGTGCCTTCTCTTTGTTGAATCAGTTGAAAGATTCTTACGATCCAGAAGTAAATCTTTCTTATTGATCAGTTAATGTAGAAGTCTTTAACTGTTAATGTAGCTGCTAGAAAACCTCTTCACAAGCCAAAGTGACACCTAATTAATGTCTCTTTCTTCATACCTTTTAGCTAGAGGCACTGACACACTTTTCATGTTAGTTTTGTTGAGAAGTCTCTTTCATGTTTGGCTCAGTTCTACAATATCATTCCCTGTTTGAACTTTCTTGCTTCTGTTCATTGTGTTTTTTCAGAACTTCTTTTTCAGAACTTATGCATAGTCAATGCATGGATAATCCTAATGTGAAAATCTGAGACTTTTTTCTGGTATTTAATGGTGCCCTTTTTTGCATCTCTGTAACTTTACTTCCGCCCTATCAGGTTTGAACGACTTCCTTTTCTTTTCTCATCTTGGGTTGATCTATTTCATTTTCATGTGGTTGTTGGTCAACTTGAAAAGCTTATTCCTGAGTTTGAGATGATGAGATTCGTGTATGTCTCTCAGCTTGGTCACTATTCTCGTTTGTTTTTAGGATTATCCTTTAAATGTAACAATATTTAAAGAATTTCTACAATGCCAATTTCCTTGTAAAGAAGGTGAATGATATGTGTTTTTTGATAGTGTGACATTTTTTGCGCACATGACCTATATTCCAACTTCAACATTACCATGCTTTTCCAGTTCACTCATTCTAGTCTGCTTCATCATGTGCATAACATATATCTAAGTGCAGAAGTACCTGTTATTTGCTGGGAATAAATGCAGCATTGTGCATCCTCAGTAACTTGTGGATTTTGCTCTTGTAGCATTCTTTCAGCAGAGTTTATGCGTGCTTCTGTCCATGACGTTGGAGACATGGATCTAATTATTTTATCAAAAGTGAAAGCAAGGGCTTCCGTTTCTGTGAATGGGGCAGAAGATGAGGTAAGCTTCTCTCCGTGAGTCCTGCTAGCAACTACCACTAGCATAGTATCAGTCTTATTTGCTTTAGGTTTGTTTTCACAATGATCATGAGCCCTTTCATTTATTACATGCTGACATAAAATTCCTTTCTTGTATTGAATGACAATGGAGAAATATAGTGTGGAAGCTAGATCTTACCATCCTTGGTGTTGTGTAACTCTTGAGTCTAAACTCTCATAGGAATGGCTCCATTTCACTTGCAATCTTGCGAAATGAGGCTCAATTTGAAATATTAAGATATTGGGCTGGGTTCTAAAACAAAGATTTGTTGCTTAAAACAATCAGGATGTCGGGACATCTGCTTAAAAGTACTAAGCGTGTGCTTTGTTGAAAGTCTGCTGTTGTGGGATTAAGGATGTATAGTGAGAGTTATCGGATTACCTTGTCATTCTTGTACAGTGGCATAGTTATCTAATTATTTGTGTACTATACCTATAAATAGAACAAGGGGACTTCAGAAATCAAAGCCTCTTTTTAAGTTAAACAGTGTAATAAGTATTGAGTGGCTACTCCAAATTTTATGCATGTTACTTTACTATAACATTGCATAGATACCTATGTATATGATGGTGTGCCTTCACACGTGTCTATTTTCTGGATCCTCTTTGGACGAGCACTTGGGTCTAAAATTTTCTCATAAGGCAAGTCAGACAATCAAAGTGACACCTTCACTCAATATTTGCACCCAAGTTTGAGCAATAGAGATCAACATCTGTAATTGCTGGCCTAATTTGACAAGTGAAAAGTGGAGAGGAAGTCTGTATTTCTTGTCTTTGGTTTCAACTTGATGAGCAATGGTTTGTTCATTTTTTGTGGTTGTATTTTTCTATTAACTGCTTCCCATGACACAATTAGTTTGTACTTTTCATGCCTTTATTATTGGGAGGTATTGTTTGGCTTTAAAGTTTGTCAGTGGCTTCAATGTGAAAGTTCTCTTTACACATTGTGGTTTACAGATTAAATTTGATGAAGAAGAGACTTCTAATTTGCGAGACCGTCTTCTCCCTATTGTAATTGGATTGCTCAGAACAGTAAGTCATGCATACTTTTCTGTTTACCTTAATTTGATGCACTATCTGCTTTTTCAGTCAGGGAATATTTTACTCATAATATTTTTTTCACATGGGATATCTATATAATATTGTGGGCCTCTATAGTAATTTCATTCACTCTGTTATCTTACAGATTAGGGAAATCTAGTTCATCTAAATTTTATTCCCGCTGGTGCGGTAAAGGTGGAATTGTTAAGTGTTCATTGATTTAAGTCATATTCTGTTTTAATAATCTTTTCTTCTTTGTTGTAATTGAAACTTTGAGCATTATTTGAGTTCATGCATTTGATATGGGGTCCTCTCTGATTTTTACCAATCACTATAAGAAATATGGTCTATATTATTTACATCAGGCAAGTGGTAATAAGAGTTACAAATGGTGCTAGGAGGTGATGATTGTCATATATCAGGGTAGAGAGGAGAGAAGTTTATACAAGCTTTCCAAAATCCAGCATGGGATATTTTTGTGGACTTTTATACTTAAAATTGGTTAAACTCAAAAAAAGACTAATTATTCTGCTCCCTAGTTTCATAATGGGAATAAGACTCTAGTTAGTCCTATCAGCCGGTCATGCTACTTGATGAAGAAAAAGCTATTAAATGCAAGAGGTGGTTTTGAATTCCAGGACTTCTTTATTAGTTGTGTACAGGTTGTGTCGTTTGTCTTAATTCCATTTATCTTGTCTAAAATGATGGTAAAATCCTTAAGTTACATGTGGAAAGACTTCTATAGGTATTTTACGGTAAGATGATCCCTTTCAGGCTAAGCTCCCTTCCATATTGAGGTTATACCGCGATATGCTTACTGCTGACATGAAGACTGCAATTAAGACCACAGTTGCAGAGCTTCTTCCAGTTCTTGTTGCTAGATCTACTGAGTTGGATTTCACACCAGGAGAGCGGACAAATGATGGAGAAGGTCAGATCCTACCTAAGAAATGCTTAGATGCTCCTCAATAAGGGGAATATACTAATAACTTTTTTTCCTTTCAGAATTTCAAAATTCTCACATGCTATGAATTAATCGATTAATCTTCTTTCATACTATAAATAGCTTTGTGGGATGGCCAGTCAAAATAGTTTTTTTTTTTTTTTTTTTAACTTTTTATATATATTTTGGTGCACATATGTCTACTCTTGGAAATCATTGTAGTATTTGGGTTTGTAAAGTTTGTCTCAATTATCCTTTCAACTTAGTAGTCATTTACTTAGTGGAAATTTCTGGTCAAGCCAATGGTTGGAGTATTCCTTTCTTTGTCATGTGTGATTTCCTTGAATTATTATCTGATCTAAATTAAATAACTTAGGTGGAGGTTCATCACTTGCAAGCAAGTTGAGGAGCCTGTCATCAGAATGCTTTGTGCAACTTTTAGGTGCAATTTTCGGCATAGTACAGGTAATGTGAACTATTTTTTATTTAAAAGGAAGTCCTATGATTGCTTTTTGCTTGATTATGGTGTATCATTCCAAGTTGACCCATAGCTAGATTTTTCGAAGGATCCATTGAAGGCAAAGCAGTTCGCTACTTTACTTTGTTGGATTATTGTGTCTCAAGCTCAACATGTTGAGACTGTATGAAGTTTAACTGAACTTCTTGCTAATATTAAAGAAATTCAGTGGGAGTTCTAGTTCTTGTAGATAGGGAGAACATATGTGCTTCAATTAACTTACCAGCTTAACTTGTACAACTAGGCAAATTTAGTGAACCTGCTTGACACTTGTGCAACTTGTCAAATTTAGTGATGGGACTCTCTCTCTCTCTCTCTCTCGCGTGCGCTCGTGTGCCAGCACACACAAGCAAGCATGTGCTTGTTTATGTTTTGGTGTTATTAATGTCAGATATGGCCTAATGGATTTTGTGCTTGAGATTTTATCACTCTTTAGTACTCTTTAGGTATTATGTAATGTGATTTTGCATCTTTTAGTGATTGCAGGTACATTTAGTGCGAGCTGCTGAAGTTAAGAAGGCTATTGAATGGATTTTGTGCAATCTGGATGATCACTATGCTGCAAATTCTGTTGCTGTAGCAATAGCTCTTGGTGCAGCAGCTGCAGAAACTGTGGAGGATACTGATGGTCAGATTGGTTCCATTCTGCCATATGTAGCTGAGAGAAATGGCACTGCTAAGCTTCCTTCCTTTCAAGGAAAGGCTAATGAAAGTCTCACTACAGCTGCAGTGTCAAAAAACTTCCGGTAACTTTTAAATAGATTTTTTTGGTTCACTTCACAAATTTTGCAACTGTAGAAGTAGCGGGAGATTATTGTCTTGTGATTGTTGTAGTTTATGAACTATTATTTCTTATTAACCTTTTTAAGATTGGATTAGTTTTGTTTATGTAAACCATTGGGGTGCAATTGGTTGTTGGATGCTAGTTTTCTGTATTCATCTTCACAGAAAACAAAAGTTTGTTCAGGACAGATATTTGGCAGCCTCCCTCATTTGCCATTTTTTTTTTTTTTGGAATATCTTAAAATGGATATGAAGAAACCTGAAGTTTTGTGAAAGACTTGTTCGTTGACTACAATTGTAACAGCAACACCAACTAAGCCTTATCCCACTAAACGTGGTTGGCCATATGAAATTCTTTGTGAAGTTGCTTATGCTATTGTGCTCGGTCCTTGTTAGAACCTCTGTGAGCTGTGGATGTTCCCTATCTTTCCTTATCTCTCCTTCCATATCCTTCTTGGCCCTCCCCTACCCCTTTTAACCAATGTTTCAAGTCCTTGTTCCCATTGCCTAAGTAGGGCATCTGAAGGCCTACATTCAACGTGGCTAAACCAACTGAGACTGTCTTCTCATATTATCCTCAATTGGAGCAACAACTACTTTTGCCCTAATAGCTTCATCTTATCTCTTCTCATGTGACTGCACATCAGATGAAATATTCTCATCTTCGCTACACTCATTTTGTGCACATGCTGTTGCTTAACTGCCTAGCACTCCGTGCATAAAGCAATTGCTGGCCTTTGTACTGTCCTATAGGACTTTCTCTTGAGCTTAAGTGGCATTTGACAGTCACCAAAACCAAAAAAAAATATAAGAAAGCATATTTTCAATTTGAAAATGGTTTCAAACAAGCTTTGAAAAGATAAAAATTGGAAATGAGAATATTCATTAAAAGTGAAAAGTGAAGGGTTTTTAGGAACCAAGTGTTTTCTTAGTTTTCATAGTCTTCCACAATTGTGTCTTTCGGTTTTTTCCTGGAGGTAAGTTGCCATGGCCATGAGGATATGGTAAGTGTAAATTTTCAAGTTCCAGCTAGATTCTGTTTCAGAATGTGAAATCTATCTGCGGCTTCATTTGATTTCTTTTTCCGGATTTCAAGTTTGTGTATGTTATAGTTTTGTGATCGTATGTTACATGTCCATAATTGTACTTAAGAGTAATTCTTGTTTTCCTTAAGATTACCTGGACCATGAGTCTTATCAATTTTAGAAGAGACTACTGATTTTCAAGGAAAGGAGCGGGGGATTTGAGGGTCCTATCCTGTCTCAATTTCTCTTTGCAGACGTTCTTTGCAAACTTGTATCATTTTCCTTTGGTATCTTGTATGATATAATAACTTCTCATGTTTGGAAGTGAACGTTTTTCAGGAATTAGAGTTTAGAAGGATCAAATAGATCTGTCAATCTTAGTTTTGCCATCATCTTTATCCTATTTAATTCCACGATAAAAGAAATGACGCATGGAGAGCGAGAGAAAAGAGGGTCAGAGAGAGGAGAGGTTGGAAGCTTATGTCCTCCTATCTAGAAAGGAGCTGTGCTTTCTTTCTCTCTCCTGGGGCTTCTGTTGAGATAGGAGAAAGAACTTTATTTTCAAGTGACAATTTCATGGGGACATGAAGGAGTCATGATGCAATACATAATTTGTGGTATTTCTAGATAATAGGTACACATAGGTTCCCGGGCCCTGCTATACTGCTACATTCAACTGGGTTGAATTATTCATAGAGAAAATATTTAAACTGAGATTTACGCTTTGGATGGAATAATTTTGTGGTATTCAACCTTCCTTATCAAAATTTAAAAGAACACAAATCTTTGTTTGGTCTTCTCTTTCCTTTTTTGAATCTTACAGTGCTTATTTGTTGTTAGTAAATTGTAAGAAACCTAATGAAAGCTTTATAAAATTTCTTGCTTCTCTGTTGTTTTAAAAATATTAATGGCTCATGTTTGTTGATGTTGACAGAGCTGATGTGTTGCGAGAAAATGCAGAAGCTATATTTGCTGCTTGTGATGCTGCTCATGGAAGATGGGCCAAACTCCTTGGAGTTCGGGCACTTCTTCATCCAAGATTAAGATTGCAGGAATTTCTGAGCATATACAACATAACCCAGGAATTTATATCTGCTACAGAGAAGGTGCATAAACTCTTCCATGCATAAACTCTTCCCATAGTCTTTGGTGAACAGCTTGATTGTATTATTGCTGTTGTTTTTATTGTTAATACTATTATTAGTATTAGTATCATTATTTGTTAGTGTTATCATTGTTGTCAGTGTTGGTTTTGCTAATTATGCTGTGTCCTGTGTATGCCTCTACAGATTGGTGGAAGATTGGGATATAGCATCAGGGGCACACTTCAATCGCAGGCTAAGTCCTTTGTTGATTTTCAGCATGAATCCCGTGTTAGTATTATTGTGTTATCTCAATCTTTCTTAAACATTTGCACGTTATGCTCTGGATTAAATGTCAATGTATAATTGCTGTTGCAGATGGCAAAGATTAAAGCAGTGCTTGACCAAGAAACGTGGGTTGAAGTTGATGTACCTGAGGAATTCCAGGCAATAATAAATGCACTATTTCGCACTGATTCATTATATACAGAGAGCGTAGATGCTTCTGAAGTCAGCATGGTTACTGGAAATGATGCTCCAAAAGAGGCAGCTACTGGACTACTGTTGACACAACAGGAAACTCAACCTGGGGGGGATATGGCAGGTGTATCTTCTGAAATTTCCGACCGAGGAATATCTTCGTCCCTAACAAGTAATTCTGAAAGGAACAAAGCAGACGTTAATTCATCTTCTCAGGTTAATAACAGCACCGTTAAAGAGCGTGGAAAATCTAGTTCTCAATCTCTTATTTACAGAGGTGTTGGTTATCACATGGTGAACTGGTCAGTGACTTTCTTAGGCTTTTCCAATTGCTTTTTTAATTTTTCTACTGCAACATTTTTCTCCAGTGCGCAGTATCTCAGATTTTGTTTGCTCATATATGTGACCTTTATGTCAAGTAATCTGGATTCATAACTGGTATTAGAAACTAAGAATTGGTTTTATTTTCCTTGTGAAAGATCCCAAACTTTTTTTTGATTACGTTTTATGTGTTTAGAGCCAAGTATTGACAGTGCTTTTTCTATGCACAGTGGCTTGATATTGGTGAAGATGTTGTCGGAGTATATTGATATGAATACTTTTCTGCCAACACTTTCTTCAGAAGTGGTTCTTCGTGTTGTTGAGATACTAAAGCATTTCAACACGAGGACATGTCAGCTAGTTCTTGGGGCTCATGCCATGCAGGTATCAATATCTAATGTCATGCAGATATAAATTCTTAAATAGGTCTTACCTTTGGTCTGTTTGACCAATGTTTTGTTTGTATTGCGTTAGTGGTTTTGTGAGGATCCTTATATAATAAAGAAAAAGCTATCTTCTTACATGACTGGTCTTATGATGATCGTCATTTGTAATGCTTTTAAACAAGAAACACATCTTCGGACAAGTCTTGTCATGTTTGTCTCTTTGCACTCTCGAGGACTCTAGATTGCCTTACCTCTCAGTCTGCCTGTCTCACCACTCAGTCCAAGACATGATGAGAAGCATTTCAGAGTCCTCTCTTCAATACCTCTTCACGATACTCATCCTTTCAGCAACATCTATCCTTCCAAGGCTATAATGAAGATTGAAAAAAACATGCTTCATTCAGGTCTCAGGCAAGACAAATGAGACAAGTCACAAAGCTGGATGTGCTGATTCTTTTTCATCCTACAAATTTGTAAATTCATTAATGTCTTTGAAAATTTACTTACTTTGTGTTATTAAGGTAAAAGGTAGCAACTATTCCGATTCTTACCTAGGCGTTTGAGGCTCCAGGAACACTCATTGGGGCGAGGAAAAAAAGCTGTCAGAACTAGTTTTAACTAGCAATGGTAAATAGAGAGAATTAAAGAGGAAGAAGAAGAAGGGGAGTTCAAAAGCGAATCAAGAGTTAAAGAATTGGTGAAGAGATTTTTAGTTTCTCTTTATCACTCTAGTCTGCCCAACTATGAACAGAATTAGCATTTACAGAGTCACCTAGCAAATGCAAGAAAGATAACAATGATAAGTCATAAAATCTAAGTTAAAGTTAGATAAGTTATCATTTTCTACTTTCCAAGGTTATGCCTAAAAGATTTCTTCCTTCATTTTTTCATTGTCTCCCATCGGCTGTTCCTTTCACATCAGATGTGCTTGCCTCTAATCTCCTATGAGCAGCATGAGTGGACCTGTTGCCTTATTGGTCTTTCTTTTTGGGTCCTCATTTGTTCATCTTCATGTGATATGTACAGCTTTTTTTTTTTTTTTTGGCAGTTTCCATGACCTACTATTTGTAATTTTCAAAGGGAAATGAACTTTACGGTCTTATTATCTGTTAGCTTATTGTTTATGTGATCCTGTAGGTGTCGGGGTTGAAGTCTATAACTTCCAAGCACTTGGCCTTGGCGAGTCAAGTCATCAGCTTCATACATGCCATTATTCCTGGTGAGGGATAACAAATCTACTGCCTATACTGCCATTGACAGTCAAGTTGTGTACTTAAAGTTATCTTGCAGCTCTGTCTTCCATGTCATTGCAAAATACTCTTATCATGTTATCCTTCCCATTACCCTGTTTCTATGTTGTGTGCTATGCCTCTGTTATCTTTGTGGGAAAGCAGTTGCTCTAAAAGGATTAGTTTTATTCTCATTAATGCTTTAGATGAGGCATGGTCCTGCTTTCATGCGAAATATATAATTGGTGAAGCTTCTCATCTTACCTTCACTAACTTGATGTTGTTGTGATATTTTAGATGGATTCCTCTTATTATTATTTTCATTATTGGTGATCTTCAAGAACTTAATTCAATGTTAATTTCATTAGCGATGATTATGGTGAATCTTTGGTAGGTTAAGTTTTTTAATGGAAAATTATACCAAATGCTTCCACATCAGTTAAAAAGAGGAAGCTTTCTCAGAACAGGCATGCTTATCTTATGATGGATGTGTAATTTGATTGTGTAGGGAATATATGGATGGAGAAGCACTTTACACCATATAGTCAGTTTACAGTGATGATAGGCAGGTTGATTTTTTAGGAATTATTTGAGGCTTCAAATTCTGTTGCTAGGAAGTGGGATTTGCCTGGTATCTTGCTCAGAGTTATTAGTTAGACAAATGCAATTTCTTAAAGTTCAGTTGATTCATGAAACAGAAGAAAGACCAATAGTCTTAGCTCTTTTCCAATATTAGTATTTTAGCTAAGCTTCTCATGGACATCTCTGAACAACCAGGCTTTAGTAACTTAAAATATAAATCACTGAGAATCTGTGGCGGGATAACTTTTGTTGCGTTTGTATTTATTCACATTGTGCTAGCTTACTGCGACTTATTATGTCCTTGCATGTGCATGATATGGTCCTTTATATTCTTCCATGGGCTTGAACCTTGATTTTGATGACGTGAGTGCCTAAGCATAGAAGCTAGCATCTTTCGCACATTGATCTATATTAAATCTGCCTATGTTTTGTGTAGACTTCTCTCATGTCTCTCTCCCTCTCTAATTTTTTCAGAAGTATTCCTTTTTGACATAATATTTATTTTTTGTGGGCATGAGACAATGACCTATGTACTCATATACTCATATTGGTCTATGTAACGAAGAAATCAGGCGAATTCTCTTCATGAAAGTACCTGAAACACGGAAGTCATTGTTGTTGTTAGAGATGGATCGAGTGGCCCAGGTGAATGGATTCTTCTCCTTTTTTCATTGGTGTTGGTGACATATTTCACATCAATCTTGTCTGTTTTTTGATGTATTGCCATCTATGCAAATCAATATGGAGGCCTATATCAGTTTTAGAGGAGTTAAACTTAAGTGAGATTTTTATGGACTCTTTTGCAATCAGTTTTCTTTTATGGTTTTGAGTGCTTTCATATCAGATGAAAGAGATAAGGAGTATTCCTTCCTGTTATCAGTGTTTACAAGTTTTCAATATTTGATTTCTTTTTATTACCTAATATGGTTGAATCATGAAAAGAATTTCAAATGCCTATGCTGTTCTGAGCAATGGGAGAATGTAAGATTGTGAATCAATCATTAAAATAATGGGAAGTAAACACTTGGTTATTGAACTGAGAGTGTTTTTTTGTGGGGCAGTTTTTTGTTGGGGGGGTAGTGAGTGAATGATGGAAACGCTTAGCATATTGGTTCAGGACCTTGAGTTTTCTAGGTAAGCACTTAAGTTTTCATTATGGGAGGATGCATGCTTTCTACTTATGTTCTGATGTCAGTTCCCATTTTATTAGGCTTTTATCTCCAGAAATGGTGGATATTCTTAGTTGAGCTACTTGGTTTTCATTTATGGTGACTGGAGATTGTTCAAATGTGTGATAATCCTGCTTCCTTTTATCGTGGTTATAGCACCAGTGGGCTTTGAGCCTTTGATACGTTAGTTGACCATTTATATTGTTTCTTTCAGGATTATAAGGTTCATCAAGATGAAATTCATTCCAAGCTGGTTCAAATAATGAGAGAAAGGCTACTGGTCCATTTGCGTGGGTTGCAAAGTATGTTCCAAAGTTGGAATAAAGTTGATGATACCGATGCTCAGCCAAGTCAGTTTGCACGATCCCTTACGAAAGTGAGTTTCATTCCCGAAATATCGTGACGGTCTTCTTATATGAAATTTCCTTTGAAAATGCTTTGTGATTGGGGACTCATATACTGTTGTATTCTGTATGTTGCAAAATATAGCAATTTAAATTTGGAAAAAAGGATGTTGATGATGCTGAACCTCTTTCATGTATGATGATTATAAAACCAATTGATGCATTGGTTCGATGACACGATTATAAGGTTATTTATTTGCCAATTGTCTCTTCGTTTAGTACTCCAGATGTCATGGACAAAGACCTCTCTGTGATATAAAAGCAAGACTTCATACTCTTGACACTCCTCAGATCCCACACTGTGGGTGCCTTTTGCACTAGGCGTCCTTTTTCCTGTAACTCCTGATGTAAATTATTTTATCAAGCTGCATGTGTTCATGACCTTATTGAAGGAAAAGTTAATTTATATATCTGTCCTTTTGGTTTTTCTCCATTTTAACGTTCTACTTTAAGAAGCTTCAGAAGCTGGGTTGGGTCTTTGCTTGGTCATGTGGTGTTAAACTAGTCAATTAGATCTAAGAATGCATCTGTTTTGTTATTTCATGAATAAAGCATAATATTTTAGAATTTAAAGTCTTTAACCCTTGAACTTTTTTTTATTACTGGAGATGATTGTTGTATCACCCCCGTGAATTTTTATTCTTACATATTAGATTTTTAATAAGTGTTTGCATGATGTCGGTTGTTGGATTTTAGTTTTGACAGGACAGAAAGATTTTGCTTTTGAGACAAAACATGTAATGTTTTTGTTTTTTTTTTTTTTGGGCATATAATTCAAAGATTTTCATGTCTCTTGACCCTTGTGGTTATAATTATTTTTATCCAGGTTTCAATCAAGTTAATTATTCTTCATATGCCTCGGAAATGAGTAGTAACAAGAAAAAGTTCATTTTAATGTTCTAGACATAGCCATGTACATGTTTCATGGCACCAGAAGTTATTTAGTACCACCATCTATATTGGCAATAAATATAGTCATCTAATTCTTGTCGAAAGCTCTAGTACTCCTTTTACCTCATAAAATGTAGTTAACGACTTTTGATAAGAAATAATTTTTTTCTTGCCGAACTTTTTGCTATCAAGATATTACCATCACTTGCCTATTTTTCCTGTATCCTGCCTCTTTTTTTGATCATCTGAGTTAAGAATATTGCCTTCATTAAGTTTCTCAACAAAAGAACTTAATGAGAAGCTTCCAGGATGAGTGGCTTCTGTCTTTCACTTAGTGTTCTGGAGCAAAAGCACCTCTAAGTGGTTGCATACCCCTTAATGTGCCCTTACTCTTGAGTTTAAGTTTTGTGTCTTAGGTAGTATGATGGAATTATGTCTCTTAGATCCTAGGGAAAGCATGGAGTACAGTTGTTGGATGAAAATATCATGGTCTTTTTATTTGATTTGTATTTTGTCATGTGAGTCCTTATTTGTCCAACTCATCTGTCCGGTTGGATCCTTATTTTAGATTACTATCCAGATTGGCCTCTCATTTTTCAAACTTTCCTAGCTAAATAATTTTGTTTGAGAAGTGTGCATTAGTTTTCTCTCTTTTTCCAAGCAGCAGTATTCATTTCATGATTTGTCACAATTAAATATACTGTTGGTCTAATTATATGATGATTCAATTAATTTCTAGGAAGTTGGCTTTCTTCAACGAGTCTTGACTCGGACTTTGCATGAACCTGATGTTTGGACAATTTTCAGGTAAAGTTTTGCATTTTAGTATACTCTTGTTTATTCTAATGGTTTATTTTGGCAATTTTTTTGCAGTATGAAGGAATAGTTTATTAATAGAAAATGCTTGTTCAAGTACCAGAGCAGGGGGAAAAAATGAATAACCAGACAAACAAAAATTCAAAAAAAAAAAAAAAAAAACCAAAATACCGAGTCCATGAACTCTTAAAATCAGCAAAAACCAGAATCAGTAGAAGACTCTGATCTTTCAAATGGTCTCTTATTTTGTTCCTTCCAAATGCCCCACAAGAGGCAAAGATTGTCTACACAGTATTTTGTTTATCATTGATGTAAATGCAATTTCTTTCATCTTGTGATCTTAATCCTTTAAATGATTTGAAGATTACCACTTGAAATTCTTTTGTTACATTTCCTTTCCTCCTTTGTTTGCCCTATTGGCTCCTGATTCTCTCGAACCCAGAGTTACCAATGCGCTATGACTATCACTACAGAGTGCATCAGTAGTTTTTCCTGTAAGTCCATTAGACTTCGCCATTTTTGTGCCAATGGTTAAGAGATTGCTGTCACACCTATATGCTTTCTGTGGAAAATTTTCACAATTAGTTTTGAATGTTGGGGAGATATCTTCATAATGAAGTTGTTTCCTTCAACCTCACCATTTATTATCTTGAATGTAGCTAAAATCATGCACTGTGATATTCTTCCTCGCAAAAAATAGAGCAAGCATCCAAGCTCTAATCTCTTCCTCTATCCTCCTAACTAGATTTTAATGGAAGACATTCGAACGATAGTTGACCAATGGGCTGTAACATGAAATTATCTGGCGTCATATTCTGTTGTCTCCTAATCGTTAGATTAATGATCTTGGAATCTTGGAGCGGCAGGCACATTGTTAACTTTCTAGAACCATATATGAGTAGCTGTTCTTTCATCATTAACCCATGCAATAATATAATGGAATTAGTTCTGTTACCTGATGTCTTCGTTTGCAGATTGCACCTCATTCTTTTGGGGTTCATTGTTTCCTTTCTGCATATAAGAGATCATAGAGTGTTCATATCATGTGTTCAACTACTTGATTTGTTGTGTCTTGCTGTAGGCAAGTGGTCTCTATCTTCCATTCACAAATATCGGAAGTATTTTACAATGCATTAAAAAGTTCAGAAGTAAACTCTCCAGATGCAAAGAAGAGGTAATGATTTCTTACTCAAATTTGATATGTTATTTATATCTAGTTTCTGTTTATTTCCTATGAATAGTTATCCTCACTGTCTCATGGACAAACTGTTGCCCAATTGTTTCTCTATATTAAAACACCAGGCTTTGTCGGGATACACAACACATCTTAGGATGCATTCGGTCGTTGCCTGCTGGAGACTTGAGTGAATCTACCACTCCTAACTGGGGGAGACTTGATGAGTTCTTGGCTGAAAATTTTGGCACTGAAACTGGATCGGATGTACAGTGAAATTGTTGTTTTCCTTTTTTTTCCCGGAATTTAAGGACAAACTATATTTGAGGAGCATTTTTTGGAGATGAGGCATTCTTTCTTTGCTTTGGTGATGAGGTAACAGGTGAGTTAGCTCCATCCCCTATTTTGATCTGTTGAATGCACATTCAAAATTATCTAGCAAAATGCTTTTTCATTGGAGTTTTTGAGCATTTTCCAGTATTAGGCATAGATACTATTTTATAGTTGCTGCATATTTGCTTGCATAAAAGGACATCTATAGTCATTGAGAGTTCACCTTGATAGGTTCAGATGCATATAGGATGGCACCAATTACCCTTGGTTTTAGAGCTCACTAATCTTTCCCTTTAACTTTTGGTAGCATTGTGAAAAGCAAGGACCCTAGCATGGCAATGAGGTCTTAGTACTGTAATTGTTGGACCCCTTAAGATATACTTGAACCCATTTACTTGCTATATAACATGGAAGTAAACAAATTTCAAACCCTTAATGATGGTGCAATCACAGTAAATGCCTATTTCAACTCATGCAGCTTGTTCTTCTACTTTGTTGGGTGGATAATGGTGAACTTTTGTGACTTCTGTAGCTGTCCAAGCTAAACTTGTCAGATCAGATAATCTTCAACTGAACTGAAACCATAGCCAAACCAAGTGATAACTAAACTGATCCATTTAATGAATGTTCGGATAGTAATATGGGTTTTAGATCAGTTTACCTCCTGTAAAAGATTTGCAGATTTGCCTGTTGAGGGCGAATGTCTGAAGTGTTGCTATTACTCTTCAAATAGTTTTGTCTACCTTGCATAATTGATCTTGGCATGTTCCATGAAAGATTCTAGCTAAACCTAACATTGGATTGGGTCATAGATTTCATGTTCCCTTCTCCAGTAAAAAACATATGAATGTCAAGTAATTTGGGTCATGAAAGTAGGGTCTGACTGACTGCTGCTGTCAGTAATTGAGGTTTCTTCAAAGAAATAAATTTGAGTCCATACAAGCGAATTTCAAAGTGAAAAATTGTGACATTTTTTATATTTTGTTCCAGCAAACAAACAATTCCCCTTACATAGAATGTTAATCTCCAATACGGCAGGGGCTGTTCATACGTCCCATGCATAAGAAGCACCAAAAGCATTTGTTGCTTTCATCTTTATACAGCTTCTCATAAAATAATCCTCTGGCAGTTACAAATATTGGGCTCTAGAGATTTTAAACTATTATTTTTTATGACTTGCAGGTGTCTGATTGTTATATGTTACTCCATCTGAATTATTAAGCATTGGAACGGTGGAGCTTTATTGGTACATTTTTTAGCAACCAGACTGAGAATATGATCCTTATGGCTACTAGGAAGTGATATCTTCCATGAAATTGGAATTTGTAAACATATAGAGGTTTCTCTTTTAGACTATAGGGCAACAGAACTGGTAATATCAAGTAGATTTTTTTCCTTTCCAGGTGCATAGAAGGCATTTCTTGATATTGTATCACTATCTGTACTACTCATTTTCGATATCATGAATGATAATTTTGTCACTCCCATGTCCCATTTTAAGTTAATGTATACCTTGTATCTTCCAATAACTACTTGTGGCATTATTGCTGTATAAAAGCCCGATGGGCAACTCGTTTGATACATACGAACCTAAAATGTAACTGGGGCTTTATTCTTTGAACCATCAAATGTTGCTGTCTTTCACCGGTGATGGCAATGTCAATGTGTGTTTCGAGTAGATGTCCAATTGCCTTGGCACTGAAGGCTTTCAACAACTGTACGATGCTATTTAACCATTTCGGCCTCGCTAATTTTGAGGGAGTTCACTTTTTGATCCTTATACTTTAATTACAACTTCAATCTTTTTACTATTCTTTGGTGACAGTGTTGGTCCTTCCATGAAATTTCTGTTCAAAACTTATCGATGATTGTCTGTCCCGGCTGTTGACATGTGGCACTTACGTATACCGCCTTTTTTAAGCAAATAAAAATTTTGGTCCTGTGCTCGGGGGTGAGCGCCAAGTTCGGTTCCATTTGGAAACCTGAGTAAACTGGCTTGAATTGACTTGTTCAAGGCCGGTTCTAAAGAGAACTGATTTGGTTCCCAGTTTCGAGAACCTATAACTGGCTAAGGACAGGTTTGGTTCTCGATTTTAAGACCTGAACCACCTATTCTATCCTGGAATGAGTTCAAATCGGTGTTTTACCCTACAAAAGGTATTGAGACACATGCATAGAGACAAAAATCCTCAACAGAAAGCCCTAGATTTGTTAGCAGTCACAGCCGCGGCACTGAATGGCCATTGCAAACTCCGAGAGTGGCTACTCCAGAGAAGTGAATGGAGGAGATTTAGCACCCAGGAGCGAGTTCGCTCGGCTGTGCACGAGGCAGAGTTGTTCGAGTTTGAGTGCTCCAAGCTGGGCAAGTTGGTCAAGCGCCTCTTCTAGATACTCTGCTCTCTCGTCTGCTTCACCACCTTCGCTCAATTCCTAAACGAGCGCCCCGAGCGCCCCGAGCGCCATGTTGTCGCCAAGATCTCAATTTTGCTAGAAAGAGTAGATCCTCGATCCCTCGACCTTCAGGACGAGAAGGTAATTTCTTATATCAATCGGCTCCTCATTTTCTATGTTATCTTTTGCTGACGTCTGATTAGGGGGTAAGTAGGAGGATTTCTCAGAATTTTGAGCTTATCAGCAAAAGAGCACGATTGAAACCTAGTAAAGATCACTCATTTTGTAGAAACGTACGATTTTTAAGATTGTGAAGAAAGAGATGATAGAGGATATAGTGGAGGAGGAAAGTGAGAAAGGTGAAGAGGAAGTGCTGGACTCAAGCTAGATCTGTGCTTTGGGCCGGTTCTTAATTCTAAACTTAGAACCGATCACCCCAACTTGTATTGATAGAACTGAATAACTTTAGTTTTGCTACTTTGTTTTAGTGAAAAACAGTCTCAATCTAATTTTTCAATGAAAACTTAATTTACTTTCCTCACATTTCCATTGAAATATTTTCGAAGTGCCAATTCAAAATCAACCATTAGTTGCTGATTCCTGTACTTATGAATGTGCTTATTCAGACTGAGAGTCCTATTCAATTTAATTCTTTTGTATGTAGTAATTAGGGGTGCATTGGTTCTAGGTACATAGGGTATTTGCTCATCCTTGGAGCCGACTCTCTGTGCAATGGCCCCAAGTTTTGGAAATCTAAAACCTATTCTATAGGGTCATACAACTCTTCCTTGGAAAAAGGAAATCTAGAATTCCATAGTTTTCATAATCTCACTTAAAAAAATCAAAATAAAAATAAAGTAAAAGTTCCCACAATTTATTAACACATCAACCGACCAAAAAAAAAATATTAACACATCAATGTTCGATACAAAAAAACTAGTACATTATATTATAAAGTTCATGTTCATATGTAATTCAACATAATTTTAAGACATCAAGAAAAGTTAATATAAATAATAAATTTTACTTCCACCATTTCTTGAACACACATTTTGTAGTTTGCACAGGCTGCAAAATGTAGCCTGCAAAGTGGAGATATCCAAAACCTTAGAATCTATGCTTTTCGCTTCAATTTTAGAATTTTAGAACTTGGAACATATCCTACTACCCCTATCGACCTTGAAACCTATCTAATCATGTTAGCTTTGCAAGGTTGCACCTACTCTCTTGCACACCCTCTGGTACCAATTGCATTGATAATTTTAATTCAGAATCCTGTAGACATAAGGATTACTTTTAGGGAAAAAAAAAAAACGTGGATAACTTAAAATGTTTCTAACTATAGCATTAATTCACTAATTTAATCGGTAAAATGTTTTAGACAATTTATGGGAATTCCTCCAGTTTTAGTGATATGCACAAGGCATCATCACATTGACTGTTAGGACACGTTTAGCAGTGTAAGCCTCAGCTCTTTAATATCAGGTGACTTAGAAAAGTTGTTTCGATTATTTTTAGCGAAGTAGCTAATTTTTAATTCCAAAGACTTGTACAAACATATATTACGTATTAAAGATAACCACGGTCATTTAGGTCTTATCTGAAATGGCAATATGAAAAATTTTATTCTCATCAATGAATGGTGGAAGACTCGTAATATTACAAAGAAAACAAAGTGAGCCATGCGCCAGTGTAGACGATATCGACTCAAACCAAAAACTGATGGAAACACAAACTTATTGGAGACATGCTCTTGGAAACGCATAAACTTATTGGAGACATGCTTTTGGAAACGCACAAACTTGTAGGAGACATGCTTTTGTTCTTTATTACACCCTGACCAGTGTCTTCTGAAAATGTCCTGTCCTAGGATTGGCGCAATTTCACTTCCAACTCGAATGTCTTTCCCAATGGAAGTGACAATCCTGAGACTTCAACGACCAGAAACTCTGCACCATCACTCGATTTTCCCATTGTTGTCGCTGTTCTCTGTCCGGCCATTGCTTCTACATCATTGTATGTCTCATGCCCTCTTAGTCTCGCCATCCATGCTCCTTCTCTCAATCCTAAAACTGTCACCTTATCAATCACCCACTTCTCATTAAGAGCAAATTCCCCATTAACAACTTCTGATCTGACAACAACATCATTCCCAGTTTTCTCGCTGTAAAACCGCACCAGCGTCCAGTTATTTCCTTCCCCTCCCATTTCAACTTCCTCTCCATCGTCCAAGAACACTTGTCCTGAGCTATTCCCATTCCCATCAACCACAACTAACAGCTCAAATGGCGTTCTCCGAGCTGCTTTCGTAGTCATGGCCTCTCCTTGCATGGCCAATATATTACCTTCCCTTACATGCAGATGAGGATGATCAGGCGGCGCATCGAGCATCACATTCATTCCGGAAGCTGTACTCACTGAATTTGAGTAATTGAAGAGATCAAACCAATTTCCACTGGGAAAATAAGCATCCACCGTTTGGGCACCTAATTTTAGTACAGGGGTCACCAACAGACCCTTACCGATTAAAAATTGGGAATTGATATCGTAAGTCATTGCATCCTCAGGGAATGAGAAAAATAGGGGCCGGGCAATGGGCATCCCCTTTCTATTTGCCTCATACATCAAGGTATACAAGTATGGGAGCAAGCGATAACGAAGCCCAAGCACCTTCCTGGAGGATGCAGCGACTGATTCCCAGAGATAGAGCTCTTGACCAATACTATACTTATAAGAGTGGTCTCTTGCAAAGGGATAAAAGGCCCCTAGCTGCATAAGTGAGAGCTCTAAAATAAGTGCTTAAATATGTACGATAGAAAAACATGATTTACACCTCTATCCATTCTCTACTTGATATTCTTCCCACCCGCAGAAGATTGAGATACATTCAACATAGCATCAATTCCTATCTCTGAACATATATTCGGAAAAAGCTTAAAGCTACTCGATTGCAGAGCCCTTTTGTTAATATAAATTAAGATTAGGCACAAAAGATTTTACCTGAATCCATCGGTTGCAGAGCTCTTCGGTTGTGTTCTGAACGAAACCGCATATATCAGCTCCCACCATTGGAATTCCAAAGAGCCCAGAATTTAAAATTGCAGGAATTGAGTAAGCCAGGTCATCCCATGTGGCGGCATTGTCTCCAGTCCAGTGTGCAGTGTGCTTGCCAGAGCTCACAAAAGTTGATCTCGAGAGAATGAATGGCCTTTTACCAGTAACATTGACTAAGGCCTTGTTTGTTGCTCTAGCTTCCAAAAGTCCATAGAGGTTATGAGCATCATAATCTGAAATATTACCAAAATGACATGACGTCGCAGGAATAGTTCCGTTATTGATTGGCCGATTAACTCCTGAATTGTTGATTTTGTAGGGAGGATTGTCAAGAGTGGAAGGAAGAGGAGGAGAAGTTATGAAGTTGGACAACTCATTCATGTCGAGCCATAGGCCATCAAAAGGAAGAACATCGTGAAACCTCTTTATCTCACCACCCCAATAACTCTCACTAGATGGGTGAAGGAAGTCAGGGAAGTACACTGGCCCCGGCCAAACAACACCTAAATATGGGACTCCCTCACGTTTGATGAAGATGTCGGCTTGCATCCCCCTGATGTAGGTCCCATATGTCTCGTTCACACTAATGCCTGTGAAACATCACCCATTCAAAAGAAAAGGAAAGTAGTATTATGATGGCAATTTAGAAAGAAATTATAAGATCAAGTTTCAAAGCATAAGCAGTTCTGCACTAGTGTACCTGGATCAAGTACGAGGATATATTTTTGACCGTTCTTGTGAAGGCTGCTGACAAATTCTTTCATCTTTTCCACTGGAAAATTGATGGGGTCAAGAGTGAAGTCCTTGTATGCATCCATGTAATCAATGTCGGTCCACATAACTTCCAGTGGAATACGAGCTTTTGCATAACCAGCTACCACACCCTCTAAGTCTGCGACATTCTTGTAACCCCACCGGCATTGATGAAATCCTAGAACATAAATCAAAGATACTATCAGTAGAACTACATTCTAAACTTGTCAAGTAAAATGTGCAGAAGAAGCCATCTACTGTAAATGAAACTTTACCATTGATCTCCATCTAGCCATATACCAGGAAAGCAACTTGTTTCTTGAACATCAGAAAATCAGTGAGCATTGTGATAGGATTGGCTGGGTGTTGGGAAGCAGTGGTTTCCAAAGGAAAATAACATGCTCTATCTGTAAGATTTGTTCCCTATTGAGCATAACATGCACAGTCTGACTAGTGTTATCTCCATGACAGAATGAACTCAAAAAGCAAGTCAAGGGCAATAAACTCAGAATCTTCAATTCCATCCTCTCTATATTATATTGCAAGTCTGCTAAAAATCTCACATTTACTGCAGAATAAGCTACAGAAGCCGAAGCACAATAGTAAAATCAAATTCATCAAATGCCAGCATCAACAATCGAAACTGGCGTACCAAAGGACCAGTATGGCATTGGGGTCGGCCGGCCAATGAGCTCGGTGTACTGCTCCATGACTGCCTCCGGCGACGGCCCCGGGAAGAAATACAAATCCAACACACCACCGATCACCTTGTAAGTGATCCTATCGCCAGTGTAAACCACGTCCATGCCATTGCTGTTCAGCAACAGAACGCCGTGGCTCGTGCCCGCCCCAACTCCTCTGCCTCTGCCACCGCCACCCACGGACGACCTGACGTCCATGTAAAACGGATGCGACCCGTACAGGTTGACATCGGGGGTCAAGCTGAGGATGTCGGCGTTCCAGAGAGTAAGAGTTTGGTTGGGCTGGAGCCGGAGCGACGTTTTCGTGTGCTCTCCGATACCGTAGAGGGAGGAGCGGCCGGGAGGGAGGGAGGAGGAGAGCTGGAGGTACTGGTCCTTGAAGACGAGGAAGGCCGAGGGGTCGGAGGCGGAGGTATCGAAGAGGACGTCGCCGGAGGAGCGGCGGGAGACGGAGAAGGAGAAGGGCGTGGTGTTGTGGAGGACGAAGACGAGGTCGGAGGAGGCGGCGGCAGAGAGGCGGCATTGGGAGAGGCAGACCGCCGGCGGCGGCGGAGTTAGGGTTTGCTCGGGGAGAGAGCGGTGGGGCTGGGACGGAGGTCGGCGAGGGATGAGGTCGGCGGGGACTTCCCAACGGCGGTGGTCGGCGTCTGTGATTCGGACTCGAAGCCGACCGCCCGCTTCGAAGCTGGAAGGAGACCCGTGATGACGTAAGCAAAAGTTAGCTACTTTGCATGGACAGCCAAAGAAAAAAGCACATTACGAATTAAAAAACTAAATTTACATATATCTAAATATATCTGTTGTATAAATACACTATTAAAATTACCATGGAAATCCTAAATTGGTGTACCTACAACGAATTTATAGAAAATTGATTTTTTGATCACTAAAAATCTCACATTAGTGAGAAATATTAGTGAGAAATATTAGGTGTAGTCATGATAGTCACGATTCGTTTCTCTCTTCTTTCACTATTTTATTCATTTGGGTTAATACCCTAAAAACCCCAAACTGGTACACTTATGATAAATTTACCCCAAACTATTTTTTTGAACATAAAAAACCCTATACTTACACCCGTGACAAATTTACCCCGACCGATCATAAAAACCCTAAACCTGGTACATTTATGACAAATTTACCCCAAACTAATTTATTTGACCACAAAAAACCCCAAACTAATAAATTTGTAACAATTATACCCTCCGCTAAATTTGATTAATACCACAAAAAAATAAAAATAAACTGTGACAAACGGAGTATAAAATCTCAAATTGGTATACTAGTTAACTGTCACGTGTCATTTAATTTAATTAAAATTTAACGAAAACTAACATAGGGTAAAATTATCACAAGTGTACCAGTTTGGGGTAAATTTGTCAAAAGTATACCAGTTTGGGGTTTTTAGTGGTCAAAAAAATAGTTTTGGGTAAATTTATCACATGTGTACCAGTTTGGGGTTTTTCAGGGTATTAACCCTATTCATTTTCTTTTTGCTTTTGAGGCCATTGTTGACGCTCAACCCATGGATTGTAGCGGCCAACCATAGACGACCCGCTCATGAGCATGTCGATGCTCATCCATGGTCGTTGTCGGCATCGTTCAAGCATTCTATTGATCCCTTGGCTATCCATCTTTCCCTTCCAATCATGGACAATGCTTGCGGCTAGCTATGGGCGATTGGCTCACGAGCAACGCTAATGCTCATTATAGGTCGTTCGTCACCCTTGTCGTTTGCAACCTCAAGCCCTCCATTGCCAAATTTGGCAAGGGTGACTCTCGTCTTAGCCACAAGGGTTGAGTTCTCATTGAATTTGATGAAAGTGACCCTTGTATGTGGCTGACCAAGGTTGTAACACCCTTGTCAGCCCTCACTGTGTCATTGGCCATAGGCCAAAAGGGAAAGAAAGTTAAAAAAAAAGAAGAAAGAAATGATGATGAAGAGAAACAAAGTGCCAAAGGAGAGAGATAGAGAGAGAGAGAAATTCAAATTTCTAATGGAGCAGGACCATAATGCCTCCTTTCATCCACTAAATGAGCTAGTGCATCGATGACGTGGCTATCATAGTCGCACCTAATATTTTTTTTCAAATTAGTATATTTGTGATAAATTTACTTTAATCTTTATGACAATTATACTCTTTATTAGTTTCCATTAGATTGAATTAATTCCACAAAATACTACAAAATTGGCTATCCCAAATTAGTATACTTGTAAACTGTTACGTGTCAATTTGATAGTAAAATTTAACAAAAACTAATGGAAGGTAAATTTGTCATAGATGTACCGATTTGAGAATTTTGGTTGTCAAAAAATTAGTTTGAGATAAGTTCAAAATGAAAAACGAAAAGAGAAAAGAAAGATAAAAAGGTTAACATGGGCGTGAGATATGAGAAAGTGAGTGAAAAAAATGTTTTCTTCTTTCTCAAAAGAAGAAAACATTTTAAAACATTTTCCCCTATCTTACAAGACTTTTCCCTTCAAGAAAAATATTTTCTCCAATTAATTCATTTTTTGTGAAATGAACATAAAAAATTTGGAAATTATTTTTCTAAAAGTTATTTTCCGTGAAACGAACGGGATCTTATTCATTATTGGTGGCTCACAAGGTTTTGGGATTAGTGGAGGAGGTTGGGATCGAGGTGGTCCATACGAAACCATGAATTGATATTTTTTTCTATCTTCACCAAGAGGTCGGACAAGGTAAATTGTCACGTCTACTCCAAAACTAATTTCGTGTCTTTGAAAAATCTTAAAACGGTGCACTCGTGCCATGTTTATCCCAAACTGGTGCACCCATGCCTCATTTAATCCCAAAAGAATCTTTGATTTACTACAAGTTAGGGTAAATGTGGCATAGACATATTACTTTAGAGTAAATGAGGCATGAGTTTACTAGTATAGGATTTTTTGTGACATAAAGATTAGTTTAGTTGAGTGTGATACGGGTTTATCAATTGAAAGTTTTTGGTGACGCAAAAACTAATTTGGGGTAAATGTAGTACGGATGTATCAATTTAGGGTTTATAATTGTATTAGCTCAAGAAAAAAAAATCTAATTTCAAAATATTTCCCCTTTCACACATTTATATATTTGATCGGGCCAATTACAATTTCGGGAAAGGAAAAAGAGGAAAGACGGGCTTGTCTTAACAATAGCAAATCGATATTATATACACATATATTATGCTCTGACCTGGCGACGAGGCGGAGATTCTCTATGTCGGGCCCGTAGACAGAGGTCCGGTTGATGAGGCGGAGCTGGGCAGTCAACGTCGTTCCTGACGGGTCGATGGCCGCCGACCGGACCGTGTATCCATATCCGACAACGACGTCGGGCGTTCCCCGGCCCTCCTCGCCTGACATGTCAGCCGCCAGCGGACGTGACAGCAGGCACAGGATCAATGGGAAGAGAGGGAGAGAAGGCAGCAGCGGCGGCCATGGCGGTCTCTGTTACTACCCATGTCTCTTTGGTACAGATCAGAAGAAGGGCACGAGTATATATAAGAGAGAGAGAGAGAGAGAGAGAGAGAGAGAGAGAGAGAATGTGGCGCAAAATCAACCGGCCACATTCCGACCACCCGCCTACAACGGTGGACTCAACCTTGCCTTTTCTTCCATTACCAAATATCCTTCCTCAGAAAGAGGGGAAAAGCGAAGACGAAGACGACCAGAAATTTTAGTTTTCGTACGATCGCCTCCTCTCACGGGCTCGTCACTTTCATTTCATACTTGCGCTTAGTGGGAATCCGGATTTTTTCTTTTGTCAATATAAAATTTCATATATTTCCTCGTACAGTCCGACTGTAAATTACTGTAAATTAAGACAAATCCTAAACAACTTCAAATCAAAACTTGCTCTAAATAACAAGAGGAATCATCAAAATATGGTTAGTAAACATGAGATTTCTTCAATCCAAAATCGGTGGCTAATCATGGAATCCATCTTCAGTAATGAGTATACAATGATATCTTCATCTATTGCTACTGCTTTGCCTTTTGGTGCTGCGCACCTAGGTTCAACATCCAAAACACAGTCACTGCTTAGAAAAAACAAGGTTGAATGAGTACAAATATGACACTTACAAGAGTGAAAGCACAATAGAATCTTGGATCTAGCCGTGAAAAGCTAATCCTTTTTAATTTGATAAGCAAATTTGTTAGAATATTTAAATAACAAATCATAGTCTTTTTCTAATAGCTTAAGTTTTTAGAACGATTGGCAATGGTCCTACAAAATTTTACATGGTATCAGAATTGGTGGTCCTGAATTCGAATCTTTTCAAGAGCCATTTGCCTCCTCAATTAAATTTTCATTCTTAGTACTAGGAAAAAAAAAAAAAACTAAAGTGTTGGGGTGGGGGGGGTTGTAAAAATACTTAAATAACAAATCACTCCTTAGACTAAACATGAGAGGGGAGTGTTAGAATATTTAAATAACAAATCATACTTTAATTTAACAGTAACAGTCGATAATGGTGTTACAAAAATCTCACAAACCAAAAAAAAAATTGAAATTCTACCTTTTTGTAGCCTAGAAAATAAAGCCACAGATTTCTCAGCCCAGAAGATCATGGCTGAATCATACCACTTAGATCATCTTATGTTTATATAATCCTACTTACGTCTAAATGGAAAAACGCTAGAAAAAGCATCTTAATTGGGATCTTGTGATTCACAAGATTGTTGAATTGCATACTTTGGATTAAATACATATCTGTCATCAAAAAAGTTATATACAATGACAATTATTCCGAGAGCCTCTTCCCTCTCACGTCGTGCCTCCCAAATTTAGGAGCATGTACGAGAAGCCAAAATTTTTATGAAGTTAATCATCAATATCAATAAAACATTTTATGTATGTCTATTTTAATTTTATTATTAAACACACTTTAATCTAATATCTTAAGTTTTTAACCTTACCAAAAAAAATATATATATATATCTTAAGTTTTTAGATCAGTTGTCAATAATTCCTTAAAATTTTACATTTATGTCTACACAATTTCGTAACATTAGATCTCAAACTTAGTGCCTACCTTGCAGATGGCATCATAACATGTTTGGGACATGATACGTGCGATGCACAATTGCTATTTTCTTGAGTATCAAATATATTTGGAAATACGATGCACAATTGTTATTTTCTTGAGTATCAAATATATTTGGAAATGAACATTAGGGTGCTAGATCAAAATCTTGAATTTATCTGATAAATTTAGACAGTTTCTCAATAGGATCCATGGGATTCCTTTCGTGAATCGAGAAGGACCAACAAAGATTTTGATGGTGCATTACATTTCAAAATAATACATATCACAACTATTAATTCTCTTTATGTCTGATAAAGGATCGATTGATCCTGTCACTTAGTGTGAATTTGGATTAAATATAAGAAGATATTCTTTGTTGGGCTTAGCAAAAGCAGAATGGAATTCTCGCTCTAGCTGACAAAAGCTAACCCGACTCTATTTATTTTGCGAAAAGGAAATGATTTGGGAAATATATTCCTAAAAATGATTGCTTATATCGTTTATAAAAATGAATGAACAAAAAATATTTTCATTGTCCAAAAAAACGTTTAAATATAAATTATTGTTAACAATGAAAACATTTTGCATTAACTAATTATTTCTCGTAATACAAGTAATTGATTTTAAAAATATAATTTTCAAATTATTCATTTTTTGCGAAATAAAAAAGAGCTTTAATTTAATGAGAAAAATAAAAGCAATTGAAAAATTTGCTTTTTTTTTTTTTGTCCTAGCCTAGAAATCTAGGAAGAAATTTCTGACCAAAAACAAAACAAACTAGAAGGTCAAAGGGCATCCGTTGTGCTTCTTCGGTCCACATTTAAAAGAAGTTAGAATGCTTTGTCTAGAAACGCAGGCGGAATTTTAGATGCTTTGAAAAATGAAAACTTTATATTGGCATGCAAAACCAAAAGCGATGAACGCGGTTCCCGTACGTTTGACCGAAAAAAGAAAGAGGAAACAAAAGAACGTGGTTCCCGTTTTGAACCCAAAAAAAAAGAAAGAAAAAAAGAAAGTGGTTAACGAGTACGTATCTCTTTTTCCGATTTTGGTCTCGATTAGCTCACAAAATTGAATGGCTAATTCTCCTCCGGGCCCTTGATTCGATTGTTTTCCTGTTGAGCTAGGTATGTGAGCCATGTATCTAGAAGGACCACTAGATAAGGAATTTCTTTCGATTTTTTGCACCCTTTCTTGGTCTTGACTAGAATATTTTGAAACAAGAAATGGTACATAATATATCATACACATACATAAATCAGTCCCTGGATTTCCTATCTAATAACGTGATTTGGGGCTAAAGGGGAGTCTCATGGGTACATTATTAACTCAACACTGCACGATAAAATAGCCTTTACTTAGAATATATCTTGACTCCTTATTCTTGATCTACTCGTTGAAACAATTTTAAAAAAAGATATCTCATCATTCCAAAATATTTTATCTTCACCTTGAATCATTAGGTTTAGACACTACTTCGGTGATTTTTAATCATTTCAAAATGGCGGCAACATGTCTCTTTTTTTGATTTATTTCTATTAGGAAAAAGCCACCAAAAACCCTCAACCTTGCCTCAAGTGACAGATTTATCCCGAACTTTGTTTTGTGACGTGAAAAATCCCGAAATTTGCTAACTGTGACACATTTACCCCATTAAGAGTATTTTCGTCTTATTCTTTATGTTTTTTCTTTTTCTTTTTTCTTTTTCTTTCTTTCTTCTTCTCTCTTCCCTCTGCTGGCCGTGTTGGAGCCAGCGGAGGGAAGCCGGCGTCTGGCGAGGGTTGCTCTCACTGGCGTCGGGCGAGGGTCGCCCTCGCCTGGGTTGGCTAGGGCTGCCCTCGCCGCCGTTGGACGAGGGAGGCCCTTGACGGGTCGGATGAGGGCCGCCCTCGCCAACGTCGGGCAAGGGGTGCCCTTGCTAGCGTCGGGCGAGGGAGGCCCTCACCGGATGCCGGCTTCCCTCCGCTGGCTCCGCCATGGCCGATGGAGGGAAGGAAGAAGAAGAAGAAAAAAAGAAGAAAAAAGAAAAAGTTTTTAAAAGTAAAAAGACCAAAACGCCCTTATGATTTAGGGTAAATGTGTCACACAAATGAAAGTTCGGGATTTTTTGTGTCACAAACAAAAGTTTGAGGTAAATGTGTCACGGTTAGCAAAACTTCGGGATTTTTCACATCACAAAACAAAGTTCGGGATAAATCACACTCGAGCGCAAAGTTTGGGGTTTTTTGTGGCTTTTTCCCTTTCTATTAAAGAATCATAAACGTACATGCGGCGGAGCGGACCGTGTATCCTTAACCAAACGACAGGCTTTCTCCCCCGCCTTCTCACGTACTGGTCGCTTTCATTTTCATATTCGCACTCGCTTACCCATCGAGGAAAACCTCGCGATGTGCAAGGATTGTCCGGTCTCCGCGTATTAGGTGTGAAAGATGAATGAAACCAATGTAAAAGTCATTTTTCATGTCCAGTCTTCCAAATTAAGATTTACGAATTTCTAATTTCCCTATTAGCCCTCTTTTTTTTCCTTCTCCAGTCCCGGTTCTATCTTTAAATGTTTTTTTTTTCATCTTATAAATAATCATAACTTTTGGTTCAGTTTCAATTTTACCTAATTTTTTTTTTCTGTCTCATAAAAAATTATGAGTTTTTACTTGAGCCTCATGTTTGGCTCCGTAAACTTCCATCTAAAATCAGCCTTAGTGATATGGCATTTATATGTCATTATTGTAACTTTTTTTCTCAAAGTTCATAACCATGAAAACGTCATTTGGAGATGAATTCTTGGATATGAATTTCCATGTCAGCCCAAACTATGTCTTATCGGATTTGAAATTCGGTAAAAACTAGAGCAATTAGAGTTGGCTTTTTTCAATTGTTCGTACTCTCAAGGGGATTTTCCTACCGTCTCCCTTAGGGATCTTTGCGCTTAGTCTTCAATCTCTTGTGTTCTAGAGACTTTCATCTTTTGCGGTCAGAGAGCTCACGCTTGAGACACTTTGCTCAAGACTCTGGAACAGTTCATGCTTTGAAGTTTTCCATCTCTCTCGATTATCAAGAGATTTGGACGGAGGGTTAATCGGGGCAGATTTATGGTTCACATACAGGGCATAGGCCCATGTCGAGATAGAACGGGGGAAGGGGAACGAGGGCTGAAAAATAAAATAAAGGATGAGGGGACAGAATTCAAGTTGTGGCCAGAATGGAGAAGAAACGACGAACGAGGGGAATAAAAATAGAAGAAAGGAAAGAGAAGTTGCCAAGAGCGAAGGGGAGAGGTCAAGAACAAGAAAAGGAGAGAAATAGAGAGAACAAATCGTGAGAACGAGAAAGAAAAATCTCGAGAAAGCTTGAGGAATTGGCGACGCTCGTCGTCATTCCGGGTTGTTACTCCGACGCCTTCCCCTTCCTCAAGTTTTGAAATGGTCCTCTTCGCTTTCGCACGCCCATCACATCGGCCGTCCCGGTTGAAGGAGAGCAAATCGGGTTCGAAGTCTCGTGTTTCATGGGGCTTATGATATGTACCCGTTTTTGGATCTTTCGTTGGTACACTAACCATCAAGAAAGTTACGCGCTTTTTCGCGAGCGAGCCTTATACACGATTAGGCATTTTTCCATCCGATTAAGATTTGTTATTTTCCGCCTAGGGTAACTAAAAAGAAAGATGAACAAATGTTGATTTTCTCCTACATTGCTTCCTCGCCGAAGTCATTTAAGATGCATTTGGGCGCCTCTCGCACTTCATGATAAGATTAGTTTACTTTTCTCACTAGTTTTGTTGTATCTCATCACATAAATTTGGAGATTTTCCATTTTTCAGACTAATGGAGGTTTACTCTTATGCATAACTGACGGGGGTTCCATCCCAGGTCGAAATAAAAATGCTTGTACTAATTTTGCCTGATACGACTCGCATTATTTTTGCATTGCTTCAATTTTTATTGAGTGATTTTTATTGCATGTGCCCTTATGCATGACCATTATAAATTTGCATGTTTAGGAAATAAAATCAATTTAGATTTCATATTAAAAGTTTGCCTTAAAGGAGAAAAAGGTAAAAATTCATAGACTTTAGTTTAATCTAGAGTAACCAAGTTCCCAAATTCCTAGAGGTAAAATGGTCCATCACACTTCATTGAGCTCCTAATTAGCCTTGTAAACATGTTAATGGTGACTCTGAAATGATCATGAATTATGAGAAAAATGAAGTTGCATTTGGTATGACTTGAGAGAACTCGTGCTAAGCGTAGGTGCCATCTTGTGAGAGAACCATTTGCATCCACCTAGCATTCTATTAAACCCTCTTAAGGTTCATCTTGAGAAGCTCACGATAGCCTGGTGGTAGATAAGTCACATGTTGTAGAAGACATAATACAATGTTGCAGAACACTGAAAGGACATCACCTAAAGAGACAAAATGGCTGCAAACAATTGAAATGACATGATCCGAAGAGATATAATTGCTACATAATACTAAATGGACATGACCCATAGAGACATAACTTTAAAGACACTTTTGTTGAGCCATTAACTCATAATTACAACAATCTCCCACATCAATGGATAGGCAAAATATTTTTTGACTTGAAGAATTCTGAGGGTACGTTTGATTCAGCTTTCTTAAGGGTTTTTGGCCTCCAAAACCCATTGGGGAAATGCTTGAGTATTTGGTAAGCCTTCCTAAGGGACTTTTGGCCAAATGCTGGCCTTGGGAAAGCTTAAACTAGTTTTTTCTTCCAAAATTATCATCACAAATTATTTAGTTTTATGGTGTTGCCTCTCATTGTTACTATTAATTATCTTTTTTTTTTTTGCGTGAGGATGGCTAGCGAGGGCTAATGAGGCCAGATTGGGCTGGCATGGTCGCGTGACCTCGGCGAGGGTCGTCTGGGTCACGTAACCTCAACCCCCATTGCTTGAGGACGCGCAACTTGGGGCCCTAGTCAGGGGTTGTACTACCTTGGCGATAGTCCTCGGCGTTAGATCTGGCTCTCTAATGGCCTTAGCTCTTAATCGAGCTGAGGAAGGGTTCGATATTTTTAATTAAAATGAAAAATTAAATTTTCAAAAAAGATATTTGCCAAACACTTCTTAGGCTAAAGTAGCTTTATAAAGAATTTTTTGCTAAACACAATTGCATTTTTCCAATACCCCTTAGGCAAAAGGCATTTGCATTTCTCCAAAACCCATTTCCAAGGCCAAACCAAACACAGCCTAAGTGTGCCTGTGGAAATACATTGCGTTGGGATTGGTAACTTTTGCTTTAAACCTTTTAGTGAAATCATATTGGACTTACTTAACTAGTTGATGGACTAAGTCTTGAGTTGCTACTTACATGTGTAAACCCAAAAAAAAGACCTCACACGACAATCTCTCCGATTCAAGATTGGTTCTCAATTTTGTTCATTCTTTCGGCCTTGAATGTCTTGGGATTCATGCATGCTTTAGAAAATGTGGCCTTTAAAATTTTTCATAGAGCCGGCTAGCTTCACACATATGAGTGTATTCCTATCAAATGCATTCTACCATACCTTATTAGGATATTGTATTCCAAGTTATAGGATCATTAAATGCATAACATATTCTTAAAATGCAATAAGAAACACTATTGCAACATAGGAATGTGAGGGAATGCTCGCATTAGAGTTTCCCAAATTTTCCTAGCCCAATTGAACCTCGTCCATGGGATCTCCAATAGCTGGGTTAGGTAACCACATTGAAATCTCTTTATTAAGTTAAGGCTTTTAACTCCATTCCCCTAGATGCGTAGTTTATTTGCTCTCTTTATAAACATTTTGTCAGCAGATTCACAGTGTCTTTCCTTTTACTTTATAAAGTTTGAAGAAATTATTTCATTTGGGAGCAACTACCTTATGGTGTCATACCTACAACAAATGTATCTAAAATTACCGTTATATATCGCATTTTTGTGCCATTGCTATTGCTGCTTGAGTGTCAAAGTGAATTCATGCCACATGCACATCTTTTGGCTACAATGGAACATCCTCTAAAGAATGTTGAAGCCATTTTACTTCTTCAACATATTTATCCAAAGCAATAAACTCAAATTCCATCATGGATAGGCTATTAAAGTTTTCCTTAGGATTTTCACAATACTGTGGCTCCTACTAGTGTGAACACATATTCTCTAGTTGATTTTGATTCATTAGAATTCGTGCAAATTTTATAGTGAAGCTATAACTATCAATATCTCCACTGATATTATTTTTGTTAGTGGTGTTAAATTGTTTCATGCATCTAACATCTATGTAAAAAAATCAGGTTCTTTGGCCTTGACCTCATCAGTCTCAAATCTTCATTTTCTAAATCTCTTATGAGAATGTTCATCACGAGTTCTTTTCGCAGGATATATATCCTTAAAGAATTCAAAATCCTTAGTTCTATTGGTATGGATTTCCACATTTTCAGATTTGTGAATTGAAAATCTCTATGCATTGCTATTTTGAGCATGGCCAATGAATATGATGCAATCTACCATTTTAGGTCACAACCAAGTTTGTTTAGGAGGAGAAATTGCCACCTTAACTAGGCACCCCCACACTCTCATTATTCATAGAATGGTAACCTTATTAATTAAATAGGACTTAGCCCATTGGCCGTGGTGGACCTAAGCAGCATTGACCCAGTCCTTCCACTTTCGAGAGCAAGAGGTTTTTGCCTTCAAACCCTCCGCTCTAGTGCACACGAGGTCCGAGCCTTCGCCCGGGGTCACATGAACTAACTTTCGGCTGGGAACGGGTAACCCAGTAGGCCCGGCCCAATGGATGTGAGCCCATGTTCTATCACCTAGGCGACCCAGTTGGGTTACAAGCTTGCCTTGCTGAGTTTGGCGGCAAAATCTATTGAATCATCCCTCCAAAAATAGAACCATATGTCATTTGACCTATACTGTCATGAAAATCAATCCCCGAATATATTAGTCATGCAACTTGTACCCATACCATCATAAATGGTTTGGCTCAAAGGCCCACAGCATTTGCTGCCAAAAAACTTGGCCCTGAGGTTTGAATCTCTCCAACAACAATGGTCAAATCGAACATATCTCTAGAAATGTTCTGGACATTATCTGGATAATTGTTATTGGCCATATTGATTTTTGATAAACCCAACAAACAATTAGTAAATAATTGCATTAAGATTGTTTTTTTTTTTCATCAATTGCATTAAGATTGTTGAGACGTAATACAATGTTGCAGAAAACTAAAAGACATGACCTGAAAAGACAAAGCTATTGCAAAAAACGGAAAGGACATGATCCAAAGAGACAAAATTAATGCAGAAAATTGAATGGACATGAGCCAAAGAGACATAACTTTAAACACACTTTTGTTGAGCCATTAACCCGTAATTATAACATGAGTTCCATGAGATCACGAGTTCGATTCATGTTATGAGTAGACTTTTGAATGGCTTGTGCCTTGTTGCATAGTTACTATGTATCGAGTGACTTCTTGACTGCTAGAACCTTGGTAAAATTGTCGTGATGAATTCATCAATCTCGAACTGTTGGATTGTTGGTGGTGTGGAATAATTATGATTTAAATTGAACATTTCGTAATGTGTGTAAAACCTTTGTGATAACGCTCAAAGAAAATCGCTGGAGTTATGCCCCTTCTTGCCATTTTTGGCCAGGTTCACCTTACCAAAATTTTGTTGTTAAATGTGTACCGCCGACCATGTACTTATCAAGCCATTGCACCATATGGCATATACCATATGTCTAACAGTGCGAGTCGGTCCCACTCTCATGAACCGGATGTAATTAAGATTATTTCCTTGCTTAAGATAGGTTGGGATAGTTAAAAAACAATGGGTGTGCCTAAGCATTTTTTACGTGGCTGCTTAGGATTTTGTGATTGCTGACAAAGTAACATTTTCATGAAGGCCTCCACATCCCTAGTGAGGCGACGTGAACTTGGATTGTGTGTACATTGGGTTAAAAGGGGAGGCAGGAAAGCCTAGAAAGAAAGAGGTGGAAAGAGACCGTTGACACTGAAAAGAATTTCATATCGCATCATCTTTCATTCTCGCTCTTTATCGCACTTAAAAAATTAGGGACATTCTTCTTTGAGAACAGCTTGTCCGCTATGTCCATTCCGTCAGTTAAGGGCCATCTATGCCAACTCCGTCAGTAAAAGTCCATCCCACGAGCTTGTTCTCTCTCTTCATGTCTCCGAAATCAAGTCCTTGTCTTACGCTCTCCTCCACTGACATTGCATGTGTAAATAACACAAACAATTCTTAAATTTTGGCCTAATATACAATATGGGTTCTTGAACTTTAATTTTCAATGTGGTCCCTACACTTTAATCAAATATGTAATGTCATTTATGAACTTTTAATTTATTCAATATGATCCTTGAATTTTAGTTACATGTTCAATTTAGTCCTTGTATTGTTTGATAATATTTAATGTTGTTCCTAAACTTGAATTAATGAAAAGATAACATTGAATATTTTCATAAAGTTCAATGACTAAATTGAATATGTACAAAAGTCTAGGGATCATATCGAATAAATTAAAAGTTTAGGAATAACATTGTGCATTGAGTTAAAGTTTATGAATCACACTGAGTAAATTTAAAGTTTAGGGATCACATTACACATTAAGTCAAAATTCAGGGATTGTGTCATCATTCCAAATTGCATTAGACCATGATTTCATGCCACTTTAGGCTATTTTTGGCAAGTTTAGATTAGAAACTAGGGGTAAAATGACGGTCAAGATCAACAGATCTGGAGGAAGTGATGGAATGTGAGCATGAGAATCCCGAGAGAGCAGAGAGAATAGAGAGGCATGGGTGCAAGCTGGAGAAAAAACAGAGGCATTTGGTACCCAATGGAGATAAGAGGGAGCTTGGTGCATGGGCGAAAAATGAGGAGAGAGGACACCAAAAAAAGGTAGAATATAAGAGGCTGTTTGGCAATGTTTCTATTCTTTTGTTTTTATGTTCTTTTGCTCACTAGAATAGAAAAAGAATAGAAATCCCTTTGGTAACGTCATTTTTTTTCCTTGGAATAGAAAAGTGGCTTGGGAATATATTTGTAATAGAAGCAAGAAGTAGAAAAAAGTAACTTCTTATTCCTAGGAATAATTTTTACAAATAAGTTATTTTTTCTTTTCTTTTTTCTTTCCTTCTTCCTTGTTGCTTGCGGCCCTCCGCTATTGCCCCGCTATTTGGCCACCACTGGCAATTGGCCGATCATTGCAGCCGTCTCGGCTGCCAATCGCCTATGGAGCAGCGGTTAGTCGGGCAGGTGGCAACAAGGAAGAATAAGAAAAGAAAAAAACAAAAAAAAATCTTCCAAAATTAAAAGAAATTTTACGTTATAAAAAAATTATGGATTGTACCAAACGCATTCTTATTCTTTTTCCATTCCGAAAAATAAAAATTTTGTATAGTTACCAAATGTGTTTTTTTTATTTAGAAATTGTTATGTGGAATAGAAACAGAAAAAGACTATTTCATGAAAGAAATTGTTCCCGAAACAAAAGCGTTATCAAATGGATCCTAATTTTTCAATGAAAACCTAATTACTTTGCTCACATTTCTATTTGAAATCTTCTCAAAGTGCCAAGTCACAATCAACTATTAGTTAGTAATTCCGCAACCTACGAGTGTGCTTGATCATATTGGTAGTCTCGTTAAATTTAATTTTGTTGCGTGGAGTAATTAGGCATGTATAGGGCCATACAACTACCTTGAAACCTAGATTTTGTTAATTCCACAGATATTGTGATCCTTCACTTTTTTTTTTTTAAAGAAAAATAAATAGAAGTTTCCACAATTCTAGTTAATAATACATCTATTGGAGATATACCTTGATATCTACGATACAATTAAATCAATCTAGGATTTGGGTTGGTTGAATCAATTCATGGTTACAATTAATACTGTATCTTTCATTATTTCTTTTTATTATTCATACATTGTACTATAAATACATGTAAAGATTGTAATCAAATCATCACGTGAGAAAACAAAGAAATTCTCTTCTTCAATTCGTTTCTTCCACGCTTCGTGTCATCAACTTTGAAACAAAAAACACTAGCACATTACATAATAAAATACATGTTCATATCTAATGTTGACATAATTTTAAGACATTAAGAAATGTTAAATTCAAATAATAAATCTTCCTTCCACCATTTCTTGAACTTGAAAATCTTTACAAAGAAAAAGGAAAATTACAAATAGGTCTACACATGTATATTTATATTTTCCATCGCTATATAGGGTACCTTGCATAGAGTACAAAATATAGTGTGCAAAGTGTGTATATATAGTCGGTTTAGTAATTTCTTTTTATTTGGTATTGGGTACCTAATCCATTTTAGTGCCTTGTTCAAAGGTTTTTAATTGATAACTAACCTGGGTACTCCTCTTTCTAGTTCAGCATTTTCATTGACACAGAAAGTAGCCCAGCTCCACGGTGATTGACTTTTTCTAATTAATTTCTTATCTAATAGGTCTTGAATTTCCTTTTGTCAAAATTGTAAAACTTCTTGGTTGTACGGTAAATGCTATTTTATATCTATTTGATTAATCTATTTATATTATCAGCTATTTCTAACAATAATTCTTCTTAATTTGTTAAACATTGATTTCATGTGTCGGCTCTTCAAGAGAGGAATTATTTTCTTCAGATTCTGATGAAGTTTCTATTTCATTGATTTGAAGACCTGCTTCCTCAAGAAAGTCTTCTGAAGAAGGATCATCATCTGTCGCGGCCATGATGTTATTAAGTTGATAGAGTCTCATCATCTATTGAAAGTTTATTTAGTTTTTTATTTATTCGGCAATATTTAGAAATATGCCCTCTTTTCCCACAATTGTAACATTTAATGTCTTTCTTAATTTTTCTTTCTGGTTTTTGTTTGGGTTTATCTTTTTTACTAGCCTATGATTTGTTTTTACAATGATTTTTGGGTTTCCTTTTTTTCAAGAGGACAATTTTCTTTACATTTTGGTTTTGAAGGAGTATATGAAGGATCATATTGCGCACAAAAATCTCCTAAGTCTTTATTGCCTAGTAATTGTTCTTTCTTTAATTGCTTTTGTAATTTTATTGTATCGCAGATTTGTATTCCTTGTCTATAAACATAAGAAATTAATTCTCCATATGATAATAAGTGACAAGGAATTTGGCCATCATATTCTTCTCTTATTTTATTACGAACCTGATCTCTTATTAAACGAGGTAAAGCAACTAAAATTTTTTCCTTTCAAAAGGGTTGATTATAGTCTAGTCTAACCAAAATTCTTTGTAGGAAAAGATCTTTATATTCTCGAAATCTCCCTAAAGATTTGCGTTTCATATTTGAAATAAGATCTTGATTTACATCTCTTATATGGGAAGGATCTCCTATGAAATGTTGTGATATAAAATGGATGAGAGTATAGACAACATCTTGAATGGCTTGGCCAATGGTATCTTCAATACGCTATTTGTCACAACCAAGTCCTCCGAGCAAGTGCCCATCCCTCGGTGGTTGAATAAAATGCAACGTCCCAAGACGCGTCGCCGACCCATTCATTTTAATGCGCATGCAGAAGCGAATAAATAAATCCCTATACAAAAGACAAGATGTGATAGAAAAGCAGGGCCACAAAATTTTCAGACCACGGCACGCTTATATACATATCAAACTAAGTTAAATGAAATATTAGCCGATATATACAAGGTCTGCAAAAAGGGGGGGGTTAGAATGCTACAGATCCTCTAAGCATTCGAGTCTTCAATTGAATACTTCGGGGACCCTAGATCCGACAAACTCGGGTCCACCACTAAACCACCTGGAGGGTCAGCCGTACCCTCACCAAAAGCTATCTCCGGCATTGATCTAGTAATCTCAGACTTTAGAAGGGGACCTTCTCTGGGTCCATTTTGCCCGTATCGGAATTGGGTTGCTAAAGCCCAACTATGCCAGCTCTACCTTAGAATTGGGCATCAAGTCCCTCACAATCTCTTTTGGATATTCTTTGTTTTGAAGCCCATTTGGGTTGTTCCTCTATATTATCTACTTGAAATTAAATGAGGACTTTCTTGATAAAAAAAAAAAGAAGTGAAGATATATGAAGATATCTCAAACCTTAGAACCTATATGGTATTCTAAATTGCATGTGGTCGTTTGAATTCGAATTGGGACAAGATATGATAAAGTGAGATCAGGAATTCTTTGAATATCCTCCTGCAAGAAACTCATTATATATTTGGTGTAACCTGGATTGATAATTTATGAAAATCCTTCGATTGGCCTCTCTCAAATTGTCCTCATACTTCCACTTTTTTCACGTTCACTATTTTTGTGATAGCGATGAGCCAACGAAGGAATGTCCTCTCTCCCGGAGCCCCTTTGGTGAACCAAACTGTCACGCCCTGAATCTCGAGCGTGCCAACATCCCGCCATGGTCATACAAATGCAACATTCTCAGGTAGTGTCGTCAACCCCATTCATTCATTATTGCGCAAGCGGAACGTATTATAAAACCCTTGACAAAAACTCACGGGATAGGAAAGTAGGAAACCAACTCATTCATAAACAAACATGCTTTCAAAGGTAACCACACTAGGGTTTACCACTTGGCTAAAGGTGCTGACGGTGTCTTGAAATGCTTCTTTAATTCATTTAAAGCCAAAACCCTCCTTTGAACTCAAATTTCAATGGATTCTGATTTAAATGCCGATTCATCTTCCCTTCTTTAATAGATCGAGACGTCCTCACCAAGGGCGACACCCAAGGAAAATACACTTCCCTACTTTAAATTCTAAAGGTCTTCAACATAAAATCTGCGAAGCTAAACTGGCAATTCTGAGTCGTCTCTAAACTGTCTCTGATAACTACAACTGAATCATTGATTTCTGAACCAACTTTGGACCTGCGATTTTTTGATCTCTAATCTCATTTTAACTGACTGAAGTCCTGTACACTCTGCTCTACTCTGCTTCAAAAGAAATCATTTGACTAATCTGCTGAAACTGGAACCTCTAGTCAAGATCTGATATAATTCTGACACTAACACTCCATGCAAACGAATTATCTGATGCACAAACACCTCTCTGCATGCCTAATCAAATCAAGATCCTTCCACACAGCCATAAGGTGGGCTGATTTCATCCATTTGTCAATTATTACCTGAAATGAGATTATTAACATGCTGACTCCTCAATAGACTTGTCACAAAAATCTGTTGCGACGGTTTCCCATTTCCTCATAGGGATCTCGAGAGATTACAAAAGGTCCTCTCGACTTGCAATACCTTGCTTTCACTTGATAACACATCTGACACTTGCCATCTGTTAGTGATATTTGTCTTCATACCAATCTACCAATCCTAATGATGTAGATTCTGACTCATCTTCGTACTGTCTGGACAACGCTGAAGTTGCTACAACGAGCTTCCCATAAGATCTCTTAATTTCTGTATCGTCAATTACACACAATAGTCCTTAGAACCTTAGTGTTCTGTCTTTAGAAATCTGAAAATCTACCTCTCTCTCATCTGCATTCTCTTATATAATCTTCTGAATTTCTGAATCTGTCCACTGAAGCGTTTTGATTATGATATGCACTCTCGGCTCAATTCTGAGGGTGGTCATAAGATTCAAAAGTGGCTTACCTTAGATTTGAAAATCGAATTTCGAACTTTTTCAACTAAGATCCAATCCTTGAGTACCAACTGTGCAATTAAGAACTCTCGACTCAGTGCATCGGCGACTTTGCTCACCTTTCCAGAGTGATACGAAATATCATAGTCATAATTTTTAAGGAGTTCCATCCAGCGATGCTGCCTCATATTCAACTCCTTTTGTGAGAATACGTACTTGAGACTTTGATGGTTATTGAAGATCTGGAATCTTTCTCTATACCGATAATACCTCTAAATTTTCAAAATGAACATAACTATTGCAAGTTCTAAGTCATGTGTAAGATAATTTAACTCATGAGGTCTCAACTGATGGGACGCATATGCAATGACCCTACCATGCTGCATTAACACGCAACCCAGTTCTTTAAACGATGCGTCACTATAGATCTCAAACCCTCCTGAATCAGATGGAATAGTAAGCACATGTGTAGTCATTAGCTTCTTCTTAAGCTCTTGGAAACTACTTTTGCACTTATCTGACCACACAAACTTTTCTTCCTTCCTCAGTAGTCGAATCAACGGTGACACTGACGCTGAAAACCCTTCCATAAAACTTTTGTAATATCCTACTAATCCCCAGAAACTTATGATCTCTGTCACTGTAGTCAATCTTGGCCAACTGTGCATTGCTTCAACCTTGGACGGGGTCTACGGAGATTCCTTCTCCTGAAATCACATGACCTAGGAACGCAACACGAGTCAACCAAAACTCGCACTTGCTAAATCTAGTGCACAACTAATGAATCCTTAGGACTTGAAGTACTCTTCTTGAATGTCCCTCATGTTCCTCAGCACTCTTCGAACACACCACGATAACATCAATGAACATGATTACAAAACTAATCCAAATACCCAATAAACACTATGCTCATCAGACCCAAACAAACAGCTGGGTGTCCATCAAACCACACGGTATTATAGTGAACTCATAACTGCCGTATCGAGTGCGAGATATTAACTTCGGTATGTCTTTCTTCCTAATCCTCAACTGATGATACCCTGACCTTCAGTCGATCTTGAAGAATATCGATGTACAAACACAACGAACCAACTTTCTTCTTCACAAATAGAACTAGTGCTCCCCAAGGTGATGCACTGGAACATATGAATCCTCTATCCAATAATTCCTGCATCTGTACCTTCAGTTTTTTTAACTCGGGTAACACCATCCGGTAAGGAGCCTTAGGGACTGGCTCTGTTCCGGGTGCTAATTCAATCAGGAAATCTATTTCTCTTTTTGACAGCAAACCTAGCAATTCTTCAGAAAATACCTCAGAAGACTTTTGTACTACGGTTATGTTCTCCATATTCGGCCCCTCAACTGACGCATCCATTATAGATGCCATGTAGATTCGGTAACCAACAACCAGAACCAGGTCATCTTTAATGACGAATAACAAGGATTGAAGATCTTTTTAAACTTTCAATAATTCAAAACTTGAGCACACTAACTGAACAAATTGAATTATACTACTACCACGATTCAAAACAACAGAAAGCTCCTTGAGCCAAACCTTTTTTTATTTTTTATTTTTTATAAATGACTTCCAATTCATACTTAAGCAAATTCTTCAAGTACAACTATAGTCAGAGATCCCTCTTTCTATTACTTTATTACCACAACGAAAATCCTACAACCTTCACTGAAAATTCTGCTGCACTATTATGATAAAAACATCTCAAAAACATTCTTCCCTTGATTGATGCATGGTCGATCTCTTCATGCTCCTCTAGCCATCCTAGTGGCGTCCTATTTGCAGTAACGGTGCTTACGCTCTCCTGAACTTACATGGACAGTTCCTAACGTAATGGCCGTGCTGGCCACATTTAAATCATGCTCCCTTTTTACTCTGACACTAGGTTGACTCATGCCTCATTTCCACAAACTCGGCACACAATCGGTGAGAGAGGGGGAGAATCGATTTCTCTCTCTTAGAGGGGACCACTTCTCACATTTTCCTCTTTCTTTAATTCCCCCAAAAATGGCCCACCATGACCTCATGTGATGTCACCTTCCACTCACCTCCAAGCTTCCACAACTATCTTCAATGGGTTCAATTTCATTTTCCGCCGATGCATGAAATCTTGTACATTAATTTCTTCAATTCCATTTAATTCTCTTTCAATTGAGTCCAATTGAAGTCCATAAAATTAATCCAATGTCACCACACTTCAATTCACATCTTCACTTGTCCATAGAACCAACTTAAGTCCCAAAAGTGCGACCAAAGGCGGGCCTACTAATTTCTCAAGCCAAATTAGCCATTCTCTAATTATTTTGCTGAAAAACTGGGTTTGCATGAAAAATCTTCCGAAGATGAGTCAATGTTCCTAAAATGATTTGTGACACACAATGACTTCTAATTTCTGAATTCAATCTCAATTTCACGATTAACTTCACTTTGGCACAATACTAGCGCGTCTTGATCTACCAGGCAGCTTTTAGAAATTTTCATGCATTTGACTTGTGGTTGATCAATTCAAGCCACAATGTACATCTTTGACACATTTGCGACTTTCGGTTGTTGTGGTAATCTCAAGATTTCAAATACGGACACAGGGTACCAAATCGACAGAAAAGTCGGGGCAATGCCGATCGACAAGAATTGTGCGATCTGGTGGAATCACCTACACTCGATCACATGTTTCTATTGAGTCGACCTATCTCCGGTCTTTAATTATTTTTAATTGTGCTGTAATGACCATTGCAGATTAGTTCGGTCGAAAGGTCGCTTCTTGGTCAAATTCTCAAGTCTGATGCATTAGAAACTCTTAACGGCTTCACCTGATAGATTAGTTTTCACATGAGTGGCCGACTCACGGAAAAAAACTATATGCGTGCTAACGAAATGCTCGTTTCAATTTATTGAAAATAGAATTGAAAAATCGGGATGTCACATAAACCGCCTTATGTTGAGGACAAATGTATTTTTCTTGGTTGGTTCTACTCTATTCCTACTTTAACTCCCACTCTCAAATTTTTGCCCTGTCTCAAGTCGAAATCCATACCTAAAACTAAATCATCCCAAACCCAGTACCCCTTGAGAAGGTGGGGATTTGTATCCCCCACCTCCCCATTCTATGTTGGAAGGGTGGCCATTGGGGCAAATCTCAGTGGTTGAGGACAAATGTCCGAAGTGTTGCTATTACTCTTCTAATAGTTTTGTCTACCTTGTTTAATTGATCTTGGCATGTTCCATGAAAGATTCTAGCTAAACCTAGCATTGGATTGAGTCATAGATTTCATGTTCCCTTCTCCAGAAAAAACCATTTGAATGTGAAGTAATTTGGGTCATGAAAGTGGGGTCTGACTACTTGCTGCGTCAGTAATTGAGTTTTCTTCAAAGAAATAAACTCGAGTGCATACAAGCTAATTACAAAGTGAGAAATTGTGACATTATTATATTTTGTTCTGGCAAACGAACAATTCCCCTCACATAGAATAATTATACATAAGAATGTTAACTCTCCAATACGGTAGGACCTGTTCATTTGTCCCACGCATACGAAGCACCAAGAGCATTCATCGCTTTAATCTTTATACAGCTTATCGTAAAATAATCCTCTGGCAGTGACAAATATTGGGCTCTAGAGATTTATACTATTATTTTTTTATGACTTGCTTGTTGTATGTTACTCCATCTGAATTATTAATGCATTGTGACGGTGGAGCTTTATTGGGACATTTTTTAGCAACCAGACTGAGAACATGATCCTTATGGCAACTAGGAAGTGGTATCTTCCATGGCATTGGAATTTGTAAACATATAGAGGTTTCTCTTTTAGACTATAGGGCGACAGACCATATTGGGTAGATTTTTTCCTTTCCAGGTGCATAGAAGGCATTTCTTGATATTGTATCACTATCTGTACTACTCGTTTTCGATATAATGAATGATAATTTTGTCACTCCTATGTCCCAGACTCCCAGTATAAGTTAATGTATACCTTGTATCTGCTAATAGCTCCTTGTCGCATTATTACTGTATAAAAGCTTGATGGACGATTCGTTTGATACATGTGAACTTAAAATGTAACTCGGGCTTCATTTTTGAACCATTAAATGCTGCCTTTCACTTGTTATGGCAATGTCAATGTGATTTTGTGTGGATATGCCCAACTGCTTGGGAACTGAAGGCTTTCAATGACTATATGACACTGTTTATCCCTTTCGGTGTACATAATTTTGAGGGAGTTCACTTTCCTTATACTCTGATTACGACTTTGGTCGTTTTGCTATTCTCTGGTTATAATGCAAGTGCCACAACTTCGATTACATTGTTGATCCTGTACATGGGTGAGCACCGAGTTTGATTCTGCTCGGAAACCTGACTAAAGCGGCTTGAACTGACTTGTTCAGGGCAAGTTCTAGAGAGAACTAGTTTGGTCCCCAGTTTCGAGAACCTAGAACCAGCTAAGGACAGGTTTGGTTCTAGGTTCCAAGACATAAGTACTAATAACACACTCATGCATAGAGATGAATATCCTCAAGAGAATGCCTTAGATTTGTTGTTAGTCCCAGTCGAAGTACTGAATCGCTATTGCGAACTCTGAGAATTGCTACTCCGGAAGTGAAGCATGGTGATGTCACACCTGTTTCTGCTGGTTTAGCGAGTTTGCTCGGCAGCGAACGAGGCAGAGTTGTCCGAGTGCTCCGAGCTGAGCAAATAGGTTTAAGGATGAGTATATCGGACTGACTGAATCAAGAAAAGTCGGGACCTGCTGGTTCGGGGCAGTTCCCAGGGGCATGAGCCCGGTTACTAAATCCGCAGGGGTGGGGGATGGGGGCATAGGACCGACTATTTTATTTGAAAATTTTTAAAATTATTAAAAAAGCAACAAACCCTAAAATAACAAGAAGTCCAATATTATTTTGGGGAAAAGATTTACCTGGTCCATTATGTGTCATTTTTAGGGGAAAGATTTACTTTCAGAATGCTGAAATTTGGAGGTGGAATTGCAAAGTGACCAGTTTCATTAGACCCCACCAGAAACTAGGAATAGGAATTGGTCCTCCCTGTTCGGTTCCTGGTTCTTGGGTGAGACTGGACTGGATCGAAAATTGATTACCTTTAAATAGGTTGACTGCTTCTCCTAGATACTCTGTTCTCTTGTCCACTTCACCACTCTTGCTCAGTTCCTACGCGATATTGTTAAGATCTCAATTTTGCTGGAAACAAGTTGATCCTCATCCCTCGACCTTCAGGATGAGAACGTAATTTCTTATACCAATCGGCTTCTCATATTCTGTGTTATCTTTTGCTGGTGTCTGATTAGGGGTGTAAGTTGAAGGAATTCTCAGAATTGAGAGCTTATCAGCAAAAGAGCATGAGTGAAATCTAGCAAAGATAGCTTATTATGTAGAAACATACGATTTTTGTGCTTGTGAAGGTAGAGATCGTGGAGGACATGATGGAGGAGGAAGGCGAGAATGGCAAAGCAGAAGTGCCGGGCTTAAGCCAAATGTGTGCTTTGGGCCGATTCTTGATTTTAGGCCTAGAGCCGACTACCCCTACCTATATAAATAAGAAAGAACAGCTTTTGTCCCCGTACTTTGTTTTAGTGAAAAACTAGTATCTATAATTTCAACGAAAACTTAATTGCTTTCCTCACATTTCCATTTGAAATCTTCTGAAAGTGCCAAAGTCAAACTCAACTGTTAGGGGTGGTTCCCATACTTATAAATGTGCTTAATCAGAGTGGCACGCCCATCAAATTTAATTTTGTTGCATGTAGTAATTAGGCGTGCACCGATAACAGACAAGTAGGGTGTTTGGTCTTCCATGGAGCCCACCCTACATGAATCGAATCCCAGTTTTTGAAAGCTGGAGTGTAGTCTTAGGGTCACACAACTACCTTAAAACCCGGAATTGGTCAATTCCACGAATTTCATTGTCTATTATTTTTTAAAAGTTAAATTAATAAAAGTTCCCACAATTCTAATTATTAACACATCAACATGTGATGCAAAAACACTGGTAGACTCCATAATAAAGGACATGTTCATATCTAAAATAATTTTAAGACATTAAGAAAATTTATATACAAATAATAAATATTCCTTCCGCCATTTCTCATATCTGAACATGAAAAACTTCATAGAGAAAAAAAAATCACTACATACATACATACATACATACATACATACATACATACATACATACATACATCTCAGAATGTACATATCATACTTGATTCGCTCTAGCTTGAGATCCGCTACCTTACTTTGTCTACTAAATTGCCTTATCTATCCACACCTTGTCTTGTCATGCCGGTTGTTTCCTACTATTGAGATCCTACTACCAATGTAACTTCACTCATAGCTGCGCACTAGTTTGCTCTCTCTTGAGTCTTCCACTTATCCAACTTTCTATAACCTGAATTGAAAATCTTTGAAAATCTTTGAATATCTTCTCTTAGATTGTCCTCGTACCTCTAGGTATATATGAGTTTATTTAGTCTTAAAATGCAGCTCATTCAGCTTAACACCGTGCTTAGTATGATACATTAGTTGATACACCTGCTATTGATTTAGGTCTTTTTTGATCCCAAATTATCTCTTCACATGGTAGGAGACCACTGTTCCGTCATAGGAAAAGGCCGTGCCTCCGGTTGGCGACACTAATCCGTCATCAGAAAAGGTCGTGTCTCCAGCTGGCAACCCACGACATTGATCGGCGACCCCGGCTGTCATTGTTCAAATCCTATGTGTAGCGACCCACGACGTTGATCCGTGAACTCTTTTTTTATTTGCTCTTGCATTGGGACGCTTGTCTGATGACAAACCTCTAAAGGTATCATGTTTGTTGTTTGCATCGTCTGGAAAGGCTTCTAATTATTGGTGTTATAGACTGCACAAAATTTTAGAAGTGGTTATTACGGAGGAAGAGTTGGAGCTACCAATCACATATTGAGAATAAGTATACTGGTGCTTTGGTGATTCATATGGTGATTTGATTGAGGTCTTTTTGTTCACTATTGGCAACTTTACTTGGGCTCAATCATTCTTTATTCACTAATGGCGACCAATGGATCAACTTCCGGATCTCCTTTTGGTCATTTTCAATTAACATATGTCAAGTTCTCCATCCTTCACTCTACATCTCATTCATTATCAAATTTAGTTACATGAGCAAATGGTTCATTGGGGCCCGAGTATTCATCTCTTCGTCAGCACATTACATCTCGAGTTCTCTTCCCACGTGATGAAATCTTCTCCCGTTCTTTCTACAATTCTTGAGAAGAGTTCTTCCACGGTACATGGGAGTTGGACTAATTTGAGTCCCTCTCTTTTCTTTGTCATCTATCCTTCACCTATCAAAATCCCTTATAATTTGATTACATTAACACGTGCTAAGTATGATACATTAGTTCGCTCCCAACAAGTGACATGATCTTCAGCTCCTACTGTAACTCTGGCATAAACCTCTAAAGGTAGTTCATCATGTTTGTTATTTGCATCGTCTGATTATTGGGTTATAGACTTGACCAAAGAACTAAATTGTTCTATGACCTTTTCCTCTTCTCGTTGTGTTTTTCAGGATCTAAGGATTGGATAGATGATTGGTGGGGGACATGAATCAAATGGCCTGTACTATCTTGATAAGAAGGTGTTAGCTACTACAGTTGTGAAACAGACATCCACCGATGTATATTGGATGCATTGTTGTGTTGGTCATCCACCACCAAACCTACTTCGATGCCTATTTCCTGAGTCTAAGTCCGTGAGTTCCTTTAAGTGTGAAGCTTGTCAGTTTGGTAAACATCATAGAGCTTCTTTTCCTTCCCGCATTCAAAGTCGTGTGTTTAGTCCATTTAAGTTGGTTCACTCAGATGTATGGGGTCCATGTCGTGTGTCTGATGTCCCTAGATTTAGATATTTTGTTACATTTGTGGATGATTTTTCCTGAATGACTTGGTTATTCTTAATAAAAGATCATACAGAGATTTTTCATTGATTTCAATTTTTCTATTTCAAAGTGTTGAATCAATATAATATCTTTGTCAAACATTTACGGTCAGATATTGCTAGAGAATACCTTGCAACAACTTCTGGTTTCTAGCCATTTTTAAAATCTCATGGTATTATTCATCAGACGTCCTGCACATACATTTCACAACAAAATGGCGTAGTTGAACATAAAAATCACCATCTTCTTGATGTTGCCTATTGCCTCATGTTTCATATGCATCTACCTAAGCATTTTTGGGGCCATGCTGTTCTTACGGTGTGTTATTTAATTAATAGGCTTCCAACTTCTGTTCTTCAAGGGAAAACACCATTCTCAATTTTATATCCAAATCATCCTTTCTTTTCCTACCACTTCGGGTCTTTGGGTGTGTTTGTTTTGAAAATAGTCTTACTCCAGGTTTGGATCCTTGTGCTGAAAAATGTGTCTTTGTGGGATACTCTCGAACTCAAAAGAGATACAAATGTTACAATCCTACTTATCGTCGTATGTTAGTGTCTATAGATGTGATGTTCTTTAAAGATCAGTCATATTTTTCTTCTCAGAATGTTCCACAGACACATGGTGATAGTGATGATTGTGTCCTACCAATGCTTCTATTGCCCTCCTTCTCTCCAGCTACCTTGAGAAAATTTTAGCTTTATGACCGCACCTATCATCAACGAAGTACAATTCCAACTATGACAGTACAGTCTTCATCAACATTTGATTCATTTGTTCCCCCATCAATTGCAGTGCCAGCCTCTGATCCTAATCCACCCATTGCTTCTCAAAAAGGTACACGTTCTTGTGTTGGTCATCTTGTTGATTGTTATTATGGTCTTTCTGATTGTGTTAGTATGCATCATCCTATTTCAAATTTTTGTCCTATGATCGTTTATCTCCAACCTTCTCTGCCTTTGTCTCATCGTTGTCTTTTGTCTTTGTGCCTAGCAGTGTTGCTGAAGCTCTTGCTCATCCGGGTTGGTGTCGTGCCATGGAAGATTAAATGTAGGCACTAATTCTGAACAAAACTTGGCAGCTTACTTTCTTACTTATCGATAAGCAACCTATTTGGTTGTCGTTGGGTTTTCACTATTAAAGTTCACCCGGATGGTACTCTTGATCGATTGAAGGCACGGTTAGTTGCGAAGAGGTATACTCAAACTTATGGTGTCGACTATAATGACACATTCTCTCCCATGACCAAAATTCCCTATGTCAGTGTCTTTGTTTCATTGGCTATGCAATTTGGTTGGATCCTTCATCAATTGGATGTGAAAAATGCCTTTTACATGGGCATTTGGCTGAGGAGGTCTACATGGAGCAACCACCTGGGTTTATTGCTCAGGGAGAGAATGTGGTATGTTGTTTGCACAAAGCTTTGTATGGACTTAAACAATCTCCTCGTGCTTGGTTTGGTAGATTTAGTGATGCAGTTATCAAATTTGGATTAAAGCGGTGTCAAGTAGATCATTTAATTTTTAGCTTTATGTCGTCAATTGGTGGTATCCTTCTAGTTGTATATGTGGATGATATCATCATTACTAGCAGTGATTTAGGAGGTATTAAAAACTTAAGCAATTTATGCATAAAGAATTCAGTACTAAAGATCTAAGATGTCTTTGATACTTTCTTGGTATTTAAGTATCATATTCACATGCTGGTATCAACTTATCGCAACAAAAGTATGTACCGGACATCCGTGGCGAGGTTGGATTTCTTGAAGTAAAGCCAGTCGATGCCCCTATGGATCCCAATATGAAACTTGATGCAGAACATGGAGAATTACTACATGATCCAGCAAAGTATCAAAGATTAGTTGGTAAGCTAAACTATCTTACTGTCATAAGACCTGATATATCCTTTGCGGTTAGTGCAGTAAGTTAGTTCATGAGTTCTCCTCATACCACTCATTGGGATGTTGTACTTCGAATATTCAAATATTTGAAGGGAGCACCAGGTAAAGGACTACAATTCAAGAATTATGGTTATCTAAACATTGCAGGCTTTTCTAATGCCGATTGGGCTGGATGTCCTGTGGATAGGAGATTTACTTCATGCTATTGTGTATTTCTTGGGGGTAATTTAGTTGCATGGAAAAGCAAGAAACAACATGTAGTTTCCCAATCAAGCGCTGAAGTTAAATATTGTGCTATGGCACATGTGACAAGTGAATTATTATGGTTAAGAATGTTACTATTAGAGATTGGAATGTCACCATAAAATCCATCAGTGTTGTATTGTGATAATCAATCTGCTATTCATATTGCATCTAATCCAGTCTTCCATGAAGAGAACTAAGCACATTGAGGTTGATTGTCATTTTGTGCAAGAAAAAGTTCAGAAAGGTGAGATTATTCTTCAACACACAAAGTCGGAGGATCAACTCATAGACAATTTTATGAAATCTCTATGGGGGAATAGAGTGAGCATCTTTTGTAACAAGTTGAGATTATTTGATATCTATATCCCAACTTGAGAGGGAGTGTTGAGAAATATTATAAATAATAAGGGTAAAATAGTAACTTAGTTATGAGTAGGGTTATGCACATATGTGACCCTATTTTATTTTGATAATTAGAAACCAATCATCTCATCACAATCTGCATAGTAAGTTTGGGACTAATTGAACAATTTGTCATGATTTTAGAGTCTCTTTACATGCTTTTCTAAGAATACACAATTTCTTTTTTTTTTTTTTTTTCAAAATATTCTTTACTAAGAAAAAAAATTAGGAAATTTTATCTAGGGATCTTAAGCAATTCACAATCCGCACACTCCCATCATAATGGGGAAAAGAAAGAGCCAATGATGGCAAGTAGTCGCTAGATACTGGGGGGCTTTATCATTTTAGAAATACAAACTTATTGAAGACATGTTTTCATTCTTCATTATGCCCTGACCGGTTTCTTTTAATAATGTTTGGTCCTAGGATTGGGGCACTTTCACTTCCAACTTGAATGTCTTTCCTAAAAGAAGTGACAATCCTGAGACTTCAGCAATCACAAACTCTCCACCACCACTCGATTTTCCCGCTATTGTCACTGTTCTTTGCCCGGACTTTGCTTCTACTTCATTGTATAACTCATGCCCTCTCAGTTTCGTCATCCTAGTGCCTTTTCTCAATCCTAGAATGGTCACCTTGTCAATTACCCACTTCTCAATGAGAGCAAATTCCCCATTAACAACTTCCGATCTGACAACAACACCATTCCCTGTTTTCTCACAATAAAACTTCACTAGAGTCCACTTATTTCCTTCCCCTCCCATTTCGACATCATCTCCATCGTCCAAGAACACTTGTCCTGAGCTATTCCCATTCTTATCAACCGCAACTAACAGCTCGAATGGCGTTCTCCGAGCTTCTTTTGTAGTCATGGCCTCTCCTTGCATGGCCAATATATTACCTTCCCTTACATGCACATGAGGATGATCAGGCGGTGCATTGAGCATCACATTCATTCCTGAAGTTGTGCTCACTGAATTTGAGTAATTGAAGAGATCAAACCAATTTCCACTCGGAAAATAAGCATCCATTGTATTGGCACCATGATTTTAGTACAGGAGTCACCATTAGACCCTTACCAATTAAGAATTGGGAATTGATATTGTAAGTCATTGTATCCTCAGGGAATGAGAAAAATAGGGGCCGGGCAATGGGTATCCCCTTTTGATATGCCTCATACATCAAGGTATACAAGTATGGGAGCAAGCGATAACGAAGCCCGAGCACCTTCCTGGCGGATGCAGCGACAGAATCCCAGAGATAGAGCTCTTGACGAATAGAGTTAATGTCAGAGTGATCTCTTGCAAAGGGATAAAAGGCCCCTAGCTGCATCAATAAAAGCTCTAAAATAAGTGCTTAAAGGTGTATGACAAAAAAACATGATTTACACCTCTATTCATTTGCCACTTGACATATTCAACATAACATGAATTACTAGCAAAAAGATAACCGAACTTCCCCTCACCCTAAAGAAAATTTATGTAGTTTATTTCTTTCTTTAAAAGGAAGTAAAATTCCCTGCCCCCTAAGAAAAAAGGAAAAGAAAATTGATCAACTTCTATGTCTAAATACATATCAAGAAAGGCTTAAAGCTACACGGTTGCAGAGCAGCTCATTCAATATAAATTAAGAAAAGGCATGGAAGATGTTTACCTGAATCCATCTGTTGCAGAGCTCTTCGGTTGTGTCCCAGAAGAAACCGCATATATCAGCTCCTACCATTGGAATTCCGAAGAGCCCAAAATTTAAAATTGCAGGAACTGAGTAAGCCAAGTCATCCCATGTGGCGGCATTGTCTCCAGTCCAGTGTGCAGTGTGTTTGCCAGAGCTTAGAAAAGTCGATCTCGAGAGAATGAATGGCCTTTTACCAGTAACATTGACTAAGGCCTTGTTTGTTGCTCTGGCTTCCAAGAGTCCATAGAGGTTATGAGCATTGTATTCTGAAATATTTCCAAAATGAAGTGACGTTGCAGGGATAGTTTTGTTGTTGATAGGCCGATGAACTCCTGCATTGTTTATTTTGTAGGGAGGATTGTCAAGAGCGGAAGGAAGAGGCGGAGGATCATTGAAGTTGGACAACTCGTTCATGTCGATCCATAGGCCATCAAATGGAAGAACATCGTGAAACCTCTTTATCTCCCCACCCCAATAACTCTCACTAGATGGGTGAAGGAAGTCAGGGAAGTACACTGGCCCTGGCCAAACACGACCTAAATATGGCACTCCCTCACGCTTGATGAAGATGTCGGCTTGCATCCCCCTGATGTAGGTCCCATATGTCTTGTTCACACTAATGCCTGTTAAAGATCACCCATTCAAGAGAAAAGGAAAGTATTATTAAGATGGCAATTTGCAAGAAATAAAAAGACCAAGTTTCGACCACAAGCATTTCGGCACCAGCATACCTGGATCAAGTATCAGGACATACTTTTGACTGTTCTCGTGAAGGCTGCTGACAAATTCTTTCATCTTTTCCACCGGAAAATTGATAGAGTCAAGAGTGAAGTCCTTGTTTGCATCCATATGATCAATGTCGGTCCACATAACTTCCAGTGGAATATTAGCTTTTGCATAACCAGCTACCACGCCCTCTAAGTCTGGGACATTCTTGTAACCCCACCGGCATTGATGAAATCCTTGAAAGTAAATTAATGATACCTCATCAATAGAACTAACATTTCAAACTAGTCAAGTAACACATGCAGAAGAAGCCATCTACCGTGAATCAAACTTTACAACTGATCTACACCTAGCAATATATACAAGTAAAGCGACCACATTTCTTGAACATCAGTGAGCACTGTGGTAGGATCAGCTGGGGGTCGGGAAACAGTGGTTTTCAATGGATAATAACACACCTTCAGATTTGTTCCCTATTGAGCATAACACGCAAAGTCTGACTAGTGTCATCTCCGTGAGAAAATAAAAAAAAAAACTTATAAAGCAAGTCAATGGCAATAAACTCTTCAATTCCATCTTCATTATGCTAGATACTACCAAAATAAGCTACAGAAGTCAATGAGCAATAGTGGAATCAAATTCATCAAAATGTAAGCAGCAACAATTGAAAGAAACTCATAAAAACCAGATACCGAAGGACCAGTATGGCATCGGGGTCGGCCGGCCAATGAGCTCGGTGTACTGCTCCATGACCTCCTCTGGTGATGGCCCGGGGAAGAAATACAAGTCCAACACCCCACCGATCACCTTGTAAGTGATCCTATCGCCAGTGTACACCACGTCCATGCCATTGCTGTTCAGCAACAGAACGCCATGGCTCGTGCCCGCCCCAACTCCTCCACCGCCGCCCCCGCCGCTGCCAACGGACGACCTGACGTCCATGTAAAACGGATGCGATCCGTACAGGTTGACATCGAGGTACGCACTACGGATGTCAGCGTTCCAGAGAGTAAGGGTTTGGTTGGGCAGGAGCCGGAGTGACGGCTTCGTGTGCTCTCCGATCCCGTACAGGGAGGAGCGGCCGGGAGGGAGGGAGGAGGAGAGCTGGAGGTACTGGTCCTTGAAGACGAGGAAGGCGGAGGGGTCGGAGGTGGAGGTGTCGAAGAGGACGTCGCCGGAGGAGCGGCGGGAGACGGCGAAGGAGAAGGGGGTGGTGTTGCGGAGGTCGAAGACGAGGTCGGAGGAGGCGGCGGAGAGGCGGCGGTGGGAGCCGGAGGGGGACGGCGGCGGCGACGGCGGCGGAGTCGGGGTTCGGCGGGGAGGGGACGGAGGTCGATGAGGGATGAGGTCGTCGGGGACTTCCCATCGGCGGCGGTCAGCGTCTGTGATTCGGACCCGAAGACGACCGCTCGCTTCGAAGCTGGAAGGAGAACCGTGATGACGTCAGCAAAAATTACCCATTAAAATATACTTTATTATTTATCTTATATAATATATATATATATAAACTTTTTAATTTAATCTTGCAGGTGTTTCAATATCGAAGTTTGATTATTTTCTTTCCAGCAAAAACCTTCTTAGGATAATTTGAAAAATCGAAATATTTTTCTCCTTTTTTTTACGTATATTTATACTATGAATTTTTATTGTGTAACAATAGAATGATTTCAAATTGCTATATATAACTAACAATAATTTTTTTTTTTTGCGCATATATGTCGATTGTAAAAATGAATCTAGCAAAAATACTTAAAACATTGCTAAAATAAGACCTGGCAACAAGGCGGAGGCTCTCGACGTCAGGCCCGTAGACGGTGGTTGCCTTGATGAGGCGGAGCTTGGCGGTCAACGCCGTTCCCGACGCGTCGACGGCCACGGACCCGACCCTGTATCCATACCCGACGACGCCGGGCGTCCCCTCACCTTCTCCGACCGACGCGCGGACGTCCGACGTAGACGACAGCAGATACAAGAAGATCAACAACGCAAAGAGAGGTAGAAGAAGACAGCGATGATGGTCTCTGCTACTCCGCATGTTTTCAGCTAGAGAGAGAGAGAGAGAGAGAGAGAGAGTGGGGGAGGAGCTTCGATTTTCAAGAAGACTGATGGTCTCTGCTTCTCCGCATGTTTTCAGCTAGAGAGGGAGAGAGAGAGAGAGAGAGGGAGAGAGAGTGGGAGGAGCTTCGATTTTCATCTGCCGCCTGTGGTGGACTTCGCACGGTTTGTCTGCCATTTCCGTCCACATCAGGATAACTTTCTTTACGGGGGGTGGATTGCGGGGCCCGCGAGATTGGGGGAATTCCAATTTGGCGGGGCCGGCTCACGCGCTTCTCACGTGCTCGTCGGAGGGAAACTCTTGCCCGCGAACGTGTACCGGTCGAGCAAGGCTTAATATTTCGAATTCTGTAATGTCAAACATGATGCATGCATGATTATACATTATGGATTATAAATTATGAAATTTCTTGTGATCTTGATTACAGGAAAATGTTCGCTAAAAGTACAAAGTAATTGTACTTTTTTCAATCAAGATTTAGTTAAAGAATGACTTAAGGAGAAATCATGCGGAAGCTTAATGCTCTTTTGTCTTAAGATTTAACATGATGAGTCCTATATGAAATTTATGTAAAGCAATTCATTATCGATCACAATAATTTGATGAAAAATGTGGTTACTCACACCACTAGTGACCTTTTTATCTCAAGTTGGGTTGTGTAGGAATGTGAAGGGATGATCCTTCGCTAGCCCTATGATTAGACACACGATCAATGAGGTGACTGGTCTATCTTTACACCTAAATTTTTTGCCCAAAAAACTCGTGCGTTTCATGAAAATTAAGATCAAATCTGTTGACAATGACATAATTTGACACCTAATCATGAATATTTTTATTGCACGGTCTTGCATTCTTATGCTAGGCTACATTTTTCCGCATTTAATCTTTAAGGACCCCTTTAATAACATTGTTTATTATTTTATTTTTTCTTGTCAACCAACTTGATGTCACTTGTTCTGGATCTTTCGTGGAGGATGAATAATTTGAAAAATATTTTTCCTAAAACTAATTGCTTACCAACTACAAAAATGAATCAATGATATGTATTTTTATTGTTTATGAAAATACTTAGATATAATTTTTTATCAATAATAAAAACATTTTTCATTGACGAATTATTTCAAGCAATATAAGAAATTATTTTTTGAAATATATTTTCCCAACCATTCATTTTCCATGAAATAAATGAAGCTTTAATCTTTGGGAAAATTATAAATGAGGATCTAAAGTGCCATCACTTTCTCACAAAGAGTTTGAAGTAGATCTTATGTCAAATGAGAGCCCGGAGCGGTCATGATTGTTTTTAAATAAAGGCTTGACTATAGCTAAATGTTTTGTCCGATCAAGGGCATTTTTCCTCTAAAGACAATGTTAATTTTAATTCTTTTTTTTTCTTTCTGATGAGGGCCTAATGACTCTCACCAGCCACTAAGCAAGGGCTACAACCCTCACATGTTGCGAGCGATAGCAAGGCTATCCCTTGCCTAGCCCTCTCCAAGCATCACCAGTAGTCAGCCATCGCTTGAGATCGATCACCAATGAAGAAGAAAGAAAACAATCAGAAAAAGGGAAAAAGAAGAAAATGAAAAAAAAAAAAAAAAAAAAGGTAAAGAATGAAAAGAAGGCTCTTCTTTGAAATTAACATAGCTATTCCAAGCTCTTATTTGAAACATGATCCACTTCATATCTTTATTTGAAAAAATAAGTGCACTTTGAACTATTATTTGAAATAAGGTCCACTTCAAGCTCTTATTTAAAATTTTCCTTAATCTTTTGTCAGTAGATGTATAATTAAGAAAGTCTTGTGATTTTTAATGTGCAAGATTTATACTCAATTAGGCATTTTTTCCATAAGGTTAAGACTTTATTTTTCACCTAAATTTAGAAAAAAAAGAATAAATAAATGTCAATTTTCTATGACATTGCTCCCTCATGCAGAGTTTACTAATTCATGACACATTAAGGTGCCTCTCACACTTCATGATATGGTTAGTTTAGTTTTCTTACTAGTTTTTTTGTATCTCATTTAGAATTTGTAACGACTGATACAAAAATTACAAGTGGAATTAAAGCTGAGAAGAAGAAAAGAACAAGCAAATTTACATGGAAATCCTTCCAGGAAAAACCACGGAAAGTGGAAAAGCAAAATCCATTATAAAATTTCAAGAATTACAAACAATGGCTCAAAAACCTAAGACTTTTTCTGTCTCAATTTCTTAATCTAATAATTCGAGGAAAAAAATATTTGCATTGCTCTCAAGCCCTAACATTGGCTCAAGCCTATAGATAATTCAAGACATATTCAATAAATTTCCACCTTGGCTTAAATTCTACATAAGCAATGAATGATCTTCTCCTTTCTCTAAAGTAAAACTCAGGTACAACAAACATTAAAAAAATCCAAATAATAATTGAATTTGGCAATAGGCAAGGGCTTTGTCAACATATCAAGTGGATTGTTTTTTGTACCAATCTTCAATACCTTGATATAGCCGTCAATAAGAATGTCTTGGATAAAGTGATACCACACATTAATGTGCTATGTCCTCTCATGATACCATTGATCTTTAGCAAGATGTCTGACCATCACTATGGAAACAGTCACGCCATGATCCACATCGTGCTCTCCAGATAAGCCTATTAACCATATATCATCTTTAACGGCCTCTATAATAGCCATATACTTTGCCTCTATAGTAGACAAAGCAATCATATGCTATAAAGTAAATTTCCAACAGACTACACAACCTCCGATAGTAAAGATGTACCCAATCAAAGATCCCTTGTCAATGCCACCAGTATAATTGAAATCAACATATCTTGTAAGAGTGTCACTAGTTTTCTCAAAATCTAAACTAAAATCAAAATTACCTTTCAACTACGTCAAAATCCACTTCATAGCTTGCCCATAAATTTTGCCTATGTATGTTTAATATCTAATTACCTCACTGATAACATGTGAAATGTCAAGTTGAGGACAAATCATATCATATATAAAACTACAAACTACATATAATATGGAATATGTGACATATTTTTTATATCCTCATTTATTTGTGGACATAAATTAGCCGATAATCTAAAATGAGGAGCAAGTGGAGTACTTACTAGTTTGAATAATGTAGAAGATTGCAAATTGAACCTCAATTGATCAAATTGAATGCTAGTCTAGACTAGGTCAAGCGTAATTGGGTCAATTAGGGAATTTCGTATTTGAATTTGAAACTGTATGCTCACTAATTTGGTCAAATTAAACTAAATGATTGTGGTTTTGTCAAAGATTATATTGGAGTTGGATAGTGTTAAATCAACCGTATTCGGTTTTGGCTAATTTGCACTCGCGTGCATTGGCCTCCCTCAACTTGCGACACTCATCTTCATCTTTTCCTTGAAGTCTCGGTAGCCGAAGTTCATCGATTCGGCCATCGGAAACTCTTTAATCAATTGATTTCATTTAATTGCCCAGTTAATTTCATTGAGTTTATTTCTCATACCATCCTTTACTTCATTGATTCATAGCGTGGCAGGACTATTTTTGGCTGATTTGTGAAATTTATTGAGGAGATACGATGGCCAATCAACTCGATCGAGCATTGCAAAGTTAAATAACAAGGTTAGTCTCTATTGAACTTAGTCTAATGATGATGGAGGATGGATGTTTATGGCCAATTGCATATGTTGAGTTAATGATGGCTAATGATGTTGCTGAGATGTTGAATATAGACTTAGAATGATGCATGTTCTGCAAATCATGTGTAGAAATTGGTAAGTGATTGTTTGATGATAGGTTGTTACATGATATTATATTCTAGAAATTCGAAGTTTAGTGAGTCAATGGGCTTAATTGACTAAATTGACCGGCTAGACTTCAAAATATGGAAAAATACTAACTAGAGAAATGATCCTGACTTTCTAAGCTTTGATTTAATAGGTTGTATCTCAAAATTGAAGATTTTTTTATTAGTATTTTTTTTTTGAAAGAAAGATGTCATTCATATATTGGAATAACACTTAAGAAGTACATATGAGGTTTGCAAGCCTAGTAGATCTCAAATAATTGTAGAATAAAGTAAAAGCCATAAAACAAATAACAAGGCACAATTTGCATTGGAAGCACACTCTCATCCCTCAAGAATAGATCTGCTATTGTAAATGTTTGGCGACTAATCACCAGGTTCAATGATGAGCATATATCGAGATCTCCCACTCCATTTGCAATGACTTGCGGTGTGTGTCTAGGTTCAACATCCTTATTAGCATTGTCATGAAGAGACATCGGCATCAAAATGTTAAAAGAACACAAATCAAATATAGACTACCGACTCAGGTACTACTCCTTACCTATGGTAGACTACCGGATGGGAACTGTGCCTTCTGCTCCTGTCGCCCAGATTCAATTGATCACTTGTTTTTTGGATGCCCCATTCCTGCTGCCTTAGCCACTTTTTGGGCCGCAAGATTTAATTATGCTTGGCGGAATAAATCTTGGAAGGAAAACTTGCTTTGGGCAATCAAATCTCTCTTAGGACCCTCCTTCCGCTCTTCTCTTGCTTGTTTGCATTTGCTGCTTTATGCAACATCACTTGGAAGGAGCATAACAATATACCGTTCCGGGGTAGACCTCCCTCCCTTTTGGCCATGAAAAGACGCCTTGAATAGGTTATAAAGGACAAAGCCTTGTCCTTCCATCAAGTCCCTCCCACTGTGGCTAATAGGAGATTATTGCAAAGCTGGTCGCTCAACCCCTCCATTTTGGTGAGCTGATGGATTTCGCCCTCCTCTTGGCTTTCGAGACGGCCCCTTACCAACCTTAGAGTTGTGCTTGGTTTCTTTTGTTGGTAGTGCTTTCTCTTTGCTGTTTGTGTTGGTTTAGGCTTGCTGGTTCTGTGCCGTTGTTTGGCCTTTTTCCTTCCCTTGCCCTTGGCTTGGTTTCTTTTACCTTGGTCCTCTTTCACTCGCTCAGACTTGTTGTCTGCATGAGTGCAAGTTTCTGGGATCGAGTTTTTGCTATATAGCTTTATATAGCTCTTTTTGTTTAAAGTCAATATATTTCTTCCCTTCACCAAAAAAAAAAAAAAATGTAAGTGACTCTTAGATCTATATCTAGATCTAGTTCAAGAGAGTAGAACCCCAAAACTTGACCTAAATCTAAATCGGGAGAGAAGAGTGGCCTAGTCTTAGAGAGGTTATAGATGGGGTGTCAATGGTTCGATTCTATTTGAATATTTTGGAAAACCAAACCAAATTGTTTGCATGTGCATAAAATTTGAACCAAACTGCGTCCCAAACCAAAAGTAACTCGAATCGAAGACTTGGCTCGGTTAGGATCTAATCAGTTTTCATTTTCTCTTTGGAAATATTAGAAAGAGATTTAGTGGAAAAGGAGAGAAAGAGTGTGAATTATACTATTAAATAGAATAGTGAGTTTCAGTTTGCTTTAGTTAACCAAATCGAAATTACCCAAACTAAAATAATAAAAAAATGGTTATTTTTATTATCCAAATTAAAACCCGAACTAACCAAAAATGCATGGAAATTTGGTTCGGTGTGGATTGGTTTCAATTTTGTTTCAGTTTTCGATTCAGTTTTGACACTCTAGTTATAGAGCCACATTATGAATATCCTCTCGATGGCAATTGATTAAACAAATGGCGGAACTAGTCCCTACATTCGTACAAGATCAGTTGCAGAAATTTATTTACACATACAAACACCCAAAACAAATTGGGAGAGAAGAAAGACAAAGAGCTTTAAAAGAGGGAACAAGGAGAGAGAGAGAGAGAGAGAGAGAGAGAGAGAGAGAGAGAGAGAGAGAGAGAGAGAGAGATGGTCCTTTCTCTCTCAGAGTGACGGCATTGTAAAGAGGCGGCGACTTCAAGGGAAATGAGATAAAAACCCCAGCCTGTTTAATTTGAGGCTACATTTGGCAGACGGGATAAAATTCGGAATATGATATGATTTATCCTATTTTACGTTTGGTGCTCACTTAAGACAAGATAGAGTCGAATATAATGGGGATATAGGTAGGATAAAATTATTCCATAGGAGAGGTGGGATAAATGTGGATATGATTTCTAATGTCCATAATAAGAAAGTTATTTTTCTCAAATAGCAAACTTATTAAATTAACAAAATTAAAATTGTATTTCAATATAAATAACATTTGAATTATAATTTAAGGAATTTTAAATAAAAAAGTATAAAATTATTTTTAATTAATCTTATTTTAATTTATATATTCAACTTTAATTCTATCTTATAATAAACATTCAATCTATAAATTAAATATTTATATTTATTATATATTTTAGGTATGTTAGTACAATTTACCATTTGATAAAATTTTATTAAAGAATGATGAAAGGGGAAAAAAGAAATAATATAACAAAGAGGAAAAATAAAATAAAAAATAAATTAAGGAATTGTGTTACGAGAGATTTTCACTATCTCCATTTATGAACATTTAGGTTCATTTGTAATGATATGCCATTTATATAAAAAAAATGTATATGATATGATGTGAATATATTTGACTTTAATATTGCGACTTACCAAATAATTGACACGATATAAAAAAATCCCAAGCTTTCATATCCTATCATATCCAATCATATCCCGATTAGAAATCCGGACGACCAAACGTAGCTTGATAGGTTGAGCTAATGAGTTTCATGTGTACACATTGAAGATCGTTTGCTATGTCATATAGGTCACGAAATCTGAGGCTAGAATCTAAAAATTGACCTATGTTAAGTGATTCCATTTTCATGTTCCCTGATTTTTCCGATTTTCTACATTCATAATTTGGAAAAGTTTTCTTCGTGAAAGTCATAGCCAGAAATTTGAGCTTTTCATTGATATTATATTCGTCTCGTTTGGTCAGCCAAATATCTGATCAATGTGCTAGTTAAATTCCGCACTCAGATTTGGAAAACCTGTTTCTAGGATAAACAACGAGCTTTGCAATTTTGAGGTATTTGAGGTCTTTTCTTTTACAAAAACTTAAGACCCAAAAGTTGTTCATTAGGGTCTTACTTAGTAAGTAGGAAAATTTCAGACTTTGATTGTATTTCTAGAATGTCTTTTGGAGCAAAATCCCAAAATAAGACAGTTCTGTTTTCAAAATGTTTTGCAAATGAGTCCCTGCGCTTAATTTGAAAACTAACACAAGTCCGTGGTCTTTTTGTGAAAGCTCAAAATAAGAATGTTGTAAAGGACATTTAGAGCTACCTACCTGTAAAATTTGGAGGGATTTCGTAATTTTCAGATATTCTTCCTGAATTTTCTTACGGATAAAAGCCGTGTCAAATGTGGACTGCTGGGTTATTTTCCTCAATTTCGGGTTTTCTGGATCAGAATTCGGTCAAGTGGTCTTCATGTACTTTGAACTGCACACCCTCAGTTTTCTATTGATGCCCGAATCATTTCAACAGGACCTCGTTTGGTATGTTAACTGAGTCAAGACATAATTAATCTGAATTTAGGATAAACCTGAATAAGTGACCCTCATGATTCACTTCCTTTTGTGATTGATTGTAAATCAAGGTCAAATGACCTGAATGCATACCTAATTTGATGCTTGTACATGTGTTTGCTAGATAAATGGATAGGTCCGGTGCATGCTCAACGGGTAGTCTATTGTGAAATGATTAGAACAGAATCTAAAAGTTAGTTGATATTGACCATCATTATGTGAATGCAAATGGTGGCCAATCATCATTAACAAGTAATCAATGAACCTTAGTCAATTAGGAGACTAAGTGGTTGAAATGTGTGAAAAGCTAAGGCTAATTTTGAGGCCATGAACCATATCTAACAAATTAAAATTTCAAGGATGACATTGCTCATCGAACATAAATTATAAGGAGAAATTTTTTTCTATGGATCTTAACCAGTTCAGAAGCAGCACAAAATAGGGAAAACAAAGAGCCAATGATGGAAAGGAAGTGGCTTGATACTAGTGTGCTTTTTCCTCTTAGAAACACACTAACTTATTGGAGACATGCTGCTTTCCTCTACTACACCTGACTGGTGCAATTTCACTTCCAACTTAAATGTCTTTCCCAATGGAAGTGACAATCCTGAGACTTCAACAATCACAAACTCTTGACCATTACTTGATTTTTCCACTGTTTTCATTGTTTTCTGTTTGGACGTTGCTTCTACATCATTGGATAACTCATGCCCCCTCGGTCTTGCCATTCTAGTTCCTTCTCTGAATCCTAGAATTGTCACCTTATCAATTACCCACTTCTCAATAAGAGCAAATTCCCCATTAATAATTTCTGATTTAATAACAACATCATTTCCTGTTTTCTCACAATCAAACTTCACCAAAGTCCACTTATTTCCTTCCCCTCCCATTTCAACTTCCTCTCCGTCGTCCAAGAACAATTGTCCTACGCTATTCCCATTCCCATCAACCAAAACTAAGAGCTCAAATGGCATTCTCCGAGCAGCTTCTGTAGTCATGGCCTCTCCTTGTAGGGCCAATATATTACCTTCCCTTACATGAAGATGAGGATGATCAGGCAGTGCATCAAGTATCATATTAATTCCTGAAGCTGTATTCACTGAATTTGAGTAATTGAAGAGATCAAACCAATTTTCACTTGGAAAATAAGCATCCACAGTTTGGGTGCCTAATTTAAGTACATGAGTCACCATTAGACCCTTACCAATTAAGAACTGGGAGTTGATATCGTAAGTCATCGTACCCTCAGGGAATGAGAAAAATAGGGGTCTCTTGCAAAGGGATAAAAGGCCCAAGCTGCATCAGTAAAAGCTCAAAATAAATGCGTAAATATGTATGATACAAAAACATGATTTACACCTCTATTCAGTCTCTACTTTATATTCTTCCGACTAGCAGATATTTGACATATATAACATAGCATGAAGTATAAGCACAAAAGATACCCGAACTTCCCCACACCATAAAGAACATTTGTGTAGTTTATTTTCTGTCTTCAAAAGGAGGTAAAATCCACCCCCCCCCCCCCCGGCAAAAAGAAAAAGAAGAAAATTTATCAATTTCTATCTTTGGATATAGATTCGGAAAAAGCTCAAAGCTACTCGGTTGCAGAACCCTTTAGTTAATACAAATTAAGATTAGGCACAAAAGATTTTACTTGAATCCATCGGTTGCAGAGCTCTTCGGTTGTGTTTAGAATGAAACCACATATATCAGCTCCTACAATTGGAATTCCAAAGAGCCCATAATTTAAAATTGTAGGAATTGAGTAAGCCAAGTCATCCCATGTGGCGGCATTGTCCCCAGTGCAATGTGTAGTGTGCCTACCTGAGCTCACAAAAGTTGAGGGATAAGTATACTATCGGTGCTCACTTTGGTGCCAAAAGTTTTTGTCAGATCACTTAAGTGCCAAAAATTCTAAAAAATGATCATTTCAGTGCCAATGCCAATGAAATTGACCGGAAATCCGATGTGGCACTTTTTTTTATTAATTTTGAAGCTGACGTGGCTCGTAGGAGAGTTGAGTTAACATCCAAACACCAAAATGATGCCGTTTGACATCTTTCCCCAAACTCAGAAACCCTAATCCCCAAATTGAGAGAGAGAGAGAAGGCTCGTCTTTGTTTTCTTCTTCCTTGAAGATCCACACCAGCAACGATACTAGCACGGCACTAGCAATAGCATCGGTAGCGCACCAGTAGCAGCACTGGCAGCGCACCAGCAATGACATCCAGCAACGCACCAACAGCAGTAGCACACCGGGGCACCTTCGACCCATCTTCTTCTTCCTCCTCCTTCGCCCTCATCTCCGATTTTTCCTGCCACTTATTGCTTGAGCAACAATCTCAGTCTCTTCTTGCTCACCTGGTCGAGCAACTATAATGGTGGCTAAGCGATGGCGGGCAAACGATGGTGGTTGAGCGGCGGAATTCAATCCCCATGTGAGCTAAACGGCGTCATTTCTGTGAGGGTGTCCACGTATAACGGCAAAATGACGTCGTTTCTTGAGAAGGATGGAAAACAACGTTGTTTCAAAGCCATCGCAATTTTTTTTTTTAAAATATAAAAGCCATGTAATTAATTTGGCCGGAATCTCTCGTTGGTGACACCAAAGTGATTGTTTTTCCTCCAATTTGGTACTTAAGTGATCCGACGGAAACTTTTGGCACCAAAGTGAGCACCGTATACAAGTTTTGGCATTGATAGTGTACTTATCCCCAAATGTTGATCTCGAGAGAATGAATGGCCTTTTACTAGTAACATGGACTAAGGCCTTGTTTGTTGCTCTAGCCTCCAGAAGTCCATAGAGGTTATGAGCATTGTAATCTGAAATATTGCCAAAATGATATGATGTCGCGGGAGTAGTATTGTTGTTGATTGGTCGATGAACTCCTAAATTGTCAATTTTGTAGGGAGGATTGTCAAGAGTTGAGGAAGAGGTGGAGTTATGAAGTTGGACAACTCATTCATTTCGATCCATAAGCCATCAAAAGGAAGGACATAATGAAACTTCTTTATCTCACCACCCTAGTAAATCTCACTAGATGGGTGAAGGAAGTCAGGGAAGTACACTGGCCTTGCCAAACAATAACTACACTCCCTCACGTTTGATGAAGATGTTGGCTTGCATCCCCCTGATGTAGGTCTCATATGTCTCGTTCAAGCTAATGCCCGGGAAAGATCACCCATTCAAAAGAAAAGGAAAGTAGTGTTATGATGACAATTTAGAAAGAAAATAAAAGATAAAGTTTCAAGGACAAGCATTTCTGCACTAGTGTACCTGGATCAAGTATGAAGACATATTTTTTACCGTTCTTGTGAAGGCTACTAACAAATTCTTTCATCTTTTCTACTGGAAAATTGATGGGGTCAAGAGTGAAGTCATTCTTGTTTGGGAAATCCCTTATGATGTCGTGAAGATGAAAAAATAAATCAAATGCTACTAACATGTTTAATGGTTGAGTAACAGACTATGCAGATGATAGAACATGAAAATGATATTGTCAAAGTCTATACTTGGAAAAACCAGAAGATAGACTCTATGTTGATGCTGAACTTATTTAGATTGTGTCCAAACCTTAAAGCTAAATATGTTCAGAAGTAGAATATGTTCATACTTACGTCCAGATTTTAAAGTCTACTTCAGACAGAATGAGACACAAGTCCAGAACGTGACAATGTCTAGAACAAGACACAAGTTCAGAATGTCGTAAATTCAGAATGAAACAACTTGACAGAATGTAATACAAGCCCCAAACATGTAACAATTAATGATTTGATTTGGATTTTACATCAAGATAGATTTGATTGACAATTGGATCATAAAGACAAGAACTGTCTATATGAAGAAACTCTACTTATGGAAATCAAGATTCTGTTTGTATGGACGATCATAATCAACTTAGGATTCTATTTCTGTCACTTAATGGTTACTAAATCTTCTTGATACAGATCTGTCCAATGGGTATATTGGAAGACGATCCTCTAGATATTGTCCAACAGCTAGTTTGGAAGTTGATGGGTATTTAAGGAGAATGAGGATCGATGAGCAAGTAAGAGACGAAGTGTAGAATTTATAATTCAAAAGTCTAAGTGAACTTCAATTATACACTTATCTCTCGTGAGCTTAAACATTTGTGATCATGATAGAAATACCAAAAAGTGACTTAGTAAGATAGTGTGATCTACTTTGCACTCAAAGTTGTAATCTCTTGTTGATCACATAGTAAAATTCAACCATAAGGCTGTTAGCATGGGAGAGTGGACGTAGGCTTGATTTAAGCTGAACCACTATAAATTCCGTGTGCAACATTCTCTTCTCTTAACTCTTCATATTTAAGTTTGTTGCATATTTACAAGTTATTTCAGAAGTTTGTTCGATCGCATAACAGATTCTAAACATCTAAGAGAAGTCTGGTGGCTCATTTAGTTAGACTCTAATCATTATTCCGCATTTATTTGCCAAGTGCTTGTTTTGTTGAAGTGTTTTTACTTTTAAGCTAAAGATCTTCTATGGCTAGTATCTTGGCACTAGAGCTGATTGAAAGACAGAGCAACACCAGGCCACCATATTTTGATGGAAATGAATACAATATTTGGAAAAACAAAATGAAGGCATTTAATATCTAGAGATCCTTTGCAATGGGATGTTGTGGAAAACAAAATCAATCCCAATACTACATCTACATCAAATAAAAATGGCAAAGACAAAAATACCAAACCCTCTGCTCCTATGTCTTGGACAAAAATGTCTAAAAGAGAAGCTCTGATGTAAAAGCTATTTATTCTTTATATTGCGCATTGTCTCCCATTGAATATAATAGGATCTTTTCATGTGAAACATCAAAAGAAGTTTGGGATAAACTCCATGTCACTTATGAAGGGATTGATCGTGTAAAAGAGACAAAAGTAAATTTCTTGCTCGGAAAATATGAATCCTTCAAGATGAAGCCGGGAGAGTTGATTGGAGATATGTTTAGCTGTTTTACATAAATTGTAAATGGTTTAGCATATCAAGGTCATCTAATTTTTTCCCCGTGTGGGCCTCCCGTCGGGGCCCACGCTGTGGCATCCCAAAAATTTCAAGAAAAGCTCTAAGGTATGTTAAAGCCCATAATTAGGTGATAAAAATTTCCTATAGTATATGCTTTAGCCATTAGTTTTCTTAAGGCTAAGTGATATATGCTTGTGTTTATGAATTTTGAAATTAGGACTATAGGATAAATTAATGATAATAATCTATACTTGGCCATGCACCTCATAATTTAAATTCCTATAAATAAAATGTTACAAGACTTTGGCCATGTGGAATTTAAAATTTAAAATTTATAAAAGAAAATATAAAAAAGGGAAAAAATTAATTTTATTTAGGTTTGGGCCTTAGGCCCATTGGCCTAAGCTTTGGTGGGCTGAATGGCCGGCCCAATTAGGCCCAAAGGAGTGTGACCGTCGACAAAGGGGGAGGAGAGTGGCCGGCCCATTGCTGGCCCAAATGCCCCAAGCCCAAGCCCAAAAGCCCATTGCATGTGTCATGACAAGTGGCACAAAGGAAGATGGGATGCATTGGCCATTGGATAGGCAATCTAATGATTGAAATGATGAGGTTTGGGGGAAATAAAAGGGAAAGAGAGAGAGGGAGGTGGCCGGTTGGGCTATTCGGCCAAGTGAGAGAGAGAACCGTGCAGAGAGAGGGAGAGAGTGTGGCCGAGAGACGAGAAGCCGAGAGGGAGAGGAAGGAGTTGCCGCCGCATGCCATCCATCCGTCGCCGATGTGCTGACCGCTTGCTGCTGTTCGTTCGGTCTAGAGGTAAGTTGGGAATCCGCTTTCTACTCTTGCACGGATGTCTTGCATGTGTGGTCGGAATCTAGGATGTTGGGAGGCACCGGAGTGAAGCTAATGTGGTTTGTTCTTGAGTTTGCATGCTGTTTTCGCATGAACTGCCTGAGCTAAAACTTTGTGAGAGCTTTCATGCATGTTTTGAGTTCGATTTCGACTTCAATTTCTTCATGAAAGTTGGATCTAACACCTTTAACTACAACATACTAAAATTTGGTGTGAAATTATGGAGATTTAAGTGGTCAAACTCTCATCCTACGGAGACACCAGATCTGGAACGATTTCACTGACCTTTCGGTGGATTTGTGGTTGCATGTTGATTTTTACTAAGAATATCTCTTCGAATTCTTCATGAAACTTGTAGATAACATACTAAATACTAACATACTCAAATTTGACATAAAATGAACAATTTTAGCCTAGTGAATCGACTTACTCTTGAAGACGGTAAATCTGGAGACGTGGTACAGGACACCCGAGATTTCATGGACCCATATGGTGACTGTTTTTTGGAAATCTGACTTAGATCTCTTAATGAAAGTTGTAGGGGACCTCTTGAAGTAAAAAATATCCAAATTTCAGAGGAAACGAAGAAGAATAGAGGGGTGAAAACTTGATATTTCGGAGATGACTTCACTGGACGTTTCGGTGCGAGAACCAGAAGCTTCGTACGACTATAGAAAAATATCTAAAACGAATCTGGCCTAGAAGTCTTCATGAAAAATCTTCTTTAGGGTCTTAAATATAACTTGGTAAAATTTCATAATTTTCGGAGGTCATTCGGGTATTTTAAACAAATTATTTCGAAAACTGCACATTCTGTTTTTATTTGAATCTGCATGCTGGAATCGTGTGGATTATATTTTCTTGTGTGGAACTCTATTGGGCATGTGTTTTCCATGAAATTGTTATTTTATTGTCTTGTCTATCACATACTTTGATTCCATGATTTTTGAGAAGCACATGGATATTTAATTTGAATATTTTCTAAAAATGGTACATGTTGGAAATTTTGTAAAAGGCATGAAATATGAACCATTTTAAATTTGCATGGACTCCATGAATTGCATTGTTATGGACGATGGTGTCTTGTTGTATGCATGATAATGATTTGAAATGCATGTATGAATTCAATGATGAATATGATCTTGACTTGCAATCACATCGCATGCCATGTTAAAATTGAACTATAATTGAGGATGAGAATTGAGATAAAATGAGAAGACCGTCGGAGGTGTGAGCTGACGATGCCCCAAGAGTGTCGGGATGCCTGGCTAAAAGGGTACGGCTGGTTGCCTGGTGATCATGAATGGCCGAATACCGAAGGGTCCTTGGGAGACTGAGTGGTATCGAGATGCCTAGAGAGTGGGGGAGCCGAAAGCTTGGCATGATAACTATGCCGAGGGATACCTCATGATGCCGGATTGGATGCGAGATGCCTGGCTTGAAGGGTGCGGCCGGTTGCTCGATGGCCTTAAATGACTAGATGCTGGAGGGTTCTCATGATGCCAGTTGGGGTACGAGATGCTTGGAGAGTGAGGGAACTGGATGGTCTGAATTGTATCTTAGATACATGTGGGACGCAAACATTGGTCCCGGGAATGAGAAATGTGGCGGTCCAAGATGAAAATTGAAATTAAATGATGTATGGTGATATATGCATGATGTATGATGATATATGATGATGATGTTACATGCATGGATGCATGGTAATGATGATGGTCCACGTGATATGATGATGTTACATGCATGGATGCATGTTAATGATGATGGTACATGTGATATGATGATGATGTTACATGCATGGATGCATGGTAATGATGATGGTACATGTGATATGATGATGTCATATGCCTGGATGCATGGTAAAGATGATGCCATATGTGACATGATGATGGTAAGTGTATGATATGATGATGGCAGTATATGAGGTATGATGACATGTGTATGATGCCATGGTATGTTGTGCATGGATGCTTGCATGACATGTGATGTTATGATTGTGGTGATTGCATGGCATGATGCATTGAGTGGTGATTGGATTCTTTTACCTGCTGAGTGGTTGTACTCACCTCTTTGGGGACCAACATTTCAAATTAGCAACATGTCGCTCCCTGTTATCACGTGGGGCGTATTTTATGGCATTCCTTCCGATGTAGAGGTCGAGTGTGAGGAGTTTGATTGTCCCTCTGTTCCTGGATTGATGTATATTCGAGTGCGCTGTTTAGTTATGTATGATGTGGGCTTGGCTGGGGGCCCAGGAGTTCATATCTGTCCACATTCATCGCGATGGAGAGATAAGTGGGATGTTGCTGCCGCCACCGCCTGATGCACCGGGATGGGTGTGAGGGCCCGTACGTGACAAGTAGGAGGTGAACTTTTTAGATGGTTAACCGACACTAGTGATGGGGGATCTTGCACGTGAGTCGTAGTGGGTCGATTGTTTCTTTTTGGGGTTTAGGCCAAGTATGGCTTTATGTCCTGGCCTTTCTTTTGATATACCGACCCAAGGAAACCCATTTTTAAAATATGTAAATAAAGTGTCATGGCTTTGTCTATTATTATGATGATTAGTGGTGTGCAATTGTATCATGGTTGATGGAAAGGGAGATGGCGATGTTATATTTTGCTTCCGCTAAATGAGTTGCATTGGGACCGTTTAAAAAAAAAATGTTTATGATTTACGACGCTTCTTCTAAAAGATGTAATTAAGTGTAACATTAGGTGCTTGTGGCGACCCAAGGGGGGTTCGGGGTGTCACACCCGCTATGTCAAAAGCGAGAGAAACCTTGAATGAAGGTCAACAAACTTGTGTGAGGTCTCTTAAAAGATTGGAATCATGTTAAGACCTCAATTTGAGAGACTTAGAGGATTATGCCACTCCTCGTTGATGAATTGATTGGCACTCTTCAATCCTACGAAGTGGAACAAATCAATGATGAAGATCCCGAAGGTAAGAAGTCCATTGTTTTAAAATCTAACGCTAATTATGATAATATAGACTTAGAAAATGACATGGACGGCGAAGAACTTGCTTTTATGATCAATAAATTCAAAAAGTTGAGTAGAAAATGAAGGAAATTCAGTGGAAGAAGAGAATACAAGCAGAATGGGCAGAAAAGAATAATGAAAGAAGATGACGAGTAAGGAAATATATGCTTGATGGCATATTTAGATTCAGACTCATAATTTGACTCAAACACAAAGTTAGAATCCGACAAGGAAATCGATGTAAGTCATTTATAAATTCCTACTAAAGTTTCAAAGTATATAAATGAGTTTTGCTTAAACCTCAAATTTTCTCTTAAAAGGATCTTTGAACTAAAAAAGGAGAATTTATGGCTTAGGCAACGGGATTTTTCTTGAAAAAAATAGCTTGAAATTTTGCAAAAAGATTTTCTACAAAGAAAAGAAAGTCGAGATACACTTGTCAAAGAAAATGATTCTTTAAAGAAAGAATTTTCAAATATTTTGACAAAATTTTCAAAGGATTCAAAACATTATAGTATATCATTTTTATCCAAGTACCTTACTATAACAAGTCAAGACTTGGCTTCAATAAGGAAATTGATTCTCTAATAGATTTTCCTAAAGTCCATGAGAGACTTAGATAAAGACTTCCTAGACTTGTGTACAAGAAACATTTTCAAAGAATCTTTACAAAACCTATTGGTCGAAATGCCCTTAAGTGTTAAAATTATGGAGACTCAAAACACTTTGTGAAAGAATGTACTAAAGTCTTGAGACCTATTAAGAAAGATTGGTAAAAACAACATACTCTACTAACTCTCATGGACCCAAAAAAATATGGGTACCAAAGAAAAGATGAGTTATTTTTTTGCAGGAAATAAAGGAAAATAAGAAAGAGAATGTGGTAAGGAAAATATATTTTTTATTCTCAATTTGGTTTGAGTACATAATTTAAAAATTCTCATTATATTTATATTCTCTCCGTGCCCCGATTGATTTAGATTTTATAATGATTGTATTCTTTGATTGGTTTGATTGAAGGAAGAATCACATGATTTTTTTTTTTTAATTCGTGAGTTGAGATTTGATTTAATATGTGTGATTATATTTTATATCTTGCTTAGAGACAATTGAGTTTATTTAGTTGATTTTATCATATTTTATTTTGCAAAGTAGAAATCTGATTTACGAGATATTAATTTATTATGCAAGGTATTCTTTCTCGGATACTCAAGGATTTTATTCTCTTTAATTTTATTGTGCTTTGACTAAATGAGAATTTCTTTTTCAATATATTATTGTGCAAGATATTCTCCCTTAAACACTTTTTTTTATGATGATAAATAAAGCAAGAATATTTGATTATCTATGGAGATTTTATATTTTGCTCTAACGAAATGGAAGGATCCAAGGGAAGAATAATTGTGAATCTACACAAATTTTGGTGCAATCAAAATGGGGGAGAACATGAATCCAAAAGAAAGGAAAAGAATCGAGATCAAACTCAAAAAGGCAACAAATTGAGAGGGAGTATTGATTAATTATGGAAAAATCTTTTTGAATTGATTGTGATCTTGATTATTATGGAATGAAGGAAAAGCTAAATGTGTCAGAACTTGTTAAATTCTAAAAAATTTGGTTAGTGCATCTTTTATTATCTTTTGTAATTCACATATCTCTTATTTACATTATCATTTTATTATGACAAAGGGCAAGTGAATTTTATAATATATCTGTGATTTTTATTAGATATTTGCCGATATCTATGATCGAAGTGAACTATATTACATATCTTTGATATTTGATTTACTTTATAAAAGCTTATTCTTTTGGAAATTGTATTTCATGCAAGATATTTGTTATCATTTTATATTCTCTACATGACACTTTTTCCATTATTATTGCTTTGATCATGACAAAAGGGGGGGGGGAATATAAATATGCATATGTGTTGATTGGTTAATATTATTTATTGCATAATATTGAGCTGCAATTATTTTTCTATATATTGTTATGCTCAATCTATTTGCTATCTTTTGCTATTTTTAGATTTGAATTACATTATTATTTAAGATTGCCCTGATTTATTAATATTTTTAAAAGCGTGTTTACACATCTGTATATTCAGAGAGTTTTGTCATCACAAAAAAAATGAGGAGATTTTTAAGGAAATCTCTTGTGATGTTTTGAAGATGACAAAATAAATCAAATACTACTAACGCGTTTAATGGTTGAGTAACAAACTATGTAGATGATAGAACATGTAAATGATATTGTCAAAGTCTATACTTGGAAGAACTAGAATATAGACTTTATATTGAAGCTGGACTTTTTCAGATCGTGTCAAGACCTTAAGGTTAAATATGTTCAAAAGCAGAATATGTTTAGACTTATGTCCAGATTGTAAAGTCTACTTCAGACAGAACAAGACACAAGTCCAGAACGTGATAAAGTCCAAAACAAGACACAAGTTCAAAATGTAACAAATTCAGAACAAATCATGTTAAAAATGAAACAACTTGATAGAACGTAACACAAGCCCCAAATATATAACGGCTAGTGATCTGATTTGGATTTTACATCAAGATAGATTTGATTGACGATTGGATCATGAAGACAAGAATTTTATATACGAAGAAGCTCTACTTATGGAAATCAAGATTTTGTTTTATGGGCGATCACAATCAACTTGGGATTCTACTTCTATCACTCAACGGCTACTAAATCTTCTTGATCAATGGGTATATTGGAAAACGATCATCTAGATACTGTCCAACGGCTAGTTTAGAAGTGAAGGAGTATTTAAGGAGATCAAGGATTGACAAGCAAGTAAAAGATGGAGCGTAGAATTTATAATTCCAAAATCTGAGTGTACTTCAATCATACACTTGTCTCTCGTGAGCTTAAGCGTTTGTGATTGTGAGAGAAATACCAAAGAGTAACTTAATAAGATAGTGTAATCTAACACTGAGTATTTGCACTCAAAGTTGTAATTTCTTGTTGATCACATAATGAAATCCAATTAGAACGCTGTTAGCGTGGGAGAGTAGATGTAGACTTGATCTAAGCCGAACCACTATAAATTTCGTGTGCAACATTCTCTTCTCTTAATTCTTCATATTTAAGTCTATTGCATACTTACAGGTTATTTCAGAAGTTTGTTCTATCACATAACATATTCTGAACAAAATTAAATCAGTCTTGTTGCCACAAAAAATATCAGCACATGGTTTTCTAAGAATACACAATCTCTCTCTCTCTCTCTCTCTCTTCAAAATATTCTTTCTTAAAGATTGATAATTAGACAAATGAGCTTTAAACTTTAGTCTAATTTTACAATATCATCCCAGAACTTTTAATTTGTTTAATATAATCCATAAACTTTTGGTAAATATTCAATCTACTCCCTAAAGTATATAAAATATTCAATGTTTTTTGATAACTTGAATTAATAAAAAGATAATATTGAATATTTTCATATAATCAAAAAACCAAATTGAACATTTATCAAAGTTCATAATCACATTAAACAAATTGAATAAATTAAAAGTTCATGAGCGATATTGCACATTCGGTCAAAACTTAAGACCATTTGTTTCATTTTCGCTCTTGACAAAACATGAGAAGAAATTTTATTTAGGGATCTTAACCAGTTCAGAAGCTGCACCCTCCCATTAAAATGGGGAAGAAAGAAATAGCTAGTGATGGAAAGGACATGGCTTGATACCTATGTGCCTTTTCATTTTGGAAACACACAAACTTATTGGAGAAATGCTTTCATTCTTTATTACACCCTGACCAATTTCTTCTGATAACACTCTTAGGATTGGCGCACTTTCACTTCCAGCTTGAATGTCTTCCCCAGTGGAAGTGACAATTCTGAGACTTCAACAATCGCAAACTCTCCACCATCGCTCGATTTTCCCATTGTTTTCACTGTTCTCTGTCCGAGCGTTGCTTCCACATCATTGGATAATTCATGTCCTCTCAATCTCGTCATTCTAGTTCCTTTTCTCAATCCTAGAATTGTCACCTTATCAATTACCCACTTCTCAATCAGAGCAAATTCCCCATTAACAACTTCTGATCTGACAACAACACCATTTCCTGTTTTCTCACAATAAAAATTCACCAGAGTCCACTTATTTCCTTCCCCTCCCATTTCGACATCATCTCCATCGTCCAAGAACACTTGTCCTGTGCTATTCCCATGGCTATCAACCACAACTAACAGCTTGAATGGTGTTCTTCGAGCTGCTTCCGTAGTCATGGCCTCTCCTTGCATAGCCAATATATTACCTTCCCTTACATGAAGATGAGGATGATCAGGCGGTGCATTGAGCATCACATTCATTCCTGAAGCTGTACTCACTGAATTTGAGTAATTGAAGAGATCAAACCAATTTCCACTCGGAAAATAAGCATCCACGGTTTGGGCACCTGATTTTAGTACAGGAGTCACAATCAGACCCTTACCAATTGAGAATTGGGAATTGATATTGTAAGTCATTGTATCCTCGGGAATGAGAAAAATAGGGGCCGGGCAATGGGTATTCCCCTTCTATTTGCCTCATACATCAAGGTATACAAGTATGGGAGCAAGCGATAACGAAGCCCGAGCACCATTCTGGCGGATGCAGCGACCGATTCCCAGAGATAGAGCTCTTGACGAATAGTATCCTTATTAGAGTGGTCTCTTGCAAAGGGATAAAAAGCTCCAAGCTGCATCAATAAAAGCTCTTAAAAAAATGCTTAAATATGTATGACAGAAAAACATGATTTACACCTCTATTCAGTCTCTACTATATATTCTTCCCTTCCACAGAAGATTGAGATATCTTCAACATAGCATGAAGTACAAGCACACAAGATACCCAACTTCCCCTCATCATATATATATATAGTTTATTTCTGTCTTCAAAAGGAGGTAAAATTTAACCTAAAAAAAGAAATAGAAAATTCATGAACTCCTAATTCTGAATATTAATCGGAAAAATCTTAAAGTTCAGTTCCAAAGCTCTTCAGTTAATATAAATTAAGATTAGGCTCAAAAGATTTTACCTGAATCCATCGGTTGCAGAGCTCTTCAAATGTGTCTCGAGTGAAACCACATATATCAGCTCCTACCATTGGAATTCCAAAGAGCCCAGAATTTAAAATTGCAGGAATTGAGTAAGCCAAGTCATCCCACGTCGCGGCATTGTCCCCAGTCCAGTGTGCAGTGTGCTTGCCAGAGCTCACAAAAGTTGATCTTGAGAGAATGAATGGCCTTTTACCAGTAAGATTGACTAAGGCCTCGTTTGTTGCTCTGGCTTCCAAGAGTCCATAGAGGTTATGAGCATTGTATTCTGAAATATTTCCAAAATGAAGTGACGTTGCAGGGATAGTTTTGTCGTTGATAGGCCGATGAACTCCTGCATTGTTCATTTTGTAGGGAGGATTGTCAAGAGTGGAAGGAAGAGGCGGAGGATCATTGAAGTTGGACAACTCGTTCATGTCGATCCATAGGCCATCAAATGGAAGAACATCGTGAAACCTCTTTATCTCCCCACTCCAATAACTCTCACTAGATGGGTGAAGGAAGTCAGGGAAGTACACTGACCCTGGCCAAACGCGACCTAAATATGGCACTCCCTCACGCTTGATGAAGATGTCAGCTTGCATCCCCCTGATGTAGGTCCCATATGTCTCGTTCACGCTAATGCCTGTGAAAGATCATCCATTCAAAAGAAAAGGAAAGTAGTAATATGATGGCAATTTAGAGAGAAATTAAAAGATCGAGTTTCAAGCGCAAGCATTTCTGCACTAGTGTACCTGGATCAAGTATCAGGACATATTTTTTACTGTTCTTGTGAAGGCTGCTGATGAATTCTTTCATCTTTTCCACTGGAAAATTGATAGGGTCAAGAGTGAAGTCTTTATATGCATCCATGTAATCGATGTCAGTCCACATAACTTCCAATGGTATATTAGCTTTTGCATAACCAGCTACAACGCCCTCTAAGTCTGTGACATTATTGTAACCCCACCGGCATTGATGAAATCCTAGAAAGTAAATCAAAGATACTTTATCAGTAGAACTACATTTCAAACTTGTCAGGTAGAACGTGCAGAAGAAGCCATCTAGCATGAATCAAACTTTACAATTGATCCTTGCCTAGCAGCATATACCAGAAAAGCGGCTACTTTTCTTGAAAATCAGTGAGCCTAGTGGTAGGATCAACTGGGGGTCGGGAAGCAGTGGTTTTCAAAGGATAATAACACACCTTTAAGATTTGTTCCCTATTAAGCATAACATGCACAATCTGACTAGTGTCATCTCCACGAGAGAATAACCTCACAATGCAATTCAAGGGCAATGAACTCAGAATCTTCAATACTATCATCTTTATATTATATACGACCACCACATAATTATGCTCAAAATCTCATATTTACTGCAGAATAAGCTACAGAAGCCGAAGCACAACATTGGAATCAAATTCATCAAAATGTCAGCATCAACGATTGAAAGCAATACATAAAAACCAGCATACCGAATTCAAAATCATTATGTTAGATACTACCACCACACGGTCAAGCTCAAAATCTCATAGAGATTGCAACATAAGCTGGAAGCCGATTAACAATGGTGGAATCAAATTCATCGAAATGTACGCAACAACAATTGAAAGAAACTCATCAAAACCAGATACCAAAGGACCAGTATGGCATTGGGGTCGGCCGGCCAATGAGCTCGGTGTACTGCTCCATGACTGCCTCCGGCGACGGCCCCTGGAAGAAATACAAATCCAACACCCCACCGATCACCTTGTAAGTGATCCTGTCGCCAGTATACACCACGTCCATGCCATTGCTGTTCAGCAACAGAACGCCGTGGCTCGTGCCCGCCCCAACTCCTCCGCCACGGCGGCCGCGGCCGCCGACAGACGACCTGACGTCCATGTAGAAGGGATGTGACCCGTACAGGTTGACATCGAGGTTCCAGCTACCGATGTCGGCGTTCCACAGAGTAAGGGTTTGGTTGGGCTGGAGCCGGAGCGACGGCTTCGTGTGCTCTCCGATCCCGTAGAGGGAGGAGCGGCCGGGAGGGAGGGAGGAGGAGAGCTGGAGGTACTGGTCCTTGAAGACGAGGAAGGCCGAGGGGTCGGAAGTGGAGGTGTCGAAGAGGACGTCGCCGGAGGAGCGGCGGGAGACGGCGAAGGAGAAGGGGGTGGTGTCGCGGAGGAGGAAGACCAGGTCAGAGGAGGCGGCGGAGAGGCGGCGGTAAGAGCCGGAGGGGGACGGCAGCGGCGGCGGAGCCGGGGTTCGGCGGGGAGGGGAGGGAGATTGGCGAGGGATAACGTCGTCGGGGACTTCCCATCGGCGGCGGTCGGCGTCTGTGATTCGGACTCGAAGACGTCCGCTCGCTTCGAAGCTAGAAGGAGAACCGTGATGACGTCAGCAAAAATTACCCATTAAAATATACTTAATTATTTATCTTGCAAATATATATATAAACTACCATTTTAATTTAATCTTGCAGGTGTTTCGATATCGAAATTTGATTATTTTCTTTCCAGCAACAACCTTCTTATAATAATTTGAAAAATCGAAATATTTTTCTCCTTTTTTAAAGCATATTTATACTATGAATTTTTATCGGGTGTTATTACTAATATTTATTTTCATTGTTTAATTAAATTTTCTACAATTGAACGATTTCACCTTTATACATATAAACTAACGTTTTTTTTTTTTTTTTTTTGGCGCATATATGTCGATTGTAAAAATGAATCTAGCAAAAATACTAAAATGAGAGTGAAGTTTTGCTCTGGACCTGGCAACGAGGCGGAGGTTCTCGACGTCAGGCCCGTATACGGAGGTCGCGTTGACGAGGCGGAGACCGGCTGTTAACGCCGTTCCCGACGCGTCGACGGCCACGGACCCGACCGTGTATCCATACCCAGCCACGCCGGGCGTCCCCTCCCCTTCTCCGACCGACGCGCGAACGGCCGACTGCGACGACAGCAGGTACAAGAAGATCAACACCGCAAAGAGAGGCGGAAGACGGCGATGATGGTCTCTGCTACTCCGCATGTTTTCGGCTTGAGAGAGAGAGAGAGAGAGAGAGAGAGAGAGAGGGAGTGGGAGGACCTTTGATTTTCATCCGCCTACCGCGGCGCACTTCCCACGTCTGGTCTTCCAATCCCGGCCCTTTCTGATTCCTCAGAAAGACGAAGACGACGAGAAGACGACAAGAAGGTATGCCTTCTTTTTCTTTTTGGGTGTGGAGTAAATTGGGCGGGCCCGCGAGACTGTGGAGATTCCAATTTGGCGGGGCCGGCTCACGCGCTTTTCACGTGCTCGTCCTTTCGTTTCTGCGCCTTTCTCGGCGAGAAACTCTTGCCCGCGCGAGTGTCGGGAGAGGCGCAAGTGTGATCGACGAGCGAAAACCAACGGAAATGTCGCTTTTTTTTTTTTTTATGTTGTTTGCTAAATGATGATTTACGAAATTTTAGTTTTCTTTTTAGTGCTTATATATACATATATAGTTTTATTTTATTTGGCTAATTGCAATTCACCACTTGATATTTCGAGTTTTGTAATATCAAACATAATGCATGCATAATTATACATTACTAGTTAATCCTGTGACCTTGATTATAGGAAAATTTTCACTAAAGGTATAAAATAACTATACTTTTTTCAATCAAGATTTAGTTAAAGAATGTGGAAGCTTAATGCTCTTTTGTCTTAAGATTTAACATGGTGAATCCTACATGAAATTTACGTAACGTGATTCATTATCCATCACGGTAATTTGATGAAAAATTGCAATTACTCACGCCACTAGTGGCCTTTTTTATCTCTAGTCAGGTTGTGTAGGAATGTAAAGGGATGATCCTTCGGTAGCCCTATGATTAGAGACACGATCACCAAGGCGATTGGTCTGTGATTACACCTAAATTTTTTGTCCAGAAAATCCTCGTGCCCTTCATGAAAAGTAAAGATCAAATTTGTTGGCAATGACATAATTTGACACTTGATCATGAATATTTTTATTGCACGGTCTTGCATTCTTATGCTAGGCTGTATTTTTCCGCATTTAATCTTTAAGGACCCTTTCAATAATCTCATTCATTATTTTATTTTTTGTGAACCGACTTGATGTCACTCGTTTTAGATCTTTCATAGAAGATGAATAATTTGAAAAATATTTTTTTTCTAAAACTGTCTGCTTATATCGACTACAAAAATGAATCAACAATATATATTTTTATCTAAAATTTTTATCACTAATGAAAACATTTTTCATTTACTAATTATTTCAAGCAATGATATTTTTTGAAAAATATTTTCCAAATCATTTGTTTTCCGTTAAATAAATGAAGCTTTAATCTTTAGGAAAATTCTAAATATGGGCCTAAAGTGCCATCACGTTCTCCAATAAGGGATTTTATATCAAATAAGGTTATGACCATTTTAAATAAGGGCTTGACTATAGCTAAATATTTAGACCGATCAAGGGCATTTTTCCTCTAAAGAAAATGTTAATTTTAATTTTTTTTCTTTTTTATTTTCTTTATGATTTTTCATAGAGTCGGCTGGCTCTACACATATAGGTATATTGTTATCAAAGATATCCTTCCATACCTTACCAGGATATTATAGTCCAAGCTAAAAGAATCATTAAACATATAAATGTACTCTTAAAACATTGTTGAAAACACTATTGCATCATACATATGTGAGACTATGCACATACTAAAGTTTCCAAAATTTACATTGCCCAATTGAACCTAGTCCATGGGATCTCCAATTGTTGGGTTAGATTTCCATGTGGGAGTCTCTTTATTAAGTTTAGACATTTAACCCTACTCCCCTCGATATGCAGTTTACTTGCTCTCTTAACAAATCTTTTGTTAATAGATACGCAATGATTTTTGTTGACCTTACAAAGTCTAAAGAAATTATTCCATTTAAGAGCAACTGCCTTACTATTATATCCTTGACAAATGTGTCTAAATTTATCATTATATTTCACATTTTTAGCCATTGCAATTGTTGCTTAATTGTCACAATGAATGCATAACACAAGCATAGGTTTTGGCCACAACCGAACATCCTCTAAAACATTTCGAAGCCACTTTGCTTCTTTAGCACATTAACTAGTAAACTTAAATTCCATTGTGAAGTGCACTACTAAAGTTTTCATTGAGGATTTTCAAATTACCGAGACACCTCCTAACGTGAACACATATTCACTAGTCGATTTCGGTTCATTAGAATTTGTGCAAATTGTATAGCAAAGTTATAACAATAGATATCCTAATTGATGTTATTGCATTATATGTATTACAACATTTTAGGCTTCTAACGTCTATGTCAAAAAATTAGGTTCAAACATTTTTCAATCTGAGACCTTTTGCTCCTTTGAAGTTTGGCTCTTCGGCCTCAACTTTGTCCTTCTCAAATTTTGATTTTCTAAGTCTCTTTTGAGAAGGTTCACCTTTATTTTATTTTTCCAAGATATATATCCTCACAAAATTCAAAATCTCTTAATTCTAGGATATTGTTGACATGGATTTTCACATTTACAAATTTGTCAATCGAAAATTTGTCTGCATGCTATTTTGAGCATAACCGATGAATATACAATCAAATGTTTTAGGTTCTAACTAAATTTGTTTAGGGGGAGGAATTACCACCTTGGTAAGGCACCTCCATACTTTCAAAATTTGTGGGATGGTAACCTTATTGATTTAGTAGGACTTAGCCCATTGGCCATGGCGGGACTAAGTAGCATCGACCTAATGTCCTTCAACTGCCTAGAGCGGGAAGTTTTTGCCCTTGAACCTTCCACTTTAGTGCACACAAGGTCCAAGCTTTCACCTAAGTAGCATGAGCCAACTGTTGGCTTGGAATAGGTAGGCCAGCAAAGAGCCATGGCAAGTTTGGCCCAACTGATCTGAGCCTATGTCCTATCACCTTAGTGACCCCACTTGGGTTATAAGCTCACATTGTTGGGCTTGGTAGCAAAGTCCATTGAACCATCCCTCCAAAAATAGAATCATATGCCATTTGACTTTTACTGTTATGAAAAATAGTCCTTGGGTAGATCAATCATGCGACTTGTATCCATATCATTATAGATGGTCTTGATGTGAAAGCTCGCAGCATGTATTGCCACAAACCAGGCCCCAAGGTTTGAATCTCTCCAACAACAATAGTCGAATGGACTATAAGAATGTCTCTAGAATGTCTTGGACATTATTAGATACTTGATTGTTATCGGCCAATCCCGATTTTTTATAAACCCAACAAACAATCAGTAAATAAATTGCCTCAAGATTGTTGAGACATTGTACAATGCTGTAGAAAATAATAGACATGACCTGAAGAGACACAACGAAAAGTACATGATCCAAAGAGACATAACTTATGTAGAAAATTGAACAGACATGAGCCAAAGAGACATAACTTTAAAGACACTTTGTCGAGCTATTAACTCATAATTACAACACCATTTATTCCATGATATCATGCGTTTGATTCATGTGTTGAGCAATCTTTTGAACGGGTTTGTGTCTTGTTGCCTTTTTACTACATATTGAGAGGCTTCTTGATTGCTAGAATCTTGGTAAAATTGTCGCGACAAATTTGCCAATCTTGGATTTTTCGGTAATTTGTGGTACATAATAGTTATAACTTAAATCGAATATTTTTAAGACCTTTGGGGTAACACTCAAAGAAATCGAATATTTTTAAGAACTTTGTGGTAACGCTCATAGAAAATCGCTAGAGCTAATGCCCCTTCTCACCATTTTTGGCCAGGTTCATTTTACTAGAATTTTGTCGTTAAATGTGTGCCGCCACCGCCAACCATGTGCAAATCGCGCAATTGCACCATATTGCATATACTATTTGTCTAATAGTGCGTCTCGGTCTAAGTCTCATATGAACCGGATGTAACTAAGATAATTTCCTTGCTTAAAAGAGGTTGGGATAGTTAAAAAAAAAAAAAACAATGGGTGTGCCTAATCATATTTTACGTGGCTGCTTAGGATTTTGTGATTGCTGACTAAAGTAACATTTTAATGAAGGCCTTTAGATCCCCAATAAGGCGACGTAAACAAGGATTATGTGTACAGTGGGTTAGCAGGGGAAGCAGGAAGGCATAGAAAGAAAGAGGTGGAAAGAGACCGTTGATACTTAATTTTTTTCCTGCATTCAACGTTCCGTTTCATCAGAATTCGATCCCAAACAAGAATTTCATGTCACATAATCTTTCATTCTCACTCTTTTTCGCACTTAAAAATTGGGGACATTTTTGTTTGGGAACAACGTGTCCACCATGCCCATTCGCCCATTCCGTCAATTAAGGTCCATCCTACGAGCTTGTTCTCTCTCTCTCTCTCTCTCTTTCTTACCTTACCTTCCCCTCCTACTTGTTGACTGAAATTGCATGGGTAAATGACACAAACAGTCATTGTAGTATACAATGTGGCCCCTCAACTTTAAGTTTTGTCAATATAGTCTATGAACTTTGGCTATATGTAATGTCGTCTCTAAACATATAATTTGTTCAATGCCACGGTCCCATAACTTTGGGTATATATTCAATTGAGTCCCTAAATCGTTTGAATATATTTGATGTTGTTTTTGAATTTGAATTAATTGAAAGAAAACATTGAACATTTTCATACAATTTATAGATTAAAATTGAATGCATACAAAAAATTTAGGGATCATATTGAACAAATATTAGAAATTGGGTTAAAGTTTTATGGACCAAACTAAGCAAATTTAAAGTTCAAGGACCATATTACACACTAAGTCAAAATAGAGGGACCATTTATGTCATTGTCTCAAATCATATTTGATTATGATTTTTAGGTCACTTTAAGCCATTTTCAGCAAGTTTAGATCAGAAACTAGAGGGAAAATGACAGTGAAGATCAGCTGAGATTGAGGAAGTGATGGAATGTGAGCGTGAGAAAACCGAGAGAGCAGAGAGAACAGAGAGGCATGGGTGCAAGCATGGAGAAAAGCAGAGGCGGCATGGATCCACAATGGAGATAAGAAAGAAGCTTGGTGCATCGGTGAAAACAAAAAGAAAGAATCCGGACAGAGAGGGAAAAAGAAGAAAAGAAATTGTATTAGAAGAGAGATGAATATCTTGAGAAAGTTCGAGGAATTGGCGGCGCTTGTCCTCAAAATAGAGATGAAGATCTCCGGTAATAACTTAAAAGTCCTTCCATCAAACTTCCAATTAAAACTTACGGAAAATTGTCGGCACCGGCTGGTGACGCGTGGCACTCATATATACAACCCTTTTAAAGTAAATTACATTTTTGGTCGTTTACTAGTGGTGAGCACCAAGTTCGGTTCCACTCATAAACCTGACTAAATCGGCTTGAACTGAATTGTTCAAAGCTGTTCTAGAGAGAACTGGCGTAGTTCCCAATTTCGAAAACCTAAAATTGGCTAAGGACTGATTTGATTCTCGGTTCTAAGATCGGAACCACTGATTCTATCGAGGAACCGGCTCACATTGGCGTTTTATCCCGAAACATAAGCCCTAACACACTCATGCGTAGAGACAAGCATCCTCAACAGAATGCCTTATGTTTGTTATTCTCCCCAGTCGCGGTACTGAATCCCCATCGCGTTCTCTGATGATGGCTACTCCAGAGGAGAAGTGAATCAAGTAGATGTTGCACTTGCTCTTGCCGGTGGAGCGAGTTTGCTTGGCAGTGGACGAGAGGCAGAGTTGTTCAAGTTCGAGTGCCCCAACCTAGGCAAGTAGGTTGCACCGCCCGTCACATTATGGAAACTGGTCATGCTGAAGCCCCTATTATTTGGAGGTCATATTTAATATTTAGAGCACTGCCTCTCTCAACTACTCTGCTCCCTCATCTGCTTCACCATCTTCGCTCGATCCTACATGAGTGCCTTGTGCACCATGTCGTCGCCAAGATCTCAATTTTGCTAGAAAAAGTGATCTTCAATCCCTCATACCTCCGGGACGAGAAGGTAATTTCTTATCCCAGTTGACTTCTCACTTTCTGTATTATTTTTCGCTGGTGTCTGATTGGGGGTAAGTTGGAGGATTTCTCGTAATTGAGAACTAGTTAACAAAAGTAGTAAAGATATACGATTTTCATACTTGGAGGATATATTGGAGGAGGAAGGCAAGAATGGCGAACGGGAAGTGCCAGACTCAAGCCAGATCGGTGCTTCAGGCTAGTTCTCGGCTAGGTCAAGAACTTATCACCCCTATCTATACTTACAAGAATGAACAAATTTAGTTCCCATACTTTGTTTTAGTGAAAAGCTATAATATAATTTTTCAACGAAAACTTAATTACTTTGCTCACATTTAAATTTGAAATCTTCTCAAAGTGCCCAATTAAAATCAACTATTAGTTGATTATTCCCAAACTTACGAGTGTGCTTGATCAGATTGACAATCTCGTTAAAACCTAGATTCTGTCAATTTCACAGATATTGTGATCTCTCACTTTTTTTAAGAAAAAAATATAAAAGTTCTCACAATTGTAATTATTAACACACCGGTGGGAGATATGCCTTGATACTGAAGATACAATTAAATCAATTTGTGATAACAATTAACACTTTATCTTTCATTATTTCCTTTTATTGTTCACTAGGGGTGAGCATTGGTTTAGGGTCAACCTTGGACTGACCTTGGACCGGCCCAACCCTGCCAATCTTGGTCCGGTTCTCAGGAAGATTGGGTCGGTCCTTGGTCCTAAAATTCCTAGATCAGCATTGTGCAGGTTGGTCCTCGGTCCTGAGAATTCCGGGTCAATTCAACCCGGACTAACCCTGACTATATAAATATATAAATATATATTATTTATAATTTTTTTTATATAGAGAAAACCTTAAAATAAACAGCGTCAACAATATTAAATAGCTCTTTAGCGAGGAGTTCAAGTAATTTTACATTATTCTTTAATAGCTTAGATTTTTAATGTCTTTTACGATGTCAATAAACACAATTTACCAATGAGGAAAATGTTTTTATGAAAAGTTCTTACGGCGTCCAAAAAGGCATAAACAACTCCTTATGACATCATCCTCTAATATTCGTTCTCTTCTGTCTTATTTGTTCTCTTAGTTTTCAATTTACCACAATCGAAAGAAACAACTTCTTTGCTCACCACTTGATACTCACCTCGCTTGCTTTGGGTCACTCATGCCACTTGTTGCTCGATGCTCGCTTGGCTTGTTGTTTTCTGCTTGACATTCGATGCTCATTCTGTTCAATGTTCACTCCACTTGACCCTTATCACTTGCCTTTTTTTGTTGACCTTGCTCATCATCAAACCCATTGGGTCAATATGGTCCTCGGTTGCCCTTTTAAGTAGTACAAAAAATGAAATAAAATTTATTGGTTGGTCTTAGGTTAACTCAAAAATCGAATTGAATTCATTGGGTTAGTTTGGTTCTCAATCGCTTTTTTAAGGAGTACAAAAAATGAAACAAAAAATTATTGGTTGGTCTTGGGTTGACCCTGAAACTAGCTGAACCCAATGGGTCAATTCGGTCCTCAATCGCTTTTTTAAGAAGTACAAAAAATGAAATAAAAAATTATCAATTGGTCTTGGGTTGACCTTGGAACCAAACCGAACCCATTGAGTTAGTCCGGTCCTCAATCCCAAGCTCAATAGAGTTGGTCCTCGATCTTAAAAATTGAGGACCAGCACTGTGCCGGTTGGTCCTAGGGTTACGGGGTGGACCGGCCCAACCCAGACTATGCTCACCCCTAATTCACATATCGCACTACAAATACATGTAAATAATGTAACGAAATCATCAAGGGAGAATACAAAGAAATTCTCTTCTTCAATTCGTTTCTTCTATGCTTTCGTGTCATCAACTTTGAAACAAAAAACAGTAGTATAATAATAATAAAAAGTTCATATTTAATGTTAACATAACTTTAAGACATTAAGAAATGTTAAATGCAAATAATAAATATTCCTTCCACCATTTCTCATATTTGAACTTGAAAAACCTTACAGAGAAAAAAGAAAATTATAAATAGATCAATACACGTGCATATATATATTTATAGATTTCTAGTGTAAAGTGAAGGTATCTTAAACCTTAGAACTTATGCTGTATTTTAAATTGCATTTGGTCGCCCGGGTGTGATAGCAATGAAAATAAGGAGAGAGAAAAATAGTATATTATTCACTCTTGTAACTTTTTGGAGGACAATTACCAAGTCAATTCTAAACTCATTGTGTGGATATCAATTTAGTTTTAAAATTTTCAATTTCACCAATTTAGTCATAAATTTTTGCGTGATATTTCAATATAGTCCTTCTAATTAATTTTAGTCAGAAATTGTTGGTGCGACGATCCATGGCACATTGCCACATTAGAGATTTCCAATGAAGATTGACCAAAAAGACCACAATTGAATTTTATGCAAAGATTTAAGGCTAGATTGATACAATTGAAAAAATTAAGATAAAATTGACATATGTACAATATGTCTAAGACTGATTGAACAATTTCTCTTAATTTTGGAGTCAAGTCAGTTAGTCCTATTGCACAAAAATATAACCACATGCTTTTCTAAGAATACCCAATTTTTTCTTCTTTGTTTATATATATATTCTCTTCTTAGAAAAAAATAAGAAGAAATTTTATCTAGGAACTCAAGCAGTTCAGAAGCTACATGATCCCATTCGAATGGAGAACAGAAAGAACCACTGATGCAAAATGGCTTGATACCGGTTTGCTTTATCCTTTTGGAAAGGAACTACTTATTGAAGACATGCTTTTGTTCTCTATTACACACTGACTGGTTTCTCCTGATGATGTTTTAAGATTGGCTCAATATGACGTCCAACTTGAAATCCTTTCCCAACAAAAGTGACAATCTTGAGACTTCAACAATCGCAAACTCTCCACCATCACTCCATTTTCCCATTGTTTTCATTGTTCTCTATCCAAATTTTGCTTCTACATCATTGTATGACTCATGCCCCCTCAGTCTCAACATCCTAGTTCCTTTTTCTCAATCCTAAAATTGTCATCTTATTAATTGCCCACTTCTCAATTAGAGCAAATTCCCCATTAACAACTTCTGATCTGACAACAAGATCATTCCCAGTTTTCTTACAATAAAACCACACTGGACTCCACTTATTTCCTTCCCCTCCCATTTCAACGTCCTCTCCGTCATCCAAGAACACTTGTCCTGAGCTATTCACATTCCCATCAACCACAACTAACAGCTCGAATGGCATTCTCCGAGTTGCTTCTGTAGTCATGGCCTCTCCTTGCTTGGTTAATATATTACCTTCCCTTACATGCACATGAGGATGATCGGGCGGTGCATTAAGCATCACATTCATTCCTGAAGCTGTACACACTGAATTTGAGTAATTGAAGAGATTGAACCAGTTTCCACTTGGAAAATAAGCGTCCACTGTATTGGCACCAGATTGTAGCACAGGAGTCACCATCATACCCTTACCAATTAAGAACTGGAAATTGATATAGTAAGTCATTGTATCCTCAGAAAATGAGAAAAACAAGAGCCAAGCAATGGGTATCCCCTTTCCGTATGCCTCATACATCAAGGTATACAAGTATAGGAGTAAGCGATAACGAAGCCCAAGCACCTTCCTGGCAGATGCAGCGACATATCCCATACATAGGGCTCTTGACGAACAGTATACTTTTCAGAGTGGTCTCTTGTAAAGGGATAAAAGGCCCCTAGCTGCATCAGTAAAAGCTCTAGAATAAGTGCTTAAAGGTATATGACAAAAAAAAAAAAAAAAAAAGATTTACACCTTTGTTTAATCGCTACTCGACATATTCAACATAACATGAATTACAAGCATAGAAGATACCTAACTTCCCTTCACCCTAAAGAAAATTTATGTAGTTCATTTCTACCTTTAAAAGGGAGTAAAATTCCCTGCCCCCCTAAGAAAAAAGAGAAGAAAATTGATCAACTTCTATGTCTAAATACAAATCAAGAAAGGCTTGCGAGTAATATAAATTAAGTAAAGGCACGAAAGAAATTTACTTGAATCCATCAGTTGCAGAGCTCTTCGGTTGTGTCACCAGAGAAACCACATATTATAAGCTCCTACCATTGGAATTCCAAAGAGCCCAAAATTTAAAATTGCAAGAACTGAATAAGCTAAGTCATCCCATGTGGCGGCATTGTCTCCAGTCCAGTGTGCAGTGTGCTTGCTAGAGCTTAGAAAAGTCGATCTCGAGAGAATGAATGGCCTTTTACCAGTAACATTGACTAAGGCCTTGTTTGTTGCTCTAGCTTCCAAAAGTCCATAAAGGTTATGAACATTGTAATCTAAAATATTGCCAAAATGAAGTGACGTTGCTGGAATAGTTTTGTTGTTGATAGGGCGATGAACTCTTGCATTGTTCATTTGTAGGGAGGATTGTCAAGAGTGGAAGGAAGAGGCGGAGAATCATTGAAGTTGGACAACTCGTTCACAGAGTAAGGTTTTGGTTAGGTTGGAGCCAAAGCAATGGCTTCGTGTGCTCTCTGGTCCCGTAGAGGGAGGAGCGGCTGGGAGGGAGGGAGGAGGAGAGCTGGAGGTTACTGGTCCTTGAAGACGAGGAAGGCCGAGGGGTCAGAGGTGGAGGTGTCGTAGAGGATGCCGCTAGAGGAACGGCGGAAAACATAAAAGGAGAAGGGGATGGAGTTGCGGCAGATGAAGACGAGGTAGGAGGAGGTGGCGGCGAAGAGGTGCATTGGGAGAGGTAGACCGCCAGTGATGGCGGCGGCAGTGTAGGCGGAGTTAGGGTTTGTTTGGGGAGAGAGCGGTGAGGAGGGGAGGGAGATCGACGAGGGATGAGGTCATCGGCGACTTCCCAATGGCGGTGGTCGGCGCCTATGATTCGGACTCGAAGACGACCGCCTGCTTCGAAGCTGGAAGGAGACCGTGATGACCTAAGCCAAAGTTAGCTACTTTACATGGATGGCCAAAGAAAAAGCATATTATAAATTAAAATATACTAATAAAATTAGAATTATTACCACGAAAATCCTAAATTGTTGTACCTACAACAAATTTATAAAAATTTATTTTTTTTTATCACTAAAAAGCTTAGACTAGTAAGAAAATATTAGGTGTGGTTATGATAATCATGATTCGTTTATTTCTTTTCTTTTTGTTCCTTTTCTTTTTGCCTTCTGAGGCCATGGACAACTCTCACCCCATGGATTGCAATGGAAAACCATAGACAACCCACTCATGAGCATGTCAACACTCATCCATGGTCGTTGTTGGCATCGTTCAAGCATGCTATTGATCCCCTGGGTATCTTTCCCTTCCAACCATGGACATTGCTTGCGGCCAGCTATGGACGACTGGCTCATGAGCAACGCTAATGCTCATCACAGGTCATTCGTCGCCCTTGTCATTTGCAACCTCAAGCCCTCCTTTGCCAAATTTGGCGAGGGCAACTCTCATCTTAGCCACAAGGGTCGAGCCCTCATCGAATTTGACAAAAGCGACCTTGGTATGTGGCCGACAAGGGTTGCAACACCCTTGTCGGCCCTCATTGATGTCATGGCCACAAGACCAAAGGGAAAGAAAGGAAAAAGAAGAAGAAGAAAGAAATGATGAAGAAGAGAAACAAAGTGCCAAAGGAGAGAGATGGAGAGATTCCAATTTTCTAATGGAGCGGGACCATAGTGCCTCTTTTCATCCACTAAACGGGCTTGTGCATTGTTGACATGGCTATTATAGCTGCACCTAATATTTTTTTTTTCAAATTAGTATATTTATAATAAATTTACTCCAAACTTTATGACAATTATACTCTTTGTTAGTTTCCATTAGATTGGATTAATTCCACAAAATACAACAAAATTGGCCATTCTAAACTAGTATACTCATCAACTGTTACGTTTTATTTGATAGTAAAATTTAACAAAAATTAACGGAAAGTAAATTTGTCACGGATGTACCAATTTGAGATTTTTTGTTGTTAAAAAATTAGTTTGGAATAAGTTTATCACAAATGTACCAATTTAGGATTTTTTTTTTGTGACATTAACCCTTAAAATTACTCTCATTGTTTTACCAAAAAAAAAAAAAAAAAAAAAAAAATTACTCTCATTGTTTCTTTTACTTCTTCTAATATTGTTAACTTTTGAAAAAAAAATATTGCTAACTATTTATATTACAAATATTATGTCCATGGATAATGCGTAAGAAAAAGTTCAATTTGATCTCGCCTATGAGCCAATATTAAAATTTGATTTTTTTTTTTTTTTTTTTGCAACAACCTTCTTAAAAAAAAGGGCTAATACCAATGAAAACTCCAAATTGGTACAATCATGTTACATTTAGACTCTGTTCGTTTTGCGGAAAATGTAGCATTTAAAAAAAAATACTTTCCAAGAAACCATTTTCTAGAAAAATGTAATTATTTTTTGGTATTCGGTCAAAAACCTAAAAAGAAGTAGAAAATATTTTCTGCTATTTGGTTAGGAAATTTTTTTTCTTTCATGCACTCTTTTTCAATTTATTATTTTTTTCTTAAAATAAAATCTTTAATTAATTTTATATTTTAAAAAAATTGATTTTTTAATCATATTTAGATTTAGATTTAGATTTTCCTTTTTTCTTTTTCTTTCGCTAAGGACAGGTTTGGTTCTCGGTTCCAAGACCGGAAGAACCGGTATTTTACCCCAAGGCATAAGTACTAATAACACACTCATGCATAGAGATGAATATCCTCAACAGAATGCCTTAGATTTGTTGTTAGTCCCAGTTAGGGGTGTGCAACCGAATCGGGTCAACCCGGTTCCCGGTTCGGCCCACCCGGAAAACAGGGCCGGGAACCGGTTCCGGTTGAAACCGGTCCGGCAACCGGTTCCAACAACTCAGACCCTGTTTGAACCGGTCCGGGAACCGGTTCCGAGGGATTACCCACCCGGGAACCGGTTTGACCGGACCGGTTCTGGAACCGATTAAGCCACCCCAAAAAAAAACCACGTAACCCTAATTTCTACCTTTACCTCTCTCTCACGAGTCTCACCCCCTTCGCGAAGCTGCTGCTCCTTCTCCGCCTGAGCCCCATCCTTCGCGAAGCTGGGCGCCACCACCGCTGCTTCTTCGCCTGAGCCCCAACCCTTCGCGAAGCTGCTGCTGCTGCTTCTTCGCTTGAGCCCCGTCCCTTCGTGAAGCTGCTGCTGCTTCTCCGCCTGAGCCCCGTCCCGTCGCGAAGCTGCTGCTGCTTCTCCGCCTGAGTCTCGTCCTTCGTGAAGCTGGGCGCCATCGCCGGAAGTCGAGCCCCTGCTTCCGCCCGTCCTCAACCCGTCCGTCTGAGCCTCCTGCTCACCCACGAGATCTGCAGCCGAGCCCCTGCTTCTGCCCGTCCTCAGCCCGTCCGTCCAAGCCCCCTGCTCACCCACGAGATCTGCAGCCGAGCCCCTGCTTCTGCCCGTCCTCAGCCCGTCCGTCCAAGCCCCCTGCTCACCCACGAGATCTGCAGCCGAGCCCCTGCTTCTGCCCTGTAGCAACTCCAGCGTCGCTTGCCCGCCTTCTGTCCTCACCCACGAGATCTGCTTTTGTCCTCAGCGTCGCCTACCCGCCCGTCTTCTGTCCGCGACCTACAGCCGAGACTCCTCCGCCGACGCCTGCACCCGCAGTCGCACCTCTGCTCGCCCGTGCCTCCCTCTGCCCGAGCACTGATCCCGATTCCATCCGACGCCGCCTCTGCTGCTCTCGTCGCACCCCTCGCGCTCGCACCACCGCCTCACGGTAACAATTTGACTGTGCCGAGCAAGTTCAATGTTTCCTTTAATCCATTGATATCATTTTTTTTAATGACCGTCCTTGTCTAAGTGTCAAGAGTTAATGGCTTATTGAGAAGTGTTAACCAAGGAAGGGCATTCCTTTGTCTATCTGGTTGAATTTTTCTGGTTACAAGCTAGCATCTTAAAATAATATAGAGAAGGGGCAAGAAGATGTATGAAAATGGCCTCATTCTTGTCTAGAACATGTTCAAGTCTTGTTGGAATAGCATAATGGATGCTGGCGAATTGCTTCATTTTTGAGTTAATTGGTACATGGTTGAACTATTACTTGTTATTCATTCCTCAATGATGAAATAACTGCTATTGTCATTATCCATCTTTCTTTTTGATTTGTGTGATTCTTGCAAAAAAGTGACCAGTGAGTTTTTTCTACGGTCCACACATAAGAAAACAATAAAGAAACAAAAGCAAATGCATCAGCAACTTGAAGAGGCCATTGCAGTACATTCTCATTTTCTCTTTCATCCATATATGAGAATTGAATACTACATTCGACACAAGCACCAATATGGTTGCTTGGCAGGTTGCATGTGTTTTATATCTGGGTGTGGTGATGCTCTTCCATTTGATTAACATCTCTGTTCAGAGAATATACGGTGATCCAGCTATGAGTTACATGTCATTGTTTGCTACTGAGAGCTTTAGTGCTGTGAAAATCCCTTGTTTCCTTTTCCATGATGTCTCTTGCATGTACATTACTTTAATATCACATAGAAAGGATGAAGATGACAACATTCTTGCTAACTGTTCACCATCTGTTGAGGTGGTTTCCTTTTTGGGTTATTTATCTGAGGTGTTTGTCAGAGGTGGCATAGACTATAAACTTTACTCATTTGCTAAATGTCAATTAAATTTAACAACTTGGGGGCCATCATTCCAAGGAAGACTTTGCAGTGAGAGGCAAAGAGCCCAAAGATGAGGTTCAGATTTATACGTGGAAAGATGCTACTTTGCGCGAGTTGACAGACCTGGTATGTGTTGTTGCATAGTAATTTAATTATGAATTAAGTTGATTGGTAACTTTTGATGTCATAAAACATGACTCAAACGCAACAGAAATAAAAAAATTAAATGGGAACTCAACGAAAACAGAAGAATAGAATTACATGACATTAATTAGTGGCTTCATTGGTGATCTGCAAATTTTGCATAATCTTAGTTGTCTTACACAAGAGAAAGTATCCATCTTTTTCCAGTCAATAAATTTTGCACAATCTTATTTCTTTTTGGAATGTCGGTGAGAAAAGAACTTGATGTCGTTGATGCTCGTGTTTTGCCACCACCAATGGTAAGTTATTGCACATCTTTCTTGTGAGAAAACGAATGCCTCAAGTTACATTATATTTTTTTTTCTGGTTTTAGCAGTTGATGTATGCCATTGTTGGCATTGTTGCAGCTTAAATATCATGGAAGTGGTCGAGATGCGATGATTGGTCCGTTGATGGGGCAGTGGAATACGATCAATTCTTCTTTTTGCCTTTTCTTTACAGCAAATGATCAATGGAGGTAAAGTGGATACCTGATGTGATGAAATACTCTTTCTTTTCCTTTTCTAGTGATGTTATGAGGTACAAATTATTTGCTACAACGGTAGATGTGCTTACACTGATCGATATGAGTGTTAAACGCTTTATTTTAAATATGAGTGCTGTACATTAATTTTTGTAAAACAGGTTCCAATATAAACAGGGTTGACCCTATTCCCGGATCGGAAAAACAGGGTGGGTCGGGAACAGGGTCCAATGTAAATAGGGTCGGGAACAGGGTCCAAAAAAAGAGAACCGGTTATAACAGGGTCGGGAACAGGGTCCAGGTCTAGACCCTACCCACCCTGGACCCGATCACCCCTAGTCCCAGTCGAAGTACAGAATCCCTATTGCGAACTCTGAGAATTGCTACTCCGGAAGTGAAGCAAGGTGATGTCACACCTGTTTCTGCTGGTTTAGCGAGTTTGCTCGGTAGCGAACGAGGCAGAGTTGTCCAAGTGCTCCGAGCTGAGCAAATAGGTTTAAGGATGAGTATATTGGACTGACTGAATCAAGAAAAGCCGGGACCTGCTGGTTCGGGGCGGTTCCGGAGCATGAGCCCGGTTACTAAATCCGCAGGGGTGGGGGATGGGGGATAGGACTGACTATTTTTTTTTCGAAAATTTTAAATTATTAAAAAAGCAACAAACCCTAAAATAACAACCTTACCAAAAAAACAAACCCTAAAATAACAAGAAGTCCAATATTATTTTGGTGAAAAGATTTACCTGGTCCATTATGTGTCATTTTTAGGGAAAAGATTTACTTTCAGAATACTGAAATTTGGAGGTGGAATTGCAAAGTGACCAATTCCATTAGGCCACACTAGAAACTAGGAACTGGTCCTCCCCATTCGGTTCCTGGTTCTCGGATGGAACTGGATTGGATCAAAAATTGATTACCTTTAAATAGGTTGACTGCCTCTCCTAGATTCTTTGTTCTCTTGTCCACTTCACCACTCTTGCTCAATTCCTACGCAATATTGTCAAGATCTCAATTTTGCTGGAAAAAGTTGATCCTCATCCCTCGACCTTCAGGATGAGAACGTAATTTCTTATACCAATCAGCTTCTCATATTCTGTGTTATCTTTTGCTGGTATCTGATTAGAGGGGTAAGTTGAAGGAATTCTCAGAATTGAGAGCTTATCAGCAAAAGAGCATGAGTGAAATCTAGCAAAGATAGCTTATTATGTAGAAACATACATTTTTGTGCTTGGGAAGAAAGAGATCGTGGAGGATATGATGGAGGAGGAAGGCGAGAATGGCAAAGAGGAAGTGCCGGGCTTAAGCCAAATCTGTGCTTTGGGCCGATTCTTGATTATAGGCCTAGAACCGACTATCCCTACCTATATAAATAAGAAAGAACAGCTTTTGTCCCCGTACTTTGTTTTAGTGAAAAACTAGTATCTATAATTTCAACGAAAACTTAATTGCTTTCCTCACATTTCCATTTGAAATCTTCTGAAAGGGCCAAAGTCAAACTCAACTGTTAGTTGGGTGGTTCCCATACTTATAAATGTGCTTAATCAGATTGGCACGCCCATCAAATTTAATTTTGTTGCATGTAGTAATCAGGCGTTTACCGATCCCAGACGAGTAGGGTATTTGCTCTTCCATGGAGCCCACCCTACATGAATCGAATCCCAGTTTTTGAAAGCTGGAGTGTAGTCTTAGGGTCACACAACTACCTTAAAACCCGGAATTGGTCAATTCCACGAATATCATTGTCTATTATTTTTTAAAAGTTAAATTAATAAAAGTTCCCACAATTCTAAATATTAACACATCAACATTTGATGCAAAAACGTAGACTCCATAATAAAGGACATGTTCATATCTAATGTTAAAATAATTTTAAGACATTAAGAAAATTTATATACAAAATAATAAATATTCCTTCCGCCGTTTCTCATATCTGAACATGAATAACTTCATAGAGAAAAGAAAATCACTACATACATACATACACACATATCTTCCTTAGAACCTTAGAACCTATCTTGTGTTCTGTCCCTCCTCTCTCACTTCGCACCTCGGAATGCACCATTATTATATAGAGAAAGGCGTTGTCACATCGAAACCTCCATACTTGATTCGCTCTAGCTTGAGTTCCACTACCTTACTCTGTCTACTGAATTGCCTTATCTATCCACGCCTTGTCTTGTCATGCCGGCTGTTTCCTACTACTAAGATGTTACTACCAATGTAACTTCACTCACAACTATGCACTAGTTTGCTCTCTCTTGAGTTGGCTTAGCTCATTTTATGGCTCACTCCATGCTTGCTCACTCCATTCATCCTTATGCTTCACTTTGTGACTAATGTAAATTACGTTTGGTCATCCAAATTCGGATATGATAGGATAAAGTGGTATTAGATATCCTTCAAATATTCTAAGCATTGTCAAAAATCTCGTTATATGTTTGGAGTAACCTGAATTGAAAATCTTTGAAAATCCTTTGAATATCTTCTCTCTTAGATTGTTCTCGTACCTTCGGGTATATATGAGTTTATTCAGTCTAGAGGTCGTCGCCACGCATGGAACAAGATAATTCTATTCAGACTCAAATCTGGACAACCAAATGCAGCCCTGCCTATCTAGCCATGTCGGATCCATAGCTTGCACCTACTCTCTTGCACACCCCTAGCACCAATCGCATAGACAGTTTCAATTTAGATTCATATAGACATAAGGATTACATTTAGTAAAAACGTGGATAATTGTAAATTTTTCTGACTATTTGACTCACTAATGTAACCGGCAAAATGTTTTAGATAATTCATGGGAATTCGTCCTATTTTAGTAATATGCACAAGGCAGCATGACATTAATTGTTAGGACTCGTTTCTATTATGGGGAAACTTCGTATCGAATGTTGGTCTCTGCTCTAAGAAAATTAGATAGCTTAGAAAAGTTATTTCGATTGTTTTTAGCAAAGTAGTTCACATTAATTCCAAAGATTTGTACAAACAGATATTATGTATTAAAGATAACCAACGCCATTTAAGTCTTATTTGGAAAGAAAATTACTCAATCGATCCTAAACTTGTTTTACGGGTACCAATTCATTTATAAAATTTTTCATTTTATCAATTTAGTCTTATACCTTTGAGTGAAACTCCACTGTAATCCTTCCGATTAATTTTCGGAAGAAATTACTAGCATGATGGTCTAGTCATTGGCAGCCCCACTACCACGTTGGCGAAACTTGTCCAAATGGACCAGGGAAAATTACCAAAAAAAAAAAAAAAAAAAAAAAGTCCTAAGCCTATCGTAATTCGTAATTCAATCCTAAATTTTTGCAAGTATGCTAATTCAGTTCATCTTGCAAATTTTAGATCACCAACACCAACGTGGACAATTTGTAATAATAATTTATCGTATTTTTTCAATTTTTAATTAATTTTATAATCTTTATCTTTACCTTTATCTTTATCTCTTTCTTCCTTCTTTTTCTATTTTTCTACATAGTGCTGGCGAGGGTTGTGGCCCTCTCCGACCTTGCCTAGATTTAGGTGAGACCTAGTGGTTGTAGGCGAGGCGATTTTGCCCTATTTTGGGTGAGAGTGGCAACTCCCGTCAGTAGTTGGCGAGGGCTTCTTGACCCTCGTCAAAGGCTCACTAACCACCATGGAGAAAAAGTAAAGAAGGAAGAAAAGAAAAAAGAAAGGGAAAAGAAAAAAGAAGAAAAACATTTTAAAAAATATTATTAAAAACCATGTTAATGTCAGTTGGCCTGTGAGTGTCCACATCGACATCAACTAGCCAAAATATATCATATGGATTAAATTAGCACAATTGTAAAAAAAAATTAAGATTGAATTGGCAAAAATAGAAAAATTCTTGATAGAATTGATACACTTGCTATTGATTTAGGCCTTTTTTGATAATTCTCCTGATGGACCACGCTAGAATTTCATGCAATGATTTTAAGATTAAATTGAAAAAAATTGAAAAAGTTACAATAAAATTAACAACGGCATAGTAAGTTCGGGACTAATTGAACAATTTGTCATGATTTTAGAGTCTCTTTACATGCTTTTATAAGAATACCCAATTTCTTTCTTTTTTTTTCAAAAATATTCTTTACTAAGAGAAAAAAAATGAGGAAATTTTATCTAGGGATCTTAAGCAGTTCACAATCCGCACACTCCCGTCAGAATGGGGAAAAGAAAGAGCCAGTGATGGCAAGTAGCTCTAGAAATCTTAAGCAGTTCACAATCCGCACACTCCCATCATAATGGGGAAATGAAAGAGCCAGTGATGGCAAGTAGTGGCTAGATACTGGGGGGGCTTTATCCTTTTAGAAACACAAACTTATTGAAGACATGCTTTCGTTCTTCATTACACCCTAACCGGTTTCTTCTAATAATGTTTCGTCTTAGGATTGGCGCAATTTCACTTCCAACTTGAATGTCTTTCCTAAAAGAAGTGACAATCCTGAGACTTCAGCAATCACAAACTCTCCACCACCACTCAATTTTCCCGCAATTGTCACTGTTCTCTGCCCGGACTTTGCTTCTACTTCATTGTATAACTCATGCCCTCTCAGTTTCATCATCCTAGTTCCTTTTCTCAATCCTAGAATGGTCACCTTGTCAATTACCCACTTCTCAATTAGAGCAAATTCCCCATTAACAACTTCTGATCTGACAACAACACCATTCCCTGTTTTCTCACAATAAAACTTCACCAAAGTCCACTTATTTCCTTCCCCTCCTATTTCAACATCCTCTCCATCATCCAAGAACACTTGTCCTAAGCTATTCCCATTCTCATCAACCACAACTAACAGCTCGAATGGTGTTCTCCGAGCTGCTTCCGTAGTCATGGCCTCTCCTTGCATGGCCAATATATTACCTTCCCTTACATGCACATGAGGATGATCAGGCGGGGCATTGAGCATCACATTCATTCCTGAAGCTGTACTCACTGAATTTGAGTAATTGAAGAGATCGAACCAGTTTCCACTTGGGATATAAGCATCCACTGTATTAGCACCAGATTGTAGTACGGGAGTCACCATAACACCCTTACCAATTAAGAACTGGGAATTGATGTGGTAAGTCATCTTATCCTCAGGGAATGAGAAAAATAGGGGCCGGGCAATGGGTATCCCCTTTCTATATGCCGCATACATCAAGCTATACAAGTATGGGAGCAAGCGATAACGAAGCCCGAGCACCTTCCTGGCAGATGTAGTGACAGAATCCCAAAGATAGAGCTCTTGACGAACTGTATACTTTGCAGAGTGGTCTCTTGCAAAGGGATAAAAGGCCCCTAGCTGCATCAATAAAATCTCTAAAATAAAATAAGTGCTTAAAGGTGTATGACAAAAAAACATGATTTACACCTCTATCCAGTCGCTACTTGACATATTCAACATAACATGAATTACTAGCATAAAAGATACCTGAACTTCCCCTCACCCTAAAGAAAATTTATGTAGTAAATTTCTGCCTTCAAAAGGCAGTAAAATTCCCTGCCCCCCTAAGAAAAAAGAGAAAAGAGAAAAGAAAATTGATCAACTCCTATGTCTAAATACAAATCAAGAAAGGCTTAAAGCTACTTGGTTGCGGAGCAGTTCAGTTAATATAAATTAAGAAAAGGCATGGAAGATATTACCTGAATCCATCGGTTGCAGAGCTCTTCGGTTGTGTCCCCAGAGAAACCGCATATATCAGCTCCTACCATTGGAATTCCGAAGAGCCCAAAATTTAAAATTGCAGGAACTGAGTAAGCCAAGTCATCCCATGTGGCGGCATTGTCTCCAGTCCAGTGTGCAGTGTGTTTACCAGAGCTTAGAAAAGTCGATCTCGAGAGAATGAATGGCCTTTTACCAGTAACATTGACTAAGGCCTTGTTTGTTGCTCTGGCTTCCAAGAGCCCATAGAGGTTATGAGCATTGTATTCTGAAATATTTCCAAAATGAAGTGACGTTGCAGGGATAGTTTTGTTGTTGATTGGCCAATGAACTCCTGCATTGTTCATTTTGTAGGGAGGATTGTCAAGAGTGGAAGGAAGAGGTGGAGAATTTATGAAGTTGGACAACTCGTTCATGTCAAGCCATAGGCCATCAAATGGAAGAACATCGTGAAACCTCTTTATTTCACTACCCCAATAACTCTCACTAGATGGGTGAAGGAAGTCAGGGAAGTACACCGGCCCTGGCCAAACTGCACCTAAATATGGGACTCCCTCACGTTTGATGAAGATGTCGGCTTGCATTCCCCTGATGTAGGTCCCATATGTCTCGTTCACACTAATGCCTGTCAAAGATCACCCATTCAAAAGAAAAGGAAAGTAGTAATATGATGGCAATTTAGAGAGAAATTAAAAGATCGAGTTTCGACCACAAGCATTTTTGTGAGCATACCTGGATCAAGTATCAGGACATATTTTTGACTGTTTCCGTGAAGGCTGCTGATGAATTCTTTCATCTTTTCCACTGGAAAATTGATAGGGTCAAGAGTGAAGTCCTTGTATGCATCCATGTAATCAATGTCAGTCCACATAACTTCCAGTGGAATATGAGCTTTTGCATAACCAGCTACCACGCCCTCTAAGTCTGAGACATTCTTGTAACCCCACCGGCATTGATGAAATCCTAGAAAGTAAATCAAAGATACCTTACCAGTAGAACTAGATTTCAAACTTTTAAGGTACAACGTGCAGAAGAAGCCATCTAGCATGAATCAAACATTACAATCGATCTATGCCTAGCAACATATACCGGGAAAGCGGTTACGTTTCTTGAAAATCAGTGAGCATTGTGGTAGGATCAACTGGGGGTCGGGAAGCAGTGTTTTTCAAAGGATAATAACACGCCTTTAAGATTTGTTCCCTATTAAGCATAACATGCACAATCTGACTAGTGTCATCTCCATGAGAGAATAAACTCATAATGCAATTCAAGGGCAATAAACTCAGAATCTTCAATACTATCGTCTTTATATTATATACGACCACCACATAATTATGCTCAAAATCTCATATTTACTGCAGAATAAGCTACAGAAGCCGAAGCACAACATTGGAATCAAATTCAACAAAATGTCAGCATCAACGATTGAAAGCAATACATAAAAACCAGCATACCGAATTCAAAATCATTATGTTAGATACTACCACCACACAGTCAAGCTCAAAATCTCACAGGAATTGCAAAATAAGCTGGAAATCGATGAACAATAGTGGAATCGAATTCATCAAAATGAAAGCAACAACAATTGAAAGAAACTCATCAAAACCAGATACCGAAGGACCAGTATGGCATTGGGGTCGGCCGGCCAACGAATTCAGTGTACTGCTCCATGACTGCCTCTGGCGACGGCCCCTGGAAGATATACAAATCCAACACCCCACCGATCACCTTGTAAGTGATCCTGTCGCCAGTATACACCACATCCATGCCATTGCTGTTCAGCAACAGAACGCCATGGCTCGTGCCCGCCCCAACTCCCCCGCCTCCGCCGCCGCCGCGGCCCACGGATGACCTGACGTCCATGTAAAACGGATGCGACCCGTACAGGTTGACATCGGGGTTCGCGCTACCGATGTCGGCGTTCCAGAGGGTAAGGGTTTGGTTGGGCTGGAGCCGGAGCGACGGCTTCGTGTGCTCTCCGATGCCGTAGAGGAAGGAGCGGCCGGGAGGGAGGGAGGAGGAGAGCTGGAGGTACTGGTCCTTGAAAACGAGGAAGGCGGAGGGGTCGGAGGTGGAGGTGTCGAAGAGGACGTCGCCGGAGGAGCGGCGGGAGACGGCGAAGGAGAAGGGGTGGTGTTGCGTAGGTCGAAGACGAGGTCGGAGGAGGCGGCGGAGAGGCGGCGGTGGGAGCCGGAGGGGGACGGCGGCGGCGGCGGAGTCGGGGTTCGGCGGGGAGGGGACGGAGACCGGCGAGGGATGAGGACGTCGGGGACTTCCCATCGGCGGCGGTCGGCGTCTGTGATTCGGACCCGAAGACGACCGCCCGCTTCGAAGCTGGAAGGAGAACCGTGATGACATCAGCAAAAATTACCCATTAAAATATACTTAATTATTTATTTTGCAAATATAATATATGTAAAAACTAACATTTTAATTTAATCTTACAAGTGTTTCAATATCAAAATTTGATTATTTTCTTTCCAGCAACAACCTTCTTAGGATAATTTTTTTTTTTGAACAGATTCTCAGGATAATTTGAAAAATAGAAATATTTTTTCTCCTTTTTTTAAGCATGTTTATATTATGAATTTTTATCGTGTATTATTACTAATATTTATTTTCATTGTTTAATTATTAAAATTTTCTACAATAGAATGATTTCGAATATATATATAAACTAACATTTTTTTTTTTGCGCATATATGTCGATTGTAAAAATGAATCTAGCAAAAATACTAAAATGAGAGTGAAGTTTTGCTCTGGACCTGGCAACGAGGCGGAGGTTCTCGACGTCAGGCCCGTATACGGAGGTCGCGTTGACGAGGCGGAGACCGGCGGTCAACGCCGTTCCCGACGCGTCGACGGCCACGGACCCGACCGTGTATCCATACCCAACAACGCCGGGCGTCCCCTCGCCTTCTCCGACCGACGCGCGAACGGCCGACTGCGACGACAGCAGGTACAAGAAGATCAACAACGCAAAGAGAGGCGGGAGACGGCGATGATGGTCTCTGCTACTCCGCATGTTTTCGGCTATAGAGAGAGAGAGAGAGAGGGAGGGAGTGGGAGGACCTTTGATTTTCATCCACCGACTGCGGCGGACTTCCCACGTCTGATCCTCCAATCCGGTCCCTTTCTGATTCCTCAGAAAGACGAAGACGACGAGAAGACGACGAGAAGGTAAGCCTTCTTTTTCTTTTTGGGTGTGGAGCAAAATTGGGGGGGACCGCGAGACTGGGGAAATTCCAATTTGGCGGGGCCGGCTCACGCGCTTCTCACGTGCTCGTCCTTTCGTTTCTGCGCCTTTCTCGGCGAGAAACTCTTGCCCGCGGGAGGGTCGGGAGAGGCGCGAGTGTGATCGACAAGCGAAACCAACGGAAATGTCGCTTTTTTTTTTCTATCTTGTTTGCTAAAAGATGATTTACGAAATTTTAGTTTTCTTTTTAGTGCTTATATATATTTTTTATTTGGGTAATCGCAATTCACCGATTGATGTTTCGAGCTTAAGTAATATCAAACATGATACATGTATGATTATATATTACTAATTATTCCTGTGACCTTGATTATAGGAAAACTTTCACTAAAGGTATAAAGTAATTGTACTTTTTTCAATCAAGATTTAGTTAAAGAATGATTTGAAGAGAAATCATGTGGAAGCTTAATGCTCTTTTGTCTTAAGATTTAACATGGTGAGTCCTACATGAAATTTGCGTAACGTGATTCATTATCTATCACAATAATTTGATGAAAAATTACGGTTACTCATGCCACTAGTGGCCTTTTTATTTCAAGTCGGGTTGTGTAGGAATGTAAAGGGATGATCCTTCGGTAGCCCTATGATTAGAGACACAATCACCAAGGCGACTGGTTTGTGATTACACCTAAATTTTTTGTCTAGAAAATCCTCGTGCCCTTCATGAAAAGTAAAGATCAAATTTGTTGGCAATGACATAATTTGACACCTGATCATGAATATTTTTATTGCACGGTCTTGCATTCTTATGGTAGGCTGCATTTTTCCGCATTTAATCTTTAAGGATCCTTTCAATAATCTTATTCATTATTTTCTTTTTTGTGAACCGACTTGATGTCACTCGTTTTAGATCTTTCATAGAAGATGAATAATTTGAAAAATATTTTTTTCTAAAACTGATCGCTTATATCGACTACAAAAATGAATCAACAATATATATTTTTATCTAAAATTTTTATCACTAATGAAAACATTTTTCATTTACTAATTATTTCAAGCAATGATATCTTTTGAAAAATATTTTCCAAACCATTCATTTTCCATTAAATAAATGAAGCTTTAATCTTTAGGAAAATTCTAAATAAGGGTCTAAAGTGCCATCATGTTCTTAAATAATAGTTTGAAGTAGATCTTATATCAAATAAGGGCCCGAAGTGGTTATGACCGTTTTAAATAAGGGCTTGACTATAGCTAAATATTTAGACCGATCAAGGGCATTTTTCCTCTAAAGAAAATGTTAATTTTAAATTATTTTTCTTTTTTCTTTTATTTATGACTTTTCATAGAGTCGGCTGGCTCTACACATATAGGTATATTGTTATCAAAGATATCCTTCCATACCTTACTAGGATATTGTAGTCCAAGCTAAAAGAATCATTAAACATATAAATGTACTCTTAAAACATTGTTGGAAACACTATTGTATCATACATATGTGAGACAATGCTCATACTAAAGTTTCCAAAATTCACATTGCCCAATTGAACCTAGTCCATGGGATCTCCAATTGTTGGGTTAGATTTCCATGTGGGAGTCTCTTTATTAAGTTTAGACTTTTAACCCTACTCCCCTCAATATGCAGTTTACTTGCTCTCTTAACAAACCTTTTGTTAATAGATATGCAATGATATTTGTTGACCTTACAAAGTCTAAAGAAATTATTCCATTTAAGAGCAACTGCCTTACTATTATATCTTTGATGAATGTGTCTAAATTTACCCTTATATATCACATTTTTAGCCATTGCAATTGTTGCTTGATTGTCACAATGAATGCATAACACAATCATAGGTTTTGGCCACAACCAAACATCCTCTAAAACATTTCGAAGCCACTTTGCTTCTTTAGCACATTAACTAGTAAACTTAAAATTCCATTGTGGAGTGCACTACTGAAGTTTTCATTGAGGATTTTTCACATTACCGAGACACCTCCTAACGTGAACACATATTCACTAGTCGATTTCGGTTCATTAGAATCTGTGCAAATTGTATAGCAAAGTTATAACAATAGATATCCTAATTGATGTTATTGCATTATACGTATTACAACATTTGAGGCTTCTAACGTCTATGTCAAAAAATTAGGTTCGAAACATTTTTCAATCTGCGACCTTTTGCTCCTTTAAAGTTTGGCTCTTCGGCCTCAACTTTGTCCTTCTCAAATTTTGATTTTCTAAGTCTCTTTTGAGAAGGTTCATCTTTATTTTTTTTTTCCCAAGATATATATCCTCACAAAATTCAGAATCTCTTAATTCTAGGATATTGTTGGCATGGATTTTTCACATTTACAAATTTGTGAATTGAAAATTTGTATGCATGCTATTTTGAGCATAACCGATGAATATGCAATCAAATGTTTTAGGTTCTAACTAAATTTGTTTAGGGGGAGGAATTACCACCTTGGTAAGGCACCTCCATACTTTCAAAATTCATTGGCCATGGAGGACTTAGCCCATTGGCCATGGCAGGCCTAAGTAGCACCGACTTGTTGTCCTTCAACTGCCTAGAGCGGGAGGTTTTTGCCCTTGAACCCCCCACTCAAGTGCACACAAGGTCCGAGCCTTCAACTAAGCCACATGAGCCAACTCTTGGCTTAGAATGGGCAGGCCAGCAAAGAGCCATGGCAAGCCTGGCCCAACGGATCTGAGCCTATGTCCTATCACCTTAGTGACCCCACTTGGGTTATAAGCTCACGTTCTTGGGCTTGGCAGCAAAGTCTATTGAACCATCCCCCAATAATAAAATCATATGTCATTTTTTTTTTTTTTGGTAAGGTAAGAATATATTGATAGTCAAAGGACAATTGTACACAAATGGCACCAAAACTTACACTCTCATTGCGAGCAAAAGAGTGGAAGGGGACCGCGCAAAAGCCTCAAGAGGCAAAGACAGAAAGAACGCAACAAAAGACACAACACAACCACCAGAAACAGCCACCGGACTCAAAGGACGCCAGGGAATCCGGGAGCCAGAACACCCGCACTGGAGACGACCGAGCAAGATCAAAAGGAAACACCCAAGGGGTTACGTGAAGATAATAGGGTCGAGATTCCAACCCCTTTGAAGACGCCGATTCCTTGGATTGTCAGGGACATCCTTGTAGGTAATTGCTTTATCTTTAACCATCTTTATCAAATGATTCTTCAAAGCGGGAATATCAAGAGATTCCCCACGGAAAATCATAGCATTCCTCTTCTTCCAAATTAGATAGCAAAGAGCTCCAAAGGAATAGCGGGAGAGCCTATGAAAGAAGTCCTTACCCGCAAGGAATTTCATAGCCCAAGCAAGGTTTTCCGCCCAAGTGCCGTTCCTCCACGGCAAATTGCACCTAGTTGCCCAAAAGTAGATAATGGTAGTTGAAATATTGCAATCAAAGTACAAATGGTTGGTCGAGTCCGCTGAGTATTACAATAAGTGCAAGCCGAGTACTCAATCCTTCCATATGAGAGGAGAAGAGACTACGTAGGCAAGCGGTCTTTAGTAATAAGCCACAAAAGGAATTGAAACCGAGGGGCAACATCCTTATCCCACACAAAAGAAGTCCAAGGTGCTTTGGCTTTAGAAGTTCTGATGACGTTCCAAGCAGAAGCTACGGAGAAGGCCCCCGAGGAATCTTGACGCCACACAAGACGATCGTTATCAACCGAAAGAGGAGGAAGCGAGAAACCATAATCCTCTAACCGGGACTTACAGGATCTACCAGCATAAGAATATAAAAAAGCCACAGCCTTTGTAGGAACGTCGGGGTCCAACAAAAACGATTGAGGAACTTGTAGATGAAGAGGGCCACAAGGCAACCAGCTATCGAACCACAATGATGTAGATCGGCCGTCGCGACCTTCCATTCAAAGGATTGTCTACAACAGCCCCGAAGATGAAGGATCTTCTTCCAACTCCGAACAAACCGAAGGCCGAGGGGCAACCCGAAGTTATGCTTCTTTAAAAAGTTGGAGTGTATCCATCGGCACCACGAGATTCCTTATCCGTAAAGAGGATCCAAATAAATTTCAGCATTGATGCTTTGTTACAGTCCTTGATAGACCGAATCCCCAGGCCCCCTTCCTCCTTAGGCAAACAAACATCCGCCCATGAAACTTTTGCACCTCCCTTATCCAAGGAGGTGCCTTTCCAAAGAAATCTACGAAGAATGCTTTCAATACCCAAGATAACCGAAGAGGGCAAAGTGAATACACTAGCCCAAAAGTCTGAATAGCATGAAGCACGACCTTATGAGCTGAAGTCTCCCAGCAAAGAGAGGAACTGTGGGACCGGGAGCGGGCTCTCGCGGTAATGCGATCAATTAATCGAGTACAATCGGCCTTAGTCAACCTCTTTGAGATGATCGGCACTCCAAGATATCGAATCGGAAGTTTACCTTCCTGAAAGCCAAATTCTTGGAGGATTCTATTGCACAAAGTAGGATCACCTCCCGAAAGAAAGATGTCACTCTTATTTTTGTTGGGGAGAAGACCACTCCATGAAGAGAAAATGTCGAGGCTTCTTTTTAGGATCACAGCCGATTTCCAATCTGCTTGGCAAAAAAGGAACACATCGTCTGCAAAAAACAGATGAGTGAGCTTGGGAGACTTACATCTCCAATAATATTTGAACTCTTTAGCCGAAGACCTTTGGTTCAAAATTCCTGAGAAGATTTCCATGATCAGCGTGAATAGATAAGGTGACATTGGGTCGCCCTGCCTAAGGCCTCTGCCTCCAGGGAAGAAACCATGAAGCTCCCCATTAATAGAGATAGAGAATCTGGGTGTGCGTACACAAGCCATGATCCGGCGAATAATCCACAGAGGAAACCGGAAGGCAGTAAGGGTAAGCTCTAGGAAATCCCAGTCAACAGTGTCATAGGCCTTGCAAAAATCCACTTTGACTGCACATCTTGGGAGGTATGGGTCTAAGTGGAAGCCTGCAAATAGCTCTTGAGCCAATAAGATATTATCCCTTATTCTTCTACCTTTCACAAACGCATTCTGGGATGGACTAACAATATCCTGAAGTACAGGCGCAATTCTATTGGCCAAGATCTTGGTGATCAGTTTGTAAATAGTGTTGCAGCAAGCGATCGGTCTGAAGTCGTTAACTTCACAAGCATTCGGCACCTTGGGAATTAAAGTAAGGATAGTCGCATTGACTTCTTTAAGAAGAGAACCTACTGAGAAGAAATCTTTCACAGCCTCTGTAACTAAAGAGCCCACGATACCCCAGTTACTTTTAAAGAATTCTACTGTAAAACCATCTGGACCGGGGGCTTTTCCCTTTGCAAGTGAGAACAAGGTCTTCTTAATTTCCAAATCAGAGACAGGCGAAGCTAGGGCACATACCTGGCTATCAGATAACGGCTTTCGAATGAGAGAAGTAAGCTCTTGAAGATCTGGCTTTACTAAGCCAACTCTAGGAGCAAGAAGATCCGAAAAGAAAGATAGAAAAACTTGAGGCACCAAATCAGGATCCGAAATTACCGTACCTGCAGTGTCCTTGACAGAGAGGATACGGTTATTGAGATGTCTAGCTTTAACACAGTTGTGGAAGAATTTTGTGTTGCGATCTCCTTCCTTCAGCCATCTAATCCTTGATTTTTGCTTAAAGAACGATTCCTCTTGACCACGAAGGTCTATAAAGGCACGGCGCTGCCCTCTTTCAAGATCAGCTAGTGGAACATTTTCAGGATCCATCTGAAGGAGATTCTGAGTAGAACGTAAGGCTTCCCTCGCTTCAAGAGTTCTTAGAGAAATATCCGAGAAAGCCTCTAGATTAAGATCCTTGAGGCGAGATTTCAACAATTTCAGCTTCGAGACTAGTTTAAACATGGGATATCCCCACACTTGACTATCCCACACCTGCAAAACCGTAGAATGGAAGTCCGGGTGATCAACCCAGAAATCAAAGTACTTGAACGGCTTCCTCCTTGGACGCGGATCCACCACCCTGACAACCATAGGGGTATGGTCATAAATTCCAGGATTAAGAAAAGACGCCTCCGAGTATGAAAAGTCCATTCTCCATTTAGAGTTGACAAGAACTCTGTCAATTTTCCGCATCTTCCTATTCTCACCTGCCGAAGTCAACCAAGTAAATCGAAGGCCAGAGTACCTGAGATCCTCAAGTTCCGTTTGATCCAGACAAAGCTTGAATTCATCAAAACAGGGGATCCAGGCATTAGAGCTACCAACGCGATCAGAAGGGTCCTTGATTGCATTGAAATCTCCCGCTACTATCCAAGCATAGTCTTGAAAAAGATCGTCACAATGGATCGAGATCGGACCAAAGAGGCCTCCGCCGCACAAAAGAATGCTCGCCATAAATAGCAGAAATACAGCAATTAAAATTTGAAGATAACCCCTTCACACACCCATGGATGGCTTGGTCATTTGAAGAGATCAACTCAAAACTGACGGTAGCTGGATCCCATCCAATCCAGACTCTGCCGCGAGGAGCAAAATCATAGTTCGCAATCCAATTCCAGCCTCTCAAAATATTGGAAGAAATGGAACCAAACAAAGGCTCAGGAACTTTAGTTTCAAAAAGCCCCATAAGGCAAAGCTTATTTGCAACAGCAAACTTCCTAATCTCCGCCCTTCCGACGGGTTCATAATACCTCTAACATTCCAAAAACCAAAAAACATAGAAGCAAAAGGGGAGGATTATTTCCGCTTGGCGCTCCTACGCCTACCTTTAGTTGGTTTCGAGTCCTCCGCAGTCGAAGGTCCCGGCGGGTCAGGCAGCAAAAGGAGAAGCTGATCTTGGCTCAAACCAACTCCAGAAGGTTCCGAAAGACCACTCAAAGGAGCGGGTCTAGGCGTGTGGCCACCGTCTTCAATAGATAAAATCATATGTCATTTGACTTGTACTGTTATGAAAAATAGTCCTTGGGTAGATCAACCATGCGACTTGTACCCATATCATCATAGATGTCTTGGCATGAAGGCCCGCAGCATTTGTTGCCACAAAACCAGGCCCCAAGGTTTGAATCCCTCCAAACAACAATGGTTGAATGGACCATAAGAATGTCTCTAGAATGTCTTGGACATTATTGGATACTCAATTGTTATTGGCCACTGACCCAAAAAAAAAAAAATTGTTATCGGCCATCCCGATTTTTTATAAACCCAACAAACAATCAGTAAATAAATTGCCTTAAGATTGTTGAGACGTTATGACAATGCTATAGAAAACTAATAGACATGACCTGAAGAGACACAACCGTTGTAGAAAGCGGACAGGATATGATCTGAAGAGACATAACTTATGTAGAAAATTGAATAGACATGAGCCAAAGAGACATAACTTTAAAACACTTTATCGTGCGTTTGATTCATGCAGTGAGCAATCTTTTGAACGGGTTTGTGTCTTGTTGATTACTACATATAGAGAGACTTCTTGACTGCTAAAATCTTGATAAAATTGTCGTGATAGATTCATCAATCTCGGACTTTTGAATCGTTGGTGGTGCAGAATAGTTATGACTTAAATCGAACATTTTATAAGACTATTGTGGTAACGCTCAAAGAAATTGCTAGAGCTAATGACCCTTCTCACCATATTTGGCCAGGTTCACTCTACCAGAATTTTGTTGTTAAATGTGTACTGCCACCGCCAACCATGTGCAAATCGCGCCATTGCACCATATTGCATATACTATTTGTCTAATAGTGCATCTCGGTCGAAGTCTCATATGAACCGGATGTAACTAGATAATTTCCTTGCTTAAAAGAGGTTGGGATTGTTAAAAAAACAATGGGTGTGCCTAATCATATTTTACGTGGCTGCTTAGGATTTTGTGATTGCTGACTAAAGTAACTTTTTAATGAAGGCCTTTAGATCCCCAGTGAGGTGACGTGAACAAGGAGTGTGAATACATTGAGTCAAAAGGGAAAGCAGGAAGGCATAGAAAGAAGGGATAATATCTTAAAAAACCCCAAACTGGTACACTTGTGATAAATTTACCCCAAACTATTTTTTTGACCATGAAAAACCCCAACCGGTAAACTTGTGACAAATTTACCTCGATCGATTATAAAAAAACCCTAAACTGGTACATTTATGACAAATTTACCCCAAATTAATTTATTCGACTTGTGACAAATATACCCTATGCTAAATTAGATTAATACCACAAAAAAATCATAAAAATTGTAAACTGTAACAAACGGAACGTAAAATCCTAAATTGATATATTGGTTAACTGTCACGTGTCATTTAACTTAATAATTTGAAAATAAAATTTAATGAAAACTAATATAGGGTAAATTTGTCACAAGTGTACCGGTTTGGGATAAATTTGTCAAAAGTATACCAGTTTGGGGTTTTTGGTGGTCAAAAAAATAGTTTGGGGGTAAATTTGTCTCAAGTGTACCAGTTTGAGGTTTTTTAGGGTATTATCCCTAGAAAGAAAGAGGTGGAAAGAGACCGTTGATACTTAATTTTTTTCCTGCATTCTACGTTCCGAATCATCATAATTCGATCCCGAACAAGAAATTCATATCGCATAATCTTCATTCTCGCTCTTTACCGCACTTAAAATTTACGGACATTTTTGTTTGGGAACAACGTGTCCGCCATGCCCATTCCGTCAATTAAGGTCCATCCTACGAGCTTGTTCTCTCTCTCTCTCCCCTTGTCTCAAAATTCAAGTCCTTACCTTACCTTCCCCTCCTACTTGTTGACTGAAATTGCATGGGTAAATGACACAAGCAGTCATTGCAGTATACCATGTGGTCCCTAATCTTTAAGTTTTATCAATATAGTCTTTGAACTTTAGTTTAATATGTAATGTCATCCCTAATCATATAATTTGTTCAATGTGGTTCATGAACTTTGGGTACATATTCAATTTAGTCCATAAATTGTTTGAATATATTTAATGTTGTTTTTGAATTTGAATTAATGGAAAGAAAATATTGAACATTTTCATATAGATTCAAATTGAATGCATACAAAAAATTTAGGAATCATATTGAACAAATATTAGACATTGGATTAAAGTTTTATGGACCAAACTAAGCAAATTTAAAGTTCATGGACCATATTACACACTAAGTCAAAATAGAGGGACCATTTATGTCATTGTCTCAAATCATATTTGACTATGATTTTTAGGTCACTTTAGGCCATTTTCAGCAAGTCTAGATCAGAAACTAGAGGGAAAATGATAGTGAAGATCAGCTGAGATTGAGGAAGTGATGGAATGTGAGCATGAGAAAACCGAGAGAGCAGAGAGAACAGAGAGGCATCGGTGCAAGTGTCACGGGCCGACAGTTTCCTTGGCCGCGGAATGACCTGTGCGGCACCTGGAGAGCGGAATTCGCCAAGCAAGCCTTCCTTCTGTAGCTATTCCAACGAACAATATGGTAAATAGCTTCTTTGTATGAGATCGTATCACGCTCGGCTTCACTCGAGTGTCTAGTCCATCGAGTGAGACAGTAAATTTCTTTAGACTCAATAATTGGTTTCGGCCTGCCATGGCCTCGTCAGGAGAGCAGCTTTAGCTCCCGACCAGTTTATGCACGGGAGGCCAACCCCACCTTTCAGAGCTCTTAAGTGATATAATGCTTCTATTCTAGAACTTCTAGCACCAACCATCCTAACGCCACTCTCATGGACGGGTTGTGTTCGTCCCTTTTGCCTTCTCACTCTTCACTCGATAACCCCAAGCACCACTTACAAGTGTAACAAGTATGGGAGGATTCACGGACCATGACACAAGCATGGAGAAAAGCAGAGGTGGCATGGATCCACAATGGAGATAAGAAAGAAGCTTGGTGCATCGGTGAAAACAAAAAGAAAGAATCCGGACAGAGAGGGAGAAAGAAGAAAAGAATTGTAATAGAAGAGAGAAGAAAATCTCGAGAAAGTTCGAGGAATTGGCGGCGCTCGTCCTCAAAATAGAGATGAAGATCTTCGGTAATAACTTAAGTCCTTCCATCGAACTTCCAATTAAAACTTATGGAAGATTGTCTGCACCGGCTGGTGACGCGTGGCACTCATATATACAACCCTTTTTAAGTAAATTACATTGGTCCTTTACTAGTGGTGAGCACCGAGTTCGGTTCCACTCATAAACCTGACTAAATCGGCTTGAACCGAATTGTTCAAGCTGGTTCTAGAGAGAATGGCTTAGTTCCCAATTTCGAAAACCTAAAATTGGCTAAGGACTGAATTGATTCTCAGTTCTAAGATCGGAACCACTGATTCTATCTAGGAACCGGCTCACATTGGTGTTTTATCCCGAAACATAACCACTAACACACTCATGCATAGAGACAAGCATCCTCAACATAATGCCCTATGTTTGTTATTCTCCCCAGTCGCGGTACTGAATCTCCATTGCGGTCTCTGATAATGGCTACTCCAGAGGAGAAGTGAATCGAGGAGATGTTGCACTTGTTCTTGCCGGTGGAGCGAGTTTGCTTGGCAGTGGATGAGAGGCAGAGTTGTTCAAGTTCGAGTGCCCCAACCTAGGCAAGTAGGTTGCACCGCCCGTCACATTATGGAAACTGGTCATGCTGAAGCCCCTATTATTTGGAGGTCATATTTAATATTTAGAGCACTGCCTCTCTCAACTACTCTGCTCCCTCATCTGCTTCACCATCTTCGCTCGATCCTACATGAGTGCCTTGTGCGCCATGTCGTCGCCAAGATCTCAATTTTGCTAGAAAAAGTTGGTCCTCAATCCCTCATACCTCCGGGACGAGAAGGTAATTTCTTATCCCAGTCGACTTCTCACTTTCTGTGTTATTTTTCGCTGGTGTCTGATTGGGAAGTTGGAGGATTTCTCATAATTGAGAACTTGTCAACAAAAGTAGTACATATATACAATTTTGATACTTGGAGGATATATTGGAGGAGGAAGGCAAGAATGGCGAACGGGAAGTGCCAGACTCAAGCCAGATCGGTGCTTCAGGCTAGTTCTCGGCTAGGTCAAGAACTTATCACCCCTATCTATACTTACAAGAATGAACAAATTTAGTTCCCATACTTTGTTTTAGTGAAAAGCTAGAATATAATTTTTCAACGAAAACTTAATTACTTTGCTCACATTTAAATTTGAAATCTTCTCAAAGTGCCCAGTTAAAATTAACTATTAGTTGATTATTCCCAAACTTACGAGTGTGCTTATCAGATTGACAATCTCGTTAAATTTAAATTTTTTGCATGTAAGTAAGTGTGTATAGAGCTACACAACTATCTTGAAACCTGGATTCTGTCAATTTCGCGGATATTGTGATCTCTCACTTTTTTTAAGAAAAATAAATAAAAGTTCCCACAATTGTAATTATTAACACACCTGTTGGAGATATGCCTTGATATTGAAGATACAATTAAATCAATTTGTGATTACAATTAACACTTTATCTTTCATTATTTCCTTTTATTGTTCATATATCGCACTACAAATACGTGTAAATAATGTAATGAAATCATCAAGGGAGAATACAAAGAAATTCTCTTCTTCAATTCGTTTCTTCTATGCTTTCGTGTCATCAACTTTGAAACAAAAAACAGTAGTATATTACATAATAATAATAATAATAATAATAATAATAATAATAATAATAATAATAATAATAATAATAATAATAATAATAATAATAATAATAATAATAATAATAAAAGTTCAAATTTAATGTTAACATAACTTTATGACATTAAGAAATGTTAAATGCAAATAATAAATATTCCTTCCACCATTTCTCATATTTGAACTTGAAAAACCTTATAGAGAAAAAAAAAGAAAATTATAAATAGATCAATACACGTGTGTGTGTATATAAATTTCCAGTGTAACGGGAAGATATCTTAAACCTTAGAACTTATGCTGTATTTTAAATTGCATCTGGTCACCCATGTGTTATAACGGCGAAAATAAGGAGAGAGAAAAATAGTATATCATTCACTCTTGTAACTTTTTGGAGGACAATTACCTAGTCAATTCTAAACTCATTATGTGAATATCAATTCAGTTTTAAAATTTTCAATTTCACCAATTTAGTCATAAATTTTTACGTGATATTTCAATATAGTCCTTCTAATTAATTTAAGGCAGAAATTGCTGATATGACGATCCATGACACATTGTCACGTTAGAGATTTCTAGTGAAGATCGACCAAAAAGACAACAATTGAATTTTATGCAAAAATTTGAGACTAGATTGATACAATTGAAAAATTTAAGATAAAATTGACATATGTACAATATGTCTAAGACTGATTGAACAATTTCTCATAATTTTGGAATCAAGTCAGTTAGTCCTGTTGCCACAAAAATATTACCACATGCTTTTCTAAGAATACCCAAAATTTTCTTCTTTATATATATATATATTCTCTTCTTAGAAAAGATAAGAAGAAATTTTATCTAGGTAACACAAGCAATTCAGAAGCTGCACGCTCCCATTCGAATGGGGAACAGAAATAACCATTGATGCAGAGTGGCTTGATACTGGTTTGCTTTGTCCTTTTGGAAAGGAACTACTTATTGAAGACATGCTTTTGTTCTTTATTACACACTGACTGGTTTCTCCTGCTGATGTTTTAAGATTGGCTCAATATGACGTCCAACTTGAAATCCTTTCCCAACAAAAGTGACAATCCTAAGACTTCAACAATCGCAAACTCTCCACCTTCACTCCATTTTCCCACTGTTTTCACTGTTCTCTGTCTAGAATTTGCTTCTACATCATTGTATGACTCATGCCCCCTCAGTCTCAACATCCTAGTTCCTTTTCTCAATCCTAAAATTGTCATCTTATTAATTGCCCACTTCTCAATCAGAGCGAATTCCCCATTAACAACTTCTGATCTGACAACAAGATCATTCCTAGTTTTCTCACAATAAAACCACACTAGACTCCACTTATTTCCTTCCCCTCCCATTTCAACATCCTCTCCATCATCCAAGAACACTTGTCTTGAGCTATTTCCATTCCCATCAACCACAACTAACAGAGTGTTCTTGAGCTATTTCCATTACCATCAACCACAACTAACAGCTCGAATGGCATTCTCCAAGCTGCTTCTATAGTCATGGCCTCTCCTTGCTCGGTTAATATATTGCCTTCCCTTACATGCACATGAGGATGATCGGGCGATGCATCAAGCATCACATTCATTCCTGAAACTGTACTCACTGAATTTGAGTAATTGAAGAGATTGAACTAGTTTCCACTTGGAAAATAAGCATCCACTGTATTGGCACCAGATTGTAGCACGAGTCACCATCATACCCTTACCAATTAAGAACTGGAAATTGATATAGTAAGTCATTGTATCCTCAGGGAATGAGAAAAACAGGAGCCAAGCAATGGGTATCCCCTTTCTATTTGCCTCATACACCAAGGTATACAAGTACGGGAGCAAGCAATAACGAAGCCCAAGCACCTTCCTAGCAAATGTAGCGATAGAATCCCATACATAGAGTTCTTGACGAACAATATACTTTTCAGAGTGGTCTCGTGTAAAGGGATAAAAGGCCCCTAGCTGCATCAGTAAAAGCTCTAAAATAAGTGCTTAAAGGTATATGACAAAAAAAAAAAAAATGATTTACACCTTTGTTCAGTCACTACTTGACATATTCAACATAACATGAATTACAAGCATAGAGGATACCCTAACTTGCCCTCACCCTAAAGAAAATTTATGTAGTTCATTTCTGCCTTTAAAAGGGAGTAAAATTCCCCGCCCCCTTAGGAAAAAAGAGAAGAAAATTGATCAACTTCTATGTCTAAATACAAATCAAGAAAGGCTTGCGAGTAGTTCAGGTAATATAAATTAAGTAAAGGCATGAAAGATATTTACCTGAATCCATCGGTTGCAGAGCTCTTCGGTTGTGTTACCAGAGAAACCGCATATATCAGCTCCTACCATTGGAATTCCAAAGAGCCCAAAATTTAAAATTGCAGGAACTGAGTAAGCCAAGTCATCCCATGTGGCGGCATGGTCTCCAGTCTAGTGTGCAGTGTACTTGCCAGAGCTTAGAAAAGTCGATCTCGAGAGAATGAATGGTATTATACCAGTAACATTGACTAAGACCTTGTTTGTTGCTCTGGCTTCCAAAAGTCCATAGAGGTTATGAACATTGTAATCTAAAATATTGCCAAAATGAAGTGACGTTGCTGGAATAGTTTTGTTGTTGATAGGGCAATGAACTCCTGCATTGTTCATTTTGTAGGGAGGATTGTCAAGAGTGGAAGGACAAGGCGGAGAATCATTGAAGTTGGACAACTCGTTCACAGAGTAAGGTTTTGGTTAGGCTGGAGCTGGAGCGATGGCTTCGTGTGCTCTCTGGTCCCGTAGAGGGAGGAGTGGCTGGGAGGGAGGGAGGAGGAGAGCTGGATGTTATTGGTCCTTGAAGACGAGGAAGGCCGTGGGGTCAGAGGTGGAGGTGTCGTAGAGGATGTCGCCAAAGGAACGGCGGGAAACGGAAAAGGAGAAGGGGGTGGAGTTGCGGTGGACAAAGACGACGTAGGAGGAGGCGGAGGCGGAGAGGTACATTGGGAGAGGCAGACCTCCAACAATGGCGGCGGTGGCATAGGCGGAGTTAGGGTTTGTTCGGGGAGAGAGCGGTGAGGAGGGGAGGGAGATGGGCGAGGGATGAGGTCATCGGCGACTTCCCACCAGCGGTGGTCAGCGTCTGTGATTCGGACTCAAAGACAACCGCCAGCTTCGAAGCTGGAAGGACACCGTGATGAACTAAGCCAAAGTTAGCTACTTTGCATGGATGGCCAAAGAAAAAAGCATATTATAAATTAAAATACACTAGTAAAATTAGAATTTATACCACGAAAATCCTAAATTGTTGTACCTACAATGAATTTATGAAAACTTTTTTTTATCACTGAAAACCTTAGACTAGTAAGAAAATATTAGGTGTGGTTATGATAATCACGATTCATTTATTTCTTTTCTTTCACTGTTTTATTCCTTTTCTTTTTGCCTTCTGAGGCCATGGACAACGCTCACCCCATGGATTGCAATGGAAAACCATAGACAACCCACTCATGAGCATGTCGGCACTCATGCATGGTCGTTGTTGGCATCGTTCAAGCATGCTATTGATCCCCTAGGTGTCCATCTTTCCCTTCCAACTATAGACATTGCTTGCGGCCAGCTATGGAAGACTGGTTCACAAGCAACGCTAATGCTCATCACAGGTCATTCGTCGCCCTTGTCATTTGCAACCTTAAGCCCTCCTTTGCCAAATTTGGCAAGGGCGACTCTCATCTTAGCCACAAGGGTCGAGCCCTCATGAAATTTGACGAAAGCGACCCTTGTATGTGGCCGACAAGGGTTGCAACACCCTTGTCGGCACTCACTGATGTCATGGCCACAGGCCAAAGGGAAAGAAAGGAAAAAGAAGAAGAAGAAAGAAATAATGAAGAAGAGAAACAAAGTGCCAAAGGGGAGAGATGGAGAGATTCCAATTTTCTAATGGAGGGGGACCATAGTGCCTCTTTTCATCCACTAAATGGGCTCGTGCATTGTTGACGTGGCTATTATAGATGCACCTAATATATATTTTTTTCAAATTAGTATATTCGTAATAAATTTACTCCAAACTTTATGACAATTATACTCTTCGTTAGTTTCCATTAGATTGGATTAATTCCACAAAATGCAACAAAATTGGCCATCCCAAACTAGTATCCTCATCAACTGTTACGTCTTATTTGATAGTAAAATTTAACAGAAATTAACATAAAGAAATTTATCACGAGATGTATCAATTTGAAATTTTTGGTTGTTAAAAAATTAGTTTGGGATAAGTTTATCACAAATATACCAGTTTAAGTTTTTTTTTTTTTTGTGACATTAACCCTTAAAATTACTCTCATTGTTCTTTTTCTTCTTCTATTATTGTTAACTTTTGAAAAAAAAGAAGTAAACTATTGTTAACTATTTATATTACAAATATTATGTCCATGGATAATTCGTAAGAAAAAGTTCAATTTGATCTCGCTTATGAGCCAATATTAAAATTTGATTTTTTTTTTGCAACAACCTTCTTAAAAAAGGGCTAATACCCAAGCTCTATCATTATCTTATGGTAGGATAGAAAATGCCTTGTGTCCCTTCTACAATGAGGTGCCGGATTCCATAGACCACCTATTTTTTCGATGCCGCATCTCTGCTAGCATCGCCTTCTTTTGGGCCTCCAGATGCAATCTGCCGTGGCGGAACAGTTTGTGGGTCGAGAACCTCAACTGGACCGTCTCCTTCTTTACGGGCAAAGACTTCTACAAGTGCATTGCTCACTTCTCTTTTGGTGCTCTTTGTTATTTCATTTGGAAGCACGGGAATGGCATCTTCTTTAGAGAACAACACTTATCCATTCCAGCGGTGAAGAATCAACTCATCAAGGTCGTTAGAGCCAAAGCCACCACCTTCAGGAGTGTGGATGATACTTATAGAAACTGGAGATTGCAGCTTAGCTGGGGTATTGATCCAATCATTTTTTTCATCTGGGGAATCTTCTACTTCGGCAGGGCCCTAGCTTGGTGTTTGTTGTCTGGACACTCTTCCTCTGCATGGGTGCTTCCTTGATGGCTCTTCACTTTTGTCGTTGGTGGATGCGGGCGTAGATTGTGGTTCATTTGGCCTTATGTGGCCTCTTGCCGCTTTCCTTTTCTTTTCACCATTATTTTGACTGTTTCTACTTCCTTAGGCCCGCTCTCACAGTCTTCTTTTGCATTCGGCTCCCTTCCACTCACTCTAACTATTGTCTTATTGAGTGCAAGTTTTGTGGTGCTGGATCTTTTGTAATCATTGGTTCAAGCTATATAATCTTACCCTTTAAAAAAAAAAAAAAAAATAATACCAACAAAAACTCCAAATTGGTACAATCGTGTTACATTTAGACTCCGTTCATTTCGCAAAAATGTAGTGTTTTAAAAATAAAAAAATACTTTCCAAGAAACCATTTTCTAGAAAAATGTAATTATTTTTGGTATTCGGTCTAAAACCTAAAAAGAAGTAGAAAATATTTTCTGCTATTTGGTTAGGAAATTTTTTCTTTCATGCACTCTTTTTCAATTTATATTTTCTTAAAATAAAATCTTTAATTAATTTTATATTTTAAAAATTTGATTGTTAATTATATTTAGATTTAGATTTTCCTTTTTTCTTTTTTTCTTTCGCTAAAGACAGAATTGGTTCTCGGTTCCAAGATCGGAAGAACCGGTATTTTACCCCAAGACATAAGTACTAATAACACACTCATACATAGAGATGAATGCCCTCAACGTAATGCCTTAGATTTGTTGTTAGTCCCGATCGAAATCTTGAATCGCTATTGCGAACTCTGAGAGTTGCTACTCCGAAAGTGAAGCAAGGTGATGTCACACCGTTTCTATTGGTTTAGCGAGTTTGCTTGGCAGCGAACGAGGTAGAGTTGTCCGAGTGCTCCGAGCTGAGCAAATAGGTTTAAGGATGAGCATATCGGACCAACTGAATCAAGAAATGTCATGCCCTGATCCTTGGGCGCATGCCCATCCCTTATCTTGTCAGTTATTTAGTGACGTCCCAAGAAGGTCGCCCACCCAATCAATTTTAATAGCACGCGGAAGCTTAATAAAATCCCCAAACAATCAAATGATGTGATAGAAAAGTAGGATGATATTTTTCAAACCAAGACAAGTCTTTATAGACAAACTGATTAATTACAAACTTAGGTTGTTTACAAAATTGTCGGCTTATAAAAAAGGGGATTGACTTAACATCCATTAGTTAGACCCATTTGCCGATTCTTCAGCCTCCACCTTCTGAACTCTAGGACTTCCGGTCTTCCACGACCATCATTTAGGGACCTGAAATAATGTCCCACAACCGAGATGTGAATACCTCTAAGCAAGTTCTATCCCACTAAGATCTGATTAGGAAGCCAATACGCTCTAAGGTTGCCTAAGCACAACACGGGTCAGAGGGCTTACCTTGGCCTTAGTTCCATCCTGCAAATTACGATTATTCACAGATGCCTCATATATTACATCAAACAATCAATCAATTCACGAAAAACGGATCAAATCATTGATCAATCGACCTAGTCAATTACATGTCAGTTGGACCATCTCCAGGTCATTTCCAATCACCACATCACATGTACTCTCTCAAGCGCTGTTTTCGCCAAATGACATACCATCACCAACCCCATGCATTCTTTAAGGCACCGTTTTCATTAGTGATATCCTTATCACCAAACCACGTGTCTTTTCTAGGGTGCCGTTTTCGCCAAGGTGATGTATATAATAGACAATCTACATGTGTGTTATTTAAGGCATCATTTTCGCCAGTAATATCCTTAATCACCGAATCACGCCTGCCCATAAGTCATAGATAGTTTACATGTGTTCTTTAAACCGCCGTTTTCGCTAGTGATTTTCCTAATCACCAAACCATGTATTGATTGGTCTTAGCCAAGAATATTCCCAGTTCACTCTCATAATTCTCTCCGCATTACAACTCATCAAAGCATTATTAATGCTAAATAACCATACTCGGCCATCTACCAATCAATCATTCAATTCCACTCAATTTACCAAAAATAATCGATTTAGGAACATATCCTAAAATCCACAATTAAATCAAATTAGCACAAATTAAAGCTCAAATAAATAAACGGATTGCACCACGATAATCGCATAAAAATCCGATCATCGGCTATCACGGTCAAAATTACGGAAATTAAATAATTAAATAATTAATTTCGAAAATTAAATAAATAATATTAGTTTAATATAATATAATAAATAATAAATAATAAATAATAAATATAAATTCGAAATAATTAAATAATTTAAAATAATTAATTAAGGCTTAAATAATATTACTCTAATCTTAAACATTTACTTAGCCTTAATTAATTATCCACTAAACTAATCACATCCCTTAATCCACTTAACATTTAAATAAATTAATCTCATCACCTAAACCTACTTAGTCTAATCTAAACATCTCTTAAGCATGATTAACCTACTCACTTGATTAATGAGTTGCTCAAACCAAAATGATGGCAACGATGCAGGGATGGACTTTCCTCAAGGCGGGCCGAGCATTCGCGGTTGGAAAGCTAGCCAAAACGGGCAAAAACCGGGCTGAGATACCCATTTTTTCTCCTCTCTGTTTAGTGCTGAATGAGGCCGGGAAAAGGGTTGATCCGACGTTGGCTTGGATCGAAAACGGGTGGAGAAGACTAGTGGGGCTTAGACGAGTTGGAGGGGAGGATGACGACGGCTCACGGCGGCAAAGATGGGCTCCGATGGCTCCTGCATGAGTTGAGGCAGTGGCTGCAACGTAGGGGTAGACGAGAGGGAGTCATAGTCGTGTAGTGTAGCGGCAAGCAACGACGGCCTGCGTAGGGACGAACGGCGATGGTGGTGGCGATCTTGGCTCTAGCGATGGTTGCGATGGTTGTTGGCTTCGCTGGTCTTCAATTATTGGGCGACGAACATAAAGGGGATGGAGGAGAGAAGTTGCTCGATGGACAGAGAAGGGGAAAGGAGGGGGTCGACTAACGGTGGTCCAGCGTGACGGCGAGGCGTGTGATAGAGGACAGAGATGGTGGTGTTAGTCGATCTCTACTGCTACTGGTGGCGTCCAAAGAAGAAGAAGATGGAGAGAGGAAGAAGCGGTCGATGGAAGCAGCAAGAGAAAAGGGAAAACCGGTTTCTCTCTCTCTCTCTCTCTTTGGCCCCACCATGACGTCACATGATGTCACGCTCCACTATCTCAAATCTTCTACAACATCTTTCAATAGGTTCAATTTCTTTTTCCGCCGTGGCATGAAATTTCCAAAACCTTGTACAACACATTCTTTCCATTTTATTCAATTTCCTTCCAATCGAATCAACTTGGAGTCTATTAATTAATCCAATATCACCACACTTCAATTCACAAATTTACTTGACCATCGAACCATCTTGGATCCCAAAAGTACGACCAAAAGCGGGCCTACCAATTTTCCCTAACCAAATTAAGCATACGCTGATTTTTTGCTAAAAACTTGGCTTGAATGAAAAATCTTTTGAAGATGAGTCAACATTTCTAAAATGATTTGAGACACAATAGAACTTTGAATTTCTGAATCCGGGTTCGATTTCATGGTTAATTTCAATTCGGTGCGAATTTAATGCGTGCCGATCTACCAGGTAGCTTTTAAGAACTTTTGTGCATTTGACCCGTGCTTGATTAGTCTCAAACCACAAAGCACATCTTCAACACATTGGCGACTCTCGGTTGTCGTAGAAATTTCAAGGTTTCAAATATAGACACAGGATACCAAAATGACAAAAGAATAGGTCTAGTGCCGCTAGACAAGAATTGTGCAATTAGGTGGAATCATCCACACTTAATCACATACCTTTGTTGAGTCAACCTATCTCTGATTTCTAATCGATCTTACTGTGTCGTAACGATCTCTTGTAGATTTGCACGGTCGAGTAGTCATTTCTTGGTTAAATTCTCAAGTCTAATGTGCTAGAATTCCTTAATGGCTTCATATAATAGACTAGTTATCCCATGAGTGATCGGTTCGGGAAAAATAACTATAAATGTGTCGATGAAATGCCCAACTATTTCGATTGAAATCAGAACCTGAATTTCAGGATGTCACAAGAAAAGTTGAGAACTACTGGTTTGGGGCGGTTCTCGGGGGCATGAGCCGGTTACTAAATCTGCGGGGTTGGTGGATAGGAGGGGATAGGATCGACTAATTTTTTTGAAAATTTTAAAAATTATTAAAAAAGCAACAAACCAATATTATTTTGGGGAAAAGATTTACCTGGTCCATTATGTGTCATTTTTAGGGAAAAGATTTACTTTCAGAATGCTAAACTTTGGAGGTGGAATTGCAAAGTGACCAGTTCCATTAGACCACATCAGAAACTAGGAATCGGTCCTCCCCGTTTGGTTCCCAGTTCTTGGGTGGGACTAGACCGAATCAAAAATTGATTACCTTCAAATAGGTTGATCGCCTCTCCTAGATACTCCATTCTCTTGTCCACTCCACCACTCTTGCTCACTTCCTACGTGATATTGTCAAGATCTCAATTTTGCTAGAAAAAGTTGATCCTCATCCCTTGACCTTCAGGATGAGAACATAATTTCTTATACCAATCGGCTTCTCATATTATGTGTTATCTTTTGCTGGTGTCTGATTAGGGGGTAAGTTGATGGAATTCTCAGAATTGAGAGCTTATCAGCAAAAGAGCATGAGTGAAATCTAGCAAAGATAGCTAATTATGTAGAAACATAGATCTTTGTGCTTGTGAAGAAAGAGATCGTGGATGATATGATGGAGGAGGAAGGTGAGAATGGCAAAGGGGAAGTGCCGGACTTAAGCCAAATCCGTGCTTTGGGCCGATTCTTGATTTTAGGCCTAGAGCCGCTACCTCTACCTATATAGATAAGATGGAAAATGTCACAAATGGTCCATGAACTTTAATCTAATGTTCAATTTCATCCACTGAGCTTTTCGATTTGCTCAATTTGGTCTTTGAACTTTTATCTAATGTTCCATCTAGTTCCTAACTATTTGAAAATTGACCAATTTCCATTTTTTTTAATACCAAACTGTTTTTTATAAATAAATAAAAAAATACCAAACTAGGTTTTATTTTTTTTGTCGAAAAAAATACCACATTTATGCAAAGTTATAAATTTCAATATTTCTTTCCTTTCTCCATATTAAAAACAAATGGAAAAATGGACAGTAATAATAACCAAAGCTTAATCTTGCATTTTAATTTCTTTTTTGTATATGCAGATTACTTGAATAATGTACAAAAGCCTATCAATCAATATTTTTTATGGACTTCATTGAAAAGGGAAAAATTGATTGATGGGCTTTTGTATATTATTCAAGTAATTTGCTTAAACAAAAGAGAAATCAAAATGCAAGATTCACCTTTGTTTATTATTACTGTCCCTTTTTCCATTTGTTTTTAATATAAAGAAAAGAAAGAAATATCGACATTTATTACTTTGCATAAATGTGGTATTTTTCGAAAAAAAAATCCAGTTTGGTATTTTTTATTTATTTATAAAAAAAAACAGTTTGGTATTAAAAAAGGGAAATTGGTCAATTTTCAAATAGTTAGGAACTAGATGGAACATTAGATGAAAGTTCATGGACCAAATTGAGTAAATCGAAAGTTCATGGATGGAATTGAATATTAGATGAAAGTTTAGTGACTAAATTGAGCAAATTGAAAGTTCAATGATGAAATTGAACATTAGATAAAAGTTCATCCCTAGATAAGAAAGAACAGCTTTTCTCTCGGTACTTTGTTTTAGTGAAAAACGAGTATCTATAATTTCAACGAAAACTTAATTACTTTCCTCACATTTCCATTTGAATTCTACTGAAAGTGCCAAAGTCAAACTCAACTGTTAGTTGGGCGGTTCCCATACTTATAAATGTGCTTAATCAGAGTGGCACGCCCATCAAATTTAATTTTGTTGCATGTAGTAATTAGGCGTGTACCGATCCCAGACAAGTAGGGTATTTGCTCTTCCATGGAGCGCACCCTACATGAATCGAATCCCAGTTTTTGAAAGCTGGAGTGTAGTCTTAGGGTCACACAACTACCTTAAAACCCGGAACTAGTCAATTCCACGAATTTCATTGTCTATTATTTTTTAAAAGTTAAATTAATAAAAGTTCCCACAATTCTAATTATTAACACATCAACATTTGATGCAAAAACACGGGTAGACTCCATAATAAAGGACATGTTTATATCTAGTGTTAAAATAATTTTAAGACATTAAGAAAATTTATATACAAATAATAAATATTCCTTCCGCCATTTCTCATATCCGAACATGAATGACTTCATAGAAAAAGAAAATCACTACATACATACATACATACATACATACATACATACATACATATCTTCCTTAGAACCTCAGAACCTATCTTGTGTTTTTTGTCCCTTCTCTTCCACTTTGCATCTCGGAATGCACCCTTATTATAGTGAGAAAGGCGCTGTCACATTGCAACTTTCATACTCGATTCACTCTAGCTTGAGATCCACTACCTTACTTTGTCTATTGAATTGTCTTATCTATCCATGCCTTGTCTTGTCATGCCGGCTGTTTCCTACTACTGAGATGCTACTATCAATGTAACTTCACACACAGCTGTGCACTAGTTTGCTTACTCTTGAGTTGGCTTAGCTCGTTCTATGGCTCACTCTGTACTTGCTCACTCCATTCATCCTTATGCTTCACTCTATGACTAATGTAAATTACATTTCGTCATCCAAATTCAGATATGATAAAGTGGTATTAGAAATCCTTTGAATATTCTAAGCAATGTAAAAAATCTCATTATATGTTTGGAGTAACCTGAATTGAAAATCTTTAAAAATCCTCTGAATATCTTCTCTCTTAGATTGTCCTTGTACCTCCGGATATATATGAGTTTATTCAGTCTAGAGGTTGTCACCATGCACAGGACAAGATAATTCTATTCAGACTCAAATCTGGATTACCAAATGCAGCCCTACCTATCTAGCCATGTCGGATCCATTACTTGCACCTACTCTCTTGCACACCCCTTAGCACCAATTGCATAGACAATTTCAATTCAGATTCATATAGACATAAGGATTACTTTTAGTAAAAACGTGGATAACTATAAATTTTTCTGACTATCGCTTTGACTCACTAATGTAACCGGCAAAATATTTTAGATAATTCATGGGAATTTGTCCTATTTTAGTAATAGGGCTAATACCTTGAAAAACCCCAAACTGGTACACTTGTGACAAATTTACCCCAAACTATTTTTTTTACCATAAAAAATCCCAAACCGTAAACTTGTGACAAATTTACCCCGATTGATTATAAAAAACCCTAAACTGGTACATTTATGACAAATTTATCCTAAACTAATTTATTCGACTACAAAAAAACCCTAAACTGGTAAATTTGTGACAAATATACCATATGCTAAATTGAATTAATACCACAAAAAAATCATAAAAATTGTAAACTGTGACAAACGGAACGTAAAATCCTAAATTGGTATACTGGTTAACTGTCACGTGTCATTTAACTTAATAATTTGAGAATAAAATTTAACGAAAACTAACATAGGGTAAATTTGTCACAAGTGTACCAGTTTGAGATAAATTTGTCAAAAGTATACCAGTTTGGGGTTTTTTGTAGTCAAAAAAATAGTTTGGGGTAAATTTGTCACAAGTGTACCAGTTTGGGGGTTTTTTAGGGTATTATCCCTTAGTAATATGCAGAAGGCAGCATGACATTAATTGTTAGGACTCGTTTCAGTTTTGGGGAAACTTCGTATCGAATGTTGGTCGCTGCTCTAAGAAAATTAGATGGCTTAGAAAAGTTATTTCGATTATTTTTAGCGAAGTAGTTCACATTAATTCCAAAGATTTGTACAAACAGATATTATGTATTAAAGATAAACAACGCCATTTAAGTCTTATCTGGAAAGAAAATTACTCAATTGATCCTAAACTTGTTTTACGGGTACCAATTCATTTATAAAATTTTTAATTTTATCAATTTAGTCTTAAACCTTTGCGCGAAACTCCACTGTAATCCTTCCAATTAATTTTTGGAAGAAATTACTGGCGTGATAGTCTAGTCATCGATAGCCCCACTACCACGTTGGCGAAAGTTGGCCAAATGGACCAGGGAAAATTACAAAAAAAAAAAAAAGTCCTAAGCCTATTATAATTCGTAATTCAATCCTAAATTTTTGCAAGTATGCTAATTCAGTCCATCTTGCAAATTTTAGATAACCAACACTAACGTAGACAATTTGTAATAATAATTTATTGTATTTTTTATTTTAATTAATTTTATAATCTTTATCTCTTTCTTCCTTCTTTTTTCTATTTTTCCACATAGTGCTGGCGAGGGTTGTGGCCCTCTCTGACCTTGCCTAGATTTAGGTGAGGCCTAGGGGTTGTAGGCGAGGCAATTTTGCCCAAATCCAGGTGAGAGCGGCGATTCCCGTCGGTAGTTGGCGAGGCTTCGACCCTCGTCGGAGGCTCACTAGCCACCGTGGAGAAAAAAAGAGCAAAGAATGAAGAAAAGAAAAAAAGAAAGGGAACAGAAAAAAGGAAAAATAATAATTTTAAAAAATATTATTAAAAATTATCCATGTTAATGTCGATCGACTTGATATATCATATGGATTAAATTAGCACAATTGTAAAAAAAAAAAAATTAAGATTGAATTGGCAAAAAAAAAAAAAACTCTTGATAAAATTGATACACTTGCTATTGATTTAGGCCTTTTTTGATAATTCTCTTGATGGACCACGCCAAAATTTCATGTAATGATTTTAAGATTAAATTGAAAAAATTGAAAAAGTTACGATAAAATTAACATCTGCATAGTAAGTTTGGGACTAATTGAACAATTTGTCATGATTTTAGAGTCTCTCTAAATGCTTTTCTAAGAATACCCAATTTCTTTCTTTTTTCAAAATATTCTTTACTAAGAAAAAAAAAAGGAAATTTTATCTAGGGATCTTAAGCAGTTCACAATCCGCACACTTCCATCAGTATGGGGAAAAGAAAGAGCCAGTGATGGCAAGTAGTGGCTAGATACTTGGGGGCTTTATCCTTTTAGAAACACTACTTAGTGAAGACATGCTTTCGTTCTTCATTACACCCCGACCGGTTTCTTCTAATAATGCTTCGTCTTAGGATTGGCGCAATTTCAATTCCAACTTGAATGTCTTTCCTAAAAGAAGTGACAATCATGAGACTTCTACAATCACAAACTCTCCACCACCACTCAATTTTCCTGTTATTGTCACTGTTCTCTGCCCGGACTTTGCTTCTACTTCATTGTATAACTCATGCCCTCTCAGTTTCATCATCCTAGTTCCTTTTCTCAATCCTAGAATGGTCACCTTGTCAATTACCCACTTCTCAATTAGAGCAAATTCCCCATTAACAACTTATGATCTAACAACAACACCATTCCCTATTTTCTCACAGTAAAACTTCACCAAAGTCCACTTATTTCCTTCCCCTCCCATTTCAACATCCTCTCCATCATCCAAGAACACTTATCCTGAGCTATTCCCATTCTCATCATCCACAACTAACAGCTCGAATGGCGTTCTCCAAGCTACTTTCGTAGTCATGGCCTCTCCTTGCATGGCCAATATATTACCTTCCCTTACATGCACATGAGGATGATCAGGCGGTGCATTGAGCATCACATTCATTCATGAAGCCGGCGGTGCATTAAGCATCACATTCATTCATGAAGCCGTAGTCACTGAATTTGAGTAACTGAAGAGATCGAACCAGTTTCCACTTGGGATATAAGCATCCACTAAATTGGCACCAGATTACACCCTTACCAATTAAGAACTGGGAATTGATATGGTAAGTCATCTTATCCTCAGGGAATGAGAAAAATAGGGGCCGGGCAATGGGTATCCCCTTTCTAGATGCCTCATACATCAAGGTATACAAGTATGGGAGCAAGCGATAACGAAGCCTGAGCACCTTCCTAGCGGATGCAGCGACAGAATCCTAGAGATAGAGCTCTTGACAAACAGCATACTTTTCAGAGTAGTCTCTTGAAAAGGGATAAAAGGCCCCTAGCTGCATCAATAAAAACTCTAAAATAAATGCTTAAAGGTGTACCACAAAAAAAAAAAAAAAAAAAAAACATGATTTACACCTCTATTCAGTCGCTACTTGACATATTCAACATAACATGAATTACCTTCAAAAGGTAATTCCCTGCCCCCCTCACCCTAAAGAAAATTTATGTAGTTTATTTGTGCCTTCAAAAGGTAGTAAAATTCCCTGCCCCCCTTAGAAAAAAGAGAAAAGAAAATTGATCAACTCCTATGTCTAAATACAGATCAAGAAAGGCTTAAAGCTACTCGGTTGCAGAGCACTTCAGTTAATATAAATTAAGAAAAAGCATGGAAGATATTTACCTAAATCCATCGGTTGCAGAGCTCTTCAGTTGTGTTCCTAAAGAAACCGCATATATTAGGTCCTACCATTGGAATTCCGAAGAGCCCAAAATTAAAATTGCAGGAACTGAGTAAGCCAAGTCATCCCATATGGTGGCATTGTCTCCAGTCCAGTGTGCAGTGTGTTTGCCAGAGCTTAGAAAAGTCGATCTCGAGAGAATGAATGGCCTTTTACCAGTAACATTGACTAAGGCCTTGTTTGTTGCTCTGGCTTCCAAGAATCCATAGAGGTTATGAGCATTGTATTCTGAAATATTTCCAAAATGAAGTGACGTTGCAGGGATAGTTTTGTTGTTGATAGGCCGATGAACTCCTGCATTGTTCATTTTGTAGGGAGGATTGTCAAGAGTGGAAGGAAGAGGGGGAGAATCATTGAAGTTGGACAACTCGTTCATGTCGAGCCATAGGCCATCAAATGGAAGAACATCGTGAAACCTCTTTATCTCCCCACCCCAATAAGTCTCACTAGATGGGTGAAGGAAGTTAGGGAAGTACATTGGCCCTGGCCAAACAACACCTAAATATGGCACTCCCTCACGCATGATGAAGATGTCGGCTTGCATCCCCCTGATGTAGGTCCCATATGTCTCGTTCACACTAATGCCTGTTAAAGATCACCCATTCAAAAGAAAAAGGAAAGTATTATTAAGATGGCAATTTGCAAGAAATAAAACGACCAAGTTTTGATCACAAGCATTTCGGCACCAGCATACCTAGATCAAGTATCAGGACATACTTTTGACGGTTCTCGTGAAGGCTGCTGACAAATTCTTTCATCTTTTCCACCGGAAATTGATAGGGTCAAGAGTGAAGTCCTTGTTTGCATCCATATAATCAATGTCGGTCCACATAACTTCCAGTGGAATATTAGCTTTTGCATAACCAGCTACCATGCCCTCTAAGTCTGAGACATTCTTGTAACCCCACCGGCATTGATGAAATCCTTGAAAGTAAATCAATGATACTTTATCAATAGAACTAACATTTCAAACTAGTTAAGTAACACATGCAGAAGAAGCCATCTACCGTGAATCAAACTTTACAACTGATCTACGCCTAGCAATATATACAAGTAAAGCGACCACATTTCTTGAACATCAGTGAGCACTGTGGTAGGATCAGCTGGGGATCGGGAAACAGTGGTTTTCAATGGATAATAACACGCCTTTAAGATTTGTTCCCTATTGAGCTTAACATGCAAAGTCTGACTAGTGTCATCTCCGTGAGAGAATAAACTCATAATGCAATTCAAGGGGAATGAACTCAGAATCTTCAATTCTATCGTCTTTATATTATATACGACCACTGCATAGTTATGCTCAAAATCTCATATTTACTGCAGAATAAGCTACAGAAGCCGAAGCACAACATTGGAATCAAATTCATCAAAATGTCAGCATCAACGTTTGAAAGCAATACATAAAAACCAGCATACCGAATTCAAAATCATTATGTTAGATACGTCCACCACAGAGTCAAGCTCAAAATCTCATAGGGATTGCAAAATAAGCTGGAAGCCGATGAACAATGGTGGAATCAAATTCATCAAAATGTAAGCAACAACAATTGAAAGAAACTCGTCAAACCCAGATACCGAAGGACCAGTATGGCATTGGGGTCGGCCGGCCAATGAGCTCGGTGTACTGCTCCATGACTGCCTCTGGCGACGGCCCCTGGAAGAAATACAAATCCAACACCCCACCTATCACCTTGTAAGTGATCCTATCGCCAGCGTACACGACGTCCATGCCATTGCTGTTCAGCAACAGAACGCCGTGGCTTGTGCCCGCCCCAACTCCTCTGCCTCCGCCACCACCACCCACGGACGACCTGACGTCCATGTAAAACGGATGCGACCCCTGCAGGTTGACATCGGGGGGCAAGCTGAATGTGTCGGCGTTCCAGAGAGTAAGAGTTTGGTTGGGCTGGAGCCGGAGTGACGGCTTCGTGTGCTCTCCAATCCCGTAGAGGGAGGAGCGGCCGGGAGGGAGGGAGGAGGAGAGCTGGAGGGACTGGTCCTTGAAGACGAGGAAGGCCGAGGGGTTGAAGGTGGAGGTGTCGAAGAGGACATCGCCGGAGGAGCGGCGGGAGACGGCGGAGAGGCGGCAGTGGGAGTCGGAGGGGGACGGCGGTGGCGGCGGAGTCGGGGTTAGGCAGGGAGGGGAGGGAGATCGGCGAGAAATGACGTCGTCGGGACTTCCCATCGGTGGCGATCGGCGTCTGTGATACGGACTCGAAGACGGCCGCTAGCTTCGAAGCTGGAAGGAGAACCGTGATGACGTCAGCAAAATTTACCCATTGAAATATACTTAATTATTTATCTTGCATATAATATATATAAACTAACATTCTGTAATAAAAAAAAACTAACATTTTAATGCAATCTTGCAGGTGTTTTAATATCGAAATTTGATTATTTTCTTTCGGAAAATGTCGCAAATGGTCCCCGAACTTAACGCATCTCTCGTCGCCGAACTTTCGATTGGAAACGATTTAGTCGAACTATCAATAAATGTCGATCTAGTCCCGATGATTTAAAAATTGACAAATTTCATCATTCCATTAGTTAAAGTTAACGGAATTAGCTTACGTGGCTTTTAGTCTCTTAAGTATAAAATAGAAATAACATGTGGAAAATCCACATTGGAATTACCTTAAAAACAAGAAAAATCAGCGTCCAAAAAAAAGAAACACAGAAGCGCTTCTCTCTCTGCTTTTGCGATTGGTTTTTTCCTCTGCAGCTGGTCCCACAATCTGTATCAAGACACGAAGAAGAAGATCAAGACACGAAGGAGGAGGAAGAGGAGGTAAGGGTTATAGTCCACTAGAAGCACGTATCATCGATTTTTTTTTAGGGCATACACGTAGGTTTAGGGTTCAACTTGTGTTGAACAGCGACTCTATCTTGTCGCACAAGAGAAGTTCCTTTTACCCGGAGTGTTGTCTCGAGCATAATGCTTCCAATGAAGACTCGAGTCTATACGTGAGGGGGTTCTACAAGAATGATGTATCCTGATGGCTCCTCCATATCTGTTATTTACGGTTAATTAGGGCTTTCTTCAAGGATGGGTTAATCAAGGCTTTCTCGAAGATGATAATGCACGGTTTATCTGACTTGAACAATGCGTGGTTATGACAAAGTGTGAATAATTTATTTGAGTATGTTGTGTTATGCAATGCCCTATAAGAGTATTGAAACGATATTGAATGCACGACAAGTTTTGCTTTATTAAACAATAGAAATATAACAGTTGGGACCACTATATGGGACCACTTTTATGCAATTTGCAGTGGTCCCAACTTGCCATAGTTTTAGGTTGTAGCTTTTTCATGGATTTTTAGAAGTGACCCCATTTGTCGTTGTTTTGTTTTCTTTAGATTATACTTTCGATGTTTGTTTATTCTTATTGTATAAACAATAGAAATATTTTGATTGGTGTCCTTTTCCTTTTTTAGTTTAGATGATTTTTATGCGTAATTTTTTGCAGATTTACATGGCTGATGAGACGTTCCGATTTACTCTATGTGTTGGGGGTAGGTTTATTCGTGATAAAATAATAGAGTATGTTGATGGTTAAAGTAGTGAATGGCTTTATGATCCATACAAATTAAGTTACTTTGAGATTTTGCACTTGGTACAAGATATGGGTTACTCTAATATTGAGAAACTCCACTACTTAATGCCGGGAAAGAATTTTGAGAATGGTTTAAGAGTAATTGAAGATGACACTTCGGTACAGGAAATGATAGGATTTTGGGAAAATTTTGTCGGTACATGTGAGATATTTATTGAACATGGCAAAGACATGAGTGTTGACATTGGTGATGGGTTAGCCAAGGGATTAATGAACGTAGAAGAAGATGAGGGAGTTGCAATGCTTATTGAAGATGATGATGAGCTTGTTGAGGTGCCATGGTTATCTGACAATGAAGAAGAAGAACTTCAAATGGCTAGGGGAAAAATTAGAACTTTTAAGGGAGAGAATGCATATGGTGTTGCTAGGTTGGTAGAGATACCTAGTGAAATAAATGTAGAAGTAGAACAAAAAAGGAGGAGGAAAGAGGCTATAGCAGTCAATTGTGAAGATAACGTTGAGCTTGAGACTGAAGGTTTTGACTCAAGTGACTCTAATTGGAGCTTTGTCACAAGTGATGAGGAAGAACTAGAGATAGAAGAGGCTGCTAGAAGGAAGAACACATGTGTGCAATATGATGAAACCACAGAAATTCCTCACTTTGCACTAAATATGGTGTTTGATGGCCCTAAGCAATTTAAGGAAGCTATCAATAAATATGCATCTACTGGAAGAGTTAATATTGATTTTATCAAGAATGACAAGGTGCGCGTAAGGGCAAAATGTAAGGCTAAAAATTGTGATTGGTTAATTTATGCGGCTAGAGATAACAAGACCGGCTTGTTTCTAGTGAAAACTTTCAGGGATGAACACACGTGCTCTTGGTCTTTCCAAGTGAGGAGGTTCACATCTACATACATGGCCAAGCATTATCTAAGTTTGTGGAGGGCAGCTCCTTCAATGAAATTGCAGGAGTTCAAGAGAATTGTACGAGAGCAAATGAGCTTAGATGTTACTATCAGCCAATGTAGAAGGACTAAGGAAAAGGTAATCGCAAGACTAAATGGGATGTATTCCTATGAGTTTAGCAGGTTGTGGAGTTATTGTGAAGAAATTCTTCATAGAAATCCTCGAAATACCGTGAAGGTAAAGTTTCTAAGAGAATCCCCAAATTCAAGACCCATCTTCCAACGAATTTATGTTTGCTTTGATGTCGTAAGAAATTGATTCCTTAAAGGTTGCAGACCTTTGATAGGGTTGGATGGATGTTTCTTAAAAGGAATGTTAAAGGGCGAGTTATTGACTGCCGTTGGGAGGGATGCAAATAATCAAATGTATCCTATTGCATGGGCTATTGTGGAGGTCGAGAATAAGGATTCATGGGGCTGGTTTGTAGAGGCCTTGAAGTATGACCTTGGCACAAAGGACGGTGTGGGATACACAGTGATCTCAGATCAACAGAAGATAATGTTATTACTCTTCCTTCATTTTGTAGTTTTCATGTGTGACATATTGTAAATTCATTATATAAATGATAATATCATGGATTCGTTGTAGGGGCTTGTGCAAGTACTCGAGGAGGAGATGTCATTGGCTGAGCACCGACGATGTGCAAGACATATCTATGCGAATTGGCGTAAGAAGAATGGGGGTAACAATTGTCGCAAGCAATTCTGGATGTGTGCAAAGTCAACTACAATTCCTCAATTTGAAAAGCATCTTGAAGAATTGGGTAAGATGAGTAAGATGGGAAAAGTTGACTTGATGAGGATTGCTCCAAAATATTGGTGCAAGGCTTTCTTTGAAACTATATGCAAGTAAGATATTGTGGATAGTAACTTGTCGAAGCATTTAATGGATCGATATTGGAAGCTAGACACATGTCTATCATATCCATGCTTGAGGATATTAGAGAAAAGATTATCACAAGAATGCATGAGAAAAGAGGTGCATGTCAAAGATGGAAAAGAGACATTGCACCTAGGATATTAGAAAAAATAGAAGGCAATAAAAAGGAAAGTGCCTTTTGTCATGTGCTTTGGAATGGAGAAGATGGATTTGAAGTGAGCCATAAAAATGACAAATTTGTAGTGGACATAAAAAACAACTCATGTTCTTGCAAGGCGTGGGACTTGAGTGGCATTCCATGCCCTCATGCAATTTGTGTCATTCTATTCAAAGGGGAGGAGATAGAAACTTTTGTCGCTCACTGGTACAAGAAGGATAGCTATTTAAAGACATATAGTCACTACTTGGAAGCAATGAATTGTGATAACCTTTGGCCTTCTAGTGATAAAGAACCTTTAGTGGCACCAATGCCTCGAGTTATGCCTAGTAGGCCTAAACGGAAAAGGATAAGAGAGGAAGGAGAATCTAGAAATGGGTTCAAAGTGTCAAGACAAGGCAGAAAAGTCACATGCCATTTGTGCTTCAAACGAGGCCACAACTCAAGAACTTGTCCATTGAAACAAAAGCAAAATGTAAGGTTTATTTACTCTGTCTTTAGTCTCTAGTTGTGTCAATATTTTTTTACTTCATTTTCTTAATGGATAGGATGAAGAAATACTGGGACAAAGAGAAGCCAACTCACTTGTTACAAAAATGCATCATAACAATGCCACCACTCGAGAGGTGCTCTTGACCTTACTTTTAAGTAAGTGACTATGTGCTCGAATAATTACATTTGTCATTTTAAATTGAGAGATGATCTTCTTAACAACCTGAACTGGAAGGTAGTCAATCCATTCCTATACTAAGAAATACTGACCACGATGTGGTCAATGTGAAGAAGGTGGAGAGCACATCGCACAAATTTATCACTATAACAGGACTAGAGGTATAACTTTATAATAGAAAACTATTGTTATGTCAAGATTTGACATTTGATTATTTGATTGATTGATGCATTTCTTTTGTCCAGCGGCAAAAGGCAAACATCATGAAAGTCCAGCAGCAAAAGGCAAACATCATGAAAAAGAAGCAAGAAGAAAGGAAACAAGCTGAGTAGCATTTGAACAATACTTGAAGTGTTGGATCAATAAGATCTCCAAGAAAGAGGCAAATTGACTAGAAGTAGCTGTTTGAAGAGTTAGAAATGGGACATGCTCTAGTACTTTTTGTTGATATGATACTCTTGAATTTAAGACCAAGAGATATGTTTTTTTTTTTTTGGTAATTTAGGAAGCGTTTAAGATGTGGCAATGTTGTTAAGAGAACAAGCATTCTGGGTTGTTTTTTTATAGTACATTTAATATATGAAAAGAAATGCAAATGGCCTTATTTTTGTCTAATGTGTTGGTGTTAAAGATTACACTCAATATTCTTGAATAGTTGGCTTGCCTGCGGCTGTTTCTTTGTGAGTCCCCCAATCTCTCTAAACAAGGTTGGTGTTTTACTTTCTGCTGCTCCTTCCCAAATAAGGACCATGAAAGTCAACAATCTTTCCTCTCAGTGCATTCGAGCTGGATATAGAGTTCTTTTCGTTTTTAGGTGAAATCGAACATGTGTTAGCTTTTATTTTCATGATGCTATTATCTGATGTTACCTTCTTTCTGTATTTGTTGTGCTCATTTACAGGATATTAAAGAAGGGACTCTAAAACCGTTGTTTTTTTTTTCTAATTTTTGTTCCATCGCATATCGTTCTCCCCTTTGATGATAGTGAAGACTTTTTGCGATTTTAGCACATACTAGATTCCCATAAAGGTTCACGGTATGTTTTTCCTCTTTCAGTGGCAATTAGAGGTGTTAAATGGGTCAAGCCTTATTTACTAAAACACCCATAAATGGGTTTTAAAAATAAAGAGAGTAAGATATGTGGGTCTTAAATGGGTAAGCTCTGCACCCATTTAAGACCCATTTATCAACCCATTTATTTTCACCCAAAACCTCGCAATTTCTCTTTTTTTTTTTAACTTTACAAAAATAATTTTTCAAAAAAACCGAAATTATAATTATTTTTTATTTGTTTATTTTTCTTTCTTTCTTCTTCCTCCGGTCGCCGGTCATCATGGCCAGCGACTGGCCAGGCAAGCCTTGAGTTCGAGCTCACCGGCGTTGGGCGAGCTCGAGCTCGCCCCTTGCCTAATCTGGCGAGGCCGCCGACGCCCGGCGAGACTCGAACTCGCCGGCGTCGAGCGAGGGGCGAGCTCAAGCTGCCTGACACTGGCGAGCCTCGAGCTCGCCAAATCTTAGTTGTGTGTACCAAAGAGCCGCTGTTTCCTAGAGTTTGCCATTCCTCATCTTAGTTGTGTGTACCGAAGAGCCGGACTCACGTTGGTCTCGGTTTGATTATGCTCTTGGCCGAGCATATTCGAGGGTGTCGTGACTACTGTTGGGGGGAAATAGATTTAGAGGTATTAACCCATACATCATGTGACAGCGGAAAATAGGTTTCGTTCGAAAATTCTTCGAGAAGCCAAGATTTCGTTCGTCGGTGAACCGTAGCCGACTCGATTGTCCGTCACAATACAAACGTCATAAACCAGGTAGTTTCAGTTATTTTCCATTTAGTTTTACTCGGTTTGGCTCGTAGAATGGTTATCTAGAATGATGCCTTCTCCGATGATGTGAAATTGAGCGCGTGCTTGAGACTGGTCGTTCAAGTGTGAATAACCCACATCGAGTCATAGTCTCAATTTAATTCGAATGCGAGCTCACAATGGTTAAAATCTCTCGCTCAACCAATTGTCCATAACCTATTGGATTATATGCCTATGAGAATATGAATAAAAGTCAGTGCAGGATTTGCTGGATGTGTGAATAAAACTATTTTAGCATTACTATATATATATATAAGAAATAAGCTCGAAGTATATAAGCTCGAAGTATTTTAGTAATATAATCTTTAAAAAATGAAAAACATAGGAATAAGTTTATTTTATTAATATGGGTTGGGTCGGGTATGGGTTGGGTATGGGTCGGGTCGGGTATGGGTCGAAAAATTTACATTCAGTATAAATGGGTCATAAATGGGTTAATGGGTCAATTTGGATCGAACCATTAATGACCCGACCCAAACCCAACCTGACCCATCCATTTAACAGCTCTAGTGGCAATGAGCATTCTCAAGTTGCGTATGTTACCTTCAAGAATCTCCAAGGAGCAGAGACTATTGTTCTTCTATCTATATGCATTATCTTTTCACACGTTCCAGTTAATTTTTTATTTGCTCTGCTCTTCGTTGCAGCTTACACTCGACAAACAACTCTGCTATGAGGAGTTCTACTAGTTCTTTCAATCAAGCATGCTTTTTGGTAGATATCAAGTCTAAATGGTAACAGGTGGCCACGTCGACGAGGAAAGTGCAACGGTGAAACTTAATTTTTTGCGGCCGGCATGCAATTCTGAGTGCGAACACCTAATGCAGTGGCGATGGGTTTGAAAACTTGAAATCATTTAGTTTATTCTTCGTATTTTTTGCAACACCCGGTTGCTGCATCTTGAAATTTATGCCTGCAAGCTCATTTAGGTGTTTTACTTGAGTAGAATATATTATCCTATAAAAAAGTGTTTCATTGATTGCTACTTTAGCGAAACATGTCTCAATGAAGGTTTATGAAAAAGAGATCTAAATAAAGGTAATTTCAGTCAGCATCCCCATTCTCAAATGGTTTGATAGCCATATGCATGTTTATCAATTCCATCTTTCAACTTTTGCAGGTGAATTCATGACCATTATGGTAAGGCTTTGTCAACAATAACAAGCCAATCTTATACAGAGGCAGAAATGAAAATTCTGTCATAACAACTTCAATGAATTTTCATTGTAAGAACATCACTTTTCATTGCAAACACCAGCAGTGAATGAATTTAACATTGTCGTTCCTCAGAAAACAACTTTTTATTGCAACCAATCATGATCACCAGGCCTATTGCTATTTGCTAATTTCTCCTCCTTCGCTATATGTCTGCTGTTAACAGCTCGAGACCACAGAGAAGTTGATGGAGGGAAGAATTGTGGATTAAATTCAAAAATCATCTGCTTTTGCTCCTTGACACTAGTATGGTCAAGCCCCCTCTGTTCCTTCTCCTTCAGTGAGTGCTCAGTGTCAGTTCATTGAACTACACGGATGTCCAACCTAAGCCCCCTCTCTTTCTTTCTTCAATTGTTGCACGTCTTCTTGCTTTTTTGGTTCTGAAATTTTGCTTCGGGGAGGATCTGGTGTAATCAGTATACAAACGTAAAAATGTCAAAGTCGACTCAAAAGATAAACCAATTTATCTGCTTCTAGGAAGCAAGTCCTTCAATTCCTGAATTATGAGCAATATCCCATTGGTCAATTCCTGGGTCATCCACGTTCAAGGTAGACGAAACACGAGCTCTTCAAAGTTTTCAATTGTGATGCTCTCACGGTTCTTCACTTTTTGAATTCTGATTGAGCAAATCCGAAGTTTCACCTGCATGAGGGATGGCGCGCCCACGAAGACCCCAAGATCCGAGCCGTCGCCAGCGTCAACCTCAACCCAACCATCTTCGCTCCAGTCTCAATCCAAGAATTTTGAGAAGTCTGATATTGGGAAGGAAGAAGAATCGTCGATGTGAAGAAGAGGATCACAAACAGATAAGCTATTTCGACCAAAAGAAATTAAATAAAAAATGGATAAGCTATGCTTTATACTTCCCCCCTCGAATCAGTTCATCTCTTCCAATACAATTGTGTCGCCATGAGAGAGAAGGCTTCTTTGAGGGCTAGGGCTTCGATGTACTCAGTTGAGGACACACAGATCGATTTTGCAAACCTCGCGGCCGAATTCCCCTGCGGAATCACGATGTATGTCGGCGGTGTTTCCTTCTGATTCTCCCTCAAGGATGGATCCGTTGATGTTGAGCTTCGTGGAACCCATTCTTCGGTGGTTTGCACTGTACAGGTTTGATTTCTCTCTTCTTCGATCTGTTCGGTGTCGCTAGATTCCAACACTAAAAGCTTTTGTGATTTTGCTTGTATCTGGTACCTTTGAAAAAGAGGGCTTTTGAAGCCCTAATTTATCGACCAAAAACAAAAAAGCCCTAATTTATTTTTCTTTTTAAAAATATATATTGACTTATAATTTTAATAATCTAACTCAGCTCCATGTCATCAATTAACGTTCCACGTCATCACTTAACGGTTTAAACAAAGCGGAAGAATTTAGATCGGACGTTGTTGATAGTTCGCGACTAAATCGAACCAATCGAAAGTGCGGGGACGAAATTGACATCAAATAAAAGTTCGGGACTATTTATGACATTTTCCTTTTCTTTCGAGCAACAACCTTCTTAGGATAATTTGAAAAATCGTAATATTTTTCTCCTTTTTTTAGCATATTTATACTATGAGTTTTTATCGTGTATTATTACTAATATTTATTTTCATTGTTTAATTAAATTTTCTACAATAGAATGATTTCAACTATATATATAAACTAACGTTTTTTGTTTTTTTGCGCATATATGTCGATTGTAAAAATGAATCTAGCAAAAATACTAAAATAAGAGTGAAGTTTTGCTCTGGACCTGGCAACGAGGCGGAGCTTCTCGACGTCAGGCCCGTATACGGAGGTCGCGTTGACGAGGCGGAGCCCGGCTGTTAACACCGTTCTCGACGCGTTGACGGCCACGGACCCGACCGTGTATCCATACCCAACCACGCCATGCGTCCCCTCGCCTTCTCCGACCGACGCGCGAACGGCCGACTGCAATGACAGCAGGTACAAGAAGATCAACATCGCAAAGAGAGGCGGGAGACGGCGATGATGGTCTCTGCTACTCCGCATGTTTTCGGCTATAGAGAGAGAGAGAGAGAGAGAGAGTGGAAGGATCAACAACGCAAAGAGAGGCAGAGGACTTCCCACGTCTGGTCTTCCAATCCTGTCCCTGTCTGATTCCTCAGAGAGACGAAGACGACGAGAAGGTTGCCTTCTTTTTCTTTTTGGGTGTGGAGTAAATTAGGTGCCCGCGAGACTGGGGAAATTCCAACTTGGCGGGGCCGGCTCACGCGCTTCTCACGTGCTCGTCCTTTCGTTTCTTCGCCTTTCTCGGAGAGAAACTCTTGCCCGCGCTCGTGTGCCGATCGAGCAAGATTCGCCACGTGCGCGAGGGTCGCGAGAGGCGCGCGAGTGTGATCGACGAGCGAAACCAACGGAAATGTCGCTTTTTATGTCGTTTGCTAAATGATGATTTGCGAAATTTTAGTTTTCTTTTTAGTGTTTATATTTATTTTTTTATTTGGGTAATCTTAATTCACCGCTTGATATTTCGAGTTTCATAATATCAAACATGATGCATGCATGATCATACATTACGGATTATAAATTGTGAAATTTTTTGTGACCTTGATTACAGGAAAAATTTCACTGAAGTACAAGGTAATTGTACTTTTTTCAGTCAAGATTTAGTTACATAATGACTTGAGGAGAAATCATGTGGAAGCTTAATGCTCTTTTGTCTTAAGATTTAACATGGTGAGTCCTACATGAAATTTACGTAACATGATTCATTATCCATCACGATAATTTGATGAAAAATGCAATTACTCATGCCACTAATGACCTTTTTTATCTCAAGTCAGGTTGTGTAGGAATGTGAAGGGAAGATCCTTCGGTAGCCCTATGATTAGACACACGATCACCAAGGCGACTGGTCTATGATTACATCTAAATTTTTTGTCCAAAAAATTCTTGTGCACTTCATGAAAAGTAAAGATCAAATTTGTTGACAATGACATAATTTGACACCTAATCATGAATATTTTTATTGCACGGTCTTGCATTATTGTGCTAGGCTGCATTTTTCCGCATTTAATCTTTAAGGACCCTTTTAATAATATCATTCATTATTTTCTTTTTTGTGAACCGACTTGATGTCACTCATTTCGGATTTTTCATAGAAGATGAATAATTTGAAAAATATTTTTTCTAAAACTGACTGCTTGTATCGACTACAAAAATGAATCAACGATATATATTTTTATCGTTTACGAAAATACTTAGATATAAATTTTTATCACTAATGAAAAGAATTTTCATTTACTAATTATTTCAAGCAATGATATTTTTAGAAAAATATTTTCCAAACCATTCGTTTTCCATGAAATAACTGAAGCTTTAATCTTTAGGAAAATTCTAAATAAGGGTCTAAAGTGCCATCACGTTCTCAAATAATAGTTTGAAGTAGATGTTATATCAAATAAGGGCTCGAAGTGGTCATGACTGTTTTAAATAAGGGCTTGACTAAACCTAAATATTTAGACCGATCAATTTTTCCCCTAAAGAAAATGTTAATTTTAAATTATTTTTCCCTTTTTCTTTTCTTTATGATTTTTCATAGAGTCGGCTGGCTCTACACATATAGGTATATTTTTATCAAAGATATCCTTCCATACCTTACTAGGATATTGTAGTCCAAGCTATATGAATCATTAAACATATAAATGTACTCTTAAAACATTGGTGGAAACACTATTGCATCATACGTATGTGACACAATGCTCATACTAAAGTTTCCAAAATTTACATTGCCCAATTGAACCTAGTCCATGGGATCTCCAATTGTTGGGTTAGATTTCCATGTGGGAGTCTCTTTATTAAGTTTAGACTTTTAACCCTACTCCCCTCGATACGTAGTTTACTTATTCTCTTAACAAACCTTTTGTTAACAGATAAGCAATGATTTCCGTTGACCTTACAAAGTTTAAAGAAGTTATTCCATTTAAGAGCAACTGCCTAACTATTATATCTTTGACGAATGTGTCTAAATTTACCGTTATATATCACATTTTTAGCCATTGCAATTGTTGCTTGATTGTCACAGTGAATGCATAACACAAGCATAGGTTTTGGCCACAACCGAACATCCTCTAAAACATTTCGAAGCCACTTTGCTTCTTTAGCACATTAACTAGTAAACTTAAATTCCATTGTGGAGTGCACTACTGAAGTTTTCTTTGAGGATTTTCACATTATCGAGACACCTCCTAATGTGAACACATATTAACTAGTCGATTTCGGTTCATTAGAATCTACGCAAATTGTATAGCAAAGTTATAACGATAGATATCCTAATTGATGCTATTGCATTATACATATTACAACATTTGAGGTTTCTAATGTCTATGTCAAAAAATTAGGTTTGAAACATTTTTCAATCTGCGATCTTTTGCTCCTACAAAGTTTGGCTCTTCGGTCTCAACTTCGTCCTTCTAAAATTTTGATTTTCTAAGTCTCTTTTGAGAAGGTTCATCTTGATCTTTTTTCCCAAGATATATATCCTCACAAAATTCAGAATCTCTTAATTCTAGGATATTGTTGGCATGGATTTTCACATTTACAAATTTGTGAATCGAAAATTTGTATGCATGCTATTTTGAGCATAACCGATGAATATGCAATCAAATGTTTTAGGTTCTAACTAAATTTGTTTAGGGGGAGGAATTACCACCTTGGTAAGGCACCTCCATACTTTCAAAATTGATGGGATGGTAACCTTATTGATTCGGTAGGACTTAGCCCATTGGCCATGGCGGGACTAAGCAGCATCGACCTGCTGTCCTTCAACTGCCTAGAGTGGGAGGTTTTTGCCCTTGAACCCTCCACTCTAGTGCACATAAGGTCTGAGCCTTCACCTGAGCCACATGAGCCAACTCTCAGCTTGGAATGGGCAGGCCAGCAAAGAGCCATGGAAAGCTTGGCCCAACAGATCTGAGCCTATGTCCTATCACCTTAGTGACCCCACTTGGGTTATAAGCTCATGTTGTTGGGCTTGGTAGCAAAGTCCATTGAACCATCCCTCCAAAAATAGAATCATATGTCATTTGACTTCTACTGTTATGAAAAATAGTCCTTGGGTAGATCAACCATGCGACTTGTACCCATATCATCATAGATGGTCTCGACATGAAAGCTCGCAGCATGTATTGCCACAAAACCAGGCCCCAAGGTTTGAATCTCTCCAACAACAATAGTCGAATGGACCATAAGAATGTCTCTAGAATGTCTTGGACATTATTGGATACTTAATTTGCTATTGGCCATCCCAATTTTTTATAAACCCAACAAAAAATCAGTAAATAAATTGCCTCAAGATTGTTTTTTTTTTTTTATCGGTCCTACTCTATTCTTACTCTACACTCATTTTCAGACTTTTGCCCTGCCTCTTGCAGGGTGTGGGAGTCGAAACCCACTTCTGAAACTTACGCGTCCCCACCCCATCCCCCCCGGAGAAGGTGGAGATTTGAACCCCTCACTTCCCCCTTCCATGTTGGAAGGGTCGCCACTGGGGCGAATCCCAGTGGTTGCCTCAAGATTGTTGAGACGTTGTACAATGCTGTAGAAAACTAATAGACATGACCTGAAGAGACACAAACGTTGCAGAAAACGGAAAGTACATGATCCGAAGAGACATAACTTATGTAGAAAATTGAACAGACATGAGCCAAAGAGACATAACTTTAAAGACACTTTGTCGAGCTATTAACTCATAATTACAACACCATGTATTCCGTGATATCATGCGTTTGATTCATGTGTTGAGCAATCTTTTGAACGGGTTTGTGTCTTGTTGCCTAATTACTACATATTGAGAGGCTTCTTGACTACTAGAATCTTGGTAAAATTGTCGTGACAGAATTGTTCATCTCGGATTTTTCGGTAGTTGGTGGTATAGAATAATTATGACTTAAATCGAATATTTTGTAACGCTTAAAGAAAATCGCTAGAGCTAATGCCCCTTCTCACCATTTTTGGCCAGGTTCACTCAACTAGAATTTTGTCCTTAAATGTGTACCGCCACCGCCAACCATGTGCAAATCACGCCATTGCACCATATTGCATACACTATTTGTCTAATAGTGCGTCTCGGTCTAAGTCTCATATGAACCGGATGTAACTAAGATCATTTCCTTGCTTAAAAGAGGTTGGGATAGTTAAAAAAAACAGTGGGTGTGCCTAATCATATTTTACGTGGCTGCTTATATTTTTTGATTGCTGACTAAAGTAACTTTTTAATGAAGGCCTTACTTACCAAAAAAAAAAAAACTTTTTAATGAAGGCCTTTAGATCCCCAGTGAGGTGACGTGAACAAGGATGGTGTGTACATTGGGTCAAAGGGGAAAGCAGGAAGGCATAGAAAGAAAGAGGTGGAAAGAGACCGTCGATACTTAATTTTTTTCCTGCATTCTCCGTTCCGAATCATCAGAATTCGATCCCGAACAAGAAGTTCATGTCGCATAATCTTCATTCTCGCTCTTTATCGCACTTAAAATTTACGGACATTTTTGTTTGGGAACAACGTGTCCGCCATGCCCATTCCGTCAGTTAAGGTCCATCTACGAGCTTGTTCTCTCTCTCTCTCTCTCTCTCTCTCTCTCTCTCTCTCGACTGAAATTGCATGGGTAAATGACACAAGAAGTCATTGCAGTATACTATGTGGTCCCTAAACTTTAAGTTTTATCAATATAGTCTTTGAACTTTAGTTTAATATGTAATGTTGTCCCTAAACATATAATTTGTTCAATGTGGTTTATGAACTTTGGGTACATATTCAATTTATTCCCTAAATTGTTTGAATATATTTAATTTTATTTTTGAATTTGAATTAATGGAAAGAAAACATTGAACATTTTCATATAATTTACAGATTAAAATTGAATGCATACAAAAAATTTAGGGATCATATTGAATAAATATTAGACATTGGGTTAAAGTTTTATGGACCAAACTAAATAAATTTAAAGTTCATGGACCATATTACACACTAAGTCAAAATAGAGGGGCCATTTATGTCATTGTAGCTGTTCGACGAAATGCCTATTTGAAACAACCGAACCCAACCCTCGATCGGAGCTTGGCTTTTGGTTTCTTTACGTTGCTTGGGATTATACTGTTGTCACGCACCATTCCCGCTGTTTTCCTAGCTTTTTGGTAGTTTCCTTCGCGCTATTCGAGTGAGATGAAGCGCGCGCCTTGTCAGGGTCTACCCGGTGCCTCTCGAAACGCAGGCCGACTAGCAGCCGGCGGTGCTCAGCATCGGTCAGACAAAAACACTGACGCCAAGTGGTGGCCCGACGACTTTCCTTAGGGTGGTCAGTGTTTGTGGCATAGGCGGCGTTGGTCCGACGGAGAAGCTGCAGTAGCTTCGACGAGCTATGGCTGCGGGAGGAGGGCTCGAAGAAGATGCCCAAAAGAAAAAGGGCAAAAGAAAATAAAAGAAAAAGAGAAAAGAAAACACAAAAAAGGGCTGAAAAATAGAAAATAGGAAATGGGCTTTGCGTCAGGCTTGTGCAAATGGGCTGATTCATCGTTGGGCTAGGCCCCTCTTTTTTTAGGGAATAAGGTCTAATTTTGATTCGGGTCGGGCTTGTCTTTTTTTAAAGAGAAGAGGGGAAATAGGAAAAGAGGACCTCGGGTCGAGCCGAACCGTGGGCCTGCACAATAGGCCCAGCCGAGTCAAACCCGAGTCCCGTCGTAGACCGGACTGAGCCGCACCAACCAGGTTGAACCCTGGTCGGGTCGACGGACTGACCGGTTCGTCCATTTTTCAAATAAAAAATTATTCTTTTAAAAAAATTAAAAAAACTAAATATTAAAAATTTAAAAAAATTTTAAAAAAAAAATTCGAATTTTTTTAAAAATAAAAATTTAAAATTTTAAAAAGGAAATTTTTTTTTTAAAAAAAGTTAAGTTTTTTTTTTTTAATTTGAAAATCCAAAATTGTAGGGTTTGGTTAGGAATTGCTATGTATTGTCATTTCGGTGTAATTAGGCATTTATTTGCTTATATGTTGATTATGTCGCATGTTTAGTTTGCATATCTTGTTATGTTTAATTGCACGTGTTTAGTTTTATGGCAATTAAGATCTCGGTAGCTATAACTATTACTTTAATGATGAAGCATCCGCATGATCATCTCGCATGTTAGTGGATAGGTATTAAATTAATCCAAACTGCTTGACAAAAAATTTTACTCTTAAAATGAACAATATTAGGTATTGAAAGAGCACTAATTTGTTAATTAGTGTAATCAAGTCCATAATCCTAGATTCTCTAGTTGCGTAGGAAGTGAGGTACACTCCCATGCTTTTTAGCCGACCCCAATAGGCTAGTGGCGACTCTTTTTGTGCAAAATTCCTAAAATATATCCCAACGTCACGCGAAGTATGGGCTTGGAGAGCCCACGCCTAATCATGGGCCATAGGTCCGTTATTTAAGCAATACCCCTAAATCTACTCCCTCCCCCCGAGGGTAGGTCGCGACAATGTTGATTAACACTAATCCATCACAGCACTAATCTAACCATGATTAGCACTAAACTAAACACCCCCTAAGCACAATTAACGACCTAATAAAGGATTAGGGAGTTAACTCACATATTTCAACAACAGTGGGCTCACGATGACGGCAACGTGATGGCTACGAGAACATGAAACAACCGCATCTTGCACAGAGGCTCAACGGAGGCAGTTGCCACCCTACAAAGTTCTCGGCCAATGGGGACTTGGTTTGGGGGCTGCTGGGCTGGTCTTGGTAGTTGCTGGCGGTGGAGGAGCTGGGTGGACGGCAGCTCGGCTGGACACAGGATGGGCTGGGCATTGATGCTGGGGCGGCGGCTGGTCGGTGGTTGGGCGGGTAAGCTAGAGGCGTGAAGCTGCCGGTGGGCGGCGGAGCAGGCGGAGCGACTGTGTGGTGGTGGACGACTGGACGGTGGGGGTGCGGTAAGGTGGAGCTGGAATGGTGGGCGCTAGGATGATGGTAGTGGAGGTATGCTGTGTTGGACGCTATGGGGTTGGCGAGGATTTGAAGAAAATGATACTGGCAGAAGGATAAGCTGAGGTGTAGAGTAGAATGGGGAATGAACGTGAGGGAAAGAGAATGGAAATGGAAATGGAGAGGAAGATGGTCGGCTGAAGCAAGGGGGGGGGGGGGTGGGGAGAGGGAGAGAGAGAAATGAAAAGAAAGAACCATGAAGTCAAATGACCCACCAATCACAAGCCTAAGCCAAATATCTAAACCATCATTGCAATGTCCCCAAAGTCTTCATGCTCCTAAGTTAAGTGCCAAACCAATCCCAACTTAGCTCTAATTTCCCCAAAAAAAAGCCAAATTAGGGTAGAAAAAACCTATTTTTCCTCCCTTCCGAATTTCCATTTTATTTTCTTTTTGTAAGAAAATCGTTTTTCCGCAAAATTTTTGAACTCGACGAAAATTCGCCCAAAGGTGAGATGATGTCTAATAATTGAATCGATTGAATCGTGACACACTCAAATGTCCGATTCTCGAAACCGAATTCAATTTCGTAGTTAAAATTGACCAAATGCAATTTTAGTACGACCTAACTTATTGGGTAGCTTTTAGGGATTTTAGAGTGTTTGACCTGTGGTCGATCCACGTTTGTGCATCTTTGAACCATAGATGACCCTTGATTGTCATAAAATCATGATGTTTCAATTACGTGTCCCGAATATAATATCGATAGAAAATTGGATTATTGCCGTTCGATGCGAATATTGTAATTGTGCGGAACCACCCGCAATTCAATTACGTATTTTCGTTGAATCGACTCATATCTGTTCGCTAATCGATTTATAACAGTATCGTATTGACTCTTACTGATTATTATGATCGATCGATCGATTCTGATCAAATTCTCTAATCTGTCACATTTATATTCCTTAAAGGCCTTGTCTAATAGATTAGTTAACTCGTGAGTGAACATTTCCGAGTAAAATTAACCATAAGCACGTTGATGAAACAATCATTCCATATATTCGAAACGGGTTAAATTTCATGATGTCACAAATGGTAGTTTTCATCTAAAGACAATTTTAATTTTAAACTATTATTTCTTATTTTTTATTTTTTTCTTTCTGGTGAGGGTCACCTCGCCTAGGGCCAGCAAGGGTAGCCCTCGCTAGACTAGGTGAGGGCAACCATTGCTCAGGCCCTCCAGGCACCATCGGTGGCCACTTTACATGGATGTTAGGTCTTCTGTTTGTGGTGGCAGAGTCAGGAGTTGCGGTTCAGCAGGAAGGGAGGGAGATCGGTGAGGGATGAGGTTGTCGAGGACTTCCCTGCGTCGGTTGCCGGCGTTTGTGATTCGGACTTGCAAATGTTCGCTCGCTTCAAAGCTGGAAGGAGAACCATGATGACGTAAGCCAAAATTAGCTATGAAAATATCCATAATTATCATTTATCTTGCAAATATAATATATAAACTTACATTTTTATTAATCTTGCAGATGTCTCAATATTGAAAGGGTTAATGCTATGAAATACTTTAAACTGATATATCTATGATAAATTTACCATAAACTAATTTTTTGATCACAAAAAAGGCCAAACTAATACACTTGTAATGAATTTACAACAAACTAATTTTTTGACCATAAAAAATCATACACTAATACATTTGTGACAAACTTATATTCTATTAATTTCTGTTAAATTGGATTAATCATTTGTGACAAATAGAGGGTAAAAATCCAAATTGATACACCTGTTAACTGCCATGTGTCATTCAACTCAGTAATTTAACAGTAAAATTTAACTAAATTATTGAAGGGTTACTTTGTCAATGATATATCGGTTTATGATTTTTTGTGGTTAAAAAATTAATTTATGATAAATTTGTCATAGATGTATTAATTTAGGGTCTTTCCTAATATTAACCATATTGAAATTTAATTATTTTCTTTCCAACAGCAACCTTCTCAGGAAAATTCAAGGGAATATTTTTCTGCCTTATTTTTTTTACTGTATATTTATATTATGAATTTTTACCATGTATTATCACTAATAATTGTTTTCGTTGTTTAATTATTAAAATTTTTGCAATATTCGATTTCATTTTTTTTTTTTACATATATGTCGATTGTAAAAATGAATCTAGCAAAGATATCATAACAAGAGTGAGGTTCTACTCTGACCTCGCAACAAGGCGCAGATTCTCGACGTCAGGGTCGCAAACGGAGGTTGTGTTGATAAGGCGGAGCTTGGTGGTCAACGCCGTTCCCGACAGATCGATAGCCATGGACCCGACCGAGTATCCATACCCAACGACGCCGGGCGTCCCCTCGGCTTCTCCGATGGACGCGCGAACGGCCGATGGAGACGATAGCAGGTACAAGAAGATCAACAACGCAAAGAGAGTCAGAAGATGGCGATGGTCTCTGCTTCTCCACATGTTTTTTTTTTTTTTTGGGGGGAGGGGGGGGGGGAGGAGAGAGAGAGAGAGAGAGAGGAGCTTCGATTTTCATCCACCGGCCGCAGCGGATGTGTATAATCAATTTAAGATCAAATTGATGTGAAATCAAGCTTATTTCGACTAGATCTAACACACATTGACATCATATTCCCTCTCACATCAAGCAACACCGGCATGTGTATAATCCCGTCCAACAAACTTAGGATGAACTCATGTATATCCGGCACTCCTACACTTCGCCTCACGACTCATCAAGTTCACGTCAATTCAGAGCATATGTTGACACATTCTAGCATACATAAGTATATATCATAAAATATAGGTAGCCAAAATGTTCGAGAAGTCACAACCGAGGATTAAGCTAAGTTCTAACGGTATATATTCTGATGATGAAATCGCGATCATGGAGCAATAGCAAGACAGATGCGCGACTGGAAGATGACGGATCTAAAAAGATTTGGTGGGTGTGGCTCTTGGTTGATGGATTTCCATCGTCATCGAGCTAGTTCCGTTCTGTCGCCGTTGCCGACCGCCATTGATTAGTTCTTCGGGCCCTACAACTACTCCATCTGTTTTTCGAGCTTCAATCTATCCCGAGAGCTGTTGGATTGAAATTGCCGATCGCTGCCCCTCGAGGTCGCCGACGGCAAATCGTAAGCTGACGTATTGGGCTTGCGCTTGCGAATTGGATTGAGCTGAGTAGTGAGCCTCAACCTATTTTAATGGGTTGTCCTTGTGGTCAAATGGGCTGCGGCCTAATCATTCTAATATTGGTTAATTAAGAATGCATGTTTGACTTGTCGACAAAAATTTAGGTTTCGAGAAGGGGCACACATTTAAGGATGCGTTTGGTTCGGATTTTGAAGCCATTGGGAAAATGTAAAGTAATTTAGCATAAAGAACTTTAGACAAATGCAAAGACCGCTTTGGTAAACTATGTTTTGAGAAGTAACTTTGAGAAAAATACCGTTTGGTAGAAAATACATTTGAAAAGCCCTTTGGGTGATTAATATTTATTTTTAATTTCATTTGTTTAAATAAAAAAATAATGTATGCAACTTTTTAAATCTAAAAAAATCAAATATATATATATATAAAACCAAACCCTTCATTGGAATTTTTCAATTTTTATTTACTTAAAATTGGAAAAAAAAAATAATGTATGCGAATTTTTAAGTATAAATTTTGACAATAATGCTAAAAAAGATCAAATACATATATATAATTTTTTTTTTTAAAAGACCAAATCCTTCATCAAATTTTTTTAGTTTTTATTTTTTTAAAATTGAAAAAATAATCTATGCAAATTTTTAAATATAAATTTGAAAATAATGCTAAAAAATAAAATACATATATAATTTTTTTTAAAAGACCAAATCCTTCATCGGAATTTTTTAGTTTTTATATTTTTAAAATTGAAAAACATAATATATATGCAACTTTTTAAATATAAATTTTGACAATAATGCTAAAAAAAATCAAATACATATATATAATATTTTTTAAAAAAGACCAAATCCTTAAATCGTCGAAATTTTTTAATTTTTATTTGATTAAAATTGAAAAAATAATGTATGTAACTTTGTAAATGTAAATTTGAAAATAATGCTAAAAAATCAAATATATTGAAAAAAAGGCCAAACCCTTTGTCGTAATTTTTTAATCTTTATTTGTTTGAAATTAAAAAGAATAATATATGCAATTTGCTAAATATAAATTTTGAAAAGACCAAAATATATTTAATTTTTTTAGCATTCATATAAATTTGATCTTTTTAGCATTATTTAACATTTTAAAAAATAATAACAAGGGAAAAGTTAGAAATTTGAAGAATAAGTGATGATAGTTTTGGAAAAAAGAAAATAAGTTTCAGCATTTGACCAAATATTAAAAGCTCAAAACTAGTCCTTACTAGCATTGAGCTTTCAACCTTCCCAATGCTGACTTTCACTTGAAAGCTACTTCAAAATGGTTGTTAAACGGTCCATTTCCCTAAGGGGCTTTGGAGGTTGAAAGTTCATTAGGAATGCTGAACCAAACGCAAAAGTACTAAAGCTTGTATAGATAATTAGTGTTGTACATATGAATAGACATGATCAACAAAGAATTGACTTAGATGACAAGGGAGCTTGCCCCTCTCCTTTCGGTCTTGGGTTCAAGTATTGTTGAGAGCACTTTATGAGTGATCTTTGAGTAAACCAAGCCGATTTGAAAACGTGCTTTCTTGACATTGCTTGAGGAAGTCAATAGATTATGAACTTCAAATGTATACAAGTATACTTAGTGTATTACCAATGTCCCGTCGAATTTATATGATTTCCCTTCTTAAGTCTTAAAAAATTATATTTATCTTTTATATTCTCGCCACTGTAAGACTATTTGGAATGAGACTTTTGAAGTCTAATAGCCGGATCAACTTGATCATTAAGAAAACTTAGGTGGGCCTGGATCAATCCCAACCCAAAAATAGGTCGGAACTAGCTGGGCCAATCCGGATTTTCTCCCTTCAGACAAGATTTATTCATAGGTTGTCAAATTAGAAAGGAAAGCATTGCACTAGTAAAATATAGTATTAAGATTTTTACAATATCCAGCTTCTTGTGCATTATATATATATAATCATTTTATCTCACTTCTTATTCTTTCTAAAATTTAGATATATGTAACAAATAGTTCACCCACTTTCTTTCTTGAGCTAACTCCAAACTTAAATCCCTTTTTATATTTATACATGTCTAAACTTTATTTATTTATTTAGTAATTAGATAGTGTTCGGGCCAGCTTTTGTACATTTCAACTAGTCCACCACTTCGAGTGATCTTAAGAGAGGACTCCTTCACATCGGCCTAGTACATTCAGGATTTTATACCCAGAGTACTCTAATCAAGGCTTGAAGCAAGACTATAAAAAGAGGAGCTAATTCTTTTGCCATAGAAACTGACATTTTGTTTACTTAACTTTGTACACACATGGAGTGCGTATAGTACAAGTGTACATTATGGAAGAAATGATTCTTCTTACAATCATAGATTAATCAACCTTCAAAAGAAAATTTTCGCAGTGCCATATGTTATTATAAATATAACTATATCTTATAGAACGTAAGTATTGCAACTAATTCTTTCGTAAAGTGCATAATTCATGAATAACCAGAATAAATATTTAAAAACAGTTCAGTTTAGTGTTTGTAAGTAATTAACCTCACTAGTGCAGTTTCAAAGAAATTGGTTACGTAAGTTGGTACATTCAAGACACTTGTAAGAAGTTGCATCCGCGACGAAACTCAGCAAATAAATTTACATGCTGAAAAACGGTTCATCAATTACCTATTAAACATTAGTAAATTCATCATAATGTTTTTTCTATTATCAACCACACTTGTAAAGTTGTACCATACTAGTTATTTTGCACGTTGTTAAATTCTTCATGGTAAAATAGTAGCCATCATTGTCAAATTTCAAAGGGAAAAGACCACCAAAAACCCCAAACTTTTTTTTTTTACACGAAAACCCTAAAATTTGCAAACTATGACACATTTATCCCATTAAAGGCATTTTCGTCTTATTCTTTTTTTTTTTCTTTAAATTTTTTTTTTTTTCTTCTTCTCTCCGTTAGCCTCGGCGAAGGGAAGCCGGCGGCGCGAGGGCAACCCTCGGCGGCGGAGGGCGAGGGTTGCCCTTGCACGGGTTGGCTAGGGCTGCTCGACGCTGGTGAGGGGTGCCCTCGCCCAACGCAGGCGAGGGCGGCCCTCGTCGGCATTGGGCATGGCGAGGGGTGCCCTTGTCGGACTCGGGTGAGGGCCTCCCTCGCCAGACCCTCGCCAGATCTAACAAGGGAGGCCCTCACCCGACGCCGATGACGACCGACCTTGCCCGACGCCGGCGAGCACCGACTTCTCTCTGCTAGCAGCCGGCGGAGGGAAGAAAGAAGAAAAAGTAAAAAGTAAAAAGTTTTCAAAAGTAAAAAGACCAAAATGCCCCTATGATTTAGGTTAAATGCGTCACACAAATGGAAGTTCGGGGTTTTTTGTGTCACAAAAAAAAGTTTAGGGTAAATTTGTCACTTTGAGCAAAGTTTGGGGTTTTTTGTGGTTTTTTCCCAATTTCAAATAAATTATCAACCTTATTAACAATTTTGAATAATTTCTTATAGGGATGATATTTACTAATTAAGCATGTAAATTTTAATGAAAGTTAGTAGCATTATTAATTTATTAGGATGTTGGTAAATTCCTTATAGTTTTGGTAGTTCACTAATAATACATGAATGTGAAACAAATTGGTAACTTACTAATTTTGTTGGCATGATGGTTATTCATTATAGGGTTGGGATATGACAAACCACACTTGTAAAATTTGAAACAAGTTGGTAACTTAGTAATTTGATCAAAATGATGGTGAATTATCCCATTATTGGTATTTTACTAAGTTGTAAAATTCCAAAGAAGTTAATAACTTACTAATTTAATGGAATTTTGGTAAGTTCCTAATAGAATAGGTGTATTAATAAAATTGCAAAGAAATTGGTAATTTAGCAATTTATTACGATGTTCGTAAATTCCTTGTAATTTAAAAGGAGTTGGTAACTCACAAATTTATTAGGGCGTCAGCAAATTTTTTATTTGTTTGATGTTTTACTAACTACACTTGTAACCCTATTCACCAAAAAAAAAAAAAAAAAAAAAACCTACACTTGTAACCTACTCGTGGGTAGCACAGTTGGTTAAAATCTCTCCTCCAGCGAAGGAGGTCAATGGTTCGAAACCACGTTGTTAGCGATTAAAGCGGGGGGCCCGTCGGTGGGTTGTTGGGCCAGTCTCCCCCCGACGTATAGTCACTATTGGGCCTCCACCACGAAGGCCCGTGAGACCCCAAATCGGCATAAGCCGACAAGGACAGGCTCCGGCGGATCCTCGGTCACCAAAAAAAAACCTACACTTGTAACAATCCAAAGAAGTTGGTAAGTTATGGACTTATTACAATGCTACTAAATCTATTATAGTATTTGCAATTTGCTTGCCACGTTGTAAAATTATAGAGGACTTAATTAAATGTCATTTGAAAATTTGTAAATCTCCGATGGTGTGGGGCATACTTTCTTTTATCAATGGCATTAGAAATTTACCACTAACTTTATAAATACATCAAATGTAGGAATATTTCTAGATTTTCTAGGAAAATTTTCCTTTGAATTACCCTGTATTAGGGGTGAGTAGTTTCAAGTCCTATCTAAATTCCACCTCGAATGTGGAGCATACTCATTAAAATAAGTTTTTAAATTTTTGAAACTTGGAATGTACCCTACATGCCAAGAAACTCGGAACTTATCCTATTAAGTTTATAAGATCGGTATCAGGATCTATCCAAGCTCCACATGTTCTCTTAGTTGTGAATCATCTCCTCTAATGACTATCATTGCTACAATCAACTCATCATAACTCATACTTAGATACATGAAAATTATGAAATATTAATAAAGTATAAGTCTTAATTATAGACATCGCAGGAAATTGAAGTTTAAACTAGTGCTTTTAGATTACATACTCATCATTGGATGCTGTGAAATATCGTAGGATCATGCGAAAACATAGAGGAGTGGCGGCAGTTTAGGTATCAAGTTCCTGGTTTCTAGTTCCACCTAAAATCCAATGTGACATCCGATTTTTTAGCTCAACAAAATAGCAAGCCCCAGATACCTCATGCCCACGCCATGTTAACAAGCTCGTTGTTGGACTACGCCGTTCGCATCCTTACTGCGTCATCACCGAGCAACGTCATTTCCACCTCATCTGAGGACACATCTACATCACTAAACTGCCGCCACTCCTCATCGTTAACAATTCTAACCTCCAGTTCTATCATGCGTTGTCACACCGCTCTCTAATCGACATTACCTGCAGCAACCGCGAGGACCGCTTGACGACTAGCTCAAGCGGTTAGCAAACTCACCGAATCCTTCATCATGGCATGAATCACAAGCAGCATAAGAGAGAAAGCCGCCCCCTTCGTTATTGGCTTCTCTCTCCTCCCCACAGGACATTCCTCATCACTGCCACTTCCACCGCACAAAATCAACAGCTTGACCAGCTGTCTGCTCCCTCTAAAGAATCTTGAATTTTCCTATAAAGACTTTTGAATTTTCCTCATGGCTACTGCTTCCAGCTGGCACGAAATGAGGCAGCAAAGTCAACAAAAGCTGCCTAAATTGAAGACTAGAGTGGCGATGGAGGAATAAAAGAGAGAGAGAGAGAGAGAGAGGGATGTTGTTACTCTTCTGTCTACACCGCCCAAAGAATTCCCTCACGTTCCTGAGGAACTTGAGGCCAGCGGCTCCTCGCTCCGATTGCAAACGCAGAAGACCGAAGAAATTGCAGCTGTCCTAACCAACCATCGGGTGCACCTTAGCTGAACTATCACCACCGTCGACCTCATCTTCGTTCCACCAAGCTGCCACCACAACGCACTAGGACCCAAGACAAGTAGATATCCTCCGTTCTATTCTATACCAATCGTTTGTTTTGTGACAAGGAGAGTTTCCCCAAAAGTTAGTTGAATCTAGTGTTTTGGAGATGTTAGCACCTAGTCACAGGTTCAGATAAAGCTATATAGTTAGAAAGTTCAAACTTTAGTCGTGGATGTGTTATGTGTTATGGAAGGGTTATATGAAATTAGCGCACATACTTGGGCTGAAGGACCGAAGGGTTAAGTCGAAATAGGAAGCAATTGTTCATGACAGGTTCGGTTTTAGTCCGACCTCCGATTTTGTTCATTTCGTATTGACTTATGTGATATAAATTTCATGGGTGCTCTTCACAAAATTCATCTCTTATTGTCTATTTTATGACATACTTTAATTTCAGAATTTTTGGACTACGTACCACAAAAATTTATTTGAAAAACTTTGGGATTCAAAATTTATTTTTGGACTCACTACACCACCTCTCCTTGTTTTCCATTTTCTATAGATTTTATGGTCCAGCATACAAAAATGCATCCTTCTAAAAAGTTGTAGAGTACATTCTAGGCTACCACATATTAAATTTTTATAATTTTTCGGTCTCATTTGGTCAGTGAAATATTTGTTTTCCATCTCAACTGCATTCTGTAAAATGTTACACTTTTGGACGCGGCTTACAAAAATTATTTCGAACTATAGAATATTAATGGGATTTTGACCCTCATGAAAAATTTCCTTCTAGGTCCTAACTACCTCATATTAAATTTTCATAAATTTTTAAACCTTTTCACCTAGACGATAACTTCCATTTATAAAGGTGCTCGGAGCACCTTATAGGGCCAGTTTAAGTCCTAGGATGCATAAATCTTTTGACAGCTCATCTAATATCGGCACGAGTGAGTTTATATTAGTCTAGTAGATAAAAATGATCGATGGTTCATGAGATGCATGCTTGAGTCCCTAAACAGTAGTGACGTCAACATACTTTTTAAATTGAATTGTAAAATTACTACATCATGATGTGGATGTGTGACTGAGAATGTCATCCGTCCTTGGGACGATGATGCCTCGGGTTGTAGTAGGGATGTTTGAGGGATGTAACACGGTTCCCCTAGATGCTCGGGGGTGTAACACAATTCTCCAGATGTCCTCGTGATGACATGGGTGCGAGATGCCTGGAGGGGTAACTAGGTTCCTCCGAATTCTTGGGGGTGTAACACAGTTTCTTCAGATGTCCTCGTGATGCCAGATAGGTGCAAGATGCCCAGAGAGTGACGGGGTTCCCTAAATGAGATGGCAGTAGGAAATTCCTATTGCCATCTAATGTCATATATAAATTGAGTAATGCTTTTGCTGATCTATTATATCATTTTGAAAAAGGTTCTTAGGTAAGTTGATGATTGCTATAATTTATACTGAAGCTTTTTTTGTCAATATGGTGATCAATTTGTGTAGAATAAACTAGTGGACCTTTTGCTTGTTGGATTTAAACTCACTAGTTGTTGACTTCATCTTTTTAGATCAATAGAATGTCGATCCTACTTGCCTCCCTTATGGTTATGGGGTGCCAATTGACTTCACGTAGGAGGAAAGCATGATTTTTGGAGCTAGGAACATTGTGACGGAGTCAAGGGCCTAGGTTAGACAACCACATGTACAGTTAGGTTGGGATGGGGTGACCAACTTGCTAGACGGTGTAGTCAGTAGTACTAACCTTTTATTCCCTAGCATCCCCAACTCGTTGCCTAACATATATACATAAATAAGAAATGAAGTTGCTCCGTTTACCCTAGGATTTCTTTAGTTCTTTATGCTTCCACATGCTTAAGAAAAAGCAAAACAAAAAGATGACTATGCTAGTAGTTCAACGTTAGCTATTATGTGCTTGGGTCATCACATCTAAAACCTACATGTCGGAATAGGTTCCCTAATTATTGAAAGAGGAATTTGTCCATTTTGTGAGGTCTCAAAGGCCCGCAGAACCGGTCCGGTTCTTAAGTTCTCAATTTTACTCTAGATCTATGCTCACCCTCACCCTGCATTTGTCCAAAGAGCTGAACAATCTTGCTATTTTCCTAGTTTGCGTTATGTCGGCCATTAGTTAGCCACATCTTTAGTTTATGTCTTTCTCATCGACCAATAACATTTGATTTTATGGTCTTCGTCTCTAAAAATTTATGTTATCTGTTACGACCATATTATGTTCACATATCAGAAATGTTATCTGAAAACCCACCCGTTCCATGACCAATATTTAATATACCCCGCTTGTTATTTGACAGGGGTTCGTTTTCTGAATGCCACTGACCTTTCCATTATTTGTTGCAGGTATTGTAAACGTTTTTTTAAGTGAAAATAACAATCAGTGAGGAAGGACAGTCTTGCAAGAAATTGAGCTGTTCTTGTGCGTGGAATCCGCGTTCCCCAAAAATCTATTCCCCCAACTAACATTTTTATAATCGCATCTACTAATACCATAACAACATACCCCTCAAATAATTGACAACGCGGTTTCATCTTCTGTATTAAGTCTCAATAATCTCATTCATCGGAGATTTGCTAAGCTGAGAGAGAGAGATCGATTTAGATCCGCCAAGCTAACAAACAGCTGCTATGGCAAGCTCAAATGCAGGAATGTTGTTTGGAAGCAAGTAACAAGTATTCCTAAGCTTTAGAGGACCCGACACTCGCATTGGATTCACAGATTGTCTCTACCGTAGCTTGACCAATGTTGGAATCCGAGTCTTCCGAGACAACGAAGAGGTTCGTGTTGGTGAAAGGATCGATGGATCACTTCAGCGTGCAATCGACAAGTCCAGGATCTACATACCCATCTTCTCTCATACCTACGCTTCGAGCCAATGGTGCCTCCGTGAGCTTGCATAGGTTGTGACAAACACCAACAAATTAGAAGGTAATAAGGAGATCCTACCTATTTTCTTCGACGTGGAACCTGATGATGTTAAGCTGAAAACTCCACATGTACAGTTAGGTTGGGATAGGGCGACCGACTTGTAGGATGGTGTAGTCAATAGTACTGACCTTTTATTCCCTAGCATCCCCAATTGATCGTCTAACATATATACATAAATAAGAAATGAAGTTGTTCCATCTACCCTAGGATTTCTTTAGTTCTTTATGCTTTCGTATGCTTAAGAAAAAGCTTAACAAAAAGATAAATGTGCTAGTAGTTTCACATTAGTTATTACGTGCTGGGGTCATCACATTTAGAACCTACATGTTGGAACAGGTTCCCTAATTTTTGGAAGATGAATTTGTCCATTTTTTGACGTCTCAAAGGCGTGCAGAACCGGTCTGGTTCTTAAGTTCTCAGTTCTACTCTAAAACCATGCTCACCCTCACCCTGCACTTGTTTAGAGAGCTGAACAATCTTGCTATTTTCCTAGTTTGCGTTATGTCGGCCATTAGTTAGCCACATCTTCAGCGTATGTCTTTCTCATCGACCAATAGGATTTGATTTTATGGTCTTCGTCGCCAAAAAAAATTTATGTTATCTGTTACGACCATATTATGTTCACATATCAGAAATGTTATCTGAAAACCCACCCGTTCCATGACCAATATTTAATATACCCCGCTTGTTATTTGACGGGTTCGTTTTCTGAATGCCACTGACCTTTCCATCATTTGTTGCAGGTATTGTAAACGTTTTTTAAAGTGAAAATAACAATCAGTGAGGAAGGACAGTCTTGCAAGAAATTAAGCTGTTCTTGTGCGTGGAATCCGCTTTCCCCAAAAATCTATTCCCCCAACTAAAATTTTTATAATCGCATCTACTAATACTATAACAACATACCCCTAAAATCATTGACAACTCGGTTTTATCTTCTGTACAAGTCTCAATAATCTCATTCATCGGATATTTGCTAAGCTCAGAGAGAGAGAGATCGATTTAGATCCGCCAAGCTAACAAACAGCTACTATGGCAAGCTCAAATGCAGGAATGTTGTCCGGAAGCGAGTATCAAGTATTCCTAAGCTTTAGAGGACCCGACACTCGCATTGGATTCACCGATTGCCTCTACCGTAGCTTGATCAATGCTGGAATCCAAGTCTTCCGAGACAATGAAGAGGTTCATGTTGGTGAAAGGATCAATGGATCGCTTCAACGTGCAATCAACAAGTCCAGGATCTACATACCCATTTTCTCTCATACCTACGCTTCGAGCCAATGGTGCCTCCATGAGCTTGCACAGATTGTGACAAACACCAACAAATCGGAAGGTAATAAAGAGATCCTACCTATTTTCTTCGATGTGGAACCTAACGATGTTAAGCTGAAAACTCCATTGTATCGAGATGCCATATTCAATTTGAAGCGTGAGAAGAAATTGAGCAATGGGCAAGTACTTGTGTGGAGAGAGGCTCTCATGGAGGTTGCTGCGATCAAAGGATGGGAAGTGAAGAATTATGAAGGGTAAGCTAACTCCTTTCAAGTCGCTTGTTCCCAATTTAACATTTAATCATAGATGTGACAATTCCAGTATAATTTTTATTGGTAAAGAAATTCCAGTACAATTGTGGTGGAACTGCTAGTATAGCATTACGAAATGATGAACCTATACTACGTTCGTCAAAAAAATGTGAAACTGTTTAACAAGGTTGTCTTATATAATGGGTGAATACTGATATTAATAGCTAACGTAGCTAAATTAAGATTTGATTGTGGGCAGTGGGAGGAAAAGAACGGCTTAATGAAATTCCATGCACATTTTTATCTTAACATTTAATCTTTCAATTTTCTAAAATTTCTCCTCTCTAAACACAATGCTCAACTTCTACATTCGTTGCTCCAACATAATTCACAAAATATTAATGTCAAATATATAAATATTTTTACAACTGTTTTGCGCGAAAGTTATCAACATCATCCCAAGATTCCTCACCTCATATTGGAATGAAGTCAACTGTGCATACATTACCAAGTGCATTCTACGGTCGTTGCTCGAACATAATTCACAAAATTTCTGTGTGGAATGACGTCTATGCCCAATATTGACTCTTAGAAAATCACATCTAGATTGTTAAGTCTCAGAATTTATCCTATCATCACTTCTAGCTAGGTAATTGTGATTTCGCGTTTTACCCCTGCTAAAATGGTTTTTCATTGTGACAGCCAGGGTGAACTGATCAATTTGATAGTTGAGGAGGTTGTGGAAAAGCTGAAGACGAAACATAGATCGATTACTGAACATTTAGTAGGAATTGATGATCGAGTAGAAGCAGTAAACAAATTATTAGACATAAGTTCGGTGGTGTGCGACTCATTAAAATTTATGGTATGGGGGGTATCGGTAAAACAACTCTTGTCAAGGCTGTCTTTAATCAACTCTCTTCTCATTTTGGAAATAATTGTTGTTTCCTTGAGGATGTTCAAGATAAGTCATCAAGAAGTGATGGTTTAGTTGGGTTGCAAAAAAATTTACTATATGAAATCGGCGTTCATGGAGGAACGAGGACCATTGACAATATCGAATACGGAATGCAGAGGATTGGAGAAGCACTTTCCAATAAGAAAGTTCTTATTGTACTTGATAATGTTGATGACACTGAACAAGTTAAGTACTTAGTTGGAAATGGTACTTTGTATTCAGGATCCAGAATAATGATTACAACTCGAAATAAAGATGATCTACGGACAAAGTATCAAATTTTAGATTATGAAATGGAGGTGATGAGTGATGATCATGCGCTTGAGCTTTTTAGTAGGCATGCATTTAACAGAGACTCTCCTTCATACTATAAGGATCTTTCAAGATCAATTGTATATGCTACTGGGAGACTTCCTTTGGCTCTTGAAGTAATTGGTTCGTTCCTCTCCCGTCACAAGACGAAAGAAGTATGGGAAGAGACATGGAACGAATTAAAGAAAGCACCTCACGAAAATGTTTTTCGAGTGTTGAAGATTAGCTATGATGCCTTAACTAATGCCCAAAAACAAATTTTCCTTGATATTGCATGCTTTTTTATTGGTGAGGATAAGACGAGTGCAATTTACGCGTGGAAAGATTGTGAGATTTTCCCGCATACTGCACTTAGTGTCCTCATTAGCAAGTCTTTAGTAATTTTGGAGAATCATAAGTTTCGGATGCATGATCAGCTCAGAGATCTTGGAAGGGAGATTGTTAATCAAGAAAATCGAACAAATCCTGGAGAGCGAAGTCGGATGTGGATTTGCAAGGAGATCCTTCATGCAATAGAAACAAATGAGGTAAAGCAATTCTTGAGAGAACTAATAGTCTCTCTAGTTGCACTTGGATGCTCTTTTTTCTTTTGCCCATTTTAATACTTTCCTCTGAAATAGGTTACTAAATACCACTCATTTCTTGCTTTCATTTGTAGATGAAGAAGAATGTTGAAGCACTGGATCTTGATCTACCCAAAAATCATTCTAAGGTCATTATTAGAAGCAAAATGATTGGAAAGTTTAAACATCTAAAGTATCTCAAGCTAAATGGGGGAACCCTTGTTGGTAACCTAGGGAACCATCTTACCCAGCTAAGATGGATTTTTTGGAGTCATCCTTCCCCAAACTCTAATCCAACCAATATGCACTTAAAGAATGTGGTCGTCCTTCAATTTTCAGACAATGACTTCATAGTTGATTCGAAACTACAGAGCTTCATCAAGGTGTGTGATATACTTTTTCCTATTCTATTTTTGATAGTAATAATTGATTGTTCATCCATTGACTATTGCATTAATTGTGACAGACGGCAAAAAAATTGAAAGTTCTTTCTCTTAAAAGTTGTAAAAGAATAACTGGAACACTAGACTTCTCCAGATGCCTGAATTTAGAGACGCTTACTTTCGAAAATTGTTCCAATTTGGAGAAAATTGACGTCTCTGTTGGGAAGTTGAAGCATCTGATTGGCTTGAAGATTTTCTTTGCCATTGTCTTCAAAATTTGCCTGAAGAAATTGGAGACCTAATGAATTTGGAGCACTTCATTGTACAACAATGTCATAAAGTGAAGAAACTCCCAGATTCCATATGGAAGTTGAAGTCATTATGTGAGTTGCACTTTTCAACCGATCCTACTCTTGATTCAGAAAAACTATGGGAGTTACCTAGTGCTATTGAAAAGCTTCAAAATTTGGAAACACTTCAAGTCAATAGTCCCTATTTAAAAGGTCAACTTCTTCCTGAAATCGGAAGAATGCACTGCCTAAAAATTCTAAATCTATCACGTACTAGGGTTAGTGAAGTTCCAGAGACCATTAGCATGCTTCCTTGCTTGCAAAGATTGGAATTGCTGGCTTGTCATCAAATTCAAAAGTTGCCGACGCTCCCAATTAGTTTAACCCACCTACAATTTGAATCCGCATTGTTGCGAGTAATCCCAGATCTCTCAAACTTGACTAATTTGGTTGAGCTGTATCTAGATGATGGAGGAGAAAGAGGTAAACATTGTACTGGTGGGTTTTCGTGGATTGAGAAGTTATCCAAGCTGACTAAATTGAGCTTGAGACTTGACCATGTTAGATCTGCCATTCATATGGAGACTTTTCCGCAACTTCCCTCATCTCTACAAAATCTAGGCCTTAGTGATATTCGTCTAATCGAGTCACTATGTCCGAACATGAGAAATCTGTTACATCTAGATCTCTCTAGAATTCACAGGCAGGTATTTGAATTCGATGGGCTTCAACTTCCACATTTGAGGGAGTTGTCAGTGCAAGAGTGTTTCACCCTCAATAGACTTAGGCTATCAAGCATGAGGAAGCTAAAAGACGTCCGGGTGAGCCTTTGCTCTTCGCTAGATCGGATCCAATTTCCTTGGGTGTTCGATTCACTGGAGGCATTGTCTATTGGAGGTTGCAAATCCTTGAAATGGATAGTTTATGTGAAGGAAACTGGACAGGATAATAATGACTATGCTAATGAGTTGATTACTTCCGAAGCGAGAGTAATCCTTCCATCAAGAGCCTTGAATAAGTTGCAAAGTTTCATGCTGTCAAATTGCCGGCAAATACACGAGATTCAAATTGTTGGTACATTTGAAGTGTTGGAATGCTTCGAGGTTCGCAATTGTCCTTCACTGGAAAGTCTTGGTGGTTTGTCAAACTCAAAGAACCTTCGGCAATTATGCATCGGCGAAAACAATGCGCTCCGGGATATCGAAGGCCTCAAGTGCGGATCCTTGGAAAGTTTGATTGATGTGTTAGGCACCAAATTGCCAATTCATTGCCACATAAAAATCTTTGGCGGCACGAAGATCTTTGAGGGCACCCTCGAGTCCTGCAAGCACCAGGTGAGTCTGATTGAACCTTCTCTCTCTCTCGCATAGTTAAAATTTGATTAAGTAATAAGAGAGATTGGGTATTTCGGTTTGCTTAATGTTATCGGACCAGTAAAGACGTCATCAACAAACAAAGATGCATTCGAATTAATCTCACTTGTTCTAACACCGATCTAAATTTTGGCACACTTGCAAGTTTTATCTTCCCGATTGTGTTTTCTCAATTTCCTTTTCCCGTTTTCTACTTTTCGCTTTTTCTTTCCTTTCCTTCCATGAGAAAGCTAGAAAATTTTAGATATGCTAGGGGACAAGGTCAATTGGTAGCAAAATAAGTGGAAGAAACTCATTAATCTAATAAAATGCCATCGCTCAGTTTCTTCTTATTAAGAAAGTGCATTTTAAAGTTTCACGTCTAACGAGTGAATTTGTTTAGATAACTTCGGTTTTGACTCGAACTAATATTGATTTCTTATTTATTCTATTTTTATGAAGACGCGATTGGTACTTTGTGATTTCCATAGTTAATATAGGAAGCTAAAAGAAGACAATTTGGTGATTTTCTTAGGGCATAATTCACGTGGTCCACCAACTTAACTTAGGTGGAGTAAAGTTATTTTCTTATATTTATTTTATTTTTTGTTATGGAGGATGATTCCTTGTTTTCTACTCCTACAACACTTTTACTCAATCATGTATGATGTACATAAAAACATGCTAATTTAATGGACAAGTATCATCAAAGTAGGTTTCAAGGCTGTGATCTATAGAAACTTGACTAGATAAAATGTACGCATGCGCGGAGAAGAAAAGTGCAAGTGCCATAAATTTTGCATGGTGTTCACTTGAGTTCCACAATTTTTTTTCTTCACTTAGGTGCTATATTGAAGTAAAATCAATCATTCAAGTGCCATTTCTGAAAAATCACGATTTTTTTTTTTGAATTTTTTATTTTGTTCTTGTTTTTGTTTTCCTTTTTTTAGGGCCGGTGAGAATAAAAGATAATTAAAATATTAAAAAATTACCCCATGTTAGTGCCAGTGAAGCCACATAGGACAACCGATGTCTAGGTCAGATTCTTCGGCAAAGCAAATCACCTAGCATAGTTTACGTTGAATCTAAAGGATTTACTGCTTGATAGATACCTTTAGCAGCTAATCCTCTATATAGTACGATGTCATTTAAGTAATAGATTTTTTAAATTTGTAACACTCAAATAATCGATTTTTCAAATTTATGGCACTTAAGTGAATAAAAAAAAATGGTATACCCTTCAAGTGAGCGTTATACGAAAATTATGACACTTGCATTGTTTTTTCCCAACGTATGCATGTACAATTTCAAATAGTGGAGAAACTGCAGGTCAATAAACAACAAAGAAAGAGGGAAGAGGAGGAAGGCAGGCTTTGTCTACTTGATTTCACTACAAGAATTGCCAATTGGATGATTTGTGGTTAATATGACGAGGCTTTCTGAACCATTCTCTCTCTTTCTTGTAGGTCTTCTTGATGCAATCATCCACAAACTTGAATTCAAGTTTTTAGGCAGATTAGTAACAACTGTGGGAAATCGAAAACAATCAAACAACCTAGTATTAAAATTTTCAATTATTCTCTTTTCGTGTTTCCTCATTTCTTTCCCCCCCCCCCCCCCTTTTTTTTGGTTCTTGTTTCCTTTTTCGTATATGAGAAAGTCCCATATTTGTAGCAAGTCTGTGAAACAAAGTAGGTTTTTATCAGAAATCATTGAAAAAACTTCAATGTCCTGAAGAAACGTACTGAATAGCTCGAAGTCTCATTAGAATATTCCTGTCATTTTATATGGAGAGAATTGTTTAGTTGAGCGTATTTTTTATTTAATATACTCCACCTATATGTCGATGTCTTACTAATTACTTTTTCTGTGTGGGGATGAGTTTGGTGATTTACAATTTCAACAGTGAAGATAGAGCATTAAAAGAATCGGATGCTTATTGTACAACTCAAAACAATTTTGCCAACGGGGGTGTTGCAAGAACACGGCTTACACGCTCCACCTATGCCACTAATCAAGGAACTAATGTCCTTGATGGAATTCAGTTTAAATTGGATTTGTATGTGGAGTGGGTTGTGCGTTCCAAAAGCACATAAATACTCATTTAATATTTTAGAGTTTCATTAAAAGCCACTTTAAACAGGTACAGAAGCAGAGAAGGCTGAGCTTCAACACTTTTCTCCACTGCATCCTCCCCTGTTTTTTCCGGCTTGATTAAGAAGCCGCCTCAAACTGGAATTAGAGCAGAGGAGAAGGCTGGGGAGAGTGTCGTTCCGATGCAAGAAGTTCAGCAGATTGTGATGTCGATTGCTGGTGAAGATGGCAAGCTGGCCGGAACCAGAGAGGTCCCTCTCTGAAAGAAGCTAAAGAGGACGCTCGCCATCAAGTCAGAACGAAGTTGGCTGAAAGCAGAGGTAGAGAGTGCAGAAACACTCGAAATGCAATGGAGGGTATACTTGTCCATTTTAGTGATTAATGCCAATGGCGTCTAGCAAAGCAAACCCAGAAGATGTCACCGTTGGCTGGGAACAAAGGTCACCTTGTCTGTACTGTATTTGTGGCCAATTTTCTCTTTGCCTAGATGGCATTTGTTTCTATAAGTAGTGCTTGCTTTTTGGGCTCGGGCTTTGGCTCCTAACCAATTCGCAATTAAGCAAATGTGGTCGTTCTTCAATTTTTGGCCAATGATTTCATAGATGATTCAAAACTGCGGAGCTTAATCAAGATGTTCGTGCTTCTTCTTTTTTTCCTATTCTATATAACTATATGCAATCCTTGATCTTATGAACAGTGGTGTTCGGTCATTTTAGATGGCTGTGAAATCGAAAGTTCTTTCTCTTTTCTATTTTTCTCAAATAATCACAGCACGGGACTTCCCAAGATGCTTGTTTTAGAGAGCCTTGCTTTCTATCAATGTCCCGATTTGAGGAAAATTGACAGCTTTATTAAGAAGTTGACGTATTTGATCGATTTGAACATCAAGAAATGTCTACTTGGAAATGTACCCAACTCTTTGATTAGTGACAATCATTAAAAATATATATAGCTGCGTAATCTTCCAACGCCTTCTTGATGATACCATCCCCTGGGATTTGTGGAGAAAAGATGGGGAAAATCCTTTTACCATCAAAAATGTAACCATCATCACACTCGTCGAAGCCCGTCGGCAACGAAGGAAAATACTAAATGTAGTTGGGAGGAGAGACTTCAAAAAAAATGAGAATCATGCGCAACTTCCATCGTCTCTGTTAAATTCAAACCTCGATAACTTCTATTCAACTGTGTCAATCTCTTTGCTATTCGCGACTTTTAAGTGAAGACAAACTAAAAGAATGGATGACTTGGTATAAATGCCCTGAACATTTTGCTAAGAGAGGCATTTTGCCCTAAATGATTTGTATTCTGTTGCCAAAATTTGTTTTGTTGCTAACTTTGTCTCAAGTGAAGGTATGAAACGCATGACTTATGCAAAGAAACATCAAATAATATTCTTCGGTTTTGGGAGATGTATACAATCAAATTTGATGACTCCATAAGAAACTCCCTGGATTGAAGCTTATTTTCTGGAAATCAATCTATTCGAACTACATTTTGGCCACAGCCATCGTCATCATTCTTGGGAAAGATTGGCACTTTGATTTTATGTTTGCCTGCAAAAAGTGTGTCTGGAAGGGGTCAGATATCGATCTTCGATGTTCTTTATTTCAAAGAGAAAGGATCCGATGGGTAGCTAAACTATTTTAATACATGATTGCCTTCCATTTGTCTGTGTCCCCATCAGCTTGCGCATTTCATATCTTTCCTTTTCAGGCTCTTCCCAGACAGTGTTAAGACGGGTGGGGTGGTTATTAAGTTAAGCATTTCCTAGGCCTGGCCATTTTGTGGTGTTGACACCTTATTTTTGTTAAATAAATAAAAATAAAAATAAAAATAAAATGAAAAAAATGAACTTAGCAAAAATAGAAATATAAGCAAGCATGAATAAATGGGGCCACAAAAATAAAGAAAGGAATTTACAACAAATAAATAAATAAACATAATAAAAAAAATAATAAAAAGGAAAACAGAAAGTGCCCTGTCAAATGAGAAAAGTCCAACTCAACCTGGACCTTTCACACAACCCGGCCCGGTCCAATTCAGCCCCTTTCACGCGACTCATCTACCGGGTAGTGGTTTGCTCAACAAACTGAACCCCTAAAATTAAGGTCCATTTTTTTCACAAAAAATAAATAATTTAAAAAATAATAACTTACATGACTCAAAAAAGAAATGAATGAATAATGTTTTCATCATTTCCAAAAATGTGTAGACATAAATTATTAATAATTTATTAACTAAATATTTCAAACAATATAAATGATCATTTTTTTAAAAATTATTTTTTAAAATTATTTTTTTTCAAAACAAATGAAGTATACATTGACCCTTTCAATCTTTCAAATGGCTCTCCACAAGGCGTGGGTTGTCCACTAATTGTTTGAATAATATTAGAACATACGTGTCAATAATCGTATCTAAATCAAATTAGTCAACTCTTGTAATTTTAGAATCCCTCTACAAATAAAATCAGTCCTGTCGCCACAAAAAATATCAGCACATGGTTTTCTAAGAATACGCAATTCTACAAATAAAATCAGTCCTGTTGCCACAAAAAATATCAGCATATGGTTTTTTAAGAATACGCAATCTCTCTCTCTCTCTCTCTCTCTCTCTCTCTCTCTCTCTCTCTCGAATTAATAAAAGGATAACATTGAGTATTTTCATATAATCAAAAAATCAAATTGAACATTTATCAAAGTTCATAAATCACATTAAATAAATTAAAAGTTTATAGACGGTCACGGACTACATTGAATAAGTTAAAAGTTCATGAGTCAAAACTTAAGACCATTTGTTTCATTTTCTCTCTTGACAAAACATAAGAAGAAATTTTATTCATGGTTTAACCAGTTCAGAAGTTGCATCCTCCCATAAAAAAAGGGGAAAAAAGAAAGAGCCAGTGATGGAAAGGACGTGGCTTGATACCTGTGTGCCTTTTCATTTTAGAAACACACAAAGTTATAGGAGAAATGCTTTCATCCTTTATTACACCCCGACTAGTTTCTTCTGATAACGCTCTTAGGATTGGGGCACTTTCACTTCCAACTTGAATGTCTTCCCCAGTGGAAGTAACAATCTTGAGACTTCAGCAATCGCAAACTCTCCACCATCACTCGATTTTCCCATTGTTTTCACTGTCCTCTGTCCAGACGTTGCTTCTACATCATTGGATAATTCATGCCCTCTCAATCTCGTCATTCTAGTTCCTTTTCTCAATCCTAGAATTGTCACCCCATCAATTACCCACTTCTCAATCAAAGCAAATTCCCCATTAACAACTTTCGATCTGATAACAACACCATTCCCTGTTTTCTCATAATAAAACTTCACTAGAGTCCACTTATTTCCTTCCCCTCCCATTTCGACATCATCTCCATCGTCCAAGAACACTTGTCATGTGCTATTCCCATGGCCATCAACCACAACTAACAGCTTGAATGGTGTTCTCCGAGCTGCTTCCGTAGTCATGGCCTCTCCTTGCATGGCCAATATATTACCTTCCCTTACTAGATGAGGATGATCAGGAGGCGCATTGAGCATCACATTCATTCCTGAAGCTGTACTCACTGAATTTGAGTAATTGGAGATATCAAACCAATTTCCAATCGAAAAATAAGCATCCACGGTTTGGGCACCCGATTTTAGTACAGGAGTCACCATCAGACCCTTACCAATTAAGAATTGGGAATTGATATTGTAAGTCATCGTATCCTCAGGGAATGAGAAAAATAGGGGCCGGGCAATGGGCAGCCCCTTCCTATTTGCCTCATACATCAAGGTATACAAGTATGGGAGCAATCGATAACGAAGCCCGAGCACCTTCTTGGCAGAAGTGGCGACTGATTTTAAGAGAAAGAGCTCTTGACGAATAGAGTTCTTTTCAGAGTGGTCTCTCGCAAAGAAATAAAAGGCTCCAAGCTGCATCAGTAAAAGCTCTAAATAAATGCTTAAATATGTATGACAAAAAAACATGATTTACACCTCTATTTAGTCTCTACTATATATTCTTCCGTTATGTAGAAGATTGAGATATCTTCAACATAGCATGAAGTATAAGCACAAAAGATACCCAAACTTCCCCTCACCGCAAAGAATATTTATATAGTTTATTTATGTCTTCAAAAGGAGGTAAAGAAGGTAAAATTTCCCCTAAAAAAAAGAAAAAGAAAATTCTTAAATTCCTAACTCTAAATATTAATTCGGAAAAATCTTAAAGCTCAGTTGCAGAGCTCTTCAGTTAATATAAATTGAGATTAGGCTCAAAAGATTTTACCTGAATCCATCGGTTGCAGAGCTCTTCAGTTGTGTCTCGAGAGAAACCACATATATCAGCTCCTACCATTGGAATTCCAGAAAGCCCAAAATTTAAAATTGCAGGAATTGAGTAAGCCAAGTCATCCCACGTCGCGGCATTGTCCCCAGTCCAGTGTGCAGTGTGCTTGCCAGAGCTCACAAAAGTTGATCTCGAGAGAATGAATGGCCTTTTACCAGTAACATTGACTAAGGCCTTGTTTGTTGCTCTGGCTTCCAGGAGTCCATAAAGGTTATGAGCATCGTAATCTGAAATATTGCCAAAATGATATGATGTCGCAGGAGTAGTTTTGTTGTTGATTGGCCGATGAAGTCCTAAATTGTTGATTTTGTAGGGGGGATTGTCAAGAATGGAAGGAAGAGGCGGAGAAGTTATGAAGTTGGACAGCTCATTCATGTCGAGCCATAGGCCATCAAAAGGAAGAACATCATGAAACCTCTTTATCTCACCACCCCAATAACTCTCACTGGATGGGTGAAGGAAGTCAGGGAAGTACACCGGCCCTAGCCAAACATCACCTAAGTATGGGACTCCCTCACGTTTAATGAAGATGTCTACTTGCATCCCCCTGATGTAGGTCCCATATGTCTCGTTCACGCTAATGCCTGGATCACCCGTTCAAAAGAAAAGGAAAGTAATATTATGATGACAATTTAGAAAGAAATTAAAAGATCAAGTTTCAACCACAAGCATTTCTGCACTAGTGTCCCTGGATCAAGTATCAGGACATATTTTTTACGGTCCTTGTGAAGGCTGCTGACAAATTCTTTCATCTTTTCCACTGGAAAATTGATAGGGTCAAGAGTGAAGTCTTTATATGCATCCATGTAATTGATGTCGGTCCACATAACTTCCAATGGTATATTAGCTTTTGCATAACCAGATACCACGCCCTCTAAGTCTGTGACATTCTTGTAACCATACCGGCATTGATGAAATCCTAGAAAGTAAATCACAGATACTTTATCAGTAGAACCACATTCCAAACTTGTCAAGCAAAAAGTGCAGAAGAAGCCATCTACCATGAATCAAACTTTGTAAGTGATCTACATCTAGCCATATACCAGGAAAACAGACAATGTTTCTTGAACATCAGTGTGTACTTGTGGTAGGATCAGCTGGGGGTTGGGAAGCAGTGATTTTCAAAGGAAAATAACATGCAATGTCTCTAAGATTTGTTCCCTACTGAGCATAACAGACACAATTTGTTGAGTGATAGACTAGTGTCATCTTCATGAGAGAATAAACTCATAAAGCAAGTCAAGGGCAATAAACTCATAATCTTCGACTCCATCCTCTTCAACGCATAATTATGCTCAAAATCTCACATTTACTGCAGAATAAGCTACAGAAGCCGAAACACAATAGTAAAATCAAATTCATCAAATGTCAGCATCAACAATCGAAACAGGCGTACCAAAGGACCAGTATGGCATTGGGGTCGGCCGGCCAATGAGCTCGGTGTACTGCTCCATGACTGCCTCCGGCGACGGCCCTGGGAAGAAATACAAATCCAACATCCCACCGATCACCTTGTAAGTGATCCTATCGCTGGTGTACACCACGTCCATGCCATTACTGTTCAGCAATAGAACGTCGTGGCTCGTGCCCGCCCCAACTTCTCTGCCACGGCGGCCGCGGCCGTGGCCGCCCACGGACGACCTGACGTCCATGTAAAACGGATGCGACCCGTACAAGTTGACATCGAGGTTCGCACTGGCGATGTCGGCGTTCCAGAGAGTAAGGGTTTGGTTGGGCTGGAGCCGGAGCGACGGCTTCGTGTGCTCTCCGATACCGTAGAGGGAGGAGCGACCGGGAGGGAGGGAGGAGGAGAGCTGGAGGTACTGGTCCTTGAAGACAAGGAAGGTAGAGGGGTCGGAGGCGGAGGTGTCGAAGAGGACGTCGCCGGAGGAGTGGCGGGAGACGGCGAAGGAGAAGGGGGTGGTGTTGCAGAGGTCGAAGACGAGGTCGGAGGATGCGGCAGCGGAGCTAGGGTTTTCTGGGGGAGAGCGCGGCGGTGAGGGGAGGGAGATCAGCGAGGGATGAGGTCGTCGGGGACTTCCAATCGGCGGTGGTTGGCGTCTGCGATTCGGACTCGAAGATGACCGCCTGCTTCGAAGCTGGAAGGAGACCCATGATGACGTAAGCCAAAATTAGCTATTTTGCGCGAACAGCCCAAAAAAGAGCATATTGTAAATCAATCTACTAGATTCATATATCTACATATATACAGTTTTATTTATTAAAATTACTCTCGATTGTTTTTTTTTTTTTTTTTATGCCTGAATCCGTCGAGCCCGCTGGGCTTGCATGGGCAGCCCACAGCCCGTAGGGTGCGTGGTGCATCCCGAACCAAGCATCAATATCTGGAGGAAGTTAGTATAGGACCCCACATGTTAGAAGTTGTAAAGCTTCCCCCACCATCGTGGCTCCACTTAAGATATGTTAGCAGCTGCGAAGTTGGCTCTCCACTTAAAACATGTTAGCAGTTACGGCGTTTCGACCTTGGAACCTTTACGATGAAGTATCCAAAGCCCAACCAACTTAGCTGCCCACTGGTAGATCTCGATTGTTTCTTTTTTTCTTTTACCATTATCGTTAATTATTAAAAATATGGTGTCCACGGATAATTTGTAAATATAGTTCAATTTGATCTCACCTATGAACTAGTATAAAAATTTGCTTATTTTGTATTTTCGCAATAGCCTTCTTAGAAAAAAAATTCAAATTTCAAAATATTTCTCCTTTCACGCTTATATATACATATGTACACATTATGTATTGTCATTGTGTATTTGATAATTTCTTTTTGTTTCTTTGGTCGATAATTAGAAATTTCGCAATGTAGTGATTTGAAATTAAAATTTTTAGGATAAAAACAATAGTGCCATAATTTTCGTAAGGTCTTCATTAAGTGTCATAACTTTTATTTCACTCACTTAAGTTTAACATTGAAGTGAAATTGATTATTTAAGTATCACTTTTGGCAAATCATATGTGAATTTTTTGCATATAAAAAGCTTTTTTTTTTTAAAATAATTTTTAAGTTTTCATTTTTTTATTTTCTATTTTTTTATGCACCAATTGCAAAGGCCTTGCCCTTTGTTGGTGGGGCCGCAAATGGCCTCACCCGATTGCAAGGGAAGGCCTTTGTGGTAGGTCGCTTCATGCACAAGTGTATCCTAACCTCATCGACCTCAAGCAAGGTCGCAAGGCCCCTCACTAGATAGGGTTGAGGTGATAAATTGTTGATGGCACTTAAGTCATTGATTTTTCATATTTGTGACATTTAGGTAAGCAAAAAATTACAAAAATTATCCATGTAAGACAACTGATACCCACATCAGATTTTCTGGTGAGGCAAATCTTCAATGACACTTAAGTGATCGATTTTTCAAATTTATGACACTTACATAAGTGAAAAAAAGTTAGACAAAAATTATAGATCTCCTACTATTCTTATCCCTAAATTTTCTTGCAAATATGTTGACCATAAAGATTGCTAACATAAGATTAAAGTTCTAATTTAGCGATTGACTCCAAACCCGTTGCACTTATCAATTATGCTCGCTCACCTTCCATCCTTATTGGCTTGGGCAACACAACCACAGCCCGCTTCCAACTTTTGGGTGCATTTAGCTCAACATTGTCAATGCCCTTTGGGGCTCCAAAATCTCTTGGGCAAATACAAATGGTGTTTGGAAAATTTCTTATAAAGCTTTGGGGAAATACAATCGTATTTCCAAAGCCTCTAAAGGCCTTTGGTCTAAAGTAGGGTTTGAAGTACTTTGAAATGTTATAGTTCTTGAATGCAAATACACTTTTTTTCTTCTAAATTTGCCCTTGCTCAACTTTCATGATTTTGAAAATGTCCCCACCTCACACAACCCCAACGATAAGGGATTAAACCGTCGGCGAGGGGCCAGGAAGGCTAGATCTAGTTGTCGGCCAATGATGCTTGGATTGCACGACCTTAGGTGAGGTTGCCCGATAGCTACATGAAGCCACCGCAATTGGTCAACAGTAGATTTGGCTGCCGACAAATAATTTGAGAGTTTTATTTTTTTTTTAATAGCAAAAGTTCTTTATAAGGTATAGTTTTTACTAAAATACATTTAAGTGGATATTGCTTCCCAATATGTTTTTAGAATACACTATGCCAAATAGTATTTGCATTTTAGAAAACCCTTAAATTCAAAAGTCTTTACATTTTCCCAAAAATATTACTTCAAAACCGAACTAAACACATCCAATCTAGGTTTAGCACAAATATTCTATGTAATTTATGTTATAAGCAAATTTATTAAACTGATGGATTGGGTCGAAAATGGTTTGATCTCATGTAATACAAATTTAGTTATTCATATTCAAATCCGACTCATATTAATAAAACACTTACATATTCAACCCAATATAGGAAAACTCATATCCTAACTAATGTAAGAGAAGCAAGCCTGAGATCAAGTAAATGTGAGAAAAAGTAAAGAGAGATTCATAGAATAAAGTTAAGTTGGATTTAAGTAAGTTATGGACTCATTAACACCATATTATTTTGGGTTTTATCATTTTAAAAAGTAAAGAGAGATTCATAGAATAAAGTTGAGTTAGATTTAAGTAAGTTATGGACTTATTAACACCATATTATTTTGAGTTTTATCATTTTAGACTAATTCATGATTCATTTATTAACTATAATTAGTCCATGCAACAACCTAGCCCATCGAATATGGGTTAAGAAAAGGGTCTATAACCTATACTGATAGGTCTCGTTATGAATGGGCTTATGTAATGCCACAGGCCCGATCTCCAGGCCCGGCATTTCCCCACTCGCATCACTTCTACCCCGTTATGAGCACGTTTTTTCTCGACGTTTTCTACTCTTTTTGCAATTCCTACGTGGTGGGATAATGCTTTTCCACAGAGAAAAGCCACTCTCACGAGACGGTCAACTTGCAGATACTGCTACTACTGGCTCTGCATTTCGGGAAAAGGAAAAAAAAAAGAGAAAAGGGCTTTATCTTAGCAATAGCAGATCGACGAATTCCGACTCTGACCTGGCAACAAGGCGAAGATGCTCGACGTCGGGCCCATAGACGGCGGTCCCGTTGATGAGGCGGAGCTCGGCGGTCAACGTCGTTCCCGACGGGTCAACGGCCACGGACCTGACCGCGTATCCGTACCCGATGACAACGGGCGTCCCCCTGCCTTCTCCGCCCTGCGCGCTGGCCTCAGACGGACGCGACAACAGGCACAAGATCAACGGGAAGAGGGAGAGGAGACGGCGGTGGCGGCGGCCATGGCGGTCTCTGTTTCCACCCATATCTTTTTGGTGGGGATCAGAAGGAGACCACGAAGAAGCTCATTTAGAGAGAGAGAGATAATGTGGGGTGAGCTTCAGCTTCATTCGCCGGCCCACCACTGGCAAAAAGCGAAGACGATAAGGAATATAGTTTTCTCTGGGGCAAATTGGGGCACGGAAGGCTGAAAATTTGCTCGTTCTGTCAGCCGCTGCTCACGTGCTTCTCACGTGCTTGTCAATTTCATTTCGACCAGGTGTCTTTTTTTTTTTTTTTTTTTTTTTAAATTGTTCTATTTTTCCGACGTGCAGGAAAACTCGCGCCCGTGCTCGCTTACCGATCGAGGAAGACCTCGCGATATGTGGAGATCGTCTGGTCTCCGCGTATCGGTTGGCGCGATTGATGAGTGAAACCGATGTATATGCCATTTTTATACGTCGTCTTCAAAATGAAAGTTTTCGAATTTGTAATTTTGTTCTTAGTTTAAAAAAAAATTTCGTTCTTAGTTTTTCTCTCTTTCTTTGGGGTTAATTGCAATTTGCTTGTTGGAATTTCGAGTTTTGTAATGCCTTGCATGACAAGCATATGATCATACATTATGGTCATAGCTTATGAAACTTCTCGTGACCATGATTTTTACGAAATTCTTATCAGGAGTACTAATTACATGTTAAATGTATTGTATTTCTTTTTAAATAAATGATTAAGTGACAGTTTTTAATTTATTATGAGAATACTAATCTGTTTTAGATCATAATAAATCAAATAAAAAATAATTATAAATTTTTGTCAAGTTCACTTTTTTTCAAGAAATTGTGACTTACCATAAGATGTTTTTTTTATTTTTTTTATTTTTATAATTACCTAAAAATTATTATGCCAACAAAACTTTTTTTTAATATCTATATTTAATCAAATAAATTGACTCCCAAATGGTCAACCACTAATTTGTTTTTATTCTTCTTTGCAAATAAACTCTGGAGTTTTGAGAAAATTTATAAATTTCACGGCAAACACTATCATTTTAAAACGATGAAAAGATCAACCACATATATTTTTTTTTTAATAGCTTACGAAAAATCATGTGATGTATTCTACATAGTAAGTACATAACACGGCATAGAAGAAGAAATCATTGAAAGCTATATACTTTTGGAATAATAACACGAAAAACTCCAAATTAATACACTCATAACAAATTTATTATAAACTAATTTTTTTTACTACAAAAATTCCCAAACTGGTAACATATGATAAATTTACCGCAAACTAATCTTTTTACTATCAAAAATCTCAAATTAGTATATTTGTGACAAATTTACTTTTGTTAGTCTATGTTACGTTAAATTAATACACCAAAAAAACACTATAAAATTGTACATGTATGATGAATGGAGAATAAAATCCCAAACTAATACACTCCTCAATTGTTATATGTCACCAACTTAACAATTTGACAATAAAACTTAATGAAAACTAATGGAAGGGTAAATTTGTCATAAGTATATTAGTTTGGAATTTTTGAAAATTCAAAAATTAGTTTGAGTATCACAAGTATATTAATTTAGGATTTTTTGTGGTATTAAACCTACACTTTCTTCCTTGAGATATAATAAGATGGGTCCCCACAGTATTTGTGAATTGTGATTCTTCCATTAAAATCATTTGATGGGTCGCTAGCAATCTTCCTCAATTCTTTTTATTTTGTTGAACTTTATCTCAAGTTGAGTTGTGTAAAAAGCGAAGGGACGAATGAATGATTCAAAAACTCTTTTTTAAAAAATGACCATCTGTATAAAAAATATTTTTATTATCAACAATAATTTATGTCTAAATATTTTCATACATGCCGAAGATATTTTTCGTTCACTTATTTTTGTAAATCATACAAACCGATCATATTTATTTCCAAATTATTTTGTCTTCATGAAATAAATGCACCCTAAAGATTGAATTCAACAATGAACGAAAAAACATCAACAATGGATAATCTTGCATTCTCACTCTTTACTGTATTTTTTTCTTCCTCCTTTAAAAATTATGGTGACCCTTTAATTTTCTTGCACCCGATTTAAGCAAGCCCGGTGCTCGACTTTAGAGAACAAAGCTCGACCTAACTTTGATGTCTCTCGCCCCCAACTTTCTTGCTCATTAGGAGAATTACAGAGCACTCAATAGAGACAATTGAATCCTCTTGTCGCCACTTGCCCCCATCTTTTAGTGCTCCTTCCACACATGGAGTCAGAGTACGATCGTTTTGTCACCATGGTCACAAATAACCTTACCATTTCATTTGAGGATCAATAGTCACGCCTTCTCATTCAAGAAGAATGATTATGATAAGGACATTAGAAATGATAAAAGCTTCATATGACGCTCACTTAATGCAAAAAAATTTGCTGGCTCAATTAAATGTGACACAAAGTGGAAAGAAGAATTTGGGAGTTTTCTTTTCTTTTCTTTTTTTGGTGAAAAATTTCGGAGTTTTCTTTGTATTCACCAATTGAGAAAGAAGTATTCCAAGTCCCGGACTTTTCTTCAAATATTTTACAACCTTTGGAGTTGCATCCATATGAGATTGCTTTGGCTATGCATAATTTGACTCAGTGTTTGTACCGCATAACATATGTTTGGTATTGTCATGGTGAGATAAATGAGTTTTCCTATGAGCCCCTAATAACTCAATGGATCTTTGAGCGGTGGATCATATTTATTGGGTGACATTCCCATATCATAATCAAGCATAGTTAGCTTGATATTATGCTCGATAGGAAGAATAGATGGCTTGTACTTTGATAGACCTGCTTCTAATATAATTTATAAGATAAATTTTCATTGACTAAGTGATATTATGGTTTGATCTGGCAATCTCAATACTAAGGAAATATTTAGGACAACCCAAATCCTTAATGTGAGAAGTAGTGCAAAGATATCTCTTAAATTTCTAAACAACAGATTCATTAGATCTCGTAATAAGTATGTTGTCAACATATATCATCAAATAGATAGATGATGCGCCTTTTGTACAAGTGAATAATGCAAATCATGCTTGGACTATCTAAAGCCAGCTGCTATGAGTGCAATAGTGAACGTTGCGTGCCACTAGTGAGAAGCCTATTTAAGACCACAGAGGAATTTGCAAAGGCGACATATCTTAGACTCCTCTTGGCTCTGTAAACCAGACGGAAGGTCCATATAGATTTCTTCATCCAAGCGACCATGAAGAAATGCATTATTGTATATCCATTTGATGTAGTTGCCAGTCGTGACATGCATCAATAGACAAAAAGGAATGAACTATGACTTCATTTGCTAGTGGGGAGAAGGTTGCATGGTAATCAAAGCTTTCTCATTGTTTGCAACTTTTGGCCATGAGATGCACCTTATCAGGCCCCCATCTCTTCTCCACCTCCTTTGGTCACATGATCAACTGAGTTGGCAATCTTCCTATGATCAATTCATTTTGCAATCATTATTGCCCCCCCCCCCCCCCCATGCCTCCTTGACCTCCTTTGGTAGTTTTCATGGCATGCCTCCTTGACCTCCTTTGGTAGTTCTGATGGTAATTCGAAACCCTATGTTCCCCAATCACACATGGAGGTATTCTCGAGTCTATGCTTCATCTTACTTGTCAAATTTATAATAAAACTAGGCACTCTATGCTACAATGTCAACAACGATTTAACCATGCCTTCGTTGCCATTGATATGTCAAACACCTTCTCAACTCTCTCGATTGGTGAGACCTTTGATTCAACTTAGTATCTTGACAATAGAGTGTTGGCATACATGACCAATGATATTGGTAAAATCCTAAAACCCTAGACCTTTTTAAAATTTGACAAAAGTCTCGATTGATGATGGTTGTTTATTGCCTATTAAGCAAGTTGGTAAAGCTATTTACGAACGGGCCATCACTCTTTATTTTTATCTCTCATCAATCATGTTCCTGATCTTACTTGCAATCTCCTCTCAATTACTCAACTTGATCGTAAAAATTCTTGTGCCATTAATTTTAATGGTTAGTCTATGAATGAAATTGAATACTTATCAAAAAATTATTGATCACATTTAACAGATTAAAAGGTCAAAGATGATCATGGATTCCATTGAATAAATTAAAACTTCATTGACACATATTAGATCAATTTTCAAGAATCATTTGTATTATTTTTTTTTCTCTTAGCGAAACATAAGAAGAAATTTTATCCAAGGATTTTAAATAGTTCAGAAACTACACCCTTGAACTAAAATGGGGAAAAAAGGAGCTAGAGATGGAAAGGAAGTGGCTTGATACTTGCGTGCTTTTACATAATGGAAACGCACAAACTTATTGGGGAATTTTTTTTTTTTAATTACATCGAGACAGTTTCTTTTGATAATGTTTTGTCATAAGATTGGTGCAGTTTCACTTCCAACTTGAATGGCTTCCCCAATGGAAGTGACAATCCTGGGACTTCGACAATCCCAAACTCTCCACCATCACTCGATTTTCTCATTGTTTTCACTGTTCTTTGTCCGGACGTTGCTTCTACATCATTGGATAACTCATGCCCTCTCAGTCTCGTCATTCTAGTTCCTTCTCTCAATCCTAAAATGGTCACCTTATCAATTACCCACTTCTCAATCAAAGCAAATTCCCCATTAACAACTTCTGATCTAACAACAACACCATTCCCTGTTTTCTCACAATAAAACTTCACCAAAGTCCACTTATTTCCTTCCCCTCCCATTTCAACATCCTCTCCATCATCCAAGAACACTTGTCCTGAGCTATTCCCATTCTCATCAACCACAACTAACAGCTCGAATGGCGTTCTCCGAGCTGCTTCCGTAGTCATGGCCTCTCCTTGCATGGCCAATATATTACCTTCCCTTACATGCACATAAGGATGATCAGGCGGTGCATTGAGCATCACATTCATTCCTGAAGCTGTACTCACTGAATTTGAGTAATTGAAGAGATCGAACCAGTTTCCACTCGGGATATAAGCATCCACTGTATTGGCACCAGATTGTAGTACGGGAGTCACCATCACACCCTTACCAATTAAGAACTGGGAATTGATATTGTAAGTCATCTTATCCTCAGGGAATGAGAAAAAGAGGGGCCGGGCAATGGGTATCCCCTTTCTATATGCCTCATACATCAAGGTATACAAGTATGGGAGAAAGCGATAACGAAGCCCGAGCACCTTCCTAGCGGATGCAGCGACAGAATCCCAGAGATAGAGCTCTTGACGAATAGAGTTAATGTCAGAGTGATCTCTTGCAAAGGGATAAAAGGCCCCTAGCTGCATCAGTAAAGCTCTAAAATAAGTGCTTAAAGGTGTATGACAAAAAAAAAAAAAAACATGATTTACACCTCTATTCAGTCGCTTCTTGACATATTTGACATAACATGAATTACAAGCATAAATGATACCCCAACTTCCCCTCAGCCTAAAGAAAATTTATGTAGTTATTTCTTTCTTTAAAAGGAAGTAAAATTCCCTGCCTGCCTAAGAAAAAAGAGAAAACAAAAATGATCAACTTCTATGTCTAAATACAAATCAAGAAAGGCTTAAAGCTACCCGGTTGCAAAGCAGTTCAGTTAATATAAATTAAGAAAAGGCATGGAAGATATTTACCTGAATCCATCGGTTGCATAACTCTTCGGTTGTGTTACCAGAGAAACCGCATATATCAGCTCCTACCATTGGAATTCCAAAGAGCCCAAAATTTAAAATTGCAGGAACTGAGTAAGCCAAGTCATCCCATGTGGCAGCATTGTCTCCAGTCCAGTGTGCAGTGTACTTGCCAGAGCTTAGAAAAGTCGATCTTGAGAGAATGAATGGCCTTTTACCAGTAACATTGAATAAGGCCTTGTTTGTTGCTCTGGCTTCCAAGAGTCCATAGAGGTTATGAGCATTGTATTCTGAAATATTTCCAAAATGAAGTGACGTTGCAGGGATAGTTCTGTTGTTGATAGGCCGATTAACTCCTGCATTGTTCATTTTGTAGGGAGGATTGTCAAGAGTGGAAGGAAGAGGAGGAGAAGTTATGAAGTTGGACAACTCGTTCATGTCGAGCCATAGGCCATCAAAAGGAAGAACATCGTGAAACCTCTTTATCTCACCACCCCAATAACTCTCACTAGATGGGTGAAGGAAGTCAGGGAAGTACACTGGCCCTGGCCAAACAACACCTGAATATGGCACTCCCTCGCGCTTGATGAAGATGTCGGCTTGCATCCCCCTGATATAGGTCCCATATGTCTCGTTCTCACTAATGCCTGTTAAAGATCATCCATTCAAAAGAAAAGGAAAGTATTATTAAGATGGCAATTTGCAAGAAATAAAAAGACCAAGTTTCGACCACAAGCATTTTGGCACCAGCATACCTGGATCAAGTATCATGACATACTTTTGACCGTTCTCGTGAAGGCTGCTGACAAATTCTTTCGTCTTTTCCACCGGAAAATTGATAGGGTCAAGAGTGAAGTCCTTGTTTGCATCCATATAATTAATGTCGGTCCACATAACTTCCAATGGAATATTAGCTTTTGCATAACCAGCTACCACGCCCTCTAAGTCTGAGACATTCTTGTAACCCCACCGGCATTGATGAAATCCTTGAAAGTAAATCAATGATACTTTATCAATAGAACTAACATTTCAAACTAGTCAAGTAACACATGTACAAGAAGCCATCTACTGTGAATCTAACTTTACAACTGATCTACGCCTAGCAATATATACAAAGCGACCACATTTCTTGAATATCAGTGAGCACTGTGGTAGGAACAGCTGGGGGTCGGGAAACAGTGGTTTTCAATGGATAATAACAAGCCTTTAAGATTTGTTCCCTATTGAGCATAACATGCAAAGTCTGACTAGTGTCATCTCCGTGAGAAAATAAAAATGAAAAAATAAACTCATGAAGCAAGTCAATGGCAATAAACTCTTCAATTCCATCTTCATTATGCTAGATACTACCAATATATAATCATGCTTGAGATCTCACAGTGATTACAGAATAAGCTACAGAAGTCAATGAGCAATAGTGGAAGCAAATTCATAAAAATGTAAGCAGCAACAATCGAAAGAAACTCATCAAAACCAGATACCGAAGGACCAGTATGGCATTGGGGTCGGCCGGCCAATGAGCTCGGTGTACTGCTCCATGACCGCCTCCGGTGATAGCCCGGGGAAGAAATACAAATCCAACACCCCACCGATCACCTTGTAAGTGATCCTATCGCCAGTGTACACCACGTCCATGCCGTTACTGTTCAGCAACAGAACGCCGTGGCTCGTGCCCGCCCCAACTCCTCCGCCACGGCGGCCGCGGCTGCCAACAGACGACCTGACGTCCATGTAAAACGGATGCGACCCGTACAGGTTGACATCGAGGTTCGCGCTACCGATGTCAGCGTTCCAGAGAGTAAGGGTTTGGTTGGGCTGGAGCCGGAGCGACAGCTTCGTGTGCTCTCCGATACCGTAGAGGGAGGAGCGGCCGGGAGGGAGGGAGGAGGAGAGCTGGAGGTACTGGTCCTTGAAGACGAGGAAGGCCGAGGGGTCAGAGGCGGAGGTGTCGAAGAGGACGTCGCCGGAGGAGCGGCGGGAGATGGCGAAGGAGAAGGGGGTGGTGTTGCGGAGGACGAAGACGAGGTCGGAGGATGCAGCGGCGGAGAGGCGGCATTGGGAGCGGCAGAGCAGTGGCAGCGGCAGCGGAGTTAGGGTTTGTTTGGGGAGAGCGCGACGGGGAGGGGACAGAGGTCGGCGAGGGATGAGATCGTCGGGGACTTCCCATCGGCGGTGGTCAGCATCTGTGATTCGGACTCGAAGACGACCGCCCGCTTCGAAGCTGGAAGGAGACGGTAATGACGTAAGCCAGAGTTAGATGTTTTGCATGGACAACCCGAAAAAAAGCATATTATAAATTAATCTACTAGATTTATATATCTACATATATACTGTTTTATTTATTAAAATTACCCTCGATTGTTTTTTTTGTTTTTACCAATATCGTTAACTATTAAAAATATAGTGTCCACGGATAATGTGTAAGTATAGTTCAATCTGATCTCGCCTATGAACTAGTATTCAAATTTGCTTATTTTGTATTTTTGCAATAGCCTTCTTAGAAAAAAATTCAAAATTCAAAATATTTCTCCTTTCACGCTTATATATACATATGTACACATTATATATTGTCATTGTGTATTTGATAATTTCTTTTTGTTTCTTTGGTCAATAATTAGAAATTTCACAATGTAGTGATTTGAAATTTAAATTTTCAAGATAAGAACAACAAGAATGCCATAACTTTCATACGATGTTCACTTAAGTGTTATAATTTTTTTTTTTCACTTACTTAAGTTTCACATTGAAGTAAAATCGATCATTTAAGTACCACTTTTAACAAATCCTATGTGAATTTTTTACATATAAAAAATTTATTTTTTATTTTAATATTTTCTATTTTCTATTTTTCTATGCACCAACTTCAAAGGCCTTGCCCTTAGTTGGTGGGACCGCAAAGGCCTTGGGTGAGGCCATTGCGAATTGCAAGGGAGGGCCTTCGTGGTAGGTCGCTTCACGCATGGCAAGGGCATCCTAACCTCATCGGCCTCAAGATCGCTTGATAGGGGTGAGGTTGATAGGGGATTTTCTGGCAAGATAAATTATTGATGACACTTAAATGATTGATTTTTCACATTTATGACATTTAATTGAGTGAAAAAATACAAAAATTATCCATGTAAGACGACCGACACCCACATCAAATTTTCTAGTGAGGCAAATTTTTAATGGCACTTAAGTGATCGATTTTTCAAATTTATGACACCTGAGTAAATGGAAAAAAGTTATTATAAATGACATACGAAAATTATAGCACTCCTACTATTCTTATCCCTAAATTTTCTTGCAAATATGTTGACCATAAAGATTGCTAACCCAAGATTAAAGTTCTAATTTAGCGATTGACTCCAAACCCGTTGCACTTATCAATTATGCTCACTCACCTTCCATCCTTGTTGGCTTGGGCAACACAATCACATGAGAAAGCCTGCTTCCAACTTTAGGGTGCATTTAGCTTAGCGTTGTCAATGCCCTTGGGGCTCCAAAATCTCTTGGGCAAATACAAATGGCATTTGGAAAAGTTTTTACAAAGCTCTGGGGAAATACAATCGTATTTCCAAAGCCTCTTAAAGCCTTTGGTCCAAAGTAGGGTTGGAAGTAATTTGAAATGTCGCAATTCTTGAATGCAAATACAATTTTTTTCCTTCTAAATTTGCCCTTGCTCAATTTTTATGATTTCTAAAATGTCCCCACCTCACAAAATCCCACCGATAAGGGTTTAAGCTGTCGGTGAGGGGCCAAGAAGGCTAGATCTAGCTGTTGGCTAGTGATGCTTGGGTCACATAACCTTAGGCGAGGTTGCTCGATAGCTACATGAAGCCACCGATGATTGGTCACAAATTTGGCCTGCTAACAAATAATTTGAGAGTTATTTTTTTTTTTAAATAGCAAAAGTTCTTTATAAATTATAGTTTTTACTAAACAATATTTAAGTGAATATTGCTTCCCAATATGTTTTTAGAATATACTCTGCCAAATCTTATTTGCATTTTAGAAAATCCTTAAATCCAAAATTCTTTACACTTTCCTAAAAAAATTACTCCAAAACCAAATTAAACACACCCAATCTAGGTTTAGCACAAATATTCTATGTAATCTATGTTATAGGCAAATTTATTAAATTGATGGATCGGGTCGAAAATCATTTGATCTCATGTAATACAAATTTAGTAATCCATATTCAAATCCGACTCATATTAATAAAACAATTTCATATTCAACCCAATATAGGAAAACTTATATCTTAACTAATGTAAGAGAAGTGAGTGTGAGATCAATTAAATATGAGAGAAAGTAAAGAGAGATTCATAAAATAAAGTTGAGTTAGATCTAAGTAAATTTAGGAGTCATTAACATCATGCTATTTTGGATTTTATCATTTTAGATTTATTTATGATTCATTTATAGAATATAACTAGTTTATGCAACAACCCAGCCCATCGAATACGGGTTAAGAAACAGGTCAATAACCTATACTGATAGGTCTCGTTATGAATGGGCTTATGTAATGCCACAGGCTCGGCATCACTTCTACCCCGTTATGAGCACGGTTTTTCTCGACGTTTTCTACTCTTTTTGCAATTCCTACGTGGTCGGATGATGCTTTTCCACAGAGAAAAGCCACTCTAACCAGACGATCAACTTACAGAGCTACTGCTACTACTGGCTCTGCATTTCGGGAAAGAGGAAAAAAAAAAACAAGAGAAAAGGGCTTTATCTTAGCAATAGCAGATTGACAAACTCCGACTCTGACCTGGCAACAAGGCGGAGATGCTCGACGTCGGGCCCATAGACGGCGGTACTGTTGATGAGGCGGAGCTCGGCAGTCAACGTGGTTCCCGACGGGTCGACAGCCGCGGACCCGACCGTGTATCCGTACCCGATGACAACGGGCGTCCCCCCGCCTTCTCCGCCCGGTGCGCCGGTCGCAGACGGACGCGACAGCAGGCACAAGATCAACGGGAAGAGGGAGAGGAGACGGCAGGGGCGGCGGCCATGGCGGTCTCTGTTTACACCCATATCTTTTTGGTGGGGATCAGAAGGAGACCACGAAGAAGCTCATGACATATTTAGAGAGAGAGAGAGAGAGAGAGAGAGAGAGAGAGAATTTGGGGTGAGCTTCACCTTCATTCTCCGGCTTACCGATTGAGGAAGACCTCGCGATGCACGGGGATCGTCTGGTCTCCGCGTATCGGCGGGTGTGACCGATGAGTGAAATCGATGTAAATGTTATTTTTTTATGTGGTCTTCCAAATGGAGATTTATGGACTTTTAATGCCGTTATTGGTTTTTTTTTTTCTTTTTTGGGAGTTATTGCAATTTGCCCACGGGTATTTCAAGTTTTGTAAGGTATCACATGACCAGCGTGTCATCGTACATTATAGGTAGGTCGTGCGTTACGAAACTTCTTGTGGCAATGATTTCAATGAGATTCTTATCACGTGTATAGATTATACGTTAAAAGTATTGCATTTTTTTAATATCTAGATTTAATTAAATAATTTGACTCCCAAATGGTCAGCCACTAATTTTGTTTTTATTCTTCTTTGCAAATAAACTCTGGAGTTTTGAGAAAATTTATGAATTTCACGGCAAGCATTGCATTTAAAACGATAAAAAGATCAACCACATTTTTTTTTTTTTTTAATAGCTTACGAAAATCATGTGATGTATTCTACATAGTAAGCACGTAACATAGCATAGAAGAAGAAATCATTGAAAGCTATATACTTTTGTGATAATAACACGAAAAACTCCAAATTAATACATTTATAACAAATTTATCATGAACTAATTTTTTTACTATAAAAATTCACAAACTGGTGCATATGAAAAATTTACTGCAAACTAATCATTTTACTATCAAAAACACCAAATTAGTATATTTGTGACAAATTCACTCTTTATTAGTTTATGTTAAATTAAATTCATACCACAAAAAAAAAAAAAACCTATAAAATTGTACACGTATGACGGATTGAGGATAAAATCCCACACCTATACACCCCTCAATTGCTATATGTCAACTTAACAATTTGACAATAAAATTTAATGAAAACTAATGAAAGGGTGAATTTGTCACAAATATACTAGTTTGGAATTTTTTATGATTCAAAAATTAGTTTGAGTATCACAAATATACTAATTTAGAATTTTTTGAGGAATTAAACCTATGCTTTCTTCCTTGAGATATAATAAGATGGGTTCCCCACAGTATTTGTGAATTGTGATTCCTCCATTAAAATCATTTGATGGGTCGCTAGCAATCTTCATCAAATTTTTTTTTTTTTGCTGAACTTTATCTCAAGTTGAGTTGTGTAAAAAGCGAAGGGACGGATGAATGATTCAAAAAATCTCTTTCTTTTTTATAAATGATCATATGTATAAAAAATATTTTTATTATCAACAATAATTTATGTCCAAATATTTTTATAAATGCCAAAAGATATTTTTCGTTCATTCATTTTTGTAAATCATACAAACTGATCATTTTTATTTCCAATTTATTTTGTCTTCACAAAATAAATGCACCATAAAGATTGAATTTACCGGTTAAGACAGGATTTCAACAATGAACGAAAAAAAAAATCTACAATGGATAATCTTGCATTCTCATTCTTTACTGTATTTTTTTTCCTCTAAAAATTATGGTGACCCTTCTAATTTTTTTGCACCCGATTTAAGCAAAGCCCGGAGCTCGACTTTAGAGAACAAAGCTCGACCTAACTTTGATGTCTCTCATCCCCCACTTTCTTGCTCATTACGAGAATTACAGAGCACTCAATAGAGACAATTGAATTCTCTTGTCGGCCACTTGCCCCATCTTTTAGTACTCCTTCCACACATGGAGTCAGAGTACGATCGTTTTGTCACCATGGTCACAAATAACCTTACCATTTCATTTGGGGATCAATAGTCATGCCTTCGCATTCAAGAAGAATGATTATGATAAAGACATTAGAACTAACAAAAGCTTCATACGACGCTTACTTAATGCAAAAAAATTTTGCCGGCTCACTTAAATGTGACGCAAAGTGAAAAGAATAATTTGGGAGTTTTCTTTGTATTCACCGATTGAATATGTGTGTTGTCTTTACATGTACTTATGTTACAATGTGTAAACAATAAAAGGAAATAATACAAAGACATAAAATTAGAATGAATCACTAATTGATTCAGCTAATCAATCTAAATTTTAGATTGATTCAATGTATCTTTTATGCACACAAATCATATCTCCAACATTCCTCCTCAAGCTAGTGGCTTATATATGTCTAAGATGCCAAGCTTGCTTAGTAGATATGTGTATTACCTTTGACACAAGGTTTTGATGAAAATATTTGCACGTTGTTCTGAAGTTCCAGTCCCCCTTGTTGTAATTATCTTTTCTTGGATATCGTCTTGAGTAAAGTGACAATCAACCTCTATATACTTTGTTCTTTCATGAACTATGGGATTAGCTACAAGCTTGAGTGCTGCATCATTATCACAAAACAGTATAGTTAGTTCTTTGACTTGCACCCCAACATTGAGAAGTAAGTCTTGCATCCATACTATCTCATAGATAGTTTTAGCCATATCTCAATACTCAGCCTTAGCTAATGACAATGATGTCGTTGTTTGCTTCTTCATTTTGCAAAAAAAGTAGGGATTTCCCAAGCCTAATACAAAACTCGGTAATGAATCTACGAGTCATGGGACAAGGAGCATAGTATGTATTACAATAGGCTGTCATCTCCACCTTTTTTTTTTTATATCGAGGAATCGCCAGAAATCACCCTTTGGGAATTATACAACCCTCTAGTATCCGGTGACACCGTTGGGCCTCGCCACAAGCCGCTATTTAGATGTCAACCTCAGGGGAGGTTAGCCTAGGACCCCCCATTTCAGACACTTTAGCATCAAGAGGGTTCGAACTCTCGACCTCTGTGATGAGGGAGAGAACTCACACGAACTATTTTCATGTCACACTCTCAGAAAGAAGTATTCCAAGTCCCGGACTTTTCTTCAAATATTTCACAACCTTTGGAGTTGCATCCATATGAGATTGCTCCGGGCTATGCATAAATTGACTCAGTGTTTGTACCACATAACATATGTTTGGTATTGTCATGGTGAGATAAATGAGTTTTCCTATGAGCCCCTAATAACTCAATGGATCTTTGAGCGGTGGATCATATTTATTGGGTGACATTCCCATATCATAATCAAGCATAGTTAGCTTGATATTATGCTCGATAGGAAGAATAGATGGCTTGTACTTTGGTAGACTTGCTTCTAATATAATTTATAAGATAAATTTTCATTGACTAAGTGATATTATGGTTTGATCTGGCAATCTCAATACTAAGGAAATATTTAGGAAAACCCAAATCCTTAATGTGAGAAGTAGCGCAAAGATATCTCTTAAATTTCTAAACAACAGATTCATCAGATCGCGTAATAAGTATGTTGTCAACATATATCATCAAGTAGATAGATGACACGCCTTTTGTCCAAGCGAATAATGCAAATCATGCTTGGACAATCTAAAGCCAGTTGCTATGAGTGCAATAGTGAACGTTGCGTGCCACTAGTGAGAAGCCTATTTAAGACCATAGAGGAATTTGTAGAGGCGACATATCTTAGACTCCTCTTGGCTCTGTAAATCCGACGGAAGGTCCATATAGATTTCTTCATCCAAGCGACCATGAAGAAATGCATTATGTTATCCATTTGATGTAGTTGCCAGTTGTGACATGCATCAATAGACAAAAAGGAATGAACTATGACTTCATTTGCTAGTGGGGAGAAGGTTGCATGGTAATCAAAGCCTTTTCATTGTGTTAAACTTTTGGCCATGAGATGCACCTTATCAGGCCCCCATCTCTTCTCCACCTCCTTTGGTCACATGATCAACTGAGTTGGCAATCTTCCTATGATTGATTCAATTTGCAATCATTATCGCCCCCGGCCTCCTTGACCTCCTTTGGTAGTTTATATGGCATGCCTCCTTGACCTCCTTTGGTAGTTCTGATGGTAATTCAAAACCCAATGTATTCTCAAATATGTGCTTCATCTTACTTGTCAAATTTATAATAAAACTAGGCACCCTATGCTACAATGTCAACAGCGATTTAACCATGCCTTCATTGCCATTGATATGTCAAACACCTTCTCAACTCTCTCGATTGGTGAGACCTTTGATTCAACTTAGTATCTTGACAATGGAGTGTTGGCACACATGATCAATGATATTGGTAAAATCCTAAACCCTAGACCTTTTTAAAATTTGACAAAAGTCTCAATTGATGATGGTTGTTTATTGCCTATTAAGCAAGTTGGTAAAGCTTTTTATGAATGGGCCATCACTCTTTGTTTTTATCTCTCATCAATCATGTTCCTAATCTTACTTGCAATCTCCTCTCAATTACTCAACTTTATCATAAAAATTCTTGTGCCGTTAATTTTAATGGTTAGTCTATGAATGAAATTGAATACTTATCAAAAAAATATTGATCACATTTAACAAATTAAAAGGTCAAAGACGATCATGGATTGCATTGAATAAATTAAAAGTTCATTGACACATATTAGATCAATTTTCAAGAATCATTTGTATTATTTTTTTTTCTCATAGCGAAACATAAGAAGAAATTTTATCCAGGGATTTTAAATAGTTCAAAAACTACACCCTCGAACTAAAATGGGGAAAAAAGGAACTAGAGATGGAAAGGAAGTGGCTTGATACTTGCATGCTTTTACATAATGGAAACACACAAACTTATTGGGGAAATGTTTTTTTTTTTTTTAATTACATCGAGACGGTTTCTTTTGATAATGTTCTGTCATAAGATTGGCGCAGTTTCACTTCCAACTTGAATGGCTTCCCCAATGGAAGTGACAATCCTGGGACTTCAACAATCCCAAACTCTCCACCATCACTCGATTTTCCCATTGTTTTCACTGTTCTCTGTCCGGACGTTGCATCTACATCATTGGATAACTCATGCCCTCTCAGTCTCGTCATTCTAGTTCCTTCTCTCAATCCTAAAATGGTCACCTTATCAATTACCCACTTCTCAATCAAAGCAAATTCCCCATTAACAACTTCTGATCTGACAACAACACCATTCCCTATTTTCTCACAATAAAACTTCACCAAAGTCCACTTATTTCCTTCCCCTCCCATTTCAACATCCTCTCCATCATCCAAGAACACTTGTCCTGAGCTATTCCCATTCTCATCAACTACAACTAACAGCTCAAATGGCGTTCTCCGAGCTGCTTCCGTAGTCATGGCCTCTCCTTGCATGGCCAATATATTACCTTCCCTTACATGCACATAAGGATGATCAGGCGGTGCATTGAGCATCACATTCATTCCTAAAGCTGTACTCACTGAATTTGAGTAATTGAAGAGATCGAACCAGTTTCCACTCGGGATATAAGCATCCACTGTATTGGCACCAGATTGTAGTACGGGAGTGACCATCACACCCTTACCAATTAAGAACTGGGAATTGATATTGTAAGTCATCTTATCCTCAGGGAATGAGAAAAAGAGGGGCCGAGCAATGGGTATCCCCTTTCTATATGCCTCATACATCAAGGTATACAAGTATGGGAGCAAGCGATAACGAAGCCCGAGCACCTTCCTAGCGGATGCAGCAACAGAATCCCAGAGATAGAGCTCTTGACGAATAGAGTTAATTTCAGAGTGATCTCTTGCAAAGGGATAAAAGGCCCCTAGCTGCATCAGTAAAGCTCTAAAATAAGTGCTTAAAGGTGTATGACCAAAAAAAAAAATGATTTACACCTCTATTCAGTCGCTACTTGACATATTCGAGATAACATGAATTACAAGCATAAATGATAGCCCAACTTCCCCTCACCCTAAAGAAAATTTATGTAGTTTATTTCTTTCTTTAAATGAAAGTAAAATTCCCTGCCCGCCTAAGAAAAAAGAGAAAAGAAAAATGATCAACTTCTATGTCTAAATACAAATCAAGAAATGCTTAAAGCTACCCGGTTGCAGAGCAATATAGTTAATATAAATTAAGAGAAGGCATGGAAGATATTTACCTGAATCCATCGGTTGCATAGCTCTTCGAATGTGTCACCATAGAAACCGCATATATCAGCTCCTACCATAGGAATTCCAAAGAGCCCAAAATTTAAAATTGCAGGAACTGAGTAAGCCAAGTCATCCCATGTGGCAGCATTGTCTCCAGTCCAATGTGCAGTGTGCTTGCCAGAGCTTAGAAAAGTCGATCTCGAGAGAATGAATGGCCTTTTACCAGTAACATTGACTAAGGCCTTGTTTGTTGCTCTGGCTTCCAAAAGTCCATAAAGGTTATGAGCATTGTAATCTGAAATATTGCCAAAATGACATGACGTCACAGGAATAGTTCTGTTATTGATTGGCCGATTAACTCCAGAATTGTTGATTTTGTAGGGAGGATTGTCAAGAGTGGAAGGAAGAGGAGGAGAAGTTATGAAGTTGGTCAACTCGTTCATGTCGAGCCATAGGCCATCAAAAGGAAGAACATCGTGAAACCTCTTTATCTCACCACCCCAATAACTCTCACTAGATGGGTGAAGGAAGTCAGGAAGTACACTGGCCCTGGCCAAACAACACCTAAATATGGCACTCCCTCACGCTTGATGAAGATGTCGGCTTGCATCCCCCTGATGTAGGTCCCATATGTCTCGTTCTCACTAATGCCTGTTAAAGATCACCCATTCAAAAGAAAAGGAAAGTATTATTAAGATGGCAATTTGCAAGAAATAAAAAGACCAAGTTTCGATCACAAGCATTTTGGCACCAGCATACCTGGATCAAGTATCAGGACATACTTTTGACCGTTCTCGTGAAGGCTGCTGACAAATTCTTTCGTCTTTTCCACCGGAAAATTGATAGGGTCAAGAGTGAAGTCCTTGTTTGCATCCATGTAATCCATGTCGGTCCACATAACTTCCAGTGGAATATTAGCTTTTGCATAACCAGCTACCACGCCCTCTAAGTCTGAGACATCCTTGTAACCCCACCGGCATTGATGAAATCCTTGAAAGTAAATTGATGATACTTTATCAATTGAATTAACATTTCAAACTAGTCAAGTAACACATGCAGAAGAAGCCATCTACCGTGAATCAAACTTTACAACTGATCTACGCCTAGCAATATATACAAGTAAAGCGACCACATTTCTTGAACATCAGTGAGCACTGTGGTAGGATCAGCTGGGGGTCGGGAAACAGTGGTTTTCAATGGATAATAACACGCCTTTAAGATTTGTTCTCTATTGAGCATAACATGCAAAGTCTGACTAGTGTCATCTCCGTGAGAAAATAAAAATGAAAAAAAAACTCATGAAGCAAGTCAATGGCAATAAACTCTTCAATTCCATCTTCATTATGCTAGATACTACCAATAATAATCATGCTTGAGATCTCACAGTGATTGCAGAACAAACTACAGAAGTCAATGAGCAATAGTGGAATCAAATTCATCAAAATGTAAGCAGCAACAATCGAAAGAAACTCATCAAAACCAGATACCGAAGGACCAGTATGGCATTGGGGTCGGCCGGCCAATGAGCTCGGTGTACTGCTCCATGACCGCCTCCGGTGATAGCCCGGGGAAGAAATACAAATCCAACACCCCACCGATCACCTTGTAAGTGATCCTATCGCCAGTGTACACCACGTCCATGCCATTACTGTTCAGCAACAGAACGCCGTGGCTCGTTCCCGCCCCAACTCCTACGCCACGTCGGCCGCGGCCGCCCATGGACGACCTGACGTCCATGTAAAACGGATGCGACCCGTACAGGTTGAGATCGAGGTTCGCGCTGGCGATGTCGGCGTTCCAGAGAGTAAGGGTTTGGTTGGGCTGGAGCCGGAGCGACCGCTTCGTGTGCTCTCCAATCCCGTAGAGGGAGGAGCGGCCGGGAGGGAGGGAGGAGGAGAGCTGGAGGTACTGGTCCTTGAAGACGAGGAAGGCCGAGGGATCGGAGGTGGAGGTGTCGAAGAGGACATCGCCGGAGGAGCGGCGGGAGACAGCAAACGAGAAGGGGGTGGTGTTACGGAGGACGAAGACGAGGTCGGAGGATGCGGCAGCGGAGAGGCGGCATTGGGAGCGGCAGAGCCGCGGCGGCGGCGGCGGCGGAGTTAGGGTTTGTTTGGGGAGAGCGCGGCGGGGAGGGGACGGAGGTCGGCGAGGGATGAGGTCGTCGGGGACTTCCCATCGGCGGTGGTCGGCGTCTGTGATTCGGACTCGAAGACGACCGCCCGCTTCGTAGCTGGAAGGAGACCGTGATGACGTAAGCCAAGGATAGATATCTTGCATGGACAGCCCAAAAAAGGCATATAATAAATTAATTTACTAGATTTACATATCTACATATATACTGTTTTAATTGTTGAAATTACTCTCGATTGTTTCTTTTTTCTTTTACCAATATCGTTAACTATTATAAATATAGTGTCCATGGATAATGTGTAAATATGGTTCAATTTGATCTCGTCTAAGAACTAGTATTAAAATTAGCTTATTTTATTTTTTATTTTTCAACAACCTTCTTAGAAAAAAAATTCAAATTTCAAAATATTTCTCCTTTCACACTTATATATGCATATACATGCTAGATATTGTCATTGTGTATTCAATAATTTCATTTTGTTTCTTTTGCCGACAATTAGAAATTTCGCAATGCAGTGATTTCATTAAATTTTTAAGATAAGAACAGCAAGGGTGCCATAACCATCGCTTGCAATGGCCGTGATGGTTTTGCACTTTCTCCCCCACCGAGAGGGGAGGGGTTCGAAATCCTGCGTCCCCATTGCACGACTCACCCGCGGCTGAGTCTGTGGTGTTGAATATGTGGTGGTGGCCCAGTTCGCCCCAAGTTTACCCTATTGACTGCCGGCTGTTTGGGGGTTTTTGGGTCACCAAAAAAAAAGAAAAAAAAAAGAGTGTCATAACTTTTGTACGGCACTCATCTAAGTACATCATTTTTTTTAAACTCATATAAGTGTCATATTGGAGTAGAATCAATCATTTAAGTGTGAATGCTATGCATTTAAAAAAAATTTTTTTTTTTTTTTTTTTTTTTTTCCTATGTGCTGACCAAGAGGCCTTGCCTTTGGTTGGTGAGGCCACAAGGGCCCTGGTGAGCCATCACCAGCTACAAGTGAGGGCCTTCATGGCAAGGTCTCTTTGCACTCGCAATCGGTTGGGTTGTTAAGGCTCCCACCCAAATTTGGCTTGCTATCGGCGAGGTCTTCATAGCCATGCCCAGGGCCATCCTAGCCTCATCAACCTCAAGTGAGGTCACAAAGGCCCTTGCTAGATTGGGGTGAGGCTAACAACAGATTTTCTAGCGAGGTAAAATTACAAAAATTATCCACATCAATATCAACGATACCATGAAGAAATTGATACCCACCTTAGATTTTTCGGTAAAGGAAATCTGTAATAGCACTTAAGTAATTGAAAAAAAAAAAAAAGTTAGTATGAATGCCATATGAAAATTATGGTACTTTTACTATTCTTATCCCAAATTTTCTTGCAAATATGTTGACCATGAACATTGCTAACATAAGATTAAAGTTCTAATTTAGTGATTGACTCCAAACCGTTGAACTTATCAATTACGCCAGCCTGCCTTCCATCCTTATCGGCTTGGGCCCAACAATCCCAAGAGAAAACCTGCTTCCAGCTTTAGAGTGTGTTTAGTTTGGCGCTATCAATGCCCTTTGGGGCTCCGAAGTCTATCAGGGTAAAAAAAAATGACATTTGAAAAACTTTTTGAAGAGCTTCGAGAGTAAATACGATTACATTTCCAAAGCCTCTAAAGGCCTTTGGCTTAAAGTATGTTTGAAAGAACTCCGAAGTATCGTATTTCTAGATTGCAAATACAATTTTTTCTTCTAAATTTTCTCTCGCTCAACTTTCATGATTTTGAAAATGTCCTCACTTAATGCAACCTCATCGATAAGGGATCAGGCCATCAATGAGGGGCTAGCTATCGAACAATGATGCTTGGGTCACCAGCCGCTGGTGGTTGGCCAGCTAGAAATTTGGCTTGCTGAAAAATAATTTGAGAGTTTTTTTTTTTCAATTTAAAAAGCAAAAAGTCCTTTGTAATTTTTTTTATTAGATGATATTAAAATCGAAGTTGTTTCCCAATATGTTTTTAGAATACACTCCACCAAACACTATTTGCATTTCAGAAAACCCTTTAATCCAAAAACTTTTACATTTTCCCAAAAACATCACTCCAAAATTGAACCGAATGCACCCAATCTAGGTCTAGCACGAATATATAATGTAATTTATGTTATGGATGGATTTATCAAATTGGTGGATTGGGTTAGGTATGAGTTGAGTCAAAAATGATTCTATCACATGCAATGCAAATTTAATGATCTATATTTAAACCCAATTCATATTAGTAAAATACTTTTGTATTTAATCAAATATAGGAAACTCCTACCCAAACTAATGTAAGAGAAACGAGCGTAAGATTAAGTAAATGTGAGAGAAAGTAAAGAGAGATTCATAAGTAAGTTGTGGACTTGTTATCATATTATTTTGGACTTTACGATTTTAAACTCATTGAATCATAAATTAGTTTAGAAATGAGTTAAGAAATGATCTATTACCCATTTTGACAGGTCTTAGTTATGAATGGGCTTATGTAATGCCAAAGGCCCGATCTCCAGGCCCGGCATTTCCCCCACTCCTATCACTTCTACCCCGTTATAGGCACGGTTTTTCTCGACGTTAGTTTCTATTCTTTTTGCAAATCCTCCATGATCGGATGATGTTTTTCCAGAGCTGGCTCAGCAATTCGGTAAAAAGGACAAAAAAGAAAGAGAGAGAGAAAAGGACTTAATCTTAGCAATAGCAGATCGACAAATTCCGATGTTATATACACATGTATATTGCTCTGACCTGGCAACAAGGCGGAGATTCTCGACGTCCGGGCCGTAGACTGAGGTCCTGTTGATGAGGCGGAGCTCGGCGGTCAACGTGGTTCCCGACGGGTCAACGGCAGCAGACCCGACTGTGTACCCGTACCCAACGATGCCGGTCGTCCCCTCGCCTTCTCCATCCGACGGAGACGGCAGCAGGCACAAGATGATCAACGGGAAGAGCGAGAGGAGACAGCGGCGGCGGTGGCGGCCGCCATGGCGGTCTCCGTTGCTCCCCATATTCTTGGTGGGGATCGGAAGAAGAGCGCGAAGAAGCTCATGACATATTTAGAGAGAGAGAGAGAGAGATGTGGGGTGAGCTTCAGCTTCATTCGCTGGCCCGCCACGGGGGGAAAAGCGAAGACGACAAGAAATATAGTTTTCTTTGGGGCAAACAGGGGCACGGAAGACCAAAAATTCGCTTGTCTTGTCGACCGCTGCTCACGTGCTTCTCACGTGCTTGTCAATTTCATTTCTATCTTGTGCTTTTTTTTTTTTTTTTTTTCTTTAAATCGTTCTATTTTGTTGAACTTTATCTCAAGTTGAGTTGTGTAAAAAGCGAAGGGACGAATGAATGATTCAATTTTTTTTTTAAAAAAAATGACCATATGTATAAAAAAGTATTTTTATTATCAACAATAATTTATGTCCCAAATATTTTCATAAACGCCGAAGATATTTTTCGCTCATTCATTTTGTAAATCATACAAACCGATCATATTTATTTCCAAATTATTTTGTCTTCATGAAATAAATGCACCCTAAAGATTGAATCTATTGATTAAGACAGGATTTCAACAATGAACGAAAAAAACACTAATAATGGATAATCTTGCATTCTCATTCTTTACTGTATTTTTTTCTTCCTCGTTTAAAAATTATGGTGACCCTTCTAATTTTCTTGCACCCGATTCAAGCAAAGCCCGGAGATCGACTTTAGAGAACAAAGCTCGACCTAACTTTGATGTCTCTCATCCCCCACTTTCTTGCTCATTACGAGAATTACAGAGCACTCAATAGAGACAATTGAATTCTCTTGTCGGCCACTTGCCCCATCTTTTAGTACTCCTTCCACACATGGAGTCAGAGTACGATCGTTTTGTCACCATGGTCACAAATAACCTTACCATTTCATTTGGGGATCAATAGTCACGCCTTCGCATTCAAGAAGAATGATCATGATAAAGACATTAGAAGTGACAAAAGCTTCATACCACGCTCACTTAATGAAAAAGAATTTTGCCGGCTCACTTAAATGTGACACAAAGTGAAATGAAGAATTTGGCAGTTTTCTTTGTATTTACGGATTGAATATGTGTGTTGTCTTTACCTGTATTTATGTTACAATGTGTAAACAATAAAAGAAAATAATACAAAGATATAAAATCAGAATGAATCACTAATTGATTCAGCTAATCAATCTAAATTTTAGATTGATATCTTTGATGCACAAATCATATCTCCAACATTCCCCCTCAAGTTAGTGGCTTATATATGTCTAAGATGTCAAGCTTGCTTAGTAGATATGTGTGTTATCTCTAACATAAGATTTTGATGAAAATATTTGCATGTTGTTTTGAAGTTCCAATCCCCCTTGTTGTAATTATCTTTTCTTGGATCTTGTCTCGAGTAAAGTGACAATCAATCTCTATATACTTCATCCTTTTATGAACTATGGGATTAGCTACAAGCTTGAGTACTACATCGTTATCACAAAATAGTATAGTTGATCTTTTGACTTGCACCCCAACATTGAGAAGTAAGCCTTGCATCCATACTATCTCATAGTTAATTTTAGCCATATCTCGATACTTCTCCTTAGCTAATGACAATGACACAGTTGTTTGCTTCTTTGTTTTACCAAATAAGTAAGGATTTCCCAAGCTTAATATAGAACTCCATAATGAGTCTATGAGTCATGGGATAAGTAGTACATCGTAACAGGCTATCATTTCCATGTTACACTCCTGAGAAAGAAGTATTCCAAGTCTCAAGACTTTTCTTTAGATATTTCACAACCTTTTGAGTTGCATTCATATGAGATTACTTCAGGCTATGCATAAATTGACTCAATGTTTGTATCGCATAACATATGTCCGGTCTTGTCATGGTGAGATAAATGAGTTTTCCTATGAGCCTTTGATAACTTGATGGATCTTTGAGCAGTGGATCATCTTTATTGGATGACGTTCCCATATCATAATCAAGAGTAGTTAGCTTGATATTATGCTCGATAGGAATAATAGCTAGCTTGTACTATGATAGACTTACTTTTGATATAATTTCTAAGATAAATTTATGTTGACTAAGTGATAGGTTTGATATAGCAATCTCAATACCAAGGAAATATTTAGGACAACCCAAATCCTTAATGTGAGAAGTAGTGCGAAGATATTTCTTTAAATTTCTCAACAACAAATTCATTTGATCCTGTAATTAGTACGTCATCAACATATATCATCAAGTAAATAGATGACACACTTTTGTCCAAGTGAAAAATGCATAATCATGCTTGGCCTATCTAAAGCCACCTACTATGTGATATCATGATTTTCCAATTCTATTTTTAATAAATTGAGACGGGCATTTCATTGGCACGCATATAGTTTCTTTCCTTGAGTTGGCCACTCATGTGAAAACTAGTCTATTGAGTGAATCCGTTAAAAGTTTCTAATGCACTAGACTCGAGAATTTGAACAGGAAGCGACCTTTCGACCGAGCTAATCTGTAAGGGTCATTACGACACAATTAAGAATCGATTAAAGACCGGAGATAGGTCGATTCAAAGAGGCATGTGATCAAGTATGGGTGATTCCACCAAATCGCACAATTCTGGTCCATCGGCATTGGACCGACGTCTCTATCGATTGGGTACCATGTGTTCGTATTTGAAACCTTGAGATTACCCCGACAACCGATATGTTCAAAGATGTAATTATGGCTTGATCAACCACAGTCAAATGCATGAAAATTTCTAAAGGCTACCCGGTGAGGTTGGGCCGCACTAGTATCGTCTTAGAAGTGAAATTAACCGTGAATTGAGATCGAATTCAGAAATTGAAAGTCTTGGTGTGTCACAAATTATTTTAGGATCATTAACTCATCTTCGGAAGATTTTTCATGCAAGCCGAGTTTTTCAACAAAATAATCAGAGAATGACTAATTTTGCTCGAGAAATTAGTAAGCCCGCTTTTGGTCGTACTTTTGGGACTTAAGTTGATTCTATGGACAAGTGAAGATGTGAATTGAAGTGTGGTGACATTGGATTAATTTTATGGACTTCAATTGGACTAAATTGGAAGAAAATTGAATGGAATTTAAAGAAATTAATGTACAAAGTTTCATACCCCAGCGGAAAAATAAAATGGACCCATTGAAATATGTTGTAAAGGAAATAAGTTAGTGGATGATGACATCATGGGGTGATGTCATGGTGGGTGGCCAATTGGTGGAGATCTTGACAAGTGGAGGGGTGGATTTAATCCCCAAAAAGTGAAGGGCCCCACCACTTCATCTTGAAGCTTGGGAAAAGAGAGAGAGGGGAGAGGGAAGGCTTCGATGGAACTAGCAGCCCGCACGTCCCCTTCATCCGCCGCTTGGCCACCCGTTCGTCGCCGCTCATCACTCACCGCCGATGCCGTCGTTGTCGCCGCCGTTTGCGCGCGCAGGCGCACGTCCGCTCGCTGTCGTCCGCCTCACCTCTCCGTCACCGTCTTCACTTCCAAGCGGCTGTTCGGCCAGCTCGAGCCGCGGTTCAGCCCCCTCCGACCACCGTTCGGGTCCCACCTTGGTCCGGTTCGACTCCTCAACTTTCCCCCGACTCATCATTGCTTCAACCCGACCTTATCTTCTCTTTTTCAGCCTCGAACATCAACCAAGAAAATGGGTATGGCAGCGGACGTTTGGCCCATTTTGGCCGCCTTCCCAAGCCCGGATGTTCGGCCCGCCTTGAGGAAAGTCGATCCTCGCGTCATCCTCGTCGTTTTGGTCCGCTCGGTTCGTTAATCGGGTGAGTTTAACTTACTAAATCTCGATCAGATGGTTAATTATGCTTTAGGTGTGCTTAACTTAAGTTAATTAAGCTTAGGTGGTTAGTTTAGTTTATTTAATTGTAAATTAGATTAAGAGGTTGGTTTAACTTAAAGTATGTTTAGTTAAGGTTAAATTGATGTTTATATTAGTATAATGGTGATTTGACATAAATGAATTACTTTTGGGATTAAATAAATATTTCGAAATTGTTTAATAATTTAATAATATTTTATTATTCGAAATTATTAAAATATTATTTAATTATTTTAAGAAAAAATTTAATTATTTATTAAATTCCGAAAATTTTATCGGGACCCCCTAAATTCTCAAATTTTGTGCGGTCATGCTTGTTTATTCGGATTTTGAAATCGATGGTTGAATATTATAAATTGAGTGTGGATCGTGAAAGATATGGATATTATTATTTAATTAATTTTCGGATAAATTTAATTATTTAATAATTATTTTGGGACCTTATTTTCTCATCGTCTTTGATCGATCTTTGTGCATTTAGAATTTGAATTTGATGAATGGATGTGTCAAATTGAGTGTTGATTGTGATAAATAAAGATTTTATTCATAAAAATCCAAGTGTCGGGTTTTAATTCAAGATTGGATTTTCAATATTATGTTAAATAGTGGGGTTTGAAAAAGTGAGATATTGACTTTCTAGGATCGAAATTAACGTGTCCCCACACACGTGACTAATTTCTGGACTATTTTTAATATGAAGAAAAATGGCCGAGATCACTATTTTAAGTGGAAGCATTGTGTGAAATGCAAAGTGTCTCAAGCCGAGTATGATTTGGCTGTGTGATAATTAAGAGGAATCGTCCTGGGCTGTTGAGCGGACTTGCCCCTATATGGGATGCCCACGCGATGGTTGCGGGTCGCAGTAGATTTTGGGCCCATGCTCCTTTGGAAATGCTATCGACGTACTGATGAAGCCGCGCTCCAAGGTGGGGAGGCGATGCCTGGCTATATGCTAGTAGATAGCCGAACGGCGAGTAGGCTATGTCCTTGGGTGGCAATGAATAACAATTGTAATGCATGTTGAGTGTGTCGGATTATGGGACGGAATTATGTGGTATGGAATGGGACGTGTCATAACGATTTAGTCTTATAATCAAGACCCCCGCAGTTGTTGGTTATATGAAAGTGAATGCGTTCCGGTTGTTTAAGTTCCTATTACTATCTGTGATTGAGTGATTTGAATTGTGCTAACCTGCAGGAAGGAACTGAGGCGAGGTAAGTCTTCTGTGTGATGTGGCTAGGCCACTTGGGGTGTATTTTCTTTCTAACAGGGGTTTAAGGGGTTGAAATTGCTGAGACATTGTCTCATCCCGGTTTGGGGATTACAATTTTAGGTCCCTGGTGGACGGAGCGGCTAGATAGCTTTGGTTGACCTTGAGGAGTTGCAGAGGTGAAGTCATAAAGATTGGAAAACGTGTCCGACTTGTAGGTCGTAAGATAGTTCCTTTTTAAGAGCCAGTCTTTTGTAGACTTTTGGCCGTAGATCTTTGTTTGTAATTCTGTTGAATTATGAAAGTGTTATGTTATTGTTTTGCTTCATGCTTTTCTATTCCGTATTTCATTTAGTCAGGGGTTTTATAATATGTTCCGCTTGTGCAATAAGAAACTAATGGGGTCGGCGACATTACTTGGAAATGTCGCATTTGCATGACCATGGTGGGATGTTGGCGTGCTCGAGATTTGGGGCGTGACATACTATGAGTGCAATAGTGAACTTCGAGTGCTACTAGTGAGAAGCCTATTTAAGACCATAGAGGAATTTGCGAAGTCGACATATCTTAGACTCCTCTTGGCTCCATAAACCCGACGGAAGGTTCATATAGATTTCTGCATCCAAGTAACTATGAAGAAATGGATTATGTATATCCATTTGATGTAGTTGCTAGTCGTGGCATGTAGCAATAAAAATAAAGTAATGAACTATGACTTCCTTTGCTAGTGGGGAGATTGTTGCATGGTAATCAAAGCCTTCTCATTGTGTGAAACTTTTGGCCACGAGATGCCCCATTCCTCCTCTACCTCCTTTGGTCACATGATCAATTGAGTAGGCAATCTTCCTATGATCAATTCAATTTGCAATCATTATCAGCCCCCATGCCTCCTTCACTTCCTTTGGTAGTTTTCATGGCATGCCTCATTGACCTCCTTTGGTAGTTCTCATGGTGATTTGAAACCCTATGTTCCCCAATCATACATGGAGGTATTTTTGAATTTGTGCTTCATCTTACTTGTCAAATTTTTAATGAAACTAGGCACACTATGCTACAATGTCAACAACGATCCATGCCTTCGTTGCCATTGATATGTCAAACACCTTCTCAACTCTCTCGATTGGTGAGACCTTTGATTCAACTTAGTATCTTGACAACGGAGTGTTGGCACACATGACCAATGATATTGGTAAAATCCTAAACCCTAGACCTTTTTAAAATTTGACAAAAGTCTCGATTGGTGATGGTTGTTTATTGCCTATTAAGCAAGTTGGTAAAGCTTTTTACAAATGGGCAATCGATCTTTATTTTTATTTCTAATCAATCATGTTCCTAATCTTACTTGCAATCTCCTCTCAATTACTCCACTTTATCGTAAAAAATCACGTGCCATTAATTTTAACGGTTAGTTTATGAATGAAATTGAATATTTACCAAAAATTATTGATCACATTTAACAAATTAAAAGTTAAAGACGATCATAGATTGTATTGAATAAATTAAAAGTTCAAGGATGCCCATTAGGTCAAAATTCAAGAATCATTTGTATTATTTCCTCTCTTAGCGAAATATAAGAAGAAATTCTATAAGGTATTTTAAATAGTTCATAAACTACACACTCGAACTAAAATGGGGAAAAAAAGGAGCTAGAGATGGAAAGGAAGTGACTTGATACTTGCGTGCTTCTACAACACACAAATTATTGGAGAAATGTATTTTTTTTTTTTAATTTTATTACATCAAGATGGTTTCTTCTAATAGTGTTATGTCATAAGATTGGCGTAGTTTCACTTCCAACTTGAACGGCTTCCCCAACGGAAGTGACAATCCTAAGATTTCGATAATCCCAAACTCTCCACCATCACTCGATTTTCCCACTGCTTTCACTGTTCTCTGTTCGAAGGTCGCTTCTACATCTTTAGATAACTCATGTCCTCTCAGTCTCGTCATTCTAGTTCCTTCTCTCAATCCTAGAATGGTCACCTTATCAATTACCCACTTCTCAATCAAAGCAAATTCCCCATTAACAACAACTGATCTGACAACGACACCATTCCCTGTTCTCTCACAATAAAACTTCACCAGAGTCCACTTATTTCCTTCCCCTCCCATTTCAACATCCTCTCCGTCATCCAAGAACACTTGTCCTGAGCTATCCCCATTTCCATCAACCACAACTAACAACTCAAATGGCGTTCTCCGAGCTGCTTTTGTAGTCATGGCCTCTCCTTGCATCGCCAATATATTACCTTCCCTTACATGCACATGAGGATGATCAGGCGGCGCATGGAGCATTACATTCATTCCTGAGGTTGTACTCACCGAATTTGAGTAATTGAACAGATCAAACCAATTTCCACTCGGAAAATAAGCATCCATAGTTTGGGCACCCGATTTTAATACAGGAGTCACCATCACACCCTTCCCAATTAAGAACTGGGAATTGATATCGTAAGTCATTATATCCTCAGGGAAAGAGAAAAATAGGGGCCGGGCAATGGGTATCCCCTTTCTATTTGCCTCATACATCAAGGTATAGAAACATGGGAGCAAGCGATAACGAAGCCCGAGCACCTTCCTAGCGGATGTAGCGACCGATTCCCAGAGATAGAGCTCTTGACGAATAGTGTTATTTTCAGAGTGATCTCTTGCAAAGGGATAAAAGGCCCCTAGCTGCATCAATAAAAGCTCTAAAATAAGTGCTTAAAGGTGTCCAACAAAAAAAAAATGATTTACACCTTTATTCAGTCACTAATTGATATGCTACCTGTAAAAGATTGAGATATATTGAACATAACATGGATTATAAATGCAAAAGATACATGAACTTACTCACCCTAAGGAACATTTATATAGCTTATTTATGTCTTCAAGAAGAGGTAGGTTCCACACCCCCCCCAAACACCAAAAAATAAATAAAAATGATCAACTCCTATATGGGAATACTAAACTTAGAAAAAGCTTAAGGCTCGGTAGCAAAGCTCTTCAGTTAATATAGATTAAGAGAAGGCACAAAAGATATATACCTGAATCCATCTGTTGCAGAGCTCTTCGGTTGTGTTCTGAGAGAAACCGCATATATCAGCTCCTACCATTGGAATTCCAAAGAGCCCAAAATTTAAAATTGCAGGAATTGAGTAAGCTAGGTCATCCCATGTGGCGGCATTGTCTCCAGTCCAGTGTGCAGTGTGCTTGCCAGAGCTCACAAAAGTTGATCTCGCGAGAATGAATGGCCTTTTACCAGTTGCATTGACTAAGGCCGTGTTTGTTGCTCTGGCTTCCAAGAGTCCATAGAGGTTATGAGCATTGTAATCTGAAATATTACCAAAATGATACGACGTTGCAGGAGTAGTTTTGTTGTTGATGGGCCGATGAACTCCTGAATTGTTGATTTTGTAGGGAGGATTGTCAAGAGTGGAAGGAAGAGGCGGAGAAGTTATGAAGTTGGAAATCTCATTCATGTCGATCCATAGGCCATCAAATGGGAGGACATTGTGAAACCTTTGTATCTCACCACCCCAATAACTCTCGCTAGACGGGTGAAGGAAGTCAGGGAAATACACTGGCCCTGGCCAAACAACACCTAAATATGGCACTCCCTCACGTTTGATGAAGATGTCAGCTTGCATCCCCCTGATATAGGTTCCATATGTCTCATTCACACTAATGCCTGTCAAAGATCACACAATCAAAGGGAAAGAAGTATTATGATGGCAACTTCAAAGATCACCCAATCAACCCAATCAACCCAATCAAAGCGACCAAGTTTCAACCACAAGCATTTCCCTGCTACTGTACCTGGATCAAGTATCAGGACATATTTTTGACCATTCTTGTGAATGCTGCTGACGAATTCTTTCATCTTTTCTACTGGAAAATTGATAGGGTCAAGAGTGAAGTCCTTGTAAGCATCCATGTAATCAATGTCGGTCCACATAACTTCCAGAGGAATATGAGCTTTTGCATAACCAGCTACCACGTACTCTAGGTCTGCAACATTCTTGTAACCATACCGGCATTGATGAAATCCTAGAAAGTAAATCACAGATACATTATCAGTAGAGCTACATTCCAAACCTGTTAAGTAAAAAGTGCAGAAGAAGTTATCTACCGTGAATCAAACTCTATAACTGTTCTACATCTAGCCATATACCAGGAAAGCGACGATGTTTCTCGAACATCAGTGAGTAATAGTGGTAGGATCAGCTGGGGGCTGGGAAGCGGTGGTTTTCAAAGGAAAATAACATGCTATATCTGTAAGATTTGTTCCCTATTGAGCATAACATACACAATTTGTTGATTAATCAGTCAAATAGCATCGACTAGTGTACCAGGAAAGCTACTACGTTTCTTGGACATCAGTGAGCATTGTGGTAGGATCAACTGGGGGTCGGGAAACATGCCTTTAAGATCTGTTCCCTATTGAGCATAACATGCACAATCTGACTAGTGTCATCGCCATGAGAGAATAAACTCATAAAGCAAGTCAAGGGCAATAAACTCAGAATCTTCAATTCCATCCTCTTCAACACATTATTATGCTCAAAATCTCACATTTACTGCAGAATAAGCTAGAGAAGCTGAACCACGATAGGGGAATCAAATTCATCAAAATGACAGCATCAACAATCGAAAGCCAATCACAAAAACCAGCATACCGAAGGACCAGTATGGCATTGGGGTCGGCCGGCCGATGAGCTCGGTGTACTGCTCCATGACTCCCTCCGGCGATGGCCCAGGGAAGAAATACAAATCCAACAACCCACCGATCACCTTGTAAGTGATCCTATCGCCAGTGTACACCACATCCATGCCATTGCTGTTCAGTAACAGAACGCCGTGGCTCGTGCCCGCCCCAACTCCTCCGCCACGGCGGCCGCGGCCGCCCACGGACGACCTGACGTCCATGTAAAACGGATGCGACCCGTACAGGTTGAGATCGAGGTCCGCGCTGGCGATGTCGGCGTTCCAGAGAGTAAGGGTTTGGTTGGGCTGGAGCCGGAGCGACGGCTTCGTGTGCTCTCCGATCCCGTAGAGGAAGGAGCGGCCGGGAGGGAGGGAGGAGGAGAGCTGGAGGTACTGGTCCTTGAAGACGAGGAAGGCCGAGGGGTCGGAGGCGGCGGTGTCGAAGAGGACATCGCCGGAGGAGCGGCGGGAGACGGAGAAGGAGAAGGGGGTGGAGTTACGGAGGACGAAGACGAGGTCGGAGGAGGCGGCGGCGGAGAGGCGGCATTGGGAGCGGCAGAGCGACGGCGGCGGAGCTAGGGTTTGTTCGGGGAGAGCACGGTGGAGAGGGGAGGGAGATCGGCGAGAGATGAGGTCGGCGGGGACTTCCCATCGGTGGTGGTCGGCGTCTGTGATTCGGACTCGAAGACGACCGCCCGCTTCGAGGCTGGAGGAGACCCATGATGACGTAAGCCAAAATTAGCTATTTTGCGTGTACAGCCCAAAAAAAAAGCATATTGTAAATTAATCTACTAAATATATATTTACATATACACTGTCATATATATATATATATATATATATATATATATATATATATATATATTATTAAAATTACTGTCGTTTGCTTCTTTTTCTTCTACTAATATCCTTGTACTTTAATATGTAAATTAACGGTTCAATTTGATCTCACACATGAATTGCTATCAAAATTTGATTATTTTCTTTTTTGCAACAACCTTCTTAAAAAAAAAAAATTCAAATTCCATTCAACAATTTCTTTAAATGGTTTGATTCATTAAAAAAGAATTGCGATAAAGTCATTCGAGTGCCAATTTTTCATTTTTGTTATATGTCGGCCATAAAAATGAATCTATTGAATGTACTTAACATTACTAGAATAAGAGTAAGATTTTGCTTTGGTAATTGAGTCCAAACCAGACTTGTTTATTTAAATCCTACTCGTCTACAACCATCAGGATTTGGTTAGGTCGGACGCTCAATTGTACTTGCTCAGCTTCCATACTTATTGGCTCGGGCAACATGCTTACATGAAAAAGCCTGCCCCCAACCGTAACATTTCTATGTAATTTTTATGTTTTGGACAGGCATAAGTAACGCAACAGGCATGACCTTTGGGCCTGGCTTAATCCCGACTCGCCCAATGGTCACTTTCCTTTTCTTGTTTTTTTTTTTGGTAAGAAATGAGGGCGAAGCCCTAAGTTCCTAAGTTACATCATTACTCTATTAATAAAATTTGATCCTGCTTGATCTCTCTCATCAATGGAGGAATTAAACTTCTTGGTAGCCTATTTAGTGCTAGAGTTATATCATTACTCTCCTAATTATAAGCACACTTTCCTCCATGTTAGATTTATTATTTTTAAATAAAAAAAATCCACCATGTAAGTTAAATTTCTCACGACTTAGATAATATATATTAAGATTCGGCGCATAATCACTAAAAAATAGAGAAAAAAAAGAAATTGAGACATAGGTTTTTAAGGATTCATCCATAAATTAAAGTTATGTTCAACAAAGATTCTACTATAATTAGCACATCGCATTTTTTGTTAAATTACTCATTTATAAGAGAAAAATATTATATACACTCAGTAGTTATTCATAGGCAAAAGCTGAAAAGCCCAAACCACCATATGAGTTAAATTTCTCATGACTTAGATAATATTTGTTAGGATTTGACACACAATCACAAGGAAATAGAGAAAAAAGAAGTCAAGACATCAGTTTTTTTTTTTTTAATTCTAATTCACCCTTAAATTTGAGTTACATCCAACAGAAGATTCCATTGTAATTAGCATATTGTATCTTTGTGTTTCATTAGTCAATTATAAGATAAAGAGATTATATATACCCAATTGCTATTCATAAGTCCAAACCCAAACTAACTATCATCTAACATGATAAAATTGGGTTGAAGCTACTACAAATAAAAAAAATTATTATTCATTAATTTCTGTTACCCATCAATTATTAGGTGTCATCCAACTCAAAAATTTGATTGAAAAATTTAATGAAAATTATTGAGGAATAAATTTATTACATGTGTGCCAATTTGGGATTTAATTCGAAATAAAATTGTTTCAAGTTACCAACTTAAAATTTTTCGTAGTATCAATCCTAAAAATAAATCCACCATGTGAGTTAAATTTCCCATGACTTAGGTAATATCATCTAACACGCATAAATTTTCATATTGACTGATTTTATTTTTCACTAGACGATTTAATCATAAGGCTCAGAAAAACTATGATTAATATTTTCTCCAACTGGAAAAGGATAACGCTTACAGATCATCCCCCCAACCCCCACCATAAAAGAATGGAAGAAAGAAAAGGATGATGCTTCTAAACAAAAGCGCCGTTCACCAAACAGTCAACTATGCTCTGACCTGGCGACGAGGCGGAGGTTCTCGATGTCCGGCCCGTAGACGGAGGTCCTGTTGATGAGGCGGAGCTCGGCGGTCAACGTCGCTCCCGACGGGTCAATGGCTGCTGACTGGACCCTGTATCCATACCCGACGACGCCGGGCATCCCCCTGCCTCCTCCGTCCGACGCGCCGACCTCAGACAGACGCGACAGCAGGTACAAGATGATGGACGGGAAGAAAGAGAGAAGGAGGAGACGGCGGCGGCGGCGACCATGGCGGTCTCCGTTCCCACCCATGTTTTTGGTGGCTATCAGAGGAAGAGCGCGAAGAAGCTCATGACATATTTAGAGAGAGAGAGAGATGAACTTAAGCTTCGTTCGCCTACCACGGCGGAGTCAACAAGGACTTATCCTCCATTCGCAGCCAGCAACCAGATCACCGGAAGGTGAAATGCGAAAACGACGACAGAAAATATTAGTTTTCTCCTCTAAAGTGGGGCCCCGCAAGATTTCGATAAGAAAAGGAAAAAAAATCATTTACGGCCGGCATCTCACGTGCTCCTCACGTGCCGAACGCTTTCGTTTCCATGCGTGTCCTTGGTTTTGTTTACAATGTTGTGGGATTTCTCGCGGTGCGTGGGCAGGTCTCCACATATTGCGCGAGGCTTGAGCAAAGTAGGCTGTAAAATGAATGAATTGAGTCGGATCGATTTGAAAATGAATAAAATGAATCAACCTAAATGGAGTCATTTACCCGTTTAGATTTATTTCTATGCAATATGATCTAATTCATATCGATAAAATCCTTCTATATTTAGCCTAATCTGTGAAAAATTATAGATGGGAGTAAAAGCGAAACGATTATGAGATCTAATAAATACAATAAAGAATATAACGAGAGTCCTACAAGTGGGTTGGGTTTAAATAAATTATAAACTTATTTATAATCCATTTCAACAGTCATATTATGTTTAGATTGATTTATGACTCATTTATTTGATATAACTAGTTCATTTATGACTCATTTAACACGAGTCAATAACCCGTCTTGATGGGTATAGAGCGAAATTGATGTCATCGTCGTTTAATTATGATTTACGAATTCTTGATTTGCATGGAATCATACATGATCATTCGTACATTAGGAAGTTTCCTGTAATGACTAATTTCAGCAAAATTCTTAACAAGGGAATGGGTTCGCCTGTCGAAACTATAAAATATGGGAGCCTCGTCAGCCGGCCAATCATTGTCGATCAACCGTGTCGATCACCAAATAATGAAAATCGGAGAGGGCGATGAAACAAACGGTCAGCCCAAGATTGAAGGTTAGCCTCGGCGTGCTGCGTACTTACCTCCTCTTCCATTCGCATTTGAAAAACGTGAAAGTCCATTAGCATTCCCCAGAAAAAGCTCGTCTCTATTCTTCACGTAATCAAGTGCATCATCAATCCACTCGATATAGAGTTCATCGCTAATTTTGATTTATTTAGATTTTTATCTGTTTGGTTCACCAAAAATGATTAGTTAATCGAAAACACTTTTCGATCAACGAAAATATTAATGCATGAAACTACAAAAATGAATTCTTAAATCTTAAGAGGTAAAAAAACTTTCCAAAATTGAGCAAATATTTTTTTTTCCTCCAGAAACAGATCTGGACAATGTTAGCATAAGAATATTGAAAATTATAAACTCTATAAAATTTCGAGATATATATATGTTTTTGGATTTCATGGCAAGTATTATAATTCTTTTTCAGACGATGAAAGGTTGATGACGCATTATTTTTGGATAGCTTATGGAACGTCGGGGACGTATTCCACGTAGAAAGTACATAGTAGCGTTAGAAGAAGAAATCATGTGGAAGTCTGTAATACCCTTTTCTCTCTTGAGATCTAACGTGATGAGTCTCAAAAGCCAAAAAAAAAAAAAAAGCACAATCTTTCAATGCCAAGGATTGAATTCGGCAATGAAAAAGTCATGGATGTTGGATAGTCTTGCATTCTCATTGATTTTTTCTTCATTTGTTCCTCGTTTGAAGAATTAGGGAGATCCTGGATTTTATTGCACCAAATTTAAATGTGTGAACAAAGCTAGACCACACATAGTATCTTTTAACTAGAGGTACCAAGCCGGCAAGTCGATAAACTATAATATTTCTCATGAAAAACATTCTTGCATAAAACCAGAAAAATGAATTCATAAATTTAAAGAGGTAAAAACATTTTTCAGAATTGAACAGTTACTTTTCCTCCCGAAAACAGATATGAAAAATGCTAGCATAAGAAACTTGAAAATCATAAACTCTCTAGAATTTATATATATGTTATGGATTTCAGGACAAGCACCCTTTTTTTTTCCCTAGAAGATGAAAGGTTAATGACGCATTATTTTTGAATAGCTCATGGAACATGGTGTGACGTATTCCACATAGCAAGTACGCAATAGCATTAGAAGAAGAAGAAATCATGTGGAAGCCCGTAATACTCTGTTTCTCTCTTGAGATCTAACACGACGAGTCTCAAGTTGGGCGTGTAAAATGCCGAGGGTCGAACTCAGCAACGAGAAAAACATGGACGTTTGATAGTCTCGCAATCTCATAATTTTTTACTGCATTTTTTCCTCGTTTGAAAAATTAGGGAGGCCCTGAATTTTCTTGCGTCGAATTTAAACGTGCGAACAAAGCCGGGCCACGCACAGTGTCTGTCAGCTAGGGGTACTAAGCCGACCCTGAATTTTCTTGTTTATTACGACGATACCAGGGCAGCCAGAGGAGGAATTGGTTGAATCCTCTTGTCGTCCACTTCGTCCCGATCTTCTATAGAGAGAGAGAGAGAGAGAGAGAGAGAGAGAGACAGGAAAGAAAACAGAGTATGAGGGGACAAAACTGTGTTGTTCTGAGGCCAGAATGGAGAAGAAACGGCAAACAGGGAAAAAAAAGACAGAAGAAAGGAAAGAGAAGTTACCCAGAGTGAAGGGGGAGAGAATGAGAACGAACAAGGAAGAGAGAAATTGAGACGAAGCAAATCGTGAGAAAGAGAGGAATATCTCGAGGAATTGGTGACGCTCCTAACCAAGTCGTTGGATTCGATATCCGGGTTTTCACTTAACACATATTATCCGCTTTAAATACTAAGTCCTCACGGTTTTGTTTTTCTCAAGGCAGCCCATACTACCCCAAGAAAACGCATATGTACAGCTAAAGGGATCAAAGCCTTATAAACTAGCCCCTAAACGATGTGGGACAGGAGACATGCCCTTATCCTCACTCGTATACTGTTGATGCGATCTTATTTTGTCCCTCTGTACTGTCCCGGGTCTAGGTCGTCACAATAAACGTGTTAATGGTGACTCTAAAGTGATTAGGAAGAAATGAATTAAAAAAAAATAAAATCAAATTACGGTCAAAATGGTTTGGGGGAGTCTATCCTACGTGTACGTTCCATCTTCGAAGAGGATACTTTGCGCCCACCTAGCATTACCGTTTAACCTCTTCGAGATTCATTTCAAAGGGGGTTGGGACAAGATGGCGGTAGATGAGTCACCCGTGTTTTATGAGATCACAAGTTTGCTTCACAGTGGGAGCAAACTTTTAATGACTTGGGAGCAGACTTCTAATGACTTGTACCGTGTTGCCTAATTACAACACACCAAGTGACTTTTTTTTTTTTTTTTTTATGATTCAGGGAACCTGCGCACCGTACCAACACGAACAGTCTCGGTAGGCCCGGGGTGATGGGGGGTAAACCCTGGGGCCCCACGGGAGGATCCACCACCCCCATGGAATGGGTAAGACGCTAAGCATCTTTGCGGAGAGTCAAATCCTCTCCCTCCTAGAAGGGGTCAGTGGGTCCCTTCACGGTAGGGAAGACTTAACCAGCAGAGCCACCACGGCTGGTGGTACAACAAGTGACTTCTTGATTACTAGAATTTTGGTAAAATTATCGTGATGAACTTGCTAACCTCAGACTTTTGGGTCGCTGGTGATGCATGATAATTATGACTTAAACTGAATATTTTCTACTGCGTGTAAGACCTTTGTGATAATGTCCAAAAGAAATCGGTAGAGCTAATCGCTCCTTCTAACCTTTTCGGCCGGGTCCACTCTATTAGAATTTTGTCCTCAAGTGTGTGCAGCAGACAATGTGCTAATCGGGTCATCGCACCATGTGGCATATCCTATTTTATATAACCATTTGTTGTTTTTTCGTATGAATACAACACCATATGGTCTTTCTAATTTGTTTATCCAATTTAAATGGAAAGGCAAGCAGCAATTGCTGACAAATGGGCGTCATTCCCTTTTCGTTATCTCTGTCTTTATTCAGTTTGGTCACTCTTCTTGCCCATGTCTAAGGAGCAATGATCGAGTGCACTCGAATAATGCAAGTCCATCTCACATTCACCGTCAGATTCGACGGATTCCATAGAGGTATCACCTCACCTAACATCGCGTATGGGTCAAACTCCACGAACCGGATGTAACTAAGATTATTTCCTGATTTAAGATAGGTTGGGATAGTAAAAGGAATAATTGGCGTGCCTCATAATTTTGGGTGGGATTGTTGACTAAAGTAAGCTCTTCATGAAGGCCTTCAGACGCCCAATGAGGCCACAAAGGCCTAGATAGAAAGTGGTGGAAAGAGACAGTTAACGCTTAAGTTCCATTAAATTTGCAAAAAATAAATAATTTGAAAAATATGTTCTTAAAAATGATCGTTTGTGTTGTTTGAAATAATTATTTAATTAAAATCATTTTTATTATCAATAACAATTTATGTCTAAATATTTTTGTGAATGATAAGTATATTTTTCTTTGATTCATTTTGTAAGCTATACAAGTCTTCATTTTTTAAAAAGATATTTTTCGAATCATTAATTTTTTAGTGAAAAAAAAAATCTTAATTTTTTTTGTCCCAAATTATTTTCTCACATTCTATATTCCATATCATTGGAATTCGATCCCTAGGGAGAAATTCATATCCAATAATCTTTCATTGCTATGTCTTGTTGACCGAAATTGCATTAAACCATGATTTTCAGGCCACTTTAGGCCATTTTCAGCGAGTCTACATCGGAAACTAGAGGGAAAATGACGGTGAAGATCAGCAGATATTGAGGAAGTGATGGAACGCGAGCGTGAGAATACTCAAGAGAGCAGAGAGAACAGAGCTTTTTGGAAAGAATTCGGACAGAGAGAGAGAGAGGAAAAGAAATTGTAACAAAAGAGAGATGAAAGTCTCAAGAAAGTTCGACGAATTGGTCCGCCATCCCCGTTAGAGAGGCAGATTAATCTTCACGTAGTTGAAGCCTGAAGCTGCAGAAAATGGCGGACAACCCAGATGACATAGCCAGACAGACATTCGATTGCGAGTGCCGGCGAAATTGCTGGTTCGGCTACGGTGAGTGCCGAAATTCTGGAACACCTGGCTTACCGGGCCCTCTCCTTCGTCAGGTCCTACTGAAACCAACGAACATGCTGTGTTAAGAGCAGTCCTCTGTTCTTGTCCGTTCAGTTTTACTTAAAAGGTGTGCAAAAGAACCGAAAACCTCTTGGATTGCCTGAAACTGAATCGGAACCTACAATTCTCATGAGGGCCGGTCCGATTCTTGGTTCTAGTCGTAGAACTACCTGCCTAGCCACCCGGATTGGACCGGTATATATATTTAGAAGAAGAAATTTTATCTCAATTACTTAATTATTTAATAATTTTTCCACCAAATATATATGTACATATGTATATTTGTAGTTATTGGACATTATTGACTAATGTAATGGGATTAACCCCTACATTTTTTTCATTCTAATAATCCATTTACTTTTTTTAACCAAAAATAAATAATAAATCTAGAGGAAGGAGAGAATCGATTAGAGATGTTCAAAGGAGCCAACGGCTCCTTTTAAGAGTATAATTAGATCTCTCCTTAACCATTCTCATTATTAAATTAGGTTGACGTTGAAAAAAGATGAATTAAGTGATCAATGTTTTAACTTTTATGAAGGTTAAGACTTTTAACGTGGAGTCCAATTTATTTGCATGTTTTCAGTGTCGAGAAACTTTAGGAAGACCATACCATGACCTTCAAAGAAATTAAATTTTTAGCTAATGAGTATTGTCTACTCGTTTTGCTTTATTGTTTTCAATCCTTAATCAAATTCAATGGCTCGCAATTTAACCCAAATATAAGGCCGAACAAACTTTGTAGGAATTGAGGACCAATTCTATGGACCCACTAGGGAACCGAATTGAACTGGTGCTTTGGTTCCTAGGTGGAACCACGGAACCAAAGGGCAGATCTTGGTTCCAATTTTTCGGAATCACCGGGAACCGTCCACCAGACCATGCTCACTCCTAGTTTACTTTATTTCCTGGATGAAGTATTTGTAGATCCCCTTTTGCCTCATCTTTTAAGCTGTACGTGAGGTGCATAGGACACAGCCAATGAGACTTACTTGGTAAAACTAGCGGCGCAAGTTCCTGTCATGAGATCGAATCATGGGCAGGGAGCATTCGCTGCAGTCGAGGTTGATTTCTTCATCGTTGCGAAGCTCCAAGCTTGGAACTTCCGTTTCTTACGACATTCCTAGCTATATGAATTCATCCGTTTTAGCATCGCGCAGAGCTACTTAGTCACTCATATTGATTGCAGGAGATTTTAGCGTTGAAATAACATGAAACCTGGACGATCTATCACCACCTCTGACGGAAAGAATGAAGATGGGTATAAAAAAGATCTTCGAAACTAAATGTTAGACATATGCAAATACAAAGATCGGAAATGAAAATTCCAATCATGACTCGATGTTCGGGTTCAGGTGGGATTGTCCCTCGGTGGGCTTCCTTTGCATCTTCATTTATTTCATGCCTATATATATATTCATTCGTATGTGCTCGGATATAACATGGAGAGATTGAATAGACGTTGGTTTTAAAATGCTATATTCCCGTGAGGAATTTAGACTTTTTCATTTCCTCATTACATATATATATATATATCAGCATTTAGTTTTAGGTTTTTTATCTTTAGGTAATGTCATTTTATAAAATAAAAAAAGAAAAAAAATGCCATTCATTTACATCGAAACCTTTCTTGCATTTCATAGTAGTTTAGTCTAGCTTTTTTGTTTCTCCAGTTTTTCTCAACTAGAAATGAGGTGAGATGCGAATCGTGAAGTGATGTTCAAACATCTATTGTTTTCACTAATACATGATCTTCATATATTTTACTAGGTTTTGATTGAATATTTCCTATTTTGCAGATATTCATTTTTTGTTTTTGTTTTTGCATTGTCATTCAATTCTGTAGATTGGCACATATTTAAAATATCACGGGGCTTATTTCATAAACACGAAAAACCTGACGGGCAAAATATAATTTGCTTGGAATAGGATGAACGCATATAATCATAAATAACACGCTGTAAATCACGGTGAAATTCTTACTAAAGGTAAACGTTCACAAGTTGAACATATTGTATTTTTTCTAAACCAAAATTTAATTAGAAAATGATTACAGAATGATCAATGACTAATTTACTTTTTCTTTTCGTTACGAATAAACTCTGGACTTTCGAGATTTTATTTCATGGCAAGCACAATTTTTTGTCAAACGTTGACTCCCACGCTAGGAGGAAATTTGATTCGTCTATTGCAATCATTAGGTGAAAAAATGCGATTGGCCATGTCACTAAAATGTAATCTTACTGTCACGCTAGGAGGAAATTTGACAGTAATCTTACTGTCACGCTAGGTGAAAAAATGCGATTGGCCACGCTAGGAGGAAATTTGACCGTAATCTTACTGTCAAGTTGGCTTGTATCAAAGGTAAAGGAGGAACCTTCTCTAGAAATATATACTAGTACTTTTACATACATCCCTTGATTAAACAACTGTCGAGCCGATTTGCCGGGCGATATATGGGTCTCTATATTTCATGAGATCACGAGTTCAATTCACTTTGTGAGTAAATGTTTGGACATCTTAGAAAATTTAAATAATAAATTACGCATTCATTTAACAGCTTAAGCTTTTTAAACAGTTGATTGTGGTCCCATCAAATTCTCATATGGTATTAGAGCTGGAGATCTCGAGTTTAAATCTTTCCAAAACTCTATTTGTCTCCCTTTATAATTTTTTTTTTTTTTATAAAAACTAATTAAATTTCGATGCTTAGTTTTAGGCAAAAGACCAGACTAAGCATGAGGATGAGTATTAAAATATTTTAAAAAATAAACCACACATTCATCTAACAATTTATGCTTTTAGAACAATTGATCGTGGTCCCATCAAATTCTCATAGGTGGCTCGTACCATGTTGTCTAGTTGCAACATATTGAAATATATCTTAATTGTTGGCATTTCGATTCGATTATCGTGATGGATTTCCCATCATCGGACTTTAAACGGGTCGACTTTGTCATCGAGTTTGTGGTGGTATAGAGTAGTTGTGACTTAAATTGAATATTTTGTAGGATGTGTAAGACCTTTATAGTAACTTTAGATGGGAACATTAGCTCTAGTCATCCATTTTACCTTTTTTAGTGTATTAAACAAACCGACCTTGAATTATGTGGGCCATGTACGAGAATATTGCGCCATTGCACCATATGGCATGTCCAATTTGTCTAATTATTTGTTGTTTGTTGCATAAATAAAAAACCATATGACGCTTGATTTGTTTACCCAATTTAAATGGAATGACAAGCAGCAATTGCTGACAAATGGGCGTCACTCTCTTGGCGTTGTCTTTGTCTTTATTCATTTTTGTCACTTTCTGACCCTGAACAAGAAGTATTAAGTGCATTCGAATGATATAAGTCCAGCTCACATCCATCATTAGAATTGATGTAAGACCCACCTCATTTACTAGTCTCAGTGGATGATGACGATATGGAGGGAGGTAACGGTCACTAATCAGATGGGAACTAGTCACAAATGCTCCTCAATCATCATCAAGTTCAACATCTAGAAATTTAAACCAAGGGGAGAGTCCTTGGGCGAAATATGCAACGCCCTACTGGTCATCGCTGCGCTCATTGTGAGTGCGACGAATCAATCCGTGCTTTAGCCTCAAAAAATCATAAAAGTTGCCAATAACAAAAATTCCAAAGAAGTTGAGCAGAACAGCTATAATTATAACATGATTAGAATTACTCTAAGTTATGGCACTCCTCCAAGTAATGTCGAGCTCGTGGTATAAGGCCTCTTCTTGTGCGGCAACACATTCAGGTTTTTTCTGTCAGTCCAGATGATCATTTGCCTCACCAAAGATCTCCCTGTCAGGCTACCGCTTATGCTATCCCTCATCGCAATGGTTGTAACTTACTTTACCTTCACGACATCCCTGCTACTAACTTCACACTCGCCTGCGGGTAGGGGTGTCAAAAAAACCCGACCCGACCCAAACACGACCTGAACACGAAACAAGTTGAGTACTTTTTTCGGGTCTTAAAATTGTTTGGGTAATAGACATAAAACAAGCAACGGAATAATTGTTCAAACACAAAACACGTTAACACCTTGTTTGAAACAAGCCAACCGAACACAAACAGTCAAACACGTTGCTGAAAAGTGAAAACCCCTCCCCTTCGGCTTCTTCTCCGACAACTATGCCTTCTCGTGGATTCCATTGCTGCCCTCCGATAGATGTGCCTCCGCCTCTCCGTCGTCGTTGCCACCCCTCGTCTCAACGCCAAAACCCTAGCTGCCACCGAATCAGTCGATCGTCGCCATCTGTCGCCAAAAACCCCTGCCCTTCCCCTTCCCAAATCCCTTCCGGGTCTTCTCTAAACTCGTTCCTCCTCTCGTTCACGCCGATCCGCAACGCCCGACAGAGGTGCTCCCTCCAGGCAACCGCGTACTCGAGGCCCCAAGAGATCCAGTGGAGGAAGGAGCTCACTAACTCTGTCCAGCTCATCGGGATCGTCTCGATGCCCGTCGAGGCCAGGGACTTGCCCTCCGGGGAGGTCATCGCCTGGACCTGCCTCGTCGTCCGGAAATCCTTTTTTCTCTTGTGGCAACGGATGGGTGTTTTGGGGACTTGTTTTTCGTTTAAATTGGAATGTGGCTTTCGTTTTTTGCGGATAATGTGGTGGGTTTTAAGTGGAAATTGGCTTCTTGCCTTGTATTCCTGTAGGAGACTTTTGTTGGACCAACGGTGTTGGTGATGCTGCTTGGGTCTCTATTTATTTTGAGTGGTTGAATTTTCTTCGGGTTCATTGGTTTTGGTATTAGAATCGGTCCATTCTCAGTAAGTTTCGCTCGCTTACGGTCCATTCTTTCCTTTTCATCATTTCATTTTCCGCGCGTCCATTCTTATATCAATAGCTCATGTTCTGTTGTTGCTGGGTCTTCTTGAATCTCGATTCTTTTTGTGATTCTTCTCGAGCTTTTGGGTCCTGGTCAGATGCTGTTTCTTTTGGGGGTTCTGGAGCTAAGCGATCTGGTTACGTGATCGCAAAGTTTGGATTTTTTTGATCTCATTTGGTTTGTTGTTGTTTCCCTTGCGTGTCTCTTTCAAGCTTCGCTGAATCAGCAGATGTTCAATCACCCAGGCTTCAAGCTTGTCATCGTTGGCGATAAGGGCACGGGTAATTGTCACTGGCGTGCTTTGTTTTACCAGTTTTGATTCAATCGCACGTTACTTTGTATACAGAATAGGTGCATATGCTAGATGCAAGAAAACTGACATTTGCCAGATTTATTGCAAGTTGAAAAATGTCTGTCAAGTTGCCTTTGGACCGGGATTCTTCTCGCCGTCACCATCATTTGTCAGTACTTTGAGACCTTTGAGAAAGAAAAAGCAAGCGAACAATGTAGATTAGCATGAAGCAGCTTCATCACTGCAGTATTAGGTTGGTATGTTTCTTTGGAGTATCTAGAGTGGAGCACGAGTAGTGGCTCGCTAGTCCTATGTAGCTGGTCTTTCATGAACTTAAGTTGAATTCTGCAATTCAGCACTTCATTAATGTGGCCAGTCGGGTAGGTGTTACTGGAATGATCTATTGCAAAATGTAATTGTCTTTTCATAAATCATGAGAATCAAAAAGGAATTTGCAGTGTTCTTATGGGTGAGCTTAAAAAAAGAAAAAAAACTCAGTTTTCTTTTGATATTGAACCTGCCCAACAGGTTGAAGTGCCAAAGCTTTAGGTTTCTTGGGATTTTTTCTTCGTTGCTCTTTGTTCTTCAACTTGGTGCTCTGCTATTGAGTTTTTATCAGCTAAAAAGACTAAGATTGATAACTAGCAAGAATGGATGTTAAAATCAGGTTCTTGTAATAACTTGTTCCCATTAACCAAAAAAAAAAAAAAAAAGAGAGGCAAGAAACACATCAACTTGACCCGAACCGACCCGACCCGACCCAAAAAATATTAGATGGTCTAATGTGTTTCGGGTTGGTTCAAGTCAGGTCACAGTGAGTGACCCTTTGTGTTTCAAGTCGGGTCGGGTAACAACAAAACCCGACCCGACTCGACCAATTGACACCCCTACCTGCGGGGCCCCTGACGCTGCTTGTATCAACTGTTCTTCTACTGATACATAGGCCGTTCGTGGTAGTTATGAATTTTTTCTTTGTACGCCTTTTTCAATTGCACCTCCTGGGTGATATGTACAAGCTAGAGAACAAGGACTCAGAGAATGAGGACTTAGAGGAAAATGACTTAGAGAAGAAGGACAAAAGTCGTGGTTGTAAATGATGATGGTATCTGTCTCTTCTTGAGCTCTTTCTAAGACATGCAAGCCTTTAGTAGTATAATATTAGAGCTTTCAACAAGGTCAGATGTTAGATTGATGTCCTTGATTCTCTGCAGTTGATTGTGTGATGTCTACAAGTGAACTGCTGTATCGGATCTCCTTAATAAATTCTGTTGTGAGTTTATATCACGTTTTGTAACTTCATGAATAGTGGTTGAGATTTTGAGATGTGGTTGATACGGTCTTCCCTGGGCACATGCGATGTGCGTGCAATTTCAGTGCAAGGCGTGTGCGACATGCGTGCAGTTTCGATGCAAGGTGTGTGCGACGCATGCACGCGGTCGCTGGCTCGTGCGTGACACCCGCTAGCTGATGTCATCATCACGTCATCAACACATGCGCGTGGCCCGTGCTAGATGACGTCATCGTGACGTTAGTTGAGGACACGCATGGCACGTGCCGGGTCGGTTCGTCCGACCTGAACCGACCCGGTTGACTTTGACCCGTTTGATTGTTGACAACAACATGAGAGGAGGCCGCACTTCACTTTGTCGTGCAGAACAATCGGTTTAAGGTGCTGGTTCGGTTGGTGGAGTATCTGAAGTGGCACAAGGAGCAATTGATCAATTGGAATGACCACAAAGGCGACGCTGCCTTGCATCTCGCTGCCGCCAGCAAAAATTTCGAGGCAAGACTCGCAGTTCGCTTATTTTATCGCACTTTTCTTTGTGCATTATTTCAGAGAGGGTGTTATTTTGGGTCCCTATCATATGCAAAAATCTTATAATCAAACGAACTTATTTGATCATCATAGAAATATAGGATGTCTCGTCTATGTCAAAAACACTTCTTCAATATCTAAATGCTTGAAAATCAATGAGAGTAAAACAAAGATGGGAAAGAGTTGTAGGTGGTCGACTTCATGCTTCATGGACATGCTTTGGAGTTTGAGGTTGTGGAGGTGAGCGCCTTGAACGAGAGTGGCTTGACATCTCTAGATGTCTCAACTCCCTTGCCCATGGGAGCACGAGATAGAGAGATCTAAGAAATTCTCACATGAGCCGAAGCCGTGAGCAGAGGAGGACGATCAAACTCACTCGCTTCAACACTAGTCTCAGCGAACGATGACAATATGGAGGGAGGTAACGATCACCAATGAAATGGGAAACCAGTCCCAAATGCTTCTCAATCATCATCAAGTTCAACATCTAGAAAATTAAACCAAGGAGGAGAGTGTTTGGGCGAAATACGCAACGCCCTCCTGGTTGTTGCTGTGCTCATTGTGGGCACGACGTACCAATCACGTTCCTCCTCAAAAATCGTAAAATTTATCAATGACAAAAATTCCATGGAAGTTGAGCAAAACAACTATAACTATAATGTGACTAGAATTACTCTAAGTTATGGCACTCCTCCAAGTAATGTCGAGCTCCTGGTGTACGGCCTCTTCCTATGTGACAACACATTCGGGTTCTTTCAGTCAGTCGAAATGATCACTTGCCTCATCAAATATCTCCTCGTCAGGCTACCGCTTATGCTATCCCTCATGGCAATGGTTGTAACTTACTTTACTTTCACGACATCCCTACTATTAACTTCACACTCGCCTGCGGGGCCCCTGATGCTGCTTGTATCAGCTGTTCTTCTACTGATATAGAGGCTGTTGGCGGTAGTTATGAATTTTTTCTTGGTACGCCTTTTTCGATTGCACCGCCTAGGTGATATGTGCAAGCTAGAGAACAAGGACTCAGAGAATGAGGACTAAGGGGATAAGGACTTAGAGAAGAAGGACAAAAGCCATGGTTGTAAATGATGATGGTATCTCTCTCTTCTTGAGCTCTTTCTAAGACATGCAAGCCATTAGTAGTATAGTATTTGAGCTTTCAACAAGGTCAGATGTTAGATTGATGTCCTTGATTCTTTGCAGTTGATTGTGTGAAGTCTACAAGTGACCTGTTGTATCGGATCTCCTTAATAAATTGTGTTGTGAGCTTATATCACGTTTTGCAACTTCATGGATAGTGCTTGAGATTTTGAAATGTGGTTGATACGGTCTCCCCTAGGCGCGTGCGACGTGCGTGCAGCTTCGGTGAAAGGCGCATGCGAAGTGCCTGCAGTTTCGGTGCAAGGCGCATGCGACACACGCACGCAGTCGCTGGCGCATGCGCGGCACCCGCCAACTGACGACATCATGACGACATCAACACATGTGCATGGCCCATGCCAAATGATGTCATCGTGACGTTAGTCGAGCACACGCATGACACATGCCGGATCGGTTCATCTGACGCGACTTGACCCGGTTGACTCCGACCCATTTGATTGTTGACAACCACTCGAGAGGAGACCGCGCTTCACCTCATCGTGTAGAACAACCGGTTTAAAGTGCTAGTTCGGTTGGTGGAGTATCTAAAGTGGCACAAGAAGGAGCAATTGATCAATTGCAATGACCGCAAAGGCGACACGCTTGCATCTCGCCCGCCAAAAATTTCGAGGCAAGACTCGCAATTCCCTTATTTTATTGCATTTTTTCCATGTGCATTATTTCAATGAGGGTGTTATTTTGGGTCTTTATCATAACCGAAATATAGGATGTCTCGTCGATGTCAAAAACATTTATGCAGTAACTAAATGTTTGAAAATTAATGAGAGTAAAACAAAGATGGGAAAGAGTTGCAGGTGGTCGACTTCATGCTTCGTGGACATGCTTTGGAGTTTGAGGTCGTGGAGGTGAACGCCTTGAAGAGAGCGGCTTGACACCTCTAGATATCTCAACTCCCTCACCAAGGGGAGCACGAGATAGAGAGATCGGAGAAATTCTCACATAAACTGGAGTTGTGCGGAGAGGAGGACGATCAAACTCACCCGCTTCAACACGAGTCTCAGCAGACGAGGACAATATGGAGGGAGGTAACGGTCACCAATCAGATGGGAAACCGGTCACAAATGCTTCTCAATCATCATTAAGTTCAACATCTAGAAAATTAAACCTAGGGGGTGAGTTTTTGGGCGAAATATGCAACGCCCCGCTGGTTGTCGCTGCGCTCACTGTAAGCGCCACATACCAATCCATGCTTCAGCCTCCAAAAATCATAAAAGTTGTCAATGACAAAAATTCCAAGAAAGTTGAGCAGGACAACTATAACTATAACGTGACTAGAATTACTCTAAGTTATGGCATGCCTCCAAGTACTATCGAGTTCATGGTGTACGACCTCTTCCTGTGCGGGAACACATTCAAGTTCTTTCAGTCAATCCAAAAGATCATTTGCCTTAGCAAATATCTCCTCGTCAGGTTACCGCTTATGCTATCCCTCATCGCAATGGTTGTAACTTACTCTATCTTCATGACATCCCTGATATTAACTTCACACTCGCCTGCGGGGCCCTTGACGCTGCTTGTATCAGCCGTTCTTCTACAGATACAGAGGCCGTTGGCGGTAGTTATGAATTTTTTCTTGGTACGCCTTTTTCGATTGCACCTCCTAGGTGATATGTACAAGCCAGAGAACAAGGACTCAGAGAATGAGGACTCAGAGGATAAGGACTTATAGAAGAAGGACAAAAGTCGTGGTTGTAAACGATGATGGTATTTGTCTCTTCTTGGGCTCTTTCTAAGACATGCAAGCCTTTAGTAGTATAGTATTGGATGTTTCGACAAGGTCAAATGTTAGATTGATGTCCTTGATTCTCTATAGTTGATTGTGTGATGTCTACAGGTGACCTGCTGTATCGGATCTCCTTAATAAATTCCATTGTGAGTTTATATCATGTTTTGTAAACTCATGGATAGCGGTTGAGATTTTGAGATGGGGTTGATATGGTCTTCCCCGGGCGTGTGCGTCGTGCGTGCAGTTTCGGTGCAAGGCACGTGCGACACACGCGAGCGATTGTTGGCACGTGTGCGACACCCGCCAACTGACGTCATTGTGACATGATCAACGCATGCATGTGCCTGTGCTATATTGCGTCATCGTGACGTCAGCCGAGCAAGCGCAACTCGTGCCGAGTCGGTTCTTCCTACCCGACCCGACTCGTTTGACTCCAACCCGTTTGATCATTGACAACCAATCGAGAGGAGGCCGCAATTCACCTCGCCGTGCAGAACAACCGATTTAAATTGTTGTTCGGTTGGTGGAGCATCTGAAGCGACACAAGGAGCAATTGATCAATTGGAATGACCACAAAGGTGACGCTACCTTGCATCTCCCTGCCACGAACAAAAATTTGGAGGCAAGACTCGCGGTTCCCTTATTTTATCGCACTTTCTGTGTGCATTATTTCAGTGAGGATGTTATTTTGGGTACCCATCATATGCAAAAATCTTCTAAGCCCGAGGGTGTTATTTTGGGTCCCTACCCCTATCATATGCAAAAATCTTCTAAGCAAAGGAACTTATTTGATCATCACCGGAATATAGGATGTCTCGTCTATGTCAAAAACATTTCTGCAGCATCTAAATGCCTGAAAATCAACGAGAGTCAAACAAAGATGGGAAGGAGTTGCAGGTGGTCAACTTCGTGCTTCGTGGACATGCTTTGGAGTCTAAGGTCGTGGAGGTGAGCGCCTTGAACGAGAGCAGCTTGACACCTCTAGATGTCTCAACTCCCTTGCCAAGGGGAGCACGAGATAGAGAGATCGGAGAAATTGTCACACGAGCCGGAGCGGTGTGCAGAGGAGGCCGATAAAATTCCCTCGCTTCAACACCAGTCTCAACGGATGATGAAAATATGGAGGGAGGTAACGGTCACCAATCTGATGGGAAACCAGTCCCATATGCTTCTCAATCATCTTCAAGTTCAACATCTAGAAAATTAAACCAGGGGAACAGTGTTTGGCCGAAATACGCAACGTCCTCCTGGTCATCGTTGCGCTCATTGTGAGTGCGACGTATCAATCCGTGCTTCAACCTCCAAAAATCGTAAAAGTTGTCAATGACAAAAATTCCAAGGAAATTGAGCAGAACAACTATAACTATAAAGTGACTAGAATTACTCTTAGTTATGGCACTTCTCCAAGTAATGTCGAGCTAGTGGTGTACGGTCTCCTCCTATGCGGCAACACATTCGGGTTCTTTCTGTTAGTCCAGATGATTATTTGCCTCAACAAAGATCTCCTTTTCAGGCTACCGCATATGCTATCCCTCATCGCAATGGTTGTAACTTACTTTACCTTCACGACATCCCTGCTATTGACTTCACACTCGCCTACGGGGCCCCTGACACTGCTGGTATCTACTATTCCTCTACTGATCAGAGGCCATTGGCAGTAGTTTTGAATCTTTTCTTGGCACGCCTTTTTTGATTGCACCTCCTAGGTGATATGTACAAGCTAGAGTACAAGGACTTAGAGAATGAGGAGTCAGAGGATAAGGACTTATAGGAGAAGGACAAAAGCCATGGTTGTAAATGATGATGGTATTTCTCATTTCTTGAGCTCTTTTTAAGACATGCAAGCCCTTAACAGTTTAGTGTTGTTGCTTTTGAGATGGGGTTGATACGGTCTTCCCCAGGCGCGTGCGTCGTACGTGCAATTTCGGTGCAAGGCGCGTGCGACGTGCGTGCAGCTTTGGTGCAAGGCGCGTGCGACACACGCGAGTGATTGCTAGCACGTGCGCGGCACCCGCCAGTTGACGTCATCATGACGTGATCAACGCATGCGTGTGACCCGTGCTAGATGACGTCATCGTGACTTTAGCCGAGCAGGCACACAGCTCGTGCCGAGTCGGTTCTTCCGACCCGCCTCGACTCGACTCGATTCACTCCAACGCGTTTGATCGTTGAGAACCACTCGAGAGGAGGCCGTGATTCACCTCGTCGTGCAGAACAACCGATTTAAATTGTTGTTCGGTTGGTGGAGCATCTGAAGCAGCACAAGGAGCAACCGATCAATTGGAATGACCACAAAGGTGACGCTGCCTTGCATCTCACTGCCACGAGCAAAAAATTGGAGGCAAGACTCGCGGTTTCTTTATTTTATTGCACTTTTCTGTGTGCATTATTTTAGTAAGGGTGTTATTTTGGGTTCCTATCCCTATCATATGGAAAAATCTTCTAAGCAAAGGAACTTATTTGATCATCACCGGAATATAGGATGTCTCGTTTATGTCAAAAACAATCCTGTAGTATCTAAATGCATGAAAATCGACGAGAGTAAGACAAAAATGGGAAGGAGTTGTAGGTGGTCAACTTCGTGCTTCGTCGACATGCTTTTGAGTCTGAGGTGGTGGAAGTGAGCACCTTGAACGAGAGTGGCTTAACACCTCTAGATCTCTCAACTCCCTTGACAAGGGGAGCACGAGATAGAGAGATCGGTGAAATTCTCACACGAGCCGGAGCTGTGCGCAGAGGAGGCCGATCACATTCCCTCGCTTCAACACTAGTCTCAACGGACGATGACAATATGGAGGGAGGTAACGGTCACCAATGAAATGGTAAACCTGTCCCAAATGCTTCTTAATCATCTTCAAATTCAACATCTAGAAAATTAAACCAGGGGGGAGAGTGTTTGCGCGAAATACGCAACGCCTTCCTGGTCGTCGCTGCGCTCATTGTGAGTGCGACGTATCAATCCGTGCTTCAGCCTCCAAAAATCGTAAAAGTTGTCTATGACAAAAATTCCAAAGAAGTTGTCCAGAACAACTATAAGTATAAAATGACTAGAATTACTCTAAGTTATGGCACTTCTCCGAGTAATGTCGAGCTAGTGGTGTACGGTCTCCTCCTGTGCGGCAACACATTTGGGTTCTTTCTGTCAGTCGAGATGATTATTTGCCTCAACAAAGATCTTACTTTCAGGCTACCGCATATGGTATACCTAATTGCAATGGTTGTAACTTACTTTACCTTCACGACATCCCTGCTATTGACTTCATACTCGCCTTCGGGGCCCCTAACGCTGCTTGTATCAGCTATTCCTCTAGTGATACAGTGGCCGTTGGCGGTAGTTTTGAATCCTTTCTTGGCATGCCTTTTTGGATTGCACCTCCTAGGTGATATGTACAAGCTAGAGAACAAGGACTCAGAGAATGAGGACTCAGATGATAATGACTTACAAGAGAAGGACAAAAGCCGTGGTTGTAAATGATGATGGTATCTCTCTTTTCTTGAGCTCTTTCTAAGACATGCAAGCCCTTAACAGTATAGTATTGGAGCTTTTGAGATGGGGTTGATACGGCCTTCACTGGGCGTGTGCATCATGCGTGCAGTTTCCTTGCAAGGCGCGTGCGACGTGCGTGCAGTTTTGGTGCATGGAGCGTGCGACACACGCGAGCGATTCATCGCACGTGCGCGCCACCCGCCAGCTGACGTCATCGTGATGTGATCAACGCATGCGCGTGGCCCGTGCTAGATGACGTCATCGTGACATCAGCCGAGCAGGCACGCAGCTCCTGCCGAGTCGGTTGTTCCGACCCGCCCCGACCCGACCTGGTTCACTCCAACCCGTTTGATTGTTGACAACCACTCGAGAGGAGGCCGCGATTCACCTCGCCATGTAGAACAACCGATTTAAATTATTGTTCAGTTGGGGGAGCATCTGAAGCAGTACAAGGAGCAATTGATCAATTGGAATGACCACAAACGTGACGCTGCCTTGCATCTCACTGCCACGAGCAAAAAATTGGAGGCAACACTCGCGGTTCCTTTATTTTATCGAACTTTTCTGTTTGCATTATTTTAGTGAGGGTGTTATTTTGGGTCCCTATCCCTGTCATATGCAAAAATCTTCTAAGCAAAGGAACTTATTTGATCATCACCGGAATATAGGATGTCTCGTCTATGTCAAAAACAATTATGCAGTATCTAAATGCCTGAAAATCAACGAGAGTAAAACAAAGATGGGAAGGAGTTGCGGGTCGTCGTCTTCGTGCCTCGTGGACATGCTTTGGAGTCTGAGGTCGTGGAGGTGAGCGCCTTGAATGAGAGTGGCTTGATACCTCTAGATGTCTCAACTCCCTTGCCAAAGGGAGCACGAGATAGAGAGATCGGAAAATTTTTCACACAAGCTAGAGCTGTGCACAGAGGAGGCCGATTAAACTCCCTCGCTTCAACACCAGTCTCAACGGACGATGACAATATGGAGGGAGGTAACGGTCACCAATCTAATGGGAAACCAGTCCCAAATGCCTCTCAATCATCTTCAAGTTCAACATCTAGAAAATTAAACCAGGGGGGAGAGTGTTTGGGCGAAATACGCAACGCCCTCCTCGTCGTCACTACGCTCATTGTGAGTGCGACGTATCAATCCGTGCTTCAGCCTCCAAAAATCGTAAAAGTTGTCAATCACAAAAATTCCAAGGAAGTTGAGCAGAACAACTATAACTATAAAGTGACTAGAATTACTCTAAGTTATGGCACTTCTGCAAGTAATGTCGAGCTCGTGGTGTACGGTCTCTTATTTTATGGCACTTTTCTGTGTGCATAATTTCAGTGAGGGTGTTATTTTGCATCCCTGTCCCTATCCTATGTAAAAATCTTCTAAGCAAAGGAACTTATTTGATCATCACCGGAATATAGGATGTCTCGTCTATGTCAAACACAGTTCTGCAGTATCTAAATGCCTGAAAATCAACGAGAGTAAAACAAGGATGGGAAGGAGTTGCAGGTGGTCGACTTCGTGCTTCATGGACATGCTTTGGAGTCTGCGGTCGTCGAGGTGAGCGCCTTGAACAAGAGCGGCTTGACACCTCTAGACGTCTCAACTCCCTTGCCAAGGGAAGCACGAGATAGAGAGATTGGAGAAATTCTCACATGAGTCGGAGCTGTGCGCAAAGGAGGCCCGATCAAACTCCCTCGCTTCAACGCCAGTCTCAACAGACGATGACAATATGGAGGGAGGTAATGGTCACCAATCTGATAGGAAACCAGTCCCAAATGCTTCTCAATCATCTTCAAGTTAAACATCTAGAAAATTAAACCAGGGGGGAGCGTGTTTAGGCGAAATACGCAACGCCCTCATAGTCGTCGCTGCGCTCATTGTGAGTGCGAACTATCAATTTGTGCTTCAGCCTCCAAAAATCGTAAAAGTTGCAAATGATAAAAATTCCAAGGAAGTTGAGCAGAGCAACTATAACTATAAAGTGACTAGAATTACTCTAAGTTATGGCACTTCTCCAAGTAATGTCGAGCTCATGGTGTACGGTCTCTACCTGTGTGGCAACACATTCGGGTTCTTTCTATTAGTCCGGCTGATTATTTGCCTCACCAAAGATCTCCCTTTCTGGCTACCGCATATGCTATCCCTCATGGAAATGGTTGTAACTTACTTTACCTTCACGACATCCCTGCTATTAACTTCACACTCGCCTACGGTGCCCCTGACGCGGCTTTTATCAGCTAGTCCTCTACTAATACAGAGGCCGTTGGCAGTAGTTTTGAATCTTTTCTTGGCACGCCTTTTTCGATTGCACCTCCTAGGTGATATGTACAAGCTACAGAACCAGGACTCAGAGAATGAGGACTCAGAGGATAAGGACTTACAGGAGAATGACAAAAGCCGTGGTTCTAAATGATGATGGTATCTCTCTTTTCTTGAACTCTTTCTAAGACATGCAAGCCCTTAATAGTATAGTATTGGAGCTTCTGATATGAGGTTGATACGGTCTTCCTCGGGTGCGTGCGTCGTGCGTGCAGTTTCGGTGCAAGGCGCGTGCGACGTGCGTGCACTTTTGGTGCAAGGCGCGTGCGACACACACAAGAGATTGCTAGCACGTGCGCGGCACCCGCCAGCTGACTTCATCGTGACGTGATCAACGCATGCACGTGGCCCATGCTAGATGACGTCATCGTGACGTCATTTGAGTAGGTGTGCAGTTCGTGCCGAGTCATTTCTTCCGACCTGCCCCGACCCGACCCGGTTCACTCCAACCCGTTTGATCATTGACAACGACTTGACAGGAGGACGCGATTCACCTCGCCGTGCAGAAGAACCGATTTAAATTGTTGTTCGGTTGGTGGAGCATCTGAAACGGCACAAGGAGCAATTGATCAATTGGAATGACCACAAAGGTGACGCTGCCTTGCATCTCACTGCCACGAGCGAAAAATTGGAGGCAACACTTGCGGTTCCCTTATTTTATCGCACTTTTCTGTGGGGTCCCTATCCTGATCATATGCAAAAATCTTCTAAGCAAAGGAACTTATTTGATCATCATCGGAATGTAGGATGTCTCGTCTATGTCAAAAACATTTATGCAGTATCTAAATGCCTGAAAATCAACGAGAGTAAAACAAAGATGGGAAGGAGTTGCGGGTCGTCAACTTCGTGCTTCGTGGACATGCTTTGGAGTCTGAGGTCGTGGAGGTGAGCGCCTTGAACGAGAGCGGCTTGACACCTCTAGATGTCTCAACTCCCTTGCCGAGGGGAGCACGAGAAAGAGAGATCGTAGAAATTCTCACACGAGCCGGAGCTGTGCGCAGAGGAGGCCGATCTAACTCCCTCGCTTCAACACAAGTCTCAACGGACGATGACAATATGGAGGGAGGTAAGGGTCACCAATCTGATGGGAAACTAGTCCAAATGCTTCTCAATCATCTTTAAGTTGAACATCTAGAAAATTAAACCAGGGGGGAGAGTGTTTAGGCGAATCAAGCAACGCCCTCCTGGTCGTCGCTGCGCTCATTGTGAAAGGCGCGTGCGACGTGCGTGCAGTTTTGGTGCAAGGCGCGTGCAACACACGCAAGCGATTTTTGGTGCAAGGCACGTGCAACACCCGCCAGCTGACGTCATCAACGCATGCGCATGGCCTGTTCTAGACAACGTCATCATGACGTCAGCCGAGCAAGTGCGCAGCTCATGCCGAGTTGCTTTTTCCGACCTGCCCCGACCCGACCCGACCCGGTTCACTCCAACCCCTTTTAATCGTTGACGACCACTCGAGAGGAGGCCGCGATTCACCTCGCCGTGTAGAAAAACCGATTTAAATCGTTGTTCAGTTGGTGCAGCATCTAAAGCGGCACAAGGAGCAATTGATCAATTGGAATGACCACAAAGGTGACGCTGCCTTGCATCTCGCTGCCACGAGCGAAAAATTGGAGGCAACACTTGCGGTTCCCTTATTTTATCGCACTTTTCTGTGTGCATTATTTCGGTGAGGGTGTTATTTTGGGTCCCTATGCCTATCATATGCGAAAATCATCTAAGCAAAGGAACTTATTTGATCATCACCGGAATATATGAATGCCTCGTCTATGTCAAAAACATTTTTGTAGTATCTAAATGCCTGAAAATCAATGAGAGTAAAACAAAGATGGGAAGGAGTTGCGGGTGGTCGACTTCATGCTTCCTGCACATGCTTTGGAGTTGGAGGCCGTTTAGGCGAGCGCCTTGAACGAGAGCAGCTTAACACCTTTAGATGTCTCAACTCCCATTCCAAGGGGAGCCGGAGATAGAGAGATCGGAGAAATTCTCACACGAGTCGGAGCTGTGCGCAGAGGAGGCCGATCAAACACCCTCGCTTCAACACTAGTCTCAACGGACGATAACAATATGGAGGGAGGTAACGGTCACCAATCGGATGGGAAACCAATCCCAAATGCTTCTCAATCATTTTCACATTCAACATCTAGAAAATTAAACCAGGGGGGAGAGTGTTTAGGCGAAATAAGCAACGCCCTCCTGGTCGTCGCTGCGCTCATTGTGAATGCGACGTATCAATCTGTGCTTCAGCCTCCAAAAATCGTAACAGGTGTCAATGACAAAAATTCCAAGGAAGTTGAGCAGAACAACTATAACTATAAAGTGACTAGAATTACTCTAAGTTATGGCACTTCTGCAAGTAATGTCGAGCTCGTGGTTTACGGTCTCTTCCTATGCGGCAACACATCGGGTTCTTTCTATCAGTCCGGATGATTATTTGCCTCACCAAAGATCTCCCTTTCAGGCTACCGCATATGTTATCCCTCATCGCAATGGTTGTAACTTACTTTACCTTCAGGACATGCCTGCTATTAACTTCACACTCAGCTACGGGGCCCCTGACGCTGCTTGTATCAGCTATTCCTCTACTGATACAGAGGCCGTTGGCAGTAGTCTTAAATCTTTTCTTGGCACGCCTTTTTCGATTGCGCCTCCTAGGTGATAGGTACAAGCTAGAGATCAAGGACTCAGAGGATAAGCACCTACAGGAGAAGCACAAAAGCTGTGGTTGTAAATGATGATGGTATCTCTCTTTTCTGGAGCTCTTTCTAAGACATGCAAGCCCTTAACAGTATAGTACTAGAGCTTTCGAGATGGGTTTGATACGGTCTTCCCCAGGTGCGTGCGACATGCGTGCAGTTTCGGTGCAAGGCGCGTGCGACGTGTGTGCAGTTTTGGTGCAACGCGCGTGCGACACACGGGAGCGATTGCTAGCACGTGCGCGGCACCCGACAACTGATGTCATCGTGACGTGATCAATGCATACGCATGGCCCGTGCTAGATGACGTCGTCGTGACGTCAGCCGAGCAGGCGCGCAGCTCGTGCCGAGTCGGATCTTCCGACCCGACCTGGTTCACTCCAACCTGTTTGATCGTTGACGACCAATCGAAAGGAGGCCGCGATTCACCTTGATGTGTTGAATAACCGATTTAAATTGTTACTCGGTTGGTGGAGCATCTAAAGCGGCATAAGGAGCAATTGATAAATTGGAATGACCACAAAGGTGACGCTGCCTTGCATCTCACTACCACGAGCAAAAAATTTGAGGCAACACTTGTGGTTCCCTTATTTTATGGCACTTTTCTTTGTGCATAATTTCAGTGAGGGTGTTATTTTGGGTCCATATCCCTATGATATGCAAAAATCTTCTAACCAAAGGAACTTATTTGATCATCACCGGAGTATAGGATGTCTCGTCTATGTCAGAAATATTTCTGCATTATCTAAATTCCTGAAAATCAACGAGAGTACAACAAAGATGGGAAGGAGTTGCAGGTGGTCTACTTCGTTCTTCATGGACATGCTTTGCAGTCTGAGGTCGTGGAGGTGAGCGCCTTGATCGAGAGCGACTTGACACCTCTAGATGTCTCAACTCCCTTGCCAAGGGGAGCAGGAGATAGAGAGATCGGATAAATTCTCACACGAGCCGGAGCTGTGCACGGAGGAGGCCGATTAAACTTCCTCGCCTCAACACTAGTCTCAACGGACGATGACAATATGGAGGGAGGTAACGGTCACCGATCTGATGGACCACCAGTCCCAAATACTTCTCAATCATCTTTAAGTTCAACATCTACAAAATTAAACCAGGGGGGAGAGTGTTTGGGCGAAATAGGCAACGCCCTCCTGGTCGTCGCTGCGCTCATTGTGAGTGCGACGTATCAATCCGTGCTTTAGCCTCCAAAAATCGTAAAAGTCGTCGATGAGAAAAATTCCAAGGAAGTTGAGCAGAGCAACTATAACTATAAAGTGACTAGAATTACTCTAAGTTATGGCACTTCTCCAAGTAATGTCGAGCTCGTGGTTTACGGTCTCTACCTGTGTGGCAACACATTCGGGTTCTTTCTATTAGTCCGGATGATTATTTGCCTCACCAAAGATCTCCCTTTCTGCCTACCGCATATGCTATCCCCCATCGCAATGGTTGTAACTTACTTTACCTTCACAACATCCCTGCTATTAACTTCACACTCGCCTACGGTGCCCTTGACGCGGCTTGTATCAGCCAGTCCTCTACTAATACAGAGGCCGTTGGTTGTAGTTTTGAATCTTTTCTTGACACGCCTTTTTCGGTTGCACCTCCTAGGTGATATGTACAAGCTACGGAACCAGGACTCAAAGCATAAGAACTTACAGGAGAAGGACAATAGCCGTGGTTCTAAATGATGATGGTATCTCTCTTTTCTTGAACTCTTTCTAAGACATGCAAGCCCTTAAAAGTATAGTATTGGATCTTCTGATATGAGGTTGATATGGTCTTCCCCGGGAGCGTGCGTCGTGCATGCAGTTTCGGCGCAAGGCGCGTGCGACGTGCCTGCAGTTTTGGTGCAAGGCGTGTGCGACACACACGAGCGATTGCTGGCACGTGCACGGCACCCGCCAGCTGACTTCATCGTGATCAACGCATGCACGTGGCCCATGCTAGATGACGTCATCGTGACGTCATTCAAGCAGGCGCGCGGCTCGTGCCGAGTTAGTTCTTCCGACCTGCCCCGACTCGACCCGGTTCACTCCAACCCGTTTGATCATTGACAACGACTCGACAGGAGGCCGCGATTCACCTCGCCATGCAGAACAACCGATTTAAATTGTTGTTCAGTTGGTGGAGCATCTGAAGCGGCACAAGGAGCAATTGATCAATTGGAATGACCACAAAGGTGACGCTGCCTTGCATTTCGTTGCCACGAGCAAAAAATTGCAGGCAACACTTGCGGTTCCCTTATTTTATCGCACTTTTCTGTGGGCATTATTTCGGTGAGGGTGTTATTTTGGGTCCCTATCCCTATCTTATGCAAAAATCTTCTAAGCAAAGGAACTTATTTGATCATCATCGGAATGTAGGATGTCTCATCTATGTCAAAAACATTTCTGCAGTATCTAAATGCCTGAAAATCAACGAGAGTAAAACAAAGATGGGAAGGAGTTGCGGGTCGTCGACTTCGTGCTTCGTGGACATGCTTTGGAGTCTGAGGTCGTGGAGGTGAGCGCCTTGAACGAGAGCGGCTTGACACCTCTAGATGTCTCAACTCCCTTGCCGAGGGGAGCACGAGAAAGAGAGATCGTAGAAATTCTCACCCGAGCCGGAGCTGTGCGCAGAGGAGGCCGATCAAACTCCCTCGCTTCAACACCAGTCTCAACGGACGATGACAACATGGAGGGAGGTAACGGTCACAAATCTGATGGGAAACCAGTCCCAAATGCTTCTCAATCATCTTCAAGTTTAACATCTAGAAAATTAAACCAGGGGGGAGAGTGTTTGGGCGAAATACGCAACGCCCTCCTCGTCGTCGCTATGCTCATTGTGAGTGCGACGTATCAATCCGTGCTTCAGCCTCCAAAAATCGTAAAAGTTGTCAATCACAAAAATTACAAGGAAGTTGAGCAGAACAACTATAACTATAAAATGACTAGAATTACTCTAAGTTATGGCACTTCTCTAAGTAATGTCGAGCTCGTGGTGTATGGTCTCTTCCTGTGCGGCAACACATTCGGGGTCTTTCTGTCAGTCCGGATGATTATTTGCCTCACCAAAGATCTCCCTTTCAGGCTACCGCATATGCTATCCCCCATCGCAATGCTTGTAACTTACTTTACCTTCACGACATCCCTGCTATTAACTTCACACTCGCCTACGGGGCCCCTGACACTGCTCGTATAAGCTATTCCTCTACTGATACAGAGGCCATTGGCCGTAGTCTTAAATCTTTTCTTGGCACGCCTTTTTCGATTGCGCCTCCTAGGTGATATGAATAAGCTAGAGAACACGGACTCAGAGGATAAGGACTTACTAGAGAAGGACAAAAGCCGGGTTGTAAATGATGATGGTATCTGTTTTTTCTTGAGCTCTTTCTAAGACATGCAAGCCCTTAACCGTATAGTATTGGAGCTTTTCAGATGGGGTTGATATGGTCTTCCACGGGCACGTGCGTCGTGTGTGTAGTTTCGGTGCAAGGTGCGTGCAACGTGCGTGCAGTTTTGGTGCAAGGCGCGTGCGACACACGCGAGCGATTGCTGGCACGTGCGTGGCACTCGCCAGTTGACGTCATCGTGACGTGATCAACACATGCGCGTGGCTCGTGCTAGATGACGTCATTGTGATGGCAGTCGATCAGGCGCGCAAGTCATGCCGAGTCGGTTCTTCCGACCTGCCCTGACCCGACCTGGTTCACTCCAACCCGTTTGGTCGTTGACAACCACTTGAGAGGGGGCCGCGATTCACCTGCCGTCCAGAACAACCGATTTTAATTGTTGTTCGGTTGGTGGAGCATCTGAAGTGGCACAAGGAGCAATTGATCAATTAGAATGACCACAAAGGTGACGCTGCCTTGCATCTCGCTGCGACGAGCAAAAAATTGTAGGAAACACTCATGGTTCCCTTATTTTGTCTCACTTTTATGTGTGCATTATTTCAATGAGGGTGTTATTTTGGGTCCCTATCCCTATCATATGCAAAAATCTTATAAGCAAACGAACTTATTTGATGATCACCGGAATATAGGATGTCTCGTCCATGTCAAAAACATTTTTGCAGTATCTAAATGCTTGAAAATCAACGAGAGTAAAACAAAGATGGGAAGGAGTTGTAGGTGGTCGACTTCGTGCTTCGTGGACACGCTTTAGAGTCTGAGGTTGTCGAGGTGAGAGCCTTGAACGAGAGCGGCTTGACACCTCTAGATGTCTCAACTCCCTTGCCAAGGGGAGCACGAGATCGAGAGATCGGATAAATTCTGACACGAGCCGGAGATGTGCACAGAGGAGGCCGATTAAACTTCCTCGCTTCAACACTTCTCAACGCACGATGACAATATGAAGGGAGGTGACGGTCACCAATCCAATGGGAAACCAGTCCCACATGCTTCTCAATCATCTTCATGGTCAACATCTAGAAAATTAAACCAGGTGGAGAGTGTTTAGGCGAAATACGCAACGCCCTCCTGGTCGTCGATGCGCTCATTGTGAGTGCGACGTATCAATCCGTGCTTCAACCTCCAAAAATCGTAACAAGTGTCAATGGAAAAAATTCCAAGGAAGTTGAGCAGAACAACTATAACTATAAAGTGACTAGAATTACTCTAAGTTATGGCACTTCTCCAAGTAATGTCGAGCTCGTGGTGTACGGTCTCTTCCTGTGCAGCAACACATTCGGGTTCTTTCTGTCAGTCCGGATGATTATTTGCCTCACCAAAGATCTCCCTTTCAGGCTACCGCATATGCTATCCCTCAACGCAATGGTTGTAACTTACTTTACCTTCACGACATCCCTGCTATTAACTTCACACTCGCCTACGGGGCCCCTGACGCTGCTTGTATCAGCTATTCCTCTACTGATACAGAGGCCTTTGGCAGTAGTCTTAAATATTTTCTTGGCACGCCTTTTTCGATTGCGCCTCCTAGGTGATATGTACAAGCTAGAGAACAAAGACTTAGAGGATAAGGACTTACAGGAGAAGCACAAAAGCCGTGGCTGTAAATGATCATGGTATCTCTCTTTTCTTAAGCTCTTTATAAGACATGCAAGCCCTTAACAGTATAGTACTAGAGCTTTCGAGATGGGGTTGATACGGTCTTCCCCAGGCGCGTGTGACTTGCGTGCAGTTTCGGTGTAAGGCGAGTGCGACATGCGTGCAGTTTTGGTGCAACACGCGTGCGACACACACGAGCGATTGCTAGCACGTGCGCGACACCCGACAACTGATGTCATCGTGACGTGATCAATGCATGTGCATGGCCCGTGCTAGATGACGTCGTCGTGACGTCAACCGAGCAGGCGCGCAGCTCGTGCCGAGTCGTATCTTTCGACCAGCCCCGACCCGACTTGGTTCACTCCAACCCGTTTGATCGTTGACGACCAATCAAGAGGAGGCCGCGATTCACCTCGACGTGCAGAACAACCGATTTAAATTGTTGTTCGGTTGGTGGAGAATCTAAAGCGGCACAAGGAGCAACTGATAAATTGGAATGACCAAAAAGGTGACGCTGCCTTGCATCTCCCTGCCTCGAGCAAAAAATTTGAGGCAACACTCGCAGTTCCCTTATTTTATGGCACTTTTCTGTGTGCATAATTTCAGTGAGTGTGTTATTTTGCGTCCCTGTCCCTATCCTATGTAAAAATCTTCTAAGCAAAGGAACTTATTTGATCATCACCGGAATATAGGATGTCTCGTCTATGTCAAACACATTTCTGCAGTATCTAAATGCCTGAAAATCAACGAGAGTAAAACAAGGATGGGAAAGAGTTGCAGGTGGTCGACTTCGTGCTTCGTGGACATGCTTTGGAGTCTGCGGTCGTCGAGGTGAGTGCCTTGAACAAGAGCGGCTTGACACCTCTAAACGTCTCAACTCCCTTGCCAAGGGAAGCACGAGATAGAGAGATTGGAGAAATTCTCACATGAGCCGGAGCTGTGCGCAAAGGAGGCCCGATCAAACTCCCTCGGTTCAACGCCAGTCTCAACAGACGATGACAATATGGAGGGAGGTAACGGTCACCAATCTGATAGGAAACCAGTCCCAAATGCTTCTCAATCATCTTCAAGTTAAACATCTAGAAAATTAAACCAGGGGGGAGCGTGTTTAGGCGAAATACGCAACGCCCTCCTAGTCGTCGCTGCGCTCATTGTGAGTGCGAACTATCAATCTGTGCTTCAGCCTCCAAAAATCGTAAAAGTTGCAAATGATAAAAATTCCAAGGAAGTTGAGCAGAGCAACTATAACTATAAAGTGACTAGAATTACTCTAAGTTATAGCACTTCTCCAAGTAATGTCAAGCTCGTGGTGTACGGTCTCTACCTGTGTGGCAACACATTCGGGTTCTTTCTATTAGTCCGGATGATTATTTGCCTCACCAAAGATCTCCCTTTCTGGCTACCGCATATGCTATCCCTCATCGCAATGGTTGTAACTTACTTTACCTTCACGACATCCCTGCTATTAACTTCACACTCGCCTACGGTGCCCCTGACGCGGCTTGTATCATCTAGTCCTCTACTAATACAGAGGCCGTTGGCAGTAGTTTTGAATCTTTTCTTGGCACGCCTTTTTCAATTGCACCTCCTAGGTGATATGTACAAGCTACAGAACCAGGACTCAGAGAATGAGGACTCAGACGATAAGCACTTACAGGAGAAGGACAAAAGCCGTGGTTCTAAATGATGATGGTATCTCTCTTTTCTTGAACTCTTTCTAAGACATGCAAGCCCTTAATAGTATAGTATTGGAGCTTCTGATATGAGGATGATACGGTCTTCCTCGGGCGTGTGCGTCGTGCGTGCAGTTTCGGTGCAAGGCGCGTGCGACGTGCGTGCACTTTTGGTGCAAGGCGCGTGCGACACACACAAGCGATTGCTAGCACGTGCACGGCACCCGCCAGTTGACTTCATCGTGACGTGATCAACGCATGCACGTGGCCCATGCTAGATGACGTCATCGTGACGTCATTCGAGTAGGCGCGCGGCTCGTGCCGAGTCATTTCTTCCGACCTGCCTCGACCCGACCCGGTTCAGGCCAACCCGTTTGATCATTGACAACGACTCGATAGGAGGCCGCGATTCACCTCACCGTGCAGAACATCCGATTTAAATTGTTGTTCGGTTGACCAGAAAGGTGACGCTGCCTTGCATCTCGCTGCCACGAGCGAAAAATTGGAGGCAACACTTGCGGTTCCCTTATTTTATCGCACTTTTCTGTGTGCATTATTTCGGTGAGGGTGTTATTTTGGGTCCCTATCCCTATCATATGCAAAAATCATCCAAGCAAAGGAACTTATTTGATCATCACCGGAATATATGAATGCCTCGTCTATGTCAAAAACATTTTTGTAGTATCTAAATGCCTGAAAATCAATGAGAGTAAAACAAAGATGGGAAGGAGTTGCGGGTGGTCGACTTCATGCTTCTTGCACATGCTTTGGAGTTTGAGGCCGTTTAAGCGAGCGCCTTGAACAAGAGCAGCTTGACACCTCTAGATGACTCAACTCACATTCCAAGGGGAGCCGGAGATAGAGAGATCGGAGAAATTCTCACACGAGCCGGAGCTGTGCGCAGAGGAGGCTGATCAAACACCCTCTCTTCAACACCAGTCTCAACGGACGATAACAATATGGAGGGAGGTAACGGTCACCAATCTGATGGGAAACTAATCACAAATGCTTCTCAATCATCTTCACGTTCAACATCTAGAAAATTAAACCAGGGGGGAGAGTGTTTGGGCGAAATACGCAACGCCCATCTGGTCGTCGCTGCGCTCATTGTGAGTGCAACGTATCAATCCGTGCTTCCGCCTCCAAAAATCGTAAAAGTTGTCAATGACAAAAATTCCAAGGAAGTTGAGTAGAACAACTATAACTATAAAGTGACTAGAATTACTCTAAGTTATGGCACTTCTGCAAGTAATGTCGAGCTCGTGGTTTACGGTCTCTCCCTATGCGGCAACACATTCGAGTTCTTTCTGTCAGTCCGGATGATTATTTGCCTCACCAAAGATCTCCCTTTCAGGCTACCGCATATGCTATCCCTCATCGCAATGGTTGCAACTTACTTTACCTTCACGACATGCCTGCTATTAACTCCACACTCCCCTACGGGGCCCCTGACGCTGCTTGTATCAGCTATTCCTCTATTGATACAGAGGCTGTTAGCGGTAGTTTTGAATCTTTTCTCGGCACACCTTTTTCGATTGCACCTCCTAGGTGATATGTACAAGCTAGAGAACAAGGACTCATAGAATGAGGACTCAGAGGATAAGGACTTACAGGAGAAGGACAAAAACCGTGGCTGTAAATGATGATGGTATCTCTCTTTTCTTGAGCTCTTTCTAAGACTTGCAAGCCCTTAACAATATAGTATTGGAGCTTTTGAGATGGGGTTGATACGGTCTTCCCCGGGCGTGCGCGTCGTGCGTGCAGTTTCGGTGCAAGGCGCGTGCGACGTGAGTGCAGTTTTGGTGCAAGGCGCGTGCAACACACGCAAGCAATTGTTGGCACGTGCGCGGCACCCGCCAGCTAACGTCATTAACGCATGCGCATGGCCTATTCTAGACGACGTCATCATGACGTCAGTCGAGCAAGTGCGCAGCTCGTGCCAAGTTGCTTTTTCCGACCTGCCCCGACCCGACCCGATTCACTCCAACCCCTTTTAATCGTTGACGACCACTCGAGAGGAGGCCGCGATTCACCTCGCCGTGTAGAAAAATCGATTTAAATCGTTGTTCGGTTGGTGCAGCATCTAAAGCGGCACAAGGAGCAATTGATCAATTGGAATGACCACAAAGGTGACGCTGCCTTGCATCTCGCTGCCACGAGCGAAAAATTGGAGGCAACACTTGTGGTTCCCTTATTTTATCGCACTTTTCTGTGTGCATTATTTCGGTGAGGGTGTTATTTTGGGTCCTTATCCGTATCATATGCAAAAATCATCTAAGCAAAGGAACTTATTTGATCATCACCGGAATATATGAATGCCTCGTCTATGTCAAAAACATTTTTGTAGTATCTAAATGCCTGAAAATCAATGAGAGTAAAACAAAGATGGGAAGGAGTTGCGGGTGGTCGACTTCATGCTTCCTGCACATGCTTTGGAGTCTGAGGCCGTTTAGGCGAGCGCCTTGAACAAGAGCAGCTTGACACCTCTAGATGTCTCAACTCCCATTCCAAGGGGAGCCGGAGATAGAGAGATCGGAGAAATTCTCACACGAGCCGGAGTTGTGCGCAGAGGAGGCCGATCAAACACCCTCGCTTCAACACCAGTCTCAACGGACGATAACAATATGGAGGGAGGTAACGGTCACCAATCGGATGGGAAACCAATCCCAAATGCTTCTCAATCATCTTCACGTTTAACATCTAGAAAATTAAACCAGGGGGGAGAGTGTTTAGGCGAAATAAGCAACGCCCTCCTGGTCGTCGCTGCGCTCATTGTGAATGCGACGTATCAATCCGTGCTTCAGCCTCCAAAAATCGTAACAGCTATCAATGACAAAAATTCCAAGGAAGTTGAGTAGAACAACTATAACTGTAAAGTGACTAGAATTACTCTAAGTTATGGCACTTCTGCAAGTAATGTCGAGCTCGTGGTTTACGGTCTCTTCCTATGCGGCAACACATTCGGGTTCTTTCTGTCAGTCCGGATGATTATTTGCCTCACCAAAGATCTCCCTTTCAGGCTACCGCATATGCTATCCCTCATCACAATGGTTGTAACTTACTTTACCTTCACGACATGCCTACTATTAACTTCACACTCGGCTACGGGGCCTCTGACGCTGCTTGTATCAGCTATTCCTCTACTGATACAGAGGCCGTTGGCAGTAGTCTTAAATCTTTTCTTGGCACGCCTTTTTCGATTGCGCCTCCTAGGTGATAGGTACAAGCTAGAGAACAAGGACTCAAAGGATAAGGACTTACAGGAGAAGCACAAAAGTTGTGGTTGTAAATCATGATGGTATCTCTCTTTTCTAGAGCTCTTTCTAAGACATGCAAGCCCTTAACAGTATAGTACTAGAGCTTTCGAGATGGGTTTCCATACGGTCTTCCCCAGGTGCGTGCGACGTGCGTGCAGTTTCAGTGCAAGGCGCGTGCGACGTGCATGCAGTTTTGGTGCAACGCGCGTGCGACACACGCGAGTGATTGCTAGCACGTGCGCGGCACCCGACAACTGACGTCATCGTGACGTGATCAATGCATGTGCATGGCCCGTGCTAAATGACGTCGTCGTGACTTCAGCCGAGCAGGTGCGCAGCTCGTGCCGAGTCGGATCTTCCGACCCGACCTGGTTCACTCCAACCTGTTTGATCGTTGACGACCAATCGAGAGGAGGCCGCGATTCACCTTGACGTGCAGAATAACCAATTTAAATTGTTGCTCGGTTGGTGGAGCATCTAAAGCGGCATAAGGAGCAATTGATAAATTGGAATGACCACAAAGGTGACGCTGCCTTGCATCTCACTACCACGAGCAAAAAATTTGAGGCAACACTTGTGGTTCCCTTATTTTATGGCACTTTTCTTTGTGCATAATTTCAGTGAGGGTGCTATTTTGGGTCCCTATCCCTATGATATGCAAAAATCTTCTAACCAAAGGAACTTATTTGATCATCACTGGAGTATAGGATGTCTCATCTATGTCAAAAATATTTATGCATTATCTAAATTCCTGAAAATCAACGAGAGTACAACAAAGATGGGAAGGAGTTGCAGGTGGTCTACTTCGTTCTTCGTGGACATGCTTTGCAGTCTGAGGTCGTGGAGGTGAGCGCCTTGATCGAGAGCGACTTGACACCTCTAGATGTCTCAACTCCCTTGCCAAGAGGAGCAGGAGATAGAGAGATCGGATAAATTCTCACACGAGCCGGAGCTGTGCACAGAGGAGGCCGATTAAACTTCCTCGCTTCAACACTAGTCTCAACGGACGATGACAATATGGAGGGAGGTAACGGTCACCGATCTGATGGACCACCAGTCCCAAATACTTCTCAATCATCTTTAAGTTCAACATCTACAAAATTAAACTAGGGAGGAGAGTGTTTGGGCGAAATACGCAATGCCCTCCTGGTCGTCGCTGCGCTCATTGTGAGTGCGACGTATCAATCCGTGCTTCAACCTCCAAAAATTGTAAAAGTTGTTGATGAGAAAAATTCCAAGGAAGTTGAGCAGAACAACTATAACTATAAAGTGACTAGAATTACTCTAAGTTATGGCACTTCTCCAAGTAATGTCGAGCTCGTGGTGTACGGTCTCTTCCTGTGCGGCAACAAATTCGGGTTTTTTTTGTCAGTCCAGATGATGATTTGCCTCACCAAAGATCTCGCTCTAAGCTACCACATGTGCTATCCCTCATCGCAATGGTTGTAACTTACTTTACCTTCACTACATCCCTGCTATTAACTTCACACTCGCCTACGGGGCCCCTGACACTGCTTGTATCAGCTATTCCTCTACTGATATAGAGGCCGTTGGCGGTAGTCTTGAATCTTTTCTTGGCACGCCTTTTTCAATTGCACCTCCCAGGTGATATGTACAAGCTAGAGAACAAGGACTCAGAGAATGAAGACCTAGAGCATAAGCACTTACAGGAGAAGGACAAAAGCCGTGGTTGCAAATGATGATGGTATCTGTTTTTTCTTGAGCTCTTTCTAAGATATGCAAGCCATTAACAGTATAGTATTAGAGCTTTTGGGATGGGGTTGATTCGGTCTTCCTCGGGCACGTGCGTTGTGCGTGCAGATTCGGTGAAAGGCGCGTGCGACATGCGTGCAGTTTTCGTGCAAGGCGCGTGAGACAGACACGAGCGATTGATGGCACGTGCGTGGCACCCGCCAGCTGTCGTCACCGTCAAGTGATCAAGGCATGCGCGTGGCCCATGCTAGATGACGTCATCATGACGTAAGACGAGCATGCGTGCAACTCATGCCGAGTCAGTTCTTCCGACCCGCCCCGACCCGACCCGGTTCACTCCAACCCGGTTAATTGTTGACGACCTCTCGAGAGGAGGCCGCGATTCACCTCGCGGTGCAGAACAACCGATTTAAATAGTTGTTTGGTTGGTGGAGCATTTGAAGTGGCACAAGGAGCAATTGGTCAATTGGAATGACCACAATGGTCACGCTGCCTTGCATCTCGCTGCCACGAGCAAAAAATTAAAGCCAACACTCACGGTTCCCTTATTTTATGGCACTTTTCTGTGTGCATTATTTCACTGAGGGTGTTATTTTGGGTCCCTATCCCTATCCTATGTAAAAATCTTCTAAGCAAAGGAACTTATTTGATCATCACCGGAATATAGGATGTCTCGTCTATGTCAAAAAAATTTCCACAGTATCTAAATGCCTGAAAATCAATGAGATTAAAACAAAGATAGGAAGGAGTTGCAGGTGCTCGACTTCATGCTTCCTGGACATGCTTTGCAGTCTGAGGTCGTAGAGGTGACTGCCCTGAACGAGAGCGGCTTGACACCTCCAGATGTCTCAACTCCCTTGCCAAGGGGAGCACGAGATAGAGAGATCGGAGAAATTCTCACATAAGCTGGAGTTGTGCGGAGAGCAGGACGATCAAACTCCCTCGCTTCAACACCAGTCTCAACGGACGATGGCAATATGGAGGGAGGTAACAGTCACCAATCTGATGGGCAACCAATCTTCATGTTCAACATCTAGAAAATTAAACTAGGGGGGAGAGTGTTTGGGAGAAATACATAACGCCCTCCTGGTCGTTGCTGCGCTCATTGTGAGTGCGACGTATCAATCCGTGCTTCAGCCTCCAAAAATCGTAAAAGTTGTCAATTACAAAAATTCCAAGGAAGTTGAGCAGAACCACTATAACTATAAAGTGACTAGAATTACTCTAAGTTATGGCACTTCCCCAAGTAATGTCGAGCTCGTGGTGTACGGTCTCTACCTGTGCAGCAACACATTCGGGTTCTTTCTATCAGTTCGGATGATTATTTGCCTCACCAAAGATCTCCCTTTCAGGCTACTGCATATGCTATTCCTCATCGCAATGGTTGTAACTTACTTTACCTTCTTGACATCCCTGCTATTAACTTCACACTCGCCTACGGTGCCCCTGACGCGGCTTGTATCAGCTAGTCCTCTACTAATACAAAGGCCGTTGGTGGTAGTTTTGAATCTTTTCTTGGCATGCCTATTTCGATTGCACCTCCAAGGTGATATGTACAAGCTACGGAACCAGGACTCAGAGAATGAGGACTCAAAGGATAAGGACTTATAGGAGAAGGAAAAAAGCCATGGTTCTAAATGATGATGGTATCTCTCTTTTCTTGAGCTCTTTCTAAGACATGCAAGCCCTTAACAGTATAGTATTGGAGCTTTTGAGATGAGGTTGATACGATCTTCCCCGGGCACGTGCGACGTGCGTCTAGTTTCAGTGCAAGGCGCGGGCGACATGCGTGCAGTTTTGGTGCAAGGCGCGTGCGACACACATGAGCGATTACTGGCACGTGCATGGCACCCGCCAGCTGACTTCATCGTGACGTGACCAATGCATGAGCGTGGCCCGTGCTAGATGACGTCATCGTGACGTCAGCCGAGCAGGTGCGCGGCTCGTGCTCAGTCGGTTCTTCCGACCTACCCCGACCCGACCCGGTTCACTCCAACCCATTTGATCATTGACAACGACTCGAGAGGAGGCCGCGATTCACCTCGCCGTGCAGAACAACTGATTTAAGTTGTTGTTTGGTTGCTGGAGCGTCTAAAGCGGCACAAGGAGCAATTGATCAATTGGAATGACCACAAAGGTGACGCTGCCTTGCATCTCGCTGCCACGAGCAAAAAATTGCAGGCAACACTTGCGGTTCCCTTATTTTATCGCACTTTTCTGTGGGCATTATTTCGGTGAGGGTGTTATTTTGGGTCCCTATCCTTATCATATGCAAAAATATTCTAAGCAAAGGAACTTATTTGATCATCACCGGAATATAGGATGTCTCGTCTATGTCAAAAACATTTATGCAGTATCTAAATGCCTGAAAATCAACGAGAGTAAAACAAAGATAGGAAGGAGTTGCAGGTGGTCGACTTCGTGCTTCGTGGACATGCTTTGGAGTCTGAGGTCCTGGAGGTGAGCGCCTTGAACGAGAGCAGCTTGACACCACTAGATGTCTCAACTCCCTTGCCAAGGGTAGCACGAGATAGAAAGATCGGAGAAATTCTCACACAAGCCGAAGCTGTGTGAAGAGGAGGCCGATCAAACTCCCTCGCTTCAACACCAGTCTCAACGAACGATGACAATATGGAGGGAGGTAACGGTCACCATTCTGATGGGAAACCAGTCTCAAATGCTCCTCAATCATCTTCAAGTTCAACATCTAGAAAATTAAACTAGGGGGGAGAGTGTTTGGGCGAAATACGAAACGCCCTCCTTGCCATCACTGCGCTAATTGTGAGTGCAACGTATCAATCTGTGCTTCAGCCTCCAAAAATCGTAAAAGTTGTCAATTACAAAAATTCCAAGGAAGTTGAGCTGAACCACTATAACTATAAAGTGACTAGAATTACTCTAAGTTATGGCACTTCCCCAAGTAATGTCGAGCTCGTGGTGTACGGTCTCTACTTGTGCGGCAACACATTCGGGTCCTTTCTGTCAATCCGGATGATTATTTGCCTCACCAAATATCTCCCTTTCAGGCTACCGCATATGCGATCCCTCATCACAATGGTTGCAACATACTTTACCTTCACGACATCCCTGCTATTAACTTGACACTCGCCTACTGGGCCCCTGACGCTGCTTGTATCAGCTATTCCTCTACTGATACAGAGGCCGTTGGGGGTAGTTTTGAATCTTTTCTTGGCACGCCTTTTTCGATTGCACCTCCTAGGTGATATGTACAAGCTAGAGAACAGGGACTCAAAGCATAAGGACTTACAGGAGAAGGACAAAAGCCGTGGTTGTAAATGATGATGGTATCTCTCTTTTCTTGAGCTCCTTCTAAGACATGCAAGCCCTTAATAGTATAGTATTAGAGCTTTAGAGATGGGGTTGATACGGTCTTCCCCGAGCGCGTGCGTCGTGCGTGCAGTTTGAGTGCAAGGCGCATGCGACGTGCGTGCAATTTTGGTCCAAGGCGCATCCGACACACGCGAGCGATTGCTGGCACGTGCGCGGCACCCACCATCTAACGTCATCATGACGTGATGACCGCATGAGCATGGCCCGTGCTAGATGACGTCATCGTGACGTCAGCCGAGCAGGTGCGCAGCTCGTGCTCAGTCGGTTCTTTCGACCTGCCCCGACCCGACCCGGTTCACTCCAACCCGTTTGATCATTGACAACGACTCGAGAGGAGGCCGCGATTCACCTCGCCGTGCAGAACAACCGATTTAAGTTGTTGTTCGGTTGTTAGAGCATCTGAAGCGGCACAAGGAGCAATTGATCAATTGGAATGACCACAAAGGTGACGCTGCCTTGCATCTCTCTGCCACGAGCGAAAAATTGGAGGCAACACTTGCGGTTCCCTTATTTTATGGCACTTTTCTTTGTGCATAATTTCAGTGAGGGTGTTATTTTGGGTCCCTATCCCTATCATATGCAAAAATCTTCTAAGCAAAGGAACTTATTTGATCATCACTGGAATATATGAATGCCTCGTCTATGTCAAAAACATTTCTGTAGTATCTAAATGCATAAAATTAATGAGAGTAAAACAAAGATGGGAAGGAGTTGCGGGTGGTCGACTTCGTGATTCCTGCACATGCTTTAGAGTCTGAGGTCGTTTAGGCGAGCGCCTTGAACGAGAGCGGCTTGACACCTCTAGATGTCTCAACTCCCTTGCTAGGGGGAGCAGGAGATAGAGAGATCGGAGAAATTCTCACACGAGCCGGAGCTGTGCGCAGAAGAGGCCGATCAAACACCCTCACTTCAACACCAGTCTCAACGGACGATAACAATATGGAGGGAGGTAACAGTCACCAATCTGATGGGAAACTAATCACAAATGCTTCTCAATCATCTTCACGTTCAACATCTAGAAAATTAAACCGGGGGGGAGAGTGTTTGGGCGAAATACGCAACGCCCATCTGGTCGTCGCTGCGCTCATTGTGAGTGCGACGTATCAATCCGTGCTTCCGCCTCCAAAAATCGTAAAAGTTGTCAATGACAAAAATTCCAAGGAAGTTGAGTAGAACCACTATAACTATAAAGTGACTAGAATTACTTTAAGTTATGGCACTTCCCCAAGTAATGTCAAGCTCGTGGCGTACGGTCTCTACTTGTGCGGCAACACATTCGGGTCCTTTCTGTCAGTCTGGATGATTATTTACCTCACCAAATATCTCCCTTTCAGGCTACCGCATATGCTATCCCTCATCGCAATGGTTGTAACTTACTATACCTTCACGACATCCCTGCTATTAACTTGACACTCGCCTACTGGGCCCCTGACGCTGCTTGTATCAGCTATTCCTCTACTGATACTGAGGCCGTTGGAGGTAGTCTTGAATCTTTTCTTGGCACGCCTTTTTCGATTGCCCCTCCTAGGTGATATGTACAAGCTAGGGAACAGGGACTCAAAGCATAAGGACTTACAGGAGAAGGACAAAAGCCGTGGTTGTAAATGATGATGGTATCTCTATTTTCTTAAGCTCTTTCTAAGACATGCAAGCCCTTAACAGTATAGTATTGGAGCTTTAGAGATGGGGTTGATACGGTCTTCCCCGAGTGCGTGCGTCGTGCGTGCAGTTTGAGTGCAAGGCGTATGCGACGTGCGTGCAATTTTGGTCCAAGGCGCGTGCGACACACGCGAGCGATTGCTGGCACGTGCGCGGCACCCACCATCTAACGCCATCATTACGTGATGACCGCATACGCGTGGCCCGTGCTAGATGACATCATTGTGACGGTAGCGGAGCAGGCGCACGGCTTGTGCCGAGTCGGTTCTTCCGACACGCCCCGACCCGACCCGGTTCACTCCAACCCTTTTGATCGTTGACAACCACTCGAGAGGAGGCCACGATTCACCTCGCCGTGCGGAACAACCAATTTAAATTGTTGTTCGGTTGGTGGAGCATTTGAAGCGGCATAAGGAGCAATTCATCAATTGGAATGACCACAAAGGTTACGCTGCCTTGCATCTCGCTACCACGAGCAAAAAATTGAAGGCAACACTCGTAGTTCCCTTATTTTATTGCACTTTTCTGTGCGCATTATTTCAGTGAGGGTGTTATTTTGGGTTCTTTATGTCAGTCTGAATGATTTTTTGCCTCACTAAAGATCTCCCTTTCAGGTTACCGCATATGCTATCCCTCATCGCAATGGTTGTAACATACTTTACCTTCACGACATCCCTGCTATTAACTTCACACTCGCCTACGAGGCCCCTGACGCTACTTGTATCAGCTATTCCTCTACTAATATAGAGGCCGTTGGGGGTAGTTTTGAATCTTTTCTTGGCACGCCTTTTTCGATTCCACCTCCTAGGTGATATGTACAGGCTAGAGAACATGGACTCAGAGAATGAGGACTTCGAGGATAAGGACTTACAGGAGAAGGACAAAAGCCGTGGTTGTAAATGATGATGGTATCTCTCTTTTCTTGAGCTCTTTCTAAGACATGCAAGCCCTTAACAGTATAGTATTGGAGCTTTTGAGATGGGGTTGATACGGTCTTCCCCGAGCGCGTGCGTCGTGCATGCAGTTTCGGTGCAAGGCGCGTGCGACATGCATGCAGTTTTGGTGCAAGACGTGTGCGACACACGCGAGCGATTGCTGGCACGTGCGCGGCACCCGTCAGCTGATGTCATCGTGGCGTGATCAACGCATGCGCGTGGCCCATGCTAGATGACGTCATCGTGACGTGATCAACGCATGCGCGTGGCCCATGCTAGATGACGTCATCGTGACGTCAGCTGAGCAAGCGCGCAGCTCGTGCCAAGTTGGTTCTTCCGACCCGCCCCAACCCGACCCATTGCACTCTAACCTGTTTGATCGTTGACAACCACTCGAAAGGAGGCTGCGATTCACCTCGCCATGCAGAACAACCGATTTAAATTGTTGTTCGGTTGGTGGAGCATCTAAAGTGGCACAAGGAGCAATTGATCAATTGGAATGACCACAAAGGTGACGCTGTCTTGCATCTTGCTGCCATGAGGAAAAAATTGGACGCAACAATCGCGGTTCCCTTAGTTTATCGCACTTTTCTGTGTGCATTATTTCAGTGAGGATGTTATTTTGGGTCCCTATCCCTATCATATGCAAAAATCTTCTCAGCAAAGGAACTTATTTGATCATCACCGGAATATAGGATGTCTCGTCTATGTCAAAAACATTTCTGCAGTATCTAAATGCCTGAAAATCAACGAGAGTAAAACAAAGATGGGAAGGAGTTGCAGGTGGTCGACTTCGTGCTTCGTGGACATGCTTTGGAGTCTGAGGTCCTGGAGGTGAGCGCCTTGAACGAGAGCGGCTTGACACCACTAGATGTCTTAACTCCCTTGCGAAGGGTAGCACGAGATAGAAAGATCGGAGAAATTCTCACACGAGCCGAAGCTATGTGAAGAGGAGGCCGATCAAACTCCCTCGCTTCAACACCAGTCTCAACGAACGATGACAATATGGAGGGAGGTAACGGTCACCATTCTAATGGGAAACCAGTCTCAAATGCTTCTCAATCATCTTCAAGTTCAACATCTAGAAAATTAAACCAGGGGGGAGAGTGTTTGGGCGAAATACGCAACGCCCTCCTTGCCGTCACTATGCTAATTGTGAGTGCGACGTATCAATCTGTGCTTCAGCCTCCAAAAATCGTAAAAGTTGTCATTGACAAAAATTCCAAGGAAGTTGAGCAAAACAATTATAACTATAAAGTGACTATAATTACTCTAAGTTATGGCACCCCTCCAGATGATTATTTGCCTCACCAAAGATCTCCCTTTCAGGCTACCGCATATGCTATCCCTCATCGCAATGGTTGTAACATACTTTACCTTCACGACATCCCTGCTATTAACTTCACACTCACCTACGAGGCCCCTAATGCTGCTTGTATCAGCTATTCCTCTACTGATACAGAGGCCGTTGGGGGTAGTTTTGATTCTTTTCTTGGCACGCCTTTTTCGATTGCACCTCCTAGGTGATATGTACAGGCTAGAGAACATGGACTCAGAGAATGAGACTCAGAGGATAAAGACTTACAGGAGAAGGACAAAAGCCGTGGTTGTAAATGATCATGGTATCTCTCTTTTCTTGAGCTCTTTCTAAGATATGCAAGCCCTTAAGAGTATAGTATTGGAGCTTTTGAGATGGGGTTGATACGGTCTTCCCCGGGGGGGTGCGTCGTCCATGCAATTTCGGTGCAAGGTGCATGCGACGTTCGTGCAGTTTTGGTGCAAGGCATGTGCGACAAACACGAGCCATTGCTGGCACGTGCGCAGCACTCACCAGCTGACGTCATAGTGACGTGATTAACGCATGCACGTGGCTCATGCTAGATGACGTCATCGTGACGTTAGCCGAGCAGGCGCACATCTCGTGCCTAGTCGGTTCTTTCGACCCGCCCCGACCCGACCCGATTCACTCCAACCCGTTTGATCGTTGACAACCACTTGAGAGGAGGCCGCGATTCACCTCGCCGTGCGGAACAATCGATTTAAATTGTTGTTCGGTTGATGGAGCATCTGAAGCGGCACAAGGAGCAATTGATCAATTGGAATGACCACAAAGGTGACGCCGCCTTGCATCTTGCTATCACGAGCAAAAAAATTGGTGGCAACACTTGCGGTTCCCTTATTTTATCGCACTTTTCTGTGTGCATTATTTCAGAGAGGGTCTTATTTTGGGTTCCTGTCCCTATCATATGTAAAAATCTTCTAAGCAAAGGAACTTATTTGATCATCACCGGAATATAGGATGTCTCGTCGATGTCAAAAACATTTCTGCAGTATCTAAATGCTTGAAAATCAACGAGAGTAAAACAAAGATGGGAAGGAGTTGGGGGTGGTCGACTTCGTGCTTCGTGCACATTCTTTGGAGTCTAAGGTCGTGGAGGTGAGCACCTTGAATGAGAGGGGCTTGACACCTCTAGATATCTCAACTCCCTTGCCAAGGGGAGCATGAGATGGAGAGATCAGAGAAATTCTCACACGAGCCAGAGATGTGCGCAGAGGAGGCCGATCAAACTCCCTCGCTTCAACACCAATCTCAACGAACGATGACAATATGGGGGGAGGTAACGGTCACCGATCTGATGGGAAACCAGTCCCAAATGCTTCTCAATCATCTTTAAGTCCAACATCTAGAAGATTAAACCAGGGGGGAGAGTGTTTGGGCGAAATATGCAACGCCCTCCTGGTCGTCGCTGCGCTCATTGTGAGGGCAACGTATCAACTCGTGCTTCAGCCTCCAAGAATCGTAAAAGTTGTCAATGACAAAAATTCCAAGGAAGTTGAGCAGAACAACTATAACTATAAAGTGACTACAATTACTCTAAGTTATGGCACTTCTCCAAGTAATGTCGAGCTCGTGGTGTACGGTCTCTTCCTGTGCAGCAACACATTCGGGTTCCTTCTGTCATTCCGGATGATTATTTGCCTCACCAAAGATCTCCCTTTCAGGCTACCGCATATGCTATCCCTCATCGCAATGGTTGTAACATACTTTACCTTCACGACATCCCTGCTATTAACTTCACACTCGCCTACGAGGCCCCTGACGCTGCTTGTATTAGCTATTCCTCTACTGATACAGAGGCCGTTGGGGGTAGTTTTGAATCTTTTCTTGGTACGCCTTTTTCGATTGCACCTCCTAGGTGATATGTACAGGCTAGAGAACATGGACTCAGAGAATGAGGACTCCGAGGATAAGGACTTACAGGAGAATGACAAAAGCCGTGGTTGTAAATGATGATGGTATCTCTCTTTTCTTGAGCTCTTTCTAAGACATGCAAGCCCTTAATAGTATAGTATTGGAGCCTTCGAGATGGGGTTGATACGGTCTTCCCCGGGGGGGGGGGTGCATCGTCTTTGCAGTTTCGATGCAAGGCGCGTGCGATGTGCGTGCAGTTTTCGTGCGAGGCATGTGCGACAAACACGAGCCATTGCTGGCACGTGCGCGGCACTCACCAGCTGATGTCATAGTGACGTGATTAACGCATGCACGTGGCTCATGCTAGATGACGTCATCGTGACGTTAGCCGAGCAGGCGCACAGCTCGTGCCAAGTCGGTTCTTCCGACCCGCCCCGACCCAACCCGGTTCACTCCAACCCGTTTGATCGTTGACAACCACTTGAGAGGAGGCCGCGATTCACCTCGCCATGCGGAACAACCGATTTAAATTGTTGTTCGGTTGGTGGAGCATCTGAAGCGGCACAAGGAGCAATTGATCAATTGGAATGACCACAAAGGTGACGCTGCCTTGCATCTTGCTGTCACGAGCAACAAATTGGAGGCAACACTCGCGGTTCCCTTATTTTATCGCAGTTTTCTGTGTGCATTATTTCTGAGAGATTGTTATTTTGGGTCCCTATCCCTATCATATGCAAAAATCTTCTAAGCAAAGGAACTTATTTGATCATCACCGGAATATAGGATGTCTCGTCGATGTCAAAAACATTTCTGCAGTATCTAAATGCTTGAAAATCAACGAGAGTAAAACAATGATGGGAAAGAGTTGGGGGTGGTCGACTTCGTGCTTCGTGGACATTCTTTGGAGTATGAGGTCGTGGAGGTGAGCGCCTTGAACGAGAGGGGCTTGACACCTCTAGATGTCTCAACTCCCTTGCCAAGGGGAGCATGAGATAGAGAGATCGGAGAAATTCTCACACGAGCCAGAGCTATGCGTAGAGGAGGCCGATCAAACTCCCTCACTTCAACACCAGTCTCAACGGACGATGACAATATGGAGGGAGGTAACGGTCACCAATCTGATGGGAAACCAGTCCCAAACGCTTCACAATCATCTTCAAGTTCAACATCTAGAAAATTAAACCAATGGGGAGAGTGTTTGGCCGAAATACGCAACGACCTCCTGGTCGTCACTGCATTCATCCTGAGTGCGACGTATCAATCCGTGCTTCAGCCTCCAAAAATCGTAAAAGTTGTCAATGACAAAAATTCCAAGGAAGTTGAGCAGAACAACTATAACTATAAAGTGACTAGAATTACTCTAAGTTATGGCACTTCTCCAAGTAATGTCGAGCTCGTGGTGTACGGTCTCTTCCTGTGCGGCAACACATTCGGGTTCTTTCTGTTAGTCCGGATGATTATTTGCCTCACCAAAGATCTCCCTTTCAGGCTACCGCATATGCTATCCCTCATCGCAATGGTTGTAACTTACTTTACCTTCATGACATCCCTGCTATTAACTTCACACTCACCTACGGGGGCCCTGACGCTGCTTGTATCAACTATTCCTCTATTGATACAGAGGCCGTTGGCGATAGTTTTGAATCTTTTCTTGGCACGTCTTTTTCTCAACACTAGTCTCAGCGAACGATGATGATATGGAGGGAGGTAATAGTCACCAATCAAATGGGGAACCAGTCACAAATGCTCCTCAATCATCATCAAGTTCAACATCTAGAAAATTAAACCAAGGGGGAGAGTCCTTGGGTGAAATACGCAAAGCCCTACTGGTGGTCGTTATGCTCATTGTGAGCGCGACACAATCCATGCTTCAGCCTCCAAAAATCGTAGAAGTTGTCAATGACAAAAATTCCAAGGAAGTTGAGTAGAGCAACTATAACTATAAAGTGACTAGAATTACTCTAAGTTAAGGCACTTCTCCAAGTAATTTCATCTCGTGGTGTACGGTGTCTTCCTATGAAGTAACACATTCGAGTTCTTTCTGTCAGTCCAGATGATTATTTGCCTCACCAAAGATCTCCCTATTAGGCTACCCCTAATGCTATCCCTCATCGCAATGGTTGTAACTTACTTTACCTTCACGACATCCCTGCTATTAACTTCAAACTCGCCTACCCGACTTTACTTGTATCAGCTGTTCTTCTACTAATATAGAAGCTGTTGGCAGTAGTTATTAATTTTTTCTTAGTATTCCTTTTTCGATTGCACCTCCTAGGTGATATGTACAAGCTAGAGAATAAGGACTCACAGAATGAGGACTCAAAGGATAAGGACTTAGAGAAGAAGGACAAAAGTCATGGTTATAAATGATGATGGTATCTCTCTTTTCTTGAGCTCTTTCTAAGACATGCAAGCCTTTAACAGTATAGTATTGGAGCTTTCGACAAGGTCAGATGTTAGATTGATATCTTTGATTTTCTACAGTTGATTGTGTGATGTCTACAAGTGATCCGTTGTATCGGATCTCCTTAATAAATTGTGTTGTGAGTTTATATCACGTTTTGTAACATCATGGATAATGGTTGAGATTTGGAGATGTGGTTGATATGGTTTCCCCCGGTCACATGCGAAGCACCCCTTTTGTTGCCAGGCGCGTGTGACGCACGCGCCAACTAACATCATCGTGACATTATCAACACATGCGCGTGGCCTATGCCAGATGACGTCATCGTGACATCAACCGAGCATGAGCGCGGCACGTGCCAGGTTGGTCCATTCGACCCAACCCGATTTGTTTGATCGTTGACTTTAACCGTTGACTTTGGCTGTTGATCGTTGACCTACGTTGACCACCGTTGATCAGCGTTAACCACCGTTGACTGTTGTTGACCACCGTTGACCTACATTGACCATCGTTGACCGATGTTGACCTCTGTTGACCAATGTTGACTAGCCCAAAAAAAGAATTGAAAATTTTGTATTTTCTAATTTGTTCATTAGGAATTATAAGTACTCCTTTTTTGTTCTGCATTTGTTGCAGGAATTATGGAAAATTCTGTATTTTCCGTTTTATTCTTTGTGGATTATAAGTAATCATTTTTTATTCTGCATTTGTTGTAGGAACTATGATACATTATGCACGCATGCTTGCATTTTCAAGAACAGACAAAGAAAATGCAAGACTTAAAGGGCTAATGACAAAGTTAGCTAATTATCGGTGAAATAACAGTGATGTACTATCACAAGTGGTTAGGGTCAATCAGATGATATAAAAAATCATCTAGATGGGTTGTCTTATGCTGGATTTTGAGAAGGTACCAACCTAAATGAACATTCTTCCATTTGAATAGCAAGTAGTGTTAGATTGCCTATGGGAAGTTAACGTGGTTTCGGATTATAGGAGGCTTGCAGTAGCTTTTGTAAGAGGGTACTATATGATCGAATTAATCAAAACTTCAACCCTTGGGTTGAGTGTCACATGGCGCAGAGTGAATGCGCCTTGGAGGTGGCATGAGAGCTCTCTAAAGGTTTTTCCGTGGTTGACCAATGTGCCTTCAGAATTCTTAAAGAATTTTACTAAGAGATTAGAATAGACTTTCAGTATTTGTTTTTTAGGAAAAAAGCCACAAAAAATCCTGAAATTTGCTTAAAGTGACACATTTACCCCAAACTTTTTTTTTTGTGACGTGAAAAATCCTAAACTTTGCCAACCGTGACACATTTACCCCAAACTTTTTTTTTACACAAAAAATCCTGAACTTTTGTTATGTGACACATTTACCCCAAAATTATAGGGCATTTTGGTCTTTTCATTTTTTAAAATTTTTTTCTTTTTTTTTCTTCTCTCTTCCCTCCGCCGGCGATGGGCGAGAACGGCAAGGACGCAAGCGAGGGCCGACCTCACCGGCATCAAGCGAGGGGTGCCCTCCCCAAATCTGGTGAGGGTCATCCTCGCTCAACGCCAACAAGGGCCGCCCTCGCCTGCGTCGGGCAAGGGTGTCCCTGCCCTCACCAGATCTAGCGAGGGCCGTCCTCACCCGTCACCAACGAGGGCCGCCCTCGCCAGATCTAGCGAGGGAGGCCCTTGCTTGACGCCAGCGAGGGAGGTCCTCGCTTGACGCAAGCAAGGGCCGCCCTCGCCCAACGCCGATGAGGGTGACCCTCACTGGATGCCAGCTTCCTTCCGCCGGCTCCGCCATGGCCGATGGAGGGAAGAAGAAGAAAAAAGAAAAGAAAAAGAAAAAAGACAAAAATGCCTTTGATGGGGTAAATGCGTCACGCTTTGAAAAGTTTGAAGCTTTTCACGTCAAAAAATTTTTTTGGGTAAATGTGTCACTTTTGACAAAATTCAGGGTTTTTCGTGACTTTTTCCCTTGTTTTTAAGATTAGTTTGAGATATTTTAGGTGTAAATATTTATTTCTATGTTGATATTTTTCCTCTAAATATATTACTTAGTGTAATATATATGTTTAATTATTGAAAGTTCAATATTATTTATCATTGTAAATTAGTATGTTAATTTACAATTCGTTGTGGGAAGTTCAAGAAAGTTTTAGTGACTTTGCTGAACTTATTTTGCATAGAATACTATATTAATGATAGTTTGACATAACCAATTTTGATGTGGCTCTATAGGATTTTGTGATTAGTACCATTTTCACAAAGGCCTTCAATCGCCCCATGAGGTGATGATGTGAAAAAGTATTTGTGCATCTTGTTTTGGCGGTGAAGGTTTCTTCTTCCTAAGACAAGAACGTTGAATTCAACGCGAGGATCGGGTCTGAGAGCGGGTAAATAGGGTCATGAAGCGGGTACTTTTCCCCAACATATTTGGGACTACTCGAAATTCGGCCTCCAACACCACAATGTTTTTAGCCAATTTAATGGTGGTTTACTAGGTGAAAATACCTAAATCTTAGCATTTTCAGTCGACCCAAATTCTTCTCTTTTTTAATAACTTTTTACAAATAAGATAATAATTTTATTTTAACGGGAAATTCAACTGCAGTTATTTGTGAGGTTAAATCTGAATTAAATGGACATATCATCGCAAAATGGATGAGGAAAAAAAAATAATATATATATAGGTTTGAAATTTATTACAATTATACCAATTTAGTCATAAACATTTTAATTTGGTCAATTTGGTATTATATCTTTTGACAATTTATTAATTCAATCAATCTGGCCAAATTTAGCTAGAAATCGCTGAATTGGACACTAATAATTCTACGTGATGCTACTGGTTTTAACGTTGACAATTTTATTTTATTTTTAATCTTTTTTTTCCTTTTTATTTTTTGTTTCTTCATTGTGGCCAACAAGGCTTGGCCTTGCTGTTGCTAGGCAAGGTTGACCTCACCACCAGTTGTGCTACGAGGTTGAGTCTCATTGACCTTGTCCAATGGCGGCGAGGGTTGCCGACGACAATGAAAGAACAAAATTAAAAAAAGGAAAATTAAAAAAATCATAAAATAATTAATATTAAAATATTATAAAAATCATCAATGTCAGCATTAGCAACGCCATATAGGACGACCGGTATCCGCCGACAATTTCTAGCCAAAATTGACTTGATAGACTAAAGTGGCAAAAGATATATGACTAATTTGATTAAATTAAAATGTTTAGGATTAAATTGATATAATTACGGTATGTTTCAAACTTTTTAGGTAATATCCCTTGAAGTGGATTTGGGAGATCATTGATGTACAGAAATCGTTGGAATACAATGCCCATGCAACCTGCATTTTCCACGGCCTGAGCCTAAAGGCGAGGATGATACACAGACACTATTTCTTAAGGAGCATTCAAATTGGATGGTCATAAATTGTTGTATATATTATCAATTATATGTCGCTATGAATTGCTTTCGTAGAATATTAAACCAATTATAGTTCAAAGATGTAAGAAAGGAGATCAAGACTCACGAATATTAAGGTTTATTGAACGAAGAACATACACGACATTCGATTCCGATAACACGACTGCTTCTTTTAAATATGTACAGATCTTCTTAGGATAACAGTACTTCCATCGATGCGGCCATGGCCGTTATTTTAATGCGAAAATAACTCACGTACGTTACAAACCCTACGCCACTCTCCCTCCATAAGCAAAGGTGAAGAAGAAAGAAGAAGAACAGCAACAGACATAGAGGCTCAAGCTGGAGGAGAAGGATTAACAAAGGGGAAGGGGGGCATTTGGAGAGGAGGGAATGGAAACTGGGGCCACGAAGGAACACTAGGAATTGGTGGGATTTGAAAGGGAGGCGCAAACGGCAGTTGAGGGATCGGTGGGGGGAGTAAGTATGCCGGAATCGGGGGTGCGAACGGCCAATTCGGAAACGGAGGCAAATCCTTCCTCTCTCCCAGGCCCGAGCGATCGCCATGCACCTCACTGTTGTGATCATTCTTCACCATGTTCACTCGATCATCATCTCCGGCATTTTGAGCCGTGCCTTTCGTTGCGCCTAGCGGGCTCAGCTGCGGTGTCTCCAGCATGCGGCGGCTGGTGATGATGCCGCGAGTTGGGGCGATCAGAATTAGGAGGACCAGAAGACGACCGATTGGCGATGTCACGGGAGCTAGACGAGCCATGAATAATGAGATTTGAGGAGGAGGGGTTTCGAGCTTTGCTTGTAATTTTGCAAGACGATTTTGGTGTGTTGTGCATGGGATTTATAGAGGAATTGCTTGTGTTGAAGTTCGGACTCCTCTTGATGGCTGTGCCCGACATTGAATTTGCCTGATAAGGACGGATCATATTCAGCAGCAGCCTTGACACATCGTTTTCGAATTCAAAGGGATTTTAGAGCAGCAACAAATGTAAAAATAGTTTGTGACGACAGAAGTTTTCGGTGAGGAACTTAGTAAAGTCAAGTACACATGTTGGCTAGACAGTCTAGTGATTGAAACGAGCATCCACGTGCTCTAGACGTATGCTTGGCCTGGTTTCGTAGAAAGAGTCTAGACAATACTACTTGTTCTATTGTCCAAAAGATCTTAAATCTATTGTATAACAGCGATAAAATTATCATAAAAGTCCTAAATTTTGTAATTATATCAATTGAGTTCTTAATATTTTTATGTTTTGCTAATTGAATTCATCCAAGCAATTTTGACTAGAAATTTGAATAATTTTTAAGTATTTTTGAAATATTTTTATTAGTTTATTATTTTTGAATTTTTTTCTTCTTTTCTTTCTTCCTTTTCTTTCCCCAACTGTGGGTTGGTTGACCACCACCAATCAATAGGCAAGGGCGTCGGCCCTTGCCCAACCCATGCAAGGTCCACTAACCCTCGTCAACCAAAGTTGAAAAAAAATCAAAGAAAAGAAAAGAAAAGAAAGGAAGAAATTAGTACAATTCAAAAAAAATTAAAATATAATTAAAAATTTTCCACATTAGCACCAACTATGTCATGTATGATAGCCGACATCCGCATTAATGATTTCCAGCCAAAATTGGCTGAATGAATTCAATTGATAAAACGTGAAAAATGTTAAGGATTTAATTGGAATAATTAAAATATTTATGACAAAATTGACAATAGTGCAATAGATTTAAGACTTTTTTGGTATTTTTTTATACAACGGTTAATTGAATTCTAAACTTTTCAATTTGGATAATTTAGTGTTAGACCTTTTGACAATTTTCCAATAGTCATTTTGATCACCGAATCAGCGATTTTTGGGTGAAAATTGGCCGAAATGAATTGTCAAAAAGTTTATGATAAAATTGAAAAGTTTACGATTGATCCGATCATTATACAGTAGGTTTAGGATTTTTGGATAATTTTCTTTGAAAAGTACAAGTATGACTTAGAGCATGAATGATAACCATTCCGGCTAAAAATTAATTTCTAGAAGAAGAATACATTTTTTTATTTCTATTCTCGGATGAGTTTTTAAGCAAAATTCGCATTTGATAATGATACAAAATTTCTACTTCCAAAATAGAAATTCGTTTGATAACAACACATAATTTTTCTCTTCTAAGCGACGACAGACGGTGGGCAGCAATTGGCATACGGCGGGCAGCGGATGGTGATCGACAAATGATGACCGGTGGTGGTGGGTGGTGGCGGATGGCGGCTAGGCAAACTGTGAGTGGCGGCGACGATTGACAGCGAGCAACAGGCAATGGATGACGGTCAAGTGTACACTAGGTGGCGGCCGACTAGTAGCGAGGACGAAGATGAGAAGAGTTTTTATTTCTCATTTTTGTTTCAGAATCAGAGAAGTAAGAAATTTTCACTTCTTATTTATATTTCAAACTATTTCTCGAGTAAAAATCTATTCCAAAAATGGAAAAGTGAAGTAGTTTTACTAAACAAATTTTGTTTCAAAACAACTTTGGAATAGAAAAAAAATTTGAATAAAAATAAAATGGTTATCATATATGCCTTTAACAATCAAATGTCAGACTCACTTTTCAAGTTGCTAGGACGTTTTACAAACTTGTAGAGTGCAACAAAAGCATACAATTTGACCTGAAAATTTTAAATTGCCATGAAATGGACCAAACATGCGAGATTGAATTCCGATGATACGCACTCCCCTCACATGTAAGGCGTACTTTTGTCCTGAAAATACAAGATATATATAATTGAATCGGTCCGGACGGCTTTGACGGCCATACAATTGGACAAGCTAGGCCAAAAAGGGAAGGACTTATCCAAACCGACTGATCTTTCGCTTCGAATTGGCCATGCTTAGGCATGTAGTTTTCGTCATTGAGGGAGGGTGGCTATTGACGATTCTTGTCTTGCCTAGAAAATGTCTAGTGGGACTAGAGGTGACCACCGGGCTAAGCTGGGCTAGGCACGGCCAGCCAGGCCCACGTGCCATGTCCAGTAGTGGTTGGCCCGAGCCGGATTCTTCTTAATATCGAAATCTTAAGAACAATACAATAAATTACTGAGGACAATTAATGAGCAGAACTCATTCAATCAAGCATGCATTGAGTAAAAGTACATCTCCAAATGATTTGTAGAAAATATTACACGTATTAGTGCTGTAATAATGCTTAAATATAAATTACACCCAGAAAAATATCTAATAATAATATAATGTCGTCAGATGCCATGTCCCTCATCATGATTCGGATGATGAAGTGTTGTGGTTGTCATCTTGTTTATGGCATGCACCATCGGCTAGACTCATTTCTATGCAATAACCAATCATGCTCATAAATGATCATTTCTATATTTTTCACATTCATGTTCCACCTATTGTTTTCCATGATCCACTGGCTAGCAATGAACATAGACTTGGATGATATTGAAAATGCCCGTGGGATTAGTAAGTCACGAACCATGTTAGAAAGAATTGACAAAAGCTAAATTCTACTTTTCCACCTTTTCAAAACGTCAACGTTGTCTTTGACATCTCTTTTGGGAAAAGTGCCAAAAAAGTCCTGAATCTTTTACCTTTGTGCCGATTTAGTCCTAAACCTTTTTTTTTTGTGCCGATTCAGTCCTAAACCTTTTTATGTTGTGTCGATTTAGTCCTTTCCGGCCAAAATTGGCCAAATTTTGCTGACTGGACGCCGGCCAGTTGACGTGGCCTGATCGGCGCTAACGTTGACAACCTTTAATAATATTTTAATATTTTTTATTTTTAATATTTGTTAATATTTTTTCTTTTTCTTTTTCTTTTATATTTTTTCTTTTTGTCTTTTCCTCTAGCCGATCGCCAAGGTCCGGCGACCAACCGAGGTGACAGATGCCGGCGGCCTCGCCGGCCACCTCGTGGGCGAGGGTCGAGCCTCACGCCGGGCGGCGAGTTTGGCCCATGGCCGGCGAGGCTCGACCTTGCCAGATCCAGCGAGGACGAGCCTCGCCCATGGCCGGATCTGGCGAGGTCAAGCCTCGCCGACCATGGGTGAGGCTCGCCCATGGCCAACGAGGCTTGGCCTCGCCGATTCGCCATGGGCAAGGCTCGCCCTCGCTGGCCATGGGCGAGGCTTGCCTTGCCACGTCCATCGAGGTGGCCGACGAGGTCGGCCTCGCCCTCGCCGGCCGTCGCCTTTGGCCGGTCGCTAGACCTCAGCGACCGATTGGAGGAAAAGACAAAAAATATATATTTAAAAATAAAAAATATATATATTATTAAAAATTGTTCATGTCGCACCGATCAAAGCCACATCAATCGTCGGCCCAAATAGCAAATTCCAGCCAATTTTGACCGGAAAGGACTGAATTGGCACAAGATAAAAATGTTTAGGACTAAATCGGCACCAAAAATAAGTTTATGACTAAATCAGCACAAAGGCAAAATGTTTAGAACTTTTTGGCACTTTTCCCCATCTCTTTCTATGCGTCTGGAGTAGTTTACTCTTAAGTACATCTCCACCTCATTGATAGATGAAGAAAAAGCTAGCAGAAGATTATTGGGGGTCCTTATGAAGCAAAGAACATACAGAGTTCTGAGCCTGCTTGCGTTTTTGGAATTTGTTGAACCGACTAGCATATGTGGTATATATTTTATGAAACCAATTCCTTACCGTCTCCAATATTTCCTCCAATTGGACCTCCTTCTCCGGTCCCAAAATTTCATTATATGGAACAAGGAGGATTTTGAGCCCTCCAACTTGAACCTCAGATCCAAGACAATGGATTAAAACAAACAAATAAACAAACAGGCAAAGTGTCCTTGTAATATTTGAGGAATTTCACTTTGATGGCAAATATTGCTTCATTGAAGAAGGAATTACCCTCTTTGTTCATCTATTCAACCAACATCACCTATAGAAATGATATGGCACATTGCTTACTAAATAATGGTTGAATGACAAATCATATGTCGCATCATTAAAAGCCTACAAGAATTCTTTAAAAACTTCATCAACCCTCCAATTTTATCGTGTCAACGGCGAGTAACCAACACTTTTGCTAGCAATGGTGGAATAGAGGGGTCAGCGCACCCATCTCCTTGCATTCCTTCTTCAGCAATTTTTATACATTGAATTCCACCTCATTTTTATATCCGGAGGAATTTCTCAACTCGCCTTCTCTATATTATGCTTGGGACCTCCAACTCTTGATGCTTAAATAGGGTGGATCTAATGTATTGAAACCACAACGGTCAACCGTTGGGTGTTCAGTGATCATTGATAAGTGACTGTTTAAGACCCCAGCACAGATAGGAGTGATGGAGGACCACTCATGGCTAATGGGAAGATAAGAGAGAGTGAGAACTTGGTAGTAGTGTTGAATCAGTATTGCTTTGCATGAGGTCAAGCTATCAACTTGAATAAATCAGGGATCTTTTCTAGTAAGGGATGCCCGAAAAACTTGAGCAAGAACATGGCTTCAGTTTTGAGAGTAACGGTGATTGACAAAACAGGAAAGTACCTAGGAATCCCATTTGACTGGGGACAAACCAAAAAGTAAACGCGCGTGTGGATCTTGATAAGAGTGAACATGAAATTGGAGGGTTGGAAGGATAAACCGAGCTGGAAATGAAACTTTGATTAAAACTATTGTGCAAGCAACAAGCTCTACCTCAATATGCTATGTTAATCTTCAAAATTCTAATCTCCATATGTCAAATGATATAGCAAAGGATTGCATCCTTTTGGTGGAAGCAAAATGAGGTGAAATCAGGATTACATTGGAAGAAATGGGAAATTCTTAAGTCCAGAAAATATAGTCGGGGTATGGGCTTCTATGATCTTATATCTTTCAACAAAGCAATGTTGGGCAAGTAGGCTTGGAGATTGGCACAAACACCTTTAGCTCTTTGGTGTAAATTATTTAAAGGAATTTATTTCCCCGATGGAAACTTTTGGAATGCAAGAAAGTGGTCACGCCCCTCTTGGGGATGGCTAAGCATGATTGTAGGCCGGGATGCTTTTAGCGAAGAAATAAGATGGGCAGTTGGAAATTGAAGAACGATTAAAATTCGAGAAAACAAGTGGCTAAATATGGGGATCATTGGGACATTGAAGACCCTCATAGAGTAGAGGACCTGATCATTGAAGAAACCAGAACATGGCAAGAGCAGAAGGTGCGATTTCTCTTTGAAAAAGGGTGGCCACAGAGATCATGGCTATTCCTCTTAAAAGAAATCCAGAAGACGATCGACTAGTGTGGACAAGGAACAAAACAGGGGAATATACAGGGAAAAGTGCTTACAATAGGCTACGTCCACCAAGTCCAAAACAGAAAACAGAATCAGCCTCATCTTCTTTCCAACTACCCAGGTCATTTTGGACCAAGTTGCGGAACTTAAACATTCCACCCAAAATCAGAGTCTTTCGATGGAGTGCCTGTCAAAATGCAATTCCTATTGGAGACAATCTTTACAAAATAAGAATCTTACCTACTCCCATGTGTCATTTGTGCAACCAAGCACCAGAAACGCTGGAGCACGTCTTTCTAATTTGCAAATGGACAGCTGATATATGGGAAGATTCGTGGCTAAAGCTACAATTTTTAAGCCAACCCATTACTCGTTTAGACAGATGGATTTTACAGTGCTTTGAATCAGATATGAACTTGGTGTGTAACGAGGAAATCGCTACAATGTTGTGGCTGATTTGGAAGGAGCGAAATGCCTTCATCTTCAAGGCCCGACGACCTATCCCGAGCAGAATTATTGACCTCGCTGTGACAGGGCATGCGAACTTCGTAAGATGGAACCCTAGGATGAAAGGAAAAAAGAAAAGGGAACTACGGACACCTGAGGCGTGGTGGGCACCCGCGAAGGGCACCCTCAAAATCAACGTAGATTGCCCAAAATTGAAGGATTCACCGGAATGCTCGATTGCTGCAGTAGTTCGTGATTGGAGGGGGCGCTGATCCATGGGTTTGCAATATCAGTCTTTGCTGAGACAGTGCAAGCCACGGAAAGTTGGAAACCCTGGGTGTTCTTCAATGTCTTTAGTATGTGGATACAGAGCTTGACCGAACAGTACTTGGTGTTGGAAGTGTAGAAGTGGAAAGTGATTGTACTCCTCTAGTTGAATGTCTTCTTAACAAGGAGCAAGGCTTATGGGACATAAGGGCTTGGACTGAAGAATGCAAGACAATTTTGGCTCGACTCGGGTTTGTTCATATTACCCTTTGTCCATGGGAGGCAAACAAGCTAGCGGATTGGGTGGCAAGGCATAACGGGAAAAAGAACTCCCCACCGATTGGCTGTCTCTCCACAATTTATGTTGGATGTTTTAATTTCTAATGTTAACGAACTTGTTTCAAGTTAATGAAGTTTCCAGTTTTTCGACCAAATTTTTTTTTCTACAGACCTTTTTTTTTTTTTTTTGGCTACATTGGAGATAGGTAGTTCGATAATCCGAAGCCGTCTTGACAAGACAATGGGACCACTCATGGCTGACGAGCGTGTAGGTCTAGTACGATGGCAAGCAACGACGAGGGCAAGCAACGAGCTCCAATTTACAAAAAGAGCTTGTTGATCAAACTGATTTGACTCTAACCTCGGCACAAATTGTAATCGGTATTCAATGATTTCTGAATTTCTGAATCCGTGGATATGCATTTGGTATATCCTGGAAGTGATTTTTTTTTTTTCCAATCTTAGCAGTTGATATGCTCCGAAATGTCTCATTCTTGTGTCTCGTCTGTAACCATGAGTGATGCAAGGCTAGGGGAGGCTTTATCAAACAATAGGATCGGGAGAGTGACTCGCGCACAAGAAAATGGATGAATAGTAATTTCAGCACTACGCAAGCTCAGGAGAACAGTCGTATCTTTGTTGATACAGATCGGATTGATCTGATTCCAAAGCCAAATGAACAAAGACTTCTGGATCTACAATTTCTCTGTTTTGGGTTTTCTGAAATAAGCACTGTAGGATAGTTGAAATTGGGTTGGAAGTAACGAACAGAACAGGAAAAGATAGGAACTTCGTTGGTTGCTCTTCTAGGCCTCCAAGGAAGTTGAAAGGGACACCGATTCTTCTAGATGGATGACTGCAACTCTTCAAGGATGCAGATTTCGAAACTCCGACTCTTCAAGGACGGAGTGAAAACTCTTCTAGATTTTCAAGGGGATGAACTCTACAAGGTTCACGATACTTGCTTCAAAGCAAAGTTTTTTATTTATCAAAAGTCGTCTGTTTTCTACAAAAAAATTGGGCTTATATGATCAAAGAAATAAAGATAGAGCGTTGAAAACTAGGAGAAATAAAGGAGTATTAAAACTAGGAGATATAGTAAAGGGCATGGAAACTATAAACTAGTAAAAGCGTCACGCGAGCTTTCAAGGTGTCTTTCAAGCTTCCGGGATGGACTCAAGATGTCGTTATGGCTTCTCGGTTTCGTCGAGCTTTAATGCGGGCCGATCTTCTTGGTCGAGAGAGCCGGTCTTCAATGTGGGCTGCATCAATGAGCTTGACCTCCTCGTTATGTGTTGCCAAAACAGAGTTCTAAACCAGCAGATAATGGAGCTCGTGCTGTGGGCGTGCGTAGTTTGGCTGAAGCCATTTTGCTGGCATATGAGAAGCCTAAGGCAGAGGGAAGATATATGTTCATCTTATACAATATATATAGTCAAGGTCTGGTGCATATGCTGAAGAGAATTATCAGATTACAACTAACCTAAAAGGTGAAGGACTTACCTGTGTTGACTTACAAAAATATGAAAGGAAATTGAAGCCAAATTACTTCTCTATTAGTTGGTGCCCTCCAACAATTATGTTAGAATGAAGCCAGTTATGATGCCACAACCTGCATCACGCATGTCCTGTGCAGATGATTTGGAGGTCACCCTACTCTTTCATCATCAAACCAACATCGAATTAGATTAGGCACCAATTTTCAAATACAGTTTAGTCATGGAGTCCTCCAAATCTGATGATTTATATTAATGAGATGCACACAAGATTCAATTTTGCATAAGTACACCTCCTCTCTCTCTCTCTCTCTCTCTCTTCTGATGCTTATAAAATACTAGTTTGAACACAAATGTTCTGGTGAATTAGTTAGCTTTATAGCACAAAACTGCAAATGTCCAACACAAACCCAACATCAGCAACTAAGTTGAAATATTACAAAACTAACAGATCAAGATACCAGTAAAAGAATGATTCAACATAATATTACAAATATTTAATTCCCCGAGCTGCAGAGATGGTTTTAAAGGAAGGCTCCAAGCTCGAGCTTTTGCCTTGAATCAACATGGACATCTCAACCGGACAGCAAAGAGGATGTTATCCAACACCTATCAACTTGAGGAGCAACATTTTCATGAGGAGTTGCATTCCTCTCTCTCCCCCTCTCTCTCTCTCCAAGTACACCATTCAAGCCAATTTCAATTACTTTTTAGCAAAGGACTTGCCTTTCAAATACATCACTTCCCAGTCGAACTCTGAATTCCAATCTCCGACAACAAGGTGAATTTGATTCAAGAGCCAAAGCTATAAGGCTAAAACTTGGCACATTTGGATAAAACCGCATCAAATTATGCCAAGTAAATCACTAGAAGAGAAATCACCATTAGAAGATCCTGTAAACACCACAAAATCCTCAGCTTCAGAGCAACGCCTAGTAGCATTGCATAAGCCAACCCTGGGTATCAACAGGCGCATCAAATCAAGCGGGAGGCCGATGCCACTCATTCCCCCTTACAACTGAACACACTCTTGCATCTATGCCCAAACCAGAGAAATCACCAACTGAACACAGTCTTGACCCTATGACACACCCAAAGGATACCGATTGTCATGCCACAAGGAAATGCAGTTGCCATTACCAATCAAATACTTTGTGTGAACTACCCATGGCTGTCGAGGTACGCATACTGAACCGACTTGCTCGTCAGCCATAGGTCATCCCATTGGCTCATCATGACCACTTCGGATTCTCAATCTACCTCCCAAAGACCTGCTGCCAACATCTTCAGCCTAGCACCCTCAGCTCCTGCCAACCAAGTCCAAATCAAAAAGAAAGAAAGAAAGGAGAATTATTTAAATATTTTACGGATCAACGGGAACAATATTCATTCCTTTTCTGTCTGTGACAATCCGTACGAACTTTCAATTTGAAGAACTGAACAAGGCAAGTCAGCCTCTTAATTCTTTTAATTTAGCGAAGTTTTAGCAAACTCAAAAAGCACACGCAAATTGGGTGCAAAAAGAAGCTATCTAACAGGCTCAATGTTATGGACTTACTTTCAACGACTGTCTTTGCCAAACAAATGATAAAATACTTTATCAGTCTCCGTAGGACCTGTATGGGCCTTCAAAATGACATAACCTCGGGCAGCCTCTTATTCTGAGATGACAAGATGGTTTGACGTATCGCACATTGGGCACACTCTCCAGCGATTGACATTCAGCGAAATCCAAACTATCCAGATTATGTAGATTAGACAGGGCAGCTTCAGGTAACCTTTTCATGGAATTGCACCACCAGAAGGACAAACGCTGCAATGATTTTAATTCTTCCAATCCCTGAATCTCAGTTAGCTGAGGTAATTTCGTTAGGTACAAACACCGAATGTCCTTAAAAAATGGCAGAACGGGCAGCGTCTTAAGTAATGGACACTCCCACATCATCAATGTATCAAGTTTCGTTAGGTTTCCAAGCACATTAAATCGAATCTCTTCTACTCGACAATTAAGGAGTCTCAGCTCTGATAAATTGTTCAAGTTGGAAAAGAGCGACCAATCCATCGGTGACTGGACATTTAATAAAGTCAAACGCTGAAGGTTGGATGGGAGCCCGGTAAGAGATCGGCAGTCAACGCAAGTTATTTTGAGTTCTTGTAGCTGAGAGAGGGAACTCAAATCAGTTGGAGGCAAGTTGATGTCTCCAACAAACAGGACCAATGTCCTCAGAGCATGTAGCCTCACAAGCCACTCTATGTTGGGTTCTTGCATTGGTGTTTCACACATTTCAAGCTCAACTAAATTGGTAAGGTTTGAAAGGTCAGGCATTGTAATCAATGACTTCAATGAAAAGTCTAAAACCGTTAGACTCTGAGGAAGCTCTGGCAACTGTTGAATTCGATTGCAACAGGATAAATGAAGTTTTTGGAGATTTGTAAGCTGATTGATGGTTGTCGGCAATCTACTAAAGTTGCCATATGATAAGTTTAAAATTCGCAATGAGGATAGTACCCCAATTTCACTCGGAATTTCTCCCTCCATGTGATTAGCAACTGCAACGTTCAACTGTTCTAGATTTTCCACCATTCCTATGGTTTGGGAAGCTCACCTATGCAACTTCCATTCAAATTTATTTCCTTCAACTTTTTGAGATTTCCAATACAATCAGGTAAACTCTTGATGCATGATGAAGACACATCCAACCGAAGCAATGATTGGAGCCTCCCAATCGAGTCTGGAAGCTTTTCTAATTTGCACTTCGTGATATATAAAACTTTTAACCGTTTAAGGTTTCCAATGGAATGCGGTAATTTTCTAATGCTTGAACGATTAATGAGTAGCTCAAGTAGTGACTCCAATTGTCCAATAGAGTCGAGAAGCTTTTCAAGATATCGACAATTCTGGATTGATAGCTTTGACAAAGATTTTAGACCGCCCATGGACTTTGGTAGTGACTCAATAATTGCATCTTTTATTTCTAGGTGATCAAGATGTTGTAAATTGCCGATGGACTCGTCGATCATACTTAGTTTAGTGCATCTTTTAAGAATCAATCTCTCTAGTCCCAAGATTGTGGAGAACTCAGCGCGTCTTTCTAAGGGATGGACAATCCGCGAGTTTTAGGACTCTCAACTGTTTTGCTACCTATAATGCAATTGAGTTGAAACTTAGAAAAGATGCAAAGTAGATATAATGCAAAAGTATATCGTGAGATCGTACCATGATTTGATGCCATCCTCCCCAGTCTTTAGTAATGTTAACCCCAGAAAGCTCGAGAACTACTAAGCTTTTCAACCCAAAGTTAGTCGCTTGGAGTTTTGAAGAGCAATTGCTCCAAGAGAGCCATCTTAACTCGGAGAAAAGATCCTTAAAGTCTCCTTTGAAGTTTCCATGGTCCAATTGAAGGAACCTAAGGTTGACCAAGCCCACAAATTGCTTGCTCTCAAATTTGTACCTTTTATTTGGGTTAGGTGTACCAAGATTGAGTGCCACTACGTGTGACATCCTGAAATTCGACCCCGTTTCGATAAAGTGAAATGGGCATTTCGTCGGCGTGCCTATGGTCTTTTCTCTCGAGCTGATCACTCACGAGTTAACTAACCTATTGGGTGAAGCCGTTAAGGGATATAGCGTAAAATCCCTAAAAGCTACCTAATTGGTTGGATTGAGCTAAAATCACGTCCGATCGAATTTTAACCACGAAATTGAACTCGATTTCGGCAATCGAATTTTAAGCGCGTCATAATTCTTATTTTTAGGATCCTGTCTCATCACTCGTCAATTTATTGACGAGTCCGAAATTTTAATAAAGAAATTATCGGAAGAAAATTTGAAGTCCGAAAAGAAATTAGAAAGGAAAAGAAAATGAGAAAAGGAAAATTTGCATAAAGAAATTATGTATTTCCTTTTCTTTTTCCTCTCTCTCTCTCTCTCTTCTTTTCTTTTCTTTCTTTTTCTCTTTTCTTTCTCTCTCCTCTCCCCTCTTTCCCTCCCCCTCGTGCGAATTGCCCCCACCGCCCACTTTCTTTCTCTCTTCTTTGACTAGTCAAAACCCCACACCCTTATCTCTCTTTTCTCTCTCTCTTCTTTCTTCCTCTGCACGCTCGACCGAACCCCCTGTTCTTCTTTCTTCTTCTCCTTCTTTTCTTCACGCCGAGCGAACCAGAAGCTGCAGCTCGCCCCTCAGCCGCTCGCCGCTCGTCCCGCTCGCCGCACCGCCGCACCGCCGCCCGCGCCCGTGCGTCCAGCCGCTCGTCCGCGCGCCCAGGCCGTGCGAACCAGCCCTGTTTCTTCTCTGTCCGCACCGACCAGCCACCGTCCGGCCACCTCCGGCCACCCCCAGCCTCGCCGGACCACCCCCGCGACCCCCTCGCCCTCCGCCGACCTTCCCCCGCCGCCCTAGCCGCCGGAGCCGCCCCGATCAGCCGCGACCAGCATACCCACGGAGTGGGTATCCAGTGCTTCGGGCCCGCTTTTGGGCCGTTTCCCGGCCCCGGATCCGCGAGTCGCTTTGGGAACAATCGTTCCTCGCGTCGCCGCCGTCGGATTGATCCGATTAGTAATCTCACTAATCCAGGATTAGTGGCTAATTATGCTTTAAGCTGGTTTAGATTTAATTAATTATGTTTAGGTTGTTAGATTATATCAAATTAGCAATTATTAGCCAATTGTGATGCGAATTAGATAAATTGATTGTGTAATTAGCAAGTAGACATGGTCTACTAATTATTGGAAGTGCCTAAGGATTTTTCCCGACCCTTAGTGGGCTCCAATTAGGCTTTTCGGGCCTAAATGGAATTTTTAGTATTTAAATATTAATTTTCGGAATTAAATTAAATAATTATTTATTTTCCGAAAATTCGACTGTGATGGCCTGGAACCGGAAAATTATGCTGATGAGCGTAGTGAAGTCCGTTTATTTAATCGGGCTGTAATTTGAGCTAAATTGAATTTTTAGTAATTAATAATTAATTTTCGAAATTAATTAATTAATTATTTATTTTTCGGAAATTAAGATTTTGATGGCTGACGACCGAAATCTCGTGCTGATTGTCATGGCGCAGTCCGTTTATTTATTTGAGCTCTACGTTGTATGGAATTAATTAAATTGTGATATTTTAGGATTTACCCTAAATTGATTGGAATTGATTGTGATTGAATTGTTGATTGGTAAATGGCCATGTATGTTATTCAGTATTTTAATGCTTTGTTGAGTTGATTTAATTATTCGATTGAGAAATCGTTGGGCATTGGTTATTGGTGTTGAAAGTAGATTGGTGACCACTTGAAAGAGGACACGTGGCCCGGTGAATTGGAATATCACCTGGAAAATGCACGTGAGTTCAGTGGTTGAATATGTCACCTTGGCGAAAAGGTCGCCTGAGAGAATGCACGTGGTCTCGGCGAATTGATGCATCGCTTTGGTGAGATGCACCTAAGAGAATGCACGTGGCTCGGTGACAGAGGCTGGCATCTAAAAGGGCACGTGGTCTCGGCGAATTGATGCATCGCTTTGGTGAGATGCACCTAAGAGAATGCACATGGCTCGGTGACAGAGGCTGGCATCTAAAAAGGCACGTGGTCTCGGCGAATTGATGCATCGCTTTGGTGAAATGCACCTAAGAGAATGCACGTGGGCCCGGGCATCTAAAAGGGCACGTGGTCTCGGTGACTTGATGCATCACTTTGGCGAAAAGGTCGCCTGAGAGAATGCACGTGGGCCCAAGATTCGAGGCACGTGAACTCGGAGACTTGGAAGGTCGTCCTGGAGAATGCACGTGGCCTAGCTTTTAAATATCCCACAGTGGGGATTGATTCGTATGACATGTAATCGACTGGTTCGATTTGTTTGAAGTGAATGGATATTTATTGTGAATTGTACTGACTTGCAGGTGGGATCAGAGGCCAAGGTAAGTCCTCTGCCCTGTGCGTGTTTAGGCAGCCCTTAGTATAATAGTTTACTAATCGGGTTTAGTGGGGTAGAACTCGCTGAGACATAATCTCATCCCAGTTTGGGGAAAACCATTTCAGGACCCCGCTGAAGATCTGAGGAGTCGGAATCCGAGGAGGAGAACTCGGAGGTGAATCTTAAGGAGAAAGATTTTTGGAAGAAGAAGACAAATCTGAGAGGGGCCTTGAGTACGGCCTAGTTCATCTAAGTTTCTGTTTTCTTTTGAGATCTCTGTTTTGATGTGAATAGTTATGATAGGGGTTTGTGGTTTGTATAAAAGTTTGGTTATAAATTTCAATATGAAAAATATGGCCCTGCTTTTTTATCCCATCGTTTTATTGTCTGGGGATTTTAACTGCTTCCGCATGTGCTTAAAAATGAAAGGGTCGGCGATACATTGTCCTGGGATATCGCATTATAAAATCGACCAAGTGAGACGGATGTGTGCGTGCCTGAGGATCGGGGCGTGACACTACGTCTTTGGTTCCCTGGAAAATAAAACTAGCAACCAGTGAGTACGTATGTCAATTTGATTGAAGTTAGATTTAAAAAGTGATGACAATAATAAATGGACCAGAAAACATTTAGAGGTAAAGATTACTGTTTCTCTCTGCACTACATGGAAGGCATCCTTGGGAGACCACAACCTACTACCCCTTAGATGGATTTCATGACTTTCTGGGTGGACGATATTTCTTCCGAGATCTCTAAGTTGGTCATGCATCCATAGTTTATCATCACCGCATATCTTTATCAGAGACATACGTTTGAGGATATTGATCTCAATTTCGGTTGGATACCCAAAAACTGCATCCCAATATTTAACTGTAGTTGTTTTCTCTTTGTTGATGAAGAAACATGCAATATCAAGATAAATTTGTTGTTGATTAGGCTCCAATGCTTCGTAGCTTACCATAAGCTTCTTCTTGACATCCTCATTCATTACCTTCTTTAACTTACATAGGGTGTCTTCCCATGTACTTCGGCATTTTCCACGAAGTGTGGAACCTACGACATCGAGAGCCAATGGAAGTCCTCCTAGAGCATTGATCAGATTTTCCGTGACATCCATGTAATTAGGTGGAGGCTTGGCATGTCCCAAGGCCCGCTCACAAAAAAGTTGAAGGGCATCATCCCGATTCATCTCTGGCATAGGGTAGAATGTAAAATGTCCATTATTTGAGGTTGGAAGGTTGTCGTCTTCACCTTCCTTTACTAGGAATACAATATTTCTTGTCGTTATAATGATTCTACTACCCCCACCAAACCAGTTGAGCTCACCTGCAAGTCTCATGATCTGGTCACGATTGTCGATGTCATCAAGAACAATGAGGACTTTCTTACCATGGAACCTCGTCTTGATAATGTCAGCCCCTTCATCAATGAAGGATAGGTTTGTGCAACTGAGATTGAGAATATCAGACAACAATTTCTTTTGTAAGCTTATTATATCATGAGTCCGGACATCTTTAAGAAAGCAGCAATGACCCTCAAATTGAGGGGAGATTTGCCTAAAGACAGCCTCAGCCAATGTTGTCTTTCCAATGCCACCCATACCATGAATCACGATAAACCGTACATCTAGAGCTCCTAGATCTAACAGCTTCATAATGTGATCCATTTGATCCTTAATTCCCACCAAATAATCAAGCATGTCCGTCCGTCTTGTCCATAACAAACTAGAAGCCTCTTCCACCGGGAGATTTATTAGTTTATGTAGGCTGCCACATACATAACATGCAATCATCTCAGATTGAAAAACCACAAATGGAATATGTGCCCACACAACATGGCACGGGAAGATTATCATCAAATTCAACGTAATTGGCTTTGAAAGCAACCAGCATAAAAAAGAGTGATCTTTCAAGCTATGAGCCGTTAGCAAAAATAAAATAAAATAGAAGTTATTCACAAATGAAAGCTACTGCTCTCAAGGTTCTTTGGTCCGGTCAATGGCGGGAAATGATTATTTCATGACAAAGGTCTAATTGAGGTTTGACTAGAATTCCGCCGGTCTGGCAAATTGTAAGCCTGGTCTATTTAATCTTTTCAAGCACTTAGGGTGAGTTTAAAGGTCGAAGTAAAAGAAAAAGAATGTCACCAGGCAGTTAACTTGGATATAGGAAACCAGAATAAACGATGAAAAGCATTTTTCTTAGTGTGCCGCAAGTAATAGGGGTAGTAACCGAAATTAAGGAACACTTCCTGGAATATCTATCTGCCTCTAAATGAGGTGCCAACAAACATTTCTCTGAATAAGCTACCAACTAATTTAAGTTACCAATTCTTATAGATACATTAAATTTGTTGGTAATATAATCGATCTAAGTTGGTTGGTAACTCAGATAATGCTTGGTAATTTGATAATAGGGTTCCTAACCTAAGATTGTTCGTGAACTATGCTAATAAAAGTAGGTCAGTTATTAACAAAAGTTGGCAATTCCAAATCAAAATATTTTTAGATAAGTGGCTCAAGAATGGATTATTTAAATTAGTTCACAAATTGGTTGGATATAGTGCGACACTTATATTAGGGCTAGTAATTTGACACAAGAATTGGTAATTTGAAAATGTGAAGTAAACAATTCAAATAAGAGATGGTAGGTTTTAAAAAAGTAGTGAAGGGGCAAAGGATCAAATAAACAAAGTAAATGACTCAAATAAACACCGGTAATCAAAAATTAGTTTGTAAAATAATTGAAAAAAAGTTGGCAAGACACAATCAAGATTGTTAAATTTCATATAAAAGTTGACAACTGTGAAACTAGGATGGTCCTAAGACAAAAGGAAATCCGCCCCCACGCGGTGCCATAAATGAGATATGGGGCCATGAATAGGTCCATCGTTAAAGCGTGAGCAATAACCAAAGTTTTTTTAAAGCTTTATGCTAGCCGAAAGTGAGCTGTGAAGTTAAGAGATTTAAATTTTTTTTTTTTTCATTTTTCACACGTGTAGTCCTACTATTTAATCACATCTTAGATTTTCTTGAATATCTTGGTTTTCTTATTTGCATCAATGATTAATAAATTAAGTTGATATGCCTTAGACTATTGTTACAAAAAAATTGGGATTAAAAGTGAAGAGTCAATTTCTGCAAGAGACCTCGCTCCCTCAGCAAAATTTCAGGCTCCCTCGCTGAGGGAGCGAGGTCTCTTGCAGATTGGGAGCGAATCCAACCATACATCACATGAGATTGGACAGCAACAAATTGAAAGTTATTATTTTGGAAACAGTATTATAGAATAAAATCTCGAAACTGGCAAAAAGAAAATAAAGTTGACAGAAGCTAATAATACCCGTGATCTTTTAGATTCCATCCCTTAATTCTGGCAACTCCTCTTAAAGCCTCCTTCCACTGCTTTGCTAAATCCTTCCCAGAGTCCCTCTCATGTTTTTGGAGGGCTTTCCAATATAACTTGGTATTAAGCTTGACATCATCCGCATCCACATCATAGAATATTGGGAGGATCACTTTTTCAGCATTGTCTCTTGATAACTTCACTATGTGCGCAAGCTCACGGAGGCACCACTTACTTGAAGCATAGTTTTTGGAGAAAATCAAGATGTAAATTCTAGATTCGTTGATTGCTTGCAATAGACTACCTCCGATCTCTTCGCCGACTCGGAGCCCTTCGTCATCTTTAAAAATGGATATCGCTGCACGTTTAATGGCTTCGTAGAGAGAATCAGCGATAGTTAAGCGGGTGTCGGGCCCTCTGAAGTTCAGGAATACCTCGTAGCCCCTCCTTGATCTGTCATCATGGCTACTGCTTGCTTGAGCTGCCATCGCCGCTGCCATTGGCCCCCTCTCTGGTCCGCCATGATGGCTACTACTTGCTGGAGCTGCTGTCACTGCCATCTTCGCCATTGCCGCAAGCGTCGCTGTCTCTTTTGCCTGACTATACATGTTCATTCCGGAAGGATGATGGAGTGATTGATCTCCAAATTGAGTCTGATGGGTGACTCGGGAAGTCTGAGCCTGATCCTTGAAACAACTTGACGAAGCTGTGGAAGTCTTGATCAAATTTTAGAAAATTGTGACTTCTCTAAGATTCAAGTTTCTATTTGGTAGTTGAAATTGGTTGTCTCTAGCGTTATTTGTGATAATTAAAAATAGGGGCTAATGAAATGAACAGAAAGCAAATTGAAGAACAAGCAGAGTAATGTTCAGATAAATTTACTGAAGAATGGCGGTGGAAACGAGCTTGTAAATAGGCAAGTCTGTTTGGTCTTGGAAACAACAGACCAACTAAAACATGAAGCTCTTTCCCCTATCCTTTGTAATACACAAACATCTAACGATACTTTCCTTACCTTGTCCCATTTGCTCCTTTGCCTAAAAGCCCCCACGCAAACAGAGTTGAGATCGCTCAGTTGATGAATCCTTTGCCGGGAAGTCACTTGCAGCCTTCCTTCATAAGCTTAACAAAAGGACCATACAGGTTGCACTAAATAGGAGGCTAAGTTGATGAAAGAATTTATGAAAGTCGTCGTCGTCGTCGCCAGAGGTGGTCTTGGAAATATATTTTATTAGTAAATTGTTATTAAGCTCCATTTGCCAGGAAGTCACCTGGGGCCTTCCTTAATGTATATAAACAAAAGGAAAAATAAAATAAAATAAAATAAAATAAAACATTCAGACAGAAATTTCTACCATAAACCGTGTCATTAAAGTTGCATTAGGACAAATTGCTTCAATTCCAATTGGGACTAGATGGCGGCTAGTCTAAGAGGTTTAATGATCTAAAACCCAAAATGTTACCATTTGTCATAAAATCATTTAACTGAATCGAGTTAATCACCTTTCTTTTTCCTTTTAAACAAAACAAACGCATAAGAAACAGTGAAATCGTGTATAGAAATAATTTGTTGAAAGAATAACGGTTAACACAGGTCTGCATGGAGATTAAGCATATGATACGGATATCTTTTTTTTCCTTATATGTGGTTTAGTCCAAGCATAGCACCGGCATGATCATGTACTTGGGTCATCCATACTGATGCTGGCTCGCATCTTATCTGATCCTTAATTTATGGATTTTGAGGTAATTGATCAGTTTTGGATTTGATTAAGTGGATTTTTTCATGATGAAGAGAGAAGAAAGCAATCATAGAGAAGATTTTGATGTTTTTTTCTCGAAGATTTAATTAAGTACAAATATTCAAGAGACGCTGGCATGTTCATGTTCCTTTTCCATGGGACAGTTCTAGAGAGACACGATTGCTTTCTATGGGTTTAGCGACTACTGACACTATTTTCTGTAGCATTTCTGTCCATTCTACTGAAATAGTAATCTGTCAATGTTCAAATGTATAAAATTATGGTAGTGCGAAGCTCGAGCTCAACTCCTATTAGATAGTAGATGCTCGAAACTTTACTTGAATTATGGAGTATTCAATTTCCAGCTTGAGCTTGACGAGAAAAAATCGAGATTTCAAGCTCAAGTCAACTCGATATAATCACTGTTATAAAATGAGTTCAAGCTGGAGCTCTGTAAGTTCAAATATTATCCTTTGCATTAATGTAATTATATATGGATACTACAAATTTTTAAAGTTAGACAGCCAGCCATATATAGGTAGATCTGGAAGTAGATTGGTTTGTTCACCGTATTGCCCTTTATTTTTGGTAACTATCAAATATTTAACTGAACGAAATAACATAATTAATATGGCAAGTCTCTCAAACAGAGTATTACTGAGTTCGATCTCTCTTTCTTTTCTTTTCCCCCTTTTTTTTTTTTTTGGTTGTGAATGAAATTCTCATTGAAAGATTAAGATTGTGCAAATACCAAGCACAAACAATTGGCTTTTTAGTGGTAAATCATGCGTAATAAGTGGAATAAAGGCAAGAATCAATTGATCATGCCGATTAGTGCAAATCTAGATTGAAAATAAGATGTGCTTTTGCTTGGCTTAGCAATAGGAAAATGGAAATCGGGCTCCACTGAGAAACGCTGATCTTTTGCAACACAAAAGCAACTGAAAGCTGCTTTCTCTAGCCTAAAAATAAGGAAAGAGATTCGTCATACCAAAACAAAACAGACAAAACGATTAAAGGGGATTCATTATGCTGCCTTCATGATCGCACCAAATTTGAGTGGACCTAATGTGATAATTGAAATCATTTCTTCTTTTGAATCACACCACATATATCATTTATATTATCATATCCCATGTATGTCTAAATGGGAAGGTACTAGGAAAATCGTCTCAATTGGGATCTTGTGATTCTCATTGAATTGCATAGTTTGAATAAAAAAACAAATCTGTGGCCTTTCGTCTTTGCTCAGGATATACACAAGTGCATCGGCAAGTCTTTGTTTATCTAGTTAATTTGCTTAGTATGCACTGGTCTACATACAGCCAATTACCAGTCAAATTGACTCGTATGTCTGTTGACTCGTTTTCCTCGACAATCCAAATATCGGAAAATTAAAAAATTATTTTATCAAAAAATGTTTTTCCCAAAACAAATGAGTCTTACAAATTTCATTTAGAGAATGACAACGCACTCGTAAGAACAGCAAAGCGAGTTGTGAAATTTCAACCCCTAATAGATACCAACAAACAAAGGTTAATATAATCAATAAAATCATAAAAGTCACCCCTTGGAGAGTAAAATTTATAAAAGTCTCAACTATGTTAAAATTACTGGGAAGGAGGAAGAACATTCTTTTTCGAATTTCCATAAAAAAAAATCAAGGTCCAATTAAGCAGATATGAATCCGATGCCAAATCAACCAAAAACAAACGACAGAGATGAATCAAATTCCCAACAAAATCAAAAATTTGATTTCAATCATCGTGCAATTAATGATAGCGTGCAATTTTATTCAGTATGCGATTTCAATGGGCAAACAATTTCATTCTGTCATTGATCAATCTTTCGATGTGCAATCATAGCATGCAATCTTAGTCTCTCTTCAGTTTCATGTAACTTCTTTGCAACAGCGAATAATTTCGAAGTTAACATGCAATTTCCAGTCAGCGTATGATTTCATAGCAGCCGACAATTTTCAAGACAAGAGAGTATGTTCCTAAGATCTTATAAGGGATTTTCAAAGTCTAATTAAGGAAGCCTTGCACAACTATAACTAGCTGTATAAGAATTAAATTCGACAAACTACTTATTTTATGTGAAGAGCTTGGATTAGTGTTCTTGACGTCATAACAAAGTAATGGCAAGGGGAACATGTAAATGTTCATCGACATAATAACAAAATATTTCCGAGACCATCTCCTCCTATGGCTTTGATCAATTTTTTCCTCAGCTGCCTATTTGGTGTGAGTCTCAAAAGGTTTTTATTTCTTTTGTTAATGGAGGAAGACAGCAGGTGACTTCGCATCAAAGAAAACAGGACTTGGCTATGAATTTCAATGAGCTCAGTAGAAGGCTTGACATACAAGACGGGCTAAAACTCATAAATTTTTCTCCATGGATCATTCATGCGTTTTATAAAAAATTAAAGATCGAATTCGCCGATGACCATAAAATTTGACTTCTAACAAAAGAAGTCGATCTTGCATAGTCTCGCATTCACAATTTTTAATTGCATTTCTTCGCATTTAGCAATTAGATGCATTACGATTTTAGGATCTTGGACCTAATGTCAAGAATTATATCGACGAGTCTATTGGGGCTTGCGAATCCCTCGGATTCATCTCTTTCTTTCTTTCCCATTGCTTCGTCTCTCTAATCAGCATTCAGCCATTGGTCCTCATATTTGTTTAGATCATTAAACCTCTTAGACTAGCCGCCATCTAGTCCCAATTGGAATTGAAGCAATTTGTCCTAATGCAACTTTAATGACACGGTTTATGGTAGAAATTTCTGTCTGAATGTTTTATTTTATTTCTGCATGTCGATGATCTGAAACATGCAACCCCTGCAACTTTCAATTTCGATCTTTGGTTACCTAGTTTATATAGAGTAGTGTGCTTTGGTTATTCTCACCATGGATGAACGGGATGATACCTCCAGAATTGCTTCTCTTTGCAATCGCCTTGGTCGTCTATGTTCGGAACAGGAGTTGGAGGTTTGGGATGATCTCCCTGCATCGGCCAAACTGCAGGATTGTCGCCTTATCTTGGTGGGTAACATTTTCACTAACCCTTCTGTGAATTTATCCGCATTTCATGTTGCGATGAAGAAAGCCTGGCGAGTGGATCATGTTGAAATTACTTCAGCAGATACTGGATTATACATAATTAAATTTCGCACTGAAAGTGAAAAAAGACGCACTCTGGATGGTAGTCCTTGGTTGTTTTCTGGACAATTGGTTAACCTCCGACCATGGCAACCTAACACTCCTTTACAACATTATGACTTCGGAAAGTGCCTGTTTTGGGTGCATGTTATTGGCTTACCTCTGGAATGGACTTCTCCTCCTATCTTGCGCAGAGCTGTATCCCAGATAGGTAAGGTTCAGGATGTGAAGACAGATATTTCTGCCAGGATTAGAATTGAATTAGATTTGAAAGAACCCTTAAAAACAGGGAAACTTATCTGTATTGCTGGCAAGACCCTGTGGCTCGATTTTCGATATGAGCGATTGTCCCATTACTGCTACTCTTGTGGAAGGCTGGGTCATTACGCAGCTTCTTGCCCGGACTATCCTTATGATGAAGCCCAATTCGATGGTCGGGATACAATGACCTATGGACCCTGGCTCAGAGCTGAACTTAAACAAGTTAGCCCCTATTGGGATGCCTTTTACCACCCAACACTCTCAGCTGAGCAAATGGAAGAAACAGTACCTGAAACTCCTTCTCCAATTCAGCCTGGCCTTCCTGCTCTTCCTCCAATTCCTATAATAGTGGAAGAGACAACGCCTTCAGTTATACATCAAGGGACTTCCAGTCTTTGGAACATAACAACTTCCACTACTACTACAACGGACTTAGTTCCTGCAGCAGTCAAGATGAAACAACCTCAGATTCCTTCCATGGATAAGCATCAATCGAAAAGACCTAAGATTCCTCGGCCTATGCCTCTTGGTGGTTCTAGCAAAAAACCAAAACGATACTCGCCATATGATGTTAAACTTACCTCGTCGGCAGATTTTGATGAGTCTCTTCTTCTGGATGCCCCTGTTTTGGAGGCAAATATCCCTGATCTTCGGGCTTTGGCGGCTGGCCCTAAACAGCCACCGAGTTACAAATGAAACTCTTGAGTTGGAATTGTCAGGGATTGGGCAATCCCCTGACAATTCAAGCATTAAAGGCTATGATAGCCTATGACAAGCCTGATATAGTGTTTCTAATGGAAACAAAGAATGATCAACTTTTTGTTAATCGGTTAAAGCATAAGTTTAAATTTACTCACTCTTTTGTGAGGGATCCTGACGGCCTCAGGGGTGGTCTTGCGCTTTTTTGGAATGACAGTTTCGATGTTACTCTTGTACATTCGGATTCTCACTTTCTGGATTTCATTGCCTGTGATCTGCGGATATCAGCCTCCACTCATATTACTTGCTTACACGCCCCTCCAACGTATCAACTTCGCCAGAACTTCTGGGATACCATACGAATCCTCCATGCTGCTGCTCATTTACCTTGGTTATGTCTCGGTGATTTTAATGATTTCCTATCTCCATGGGAGAAGATGGGCCAGCGACCTGCATCCACTTCTCGGATGTCATCCTTCCGGAATATGCTTAATGATTGTGAATTAATAGAACTACACAGCAAAGGATGTGAATTTACCTGGTCCAATAATCGAGAAGGGGATGCTCTGGTAAAGGAGAAGCTTGATCGGGTGTTCTGCTCATTGGAATGGCTGACATCTCACCCTTCGGCAGAAGTTTTTGCACTCCCTTCTGTTGGCTCCGATCACTGCCCACTGTTGTTGGCCTCTCGTTCAGTATCTGTCAAGCGCGCAAAATTTTTTCACTATGAAGCATTCTGGCATCACGATGAAGAGTGTCATCACATAGTAAAACAGGCATGGGACAACAGTTGTACCTCCTTGTTATCTAAATTACAGGCAGTTGCTACCAGGTTAGCAAGTTGGAGCAGGGGCCGATTCACTAATGGTCATCAACGCATCTCACACTTACAATCTCAACTGCAGACCATTATCAATAGAACATCATATCAGGATGGAGATAGGGAGCAGGCTAATGCTCTTAGATGTGAAATTCAAAAAGTATGGATTCAAGAGGAACAATTCTGGGCTATGCGTTCTCGTATACAATGGTTAAAATGGGGTGATCAGAATTCCAAGTTTTTTCATGCATACACTATGCAAAGACGGCAACGCAATCGAATTACAATGCTATTAGATACTAACCAGCAGTGGATCCGTGAACCAGATCAGTTAAAAGATCTAGCACAGGGCTTCTTCTCTCAGCTTTACACAACTCAGGGCTATCGGAATTTCCGTCCTTTCTTGGCACAGTGTCCTTCGGTAGTAACACCTGATATGAATGCATCCTTACAGTGTCGAGTAACTGAGGAGGAGATTTACCTAGCCACTTGCCAGTTAGGAGCTTCGAAGTCTCCGGGCCCGGATGGTCTCCCTGGCCTTTTCTATAGGCATCACTGGCATGTTATTAAAGATACAGTTATTCAAACAGTTCATGACTTTTTCGATACTGGTATTATGCCAACAAGACTAAACAGAACAGTCATAGCCCTAATTCCTAAAGTTCAGCATCCGGAGAGTATAGAGCAGTTTCGTCCTATCAGTCTTTGTAACTTTGCTTACAAGATCATTTCAAAAATTATGGCCAACAGACTCAAACCATGGCTATCTACTTTGATTTCCACAGAGCAAGCAGCATTTATCAGCAGCAGACAGATACAGGACAACATTATGGTGGTTCAAGAGGTTATGCATCAATTCAAAGTTCGAAAGTGTAAGAAACGTTTCCATCTTATTTTCAAAACAGATATGCAAAAAGCCTATGATAGGGTTGAATGGGACTTTTTGGAAGCATATTTGAGGCATTTGGGTTTCCATAACAGCTGGGTTACTCGTGTAATGGCTTGTGTAACAACAGTCTCCTTTAGTATTCGGTTTAATGGTGAACAACTTCCTTATTTCCAGCCTACTAGAGGGTTGCGCCAAGGTGATCCCCTATCTCCATATCTATTCATTTTACTTGCCAATGCCTTATCTGCAACTATTGCTCAAGCTGTGGATATAGGCCACATTAAGGGGATTCAATTTAATAGAGACTGTCCAAGGTTATCTCACTTATTTTTCGCTGATGATTCAGTATTTTTCCTACGAGCCACTATTTCTGAATGCCAAAATCTTGCCAATCTACTCCATCAATATTGTTATGCCACAGGCCAGCTCATTAACAGAAACAAATCAGGTGTGTTCTTTAGCAAACATTGTCCTCTTTCTTTACAACACAACCTAGCACAAGAACTACGGGTTCCCATTCTCAGTAAATATGGGAAATACCTGGGCATTCCATCTGATTGGGGTCGTTCCAAGAAGGAGATGTTTTCCTGGATCCTGGCAAGAGTCAATACCAAGTTAGCAAGTTGGCAGGACAAATTTCTATCGAAAAGTGGCAAGGAAATATTATTGAAATCAGTTATACAGGCCTTACCGCAGTATGCCATGTCTATCTTCAAGCTTCCGCTGTCTCTCTGCAGATTGATTGAAAAGAAGATCTCCGCATTCTGGTGGAGTAAACAACAAAGTCATTCAGGCATACACTGGAAAAACTGGTCAGAATTAAAGCTATCTAAAGAATCAGGGGGGATGGGGTTCAGAGATTTAATCAATTTCAATACAGCAATGCTTGGAAAGCAAGCATGGCGTCTCTATCAGCATCCTCATGCTATCTGGAGTCAGCTCTTTAAAGGGTTATACTTTCGATTTTCATCCTTTCAGAATGCCTCCCCAGGACATCGTCCTTCTTGGGGATGGCAGAGTTTATTAAAAGGCCGTGAAGCAATTGCTCCTAAACTATGTTGGTTAGTCAGGGATGGATCGAAGATAAACATTAGAGATGATACTTGGTTACCACAAGGCAGAATAGGAGGCTTACCGAGGGAGGGAGAACCACGGCTTGTTGCTGATCTTATTGATTCCCAACTCTCTGTATGGAAGTCCTCCTCTGTTACTGAATTCTTCGATGGTCCAACCAGTTCAGCAATCCTAAACACCCCAATCAATCCGTCTCTCCATCATGATCAGCTGGTTTGGACAGAGACTCCTTCTGGTACCTACACGGTAAAGAGTTGTCATCATTATCTATCTCTACAATCTCAGAACCCCATATCCAAGCCCTCTCCCTCTTACACTAACCCACCACTGTTATGGAGGAATATATGGAAGATGCATACAGCGCCAAAGATTAAAGTTTTTCTATGGTCAGCTTGCCAAAACGCCCTTGCTACAAAACTAAATCTCTTTCGGCGACACATCATCCCTCATCCCATCTGTTCTTTATGCAATCATTCTGAACCAGAAACAATTGAGCATCTGTTTCTTTTCTGCCCTTGGACTACTGCAATCTGGAATCATGAAGATATTCAGGTAAATGTTTCACCTACCTCAGTTACTCGATTTGATGCCTGGATGGTTGACAGAATCTCCCTCCCACACGCGTCTCCAAATCTTGAAGCGATCGCTCATATCCTGTGGGAGATCTGGCGTCACCGCAATAACGCTATCTTTCGTCAAATCAAGATGGATCCTCTCCTGGTGGTCTCTGATGCTCTATCTCAAAGCTCTATCTTCAAGGTTCTTCAACCCCTGCCAAAAAGGATTCACACCGCACAGGCGAGATTAGATCATCGCTGGCACCCACCAGCAAAGGGCCTTATCAAATGCAATATAGATGGGGCTTTTCGCCCAGATTCAACCAATGGTTCACTGGCTTGTATTTTCAGAGACGACAAAGGAATTTTGAAGGATGTACTCACCAGATCTGTGTCTGCTCAGACGGCGTTCCAAGCCGAGATCTACGCCCTTATCTCTGCTCTTCAACGGATCATCCAGAAGGGACTTTCTCTTCAGCACTTGGAGATCGAATCTGATTGCTTGCAGCTAGTGGAAATCATCCGATCGAATCAACGACCGCCGTGGAAGGAACAGCACCTCTTCGCAACTCTTCAAGACCTTCTTCAGCGTTGCCCTAACATTTCGCTTCATCATATCCGACGAGAGGCTAACCTAGCAACTGACTGGGCTGCGAAGCCCACAGGGACCAAGGCCCACCAACCAACTGGCTTCTCTTTCCCCCCCTCTTTTTCTTTCTATTCTCGCTTCGGATGCTTCGGCGATAGCTTGTATGACTCTTTAATTTTAATATAAGTTATCTTTCGACCAAAAAAAAAAAAAAAAAAAAAAAAAAAAAAAAAAAGATTCAAAAAGGCAAAATGCCATATAAAGCACCTTTCACTTCTGCTTTTTGGCTCTTTGCTATCGTATCATCTTGCAAATTTCTTTGCTCAGCTTCCACGAAAGTCCCCTAAAAAAAGGGATGTGGCTTCAATCAAAATTCTGAAAGAACGCCGAATGGCAAGAAAGCAAACATGTCTTTAAGAAAAAGTTGAAATGCCATGTCACGTCTTTATTTATTTCTGTCTCCATCATTGAACTCCATTCGGTGAAAGCTAAGAAACTTTCCGTGAACATGCACCGCACGACTTGTCTTCAAGAAAAGCAAAGGTCATCTCACTATCAATAAAGCTTTAACAGGAGTCACTACCTACCACTAACAATCTATGATGTATCAGGTTCAAGGTTTCTTTTCTCCGAGCATTTTGGATCCTTCTGTTCATCTACCACCGGAATTTCCTCGCAAAAGATGCATCGTACGAATATGTATGTTTCATGTTGCCCATCCCCCATTTGCTCCTCAATCTAAAATTAGTCAAACTTCGCTTCCTTGGATCAATTCGAACCTGTCCAGGAAATTCACACGCCGAGAAGAATGTAATACACTACCACCGGAATTTCCTCGCAAAAGATGCATCGTACGAATATGTATGTTTCATGTTGCCCATCCCCCATTTGCTCCTCAATCTAAAATTAGTCAAACTTCGCTTCCTTGGATCAATTCGAACCTGTCCAGGAAATTCACACTCCGAGAAGAATGTAATACACTAAGTTAATTGTACTGTTTCACATCTAATAGTTGATGTGTTAGTATAGCTAGTTTATTTGGGACTAAATCACTTTATTCAGTGGGCTCATTGTCACGCCCCAACACTCCAAGCATACGCCCATCCCTGCTTCGTCAATTAATAATGATGTCCCATTGTCGATCCTTTCAATTTAATATACATATGCGGAAGCAAATATAAATAACCCCCAGACAATAAAACAATGGGATATGAAAGTAGAGCCATAAATTTTTCAAACCAAAACCAACATTTTATGAACACACTGGTTTATTTACAACATCAGGTCGTTTACAAAATTATCAGCTAAATCAAAAAGGCACTGTCCTATGACTAGTGAGTCCGACGGGTTTGCCGATTATGTTTCCTTCACTTCCCCAAACTCCAAGATTTCAAGTCCTTTACGAACACAATCTAAGGACCTGAAAATGATTATACAATAACCAGTGAGACAACGTTTCAGCGAGTTCTACCCTCTAAGACTCGATTAGGAAGAAAATATGCCCTAAGGTTGCCTAAGCACAACCATAAGTCAGAGGACTTACCTTGGTCTTAGTTCCTTCCTACAAGTCAGTTCAAATAATAGATACTGACAAGCACATCAACCTATCAGTTCAATCAACAGGATCGACTCAGCGATCAATCAACTCAATTAATTACATGTCATCGAAGCCATCATACAGTCATCCCGACCATTCATTCTTGATTATAAATCACGGCCCTACAGACATAATTTATACTTAGTGGAATCACGGCCCCACTCGGCAAATTTAGACTTTAGTGGCATCACGGCCCCACTTGGCAATTTTAGACTTAGTGGCATCATGGCCCCACCCGGCAATTTTAGACTTAGTGGCATCACGGCCCTACCTGACAATTTTAAATCCAACTCATAACCTCACACGGTTATTTTCCCTTCAATTACCGACATTTTCCAATTTTAGAATAAATTCCCATAATCATCAATTTCACTTAAATTTCACAATCTGGTACTTGAATAATAAACAAAAAGTACCACTAAAATCAACACAAAATTTTGGTCGTTGACTATCACAGGCTAATTTCCGAAAAATAATTAAATAATTAAATAATTACGGAAATTAATAAATAAATGCAATAAATCCAATGTAGGCCCATAATGCCTAATTAGAAGCTAAGATGAGCCCGGAAAATTACCGAAACTCGTTAAATAAATACTAAGACCTATTTCTTTGCTGACTACACTAACCATTTGCCTAACATGCATTGATGAATCTCTAATTTAATTACTATAATCTAATCTATTCACTTAATTGCACTTAATTAAATATAACCAACCCCTAAGCATAATTAACCAACTAATAAGGGATTAATGAGCAAAACTCACTTAATAAAAAATGGAGACCGAATCACCACGATGACGGCGAGACGACGGCCGAAACTTGGATTTTCGCAACATCAACAGGCACACGAACCGGGCCCAAAGGCCTTGCAAGCCCATAAAATTACTGGGCTTGGATTTGGCTGCAGTTGGGCCTTCTTCACGGGCTGGACTGCTGAAATTTCTTGGGCTTCAAAAACTGAGCCTGATCTTGCGGCCTTGCTGGACTGAATCTTGGCTAAATTGTGGGCTGAATGGGCTTTAAATTTTCATGGGCTTCTGCTGGTGAAGCCTACGACTTCAAATGGCTGAAGCTTGTTGCGATTTGGGCCGAGCTTCCCAGGAGCGAAGATGGGTTGAGCGTCGAGCAGCAGCTTCCTCGGTCGAGTGAGACGTTTCTAGGGTCAACAAAACCAGCTGCTGTTTGACTTGATTCGTGCGGTGAAGGGTGAAGGAGCTGAGGATGCGCGGCAGGTGGTTTCATGGATGGCAGAGCGGATCAATGGGCTTCGTTCGGTGGCTTTGTTGGGTCGACAAGCCGGTGGAGTGACTCCACTAGTTGACCGAACCTGGCAACAAACGGCAGAAGTTGAAGATGCATGGAGCTACAGCAGGGTCGCACAGGGTCTTTGGTTGCTGATGGTTGACCGGTGGAAGCTGGCTCACGGACAAGTGGCCGTGAATGAAGTGGAGGAGAAGCAATTCGGTGGGATGGTACGCAGCTGAGGGGAAATTTTGGTGGAGTTGCAGACTTCAATTAAAAACTGAAGGAAAGGCAAGAGCAAAAGCTGCTTCGGACGGGGGGTGCTGTGGACGGAGGAGGCGGTCTTGACTTGCCGAAGAAGCTACCGAAGGAGGGAGTCCACAAATTCTATCCCTTCCATTGATTGTTTGGTCCCCCTTAAACCCCTCAAACTTATCCAAGTTGTCTAATAATACTTTCTTGTATTATTTTCACAATTAAACTCATTTTAATGCCCAAAAATGCTGCCCTTTTTCTAATTCCGAATTTCATTAATATTAACTTCAATTCCTCACTCAAATTTCCAAATCAAGGTTCAATTTCGAAGGAAAATCCCGAACAATTTTCTGTAAATCCTCGACACTCAAAGGCTCGACTTGGGAGTCCAAATTTCCTTCAATTGAGCCCATCCAAACTTTCGCTATTTTTCCGCGACATTTGAAACAATTTTCCGGAAAAATCTCAGAATCTTTGAAAATTCTTCAGAGGATAAGTTGATGTTCCTAAAATAAATCGTAACACGATAGAATTTTCAATTTTTGAAATCGGGTTCAAATTCACTGTTAATTTCAATCTAGCGCACTTTTAGCATGGCTTAGTTTATCGAGTAACTTTTATGATTTTTTGGTGCAATTGACCCGTGATCGATTTATCTCGAGTCACATAGTGCATCTTCGACATATTGGCAACTCTCGGTTGTCGTGAAAGTCTCAAGATTTCAAATACGGGCATTAGGTACAAAAACGACAGAAAAATCGGTTTAATGTCGATCAACGAGTATTTTGCAATCATGTGAAATCACCAACACTCTGATCACATATCTTAGTCAAATTGACCTATCTCCGGTCTTTGATCTATTTTGACGGCGTCATAATGACCCTTGCAGATTAACACGGTCGAGCAATCAATTCCTAGTCGAATTCTCAGGTCCATTGCATTTAGATTCCTTAATTGCTTCTCCAGATAGTCTAGTTATCTCGTGAGTGATCAATTCAGAGAATAGCACTATAGGTGCGTCGATCAAAAGCTGATTTATTTAATCGAAAACAAAATCTGAAAATTCAAGCTATCACACTCATTACCATGTTATTTCCATTCTTTACATAAGTAAATCCACCTTATTTTCACTAAAATGACAAATTTTAATCATATAGAACTGGAAATAGCTTAGCATCTTGGCTTGTGCATATATCATTTGGTACTATTCAACCAATATGTCACGCCCCGATCCTCGGGGACGTGCCCATCCTTCAATCTGATCGGTTATTAAAGTGCGATATCCCAGGACTAACTATCGCCGACCCTTTCTTTCTTCTTTACGCATGCGGAAGCAGTTATAAATCCCCAGACAATAAAACAATGGAATAGGAAAGCAGGCCATATTTTTCATATTGAAATTCACAACCACACTTTCATTAACAACACAACTCATAGTATATTTACAATACTATTTACAGCATAAAAGTCTCAGCACCTATCTACACTAAGACAAGGTTCACAAAAGGGATGGGATCTCAATCCGCATCTAGGTTGTACTCAAGATCCCTCTCTGGATCATCTTCTACTTCAAAATACTTTCTCCCCTTCAGGTTCTTCCTCCTCAGCTTTTCCTCAGGATCCTGAAATAGTTATTCAATAACCAATGAGACCACGTCTCAGCGAGTCCTACCCCCTAAGACTCGATTAATAAACTAATACGCCATACGGTTGCCTAAGCACAACACGAGTCAGAGGACTTACATTGGCCTCAGTTCCAACCTGCAATTCAAGGTTAAACACAGTTATTCAAACAATTCACGACATCCAATCAAGCACTGGCCAATCGACTAAGTCGACTACATGTCAGTCAGACCCTCTCTAGGTCATTCCCACTCATACCACGATTTCCCAGTGGTGTACTCTTTCACCAAATCACATGTGTTTCCCGGGCGTCGTTTTCGCCAATGATATACCGATCACCGACACCGTGCGTTCTTTAAGGCGCCGTTTTCACCAGTGATATCCTCGATCACCGAACCACGTGTCCTTTCTAGGGCGCCGTTTACGCCAAGGTGACATCGGCTATAGACAACATCGTGAGTTCTTTAAGGCGTCGTTTTCACTAGTGATATTTCCTTAATCACCGAACCACGTTTGTCTATAAGTCATTTACGTGCGTTCTTTAAGGCGCCGTTTTCGCCAGTAATACTCCCAATCACCGAACCACGTATGTCCAATAATATCGTACCTGATTGGTCTCAACCAATAATATTTTCAATTAGCTCTCACCATTCTCTCTACTATATAGCCCATCAACATACTGGCGCTATATATCCATGCTTGGCCATTACCAATCAAATACTCAATAACAAATAATTTGGGACAATTCCTCAAATTTCACAATTTAAATCAATTCCATAAAAATTGAAGCTCAATTAAATAAACGGACTGCACCACGACAATCGGCACGAAATTCCGGTCACCGGCCATCTCGGTTGAATTTCCGGAAAAATAAATAATTAAATAATTAATTTCGAAAAATAAATAAATAAATATTAAAAATCCAATTTAAGCCCATATTGCCTTATTGGAGCCCGAAACGGGTCGGGAAAATCCCGAGATATATTCAATAAATAACCAAACATTTGTACTTACTAATAACTAGGTCTAACCACCTAACATGCATCATTAAGTCACTAAATTAATTGTTCTAACCTAATCTAACCACCTAATTGCACTTAATTAAATCTAACCAACCCTAAGCATAATTAGCAAACTAATAAAGCATTAGTGAGTAAAACTCACTCGATTAAAAATGGGGATTGAATCACCGCAACGGCGACGCGACGGCGGCCGAAATCGGGCTCGCGACGACTCCCACGGGCTTGGACCGGGCCTTGAATTAGGCCCAACAAATCTCAGCCCAACTGAGATTTGTTCTTGCACTGGACTGGGCTTCCTTTGGACTGGGCTGAACTCAATTGGGCTTGCATCTTGCTGGACTTGAAATTAAACTGAAAATGGGCTGCTCTCTTTGGGCTGAAATAAGCCAAATTTGCTGGGCTTCAATTGAGTTTGAGAGGGTCAATGCGGCAAAGAGAAGCAGCCCGGGCTGCTGTTGAGCTATAATCCACGAAGAGAAAATAGCGTGGCCGCTTCGGTCTTCGCTGAAGGTGCTACGGCTTCGATTGACGATGGAGAAAATTCTCGTACAGCCTTGCCGGCTTCGTGGCCCACCAACCTCGGTGGAGAAGGGGCATCACCGGCGGCTTCAGTCAACGTAAGAGAAGAAGTCAAATGTTCCGTTGACTCCGTTGAAGACAAGCCGAAGTGGGGCTGCAGCGTCGACGTGGAGTTGCTGTTGGGGAATTGGTGACTTCGGTTGAGACAACTTCGGCCCAGCAGAGAGGAGCTCAGCTCGGTGGGCGTGTGAGGGAGGCACCGACCGAAGGCCTCACGGCCAAGTGGCAGCTGAACAAACCTGCTCGGTCAACCACTGAATTTCGGTGGGCTTGCTGCGGTTGACCGAAGGAGCTCTGGTTGAGGACGCGTGGAGGCGCTGGCTGAAGCGAAGGTCATCGATGGTGGAGACGTGCGGCCGTTCTTGCTTCTGCAGATTTCCTTGCTTCGGTGGTGTGCGAGATGGGGTAGCTTCGGTGGGACGTGTGGATGTGCGACGCAGCCGACAAACTGAAGCAGAGATGAGGGTCGAAGAGGGGTCAACGATGGGGCTTCTTCTGGTTTCGTTGTTGGCCGAGCGTGAGCTGGCTGAAGACAAGAAGTGGTGGAGAATTCGGTGGATGCTGAGCTTCTCGGGCAGTTTGGTGGACGCCTGGCGGAAGACACGGATGGAGAAGCAGCTTCAGTTTCTCTCTTTCGCTGGCTGAGTTCGTCGAATGGAGGGGTAAAGGAGAGAGAAGCAGTTCACGGTAGCAAGATGGAGAGGATGAGGAAGAGGTGGGGCCTTGGCTTGATATTTTGTAAGAATCTCCTCCAAGAATCACTCTTGGCCAAGTAAAAACACTTGGCTATCACCAAACCATCCAAATGACTTCCATAACCTCTCAAGTAGTCCAATATTGCTAGGGTGAGGGGATGATACGAATTTCACCATTTGAACTTTAATTTCTCCAATAAATTCCCAAATTGAGGTCCAATTTCGACGTAGAAAATCCCAAATGATTTTCTATAAATCCCTGACACACAACGGCTTAGTCTGAAAGTCCAATTTCCCATTAATCTAGCCAATCTGAACTTTTGCCAAATTTCCACGACGTCTGAACCTAATTTCCGTAAAATTTCCCGAATCTCCGAAAAATCTTCTAAGACTGAGTTGATGCTCCTAAAATTTATTGTGACATGGCCAAAACTTCAATTTCTGAAATCGGACTCGAATTGGCGGTTAATTTTCATTCGGCGCGTTTTTAGCGCGACCTAGACTATCGGGTAGTTTTCAGAACTTTTTAAGGCAAATGACTTGTGGTCAATTTTCTTCGAGCCACTATGAACCCACTCGACTCAATGGCGACTTTTGATTGTCGTGAAAATCTCGAGGATTCAAATATGGACACAGGGTACCAAAACGACAGTAAAATCAGATTAGTGTCAGTCGACGAGAATTTTCCAATTTAGTGGAGTCACCCATGATCGGCCACACATCTTAGTCGACCAGACCTATCTCTAGTCTTAAATCGATTATTAACTGTGCCGCAATGGCCTCAAAAGATTAGCACGGTCAAGAAGCCGATTCTTGATCGAGTTCTCAAGTCTATTGTCTTAAAATTCCTTAATAATTTCCCCAGCTAGTCTAGTTATCTCGAGAGTGATCGGCTATAAGAATAACCATATAGACGCGTCAATTAAATGCCCGATTTATTCAATAGAAGACAGGGTTGAAAAATCTGGATGTCACACAATATATATATCAGTAGCCTTTGATTATCTTTGTCACTTTCAAAATAACATAGGGATTTTCCCTTCACTAGTTTAAATGTGGATTTCAGTTTCATAAAGCAAACTATTGGGTTGTGCATTTGACATGCACCCAAATTCATAAGATTTATCACACGGAACAAAATTTTTTTTTTTTTTGGTCAAACAGCAGATACATATATTAACTCACGATTGAACAACCAATGTACATAGCTTCGGAAACCAGAAGATCCAACAGATAATGCGGAGGAGAGACAACCCAATTAGAGGGGAGTAAGGAGAGCCCATGCGCTTTGGCAACCCAAATCAGCGAGGAAATTTGCTGTCCGTCTACGATTGCTGGATCTGAAAGTGCGGGAACGAGGGCAAAACGACGTAGCTTCAAGAACAAGAGCTTCTTGTTTCCATGGAATCAAATTAGGGTTTCGTATGGCATCAACAAGCACGGAGAGCGGTCGGATTCCAGCAGATGTGATCGTGATTCTTCCTTTTCTTCAAGAGAAACTTAAGGGTAAGATTGAAAGCTCCGTGCCTCCGTTTCTAGTGCTTCGGAGGCGGTAACACTACAAGTAAAACCATCGAGCAGGTGGCCAACGGAGTCTCGGCACACACAAGCCACTGCGCCTTCGCGGTGAGATGTTGGGTAAGCTCCGTCTATGTTTATTTTGATAACTCCAAACTCCGGAGGACGCCAGATCTGAGCATGATCCTTTTGATGTAGATCTGTTTTTCGCTGCTGCTGTATCAACGGCGCCCTGTTGCAGATGAGGGTGGATCTGGCATTTGCAAGGGCCAATTGGACAACATGCTGAGGATTCGGTCTGTGCCGGCGAAATATGAAATCATTGCGGCTCTTCCAAATCTGCCACAAAACAGAAGCTATAGTCTCCAAATCAGGTATGGCAGACCTGTTTTCGATTAAATCTACTAGCCAAGCATCGAATCTATTAACACCATGGGATTGGGACGTCAGGCGAAATTGTGGATGAGACCATATGGATTGTGTCCAATTACATGACAGAAAAATATGTTCTGTAGATTCCGGTACCTGTTCTGTACAGAGTTGGCAAACTGGGTTTGAGATAATATGTCTGTGAAATAAATTTTCATTTGTAGCCAAGGCATTGTGGCAAAGAGACCACATGAAAATGCGGATTTTGGGGGGGCACTGCATTTTCTAGATTTTATTCCATAGTTTACGAGGGGTTTGGTAAGAAGAAGAAGCCATACTCTGAACCCTGTTGTTGTCTTGTGCTTTAATAGAGTTATAGCCACTCTTGACCGTGTACTTGCCGTTAAGTTGCCCCTTCCAAATGATTCGGTCAGTAGTGTAGGAAGGTCGAATTTGTATCAAGAGAATTTCATCTACAATCCGCTCATCAAAGCTTTGTCGAAGTAGAGATTCATTCCATCCATTTTGGTCGGGAATAATAAAATCAGCCACATGTTTCGGTTCACTCCTAGGTGCTGGCCCGCCAATAATACCGCTGGATAGCCATTTATCCTCTCGTATTTTGATCCGATGTCCGTCACCTACTGACCATTGAAGACTGTGTGTTATAGATTCCCGGCCTTGCAATAAACTCTGCCATCCCCAGGAGGGTCTAAACCCTCGAGCAGCATGCCAGAAATCGTAGAATGGAAATATAGTCCTCTAAAAAATCTGCTCCATAGGGAAAGTGGCTGTTGGATTAGACGCCAAGCTTGCTTACCCAATAAAGCCTTGTTGAAAGCTATGAGGTCTCGGAAACCCAGTCCCCCGTGGTCCTTTCTATTCTTTAGGACATCCCATTTCTTCCAGTGTATACCAGCTTTGCTACCATTAGGTTGCCACCAGAATCGAGCTATTTTCTGTTCGATAGATTTGCAAAGGGACGTAGGAATTCTAAATATTGACATAGCATATTGCGGAAGTGCTTGTACGACAGTTTTAATCAGAATTTCCTTACCACCTTTAGATATCAGCTGTTCTTTCCACCCTTCCAGTTTGGAGTTAACTCTTCCCAAGATCCATGCAAACATCTCTCTTTTGGATTTCCCCCAATCTGACGGTATACCAAGATATTTGCCCGTCTTTGCTAACACAGGAATACGGAGTTCCCTTTGCCAAATTTTCCTGAAGAGTAATAGGACAAGTTTTACTAAAGAAAATTCCAGATTTGTTTCGATTCACCTCTTGTCCTGTAGCTAGGCAATATTGGTTAAGTATATTGGCTAAATTCTGGCATTCCAGGAGTTTCGCATCTAAGAAAATTATAGCATCATCTGCGAAAAAAAGGTGAGATAGGGTAGGACACCACCTGTTTAATGTTATGCCTCTAATGTTGCCCATATTCACAGCTTGAGTAATAAGTGTAGAGAGGACGTTTGCCACCAAAATAAACAGGTACGGTGAAAGAGGATCTCCCTGTCTTAATCCCCTAGTTGGATAGAAGTAGGGTAGGGGTTCACCGTTAAATTTGACACCAAGGGAGACCGTTGTGACACATTGCATCACCCGGTGAACCCATTGTGCATGAAAGCCAAGCTGAATAAGGTAGTCTTTGAGGAAATCCCATTCCACCCTATCATAAGCCTTTTGCATATCAAGCTTTAGGATGGCGTGAAAATTCTTTGTCCTCTTCTTTATTCTAAGTTGATGTAGAACTTCTTGGACCACTAGGACATTATCCTGGATTTGACGTCCACTAACAAATGCGCATTGCTCTGTGGCTATCAGCTCAGGTAACCATGGCTTTAGTCTGTTTGCAAGAATCTTTGATATAACTTTATAAATAAAATTGCAAAGACTGATGGGACGGTATTGGTCTAGTCGTTCTGGGTTAGGTGTTTTTGGTAGCAGGGTTATGAAAGTCCTATTGAATTCAGGTCGCATTACTCCTGAGTAGAAGAAATCTTTCACCGAGTAGAATATGTCTTCCTTTAAAATATCCCAGTGAGATTGGAAAAATTGTCCATTCAAACCATCAGGTCCCGGAGCCTTGGTTGCTCCCATTTGAAAAGTAGCTTTTTGGACTTCCTCTAGAGTGACCTCCTTGACAAGAGAAGCATTCATTTCCTCTGTCACCACTGATGGACATTGATCTAGAACAGGCCGATAATTGCGATATCCCACATAACAGTATAAATTTTTAAAGAAGTGCAAAGTCATATCCTTCAAAAGGTTAGGTTCACGTACCCATTGATATTGGTCATTCTGTAACATGCTAATGCGATTGCGTTGTCGCCTTTGAATAGTGGTAGCATGGAAAAATTTTGTGTTCTTGTCCCCCCATCTAAGCCAGTTAATTCTTGAACGCATTGCCCAAGATCGTCCTCCCTTGCCACAAAGATATATTTGTTGTTTTAGATTATTAGCCAGCGTTTGGTCATACTGACTATTGGGTTTGTTGATTTGATGATGAGCATGAGAAAACTTCGATCGACTCCAGCTTGTTAGGGCCTCGGAAACAGCCTTGAATTTCTGAGGTAGAGTCATTCCACTAGCCTGACAAGATTGCCAAGTATCTTCAATAATTTCACGACACTCTTGGTCCTGAAGCCAAAAGGATTCAAATGTAAAATTCTTCCTTTTTTTTTTCCAGGAATAGTTGCAGTAGTTAAGAGTAACGGGCTATGATCGTAACCAAGTGCCGGTAAGGCAAAAACTTCGGCGCAGAAAGGTAATTCTCCACTCCATAGTACAAAGCACTCGTCCAATCTTTCCTTGATAAATTCATCGCCTTCTCTATTGTTAGCCCATGTAAATGCACAACCCTTGCTAGCCACATCCATCAATGAACAAAATATTTAATAGTTCACGAAATGAGTACATGCGGTTATGGTCTCCGTCGGGACGCTTGCCAACTTTCTCCCAAGGATAAACTATTTCGTTAAAATCTCCAGCACACACCCATGGTAATGTATTGTTGTTACTAATCTGTCGCAAATCATCCCATAGGTGCTGTCTTAGTTGGTATACAGTCGGTGCATGTAGACAAGTAATACGCATTGTTATCCCTTGCTCGCCTTCCGTACACACCATATCAATGAGTGCCGAAGTCTGCCATTTCACTGCCAAAGAAACACGCTCATTCCAAAAAACCACTAGGCCGCCAGCTAATCCAATAGGATTTTCAATAACCCTATTAGGATATCTCAGCATTTTTTGCAAACTTTGGATCTTCACTTCCTGATTTTTAGTCTCCATCAAAAAGAGAACGTCGGGCTTTTCTTGGATCACTAAGACCCTTAGAGCTTGAACTGTCAGGGTATTGCCCAAACCCTGACAGTTCCAACACAATAGCTTCATTTGTCTGCTGGTGGCTGTTTTGGGCCAGCCACCAAAGCCCGAACACCAGCTTCGTCTGCTAGAAAAATAGGGGTCTCCATGAGATTTGAATCCGTATGGTCCTCTATGATTAAACTCCTTGTGTCATATGGGTTATATCTACGCTGTTTTTTGGCCGAGCCCAAAGTAGGTTTCGGCCTCGTATTCTTCATCTTCTTTGGTACATTGATCTCCATAGGTTCAGACTGAACTCCTTTCAACTTGGTGTCTGCAGAGATAATTGCTATATAGTGCTCAAAAGTGATTCGGAGCATGTTGCGCGAGTATGACCGAGGGTTCCTGTAACTTTGAACAAAGACCGGATGTATTGGTCATGGAATTATAGATGGTGGGGGCAGTAAGGGAACAGCCGATATCTGTAGAGGCGGAGTTTCGGGTACAACTTCTTCAACTTGCGCTGACTTTGTCTGTGGAGTATAAAAAGTGTGCCAGTATGGACTATTTACCTTTACTTCTGCTCGAAGCCACTGACCATATGCCATTTTCTCTTTACCTTCATGCTTAGCTTCATTATAGGGAATGTCTTTGCAGTACATCGCATTATGCCCAAGTTTGCCACATGAGTAGCAAAAATTCGAGAGTCGTTCATATCGGAAATCAAGCCACAGAGGTTGACCATTAATCCTAATCAGCTTTCCTGTTATAAGAGGTTTGTGCAAGTTAACTTCAACTCTTACTCGACCTACTCGTGATGATGCACCATCCTTTGAATCAACCTTCACCTCTATTATCCGACCAATATGTCAGACAGCCTTCCTAATCATACGATCGAATACCATTCTAAAGGTAGCCCAATCACTTGTATCCAAAAGGCGCAGGTAGAAAAGTCGTAACAATGGAATGGTGTAGTCGGGATCCAGGATTTGAGGATAAGTAAATGACCTGAGAATTGCCAAGGGCCCCCTTCAAGAATTCTCTGTTTTTCGGCTGGGGATTGGAATTTTGCGACGAATATCCCTTCCTCACGCTGTGAAATGTCCACTGAGTCAATCCGCCAAGCTTTTTTCAGTGTGGTTTGGAAAGCTGGAAAGTGAATGGATGGATTGGACAGGATTTTACCAATAAGAGCTAATCTACATTCTTCTAATGTTTCAGGCGAAGGATCATCATCCCAGTCTTCAATTGTCTGTTCAGTGGTGAGGCGACCCAAGCTAGAACAAAGAGCGGCCAGACGCGATGCACCGGGTTGGTCGTCCGAAGCCATCCAGAATAAAGGCAAGGCAGAAATCGAACTACCCAAACTTGAGAAAACTAAGACCAGCGACAGGAAGCGGAGACATACAGAACTATAATCGTGCACCCTCGACTAACAAGTCCACCGCTTCATTGACTAAAGAAGGGAAATTGGAGACATGCAGAGCTAACCAGGGAGAATCGTTGGAGACTTGAGTGTGCCCGCCTGCCATGGTAGTCCGAGAGAATGAAGCCACCCAATTGCGAGTCGATGGTGAAGGAAGCGGTGAATGAAACAGGGATACCAGGAAAGAGTTAAAGGAAGTCGAAGAAGTAAGAAAAGGTGGGTGAAAACAGGGATAACAGCGAAAGGATGAAGGATGCCTCCTAAATCAGGGGTCGATTACAGGAAAGCCATCAAAAAACAGTGGATAAAGAAGAAACGATGGAAAGGAAGGGAAAGGAACAGGGATCGGAGGTGTAGAAAACTACCAAAAGCGGTAGAGAGAGCTCTACAAAGCGAGAGAGATCGAGAGAGTTCCATCGGGCGTACACGGAACAAATTTAGATAGCATCTTTCTGCACCCAATTTGAGTGCACTTGAATTTGCTAATACTTTGCTTAATCACAAGATTTAAGTGACTGACCTGTCTTGTTTAGCTCCTGCTTTGTCAATAACGAAACTTCTTATGGGTTAATCATGGAGAGAAAAAGGAATGACTACAATTATCCCCTTTGATTTTAAAAAATGTTCATATAATGCTAGGTATACTTAGAAGGTATACAAAATTAGGTTTGACAAGAGGTATTTTCAACAATCAACTTACTCAATTTTCCTTTACATCATTTCTCTTTAATGTTCACTCTCAAAAGAGAGTGAAATTACATTTTTCTTCTCTAGTTGTTTGCTCTTCGTTCATTTCGTCCAATCTTAAATCACCTATTGACACCTAAATTTTGATAATCCAGTCATTGATTTTTTGCATAAAAATTAGGGATTAATTTTAACCCCTAAAAAAATGCATCAAAACAAATAAAATGAAAAAATGGAAAATTGATTTGATTGATTATACATGAAAGTTTGAAATTCTGATGAATATTCAAATTTTGATAAATATAGAAGTAATTAAAAAATCAAATGAATAAAGGGCAATGATTTCGATAAAATGGAAAGAATAAACCAAAATCGAGCTGATTGTAAAATCACGCTCTAATTTGCGACCTTAATTTAATGTGACGAAAGATGGAAAGTCAAAAGTTGCTATAAAAATGGCCATCCGAAAATCACTATAAAAGGAGCCACAATTTTCGTGACCGGAGGGGAAGGAATTCGAGAGGGATTCGAAAAAAATTTAGAGCAAAAAGCCTTCCTTTGGTTTTGGGAGAGAAAAAGAAAAGTCAACAAGAAAAGAAAAAGAAGAAAAGTGAAGAGGGGAATTGACCGGTCTGCGGTGAGGGAGAGAGAGAAGACCGGTGAGGGGACGTGAGATAGAAAAAAAAAAAAAGAAGAAAAAGAAAATAGCGCTACTCTTCGTCTTCTCTAGGAGCTTCCCCCGCTGCTGCTACTCGTCACTTCCATGCCACGCCCGAGCGCTCCGCCACGCCCCTGCAGCACTCGATCCTTCACCGAACCGCCGTAGCGCGACGCCCGCAGCAGCCGCGCCTTCGCCCGCGAGCTCGCACCGCCGCCCCGCTGTGCCTCTGTTTCGCCCATTGCAGCCCCTTTCGACCCGACGCCCCTGTAGCGCCTCCACCCACGACTAGCTACAGCAACCCGCGTCGCCAAAATCCATCATCGGGCCCTCCTTGCTACACCATTGCCGATCTGCAGCTTCTACCCGAGCCCTGCTGCCACGCCCAGCGCCTGACACCCACAGCACCCGTCGCTGGCCTCCACCCGGTGCCTGTAGCCAGCGTTGTTCCCTGCCGTCGCTACATTGACGCCGACATCTCCGAGCACCACCAGACGCCCCGACGTCAGCAACCTGCGCCCCTGAGCCTCTGATTGCCGCGCCGCTGCTGTTGCTCCGTCACCGCACCATCGTTCGGAGCCCGACGCTGCTGCACCTCTGCAACTTGCGACCCACCCGTCGCCGATTTCGGTCCGTTGCTCGCCACCGCCTCATCCCACTCGGCCCGTCGCGCCCGCCCGCCCACAGCTTTGCGCGCCAACGCGAGCACCCAAGCACCTTCGCCCCCTCGCCGCACCTCCGCGAGCAGCCCGCAATGCCTCTGTTCCCCTTTGCTGGTCGCCGCACGCCGCACCGCTCGCTATCGCCTCGACCACTGTCGCGACGCCCCTCACCGTAGCCGCCCCCGCCTCTCGTGAAGCTCGACGTCGGCCACCCTCCGCTTGGCGCCGATCACCTTGTTGCTGTACTCCCTTTAGGTGGTTTATTTTATTTATTTTATTTTTATTTTTCATTTATTTTATTTTATTTTATTTCATTCTAGTTTCTAAGTTGGAGTATTTGATCTCAAGGTTCATTTTATGAATAGTGTAGGCATTAACTGCAGGGGTTTTGTCCAAAATTATTATAATTATTAATTTGATCCGTAAGACTTCGTATTAGATTTTTAATTATTTTGAATTTATTTGTCGTGATGTTTAGGATTAGAGTAATCGTTAATCTGACCGTGAGATAATAGGTTTTTTTTTTCGATTATTTTAATCCTTTAGTTGTTGTTTGATTAGTTTATTTGAAACTTGTTTATTTTGAAAAAACACTAAAAAAATCAAAAAGAATCAAAATCTTGCATGAGCATATAGATTTAGTAAATTAGAAATTTTCTAAAAAATAGTTTTCTAAGATATGATAGGGTTTAAGTCAACTTAATCCCTAAAATAATTAGAAAATTATTCCTTTTTTTATAGATAATTTAATTAGGATTTTTATTAATTAGTTTAATTAGGATTTTTATTAATTCCAAATTTCAATAAAAAATACAAAAACATTAGGTTCATGTTAATTAATTTGCATAATAGGATAATTTAACTAGAATTCATTTATTAGTAAAAATTAGGTCATGTAGTTAGAATGCATATTTTAATTTTGAGATTAAAGAAAACCCAAAAAAAATAATAATAGTTACTTGCTTTAGTGTGTTGAATTCATTTGGTGCAATTTATTTTATTTAATGTTTATTAATGATTGAGCATTTGTGTGATCACCCCATTGCATGATAGTAATTTAGGTTAAAATAAATCCAAGCTGCCTGCAAAACATTTTTTAAAATTAAAAAGAAATGGTACTGAAAGGGTATTAGAGAAATCTAGTGTAACCAAGTCCCCGTACCCGTAGTCTCTGGTTCGTAAAAAGTAAAATAATCCTCCCATTATTTTATTTAGATGTCTTGGTATGGGCTTGGGAGAGCCCGAGCTAAGTCTAAAAGCTTAGTAGTCCATTAACCTAATTTTAGGTGGTGCACCCGAAATTTAGGCTGCGACATTACCAAACACAGTTGGGGAAGATGTACACTCAATAAGGCATTTACATTCTTGAATTCTTTTTTGTTGTGGTAATGACATCTCTTTCTCTTTTTATTTTGCTATTTTGAGTTGGGTCTATGAATTTGATGACTCTAACTCATCAATGAATTAAATAAGGCAAATGCAATAACCTGGATTGCTCCATTTTGTATCATCTTTGTTTCCTACAGTTTCAAAGATTGAGCAGGGATTATCTAATGCTGCACAATCAAAGATCATTGTCGGCTTTACTCCACATCTAATGCCATTCTTAAAGTTGAAGTTCTACTTCTCCAGCAATAATTATTAGCTTTCTTCATCTATTTATGCATAATCCTTGAATGCAATCGACTATTCACACTAAAATATCTTCAGGTGTAACAATGGGGATCTATACTAGTAACTTAAAGTTGTTTGCCAAGCAAAAAAATTTTGGCTAACAGTCCTGTTCCGCTTAGGCATTCAATCACTTATAATACTAGGTACTAACCTTAGGTTTTGTTTGTTGAAGTACTTATTTTCAATCCTCATAACTAGCTTAATCAAAATACAAAACTTATTTCATAGATCTAGGTAAGTCAATCAAGTAGTAGACATGCTAGGGGACTAAAACTTAAAAGATCCGCAACTTCCTTTCATAATTTCGAGTGTGCTTCCCACATACTTCATGTTGTTTGATTGCTTAATTCACTTTATCTTGCTGGATGAGGAATTTGTTGATGTTAATAAAAGGAGTTGGTCCTCATACTCAACATGTGTGAGGATCCTATTATTGGTTTATGAGTGTCTTTCTTGATCGAGTATCTAGATGAGCAATACTAATCTATGTAGTAGGTTACTAGGTGTCTATTTTTCATTGAGTGCTTTACTTTTTGTTTAACATCAAAGTCATCTTTTGATGGTAAACTGTCTAAACATCTTTTTGCAGATTGACAATCTACTAAAGGAAGCTTATGGTCTAGCTTTGCAAAATCTCAATGAGATGACAGGATCACCTGAGATTATGGGGCTTAGCCAATTACCATTGTTTCTAGGATGCACTCTCGTGAGTGAATGAGATTATGCATGGATTTTGTTCAAGAAAGCTTATTTAACTGCATTGGCTGTGTCTAAGCTGTAGCTTTTGTTTATTCTTTCCGCAAACTCATTACACATTTCCTCATCTCTCTCTCTCTCTCTCTCTCTCTATATATATATATATATGCACTAATAATGTGGTTATTGTTAACTCTTTAAATAAACCTATTTGATCTTTGTGTCTATCATTCTTACATTCGCTAATAAAATGTTTTTGTGCATGCTCCTCTAAAGCTATGGTGAAATGTTCTTTTACATAAACGTCCATGCTTTGGCAAGACACACATTGTTAGTGCAATAGCATTAGCTTGTTTTCTTCAATCCATATCAGTGAAAGTGTGAGCTATGGATAAGTACATCAATACTTCTGAGCATTTTAATTTGGCCTCTCATTATTGCTACCGGTTATCCTAATTCGACTGTTGCAATAGACAAAGGGGCCTCTATTAAATGTATACAAAAGCAGCAAAAGAAAGCACAAAATTGTGAAATGTTTGGAAACAAACAAAGTTCAATACAACCACCGGCCGCTGTGGCTCCACTGGCTAAGACTTTACTGATTCTCAACGAAGAGGTGAAGGGTTCAAAACCCAGGGGAGGCGCTAGGTGTATTAAGTGTGACTCAGAGGTGGTGGGTCCTCCTGCTTAAGTGTCACCTGGGGGTTTACGGCGCGGCTGTCGGCTGCAAACCGGTTCCTCCAGCACCAAAAAAAAAAAAAAAAAAGAAACAAAGTTTAATACAAGATTGAAATACCACTACAGTCAAGGGGTTCTAATTATATTATTTTCAACAACAACAATGAGGATCCTCCTATAACCACTAAAGAGGCTAAATTAAAATGCTTCATGTGTGACATTCTGAATTTCGATCCCATCTTGAATATATGAAATGGGCATTTCATCGATGGGCCTATGGTCCTTTTTCTCTAAGTTGACCACTCACGAGTTAACTAACCTATTAGGTAAAGTCGTTAAAGGATATAAACGCAGTAAACTTGAGAATTCGATCGGAAATTGATTGATTAACCATAATAATCGACAAGGGTCAATACGACCCCATTATAATCGATTAGTGATCCAATATAGGTCGATTCGACGGAAACACGCAATTGAATTATGGGTGATTCCACCTTATTGGGAAATTCACGTTGAACGGCACTAACCCGATTTTGTACTCAATACACGTAATTGAAACCTTGCGATTTTTACGACAACCAAGAGTCGTCTATAAGTCGAAGATGCACAAACGTGGATAGAAAATTATCAACCACAGGTCAAACGTGCTAAAATCCTTAAAAGCTACCAGGTAGGTTAGGTTGTACTAAAATCGCGTTCGGTCGATTTTAACCATGAAATTGAATTCGATTTTGGAAATCGGATGTTTGAGCGTGTCACGATTTATTTTTATGATCTTATCTCACCTTTCGGAGAAATTTCGTCGAGCCCGGAAAATTGCGGAAAAATCAATTTCGGCAAAAAGAAATAGAAGAAATTCGGATGGGTAGCTTCAAGGCTTAATTGGCCACCAAATTGAGTTTGTTTGTGAAAATTTAGAAGGAAAATTGTCATTGGAGGATGCTTTGACAAAGATAGGCTGAAGACTTTATGGCCTTTTGCACTTGAGTGCTTAGGATATTTCCCTTGGCTCCCAATCGGCCAAAGCCTTAACTTCTTTCTCCCTCTCTTTCCTCTCCCTTTCCCTCTCCCCTTAAGCATGCGCATCCTCCCTTGGCCAAACCCTTGCTGTAGCTTCTTCTTCCTCACTTCTTCTTCTCCATTTCATTCCCTATTGCAGCACACTCCAGCCCACCACCTCAACCAACATCATTCCTTCGTCGACCAGCACATAGCTACTTGCTAGCCCCTAACCAACCACGCACCACCCGCTAGCCCTTTGTCTCTGGCCAGCCCCTTTAGCCTATTCTAACAACTCCACTCCTCAGCCAGCTCGCCCACCGTCTGCCCGTCCGCTAACCTCCAGCTCGCCAAGCAATCGCTTACAGTGCCCCCATCGCTCTAGCCGCATCCACCTAGCTGTCCAGCACCATCAGTCGAGCCCAACCAACCCGCCTCAGAACCGAATCCCTTCTTCAATCATGAGCCTTATAGGCTATTTTCAACCTCGTCCGAGCCTTCGTTGGTGATGTCATACTTGCAGGATCTCACCGCCTCTGCGCCGCCGTCACTATGAACCCGTTGCCGCCTTAATCCAGTGAGTTAACTCCCTAATCCCAAATTAGGTAGTTAATTGCACTTAGGAGTTAGTTTAGTGATTAATTAGGATTAGTGTTAATTTAGTTAGTGTAACTAAGTTAGTTAGGTTAGTTAGTTACCTAGAATAGTTTAGTTAGGTGGTTAGTTTGGTTAGGTTATCTACTCTAAGTTAGTTTATTTAACTAGGGTTAGTTAGTTAACCGTGATTAGTTTAGTTAACATGTTTAGTTTAATTAAATTATATTTATTTAATTTAATGGAAATTTATTTAATTAATTTTAATTAACGCAAATTGTGACAGGATAGCTGTTTATCATAATTTTACGCTGATCATCATGGTTGAATTTATATGTGAATCCGATTGTTTATTTGTGCAATTGAATGCTTGGTGATGATTATTATTGCAAAAATCCAAATTTATGGTATTTAATTAGAAAAATATCGTGTGTCAATTTTTATGCCAAAAATGTTTAGTACTATATAAAATCATGGGCAAAAAGTATGCTTCAAGTGCCAAAAGTTGGCACAAAGAGACACTTAAATGCCAAAAGTTACTAAAGTAACATTTAAGTGCCAAAATCGAAGATAAATAGATCACTTAAGTGCCCATCCGACCAAAATGTTGACGTGCGCAATTTCTGGGGAAGTAAGTGTAAAACGGTGTCGTTTTTTACACGACGACATGGCTAGACAATGCAAAAACTACATCATTTTGGTGCTGACGTGGTAAAAAATTAATATAAAAATTAATTTAATTTAATTTAAAACTAAATTTATTTAAAACATTTAAAAATACAAAGCAATGAAGGGATCCCTCTCTTGTCCCACATTGCCTAGGGAGGGAGTTCTAGGCTGTCTTATGAGGTAATGGGCTATTTAATTGTACATACGCAATTTCTTAGTGTAGTATGGGCTATCTCGAGAAGAATAAAACCGTAAGGACTTAGTGTCCAAAGCGGACAATATGTATACAGTGGAGACCCAAGGCGTTACAAGTGATATTGGAGTTGACTCCCGACTGCGTGTTGGGCCACAGTGAGGACGTTGTGCTTCTAAGAGGTGGAGAGTGTGAAAGCCTAAGCGGCAATGCACAGGGAGGAGGGATAACGGAGCGTCCGCATCTTGGTCCTCGAATGTGCACAAGGAATAGGTCTATCTCTTGTCCCATTACTTAGGAAGGGACATCTAAGCTACCTTATAAGGCAATGAGCCCTCTAACTGTACATACACGTTTTCTTAGGGTAGTATGAGTTGTCATAAGAAGAACAAAACAATGAAGACTTAGGGCCTGTATGGCAACGTGCTAAATAGTGCCTAATTCTGATTTTTTGTTCCCAGAATTAGTTTGAGACAAGAATTGCATTTGGTAAAATTTTTGTTGCCGAGAATGGATTGGGAAGAGAATTGAGAATAAAAAAAATATGATTCTTCATCCGAGAATCAAAAAAAGAATCAAAACAGTGAAAATCTTATTCTTCCCTTCCGTCATCCCGCGATTGCCATCCGCCACTGCCCGCCACCATCCGCCGCCGCCCGCTGCCGCCATCCGCTACCAGTTGCTGGTCGCTGGTTCGACGAGGTCGCCGGAGGCTCGCCAGGCCAGGGCGAGGTTCGGCGAGCTTGCCGAAGGCAAGCCTAGCCACCGGTAAGGACGGTTTGGCCACCGACAGGGCTGGGCAAACCTCGCCAAGGCCAAGCAAGCCTCACCGGCAACTGAGCGAGCCTCGCAAGTGGCCAAGCGAGCCTCGCCAACAGCTAGGCAAGGCTCGGCCTCGCCAGATCGGGCGAGGTCAAGCCTTACCGGTGGTTGGGCGAGCCTCGCCCAATTGCCGGTGAGGCTCACCTAGCCACCGGCGAGGCCAAGCCTCGCCCGGGCCGCGGCGAGACTCGGTCGACGAAGGCCGACCTTGCCGAGGGCCTAAGCCGGTGAGGGTCGCCGGACCAACGACCAGCCACATGAAGAAGAAGAAGAATAATAGGAAAAAAAAAAAGGGAAAAAAAGAAAAAAAGAAAAGGAAAAAAAGTAAAAAGTAAAAAAATTATTTAAAAATCAAAAGAAATTAATTTGGAATAGAATCAATTAGCACGATATCAAACGCAATTCTATTCTATAATAAAAAATTTTGGACGATTACTAAACACGTTTTTTACTTAGAATCAGCTCTCGGTAACTTAATAAAAAATAATCATTTCTAGTCAAAATCAGATCTCGGGAATAGAATTGTTGCCAAACGCACCCTTATTATCCAAAGCGGACAATATGTGTACAGTGGAGACTTAGGGCGTTACAGTTTGTCATAGTCTATGATTCTCCCGTACCTGTAAACCCTTGAGAGTGAAGTTTGTGGTTATCAAGTGAAGAGTAAGGATGTAGAGAGGATGAGTACAACTAGTCCGTGAGAGTGGCGTCAAGACGGTTAGTACTAGGAGTTAGAATAGGAGGATTATATTACTTAGGAGTTTTGAAGGTGGGATTTGTCTTCCCTGCGAATAATATGTGTACAATGGAGACGGCTTTACAGTTTGTCACAGTCTATGATTCTCCCGTGCCTATAAACCTTTGAGAGTGAAACTTGAGGTTATCAAGTGAAGAGTAAGGATGTAGAAAGGATGAGTACAACTGGTTCGTGAGAGTGGCGTCAAGACGATTAGTGCTAGGAGTTTTATAATAGAAGGATTATATTACTTAGGAGTTTTGAAGGTGGGATTCATCTCCCCTGCACAAACTGATCGAGAGCTGATTCTACTCTTCTGATGAGGCCATAGCAAGCCGAAACCAGTTATTAAGCTTAAAGAGATCTACTATCTTACCCGATAAACTAGACGCCTGAGCCAAGCTGGGTATGATACGATCTCGTATGAGGGCTGACTTGGTAAATTATGCTCACCACACCAAGTGCCACATGGGTTATTCCGGGGCCAAGGAACTGCTAACCCATGACACATGCTTAGAACTTCAATGAGAAGTGATGGAAATGGATTCCTAATAAAAACAGATACTCGAACTACAGAGTAATACTAAAAGCAAACACAGCAATGGGCTTGATGATACATGTAATACCGATTGAAAGGCACATCACCAAAATAGACGTACCTTATTTTCTAAAGATTCAATACCATTGCAATATCGAGGGGGGTCGATTGAAGCCTTCGAATTCCTTTCTTGAGCGAGAATTCATCAATAGCGAAAACTTGAAAAACGTACATTTTGTTTTCTCTTTTAACATTCTTTTTTATGCAACAATTCTCTTATGGGTCGGGTTTAGCCTAACATGGGTGGACGGGCCGGGTTTGGCCCAACATGTTTTATAGAAACCCATCAAGAGGAGACAAATAGAGGCCAATCCAGAGAGCGTGAGTAGTCCAGCACATCCAGATCTCGGCGTCCATGCACGAATCCAGAGGCCAATCCCCATGAATGACGGCTTCGGCAGAGTCAATGGCAAGCTGTTCCGGTCGATCTAATAGAAAAAGGGGCTGCTGATGGAGGTCCGGTGGATGGTGGCGGAGAGAGTGACGGAGGCGGACCTGCTGGTGAATGTTGAGGGGATGGCGTTAGAAGGGGTCAGGGAGGAGATAGAGGTGCTGAGGTAGGAAGAGAACCGTTTAGCGTTTTAGGGTCCGTTTTCTATTTATATTTTATGTGTTTTGGGCCGGACGGAACTGACCCGTCAAGATATCCACTACGTTTTACTTGTTACGCAAACTGAATAAGGCCTGAACCGAAAAGATCTGAAATTGTCAATTTGGGTACTTTCAACACCAATTGTTATATTTTTAATTTTATTGGGTCAAGAACCAATTGTAATATGGAGAATCCACTTTTCTACTGGTTTATGAATAAATTGAAAAATCACTAGAGATTCTAATATGAAGAGTGCTTTGCCACTATTTGAAGTGCCCTGCCGATGTTTGAGGTGACCATGATATTAAGTGATGAAGATGTCTACAAGTTGGAAAGATCTTCAGAAAAGGTGAACATATGGAAGAATCTCGATCGAGGGTAAACAAGTCGAGAAGAACGGGACATTTGTGATCACTTGGAGGTACAGAGATCAAGTGAACAATTAGATGGACCTGATGAAGTGGGCATGCCTAGAATGGGGATGTTCGGTAAAGTTTGGAAGAACCATGAAGATAAATAGCTTGGTAAAGTCGAAATTGCCAATATGCTTTGAAGGACCAAAAAGATCAGCATTGTTTTCGGGTGCAGTAGATTGTTGGCATTGGAGCAGCTGCCTTATATAGATAAGGTGAAAGACTCTGACAATACTGGTGATCCTTATGATTTTAGTGAAGATAAGGAACCAATGTACGTGGTATCATTGGAGATCTTTAGAAGCCGACTCAGTCAAATCAGTAAAGATGAGGAATTGGCAGGGATGCCAACATCCTCGGAAGACATACATATTGATAAACACCGATAAGTCGTCAAAGATTGACAATATTGGCAAAGCAAATCGTTCACTATTCAGCAATATAATGAGTTTCCTCCGGTCATGCGCGAAGTATAGGGGAACGATGGACACTTGCTTCTTGGAGCAATGATCTTTTTCCTGCACACAGTCAACAGATACAGAAGTTCTTAGCATGTAAGCAGACATATCATTTGTAAGAACGTCATCCACTTAACGTCATATCTACATCTCTTGTAGCAAAAGCCACAAGCGACATTAACCTCAGATCTGCATCTTTCGCGCACCCCACAGGCAAGTACTGCAGGGTCCAGTCCACTTAACCCATGATCTTCAATTGCAATGTTAGAAGACTTATTCACGCACTCACATCCTTTTGAGGTCAGATAAAGCACACCTTTACTTGTTTTACAAACAAGCTATCAACTGAATATCCGCCCCCCCCCCCCCCCCAACAAAAAAAAAATAATAATAATAAAAGAAAAGTGAAGCGAAAGAAGGAAAATCCTATTATCAAGAGTAATCATTTAAATCTACATTAATCAGGTTTAGGTTTAAAGCAAGAGAATTGAGTTCATACACTTCTGCATGCACTCTACCCACCTTCCATTCCAGCCACTGTATCATACAGAGGCCGGCCTCCCGGAGGTTAAACGCTATTCCTCCCAGAATTGCAGAAACCGCAAAGACCGCAAACGGGAGACCGCTTCGTAAGACCACCGCGAAAGGTACCGAAATCGCACCCATTTGTGCCGCCTGACCTGCACAGCGAAGAGCTGCATTTCTCGCGTACTGAAAGCAAAGCTTTCGAGATGCTTTGGAGACATCAAACAAAATGAAATGGAGGAACACAGAACAAATTTGCTAAAAACTGCAATTGAATTACATCGTTTGGCCTATTCCTACCCACATTTTGTCTAAGACACTCCTTTCTTTAGTTAAGTGCCTGAAATAGCACTCTCTCTTGTTTTATCGTTTTTTTTTATTATCATGCTGACCAAGAAAGGTAACATTATTTTTGCCGCTTCGATTATCAATTTCACAATACTAATACCACAATTACTCCCAACAAGATATCGCCTTATCCTTCGTCTGCTTGCCTTTTCGCCTGGAAAGATTGTTAATTTTCATTAATGGTCTCATCTTTTCGTCTGTAAGAGTAGAAATTTTATTTATCACAGCTTACCAATACACAGTGAAAGATCGCTTATTTGTTCATTCATTTTTTTTTTTTTTTTTTTCTGAATTGCGAAAGCGGGGTGAACTTGAAACTCTAATAGCACCTTCTTTAATTTCAAATTCACACCACATTATTCTAGAGGATAACTTTTGAGCACTTCATAAAAATTTGGTCCACTTGCTATAAGATTAAATCTTTGAGGGATATTAATTATTTTCTTCATGGTTATGTTAAACAGCAAAAAGTTCCCGTATAATTTTTTTACTGCTGTGTTTATCTTTCGTTAATATTTAAAATGATCCGAAGAAAAGCATGTTTAATTTTTTACCGTTCTTCCAGTAAAATAATCCCTTTTTTTCCGTATTTGATAAATTTTCTTCCACCTTAGAGGAACAAGATAAGTTTACTTCTTTCCATACGAAAAATAAAGAAAGAAGGAAACAATATAAAATAGATTTCAATAGAAAAAATGGTTGAGACATGTCGAGATATGTTGGTACAAAAGATTACCTTTCGACTAGAGGAGAAAGAGCATAACAGAAGCCTCCCATTTGACTGAGAGACGCATGAGTACGAAGGTATTAAGCAAACCTTATACATCAAACAATTGACGCGGTGCGAATGAATTATTACGCTTAGGTGATAGATAACTCAATGGCCCAGAATAAGTTTAGCTAAATAAGTTAACAGATCAGAGTAGAGTTTTCTTTAAAGTTAATATAAAATCTCGAATTTATTCTAAACTAATTTCTTTTATCACCAAAATCTCAAATTAATATACTTGTAACAAATTTAACGCACCAAAAATCCCAAACCAATATATTTATAATTATACCCTCCATTAATTTCCATTAAACTGGATTAATACAGCGAGAAGTCACAAACCAAGACACCCGTGATAAACAAATGGTAAAACTCCAAACTTATATATACCTATTAATTATCACGTATTATCTAACTCAACAAGTTGGTGATAACATTTAACGGATATAAATTTATCACAAATATACTAATTTAAAATTTTTTATGGTCAAAAATTAATTTAGACTAATTTTATCACTGTACTGATTTAGAATTTTTTTTTTTTTTTTTATATTACACCTTTCTTTAATAATCTCTCCAGCCCAGGTGACGCATCCCAAGACACTGAAGATTCACGTGGGTCACGACACGTCCCTTTTCCTGCCAATGTAGGCAATGGACAAGAAAGAGAAGCATTGAAGTGAAGCAGCGTATGTGAACACTGTTACATGATCTGCTAAGCATTTACACGACCATGAACAAACATTCGACTTACATTACAGATCTTGCCACAAATCGGAGGAGCAAAAAATCAAAACCTGGAAGCACAGAAGGTTACAGACAAGATAGATGAAAGGAAAAAAAGAAAATCTCTACACTCAGCTGTTAGTAGAGTTATAAAAGATCTTTCCGATGACCGACAATGGTATGTTTGCAGCGTGGCCTTGAGTTCCAACCAGCCCAATTCTCCCAAAGGTGGCCGAGGAACTATTGATCGTCGCGTTAAAGGAGACACTCAGTAACTGCGTCTGGCCGTTGGCGATGGTGAAGCGAGTCGGAGCTACCTTCATGGAGACCCCGTAAGGGGCGGTCCAACCAACACTGTAAGTTTCATTTCCGGCAATATTGGTGACTGTACGTTGAACTGTCCTAGAACTGTTGAGCGTCGCGATTGTGATAGAGGGCAAGTTCAGGTCGGCGCCGCTAATAGTGTTGTTGTAAGCCCAACAACTTTGGCCAGTGTAGTTCCAAACAATGGGAGCCGAACCGTTAATGCCACAGAGAAATGACATGTAATCATCGTAACCTACAAGAACAGCATCAGACAGGCTCATCTTAGCCCCCTACGTAAGCAGGCATCGAACAGAACAAAGAACACGGAAAAGAGAGATGATGTAACGGTCCATTACTCTGTTACTTGTCAATTAGAGAGAACCAGGATACCTATCACATGCACAGCTTGAAAATTCTGGTGAGGACTCTTCATTAATTGAAAATATAAGTTGATGTTATGTTGTTTCAGAGGAATTGACAGAACTTAAAAATCAAGAAAAGAAAGAAAACTCTATGGTCTTGGGTCAATACCGGGTCACCAAATTGATGAGTTGGATGTATAAAAATCGATTTTTCTAGAGATTTTACATAGACATTGTGGACATTTTCGTGGTGTCAATCTCTCAGTAGAACAGGCAAAGCAGATTTTATTCTAGAGGTAAAAGTAACTCAAGAAAATATCTCATAACACGAAGCACATTGGTTCCTTACCAGACAAGGAGAAGATACTCAAATTGGGCACATTGTTTCTGTATTCTGAGTATAAAATCAGTTGCTTATTCAAAAAAGCCATCCTTTTAGTGTGGAAAGAAATCTGTTCACAACAGAAACTTATAAAAATGTACTTTATTCTTTAAGGACTTTTTCTCGTACATTAACTGTTGACTATAATTAAACATTTGATTACTGTCTTGAGGATATCCTTCCGTTGAATAAATTTCTCAAAATGACAAACTAATTAATAGTCATCGATTTTTCACTTCATTATATATATTTGCAATTGATAAAAATTTTGGAATTGGTACTTCAGCACTTGCACCAGTCAAGTCCAAACTCAATCCTTCTCGGATAAGTAAATCTGACCATAAACCGGTTACGCTGACCCATGAGCCATTTGGCTTGATTGGCATGACAAAATTAAAGTATAGTTGGAGTTGGACTTAGCTGCACCCATTATGCAATAAAGGCAAATAACAGACTTATCACAACAAATTATGGTTGGACTACAAGAGATATTCTTCATTTTGGGCCAATGAAAAGGACATATCCATGATTTGGAATTCTACCATTGTAAAAAGCAGATGACTCAGGACACTCCTAATTTTATCAATTTAATTGACTTTCGCATCTGATTGGGTAGAGGATGTTTCCAGACAAAAGAGTATAACTGGCATAGGCAGAATAACTTACTGGAGTCAAGAATAAGTCCAGGATTCAAAGCAGCGGTTGCATTCACAAAACCGCTGCCCATGTCAAAAGGTGTTGCTGGGGACTGATTTTGATCTGGGTTGGCATAAGCGCGCTGAGCCATTATTGGTCCCCCGTTCTTGTCATATAAAGAAGCCGTTGTAGAAAGTGCAGATGCGATGGCAGAAGGACTAAAACTTGGAAAATTTTGCTTAATTAGCGCTGCCAGCCCAGCAATATGAGGAGCAGCCATGCTTGTCCCAGACATCATCGCAAAGTTTTCACCTGAATCATTGAATCTACTTTAGGAGGCAGCATATAAGAAGAAGAGAACCAGGATAAACAGACTCTGCAATTCCATTGCATTTGGCACTGGAGAGAAGAAATCTTGCCTCGATCACTAGGTAAGCAATCAATACATGCACAAGCAAAAGAATATCAAGCTACCTATATGAATAATTAAATGTCTTGCAGATACCGATGCTTTATGGGAATATCTTTCATGCAGTAATGGATTAAAACAGAAACCATTGCACTGGTCAAATGAATCAACATGAATTGCTGTATATATTATGACGGTCATAATAAGCATCAGCTAACAGATGGCTTACGTGCAAGGCCAACTCCAGCAATTGATCGGTTGTTTCCAAGAACTATGGAGTTTTGGTACACTCGGTCATGAGCAGCAGCACCAACAGTGAAAATCCATGGACTGAAGGAAGATACGCTTTTTGGTGCAGGCCCAGTATTTCCGGCAGCTTGCACAACAAAAATGCCAGCTTTTACTGCTGACAATAAAGCCATGTCAATGGGGTTGAAGAACGTTGCAATTCCAGGAGGACGCCTATTAGGAGTGATTGATAAGCTTATTATGTCAACGCCATCCTGAGCAGCCTGTAAATGCACCCATCACAAAGAAAGAGGAAAATCAGTTACGAATGGTAACACCGAGACATATATGTTTCACGATCCCCAAAAAGCACTTTTTTTTTTCCCATTTTCTTTTGCAGTATCGATTGAAGAACATGAGCCAAGGGTAATTAATTATACATCTCTACAAATGGAACTGGTGCTACACAGATTCGTAGAAATTCAAAACCGAAACAGCTCTCTGTGTAGAATCTTTCTGAAGAAAAGAATCTGTTTTCTTATTTCTCATAGAGTGATTACAATGAGTATAAATACATGAACAGAGAACCTAAATTAGGTAAGAAACCTATTTAGATAAAGATCCTAAGTTGCCTCTAATATCTATCAATATCTAATTTACATCAATCAGAATAAAAACAAATCACATAATATCACGTAATATAATCACGTAATATAATCAGGAGAACTTCTAGAAGATTTCCTAATACATTCCAACACTCCCCCTCAAGCTGGCTTGAAGATGTCTTCCATAGACAGCTTGTTCACTAGACGAATGAATTGCCTTATATGTAATCCCTTGGTCAGAATGTCAGCAGTCTGATCATCACTTGAAATATACGGCATACAAATTAGTCCGCTATCAAGTTTTTCTTTGATGAAGTGTTTATCAACTTCCACATGCTTTGTCCGTTCATGTAACACAGGATTATGAGCAATTGTGATTGCTGCCTTATTGTCGCAATATACTTTCATTGGTATGGAACTTGGAATTTGTAGTTCATCTAAGATACCTTTAATCCACATAACTTCGCATACACCATGTGCTACTGATCGAAATTCAGCTTCAGCACTACTTCTTGCCACCACACTCGCTTTTTACTCTTCCAAGTGACTAAATTACCACCAACAAACGTGCAAGAGTCCTGAAGTAGATCTCCTATCCATATTGCTTCCAGCCCAATCTGCATCGTGAACACCTCAATTTCCAGATGTCCATGTTTTCAAACATTAGACCCTTACCAGGACTTCCCTTCAAGTAGCGTAAAATTCTATATACCGCTTCAAAATGCCTTGGCCCCGTGAGTGCATGAACTGACTCACCATACTTACAACAAACGATATATTAGGTCGAGTATGAGATAAGTAAATAAGTCGACCAACAAGCCTTTGATACCTTTCTCGGTCTATTACTTCTCCAGCCTTGGCAAGTTCAAGCTTCATATTTGGTTCCACGGGGTCTCTGCCGCTTTACATCCTAATAGACCTGTCTCTTTAAGCACATCAAGAACATATTTGCGTTGGTTTATAAAAATGCCCTTTTTGGATCTCGCAAATTCTATTCCAAGAAAATATTGCAAGGCACCCAAATCCTTAACTTCAAACTCCTCACCAACTTCCCTTGCAAGCTTTTCAACTCAACTTTGTCATCACCGCTAATATTATATCATCAACATAGACAATTAGAATTGCACGCTTACCTTCCTTTGAGTGTTTATAGAATAGAGTGTGATCTCCTTGACTTTGGTGATAGCCAAATCTTTTAACCACCTTCCCGAATCGTTCAAACCACGCTCTTGGAGATTGTTTAAGTCCATACAACGACTTTTTTAATCTGCAAACTTTGCCTTCGCTCGCAAAACCTAGTGGTAAACTCATAAACACTTCTTCCTCCAAGTCACCATTTAAGAATGCATTCTTCACATCTAACTGATGTAAGGGCCAATCAAATGCAGCAGCCAAAGATAGTAAAATTCGAACAGAATTTATCTTGGCAACTCGGGCAAAAGTCTCCTGATAGTCTACTCCATAAGTCTAAGTGAACCCCTTTGCCACTAACCTCGCTTTATACCGCTCAACACTCCCATCGGGTTTACATTTTACAAAAATACCCATTTACAGCCAACAATCTTTTTTCTTCGGTGCATCAACCAACTCCCATGTGCCATTCTTCTTAAGCGCAAGCATTTCATCCTCAACAGCCATCTTCCACTTTGGATCCCTCAAAGCTTCATGAATATTTCTAGGAATAGATATGTGAGACAGATTTGACACAAATGCTCTATGATGATGAGATAACTTTTGGAATGACACATGTTTTGATATAGGATGCTTTGTACATGATCTAACTCCTTTTCTAAGAGCTATAGGCATATCAAGATTAGAAGCATTAGTATCAGAATTTAAGATAGGAATGGAGGGAAAAAGAGTACTACTAGGATCACCTGATGACGAAGGCAAGAGATCATCTCTCGGGGTTGTAGACGGATGAGGCTCCAAGACAAAGTTCTGATCTGCAATATTTTGAAGAGTTTTCCTTCTAGTATAAACTTGAAGCTCGGGCTTGTTGATCACATTGTGATCTTGAACTTTTTCTCCCCCTATCCTTGACACATCAAGATTTGGCAGAGGTGTTTTCGAAGATTCAAACAAAGGATTAGGAAGGACAGGAGAGTTAATCTCTTCACTAACTTCGCCATTCTCCCCCTGAAGAGATTTGTTAGAAAAAAACGGTTGTGACTCGATAAATGTTACATCCATAGTGATATGAGTTTTACCAGTATGTGGATTGTAACACTTATAACCTCTTTGATTAGGTGCATACCCTATAAACACACACTTTTCAGCCCGAGGATCTAATTTAGATCGACACTGAATTGGGAGATGGACAAATGTAGTGCAACCAAACACCCTTAGAGGAATATCAGAAAAAATACGAGCTGTGGGGTACACTTTTTTGAAACAATTTAAGGGAGTAGTGTAATTTAATACCCGAGTAGGCAACCTATTAATTAGATAAGATGCTGTTAGCACAGCCTTCCTCCCATAAGTATTTAGGTACATGCATTGAAAAACGAGGGCACGCGATACTTCAAGGAGATGGCGATTTTTGCGTTCAGCAATGCCATTCCTGTTGGGGTGTAGTTCGGCAAGTTGATTGGTGAATGATGCCTTTTTCTGTCAAAAAACTCCCCAAAAATTGGTTATAATATTCAGTACCATTATCAGTACGAAGAATACTAATAGTAGTACGGAATTGAGTCATAACCATTTGATAAAAAATTTTGAACAATGACTCAACTTCAGATTTGGTGCTCATCAAGTATGTCCAACATAAACGGGTATGATCATCTATGAAGGTAACAAACCATCGTTTTCCGGTTTTTGTTGGCATGGGTGAAGGACCCCAAACATCACTATGGATTAAGTAAAAAGGAGATGATGCACAATACTGTTTTGGATTATAATGAGTACGATGACTTTTAGAAAAAAGACAATTGTCACAATGTAGTGAAGAAACATCCACATCTTTGAACAAATGAGAAAACAAATGTTTCAAATATCCAAAGCTAGGATGGCCTAATCTATGATGCCAAACCATTATTTGTTCTTGAACAGGGAAGAACTGAAAGTTCCATACGCCCGAGCTTTTTTATTAGAGACAAACTCTTCAAAATAGTAGAGACCATCCCTCATCCTAGCATTGCCAATCGTCTTCCCCGAGATCCGATCCCGAAACTCACAATGGGAAGCAAAAAAGACAACACGGCAATTAGACTCTTTAGAAAGTTTACTAACGTAGACAAGAGGCTCGGGCTAACTTAGGAACATGCAGTACATTATGAAGTTTAATAGACTCGTAAAAGTGGAACTAATCCTTTGCCTGCAATAGATGAAAAACTCCCATCGGTAATCCGAATTTTTTGGTTGCCGGACAAGGAATATAGGATTTGAACAAATATGGAAGATTAGTCATATGATCGGATGCCCCTGAATCAATGATCCAAGGTACAGATTGTGAACAACAAGAGAGGGCATTTAGATTTCTACATTGGTGGGCAATTGAAGCAGTAGGATTACCCGATACAGACCCAGCCTGAAGTAGTTGTAGAAGATGGTTTAGTTGTTCTTTGCTGAAAGAGAATGCAGTGGCCTCATTAGCTGTAGGAGGCATACGCTGAGAAGACTTATTATCTCGGCTAAATGAAGTTGGTCTCCTTGCTTCACTAGTTGTAGAAGCTGGACGGCCATGAATCCTCCAACAGGTCTCCCGTGTATGACGGGGTTTGTTGCAAAAATCACACCAAATACGAGGTTTCCCATCTGATCTTCGCAAGTTAATGGGGATCTTGCTTATATTTGCCTCGGAAACTATTGTTGTAGGAACATGGCCCTTCTTGTCTTCAAATATAGTTAATGCTGAACCTTCCAATGATCCATCCTTTCCGCCGGTAGCTGACTTGCCTAGCATTATTCCCCGTCTACTTTCTTCTCTCCGAACCTCTGAGAAGACCTCTCCAATAGGTGGAAGAGGCTGCTTCCCAAGTATTCTGCCCCGTACTTCATCAAACTCATCTCTAAGCCCTGCTAGGAAAGCATAAATACATTTTGCTTCTACAATTTTCCTGTATCGATTACCATCTTCAATACACGTCCCCTCATGATCATTGAATACATCGAATTCCTGCCACAAACGTTTCAAGGAGTGAAAGTATTTTGTGACAGTTTCCTCTCCTTGTCGCATCTTCCCCAGCTTCAAGGTTAACTCGTAGATTTGAGATTGATTACCCAAATCTGAATACATCTCACACACCGCATCCCGCAGTTCCTTTGCGGTATAATAGCCCAGATAATTTGCACCAATATCTTCTTCCATGGAGTTGGTCAGCCACGTCATAATCGCTGAATTCTCTGCATCCCAGACAGCCCAAGTGGGGTCATCTGTCGCTGGTTATGCATTATCTCCAGTCAGATAGCCACTTTTTCCTCTACCCCGTATGTACATTCGAACGGATTGAGACCACTGGAAAAAATTATCACCATTCAGCTTTATGGAAGTGATCTGAATGGGATGAGCTTCGGTGGATTTTGTAAGAAGTGATGGAGGGTTAGACTGGGTGGTTGATGATTCATCCGACATAGTGATCGAACGAAAAAAAAAATTACTCGAGGTGAATAGATGAAGGACCTTTGGGCTCGATACCATGAAGAAAAGAATCTGTTTTCTTATTTCTCATAGAGTGATTACAATGAGAATAAATACATGAACAGAGAACCTAAATTAGGTAAGAAACCTATTTAGATAAAGATCCTAAGTTGCCTCTAATATCTATCAATATCTAATTTACAGCAATCAGAATAAAAACAAATCACATAATATCACGTAATATAATCACGTAATATAATCAGGGAGAACTTCTAGAAGATTTCCTAATACATTCCAACACTTTCAAATATAATTCCTCAAACAACCAGAGAATACTGAGAAGTGCGCTGAATCATTATTGTTTGTATCGTATAGTCTGGTACAGCACCCGTTCACAACCAGTATAAACTATTATTGAGGAATGCCTATTTCAATCGTAGAGTAAATAGAGAGCCTGAATAATTTTGACATTTTTACTAAGGTTACACTCCCTCTGAAAAGCTCATTTATTTTTCTCTTAGGGAAAATTGCTGCTTATTATGAGTACCTATCTTGCATTGGATATTTTCCACATAGAAAAGGAAAGACAAGGGTACCAAGGGGAAACAGAATAGCAATCATAACAGTTGCAAGCACAATGCCTTTTAGGGTTATAGATACTCTCTTTTTGGTATGACTACAAAGAAGTCAAAAACACGAGTATCTTTAGATAAAACAGCCAATGAACATCCACTGCGAAAGAACCAGAACAAGAAACTTTGGTTTTGCAGAGTAAGAATATTTTGATGTCAAAGTGTAATCTGAAAGCGATCTGTCAAATAGCAAGACAGAGAAATACAGTCAACTAGCAGCACATCAAAGTGTTGAGGCTCTCTAAAGTCTTAAAATGTCTACCCATAGATTAGCTAAGCAAGAGAAACTGGTCAGTCAAATCATGTAGACACAAACCTGGTCAATTGCAGCAACGACATCCGCAGCAAAGCCTCCAAAGCTCTTATATAATGACTTGTAAACAGCGATGCTGATAATTGAAATTGAGTATCCATGTTATCTTAACATAAAAAAATACTCAATCATATTTTGCTCGAGGTGTAAGTACATCTTTGAGCAAAGCAGGTAAACAGAAGCAGTTATCATTTATTAGTACTTAATAATCACTGTTAATAATGAATAGAGCTAAATAATAAGAGTATAGAGAGACTTGGTCCAGATAAATTACTGTGAGCGAGGAGCCATTCCACTAGCATTCCCAAAGTGATGACCAGAAACAATAACTGGAATCCCATGGTTTCCTGCTGCAACTGAAGCCGTGTGCCTGTAATTCCACTATTCAATCCATCAATTGCCTATAAAGTCTTCCATCTAATTGACAATGTGGAAGCTAGTAACCAGACGACGGTTGCTGTAACTTTGATGCCAACAATATGATAACAAATTATACTTGGCCATGGAGTGAGATTCTTTTAGCTTTCCCATATCACTAAATCTATCTTGCCAGCTCACAAAGCTTTACATGTTTTTACTCTCAAAAGTTAACCATAACAAAATGGGAAAATAATGGCTCTTTGTTTTTGATAGAAAATGAAAAAAAGGTTTTTACTTTATGCAGTTAACAATAATTTTATGTTAAATAGAAGAATGAGAAAGAGATATATGTCAACTACAAAAGAATTCCAGTTGGTGGTGATAAGGACAGATACTGAAGCAGAAACCATTTTTCTCCTCTCGTCACTTCAAGTCCTCAGCCCAGGTCATGAAGAATGAGTGGCAAACAGCAACAGATCACCACCATTATCCACATAGAAAATAAAATAGACAAAATCCTAGCTGATCATAGAAGCTCAAAGGGAAAACTGATCACAAACTCTCATTTCCTCCCACAGTCGCATTTTTTACTCCCTCGTCCCCATACTGTGGAACTACAAAGCTACAGTTATTGCAGTTGCAGATTGAGCAAAAGAGATGCTGACAAAAAAATGACATAGAGACAAGCATACAAGATGAGAGAAGTTGCATAAAACACTCACATCCTGTGACCATCTCCATCAAATGGCGATGCGTAGTCCTGAGATGCATTGAAAATTCCTCTGGTTATGGCAGATGCAGCAAAATGCCGGGTGCCAACAAGCTTCCTATTGCATGATCCAGATGGAAAATCCGGGGTGACCTCACAAATCCCTGAGTAATGGGCAGGGACTGGATACGGACGGTCAGACACATCGTCAGAAAAGCTGGGATGCGTCGGATCAATGCCAGTATCAATAAAACCAATCACAACTCCTTCTCCAGCTGTGTCGTACCCACCACGTTGTGCGCACGCTCCATTTGGTAGACCAAGAAATTGTGGAGTATGAGTTGTTGCTGTTCTAACTGAAAAATCCAAAGCTACATTCGCCACCTCTGTCTGCTGTGAAAGTTTGTCGGCCTTCAAGTAATATTACCAGACTAAAGTGAGGTTCTGGAGACTATTTTTATATCACTCAGCAACAAAACTTCAATCACAAGCAACGCAGGACATGCATAAATTTTTGCCATAATCATGGATAACAGAGTCAGGACAGCCAAAATATATTCCTCCGTATATCCAGTATGCAGTTATAATTGCCAAGCAGACAAGGATGAGAACTATCATAAAGAAAAAGATGGTGTTGGGTACTGATATACCTGTTGGGGAGTGACAAGTACTGCAAATCCATTTATTAAGTAGTGATAGCTGTACAGTTTCAGATATTTCTCTCCCTTCAGCGCCTTTCTCAATAACGAATCATGAACTCGAGCAATATAAGAACCAGAGCTCCCACCAGAACGAGAAGTGTTCCTGTGCCTGAATTTAGAGTAGGAAGCTCAGAAAACCAATCAAACGCTAAAAAATGAAGCTTAATCAAGATAAGTTCCCGTCATAGCGCCCTCATTAAAACTAAAGTCTCCAGTAAATTACACATGAACAATTCTTCATACTGCCAATCAAGAAAGGAACTTCCGACGATATCAGCCATAGTAACGTAAAAGACAGTTATAGACATTGCACAAACGGAAATGAATGGACCCCCACGAGGTAGTTGCTGAACTTGAGAGGCTACAAAACTCTCAAAGGTAAAAATTTACCTCACGAAGCAAAAATCAACTTTCGAAAATTGCAATTCAACCCTTTCAGTAGCTATTGCCAAAGGAAGTAAGTAAATAAACCAATTCCCAGTTTGGTCTCCCGATTCTACAAACGAATAAACAGAATCCAACCACAGCCCGCATTTACAAGGGAAGCAAGAAAGTACCTTGCTTTGTCCATTCTGTTGGATTTCCCCGAACCTCCATGCCTGAACACATTCGTCTCCTTCTTCAGCACACCATAGTCATGGACGACAGGGGCTTGTTTAAAGGTCACAATGTAAACAGCCGTGATTGCTTCCGAGCTACTCTTCTGGCACCAAGTGCACACGACCATCCCCATGGAGACCAACACCAGCAAAAGTCAAGAAACACTCTCCATCCGTGTATACGCACAGTGGGGGCAGTGCAAGAAGAAAAAGAGAAACCCAAGTTCTAGTTTTATCAGAACACCAACCCCCGGAAGGAAAAGACCTCACGATCGGCGAGATCAAGCTCGGCCCGACACCAGCGAGCTCGAGTCTCGCCAGAGGTGAGGCCGAGGCCCCGTCAGCGTCGAGCGAGGCTGCCGGTCGCCGGCCGTCGTCCTGGCCGGCAGCCGGTCGAAGAAGAAGAAAAGAGAAAAAGAGAAAAAAAATTATATTTTCAAAATAAAAATAAAAATAATTATATTTTTAAAAATAAAAAAATATTATTATATTTTTAAAAAATAAAAAATAAAGAAAAATTCATTTTTATAAAAATATTTTTATAAATCGTGGATTGAATCCTGGATTGAATCAATCGTGGATTGAATCCTGTTTGCTGTTGCAGGCTTGTGAGATGATCCAAGACCTTTCACTGCTTGTGATACTCTTTTTAAAGGACGAGGGATAGTCTTGGTGAATCGTGTCAGCCTTCCTGTTTTACTTTTGCTTCATCAGATCTCGAGCACGCGTTCTGTTTCTTTCCTCTTCCTTCTGGAATTCTAGTTTCAAAAACGAAACTGTTCTTCTTCTTCGTGACTCACTGTTGGAATTCGATTTCCAAAACTAGTTCCACCAATTATCTCCGGAGATTGCGAGCCCTGCTCAATGCCAGCGATGACAACGGTTCCTCTCTTGACTTGCTGTTTCCGTGGAAGCACGAGATCGAGAGCCTCCCACGACAAAGACATCGCCGTCGAACCAAGTCAGGAGGTTATTGATCCCTTCTCCTCTGACTTGCTCGTTGATTCTGCTGAGGGTGGATCGTCCCAGCGGATCGACGGCTTGAGCAACGAGGATCAAAGTCAGACTTCCGGAGTCACCGGGCAGACTCAGTTGGGAGATCAATCTCTCCATCGTCCTGCTGGCATGAAACGAAAGGAGGAGGGAGAGGAGATGGGGGGAGCCCTGACAAGCAATAGCTGTGGCTATGAGGTGTTCTTGAATTTTAGAGGGCCTGACACCCGCTTAACCATCACGGATTGTCTCTATGAAGCCATGATCCGTGCAGGGATCTGTGCTTTCAAGGACAACCCAGAGCTCCGAGTTGGCGAAGAGATTGGAGGCAGCCTTTTGGAAGCGATCAACAACTCTAAAATTTACATCCCGATTTTCTCCAAAAATTATGCTTCGAGTAAATGGTGCCTTCGTGAGCTTGCACACATGGTGGAGTGCATCAGGAGAAGATCGAGAGATGTAGATGAGAAAGTGATCCTCCCTATCTTCTATGATGTGGATGTAGATGATGTCAAGCTTAAGACCGAGTTATATCAGAAAGCCCTCCAATAGCACAAGAGGAACTCTGGGACAGATTTAACAAGCAAGTGGGAGGAGGCTTTAGGAGAGGTTGCCAAAATTAAGGGATGGAAACTAAAAGATCACGGGTATTCTCATATTCTCCACTTGACTTTACTTTCTTATGTCATTCTTGATACCTTATTCTTATCAGGAGTGATTGGGTTCATCATAAGTGGTTCTGGAGTTCCTGTCACAAAATATGCGGTATTTGAAAAATCCTCCATAGATAGTGGCTTACCAGGAGTTTTTGATGTCTCTATTGAAGAATACTTTTCTTGGAAGGGAAAAATGTCTTTGTGAAAGATAACATATCTGCTGATGAAGAAGTCCAATGTTGATTGATCTAGGACTCGATACCCCTTTTGCAAATTCGGATAGCCCATGAAGATGCAACGTCGAGCACGAGGCCCCATTTTGTCTCGGGGGCCCAAAACAGTAGCAAAGCACTGGCATCCGAATATCCTTAAATGGCCCAATTCTAGTTTCTTCTTGAAAAGTAACTCAAACGGGGTTTTTCCATTGAGTATCCGAGTTGGCATACGGTTGATGAGATATGATGCAGTAATAATGCATTCTCCCCAATAATTATCTGGAATGGACGCCTGAAATTTTAATGCACGTGCAATTTCTAATAGGTGACGATGCTTGCGCTCCACTACTCCATTCTGTTGTGGTGTATAGACCCAGGAACTTTCATGGAGAATCCCATGAGATGACAGAAGAGAATTGCAGTCATTGTTGAAGAACTCCTTCCCATTGTCTGTCCTAACACGTTGGATAGATCTTCCAAACTGGTTCTTGGATAGAGCAATAAATGTCTTCAAATGTGAGAAAACTTGTCCCTTTAACTGCATCAGAACTACCCAGGTGGCGCCAGAATAATCATCCACAATTGTCAAGAAATAGTGCGATCCATCATGATGTTGGGTATGATAAGGACCCCAAACATCCATGTGGATTAAAGAAAAAATGTGCGTTGCACGATTTTTACTAAAGGCAAAAGGAATGCGTGATTGCTTTGCAAGAGGACATATTTGACACTTAGAATAAGGAAATGAAGCACTATGACCCAATCGCGAATGTGAAAGATAGTCTTTATCATTGGCAGCAATGTTACACAATGATATTTTATTTGAAGGAAATAAAGGTAAATCAAAATTACTTGGGGAATTTTTCCACAGAAACAATCCTTCAGAAAAACTACCCAAGCCCATCACTCTGCCAGTCGAAGAGGCCTGAAAGAAGCAGGTGTCAGAATCAAACAATACACGACAGGAATTTTCTCTGCAGACTTTGGACATAGAAATAAGATTGAATCGAAATTCTTGAAGGTAAAGGACATTTTTGAGTATGATCTCTGGGCTAAGTTTGATTGATCCAGTGATTTTGACATGAGTAACGTTCCCATTTGGTAAATCAACAGTTGTAGGGAATTCTAGGTTTTCATGTATATCTGAAAATAATGCTCTTTCACAGACAATGTGATCACTTGCCCCGGAATCAATTATCCAGGATTTCTTGGAAATATTATTAATCAGGCAGTGAGAAATACCTGAAAAATTTCCTCCCTTGCTTGAGATGTCCAATTTCTGCATTGCCTACATCAGTTGTTGGTATTGATCATTTGTAATGGGTCGATCAATATTAGAATCACCAACCTGGTAGGCTGCAGAAATCCTTTTTCCTTTTTCTCTGGGTTTACCGTGTAATTTCCAACAATTTTCCTCTGTATGATGTGGCCTTTTGCAAAAATCACAATATAATTTACCCCTTTTTTGATTAAAATTCTTTGTGGTTGCCGAAAAAATTCCTCTGCCGTCAGATCCAAAGAAAAAACCACCACCGTCGGATGTCTTGCCACTCGCTCGATCTCCACCATTAGATTCGGTTGAATAGATAGGTCCCTTTGGACCGTTCGATTTGCGGGCCAAATCTAAGCCGTCCAACGCTCCTTTTTAAAGGAATAAGGATCCTCAGATCCGGGCGATCGAAACCCTAGCTCTCCTCCTCCGTGCGCCCCTTTTTTCGAGCGATAGGTTTAGGTTTTTTGATCCTCATTTTCTTCGCTCGCCGTGATTGGCCAGGGCAAAAACCTCTCCTCCCTTTGCCGATTCTGAAGAAGCAAGTCTCTGGCTTTCTTCTTGGACGGCTAATTGGTAGATCCAGCCAAGAGGGGGCACTAGTTCCATGGCCAAGATCTGCGAGCGAAATGTCAGGTAAGAATCATTCAAGATTAAAAGGAATCGAGTCGCCTTTTCCCTTTCTTTGATCGATCGGTATTGTGCGAGTGTCTCCTCTGGACCCACAAGTTTCTCCTCTGCTCCTTCGAGATTGTTCCACAGGGATGACAGTTTGTTGTAACAGACTGTGATGGTCATGTTCCCCTGTTTTAATTCACTGAGCTCTTGCAAAAGTGAAAAAATTCATGCCCGATCTAACTTGCCATACATCTGTTTGATGTTTTCCCACATGGTTTTCCAGTCCTCTGTTGGTGGGAGACCAGCCGCGACCTCTGGGGAGATGCAGTTGCCGAGCCATGTCCTCACGAGTTGATTGCACTTCCTCCAGAATCGGGCTAGTCGCTCATCGGCAGGAATCAGAACCGCCTTGTCAAGAAATCCATCCTTGTCCTTCGTCACAAGGGCGCGCCAGAAGTCTCGGGACCACCTGGCGTAATTCTCTGGGCCGGTTAGCTGAAGGTTGATTAGTTTCAGTTCGGGACCATCGGATGTTGAGACGTGTAGGGGATCACCAGGCTCCGGTTGTCCAGTGACGGCAGAGACGAGGAATGGCATGAATCCGGGCACAAGGTTCGGGTAAGAATTTGTCCCTTGGCCCGATTCGTTTGTCCCGAATTGATACCCCGCATTTGAAAACCCCGGATAGGGATTCATCCCTATACCGGGTTCTCCAGATTCGCTTACCTGCTCTAATCCTGGGGTTGAGCTTGCCCCGTTTACGGCTAGTGAGCTTGCCTCGGATTGGACGTAGGTTCCTTGGTGTCCTACATAAACGGGCGATGATGTATTTGGGTTTGTCCCGACATAAAATGGGTAAGGTACCCACTGGAATGGATGGCCCGCAAAGGGTTGCCCCAGACCAAGCTGAGCCTGCGTAGGTCCCCTTTGAACAGGGTGTGCCTGGATTGTTTGTTGTTGTGTTGTTGCAGGTAAATTTTGAATTTGCGCCGGTGGTGAGGCTTTTGCAGTGGTTTGCTGCTCGTCAGCCATTGGGATAAGAAACCAATAGCTCCTGTGTTCTTCTTCGAGAGTGATTCCTATACCAAGATGGCAGATCTGTTATGTGATTCAGATCTCCTTTGGTGGCAATCAGAAGCGGAAGTGAAGAATGGACAGAAGCTGAAGCTCTGATACCATGAAAGGAAGTGAAGAATGACAATGGAGTTCTGGAATTCTTGTATATTTCGTATGCTTTCTGATGTACAATTCTCTTGTAATTATAATACAGAGACGAAGTAATAAAAGGCAAACAAATATTTATGAAATCGAATCCAATCTCAATCTAAAGATCCTAACTAAATTATGCACAATTAAGATAATTGAGATTCTGAGCATATCTCCTAGAATCGGATTAGAGCATATCTTCCAACAAAAAGGAAAAAGAGAAAAGTAAGGGGGGCTGTTCATCTTCTTCTTCGTGCAGCCACAGCCGCCGATCCCCTGTGCAGCCGCTGATCGCTGCGCCTGCGTCGCTGGCCTGCGCGCACCGCGCCACCACCGCCTGTCCGCCTCGCTCACAGTCCCACCAGTCACTGTCGTTCCCCGTCTCATGAGGCCAGCTACGACCCAGCGGCGATGCCCGCGCCTCAGCTGATCTCCTTCGCTATCGCCTCTTGAAGCCATGCCGAGCCCTGTCGCTCACGCCAACCGCGACACCAGTAGCCTGACGAAGCCACCGCCGCTCGCCTGCGAGCCCCCCAGCGCCAATGCCTGAGCCGCTCCTGTTCTGCTCCGTCTCACCAGAAACTGCCACCGCCGCGCGACGCCGTTCCACCCACCGCCTCTGCTCCACCCAGCACGCTCACCCGTCCGCTGCGCCAGAGCTAGTCACCACGCTTGCACTCGCGCGCCTCCACCTCTGCTCCGACGAACCAACACTACTCCTGCCCTGTTCGTTGGCTGTCCCTATCGCGAAGCCGCCACATGCCTCCGCCTCTAGTTCGACGCCTGGCGGCCCTCTCTTCGAGCTACGACCCATCACAGCTACAACCCGCCGACCCAGCAATGCCTTTGACACCCACTGTTCCGCCCTCTACTGCTACCGGTCCGTTGGTTGCCGCCCTTCACCGGATCTCCGACGATTGTGCCCACACCCTCACTGGAGACCTATGGTGACCCACCACCACAGTGGCCCCTTGTTGAACCAAGCCGGGTTGGCCACGTCGGGTCAAGGTTGATTAACCCGGATTTAGGAAAAATCCCAATTAGGTAGTTTTTTTTATTTATTATTTCCGTACTTGAAATATTCCTTATATGATTGAGATTCCGACATGAAATAGCCCCTCAAATTGGGAATTGTCGTTTGATTTTCATGCCTGAAATCCGATTCGCATACGCCCGGAAAATCGCCGGTCCGATCTCATGCTCAACATTCGATTTGCAATTTTGTTTATAAATTGACCAATCCGATCTCATGCGCAAGATATTGTTCGCCAATTTATAGATATCAATCTTATTCGGTCTGATTTGCCGTCGTGTTGGTTGAATCGATCTTATTTTCATAAAAGAAAAATCCAAAAAAAAGATATTTGAGTTAGGATTAGGTTTGTTTTAGAATATTTATTGTTTTAGAGTTCTTTTGCATATTAAGAATAGGGATTTTTTTTCGAATTTTAAAAAATAAAAATCCAAAAAAATGCATTCATTTAGGATGTCAGATTTTTTTTAAAAATTTAATTTAAATGTTTAATTATGTGGCAGTTTTAATTTCAAATTTCATAGAAAAGAAAAAGAAAAAAAACTAGAATTAGGGCATTCTTTGCATGTCATTGCATATTCCAATAGATTGCATGTACACGTTATATAGAATTATGTTCATGAAATGCATATCATTTAGTAATTGTTGTTAGATCCATTAAATTAGAAATTGCCCGTCATTAGAATTAAGTAATTAAGTTAATTTAGATTGCACATTTAATTATTGCATTTCTTTACAAATTATTTTACTCATGTCATATAGTTTAGGCTATACTGCTATGTCATATCACTTCATGTTAGATTAGTAACATTGCATTGCATATAAATTAAATTCTCATAAGTAAGCATGACAAAAATTAAAGTGATTGCGTGTTAATTAGAAATCATATCTAGGGCTGTTGATATGAATTTTGATCTAACAATACAGATGCCTTCGTTGCTATGAGGTAAGTCCTATGTTTTTTTAATTTTCTTTTTTGAATGTTAAATTGGTGGTACCCACATGATTACCTCACATGTTAGGGAATTGAATTAAAATTAATTCAAATTGCTTGCAAAACATTTTTTTTTAAATAAAAAAAGAAAGGTACCTTAGCATTAGAAAAGTCTAGTGTAACCAAGTCCCTGTATCCAAATTGATAGAAGTAAAATAATTCTCTTATTATTTTACTTAGGTGTCTAATCGAGCTACCGTAAACTAATTAGTGGCGACTCCCTTTTGCATGCTAAATATTTGAACCTAAGTTGCGAATTGATATGGGCTTGGGAGAACCCGAGCTAAGTTAGAATTAGTAATCCATTAGCCTAATTTTAGGTGGTGCACCCGAAATTTATGTCGTGACAGCTTGGCGACTCCGTTGGGGATTTGAGTTAAAACTCAGTGGATTTAGACCAATTTTCATTTTTTTTTAAATGTTTTTGTTTGACGACGAGGATCCCAGGTACGTCCCTAACATTTAAGGTGTTAAATGTTATTGCGGGATGAGAGGTATGAGGGGAAGTGCTTGCTAATCTTTATTTTGCAATGAGGTGTAATACTATATGGTTTGTTTTTTTATGAACGAAGTGTTGTTTGATATAAATTGTTGTGCATACTTATGCATTTACGCTACACTACTGTACACATAACCTGCCGTCGGACCTGGGTTGCATAGGATCATCTAGGATAGTATTGAGATGGATACCACTTCAACCGCATGCCCGCGGTATGAGTTGCCCATCTTAATCCTGAAGTCTTTTATTTTTTTATTATTTTTTTTATGGTGTTAAAAGTACCCACCTCGGTCCGCATGCCTACGACCTGGGTCGGCTTTTTAACCAAGCCGGGGTCATGAGGACCCAACGTAGTCCACACGCCGGTGGCTAGTCTGATCATCCTTGTGGCTCCACTTTGATAAGCCTTATAGATTAGAAATCGAACTACTTATCATGCGCATGTCTATGTGATTACCATTAATTTTCCTTGGTGAAGTAAGTCTTCTACCTTTATACTATGCAATTTACTTACTTTGTCGTACTTTTGGTCCATGCATGACAATCTAGGTTAGTCGTTTGATTTAATTCATTCGTCAATTAGGAATAAAATGAGGAAAACCACCGCCCTTAGCGGCGCAGCTGGCTCGAGCTCTCTTCCCCTCACGAAGGGGAAAAGTTCGAATCCCAAGGGCGTCGTTAGGGATTCTTACCTGGAGTATTGTGGTGGTGGATCCTGCAGTCACTCCTCGTGGTTTGCTTGTCGGCTGTTGGCTTACGAAATTCCCTAGGTTACAAAAAAAAAAAAAAAAAAAAATGAAGAAATTGCCATACAATGAATCATTTGCTATAAAACTTTGGAGAATTTATTTTCAATTCATGTCTAGGAAATTTGGTCTTGTTAGGGTGTCTATCTTTATTTTCCTAGTCCATTTTTAAGAAATTTCTTCTTGTACGAGCTTTTCATGAATAAATAAATAAAAATGGAAAAATCAATTAGATCATTGTCATGTATTGACTTTCTATTAACACCTCATGCTTACATGTTCCTGTTCATTTGATTTAGGTGATTATGGAGTGATCCTACTCACCCATCCATACGATCAACAGCTAAAACGACGGATCAGGAAGAGCTAATCTTGTCAAGCAAAAGTGTCGCAATCTATCTTCAATGAGAAATTGTGACTCCAAGGAGAGAGCGAAGAAGACTTTTTGAACCATCTCATTTTCTCGAGGTAGCCGAATTTGATACCATCATGAAGAGACTAGTGACATATCTAGAGGGAAAAATATCATGACTTGAAGGGCTCGCATTGCAAGATCAAAAAGGGTGAAAAATTCAAGTACACATGATTCATGATCCTAAGTAGTTCAATTTCCTCATTTAATTAGGGGCATGCACCTTCCCCTGCGTGAAAATTCTTATTGCTTTTTAGGGATTAATTTCAATTTCTTCTATGCTTGAACATCACATTCCAATAAATGTAATTTGATTGATGATAATCAATAAAATTACAAGTTTTGTTTTGAGGACATGATGGGATACACCAAACCAGCTCGCTGATGATATCCAACAATGAAAAGAAAATATCATTCATGGAGAAATTCTAAGGACTGGGCTTCTTCATGCTTCCTCATTCAAAATATTCCTAAAAAAAAAAAAAAAAAAAAAATCATTTTTGAAGCCATTTCCAAGAGCATGCATTAGGTTACCCTTGTTTGTTTTTCTAACTCATTTACTTCATGTCTCAGAGCATAACAAAGAGGCGTTTGAAAATAACGCGTCAATTTTCAATGTAGTGGGCCCATTGATTTTGGGAACATACATTCGAAAGAAAAATAGACGTGGGGGCAAGGGATCATTTCCTAGCTGATCACTACTTATCTTCTTACTTGTCTTGAGCGATTTCCTTGCACATCAATAAGAAAACCGAGGGCAAGTCAAAAGAAGATCATCTAGATTCCAAAATGTGATGTGTGGCACATCTCATTACAATTTGTGTGAGATGTCATTCTCGAAAGCCAAATGAAGTTTCTCATTTCTGTGAGAAAATGATGGAACAAGTCAAAAGAGGATCATTCGTCTTGGATGAAATCGATACATTGTGCTCATGAATATAATTAATTTTGGAATTGACACTCTGTTCTTTTCCTTGCAGATGAAGAATTGGGGCACTACAGATTCTAATAGTGACATGATTGAGACAAAATCTTGATCCAAGTCAAAATGGTTGTGCAATTTGAATTTACTCTGATGTTGCATGGTATCCTATTCATGCACGTTCTCTTGTGCATGGGCAAAAGTAGATTTTCAGGGACAATCCAAGAACACCCATTCCTGAGACAATCCCCTCGTGGGGACAATTCATTGAATGAATGCTCAAAATCATGTTTTTCATACTTATGAAAGCATTTTTTGAGTGTGGTAAATTGTTTGTTCTGAAGTTTGCAATTTTTCATGCTTAAAGTTACTGAGCTCCTTTAAAAAGAATTTTACATGATGACTCTTACATGTTTAACCCACCAATTTCAATAAAGAACACCAAGATGGACTAATTCAATGAATGATGTGGAATAGATTGAGCATGCTACATGAGACGTGTCAAGATAATGAAATGCAAGCCTTATCCTATACACAATCCTCTACTTATACACTTGTGAGATGAGTGTAGGAAGTTTCATATCTGCAAGGTGAAGAGTTCTCTCGCAAAAGTTGCGATAACCGAAATGATGAGGGGCAATTTATTTATCTATCCCAAACACAACAAGCGATCCATTGCTTAACCCTTTTGAGCCTCACACACTTATGGAGATTTTATATATATATATATATATATATATATATATATATATATATATATATATATATATATATATATATATATATATATATATATATATTACCCTTGTCAAGAACCACCCCACATTGGGGCAAGCTGGAGGTAAGACATCATCATGAGGTGAGGAAAATGAAAAGAAATTTCTTGCTCTCACTTGCCTTAATCTTTAAGTCATGTTATTAAATTGAATTCATGTGGTAATTTAAGTGCCTTAGGATGATGAAGAGCATTTTTTTTCTCTACCTTATACACTTATATCCTTTACATAGCCCACTTGAGCCTGCAATTTCATTTCTTTAAACCCAATTGGTGATCATCCCCCACATTGGGGCAAGGCAAACTGTAGATTAAGACCGTTGAAAGTTTGAGTGTCATTCAAAGTGTAATTGCTTGACGCATATGTGCAAGTTTTGAAATCAAAATATAATTAAGGGGCATGAAAAAATAATGTGCCTGGTAAAAGCAATGCCAATGCCCATGAAAAAGAAGTGAAAAAAATGCATGAAAACTAGGGGCATGAAAGAGTAGTGTGCCTGGTAAAAGTAAGGCCGATGCCCCTAGATGGAAAAAGAGAGTCAAGATAGATGACTATCAATTGCAAAAACTGAATCCCAATGGAGTAATACTAAAAAAAAAACTCAAATGTTAAGTTTTTACAATCAATGGGGTGCCTTATGAAGACGATCCCCGATAGTGAAAAAGAAAACTGGTGCAGATATCAAGATGATCACCAACTCTGACCCCCCTAAACACTTTTGAGCCTAACAATTGTTTCTCACTAATGAACCAAGCTCACATTACGTCCCTTGCAAAGTCTCTTCAAATTATGGCACTTAAATTAATGTAGGGGTTCACATGTTTTAAGCATCGCACGAAAAAGTGTGAGCAAGATTATTTCTTTCTCATTTTACAGGATCTTTGACTTGTAAACCCGAAGATGATTACAGAATTATTCTTTCAATAGCCTTGACTCAAAGAGTCTATTTGTCAAGCCATTGATCAAGCCCACATTATTGTCCCTGTTAATGACCTCTCAGATTAGTAACGTTATATTGCTTGCAAGAATACTCAGACCCGTGTTGATATGATGATCGTGAGATTGAGTGATTCTCATAAAATATCCATTTTGAATGAGAGTGAGTGAAAGTCCTTTCTAACCGAAAGTCTCTTGTTTAGCATTCTTAAAAAATCCATGCCATTGTCTTGAACAACAATTCTCTCATGTGAAAATTTGGGTGATGCAAATATGGTAAAGTCATCATGCATAAACCTTGACTGAATTGATGAAAACCCATTGAACTTTGAAATGTGCATTCTAGAGTAACTCAGATTGTCTACCTCTTTGATGAATGCATATAAGTTTTTGCTCTAATCATGTCTGAGAGGTAATATTTCCTTGAAGACCGAGTAATACTTAACGTTCAAGTTGCTCCTTGAAGCCTTGAGATTCAGTGTGCTTTCGTAGCCCGAAGCCCTTTTCATTGACTCAACGTGCTTTCGTAGCCCGGTGTTCATCATATTAACCCATCGTGGCAGAGTCTACAAGGACGAGAGAAAATATTAGTTTTCTCGTCTAAAGTAGGGCCTTGCAAGATTTCGATAAGAAAAGGGAAAAAAAATTTATCTTCGGCCGGGCATCTCACGTGCTCCTCACGTGCCGATTGCTTTCGTTTTGTTGTGTGTCCTTGGTTTTGTTTGCCCCATTAAGGGATTTCTTGTGGCACGTGGACCACTCTCCACATATTGCGTGAGGCTTGAGCAAAGTAGACCCGTCAAATGAGTGAATCAAGTTAGATCGATTTGAAAATGGATCGATCCAAATAGATTTATTTAACTCATTTAGATTCATTTTTATGCAAAATGACTCAATTCATATTGATAAAATGCTTCTATATTTAGCCTAATCTATGAAAAATTATAGATGAAGGTGCTAAGCAAACGATCATGACATCTAATAAAGGTGATAAAAAAATATAAAGAGAGTCTTAGAAGTGGGTTGGGTTTAAATAAGTTGTAAACTTATTTGTTACCCATTTCAACAGTCATATTATGTTTAGATCAATTTATGACCTATTTACTTAATATAACTAGCCGATTTATGGCTCATTTGACACGAGTTGATAACCCATCTTGATGAGTATAGAGAGAAATCAATGTCATCGTCGTTTAATTATGATTTACGAATTCTTGATTTGCATGGAATCATACATGATCATTCATACATTATGAAGTTTCCTGTAATGACTAATTTGGGCGAAATTCTTACCAAGGGTACGGATTTGCTTGTCGAAACTATAAAATATGGGAGCCTCGTCGGCCGGCCGATCATTGTCGATCAACCGTATCGACTACCAAATAATGAAAATCGGAGAGGGCGATGAAACAATGGTCAGCCCAAGATTGAAGGTTAGGCTCGGCGTGCTGCGTACTTACCTCCTCTTCCATTCGCATTTGAAAAATGTGAAAGTGTCCATTAGCATTCACCAGAAAGAAGCACGTCTCTATTCTTCACGTATTCAAGTGCATCACCAATCCACTCTATATAGAGTTTATCGCCAATTTTGATTTGTTTAGATTTTTCTTTGTTTGATTCGCTGAAAATGATTAGTTAACCAAAAATGTTTTTCAATCAACGAAAATATTCATGCATGAAATTAGAAAAAATGAATTCCTAAATCTTAAGAGGTGAAACTTTCCAAAATTGAGCAATTATTTTTTTTCTCTAGAAACAGATCTGGACAATGTTAGCATAAGAAAATTGAAAATTATAAACTCTCTAATATATATATGTTTTTGGATTTCACGGCAAGTACTATAATTCTTTTTTGGACGATGAAAGGTTGATGACGCATTATTTTTTAATAGCTTATGGAACATCGTGGGATGTATTCCCCGTAGAAAGTACATAGTAGCGTTAGAAGAAGAAATTATGTGGAAGTCTGTAATACTCTTTTCTCTCTTGAGATTTAACGTGATGAGTCTCGAAGCAAAAAAAAAAAAACACAATCTCTCAATGCCAAGGATTAAATTCGGCAATGAAAAAAATCATGAATATTGGATAGTCTTGCATTCTCATTGATTTTTACTTCATTTGTTCCTTGTTTGAAGAATTAGGAGATCCCGGATTTTCTTGCACCAAATTTAAATGTGTGAACAAAACTAGACCACACATAGTATCTTGTAACTAGAGGTACCAAGCTGGCAAGTCGATAAACTATAATCTTTCTCATGAAAAATAATTACTCAATTGCATGCACTTTCTTATCAATAAAAATATTCTTGCATAAAACCAGAAAAATGACTTCCTAAATTTAAAGAGGTAAAAACATTTTTCAGAATTTAACAGTTACTTTCCCCCCAAAAACAGATATGAAAAAGGCTAGCATAAAAAAATTGAAAATCATAAACTCTCTAGAATTTATATATATGTTATGGATTTCATGACAAGCACCCCTTTTTTTCCCTAGAAGATGAAAGGTTAATGACGCATTATTTTTTAATAGCTCATGGAACATGGTGTAACGTATTCCACATAGCAAGTACGCAATAGCATTAGAAGAAGAATAAATCATGTGGAAGCCCGTAATACTCTGTTTCACTCTCGAGATCTAACACGACGAGTCTCAAGTTGGGCGTGTAAAACGCCGAGGGTCGAATTCGGCAATGCGAAAAACATGGACATTGGATAGTCTCGCATTCTCATTATTTTTTACTGCATTTTTTACTCGTTTGAAAAATTAGGGCGACCCTGAATTTTCTTGCGTCGAATTTAAACGTGCGAACAAAGCTGGGCCACGCAGAGCGTCTGTCAGCTAGGGGTACTAAGCCGACCCTGAATTTTCTTGTTCATTACGACGATACCAGGGCAGCCAGAGGAGGAATTGATTAAATCCTGTTGTCGGCCACTTCGCCCCGATCTTCTAGAGAGAGAGAGAGAGAGAGAGAGAGAGAACAGGAAAGAAAACAGAGTATGCGGGGAAAAACCTGTGTTGTCCTGAGGCCAGAATGGAGAAGAAACGGCAAACGAGGATAAAAAGACAGAAGAAAGGAAAGAGAAGTTGCCGAGAGTGAAGGGGGAGAGAATGAGAACAAACAAGGAAGAGAGAAATAGAGACGATGCTAATCGTGAGAAAGAGAGAAATATCTCGAGGAATTGGCGACGCTTCTAACCAAGTCGTTGGATTCGATTCTGTGGTTCATAGAGGCAAAGTGGTCTCCCAGCACTTCATTGAGCTCCTGGTAAACGTGTTAATGGCGACTCTAAAGTGATTAGGAAGAAATGAATTAAAAAAAAAAAAAAATCGAATTACAGTCAGAATGGTTTGGGAGAATTTGTCCTACACTTACGTGCCATCTTACGAGAGGATACTTTGCGGCCACCTAGCATTCCCGTTTGACCCCCATCAACATTCATTTCAAAGGGGGTTGGGAGAAGATGGCGGCAGATGAGTCGCCCGTGTTCCATGAGATGGCAAGTTTGCTTCACAGTGAGAGCAAACTTCTAATGACTTGGGAGAAGACTTGTAATGACTTGTACCTTGTTGCCTAACTACAACACACCGAGTGACTTCTTGATTGCTAGAATGTAGATAAAATTATCGTGATGAATTTGCTAATCTCAGACTTTTGGGTCGCTGGTGATGCATGATAATTATGAGTTAAATCAAACATTTTCTAATGTGTGTAAGACCTTTGTGATAATGTCCAAAAGAAATCGGTAAAGCTAATCAATCCTTCTTACCTTTTTGGCCGGGTCCACTCTATTAGAATTTTGTCCTCAAGTGTGTGCAGCAGACAATGTGCTAATCGGGTCATCGCACCATGTGGCATATCCTATTTTATATAACTATTTGTTGTTTTTTCGTATGAATACAATACAATATGGTCTTTTTAATTTGTTAACCGTATTTAAATGGAAAGGCAAGCAGCCATTGCTGACAAATGGGCGTCATTCTCTTTTCGTTATCTCTGTCTTTATTCATTTTTGTCACTTTTCTTGCCCATGTCTAAGGAGCAAGTATCGAGTGCACTCGAATAATGCAGGTCCATCTCACATTCACCGTCAGATTCGACGGATTCCATAGAGGTATCACCTCACCTAACATCGGGTATGGGTCAAACTCCACGAACCGGATGTAATTAAGATTATTTCCTGATTTAAGATAGGTTGGGATAGTAAAAAGAATAATTGGCGTGCCTCATCATTTTGGGTGGGATTTTTTACTAAAGTAAGCTCTTCATGAAGGCCTTGAGATACCCAATGAGGCCACGAAGGTCTAGACAGAAAGTGGTAGAAAGAGACCATTGACACTCAAGTTTGGTTGATTTTATGAAAAATAAATAGTTTGAAAAATATTTTCTTAAAAATAATCGTTTGTGTTGTTTGAAATAATTATTTAATGAAGATTATTTTTATTACCAATAACAATTTATGTCTAAATTTTTTCATGAAATATAAATATATTTTTCTTTGATTCATCTTGTAAGTTATACAAGTATTTTTTCAAAAATATATATTTCGAATCAATTTTTCACGAACCTTAAATTTTTTCATCCCAAATTCTTTTCTCACATTCCATATTCCATATCATTGGAATTCGATCCCTAGGGAGGAATTCATATCCAATAATCTTTCATTGCTATGTCTTGTTGACCGAAATTGCATTAAACCATGATTTTCAGGCCACTTTAGGCCATTTTCCAGCGAGTCTCGATCAGAAACTAGAGGGAAAATGACGGTGAAGATCAGCAGACACTGAGGAAGTGATGGAACGCGAGCGTGAGAAAACTTAAGAGAGCAGAGAGAACAGAGCTTTTTGGAAAGAATCCGGACAGAGAGAGAGAGAGAGGAAAATAAATTGTAACAAAAGAGAGATGAAAGTCTCAAGAAAGTTCGACGAATTGGCAGTTTCGCAAGTCACCCACATCCGCCATCCCCGTTAGAGAGGCAGATTAATCTTCACGTAGTTGAAGCCTGAAGCTGCAGAAAATGGCGGACATCCCAGATGACATAGCCAGACAGACATTCGACTGCGAGTGCCGGCGAAATTGCTGGTTCGGCTACGGCGCGTGCCGAAGTCCTGGAACACCTGGCTTACCGGGCCCTCTCCTTCGTCAGGTCCTACTGAAACCAACGGAACATGCTGCGTTAAGAGCAGTCCTCTGTTCTTGTCCGTTCAGTTTTACTTAAAAGGTGTGCAAAAGAACCGAAAACCTCCTGGATCGCCTGAAACTGGATAAGAACCTACAGTTCTCATTAGGGCTGGTCCAATTCTTGGTTCTAGTCATAGAACCGCCTGCCCGCCTGGCCACCCGGATTGGTCTGGTATATATATATTTAGAAGAATAAATTTTATCTCAATTACTTAATTATTTAATAATTTTTCAACCAAATATATATGTACATATATGTATATTTGTAGTTATTGGACATTATTGACTAATGTAATGGGATTAACCCCTACATTTTTTCATTCTAATAATCCATCTACTTTTTTTTCAACCAAAATAAAATAAATAAATGTAGAGGAAGGAGAGAATTGATCAGAGATGTTCAAAGGAGCCAAGAGTATAATTAGATCTCTCCTTAACCATTCCCATTATTAAATTAGGTTGACGTTGAAAAAAGATGAATTAAGTGATCAATGTTTTAACTTTTATGGAGGTTAGGACTTTTAACGAGGAGTCCAATTTATTCGCATGTTTTCAGTGTTGAGAAACTTTAGGAAGACCATACCATGACCTTCAAAGAAATTAAGTTTTTAGCTAACAAGCATTGTCTACTCGTTTTGCTTTATTGTTTTCAATCCTTAATCAAATTCAATGGCTCGCAATTTAACCCGAATATAAGGCCGAACAAACTTTGTAGGATTTGAGGACCAATTCTATGGACCCATTGGGGAACCGAATTGAACCGGTGCTTCAGTTCCTAGGTGGAACCACGGAACCAAAGGGCAGATCTTGGTTCCAATTTTTCGGAATCGGCTCTTAATAGATGGTTCCTGGTTCTAAGGCAGGAACCGCCCACTCAGATCATGCTCACTCCTAGTTTACTTTATTTCCTTCATGAAGTACCCGTAGATCCCCTTTTGCCTCATCTTTTAAGCTGTACGTGAGGTGCATAAGACACAGCCAATGAGACAGACTTGGTAAAACCAGCGGCACAAGTTCCTGTCATGAGATCGAATCATGGGCAGGGAGCATTCGCTGCAGTCGAGGTTGATTTCTTCATCGTTGCGAAGCTCCAAGCTTGGAACTTCCGTTTCTTACGACATTCCTAGCTATATGAATTCATCCGTTTTAGCATCGCGCAGAGCTGCTTAGTCACTCATATTGATTGCAGGAGATTTTAGCGTTGAAATAACATGAAACCTGGACGATCTATCACCACCTCTGACGGAAAGAATGAAGATGGGTATAAAAAAGATCTCCGAAACTAAATGTTAGACATATGCAAATACAAAGATCGGAAATGAAAATTCCAATCATGACTCGATGTTCGGGTTCAGGTGGGATTGTCCCTCGGTGGGCTTCCTTTGCATCTTCATTTATTTCATGCCTATATATATTCATGCGTATGTGCTCGGATATAAAATGGAGAGATTGAATAGACATTGGTTTGAAAATGCTATTTTCCCGTGAGGAATTTAGACTTTTTCATTTCCTCATTACACACACACACACACACACACACACACACACACACACACACACACACACATATATATATATATCAGCATTTAGTTTTAGGTTTTTTTTATCTTTAGGTAATGTCATTTTATAAAATAAAAAAAAGAAAAAAAATGCCATTCATTTACATCGAAACCTTTCTTGCATTTCATAGTAGTTTAGTCTAGCTTTTTTGTTTCTCCAGTTTTTCTCAACTAGAAATGAGGTGAGATGTGAACTGTGAAGTGATGTTCAAACATCTATTGTTTTCACTAATACATAATCTTAATATATTTTACTACGTTTTGATTGAATATTTCCTCTTTTGCAGATATTCATTTTTTGTTTTTGTTTTTGCATTGTCATTCAATTCTGTAGATTGGCACATATTTAAAATATCACGGGGCTTATTTCAAGAACACGAAAAACTAGAGGGGCAAAATATAATTTGCTTGGAATAGGATGAACGCATATAATCATAAATAACACGCTGTAAATCACGGTGATATTCTTACTAAAGGTACACGTTCACAAATTGAACATATTGTATTTTTTCTAAACCAAAATTTAATTAGAAAATGATTACAGAATGATCAATGACTAATTTACTTTTTCTTTTCGTTACGAATAAACTCTGGACTTTCGAGATTTTATTTCATGGCAAGCACAATTTTTTGTCAAACGTTGACTCCCACGCTAGGAGGAAATTTGATTCGTCTATTGCAATCATTAGGTGAAAAAATGCGATTGGCCATGTCACTAAAATGTAATCTTACTGTCACGCTAGGAGGAAATTTGACAGTAATCTTACCGTCACGCTAGGTGAAAAAATGCGATTGGCCACGCTAGGAGGAAAGTTGACCGTAATCTTACTGTCAAGTTGGCTTGTATCAAAGGTAAAGGGAGGAACCTTCTCTAGAAATATATACTAGTACTTTTACATACATCCCTTGATTAAACAACTGTCGAGCCGGTTTGCCGGGCGATATATGGGTCTCCTATATTTCATGAGATCATGAGTTCAATTCACTTTGTGAGTAAATGTTTGGACATCTTAGAAAATTTAAATAATAAATTACGCATTCATTTAACAGCTTAAGCTTTTTAAACAGTTGATTGTGGTCCCATCAAATTCTCACATGGTATTAGAGCTGGAGATCTTGAGTTTAAATCTTTCCAGGCTCTATTTGTCTCCCCAATTAAATTTCGATGCTTAGTTTTAGGCAAAAGACCAGACTAAGCATGAGGATGAGTATTAAAATATTTTAAAAAATAAACCACACATTCATCTAATAATTTATGCTTTTAGAACAATTGATCGTGGTCCCATCAAATTCTCATAGGTGGCTCGTACCATGTTGTCTAGTTGCAACATATTGAAATATATCTTAATTGTTGGCATTTCGATTCGATTATCGTGATGGATTTCCCATCATCGGACTATCGAGTTTGTGGTGGTACAAAGTAGTTGTGACTTAATTTGAATATTTTGTAGGATGTGTAAGACCTTTATAGTAACTTTAGATGGGAACATTAGCTCTAGTCATCCATTTTACCTTTTTTAGTGTATTAAACAAACCGACCTTGAATTATGTGGGCCATGTACGAGAATATTGCGCCATTGCACCATATTGCATGTCCAATTTGTCTAATTATTTGTTGTTTGTTGCATAAATAAAAAACCATATGACGCTTGATTTGTTTACCCAATTTAAATGGAACGACAAGCAGCAATTGCTGACAAATGGGCGTCACTCTCTTGGAGTTGTCTTTGTCTTTATTCATTTTTGTCACATTCTGACCCTGAACAAGAAGTATTAAGTGCATTCGAATGATATAAGTCCAGCTCACATCCATCATTAGAATTGATGTAAGACCCACCTCATTTACTAGTCTCAGCGGACGATAACGATATGGAGAGAGGTAACGGTCACTAATCAGATGGGGAACCAGTCACAAATGCTCCTCAATCATCATCAAGTTCAACATCTAGAAATTTAAACCAAGGGGAGAGTCTTTGGGCGAAATATGCAATGCCCTACTGGTCATCACTACACTCATTGTGAGTGTGACGAATCAATCCATGCTTCAGCCTCCAAAAATCATAGAAGTTGTCAATGACAAAAATTCCAAAGAAGTTTAGCAGAACAACTATAACTATAATGTGACTAGAATTACTCTAAGTTATGGCACTCCTCCAAGTAATGTCGAGCTTGTGGTATAAGGCCTCTTCCTGTGCGGCAACACATTCAGATTCTTTCTGTCAGTCCAGATGATCATTTGCCTCACCAAAGATTTTCCTGTCAGGCTACCGCTTATGCTATCCCTCATCGCAATGGTTGTAACTTACTTTACCTTCACGACATCCCTGCTACTAACTTCACACTCGCATGCGGGTAGGGGTGTCAAAAAAACCCGACCCGACCTAAACACAACTTGAACACGAAACAAGTTGAGTACTTTTTTCGGGTCTTAAAATTGTTTGGGTAATAGACATAAAACAAGCAACAAAATAATTGTTCAAACACAAAACACGTTAACACCCTGTTTGAAACAAGCCAACCAAACACAAACAGTCAAACACGTTGCTGAAAAGTGAAAACCCCTCCCCTTCGGCTTCTTCTCCGACGACTATGCCTTCTCGTGGATTCCATTGCTGCCCTCCGATAGACGTGCCTCCGCCTCTCCGTCGTCATTGCCACCCCTCCTCTCAACGCCAAAACCCTAGCTGCCGCCGAATCAGTCGATCGTCGCCATCTGTTGCCAAAAACCCCTCCCCTTCCCCTTGCCAAATCCCTTCCGGGTCTTCTCTGAACTCGTTCCTCCTCTCGTTCGCGCCGACCCACAACACCCGACAGAGGTGCTCCCTCCAGGCAACCGCGTACTCGAGGCCCCAGGAGATCTAGTGAAGGAAGGAGCTCACTAACTCTGTCCAGCTCATCGGGATCATCTCAACGCCCGTCGAGGCCAGGGACTTGCCCTCCGGGGAGGTCGTCGCCTGGACCCGCCTCGCCGTCCAGAAATCCTTTTTTCTCTTGTGGCAATGGATGGGTGTTTTGGGCACTTGTTTTTCGTTTAAATTGGAATGTGGCTTTCGTGTTTTGCGGATAATGTGGTGGGTTTTAAGCGGAAATTGGCTTCTTGCCTTGTATTCCTGTGGGAGACTTCTGTTGGACCGACGGTGTTGGTGATGTTGCTTGGGTCTCTATTTATTTTGAGTGGTTGAATTTTCTTCGAGTTCATTGGTTTTGGTATTATAATCGGTCCATTCTCAGTAAGTTTCACTCACTAACGGTCCATTCTTTCCTTTTCATCATTCCATTTTCCGTGCGTCCATTCTTATATCAATAGCTCGTGTTCTATTGTTGCTGGGTCTTCTTGAATCTCGATTCTTTTTGTGATTCTTCTCGAGCTTTTGGGTCCTGGTCAGATGCTGTTTCTTTTGGGGGTTCTGGAGCTGAGCGATCTAGTTACGTGATCGCAAAGTTTGGATTTTTTTTTTTTTATCTCATTTGGTTTGTTGTTGTTTCCTTTGCGTGTCTCTTTCAAGCTTCGCCGAATCAGCAGATGTTCAATCACCCGGGCTTCAAGCTTGTCATCGTTGGCGATAAGGGCACGGGTAATTGTCACTGGCGTGCTCTGTTTTACCAGCTTTGATTCAATCGCACGTTACTTTGTATACAGAACAGGTGCATATGCTAGATGCAAGAAAACTGAAATTTGCCAGATTTATTGCAAGTTGAAAAATGTCTGTCAAGTTGCCTTTGGACTGGGATTCTTCTCGCCATCACCATCATTTATCAATACTTTGAGACCTTTGAGAAAAAAAAAGCAAGTGAACAATGTAGATTAGCATGAAGCAGCTTCATCACTGCAGTATTAGGTTGGTATGTTTCTTTGGAGTATCTAGAGTGGAGCACGAGTAGTGGCTCACTAGTCCTATGTAGCTGGTCTTTCATGAACTTAAGTTGAATTCTGCAATTCAGCACTTCATTAATGTGGCCAGTTGGGTAGGTGTTACTGGAATGATCTATTGCAAAATGTAATTGTCTTTTCATAAATCATGAGAATCATAAAGGAATTTGCAGTGGTCTTATGGGTGAGCTTGATTAAAAAAAAAAAAACTCAGTTTTCTTTTGGATATGGAACCTGCCCAACAGGTTGAAGTGCCAAAGCTTTAGGTTTCTTGGGATTTTTTCTTCGTTGCTCTTTGTTCTTCAACTTGGTGCTCTACTATTGAGTTTTTATCAACTAAAAAGACTAAGATTGATAACTAGCAAGAATGGATGTTAAAATTAGGTTCTTGTAATAACTTGTTCCCATTAACCAAAAAAAAAAAGGCAAGAAACCCATCAACTTGACCCGAACCGACCCAACCCGACCCGAAAAACATTAGATGGTCTAATGTGTTTCAGGTTGGTTCAAGTCAGGTCACAGTGAGTGACCCTTTGTGTTTCAAGTCGGGTCGGGTAACAACAAAACCCGATCCGATTTGACCAATTGACACCCCTACCTGCGGGGCCCCTGACATTGCTTGTATCAGCTGTTCTTCTACTAATACAAAGGCCGTTCGTGGTAGTTATGAATTTTTTCTTTGTACGCCTTTTTCAATTGCACCTCTCGGGTGATATGTACAAGCTAGAGAACAAGGACTCAAAGAATGAGGACTCAGAGGAAAATGACTTAGAGAAGAAGGACAAAAGTCGTGGTTGTAAATGATGATGGTATCTGTCTCTTCTTGAGCTCTTTCTAAGACATGCAAGCCTTTAGTAGTATAATATTAGAGCTTTCAACAAGGTCAGATGTTAGATTGATGTCCTTGATTCTCCGCAGTTGATTGTTGATGTCTACAAGTGAACTGCTATATTGGATCTCCTTAATAAATTATGTTGTGAGTTTATATCACGTTTTGTAACTTCATAAATAGTGATTGAGATTTTGAGATGTGGTTGATACGGTCTTCCCTGGGCGCATGCGATGTGCGTGCAGTTTCAGTGCAAGGCGCGTGCAACATGCGTGCAGTTTCGATGCAAGGCGCGTGCGATGCACACACGCGGTCGCTGGCTCGTGCACGACACCCGCTAGCTGATGTCATCGTCACATCATTAACACATGCGTGTGGCCCGTGCCAGATGACGTTATCGTGACGTTAGTTGAGGACACGCGCGGCACGTGCCGGGTCGGTTCGTCCGACCTGAACTGACCCGGTTGACTTTGACCCATTTGATTGTTGACAACAACACAAGAGGAGGCCGCACCTCACCTTGCCATGCAGAACAACCGGTTTAAAGTGCTAGTTCGGTTGCTAGAGCATTTGAAGTGGCACAAGGAGCAATTGATCAATTGGAATGACCACAAAGGCGACGCTGCCTTGCATCTGGCTACCGCCAGCAAAAATTTCGAGGCAAGACTCGTGGTTCCCTTATTTTATCGCACTTTTCTGTGTGCATTATTTCAATGAGGGTGTTATTTTGGGTCCCTATCATATGCAAAAATCTTATAAGCAAACGAACTTATTTGATCATCACAGAAATATAGGATGTCTCGTCTATGTCAAAAACACTTATGCAATATCTAAATGCCTGAAAATCAATGAGAGTAAAACAAAGATGGGAAAGAGTTGCAGGTGGTCGACTTCATGCTTCGTGGACATGCTTTGGAGTTTGAGGTCGTGGAGGTGAGTGCCTTGAACGAGAGTGGCTTGACACCTCTAGATGTCTCAACTCCCTCGCCCAGGGGAGCACGAGATAGAGAGATCTAAGAAATTCTCACATGAGCCGGGCTGTGAGTAGAGGAGGACGATCAAACTCACTCGCTTCAACACTAGTCTCAGCGGACGATGACGATATGGAGGGAGGTAACGATCACCAATGAAATGGGAAACCAGTCCCAAATGCTTCTCAATCATCATCAAGTTCAACATCTAGAAAATTAAACCTAGGAGGAGAGTGTTTGGGCGAAATACGCAACGCCCTCCTGGTCGTCGCTGCGCTCATTGTGGGCGCGACCTACCAATCTGTGCTTCAGCCTCCAAAAATCGTAAAATTTATCAATGACAAAAATTCCATGGAAGTTGAGCAAAACAACTATAACTATAACGTGACTAGAATTACTCTAAGTTATGGCACTCCTCCAAGTAATGTCGAGCTCCTAGTGTACAGCCTCTTCTTGTGCGACAACACATTCGGGTTCTTTCAGTCAGTCGAAATGATCACTTGCCTCACCAAATATCTCCCCGTCAGGCTACCACTTATGCTATCCCTCATGGCAATGGTTGTAACTTACTTTACTTTCACGACATCCCTACTATTAACTTCACACTCGCTTGCGGGGCCCCTGACGCTGCTTGTATCAGCTGTTCTTCTACTAATATAGAGGCTATTGGCAGTAGTTATGAATTTTTTCTTGGTACGCCTTTGTCGATTGCACCACCTAGGTGATATGTGCAAGCTAGAGAACAAGGACTCAGAGAATGAGGACTGAGGGGATAAGGACTTAGAGAAGAAGGACAAAAGTCGTGGTTGTAAATGATGATGGTATCTCTCTCTTCTTGAGCTCTTTCTAAGACATGCAAGCCATTAGTAGTATAGTATTTGAGCTTTCGACAAGGTCAGATGTTAGATTGATGTCCTTGATTCTTTGTAGTTGATTGTGTGAAGTCTACAAGTGACCCGCTGTATCGGTTCTCCTTAATAAATTGTGTTGTGAGTTTATATCACGTTTTGTAACTTCATGGATAGCGGTTGAGATTTTGAAATGTGGTTGATACGGTCTCCCCTGGGCGCGTGCGACGTGCGTGTAGCTTCGGTGAAAGGCACGTGTGAAGTGGCTGCAATTTCGGTGCAAGGCGCATGCGACACACGCACACAGTCGCTGGCACATGCGTGACACCCACCAGCTGACGACATTGTGATGTCATCAACGCATGTGCGTGGCCCATGCCAAATGATGTCATCGTGACATTAGTCGAGCACACGCGTGACACGTGCCGGGTCGGTTTGTCTAACCCGACTTGACCCGGTTGACTCCGACCCATTTGATTGTTGACAACCACTCGAGAGGAGACTGCGCTTCACCTCGTCGTGTAGAACAACCGGTTTAAAGTGCTAGTTCGGTTGGTGGAGTATCTAAAGCGGCACAAGAAGGAGCAATTGATCAATTGCAATGACCGCAAAGGCGACACTGCCTTGCATCTCGCTGCTGCCAGCAAAAATTTCGAGGCAAGACTCGCGGTTCCCTTATTTTATCGCATTTTTTCCGTGTGCATTATTTCAATGAGGGTGTTATTTTGGGTCCCTATCATAACCAAAATATAGGATGTCTCATCGATGTCAAAAACATTTATGCAGTAACTAAATGTTTGAAAATCAATGAGAGTAAAACAAAGATGGGAAAGAGTTGCAGGTGGTCGACTTCATGCTTCGTGGACATGCTTTGGAGTCTAAGGTCGTGAAGGTGAATGCCTTGAATGAGAGCGGCTTGACACCTCTAGATATCTCAACTCCCTCACCAAGGGGAGCACGAGATAGAGAGATCGGAGAAATTCTCACATAAGCTGGAGTTTTGCGGAGAGGAGGACGATCAAACTCACTCGTTTCAACACGAGTCTTAGCGGACGAGGACAATATGGAGGGAGGTAACGATCACCAATCAGATGGAAAACCGGTCACAAATGCTTCTCAATCATCATTAAGTTCAACATCTAGAAAATTAAACCAAGGGGGTGAGTTTTTGGGCGAAATATGCAATGCCCCGCTGGTTGTCGTTGCGCTCACTGTAAACGCCACATACCAATCCATGCTTCAGCCTCCAAAAATCGTAAAAGTTGTTAATGACAAAAATTCCAAGAAAGTTGAGCAGGACAGCTATAACTATAACGTGACTAGAATTACTCTAAGTTATGGCACACCTCTAAGTACTATCGAGTTCGTGGTGTACGGCCTCTTCCTGTGCGGCAACACATTCGAGTTCTTTCAGTCAATCCAAAAGATCATTTGCCTTAGCAAATATCTCCTCGTCAGGTTACCGCTTATGCTATCCCTCATCGCAATGGTTATAACTTACTCTACCTTCACGACATCCCTGCTATTAACTTCACACTCGCCTGCGGGGCCCTTGACGCTACTTGTATCAGCTGTTCATCTACAGATACAGAGGCCGTTGGCCGTAGTTATGAATTTTTTCTTGGTACGCCTTTTTCGATTGCACCTCCTAGGTGATATGTACAAGGCAGAGAACAAGGACTCAGAGAATGAGGACTCAAAGGATAAGGACTTAGAGAAGAAGGACAAAAGTTGTGGTTGTAAACGATGATGGTATTTGTCTCTTCTTGGGCTCTTTCTAAGACATGCAAGCCTTTAGCAGTATAGTATTGGAGCTTTCGACAAGGTCAAATGTTAGATTGATGTCCTTGATTCTCTATAGTTGATTGTGTGATGTCTACAGGTGACCAGGTGTATCGGATCTCCTTAATAAATTCCGTTGTGAGTTTATATCACGTTTTGTAAACTCATGGATAGTGGTTTAGATTTTGAGATGGGGTTGATATGGTCTTCCCCGGGCGTGTGCGTTGTGCGTGCAGTTTTGGTGCAAGGTGCGTGAGACGTACGTGCAGTTTCGGTGCAAGGCGCGTGCGACACACGCGAGCGATTGTTGGCACGTGTGCGACACCCGCGAGCGATTGTTGGCACGTGTGCGACACCCGCCAACTGACGTCATCGTGACGTGATCAACACATGTGCGTGCCCGTGCTATATGACGTCATTGTGACGTCAGCCGAGCAGGCGTAGCTCGTGCCGAGTTGGTTCTTCCTACCCAACTCGACCCGGTTGACTCCAACCCATTTGATCGTTGACAACCAATCGAAAGGACGCCGCGATTCACCTTGCCGTGCAGAACAACCGATTTAAATTGTTGTTCGGTTGGTGGAGCATCTGAAGCGGAACAAGGAGCAATTGATCAATTGGAATGACCACAAAGGTGACGCTGCCTCGCATCTCGCTACCACGAGCAAAAATTTGGAGGCAAGACTCGCGGTTCCCTTATTTTATCGCACGTTTCTGTGTGCATTATTTAAGTGAGGATGTTATTTTGGGTCCCTATCATATGCAAAAATCTTCTAAGCAAATGAACTTATTTGATCATCACCAGAATATAGGATGTCTCGTCTATGTCAAAAACATTTTTGCAGCATCTAAATGCCTGAAAATCAACGAGAGTAAAACAAAGATGGGAAGGAGTTGCAAATGGTCGACTTCGTGCTTCATGGACATGCTTTGGAGTCTGAGGTCGTGGACGTGAGCGCCTTGAATGAGAGCGGCTTGACACCTCTAGATGTCTCAACTCCCTTGCCAAGGGGAGCACAAGATAGAGAGATCGGAGAAATTCTCACACGAGCCGGAGCGGTGTGCAGAGGAGGCCGATAAAATTCCCTCGCTTCAACACCAGTCTCAACAGACAATGACAATATGGAGGGAGGTAACGGTCACCAATCTGATGGGAAACCAGTCCCAAATGCTTCTCAATCATCTTCAAGTTCAACATCTAGAAAATTAAACCAGGGGGGAGAGTGTTTGGGCGAAATACGCAATGCCCTCCTGGTCGTCGCTGCACTCATTGTGAGTGCGACGTATCAATCCGTGCTTCAGCCTCCAAAAATCGTAAAAATTGTCAATGACAAAAATTCCAAGGAAGTTGAGCAGAACAACTATAACTATAAAGTGACTAGAATTACTTTAAGTCATAGCACTTCTCCAAGTAATGTCGAGCATGGTGTACGGTCTCTTCCCGTGCGGCAACACATTCGGGTTCTTTCTGTCAGTCCAAATGATTATTTGCCTCACCAAAGATCTCCCTTTCAGGCTACCGCTTATGCTATCCCTCATCGCAATGGTTGTAACTTACTTTACCTTCAAGACATCCCTGCTATTAACTTCACACTCGCCTACAGGGCCCCTGATGCTACTTGTATAAGCTATTCCTCTACTGATACAGAGGCCGTTGGCGGTGGTTGTGAATCTTTTCTTTTCACGCCTTTATCGATTGCACCTCCTAGGTGATATGTACAAGCTAGAGAACAAGGATTCAAAGAATGAAGACTTAGTGGATAAGCACTTATAGGAGAAGGACAAAAGTCGTGGTTGTAAATGATGATAGTATCTCTCTTTTCTTGAGCTCCTTCTAAGACATGCAAGCCCGTTAACGAAGATCGTATTAGAGCTTTTGAGATTGGGTTGATACGGTCTTCCCCGGGCGCGTGCGTCGTGCATGCAGTTTCGGTGCAAGGCGCGTGCGACGTGCGTGCTGTTTGGGTGGAAGGCGCGTGCAACACACGCGAGCGATTGCTGGCACGTGCGTGGCACCCGCCAGCTGACATCATCGTGACGTGATCAACGCATGCGCATGGCCCGTGCTAGATGACGTCATCGTGACGTCACCCGAGCAGGTGCGCAGCTCGTGCCGAGTTGGTTCTTCCGACCAGCCCCGACCCGACCCGGTTTACTCCAACTCGTTTGATCATTGACAACCACTCGAGAGGAGGCTGCGATTCACCTCACCGTGCAGAACAACCGATTTAAATTGTTGTTTGGTTGGTGGAGCATCTTAAGTGGCACAAGGAGCAATTGATCAATTGGAATGACCACAAAGGTGACGCTGCCTTGCATCTCGCTGCCACAAGCAAAAAATTGGAGGCAAGACTCGCGGTTTCCTTATTTTATCGCACTTTTCTGTGTGCATTATTTTAGTGAGGGTGTTATTTTGGGTCCCTATACCTATCATATGGAAAATCTTCTAAGCAAAGGAACTTATTTGATCATCACCGGAATATAGGATGTCTTGTCTATGTCAAAAACATTCCTATAGTATCTAAATGCCTGAAAATCGACGAGAGTAAAACAAAGATGGGAAGGAGTTGCAGGTGGTCGACTTCGTGCTTCATGGACATGCTTTGGAGTCTGAGGTCGTGGAAGTGAGCGCCTTTAACGAGAGCGGCTTGACACCTCTAGATGTGTCAACTCCCTTGCCAAGGGGAGCACGAGATAGAGAGATTGGAGAAATTCTCACATGAGCCGGAGCTGTGCATAGAGAAGGCCGATTAAACTCCCTCGCTTCAACACCAGTCTCAACGAACGATGACAATATGGAGGGAGGTAACGGTCACATTTCTTATGGGAAACCAGTCCCATATGCTTCTCAATCATCTTGAAGTTCAACATCTAGAAAATTAAACCAGGGGGGAGAGTGTTTGGGCGAACTGCGCAACGTCCTCCTGGTCATCGCTGCACTCATTGTGAGTGCGACGTATCAATCCGTGCTTCAGCCTCCAAAAATCATAAAAGTTGTTAATGACAAAAATTCCAAGGAAGTTGAGCAGAACAACTATAACTATAAAGTGACAAGAATTACTCTAAGTTATGGCACTTCTCCAAGTAATGTCGAGCTAGTGGTGTACGGTCTGCTCCTGTGCGGCAACACATTCGGGTTCTTTCTGTTAGTCCAGATGATTATTTGCCTCAACAAAGATCTCCTTTTCAGGCTACCGCATATGCTATCCCTCATCGCAATGATTGTAACTTACTTTACCTTCACGACATCCCTGCTATTGACTTCACACTCGCCTACAGGGCCCTTGACGCTACTTGTATCAGCTATTCCTCTACTGATACAGAGGCCATTGGTTGTAAATGATGATGGTATCTCTCTTCTCTTGAGCTCTTTCTAAGACAAGCAAACCCTTAACAGTATAGTATTGGTGCTTTTGAGATGGGGTTGATACGGTCTTCCCCGGGCGCGTGCGTCCTGCGTGCAGTTTCGATGCAAGGCGCGTGCGACGTGCGTGCAATTTCGGTGCAAGGCACGTGCAACACACGCGAGTGATTGCTGGCACGTGCGCGGCACCAGCCGGTTGACGTCATCGTGACGTGATCAACGCATGCACGTGGCCCGTGCTAGATGATGTCATTGTGACTTTAGCAGAGCAGGCACACGCAATGGTTGTAACTTACATTACCTTCACGAGATCCCTGCTATTAACTTCACACTCCCCTACGGGGCCCTTGATGCTGCTTGTATCATCTATTCCTCTAATGATACAAAGGCCGTTGGCGGTAGTTTTGAATCTTTTCTTGGCATGCCTTTTTCGATTGCACCACCAAAGTGATATGTACAAGCTAGAGAACAAGGACTCAGAGAATGAGGACTCAGAGGATAAGGACTTACAGGAGAAGGACAAAAGCCGTGGTTGTAAATGATGATGGTATCACTCTTTTCTTGAGCTCTTTCTAAGCCATGCAAGCCCTTAAAAGTATAGTGTTGGAGCTTTTGAGATGGGGTTGATACGGTCTTCCCCGGGCATGTGCGTTGTGCGTGCAGTTTCGGTGCAAGGCGCATGCGACATGCATGCAGTTTTGGTGCAAGGCGCATGCAACACACGCGAGCGGTTTTTAGCACGTGCACGGCACCCGCTAGCTGACGTCATCATGACGTGATCAACGCATGCGCGTGGCCCGTGCTAGATCACGTCATCGTGACGTGATCAATGCATGCACATGGCCCGTGCTAGATGACTTCATCGTGACGTCAGCTGAGCAGGCGCGCAGCTCGTTTTGAGTCGGTTATTCCGACCCGCCCCGACCCGACCCGTTGCACTCCAAGCCGTTTGATCGTTGACAACCACTCGAGAGGAGGCCGCGATTCACCTCGCCGTGCAAAACAACCGATTTAAATTGTTGTTCGGTTGGTGGAGCACCTGAAACGGCACAAGGAGCAATTGATCAATTGGAATGACCACAAAGGTGACGCTATCTTACATCTCGCTGCCACGAGCAAAAAATTTTAGGCAACACTCGCGGTTCCCTTATTTTGTCGCACTTTTCTGTGTGCTTTATTTCAGTGAGGATGTTATTTTGGGTCCCTATCCCTATCATATGCAAAAATCTTCTCAGCAAAGGAACTTATTTGATCATCACGGGAATATAGGATGTCTTGTCTATGTCAAAAACATTTATGCAGTACCTAAATGCCTGAAAATCAACTAGAGTAAAACAAAGATGGGAAGGAGTTGCAGGTGGTCGACATCGTGCTTCGTGGACATGCTTTGGAGCTTGAGGTCTTGGAGGTGAGCGCCTTGAACGAGAGCAACTTGACACCTCTAGATGTCTCAACTCCCTTGCCAAGGGGAGCACGAGATAGAAAGATCGGAGAAATTCTCACGAGCCGGAGCTGTGCGTAGACGAGGCCGATCAAACTCCCTCGCTTCAACACCAATCTCAACGGACGATGACAATATGGAGGGAGGTTATGGTCACCATTCTGATGCGAAACCAGTCTCAAATGTTTCTCAATCATCTTCAAGTTCAACATCTAAAAAATTAAAATAGGAGGGAGAGTGCTTGCGCGAAATACGCAACGCCCTCCTGGTCGTCGCTGCGCTCATTGTGAGTGTGACGTATCAATCCGTGCTTCAGCCTCCAAAAATCGTAAAAGTTGTCAATGACAAAAATTCCAAGGAAGTTAAGCAAAACAACTATAACTAGAAAGTCACTAGAATTACTCTAAGTCATGGAACTTCTCCAAGTAATTTCGAGCTCGTGGTGTACGGTCCCTTCCTGTGCGGCAACACATTCGGGTTTTTTCTGTCAGTCCGGATGATTAGTTGCCTCACCAAAGATCTCCCTTTCAGGCTACCGCATATGCTATCCCTCATCGCAATTGTTGTAACTTACTTTACCTTCACAGCATCACTGCTATTAACTTCACACTCGCCTACGGCGCCCCTGATGCTGCTTGTATCAGCTATTCCTCTACTGATACAAAGGCCGTTGGTGTTAGTTTTGAATATTTTCTTGGCACGCCTTTTTCGATTGCACCTCCAAGGTGATATGTACAAGCTAGAGAACAAGGACTCGGAGAATGGGGACTCAGAGATTAAGGACTTACAGGAGAATGACAAAAGCCGTGGTTGTAAATGATGATGGTATTACTCTTTTCTTAAGCTCTTTCTAAGACATGCAAGCCCTTAACAGTATAGTATTGGAGCTTTTGAGATAAGGTTGATACGGTCTTCCCCGGGTGCGTGCGTCGTGCGTGTAGTTTCGGTGCAAGGCGCGTGCGACACACACGCGAGCGATTTCTGGCACATGCGCGGCACTCGCCAGCCGACGTCATCGTGACGTCATCAACACGTGTGTGTGGCCCGTGCTAGATGACGTCATCGTGACATCAGCCGAGCAGGCGCACAGCTCGTGCCGAGTCGGTTCTTCCGACCCACCCCGACCTCACCCGATTCACTCCGACCCGTTTGATCGTTGACAACCGCTCGAGAGGAGGCTGCAATTCACCTTGCCGTGCAGAACAACCGATTTAAATTGTTGTTCGGTTGGCGGAGCATCTGAAGTAGCACAAGGAGCAATTGATCAATTGGAATGACCACAAAGGTGACGCTGCCTTGCGTCTCGCTGCCACGAGCAAAAAATTGGAGGCAACACTCGCGGTTCCCTTATTTTATCGCACTTTTCTGTGTGCATTATTTCAGTGAGGGTGTTATTTTGGGTCCCTATCCCTATCATATGCAAAAATCTTGTAAGCAAAAGAACTTATTTGATCATCATCATAATATCGGATGTCTCGTCTATGTCAAAAACATTTCTGCAGTATCTAAATGCCTGAAAATCAACGAGAGTAAAATAAAGATGGGAAGGAGTTGCCGGTGGTCGACTTCGTGCTTCGTGGACATGCTTTGGAGTCTGAGGTCCTGGAGGTGAGCGCCTTGAACGAGAGCGGCTTCACACCTCTAGATATCTCAACTCCCTTGCCAAGCGGAGCACGAGATAGAGAGATCGGAGAAATTCTCCCACGAGCCGGAGCTATGCGCAGAGGAGGCCGATCAAACTCCCTCACTTCAACACTAGTCTCAACGGACGATTACAATATGGAGGGAGGTAACAATCACCAATCTGATGGGAAACAAGTCCCAAATGCTTCTCAATCATCTTCAAGTTCAACATCTAGAAAATTAAACCAGGGGGGAGAGTGTTTGGGCGAAATACGCAATGCCCTCCTGGACGCCGCTGCGCTCATTGTGAGTGCAACATATCAATCCATGCTTCAGCCTCAAAAAATCGTAAAAGTTGTCAATGACAAAAATTCCAAGGAAGTTGAGCAGAACAACTATAACCATAAAGTGACTAGAATTACTTTAAGTGATGGCACTTCTCCAAGTAATGTCGAGCTCGTGGTGTACGGTCTCTTCCTGTGCGGCAACACATTTGGGTTCTTTCTGTCCTTCCGGATGATTATTTGCCTCACCAAAGGTCTCCCTTTCAGGCTACTGCATATGCTATCCCTCATCGCATTGGTTGTAACTTACTTTACCTTCACGACATCCCTGCTATTAACTTCACACTCACCTACGGGGCCCCTGACGCTGCTTGTATCAGCTATTCCTCTACTGATACAAAAGCCATTGGCGGTAGTTTTGAATCTTTTCTTGGCAGGCCTTTTTGGATTGCACCTCCTAGGTCATATGTACAAGCTAGAGAACAAGGACTCAGAGAATGAGGACTCAGAGGATAAGGACTTACAAGAGAAGGACAAAAGCCGTGGTTGTAAATGATGATGGTATCTCTCTTTTCTTGAGCTCTTTTAAAGACATGCAAGCCCTTAACAGTATAGTATTTGAGCTTTTCAGATGGGGTTGATACGGTCTTCCCCGAGCACGTGCATCATGCGTGCAGTTTTGGTGCAAGGCGCGTGCGACGTGCGTGCAGTTTTGGTGCACGCCGCGTGCGACACACGCAAGCGATTGCTGGCACGTGCGCGGCACCCACCAGCTGACTTCATCGTGATGTGATCAATGATGCGCATGGCCCGTGCTAGATGACGTCATCGTGACATCAAACGTGCAGGCGTGTAGCTCGTGACGAGTCGTTTCTTCGGACCCGCCCCGACCCGACCCGTTTCACTCCAACCCGTTTGATCATTGACAACCACTCGAGAGGAGGCCACGATTCACCTCGCCGTGCAGAACAACCGATTTAAATTGTTGTTCGGTTGGTGGAGCATCTGAAGCGGCACAAGGAGCTATTGATCAATTGGAATGACCACAAAGGTGACGCTGTCTTGCATATCGCTGCCACGAGCAAAAAATTGGAGGCAACACTCGCGATTCCCTTATTTTATCGCACTTTTCTATGTGCATTATTTCAGTGATGGAGTTATTTTTGGTCCCTATCCCTATCCTATGCAAAAATCTTCTAAGCAAAGGAACTTATTTGATCATCACCGGAATATAGGATGTCTCATCTATGTCGAAAACATTTCTACAGTATCTAAATGCCTGAAAATCAACGAGAGTAAAACCATGATTGGAAGGAGTTGGAGGTGGTCGACTTCGTGCTTTGTGGACATGCTTTGGAGTTTAAGGTCGTGGAGGTGAGCGCCTTGAACGAGAGCAGCTTGACACCTCTAGATGTCTCAACTCCCTTGCCAGGGGGAGCACGAGATAGAGAGATCGGAGAAATTCTCACACGAGCCAGAACTGTGCGCAGAGGAGGCCAATCAAACTCCCTCGCTTGAACACCAGTGTCAATGGACGATGACAATATGGAGGGAGGTAACGATCACCAATCTGAAGGGAAACCAATCCCAAATGCTTCTCAATCGTCTTCAAGTTCAACATCTAGAAAATTAAACCAAGGGAAGAGTGTTTGGGCGAAATACGCAACGCCCTCCTGGTCGTCGCTGCGCTCATTGTGAGTGCGACGTATCAATCCGTGCTTCAGCCTCCAAAAATCGTAAAAGTTGTCATTTATGAAAATTCCAAGGAAGTTGAGCAGAACAGCTATAACTATAAAGTGACTCGAATTACTCTAAGTTATGGCACTTCTCCAAGTAATGTCGAGCTCGTGGTGTAGGGTCTCTTCCTGTGCGGCAACACATTCGAGTTCTTTCTGTCAATCCAGATTATTATTTGCCTCATTAAAGATCTCCCTTTCAGGCTACCTCATCGCAATGGTTGTAACTTACTTTACCTTGACGACATCCCTGCTATTGACTTCACACTCGCCTTCAGGGCCCCTGACGCTGCTTGTATCTACTATTCCTCTTCTGATACAGAGGCCGTTGGTGGTAGTATTAAATCTTTTCTTGGCATGCCTTTTTCGATTGCACCTTCTAGGTGATATGTACAAGCTAGAGAACAACAACTCAGAGAATGAGGATTCAGAGGATATGGACTTACAGGAGAAGGACAAAAGCCGTGGTTGTAAATGATGATGGCATCTCTTTTTTCTTGAGGTCCTTCTAAGATGTGCAAGCCGTTAAAAGTATAGTATTTGAGCTTTTGAGATGGGGTTGATACGGTCTTCCCCGGGTGCGTGCGTCGTGCGTGCAGTTTCAGTGCAAGGCGAGTGCGACGTGCGTGCAGTTTTGGTGCAAGGCGTGTGCGACACACACGATTGATTGCTGGCACGTGCACGGCACCTGCCAGTTGAAGTCATCGTGACGTGATCAACGCTTACGTTTGGCCCGTGGTAGATGACGTCAGCTGAGCAGGCGTGCAGCTCGTGCCTATTCGGTTCTTCCGACTCACGCTGACCCGACCCGGTTCACTCCAACCTGTTTGATCGTTGACAACCACTCGACAGGAGGTCACAATTCACGTCGCCGTGCAGAACAACCGATTTAAACTGTTGTTCATTTGTTGGAGCATCTGAAGCGGCACAAGGAGCAATTGATCAATTGGAATGACCACAAAGGTGACGCTGCCTTGCATCTCACTGCGACGAGCAAAAAATTGGAGGCAACACTCGCGGTGCCCTTATTTCATCGCACTTTTCTGTGTGCATTATTTCAGTGAGAGTGTTATTTTGGCTCCCTATCCCTATCATATGGAAAAATCTTCTAAGCAAAGGAACTTATTTGATCATCACCGGAATATAGGATGTCTCGTCTATGTCAAAAACATTTATGTAGTATCTAAATGCCTGAAAATCAACGAGAGTAAAACAAAGATAGGAAGGAGTTGCAGGTGGTCGACTTCGTGCTTCGTGGACAAGCCTTGGAGTCTGAGGTCGTGGACGTGAGCACCTTGAATGAGAGCGGCTTGACACCTCTAGATGACTCAACTCCCTTGCCAAGGGGAGCATGAGATAGAGAGATCGGAGAAATTCTCACACGAGCCGGAACTGTGCGCAGAGGAGGCCGATCAAAATCCCTCGCTTCAACACCAGTCTCAACTTATAATGACAATATGGAGGGAGGTAACGGTCACCAATCTGAAGGGAAACTAGTCCCAAATGCTACTCAATCGTCTTCAAGTTCAACATCTAGAAAATTAAACCAGGGGGAGAGTGTTTGTGCGAAATACGCTACGCCCTCCTAGTCGTCGCTACGCTCATTGTGAGTGCGACGTGTCAATCCGTGCTTCAACCTCCAAAAATCGTAAAAGTTTTCATTCACAAAAATTCCAAGGAAGTTGAGCATAACAACTATAACTATAAAGTGACTAGAATTACTCTAAGTGATGGCACTTCTCCAAGTAATGTCGAGCTCGTGGTGTACGGTCTCTTCCTGTGCGGCAACACATTCGGGTTCTTTCTGTCAGTCCATATGATTAATTGCCCCACCAAAGATCTCCCTTTCAGGCTACCGCATATGCTATCGCTCATCACAATGGTTGTAACTTACTTTACCTTCACGACATCCCTACTATTGACTTCACACTTGCTTACGGGGCCCCTGACGCTGCTTGTATCAGCTATTCCTCTACTGATACAGAGGCCGTTGGCGGTGGTTGTGAATCTTTTCTTTTCACGCCTTTATCGATTGCACCTCCTAGGTGATATGTACAAGCTAGAGAACAAGGATTCAAAGAATGACGAATCAGAGGATAAGCACTTATAGGAGAAGGACAAAAGTCGTGGTTGTAAATGATGATAGTATCTCTCTTTTCTTGAGCTCCTTCTAAGACAATCAGGCCCTTAACAGTATCGTATTAGAGCTTTTGAGATTGGGTTGATACGGTCTTCCCCGGGCACGTGCGTCGTGCATGCAGTTTCGGTGCAAGGCGCGTGCGACGTGCGTGCTGTTTGGGTGGAAGGCGCGTGCAACACACGCGAGCGATTCCTGGCACGTGCGTGGCACCCACCAGCTGATGTCAACGTGACGTGATCATCGCATGCGCATGGCCGGTGCTAGATCACATCATCTTGTCGTCAGCCGAGCAGGCACGCAACTCGTCCCGAGTCGGTTCTTCCGACCCTCCCCGACCCGACCCAGTTCACTCCAACTCGTTTGATCGTTGACAACCCCTCGAGAGGAGGCTGCGATTCACCTCGCCGTGCAGAACAACCGATTTAAATTGTTGTTCGGTTGGTGTAGCATTTGAAGCGGCACAAGGAGCAATTGATCAATTGGAATGAACACAAAGGTAACGCTGCCTTGCATCTCGCTACCACGAGCAAAAAATTGGAGGCAACACTCGCGATTCCCTTATTTTATCGCACTGTTCTGTGTGCATTATTTCAGTGAGGGTGTTATTTTGGGTCCCTATCCCTATCATATGGAAAAATCTTCTAAGCAAAGCTACGTATTTGATCATCACCGGAATATAGGATGTCTCGTATATGTCAAAAACAATTCTGCTGTATCTAAATGCCTGAAAATCAACGAGAGTAAAAGAAAGATGGGAAGGAGTTGCAGGTGGTCGACTTCGTGCTTCATAGACATGCTTTGGAGGCTGAGGTCATGGAGGTGAGCGCCTTGAACGAGAGCAGCTTGACACCTCTAGATGTCTCAACTCCCTTGCCAAGGGGAGCACGAGATCGAGAGATCGGAGAAATTCTCACACGAGCCGGAGTTGTGCACAAAGGAGGCTGATCAAACTCCCTCGCTTCAACACCAGTCTAAACGGATGATGACAATATGGAGGGAGGTAACGGTTACCAATCTGTTGGGAAACCAGTCCCCAATGCTTCTCAATCATCTTCAAGTTCAACGTCTAGAAAATTAAACCATGGGGGAGAGTGTTTGGGCAAAATACACAACGCACTCCTGGTCGTCGCTGCGCTCATTTTGAGTGCGACGTATCAATCCGTGCTTCAGCCTCCAGAAATCGTGAAAATTAAGAAGAACAACTATAACTATAAGGTCGCTAGAATTACTCTACGTTATGGCACTTCTCCAAGTAATGTCGAGCTCGTGGTGTACGGTTTATTCCTGTGCGGCAACACATTCGAGTTCTTTCTGTCAGTCCATATGATTATTTGCCTCACCAAAGATCTCCCTTTCAAGCTACCGCATATGCTATCCCTCATCACAATTGTTGTAACTTACTTCACTTGCACGACATCCCTGCTATTAACTTCTTACTTGCCTACGGGGCCCCTGACGCTGCTTGTATCAGCTATTCCTCTACTGATACAGAGGCCGTTGGCGGTAGTTCTGAATCTTTTCTTGGCACGTCTTTTTCAATTGCACCTCCTAGGTGATATGTACAAGCTAGAGAACAAGGACTCAGAGGATAAGGATTTACAGGAGAAGGACAAAAGCCATGGTTGCATATGATGATGGTATCTCTCTTTTCTTGAGCTCTTTCTAAGACATGCAAGCCCTGAACAATATAGTATTCAAGCTTTTGAGATGGGGTTGATACGGTCTTCCCTGGGCACATGCGTCGTGCGTGCAGTTTCGGTGCGAGGCACGTGCGACGTGCGTGCAGTTTTGGTGCAAGCCGCGTGCGACACACGCGAGCGATTGCCGGCATGTGCGCGGCACCCGCCAGCTGACGTCATCATGACATGATCAACTCATGCGCGTGGCCTGTGCTAGATGACGTGCTCGTGACGTTAGCTGAGCAGGCGCGCAGCTCATGCCAAGTCGGTTCTTCCGACTCGCCCCGACCCGACCCTGTTCACTCCAACCTGTTTGATCATTGACAACCACTCGAGAGGAGGCCGCGATTCACCTCGCCATGCAAAACAACCGATTTAGATTGTTGTTCGGTTGGTGGAGCATCTGAAGCGGCACAAGGAGCAATTGATCAATTGAAATGACCACAAAGGTGACGCTGCCTTGCATCTCGCTGCCACGAGCAAAAAATTGGAGGCAACACTCGCGGTTCCCTTATTTTATCGCACTTTTCTATGTGCATTATTTCAGTGACGGAGTTATTTTTGGTCCCTATCCCTATCATATGCAAAAATCTTCTAAGCAAAGGAACTTATTTTATCATCACCGAAATATAGGATGTCTCATCTATGTCAAAAACATTTATGCAGTATCTAAATGCCTGAAAATCAAAGAGAGCAAAACAAAGATAGGAAGGAGTTGCCGGTTGTTGACTTTGAGCTTCGTGGACATGCTTTGTTGTCTGAGGTCGTGGAGGGGAGCGCCTTGAACGAGAGCGGCTTCACACCTCTAGATGTCTCAACTCCCTTGCCAAGGGTAGCACGAGATAGAGAGATCGGAGAAATTCTCACACGAGCCGGAGCTGTGAGAAGACGAGGCCGATCAAACTCTCTCGCTTCAACACCAGTCTCAACAGACGATGACAATATGGAGGGAGGTAACGGTCACCAATCTGATCGGAAACCTGTCCCAAATGCTTCTCAATCCTCTTCAAGTTCAACATTTAGAAAATTAAACTAGGGGGGAGAGTGTTTGGGCGAAATACGCAACGCCCTCCAGTTCGTCGTTGCGCTCATTGTGAGTGCGACGTATCAATCCGTGCTTCAGCCGCCAAAAATCGTAAAAGTTGTCAATGACAAAAATTCCAAGGAAGTTGAGCAGAACAACTATAACTATAAAGTGACTAGAATTACTCTAAAGTCATGGCACTTCTCCAAGTAATGTCGAGCTCGTGGTGTACGGTCCCTTCCTGTGCGGCAACACATTCGGGTTTTTTCTGTCAGTCCGGATGATTATTTGGCTCACTAAAGATCTCCCTTTCAGGCTACCGCATATGATATCGCTCATCGCAATGGTTGTAACTTACTTTACCTTCACGACATCCCTGCTATTAACTTCACACTCGCCTAGGAGGCCCCTGACGCTGCTTGTATCAGCTATTCCTCTACTGATATAGAGGCCGTTGGCGGTAGTCTTGAATCTTTTCTTGGCATGCCTTTTTTGATTGCACCTCCTAGGTGATATGTACAAGCTGGAGAACAAGGACTCAGAGAATGAGGACTCAGAGGATAAGGACTTACAGGAGAAGGACGAAAGCCGTGGTTTTAAATGATGATGGCATCTCTATTTTCTTGAGCGATTTCTAAGACAGGCAAGCCCTTAACAGTATAGTATTGGAGCTTTTGAGATGCGGTTGATACGGTCTTCCCCGGGCACGTGCATCGTGCATGCAGTTTCGGTGCAAGGCGCGTGCGACGTGCGTGCAGCTTTGGTGCAAGGCGTGTGCGACACATGCTAGTGATTGCTGACACGTGCGCGGCACCCACCAGCTGACATCATCGTGACGTCAGCTTAGCGGGCGCGCAGCTCGTGCCGAGTCGGTTCCTCCGACCCGCCCCGACCCAACCCGATTCACTCCAACCCGTTTGATCATTGACAACCACTCGAGAGGACGCCGCGATTCACCTCGCCATGCATAAAAACCAATTTAAATTGTTGTTCGGTTGGAGGAGCATCTGAAGCGGAACAAGGAGCAATTGATCAATTGGTATGACCACGAAGGTGACGCTCCCTTGCATCTCGCTGCCACGAGCAAAAAATTGGAGGCAACACTTGAGGTTCCCTTATTTTATCGCACTTTTCTGTGTTTATTATTTCCGTGAGGGTGTTATTTTGGGTCCCTATCCCTATCATATGCAAAAATCTTCTAAGGAAAGGAACTTATTTGATACCGCAATATAGGATGTCTAGTCTATGTCAAAAACATTTCTGCAGTATCTAAATGCCTGAAAATCAACGAGAGTAAAACAAATATGGGAAGGAGTTGCCGGTGGTTGACTTCGTGCATCATGGACATGCTTTGGAGTTTGAGGTCCTGGAGGTGAGCGCCTTGAACGAGAGCAGCTTGACACCTCTAGATGTCTCAACTCCCTTGCCAAGGGGAGCACGAGAGAGAGAGATCGGAGAAATTCTCACACGAGCCGGAGTTGTGCATAGAGGAGGCCGATGAAACTCCATCGCTTCAACACCAGTCTCAACGGACGATTACAATATGGAGGGAGGTAACGGTCACCAATCTAATGGGAAACCAGTCCCAAATGCTTCTTAATCATCTTCAAGTTCAACATCTAGAAAATTAAACCGAGGGGGAGAGTGTTTGGACGAAATACGCAACGCCCTCCTGGTCGTCGCTATGCTCATTGTGAGTGCGACGTATCAATCAGTGCTTCAGCCGCCAAAAATCGTAAAAGTTGTCAATGACAAAAATTCCAAGGAAGTTGAGCAGAACAACTATAACTATAAAGTGACTAGAATTACTATAAAGTCATGGCACTTCTCCAAGTAATGTCGAGCTCGTGGTGTACGGTCCCTTCCTGTGCGGCAACACATTCGGGTTCTTTCTGTCAGTCTCGATGATTATTTAGCTCACCAAAGATCTCCCTTTCAGGCTACCACATATGCTATCCCTTATCCCAATGGTTGTAACTTAATTTTCCTTCACGACATCCCTGCTATTAACTTCACACTCGCCTAGGGGAACCCTGACGCTGCTTGTATCAGCTATTCCACTACTGCTACAGAGGCCGTTGGCGGTAGTCTTAAATCTTTTCTTGGCATGCCTTTTTCGATTGCACCTCCTAGGTGATATGTACAAGCTAGAGAACAAGGACTCAGAGGATAAGCACTTACAGGAGAAGGATAAAAGCCGTGGTTGTATATGATGATTGTATCTCTCTTTTCTTGAGCGCTTTCTAAGACAGGCAAGCCCTTAACAGTATAGTATTGGAGCTTTTGAGATGCGATTGATACGGTCTTCCCCGAGCACGTGCGTCATGCGTGCAGTTTCGGTGCAAGGCGCGTGCGACACACGCTAGTGATAGCTGGCACGTGCGCGGCACCCGCCAGCTAACTTCATCGTGACGTGATCAACGCATGCGCATGGCCCGTGCTAGATGACGTCATCGTGACGTCAACCGAGCAGGCGCGTAGCTCGTGCCGAGTCGTTTCTTCCGACCCACCCCGACCCGACCCGTTTCACTCCAACCCGTTTGATCGTTGACAACCACTCGAGAGGAGGCCACGATTCACCTCGCCGTGTAGAACAACCGATTTAAATTGTTGTTCAGTTGGTGGAGAATCTAAAGCGGCACAAGGAGCTATTGATCAATTGCAATGACCACAAAGGTGACGCTGTCTTGCATCTCGCTGCCACGAGCAAAAAATTGGAGGCAACACTCGCGGTTCCCTTATTTTATCGCACTTTTCAGTGTGCATTATTTCATTGAGGATGTTATTTTTGGTCCCTATCCCTATCATATGCAAAAATCTTCTAAGCAGAGGAACATATTTGATCATCACCGGAATATAGGATGTCTCGTCTTTGTCAAAAACATATCTGCAGTAACTAAATGCCTAAAGATTAACGAGAGTAAAACAAAGATGGGAAGGAGTTGCAGGTGGTCCACTTCGTGCTTCGTGGACATGCTTTGGAGTCTGAGGTCCTGGAGGTGAGCGCCTTGAACGAGATCGGCTTGACACCTCTGGATGTCTCAACTCCCTTACCAAGGGGAGGACGAGATAGAGAGATCGGAGAAATTCTCACACGAGCCGGAGCTGTGCGCAAAGGAGGTCCATCAAACTCCCTCTCTTCAACATCAGTCTCAACGGACGATGACAATATGGAGAGAGGTAACAGTCACAATTCTGATGGAAAACCAGTCCCAAATGCTTCTCAATCATTTTCAAGTTCAACATCTAGAAAATTAAACCAGGGGGGAGAGTGTTTGGGGGAAATACGCAACACCCTTCTGGTCGTCGCTGCGCTCATTGTGAGTGCGACGTATCGATCCGTGCTTCAGCCTCCAAAAATCGTAAACGTTGTCAATGAAAAAAATTCTAAGGAAGTTGAGCAGAACAACTATAACTATAACGTGACTAGAATTACTCTAAGTCATGGCACTTCTCCAAGTAATGTCGAGCTCGTGGTGTACGGCCTCTTCCTGTGCAGCAACACATTCGGGTTCTTTCTATCAGTCCGGATGATTATTTGCCTCACCAAAGATCTCCCTTTCAGGCTACGGCATATGCTATCCCACATCGCAATGGTTGTAACTTACTTTACCTTCACGAGATCCCTGCTATTAACTTCACACTCACCTACGGGGCCCCTGACGCTGCTTGTATCAGCTATTCCTCTACTGATACAAAGGCCATTGGTGGTAGTTTTGAATCTTTTCTTGGCACGCCTTTTTCGATTGCACCTCCAAGGTGATATGTACAAGCTAGAGAACAAGGACTCAAAGAATGGGGACTCAAAGATTAAGGACTTACAGGAGAATGACAAAAGCCGTGGTTGTAAATGATGATGGTATCACTCTTTTCTTAAGCTCTTTCTAAGACATGCAAGCCCTTAACAGTATAGTATTGGAGCTCTTGAGATAGGGTTGATACGGTCTTCCCCGGGTGCGAGTGTCGTGCGTGCAGTTTCGGTGCAAGGCACGTGCGACGTGCGTGCAGTTTTGGTGCAAGGCGCGTGCGACACACACGCGAGCGATTGCTGGCACGCGCGCGGCACCGGCCAGCCGACGTCATCGTGACGTGATCAACACATGCGTGTGGCCCGTGCTAGATGACGTCATCGTGACATCAGCCGAGCAGGCGCACAACTCGTGCCGAGTCGGTTCTTCCGACCCACCCCTACCTCACCCAATTCACTCCGACCCATTTGATTGTTGACAACCGCTCGAGAGGAGGCTGCAATTCACCTTGCCGTGCAGAACAACCGATTTAAATTGTCGTTCGGTTGGCGGAGCATCTGATGTAGCACAAGGAGCAATTGATCAATTGGAATGACCACAAAGGTGACGCTGCCTTGCGTCTCGCTGCCACGAGCAAAAAATTGGATGCAACACTCACGGTTCCCTTATTTTATCGCACTTTTCTGTGTGCATTATTTCAGTGAGGGTGTTATTTTGGGTCCCTATCCCTATCATATGCAAAAATCTTCTAAGCAAAAGAACTTATTTGATCATCATCGTAATATCGGATGTCTCGTCTATGTCAAAAACATTTCTGCAGTATCTAAATGCCTAAAAATCAACGAGAGTAAAATAAAGATGGGAAGGAGTTGCTGGTGGTCAACTTCGTGCTTCGTGGACATGCTTTGGAATCTGAGGTCCTGGAGGTGAGCACCTTGAACGAGAGCGGCTTCACACCTCTAGATATCTCAATTCCCTTGCCAAGGGGACCACGAGATAGAGAGATCGTTGAAATTCTCACACGAGCCGGAGCTATGCGCAAAGGAGGCCGATCAAACTCCCTCACTTCAACACCAGTCTCAACGGACGATTACAATATGGAGGGAGGTAACGGTCACCAATTTGATGGGAAACTAGTCCCAAATGCTTCTCAATCGTCTTCAAGTTCAACATCTAGAAAACTAAACCAAGGGAATAGTGTTTGGGCGAAATACGCAACGCCCTCCTAGTCGTCGCTGCGCTCATTGTGAGTGCGACGTATCAATCTGTGCTTCAGCCTCCAAAAATCGTAAAAGTTGTCATTTATGAAAATTCCAAGGAAGTTGAGCAGAACAGCTATAACTATAAAGTGACTCGAATTACTCTAAGTTATGGCACTTCTCCAAGTAATGTCGAGCTCGTGGTGTAGGGTCTCTTCCTATGCGACAACACATTCGAGTTCTTTCTGTCAATCCAGATGATTATTTGCCTCATTAAAGATCTCCCTTTCAGCCTACCTCATCGCAATGGTTGTAACTTACTTTACCTTGACGACATCCCTGCTATTGACTTCACACTCACCTTCGGGGCCCCTGACGCTGCTTGTATCTGCTATTCCTCTTCTGATACGGAGGCCGTTGGTGGTAGTATTAAATCTTTTCTTGGCATGCCTTTTTCGATTGCACCTTCTAGGTGATATGTACAAGCTAGAGAACAACGACTCAGAGAATGAGGACTCAGAGGATATGGACTTACAGGAGAAGGACAAAAGCCGTGGTTGTAAATGATGATGGCATCTCTCTTTTCTTCAGGTCCTTCTAAGACGTGCAAGCCGTTAACAGTATAGTATTTGATTTTCTGAGATGGGGTTGATACGGTCTTCCCCAGGTGCGTGCGTCGTGCGTGCAGTTTCAGTGCAAGGCGAGTGCGACATGCGTGCAGTTTTGGTGCAACGCGTGTGCGACACACACGATCGATTGCTGGCACGTGCATGGCACCCGCCAGCTGACGTCATCGTGACGTGATCAACGCTTACGTGTGGCCCGTGCTAGATGAAGTCATCATGACGTCAGCCGAGCAGGCGTGCAGCTCGTGCCTATTCGGTTCTTCCGACTCATGCTGACCCGACCCGGTTCACTCCAACCTGTTTGATCATTCACAACCACTCAACAGGAGGTCACGATTCACGTCGCCATGCAGAACAACCGATTTAAACTATTGTTCATTTGTTAGAGCATCTGAAGCGGCACAAGGAGCAATTGATCAATTGGAATGACCACAAAGGTGACGCTGCCTTGCATCTCACTGCGACGAGCAAAAAATTGGAGGCAACACTCGCGGTGCCCTTATTTTATCGCACTTTTCTGTGTGCATTATTTCAGTGAGAGTGTTATTTTGGCTCCCTATCCCTATCATATGGAAAAATCTTCTAAGCAAAGGAACTTATTTGATCATCACCGGAATATAGGATGTCTCGTCTATGTCAAAAACATTTCTGTAGTATCTAAATGCCTGAAAATCAACGAGAGTAAATCAAAGATAGGAAGGAGTTGCAGGTGGTCGACTTCGTGCTTCATGGACAAGCCTTGGAGTCTGAGGTCGTGGATGTGAGTGCCTTGAATGAGAGCGGCTTGACACCTCTAGATGTCTCAACTCCCTTGCCAAGGGGAGCACGAGATAGAGAGATCGAAGAAATTCTCACACGAGCCGGAACTGTGCGCAGAGGAGGCCGATCAAAATCCCTCGCTTCAACACCAGTCTCAACTTATAATGACAATATGGAGGGAGGTAACGGTCACCAATCTGAAGGGAAACAAGTCCCAAATGCTTCTCAATCATCTTCAAGTTCAACATCTAGAAAATTAAACCAGGGGGAGAGTGTTTGTGCGAAATACGCAACGCCCTCCTAGTCGTCGCTACGCTCATTGTGAGTGCAACGTGTCAATCCGTGCTTCAGCCTCCAAAAATCGTAAAAGTTTTCATTCACAAAAATTCCAAGGAAGTTGAGCATAACAACTATAACTATAAAGTGACTAGAATTACTCTAAGTGATGGCACTTCTCCAAGTAATGTCGAGCTCGTGGTGTACGGTCTCTTCCTGTGCAGCAACACATTCGGGTTCTTTCTGTCAGTCCATATGATTAATTGCCTCACGAAAGATCTCCCTTTCAGGCTACCGCATATGCTATCGCTCATCGCAATGGTTGAACTCCTTCTAAGACATGCAGGCCCTTAACAGTATCGTATTAGAGCTTTTGAGATTGGGTTGATACGGTCTTCCCCGGGCGCGTGCGTCGTGCGTGCAGTTTCGGTGCAAGGCGCGTGCGACACACGCGAGCGATTGCTGGCAGGTGCGCGGCACCCGCCAGTTGACGTCATCATGACATGATCAGCTCATGCGCGTGGCCCGTGCTAGATCACATCATCTTGTCGTCAGCCGAGCAGGCACGCAACTCGTGCCGAGTCGGTTCTTCCGACCCGCCCCGACCCGACCCAGTTCACTCCAACTCGTTTGATCGTTGACAACCACTCGAGAGGAGGCCGCGATTCACCTCGACGTGCAGAACAACCGATTTAAATTGTTGTTCGGTTGGTGTAGCATTTGAAGCGGCACAAGGAGTAATTGATCAATTGGAATGACCACAAAGGTGACGCTGTCTTGCATCTCGCTACCATGAGCAAAAAAAATTGGAGGCAACACTCACGGTTCCCTTATTTTATCGCACTGTTCTGTGTGCATTATTTCAGTGAGGGTGTTATTTTGGGTCCCTATCCCTATCATATGGAAAAATCTTCTAAGCAAAGGTACGTATTTGATCATCACCGGAATATAGGATGTCTCGTATATGTCAAAAATAATTATGCAATATCTAAATGCTTGAAAATCAACGAGAGTAAAAGAAAGATGGGAAGGAGTTGCAGGTGGTCGACTTCGTGCTTCGTAGACAAGCTTTGGAGTCTGAGGTCGTGGACGTGAGCGCCTTGAACGAGAGCGGCTTGACACCTCTAGATGTCTCAACTCTCTTGCCAAGGGGAGCACGAGATAGAGAGATCGGAGAAATTCTAACACGAGCCGGAACTGTGCGCAGAGGAGGCCGATCAAACTCCCTCGCTTCAACACCAGTGTCAACGGATGATGACAATATGGAGGGAGGTAACGGTCAGCAATCTGATGGGAAACCAGTCCCAAATGCTTCTCAATCATCTTCAAGTTCAACATCTGGAAAATTAAACCAGAGGGAGAGGGTTTAGGCAAAATACGCAATGCCCTCCTGGTCGTCGCTGCGCTCATTGTTAGTGCGACGTATCAATTCGTGCTTCAGCCTCCAAAAATCGTAAAAGTTTTTTTTTTTTTTTTTTGGTAAAAGGTAATGATATATATTGAGCTTGAACCAACAAATATACAAGATCCGGCACCACAAAACTTGCACTCAACAAGACAAAAGCGTCTTATCAAGTGAAAGGGCGCCAGACTCAAAACACCGCAAGACAGTTAACTCAAGCAAGGGCAAAACAGAGAGCCCAAGGAACAGCCACGCAGGGCCGAGACAACTAACTAAAAGACAAACTAACCAAAAAGCCACGCAGGGCCAAGAAAAAACAACCCACAAATGTAGCGAAATGCAGTTTAGGCAAGCGGCATAGGAGAGTTGAAGATAGACGGGTCAAGGCCCCAATTCCTTTGTAATCTCCTATTTCTCGAGCACTCTTCCACGCTTTTGAAGGTTAAGGCTTTATCTTTGACAACTTTAATAAGATGTTTCTTGATAGCCGTAACCACAACTGGATGCTCTCTAAAGAGGATGTCGTTTCTATACTTCCAAATAAGATGGCACGAGCTCCAAAAGAAAAACGACCAATGGCATGATAGAAATCCTTACACGAGAGGAATCTCATCGCCCATTGAAGATTTTCTGTCCAAGTCCCATTTCTCCACGGGAGGTTGCACACTGGCCGCCCAAAAGTAAGCCATGCTAGCCGTGATGCAAAGCAATCAAAGAAGAGGTGATTGATAGAGTCTCGGGTGAGCTTGCAAAAGGCACAAACTTCATTCCCAATTCTCCCATAAGACATAAGAAAAGCTTGTGTAGGAAGTCGATTTTTAGTAATCAACCAGAGATTAAATTGGTATCTCGGAGAGATGGCCTTGTTCCATATGAAGGATGACCATAGAACCCTGTCCTTCTTTCTTCTTAAGATATGCCAAGTTGAGGCGATCAAGAATACACCAGAAGGATTATCCTTCCACATAAATTTATCCGGGACCTCTGAGAGAACCGGAAGGGGCTGGTTCCAGGAATATATCAATGATCTGAAGGCCTGACCGGCCGGAGAAAATAGGTCTACAACCATTGCATACCCAAGTAACCCCGAATTAGAGATAGTCTGCTCTGAACAAATAAGATCCAGCGGACCTCTCTGATGCCAATGGTCATACCAAAGGGATGTCCCCTGGCCATCTCCAATTTTCCAAAGGAAGTTAAGGCGGAATTCGGATCTCAGGTGGAGGATCCTCTTCCAAGCCCACGAGCAGCATCTTGGCGTCTTAGCCACCCAGAAATTGGCCTTTTTCAGAAAAGTGGAGTGAATCCATTTGTACCAAAGAGACTCCTTGTCCGTGAAGAGGATCCAAATATGCTTTAGCATCGACGCTTTGTTGCACTCTCGCAAACTCCGAATCCCGAGACCCCCTTCTTCCTTTGGGAGACAAACATCCTCCCAGGAAACCTTAGCTCCTCCCCTACCAAGGCTGGGCCCCTTCCATAAGAATTGCCTAAGAATCTACTCAATACGATCCAGGACTACTATCGGAATAATGAAAACACTAGCCCAATAAGCTTGGATTGCATGGAGCACTGACCTTATGAGCTGAACTCTCCCTGTAAATGAGAGAAATCGATGGGTCCAGGATTGCACTCTAGCCAGTATGCGATCGACTAGAGCTACACAATCCGCCTTGCCAAGCCTTGAGGAAATAATAGGCACTCCTAGATAGCGTACCGGCAGTTTTCCTTCCACAAAACCGAAGGTATCCTTGATCTGACTCCTCAATGCATCTGATCCCCCTGAAAGGAATACCTCACTTTTCCCGTTGTTCGGCTTGAGTCCGCTCCATTCCGAGAATGTAGTAACTTACTTTACCTTCACGAGATCCCTGCTATTAACTTCACACTCACCTACGGGGCCCCTGACGCTGCTTGTATCAGCTATTCCTCTACTGATACAAAGGCTGTTGGTGGTAGTTTTGAATCTTTTCTTGGCACGCCTTTTTCGATTGCACCTCCAAGGTGATATGTACAAGCTAGAGAACAAGGACTCAAAGAATGGGGACTCAGAGATTAAGGACTTACAGGAGAATGACAAAAGCCGTGGTTGTAAATGATGATGGTATCACTCTTTTCTTAAGCTCTTTCTAAGACATGCAAGCCCTTAACAGTATAGTATTGGAGCTTTTGAGATAGGGTTGATACGGTCTTCCCGGGTGCGTGCGTCGTGCGTGCAGTTTCGGTGCAAGGCGCGTGCGACGTACGTGCAGTTTTGGTGCAAGGCGCGTGCGACACACACGCGAGCGATTGCTGGAACGTGCGCGGCACCCGCCAGCCGACATCATCGTGACGTGATCAACACATGCGTGTGGCCCGTGCTAGATGACGTCATCGTGACATCAGCCGAGCAGGCGCACAGCTCGTGCCGAGTCGGTTCTTCCGACCCACCCCGACCTCACCCGATTCACTCCGACCCGTTTGATCATTGACAACCGCTCGAGAGGAGGCTGCAATTCACCTTGCCGTGCAGAACAACCGATTTAAATTGTTGTTCGGTTGGCGGAGCATCTGAAGTAGCACAAGGAGCAATTGATTAATTGGAATGACCACAAAGGTGACGCCTTTGCGTCTCGCTGCCACGAGCAAAAAATTGGAGGCAACACTCGCGATTCCCTTATTTTATCGCACTTTTCTGTGTGCATTATTTCAGTGAGGGTGTTATTTTGGGTCCCTATCCTTATCATATGCAAAAATCTTCTAAGCAAAAGAACTTATTTCATCATCATCGTAATATCGGATGTCTCGTCTATGTCAAAAACATTTCTGCAGTATCTAAATGCCTGAAAATCAACAAGAGTAAATTAAAGATGGGAAGGAGTTGCTGGTGGTCGACTTCGTGCTTCGTGGACATGCTTTGGAGTCTGAGGTCATGGAGGTGAGCGCATTGAACAAGAGCGGCTTCACACCTCTAGATATCTGAACTCCCTTGCCAAGGGGAGCACGAGATAGAGAGATCGGAGAAATTCTCACACGAGCCGGAGCTATGCGCAGAGGAGGCCGATCAAACTCCCTCACTTCAACACCAGTCTCAACGGACGATTACAATATGGAGGGAGGTAACGGTCACCAATCTGATGGGAAACCAGTCCCAAATGCTTCTCAATCCTCTTCAAGTTCAACATCTAGAAAATTAAACCAGGGGCGAGAGTGTTTGGGCGAAATATGCAATGCCCTCCTGGACGCCGCTGCGCTCATTTTGAGTGCAACATATCAATCCGTGCTTCAGCCTCCAAAAATCGTAAAAGTTGTCAATGACAAAAATTCCAAGGAAGTCGAGCGGAACAACTATAACTATAAAGTGAATAGAATTACTCTAAGTCATGGCACTTCTCTAAGTAATGTCGAACTCGTGGTGTACGATCTCTTCCTGTGCGGCAACACATTCGGGTTTTTTCTGTCAGTCCGGATGATTATTTGCCTCACTACAGATCTCCCTTTCAGGCTACCGCATACGCTATCCCTCATCGCAATGGTTGTAACTTATTTTACCTTCATGACATCCCTGCTATTAACTTCACACTCGCCTAGGGGGCCCCTGACGCTGCTTGTATCAGCTATTCCTCTACTGATATAGAGGCCATTGGCGGTAGTCTTGAATCTTTTCTTGGCATGCCTTTTTCGATTGCACCTCCTAGGTGATATGTACAAGCTGGAGAACAAGGACTCAGAGAATGAGGACTCAGAGGATAAGGACTTACAGGAGAAGGACAAAAGCCGTGGTTTTAAATGATGATGGTATCTCTCTGTTCTTGAGCGTTTTCTAAGACAGGCAAGCCCTTAACAGTATAGTATTGGACCTTTTGAGATGCGGTTGATACGGTCTTCCCCGGGCACGTGCGTTGTGCATGCAGTTTCAGTGCAAGGCACGTGCGACGTGCGTGCAGTTTTGGTGCAAGGCGTGTGCGACACATGCTAGTGATTGCTGGCACGTGCGCGGCACCCACCAACTGACATCATCGTGACGTCAGCCAAGCGGGCGCGCAACTCGTGCCGAGTCGGTTCCTCCGACCCGCCCTGACCCAACCCGATTCACTCCAACCCGTTTGATCATTGACAACCACTCGAGAGAACACCGCGATTCACCTCGCCATGCAGAAAAACCAATTTAAATTGTTGTTCGGTTGGAGGAGCATCTGAAGCGGCACAAGGAGCAATTGATCAATTGGTACGACCACAAAGGTGACGCTGCCTTGCATCTCGCTGCCACGAGAAAAAAATTGGAGGCAACACTCGAGGTTCCCTTATTTTATCGCACTTTTCTGTGTGCATTATTTCCGTGAGGGTGTTATTTTGGGTCCCTATCCCTATCATATGCAAAAGTCTTCTAAGCAAAGGAACTTATTTGATACCGCAATATAGGATGTCTAGTCTATGTCAAAAACATTTCTGCAGTATCTAAATGCCTGAAAATCAACGAGAGTAAAACAAATATGGGAAGGAGTTGCCGGTGGTTGACTTCGTTCTTCATGGACATGCTTTGGAGTTTGAGGTCCTGGAGGTGAGCGCCTTGAACGAGTGCAGCTTGACACGTCTAGATGTCTCAACTCCCTTGCCAAGTTGTTTCTTCCGACCCACCCCGACCCCACCCATTTCACTCCAACCCGTTTGATCGTTGACAACCACTCGAGAGGAGGCCACGATTCACCTCACCGTGTAGAACAACCGATTTAAATTGTTGTTCAGTTGGTGGAGAATCTAAAGCGGCACAAGGAGCTATTGATCAATTGCAATGACCACAAAGGTGACGCTGTCTTGCATCTCGCTGCCACGAGCAAAAAATTGGAGACAACACTCGTGGTTCCCTTATTTTATCGCACTTTTCAGTGTGCATTATTTCATTGAGGATGTTATTTTTTGTCCTTATCCCTATCATATGCAAAAATCTTGTAAGCAAAGGAACTTATTTGATCATCACCGGAATATAGGATGTCTCGTCTTTGTCAAAAACATATCTGCAGTGTCTAAATGCCTGAAGATTAACGTGAGTAAAACAAAGATGGGAAGGAGTTGCAGGTGGTCGACTTCGTGCTTCGTGGACATGCTTTGGAGTCTGAGGTCCTGGAGGTGAGCGCCTTGAACGAGAGCGGCTTGACACCTCTGGATGTCTCAACTCCCTTCCCAAGGGGCGGACAAGATAGAGAGATCGGAGAAATTCTCACACGAGCCGGAGCTATGCGCAGAGGAGGTCGATCAAACTCCCTCGCTTCAACACCAGTCTCAACGGACGATGACAATATGGAGAGAGGTAACAGTCACCATTCTGATCGGAAACCAGTCCCAAATGCTTCTCAATCATTTCCAAGTTCAACATCTAGAAAATTAAACCAGGGTGGAGAGTGTTTGGGGGAAATACGCAACACCCTCCTGGTCGTCGCTGCGCTCATTGTGAGTTCGACGTATCGATCCGTGCTTCAGCCTCCAAAAATCGTAAAAGTTGTCAATGACAAAAATTCTAAGGAAGTTGAGCAAAACAACTATAACTATAACGTGACTAGAATTACTCTAAGTCATGGCACTTCTCCAAGTAATGTCGAGCTCGTGGTGTACGGTCTCTTCCTGTGCAGCAACACATTCGGGTTCTTTCTATCAGTCCGGATGATTATTTGCCTCACCAAAGATCTCCCTTTCAGGCTACGGCATATGCTATCCCACATCGCAATGGTTGTAACTTACATTACCTTCACGAGATCCCTGCTATTAACTTCACATCCCCTACGGGGCCCGTGACGCTGCTTCTATCATCTATTCCTCTAATGATACAAAGGCCGTTGGCGGTAGTTTTGAATCTTTTCTTGGCACGCCTTTTTCGATTCCACCACCAAGGTGATATGTACAAGCTAGAGAACAAGGACTCAGAGAATAAGGACTCAGAGGATAAGGACTTACAGGAGAAGGACAAAAGCCGTGGTTGTAAATGATGATGGTATCTCTCTTTTCTTGAGCTCTTTCTAAGCCATGCAAGCCCTTAACAGTATAGTGTTGGAGCTTTTGAGATGGGGTTGATACGGTCTTCCCCGGGCATGTGCGTTGTGCGTGCAGTTTTGGTGCAAGGCGCGTGCAACACACGCGAGCGGTTTTTAGCACGTGCGCGGCACCTGCCAGCTGACGTCATCGTGACGTGATCAACGCATGCGCGTGGCCCGTGCTAGATCACGTCATCGTGACGTGATCAACGCATGCGCATGGCCCGTGCCAGATGACTTCATCGTGACGTCAGCCAAGCAGGCGCGCAGCTCGTGACGAGTCGGTTATTCCGACCCGCCCCGACCCGACCCGTTGCACTCCAAGCCGTTTGATCGTTGACAACCACTCGAGAGGAGGCCGCGATTCACCTCGCCATGCAAAACAACCGATTTAAATTGTTGTTCGGTTGGTGGAGCACCTGAAACGGCACAAGGAGCAATTGATCAATTGCAATGACCACAAAGGTGACACTATCTTACATCTCGCTGCCACGAGCAAAAATTTTTAGGCAACACTCGCAGTTCCCTTATTTTGTCACACTTTTCTGTGTGCATTATTTCAGTGAGGATGTTATTTTGGGTCCCTATCCCTATCATATGCAAAAATCTTCTCAGCAAAGGAACTTATTTGATCATCACCGGAATATAGGATGTCTCGTCTATGTCAAAAACATTTCTGCAGTACCTAAATGCCTGAAAATAAACTAGAGTAAAACAAAGATGGGAAGGAGTTGCAGGTGGTCGACTTCGTGCTTCGTGGACATGCTTTGGAGCTTGAGGTCCTGGAGGTGAGCGCCTTGAACGAGAGTGACTTGACACCTCTAGATGTCTCAACTCCCTTGCCAAGGGGAGCACGAGATAGAAAGATCAGAGAAATTCTCACGAGCCGGAGCTGTGCGTAAATGAGGCCGATCAAACTCCCTCGCTTCAACACCAATCTCAACGGACGATGACAATATGGAGGGAGGTTACGATCACCATTATGATGGGAAACCAGTCTCAAATGCTTCTCAATCATCTTCAAGTTCAACATCTAAAAAATTAAAACAGGAGGGAGAGTGTTTGCGCGAAATACGCAACGCCCTCATGGTCATCGCTGAGCTCATTGTGAGTGCGACGTATCAATCCGTGCTTCAGCCTCCAAAAATCGTAAAAGTTGTCAATGACAAAAATTCCAAGGAAGTTAAGCAAAACAACTATAACTAGAAAGTCACTAGAATTACTCTAAGTCATGGCACTTCTCCAAGTAATGTCGAGCTCGTGGTGTACGGTCCCTTCCTGTGCGGCAACACATTCGGGTTTTTTCTGTCAGTCCGGATGATTATTTGCCTCACCAAAGATCTCCCTTTCAGGCTACCGCATATGCTATCCCTCATCGCAATTGTTGTAACTTACTTTACCTTCACAACATCACTGCTATTAACTTCATACTCGCCTACGGCGCCCCTGATGCTGCTTGTATGAGCTATTCCTCTCGATACAAAGGCCATTGGTGGTAGTTTTGAATCTTTTCTTGGCACACCTTTTTTGATTGCACCTCCTAGGTGATATGTACAGGCTAGAGAACAATGACTCAGAGAATGAGGACTCAGAGGATAAGGACTTACAAACGAAGGACAAAAGCTGTGGTTGTAAATGATGATGGTATCTCTATTTTCTTGAGCTCTTTCTAAGACATGCAAGCCCTTAACAGTATAGTATTTGAGCTTTTCAGACGGGGTTGATACGGTCTTCCCCGGGCACGTGCGTCGTGCGTGAAGTTTCGGTGCAAGGCGCGTGCGACGTGCGTGCAATTTTGGTGCACGCCGCGTGCGACACACGCGAGCGATTGCTGGCACGTGCGCGGCACCCGCCAGCTGACTTCATCGTGACGTGATCAATGATGCGCATGGCCCGTGCTAGATGACGTCATCGTGACATCAAATGAGCAGGCGCGTAGCTCGTGCCGAGTCGTTTCTTCCGATCCGCCCCGACCCGACCCGTTTCACTCCAACCCATTTGATCATTGACAACCACTCGAGAGGAGGCCACGATTCACCTCGCCGTGCAGAACAACCGATTTAAATTATTGTTCGGTTGGTGGAGCATCTGAAGCGGCACAAGGAGCTATTGATCAATTGGAATGACCACAAAGGTGACGCTGTCTTGCATCTCGCTGCCACGAGCAAAAAATTGGAGGCAACACTCGCGGTTCCCTTATTTTATCGCACTTTTCTATGTGCATTATTTCAGTGATGGAGTTATTTTTGGTCCCTATCCCTATCCTATGCAAAAATCTTCTAAGCAAAGGAACTTATGTGATCATCACCAGAATATAGGATGTCTCATCTATGTCGAAAACATTTCTATAGTATCTAAATGCCTGAAAATCAACGAGAGTAAAACCATGATTGGATGGAGTTGGAGGTGGTCGACTTCGTGCTTCGTGGACATGCTTTGGAGTTTGAGGTCGTGGAGGTGAGCACCTTGAACGAGAGCGGCTTGACACCTCTAGATGTCTCAACTCCCTTGCCAGGGGGAGCACGAGATAGAGAAATCGGAGAAATTCTCACATGAGCCGGAACTGTGCGCAGAGGAGGCCGATCAAACTCCCTCGCTTGAACACCAGTCTCAACGGACGATGACAATATGGAGGGAGGTAACGATCACCAATCTGAAGGGAAACCAGTCCCAAATGCTTCTCAATCGTCTTCAAGTTCAACATCTAGAAAATTAAACCAAGGGAAGAGTGTTTGGGCGAAATACGCAACGTCCTCCTGGTCGTCACTGCGCTCATTGTGAGTGCGACCTATCAATCCATGCTTCAGCCTCCAAAAATCGTAAAAGTTGTCATTTATGAAAATTCCAAGGAAGTTGAGCAAAACAGCTATAACTATAAAGTGACTCGAATTACTCTAAGTTATGGCACTTCTCCAAGTAATGTCGAGCTCGTGGTGTAGGGTCTCTTCCTATGCGACAACACATTCGAGTTCTTTCTGTCAATCCAGATGATTATTTGCCTCATTAAAGATCTCCCTTTCAGCCTACCTCATCGCAATGGTTGTAACTTACTTTACCTTGACGACATCCACCGCTATTGACTTCACACTCACCTTCGGGGCCCCGACGCTTTTTGTATGTATCTGCTATTCCTCTTCTGATACGGAGGCCGTTGGTGGTAGTATTAAATCTTTTCTTGGCATGCCTTTTTCGATTGCACCTTCTAGGTGATATGTACAAGCTAGAGAACAACGACTCAGAGAATGAGGACTCAGAGGATATGGACTTACAGGAGAAGGACAAAAGCCGTGGTTGTAAATGATGATGGCATCTCTCTTTTCTTGAGGTCCTTCTAAGACGTGCAAGCCGTTAACAGTATAGTATTTGATTTTCTGAGATGGGGTTGATACGGTCTTCCCCAGGTGCGTGCGTCGTGCGTGCAGTTTCAGTGCAAGGCGAGTGCGACATGCGTGCAGTTTTGGTGCAACGCGTGTGCGACACACACGATCGATTGCTGGCACGTGCATGGCACCCGCCAGCTGACGTCATCGTGACGTGATCAACGCTTACGTGTGGCCCGTGCTAGATGACGTCATCATGACGTCAGCCGAGCAGGCGTGCAGCTCGTGCCTATTCGGTTCTTCCGACTCATGCTGACCCGACCCGGTTCACTCCAACCTGTTTGATCATTCACAACCACTCAACAGGAGGTCACGATTCACGTCGCCATGCAAAACAACCGATTTAAACTATTGTTCATTTGTTAGAGCATCTGAAGCGGCACAAGGAGCAATTGATCAATTGGAATGACCACAAAGGTGACGCTGCCTTGCATCTCACTGCAACGAGCAAAAAATTGGAGGCAACACTCGCGGTGCCCTTATTTTATCGCATTTTTCTGTGTGCATTATTTCAGTGAGAGTGTTATTTTGGCTCCCTATCCCTATCATATGGAAAAATCTTCTAAGCAAAGGAACTTATTTGATCATCACCGGAATATAGGATGTCTCGTTTATGTCAAAAACATTTCTGTAGTATCTAAATGCCTGAAAATCAATGAGAGTAAAACAAATATTGGAAGGAATTGCAAGTGGTCGACTTCGTGCTTCATGGACAATCCTTGGAGTCTGAGGTCGTGGACGTGAGCGCCTTGAATGAGAGCGGCTTGACACCTCTAGATGTCTCAACTCCCTTGCCAAGGGGAGCACGAGATAGAGAGATCGGAGAAATTCTCACACGAGCCGGAACTGTGCACAGAGGAGGCCGATCAAAATCCCTCGCTTCAACACCAGTCTCAACGCATAATGACAATATGGAGGGAGGTAACGGTCACCAATCTGAAGGGAAACCAGCCCCAAATGCTTCTCAATCGTCTTCAAGTTCAACATCTAGAAAATTAAACCAGGGGGAGACTGTTTGTGCGAAATATGCAACGCCCTCCTAGTCGTCGCTACGCTCATTGTGAGTGCGACGTGTCAATCCGTGCTTCAGCCTCCAAAAATCGTAAAAGTTTTCATTCACAAAAATTCCAAGGAAGTTGAGCATAATAACTATAACTATAAAGTGACTAGAATTACTCTAAGTGATGGCACTTCTCCAAGTAATGTCGAGCTCGTGGTGTACGGTCTCTTCTTGTGCGGCAACACATTCGGGTTCTTTCTGTCAGTCCATATGATTAATTGCCTCACGAAAGATCTCCCTTTCAGGCTACCGCATATGCTATCGCTCATCGCAATGGTTGTAACTTACTTTACCTTCACGACATCCCCACTATTGACTTCACACTTGCTTACGGGGCCCCTGACGCTGCTTGTATCAGCTATTCCTCTACTGATACAGAGGCCGTTGGCGGTTGTTGTGAATCTTTTCTATTCACGCCTTTATCGATTGCACCTCCTAGGTGATATGTACAAGCTAGAGAACAAGGATTCAAAGAATGACGAATCAGAGGATAAGCACTTATAGGAGCAGGACAAAAGTCGTCATTGTAAATGATGATAGTATCTCTCTTTTCTTGAGCTCCTTCTAAGACATGCAGGCCCTTAACAGTATCGTATTAGAGCTTTTGAGATTGGGTTGATACAGTCTTCCCCGGGCGCGTGCGTCGTTCGTGCAGTTTCGGTGCAAGGCGCGTGCGACGTGCGTGCTGTTTGGGTGCAAGGCGTGTGCAACACACGCGAGCGATTCCTGGCACGTGCGCAGCATCCACCAGCTGATGTCAACGTGACGTGATCATCACATGCGCATGGCCGGTGCTAGATCACATCATCTTGTCGTCAGGCGAGCAGGCACGCAACTCGTGCCAAGTCGGTTCTTCCGACCCGCCCCGACCCGACCCAGTTCACTCCAACTCGTTTGATCGTTGACAACCACTCGAGAGGAGGCCGCGATTCACCTCGCCGTGCAGAACAACCTATTTAAATTGTTGTTCGGTTGGTGTAGCATTTGAAGCGGCACAAGGAGTAATTGATCAATTGGAATGACCACAAAGGTGACGCTGCCTTGCATCTCGCTACCACGAGCAAAAAATTGGAGGCAACACTCGCGGTTCCCTTATTTTATCGCACTGTTCTGTGTGCATTATTTCAGTGAGGGTGTTATTTTGGGTCCCTATCCCTATCATATGGAAAAATCTTCTAAGCAAAGGTACGTATTTGATCATCACCGGAATATAGGATGTCTCGTATATGTCAAAAAAAATTCTACAGTATCTAAATGCCTGAAAATCAACGAGAGTAAAAGAAAGATGGGAAGGAGTTGCAGGTGGTCGACTTCGTGCTTCGTAGACAAGCTTTGGAGTCTGAGGTCGTGGACGTAAGCGCCTTGAACGAGAGCGGCTTGACACCTCTAGATGTCTCAACTCTCTTGCCAAGGGGAGCACGAGATAGAGAGATCGGAGAAATTCTAACACGAGCCGGAACTGTGCGCAGAGGAGGCCGATCAAACTCCCTCGCTTCAACACCAGTGTCAACGGATGATGACAATATGGAGGGAGGTAACGGTCACCAATCTGATAGGAAACCAGTCCCAAATGCTTCTCAATTGTCTTCAAGTTTAACATCTGGAAAATTAAACCAGAGGGAGAGGGTTTAGGCAAAATACGCAATGCCCTCCTGGTCGTCGCTGCGCTCATTGTTAGTGCCACGTATCAATCCGTGCTTCAGCCTCCAAAAATCGTAAAAGTTGTCAATGATGAAAATTCCAAGGAAGTTGAGCAGAACAACTATAACTATAAAGTGACTAGAATTACTCTAAGTTATGGCACTTCTCCAAGTGATGTTGAGCTTGTGGTGTACAGCCTCTTCCTATGCGGCAACACATTCGGGTTCTTTCTATCAGTCCAGATGATTAATTACCTCACTAAAGATCTCCCTTCCAGGCTACCACATATGCTATCCCCCATCGCAATTGTTGTAACTTACTTTACCTTCACGACATCCCTGATATTGACTTCACACTCGCCTACGGGGCCCCTGACGCTACTTGTATCAGCAATTCCTCTACTGATACAGAGGCCGTTGGCGGTAGTTGTGAATCTTTTCTTTGCACGCCTTTATCGATTGCACCTCTTAGGTGATATGTACAAGCTAGAGAACAAGGACTCAGGGAATGAGGACTCAGAGGATAAGGACTTACAAGAGAAGGACAAAAGCCGTGGTTGTAAATGATGATGGTATCTCTCTTTTCTTGAGCTCTTTCTAAGACATGCAGGCTCTTAACAGTATCGTATTGGAGCTTTTGAGATGGGTATGATACAGACTTCCCTGGGCGCGTGCGTCGTGCGAGCAGTTTCGGTGCAAGGCACGTGCGACGTGCGTGCAATTTTGGTGCAAGGCGCGTGCGACACACGCGAGCGATTCCTGGCACGTGCGCGGCACCCGCCAGCTAACATCATCCTGACGTGAGCATCGCATGCGCGTGGCCCGTGCTAGAAGACGTCATCACGATGTTAGCCTAGCAGGCGCACAGCTCGTGCCGAGTCAGTTCTTCTGACCCGCCCCGACCCGACCCGGTTCACTCCAACCCGTTTGATCGTTGACAACCACTCGAGAGGAGGCCGCGATTCACCTCCCCTTGCAGAACAACCAATTTAAATTGTTGTTCGATTGGTAGAGCATCTGAAGCGGCACAAAGAGAAATTGATCTTTGGAATGACCACAAAGGTGACGCTGCCTTGCATCTCGCTGCCACAAGCAAAACAATGGAGGCAACACTCGCGGTTCCCTTATTTTATCACACTTTTCTGTGTTTGTTATTTCAGTAAGGGTGTTATTTTGGGTCCCAATCCCTATCATATGCAAAAATCTTCTAAGCAAAGGAACTTATCTGATCATCACCGGAATGCAGGATGTCTCGTCGATGTCAAAAACATTTCTACAGTATCTAAATGCCTGAAAATTAACGAAAGTAAAACAAAGATGAGAAGGAGTTGTAGGTGGTCGATTTCGTGCTTCGTGGACATGCTTTGGAGGCTGAGGTCATGGAGGTGAGCGCCTTGAACGAGAGCAGCTTGACACCTCTAGATGTCTCAACTCCCTTGCCAAGGGGAGCACGAGATAGAGAGATCGGAGAAATTCTCACACGAGCCGGAGTTGTGCGCAGAGGAGGCCGATCAAACTCCCTCGCTTCAACACCAGTCTAAACGGATGATGACAATATGGAGGGAGGTAACGGTTACCAATCTGTTGGGAAACCAGTCCCCAATGCTTCTCAATCATCTTCAAGTTCAACGTCTAGAAAATTAAACCATGGGGGAGAGTGTTTGGGCAAAATACGCAACGCACTCCTGGTCGTCCCTGCGCTCATTGTGAGTGCGACGTATCAATCCGTGCTTCAGCCTCCAGAAATCGTGAAAGTTAAGCAGAACAACTATAACTATAAGGTCGCTAGAATTACTCTACGTTATGGCACTTCTCCAAGTAATGTCGAGCTCGTGGTGTACGGTCTATTCCTGTGTGGCAACACATTCGAGTTCTTTCTGTTAGTCCATATGATTATTTGCCTCACCAAAGATCTCCCTTTCAGGCTACCGCATATGCTATCCCTCATCACAATGGTTGTAACTTACTTTACTTGCACGACATCCCAGCTATTAACTTCTTACTTGCGTACGGGGCCCCTGACGCTACTTGTATCAGCTACTCCTCTACTGATATAGAGCCGTTGGCAGTAGTTGTGAATCTTTTCTTGGCACGCCTTTTTCGATTGCACCTCCTAGGTGATATGTACAAGCTAGAGAACAAGGACTCAGAGAATGAGGGCTCAGAGGATAAGGACTTACAGGAGAAGGACAAAAGCCGTGGTTGTAAACGATGATGGTATCTCACTTTTCTTGAGCTCTTTCGAAGACATGCAAGCCCTTAACAGTATACTATTGGAGCTTTTGAGATGGGGTTGATACGGTCTTCCCCGGGCACGTGCGTCGTGCGTGCAGTTTAGGTGCAAGGCGCCTGCGACGGGCATGCATTTTCGGTGCAAGGCGCGTGCGACATACGCGAGCGATTGCTGGCACGTGCGCAGCACCCACCAGCTGACGTCATCATCATGTGATCAATGCATGCGCGCGGCCCATGCTAGATGATGTCATCGTGACGTCAACCGAGTAAGCGCACAGCTCGTGCCGAGTCGGTTCTTCCAACCCGCCTCGACCCGACCCGGTTCACTCCAACCCGTTTGATCATTGACGACCACTCGAGAGGAGGCTGCAATTCACCTCGCCGTGTAGAACAACCGATTTAAATTGTTGTTCGGTTGGTGGAGCATCTGAAGCGGCACAAGGAGCAATTCATCAATTGGAATGATCACAAAGGTGACGCTGCCTTGCATCTCGCTGCCAGGAGCAAAAAATTGGAGGCAACACTCGCAGTTCCCTTATTTTATCGCACTTTTCTGTGTGCATTATTTCAATGAGGGTGTTATTTTGGCTTCCCATCCCTATCATTTGCCGAAATCTTCTAAGCAAAAGAATATAGGATGTCTCGTCTATGTCAAAAACAATTATGCAATAGCTAAATGCCTGAAAATCAATGAGAGTAAAAGAAAGATGGGAAGGAGTTGCAGGTGGTCGACCTCGTGGTGTACGTGCTTCAGCCTCCAAAAGTTGCCAATGACAAAAATTCCAAGGAAGTTGAGCAGAACAACTATAACTATAAAGTGACTAGAATTACTCTAAGTTATGGCACTTCTCCAAGTAATGTCGAGCTCGTGGTGTACGATCTCTTCCTGTGCGACAACACATTCGGGTTCTTTCTGTCAGTCCGGATGATTATTTGCCTCACCAAAGATCTCCCTTTTTCAGGCTACCGCATATGCTATCCCTCATCGCAATTGTTGTAACTTACTTTACCTTCACGACATCCCTGTTATTAACTTCACACTCGCCTACAAGTCGCCTGACGTTGCTTGTATCAGCTATTCCTCTAATGATACAGAGGCCGTTGGCGGTAGTTTTGAATCTTTTCTTGGCACATCTTTTTCAATTGCACCTCTTAGGTGATATGTACATGCTAGAGAACAAGGACTCAGAGGATAAGGATTTACAGGAGAAGGACAAAAGCCATGGTTGCATATAATGATGGTATCTCTCTTTTCTTGAGCTCTTTCTAAGACATGCAAGCGCTGAACAGTATAGTATCAAGCTTTTGAGATTGGGTTGATACGGTCTTCCCCGGGCACGTGCATCGTGCGTGCAGTTTCGGTGCAAGGCGCGTGCGACGTGCGTGCAGTTTTGGAGCTTGAGGTCCTGGAGGTGAGCGCCTTGAACGAGAGCGACTTGACGCCTCTAGATGTCTCAACTCCCTTGCCAAGGGGAGCACGAGATAGAAAGATCAGAGAAATTCTCACGAGCCGGAGCTGTGCGTAAATGAGGCCGATCAAACTCCCTCGCTTCAACACCAATCTCAACGGACGATGACAATATGGAGGGAGGTTACGATCACCATTATGATGGGAAACCAGTCTCAAATGCTTCTCAATCATCTTCAAGTTCAACATCTAAAAAATTAAAACAGGAGGGAGAGTGTTTGCGCGAAATACGCAACGCCCTCATGGTCATCGCTGAGCTCATTGTGAGTGCGACGTATCAATCCGTGCTTCAGCCTCCAAAAATCGTAAAAGTTGTCAATGACAAAAATTCCAAGGAAGTTAAGCAAAACAACTATAACTAGAAAGTCACTAGAATTACTCTAAGTCATGGCACTTCTCCAAGTAATGTCGAGCTCGTGGTGTACGGTCCCTTCTGTGCGGCAACACATTCGGGTTTTTACGTCGGTCCGGATGATTATTTGCCTCACCAAAGATCTCCCTTTCAGGCTACCGCATATGCTATCCCTCATCGCAATTGTTGTAACTTACTTTACCTTCACAACATCACTGCTATTAACTTCATACTCGCCTACGGCGCCCCTGATGCTGCTTGTATGAGCTATTCCTCTACTTATACAAAGGCCATTGGTGGTAGTTTTGAATCTTTTCTTGGCATGCCTTTTTCGATTGCACCTCCTAGGTCATATGTACAAGCTAGAGAACAAGGACTCAGAGAATGAGGACTCAGAGGATAAGGACTTACAAGAGAAGGACAAAAGCCGTGGTTGTAAATGATGATGGTATCTCTCTTTTCTTGAGCTCTTTTTAAGACATGCAAGCCCTTAACAGTATAGTATTTGAGCTTTTCAGACGGGGTTGATACGGTCTTCCCCGGGCACGTGCGTCGTGCGTGCAGTTTCGGTGCAAGGCGCGTGCGACGTGCGTGCAGTTTTGGTGCACGCCGCGTGCGACACACGCGAGCGATTGCTGGCACGTGCGCGGCACCCGCCAGCTGACTTCATCGTGACGTGATCAATGATGCGCATGGCCCGTGCTAGATGACTTCATCGTGACATCAAATGAGCAGGCGCGTAGCTCGTGCCGAGTCGTTTCTTCCGACCCGCCCCGACCCGACCCGTTTCACTCCAACCCGTTTGATCATTGACAACCACTCGAGAGGAGGCCACGATTCACCTCGCCGTGCAGAACAACCGATTTAAATTATTGTTCGGTTGGTGGAGCATCTAAAGCGGCACAAGGAGCAATTGATCAATTGGAATGACCACAAAGGTGACGCTGTCTTGCATCTCGCTGCCACGAGCAAAAAAGTTGGAGGCAACAATCGCGGTTCCCTTATTCTATCGCACTTTTCTGTGTGCATTATTTAAGTGAGGATGTTATTTTGGGTCCCTATCCCTATCCTATGCAAAAATCTTCTAAGCAAAGGAACTTATGTGATCATCACCGGAATATAGGATGTCTCATCTATGTCAAAAACATTTCTACAGTATCTAAATGCCTGAAAATCAACGAGAGTAAAACCATGATTGGATGGAGTTGGAGGTGGTCGACTTCGTGCTTCGTGGACATGCTTTGGAGTTTGAGGTCGTGGAGGTGAGCACCTTGAACGAGAGCGGCTTGACACCTCTAGATGTCTCAACTCCCTTGCCAGGGGTAGCACGAGATAGAGAGATCGGAGAAATTCTCACACGAGCCGGAGCTGTGAGTAGACGAGGCCGATCAAACTCCCTCGCTTCAACACCAGTCTCAACGCATAATGACAATATGGAGGGAGGTAACGGTCACCAATCTGATCGGAAACCTGTCCCAAATGCTTCTCAATCCTCTTCAAGTTCAACATCTAGAAAATTAAACTAGGGGGGAGAGTGTTTGGGCGAAATACGCAACGCCCTCCAGTTCGTCGTTGCGCTCATCGTGAGTGCAACGTATCAATCCGTGCTTCAGCCTCCAAAAATCGTAAAAGTTGTCAATGACAAAAATTCCAAGGATGTTGAGCATAACAACTATAACTATAAAGTGAATAGAATTACTTTAAGTCATGGCACTTCTCCAAATAATGTCGAGCTCGTGGTGTACGGTCTCTTCCTGTGCGGCAACACATTCGGGTTTTTTCTATTAGTCCGTATGATTATTTGCCTCACCAAAGATCTCCCTTTCAGGCTACCGCATATGCTATCCCTCATCGCAATGGTTGTAACTTACTTTACCTTCACAACATCCCTGCTATTAACTTCACACTCGCCTAGGGGAACCCTGACGCTGCTTGTATCAGCTATTCCTCTACTGCTACAGAGGCCGTTGGCGGTAGTCTTAAATCTTTTCTTGGCATGCCTTTTTCGATTGCACCTCCTACGTGATATGTACAAGCTAGAGAACAAGGACTCAGAGAATGAGGACTCAGAGGATAAGGACTTACAGGAGAAGGACAAAAGCCGTGGTTGTATATGATGATGGTATCTCTCTTTTCTTGAGCGCTTTCTAAGACAGGCAAGCCCTTAACAGTATAGTATTGGAGCTTTTGAGATACGGTTGATACGGTCTTCCCCGAGCACGTGTGTCGTGCGTCCAGTTTCGGTGCACGGCGCGTGCGACGTGCGTGCAGTTTTGGTGCAAGGCGCATGCGACACACGCTAGTGATTGTTGGCACGTGCGCAGCACCCACCAGCTGACATCATCGTGACGTCAGCCGAGCGGGCGCGTAGCTCGTGCCGAGTCGGTTCTTCCGACCCGCCCCGACCCCACCCAATTCACTCCAACCCATTTGATAATTGACAACCACTGGAGAGGACGCTGCGATTCACCTCACCATGCAGAACAACCAATTTAAATTGTTGTTCGGTTGGAGGAGCATTTGAAGCGGCACAAGGAGCAATTGATCAATTGGAATGACCACAAAGGTGACGCTGCCTTGCATCTCGCTGGCACGAGCAAAAAATTGGAGGCAACACTCGCGGTTCCCTTATTTTATCGCACTTTTCTGTGTGCATTATTTCGGTGAGGGTGTTATTTTGGGTCCCTATCCCTATCATATGAAAAAATCCTCTAAGCAAAGGAACTTATTTGATCATCACCGGAATATAGGATGTCTAGTCTATGTGAAAAACATTTCTGCAGTATCTAAATGCCTGAAAATCAACGAGAGTAAAACAAAGATGGCAAGGAGTTACGGGTGGTCGACTTCGTGCTTCATGGATATGCTTTGGAGTCTAAGGTCGTGGAGGCAAGCGCCTTGAACGAGAGCGGCTTGACACCTCTAGATGTCTCAACTCCCTTGCCAAGGGGAGCACGAGATAGAGAGATCGGAGAAATTCTCACACGAGCCGGAGTTGTGCGCAGAGGTGGCCGATCAAACTCCCCCGCTTCAACACCAGTCTCAACGGACGATGACAATATGGAGGGAGGTAACGGTCACCAATCTAATGGGAAACCAGTCCCAAACGCTTCTCAATCATCTTCAACTTCAACATCTAGAAAATTAAACCAGGGGGGAGAGTGTTTGGGCGAAATACGCAATGCCCTCCAGTTCGTTGCTGCGCTCATCGTGAGTGCAACGTATCAATCCGTGCTTCAGCCTCCGAAAATCGCAAAAGTTGTCAATGACAAATTTCCAAGGAAGTCGAGCAGAACAACTATAACTATAAAGTGAATAGAATTACTCTAAGTCATGCCACTTCTCCAAGTAATGACGAACTCGTGGTGTACGGTCTCTTCCTGTGCGGCAAAACATTCGGGTTTTTTCTGTCAGTCCGGATGATTATTTGCCTCACCAAAGATCTCCCTTTCAGGCTACCGCATATGCTATCCCTCATCGCAATGGTTGTAACTTACTTTACCATCACGACATCCCTGCTATTAACTTCACACTTGCCTAGGGGGCCCCTGACGCTGCTTGTATCAGCTATTCCTCTACTGATATAGAGGCCATTGGCGGTAGTCTTGAATCTTTTCTTGGCATGCCTTTTTCGATTGCACCTCCTAAGTGATATGTACAAGCTGGAGAACAAGGACTCAGAGAATGAGGACTCAGAGGATAAGGACTTACAGGAGAAGGACAAAAGCCGTGGTTTTAAATGATGATGGTATCTCTCTTTTCTTGAGCGATTTCTAAGACAGGCAAGCCCTTAACAGTATCGTATTGGAGCTTTTGAGATGCGGTTGATACGGTCTTCCCCGGGCACGTGCGTCGTGCATGCAGTTTCGATGCAAGGCGCGTGCGACGTGCGTGCAGTTTTGGTGCAAGGCGTGTGCGACACATGCTAGTGATTGCTGGCACGTGCGCGGCACCCACCAGCTGACATCATCGTGACGTCAGCCAAACGGGGGCGCTGCTCGTGCCGAGTCGGTTCCTCCGACCCACCCCGACCCAACCCGATTCAATCCAACCCGTTTGATCATTGACAACCACTCGAGAGGACGCCGCGATTCACCTCGCCATGCAGAAAAACCAATTTAAATTGTTGTTCGGTTGGAGGAGCATCTGAAGCGGCACAAGGAGCAATTGATCAATTGGTATGACCACAAAGGTGACGCTGCCTTGCATCTCGCTGCCACGAGCAAAAAATTGGAGGCAACACTCGAGGTTCCCTTATTTTATCGCACTTTTCTGTGTGCATTATTTCTATGAGGGTGTTATTTTGGGTCCCTATCCCTATCATATGCAAAAATCCTCTAAGCAAAGGAACTTATTTGATCATCACCGGAATATAGGATGTCTAGTCTATGTCAAAAACATTTCTGCAGTATCTAAATGCCTGAAAATCAACAAGAGTAAAACAAATATGGGAAGGAGTTGCCGGTGGTTGACTTCGTGCTTCAAGGACATGCTTTGGAGTTTGATGTCCTCGAGGTGAGCGCCTTGAACGAGAGCAGCTTGACACCTCTAGATGTGTCAACTCCCTTGCCAAGGTGAGCACGAGATAGAGAGATCGGAGAAATTCTCACACAAGCCGGAGTTGTGCGTAGAGGAGGCCGATGAAACTCCATCGCTTCAACACCAGTCTCAACGGACGATTACAATATGGAGGGAGGTAACGGTCACCAATCTGATGGGAAACCAGTCCCAAATGCTTGTTAATCATCTTCAAGTTCAACATCTAGAAAATTAAACCAAGGGGGAGAGTATTTGGGCGAAATACGCAATGCCCTCCTGGTCGTCGCTGCGCTCATTGTGAGTGCGACCTATCAATCCGTGCTTCAACCTCCAAAAATCGTAACAGTTGTCAATGACACAAATTCCTAGGAAGTTGAGCAGAACAACTATAACTATAAAGTGACTAGAATAACTCTAAGTTATGGCACTTCTCCAGGTAACGTCGAGCTCTTGGTGTATGGTCTCTTCCTGTGCGGCAACACATTCGGGTTCTTTACGTCGATCCCGGATGATTATTTAGCCTCACCAAAGATCTCCCTTTCGGGCTACCACATATGCTATCCCTCATCCCAATGGTTGTAACTTACTTTACCTTCACGACATCCCTGCTATTAACTTCACACTCGCCTACGAGGCCCCTAACGCTGCTTGCATCAACTATTCCTCTACTGATACAGAGGCTGTTGACGGTAGTTTTGAATCTTTTCTTGGCACACCTTTTTTGATTGCACCTCCTAGGTGATATGTACAGGCTAGAGAACAATGACTCAGAGAATGAGGACTCAGAGGATAAGGACTTACAAACGAAGGACAAAAGCTGTGGTTGTAAATGATGATGGTATCTCTATTTTCTTGAGCTCTTTCGAAGACATGCAAGACCTTAACAGTATAGTATTGGAGCTTTTGAGATGGGGTTGATACGGTATTCCCCGATAGAGTGCGTCATGCGTGCAGTTTCGGTGCAAGGCGGGTGCGACGTGCGTGGAGTTTTGGTGCAAGGCGCGCGCGACACACGCGAGTGATTGCTGGCATGTGCCTGGCACTCGCCAGCTGACGTCATTGTGACGTGATCAACGCATGCCCGTGGCCCGTGCTAGATGACATCATCGTGACGTTAACCGAGCAGGCGCGTAGCTCGTGCCGAGTGGGTTCTTCCGACTCGCCCCGACCCGACCCGACCCGGTTCACTCCAACCCGTTTGATCGTTGACAACCACTTGAGAGGAGGCCGCGATTCACCTCGTTGTGCAGAACAACCGATTTAAATTGATGTTCGGTTGGTGGAGCATCTAAAGCGGCACAATGAGCAATTGATCAATTAGAAAGACCACAAAGGTGATGCTGCCTCGCATCTCGCTGCCACGAGCAAAAAATTGGAGGCAACACTCGCGGTTCCCTTACTTTATCGCACTTTTATGTGTGCATTATTTTAGTGAGGGTGTTATTTTGGGTCCCTCTCCCTATCATATGCAAAAATCTTCTAAGCAAAGGAACTTATTTGATCATCACCGGAATATAGGATGTCTCGTCTTTGTCAAAAACATATCTGCAGTATCTAAATGCCTGAAGATTAACGAGAGTAAAACAAAGATGGGAAGGAGTTGCAAGTGGTTGACTTCGTGCTTCGTGGACATGTTTTGGAGCTTGAGGTCCTGGAGGTGAGCGCCTTGAACGAGAGCGACTTGACACCTCTAGATGTCTCAACTCCCTTGCCAAGGGGAGCACGAGATAGAAAGATCGGAGAAATTCTCACGAGCCGGAGCTGTGTGTAGACAAGGCCGATCAAACTCCCTCGCTTCAACACCAATCTCAACGGACGATGACAATATGGATGGAGGTAACGGTCACCAATCTGATGGGAAACCAGCCCGAAATGCTTCTCAATCATCTTCAAGTTCAACATCTAGAAAATTCAACCAGGGGGGTGAGTGTTTGGGCGAAATACACAAAGCCCTCCTGGTCGTCGGTGCACTCATTGTGAGTGCGAAGTATCAATCGGTGCTTCAACCTCCAAGAATCGTAAAAGTTGTCAATGACAAAAATTCCAAGGAAGTTGAGCAGAACAACTATAACTATAAAGTGACTAGAATTACTCTAAGTTATGGCACTTCTCCAAGTAATGTCGAGCTCGTGATGTACGGTCTATTCCTCTACGGTAACACATTCGGGTTCTTCCTATCAGTCCAGATGATTATTCGCCTCACCAAAGATCTCCCTTTGACGCTACCGCATATGCTATCCCTCATCGCAATGGTTGTAACATACTTTACCTTCACGACATCCCTGCTATTAACTTCACACTCACCTACGGGGCCCCTGACGGTGCTTGTGTCTGCTATTCCTCTACCGATACAGAGGCCGTTGGTAGTAGTCCTGAATATTTTCTTGGCATGCCTTTTTCGATTGCACCTCCTAGGTGATATGTACAAGCTAGAGAACAAGGACTCAGAGAATGAGGACTTAGAGGATAAGGACTTACAAGAGAAGGACAAAAGCCATGGTTGTAAATGATGATGGTATCTCTCTTTTCTTCACCTCTTTCTAAGACATGCAAGCCCTTAAGAGTATTGTATTGGAGCTTTTGAGATGGGGTTGATACGGTCTTCCCCGGGCGCGTGCGTCATGCTTGCAGTTTCGGTGCAAGGCGCGTGTGACGTGCGTGCAGTTTTGGTGCAAGGCACACGAACACACGCGAGCGATTGCTGGCACGTGCGTGGCACCTGCTAGCTGACATCATTGTTACGTGATCAACGCATGCGCGTGGCCTATGCTAGATGACGTCATCATGACGTCAGCCAAGTAGGTGCGCAGCTCGTGCCGAGTCGGTTCTTCCGACCCGCGCCGACCCGACCCAGTTAATTCCAACCCGTTTGATCGTTGACAACCACTCGAGAGGAGGCCTCGATTCACCTCGCCGTGCAGAACAACCGATTTAAACTGTTGTTCGGTTGGTGGAGCATCTGAAGCGGCACAAGGAGCAATTGATCAATTGGAATGACCACAAAGGTGACGTTGCCTCGCATCTCGCTACCACGAGCAAAAAATTGGAGGCAACACTCGCGGTTCCCTTATTTTATCGTACTGTTATGTGTGCATTATTTTAGTGAGGGTGTTATTTTGGGTCCCTATCCCTATCATATGCAAAAATCTTCTAAGCAAAAGAACTTATTTGATCATCACCGGAATATAGGATGTCTAGTCTATGTCAAAAACATTTCTGCAGTATCTAAATGCCTGAAAATCAACTAGAGTAAAACAAAGATAGGAAGGAGTTGTAGGTGGTCGACTTCGTGCTTCGTGTACATGCTTTGGAGTCTGAGGTCGTGGAGGTGAGCGCCTTGAACAAGAGCGGCATGACACCTCTAGATGTCTCAACTCCCTTGCCAAGGGGAGCATGAGATAGAGAGGTCAGAGAAATTCTCACACGAGCTGGAGCTGTGCGCAGAGAAGGCCAATCAAACTCCCTCGCTTCAACACCAGTCTCAACGGACGATGACAATATGGAGCGAGGTAACAGTCACCAATCTGATGGTAAACCAGTCCCAAATACTTCTCACTCATCATCAAGTTCAACATCTAGAAAATTAAACCAGGGGGAGAGTATTTGGGCGAAATACGCAACGCCCTCCTGGTCGTCGCTATGCTCGTTGTGAGTGCGACATATCAATCCGTGCTCCAGCCTCCAAAAATCGTAAAAGTTGTCAATGACACAAATTCCAAGGAAGTTGAGCAGAACAACTATAACTATAAAGTGACTAGAATAACTCTAAGTTATGGCACTTGTCCAGGTAACGTCGAGCTCTTGGTGTACGGTCTCTTCCTCTGTGGCAACACATTCGGGTTCCTTCTGTCAGTCCCGATGATTATTTGCCTCACCAAAGATCTCCCTTTCAAGCTACCGCATATGCTATCCCTCATCGCAATGGTTGTAACATACTTTACCTTCACGACATCCCTGCTATTAACTTCACACTCGCCTACGAGGCCCCTGACGCTGCTTGTATCAGCTATTCATCTACTGATACAGAGGCCGTTGGCGGTAGTTTTGAATCTTTTCTCGGCACGCCTTTTTCGATTGCACCTCCTAGGTGATATGTACAGGCTAGAGAACAAGGACTCAGAGAATGAGGACTCAGAGGATAAGGACTTACAGGAGAAAGACAAAAGCCGTGGTTGTAAATGATGATAGTATCTCTCTTTTCTTGAGCTCTTTCTAAGACATGCAAGCCCTTAACAGTATAGTATTGGAGCTTTTGAGATGGGGTTGATACGGTCTTCCCCGGGGGGGTGCGTCGTCCATGCAGTTTCGGTGCAAGGCGCGTGCGACGTGCGTGCAATTTTGGTGCAAGGCGCGTGCGACAAACGCAAGCCATTGTTGGCACGTGCGCGCGGCACTCGCTAGCTGACGTCATAGTGATGTGATCAATGCATGCACGTGGCTCGTGCTAGATGACGTCATCGTGACGTTAGCCAAGTAGGCGCCCAGCTCGTGCCGAGTCGGTTCTTCCTACCCTCCCCGACTCGACCCGACCTGGTTCACTCCAACCCGTTTGATCGTTGACAACCACTCGAGAGGAGGCCGCGATTCACCTCGCTGTGTAGAACAACCGATTTAAATTGTTGTTCGGTTGGTGGAGCATTTGAAGCGGCACAAGGAGCAATTGATCAATTGGAATGACCATAAAGGTGACGCCACCTTGCATCTTGCTGTCACGAGCAAAAATTTGGAGGCAACACTCGCAGTTTCCTTATTTGATCACACTTTTCTGTGTGCATTATTTCAGAGAGGGTGTTATTTTGGATCCTTGTCCCTATCATATGCAAAAATCTTTTAAGTAAAGGAACTTATTTGATCATCACCGGAATATAGGATGTCTCATCTATGTCAAAAACATTTATGCAGTATCTAAATGCCTGAAAATCAAGGAGAGTAAAACAAAGATGGGAAGGAGTTGCCGGTGGTCGACTTTGTGCTTCGTGGACATGCTTTGGAGTCTGAGGTCGTGGAGGGGAGCGCCTTGAACGAGAGCGGCTTCACACCTCTAGATGTCTCAACTCCCTTGCCAAGGGTAGCACAAGATAAAGAGATCGGAGAAATTCTCACATGAGCCGGAGTTGTGAGAAGAGGAGGCTGATCAAACTCCCTCGCTTCAACACCAGTCTCAACGGACGATGACAATATGGAGGGAGGTAACGGTCACCAATCTGATGGGAAACTAGTCCCAAATGCTTCACAATCATCTTCAAGTTCAACATCTAGAAAATTAAACTAGGGGGGAGAGTGTTTGGGCGAAATACGCAACGCCCTCCTGGTCGTTGCTGCGCTCATATTGAGTGCGACATATCAACTCGTGCTTCAGCCTCCAAGAATCATAAAAGTTGTCAATGACAAAAATTCCAAGGAAGTTGAGCAGAACAACTATAACTATAAAGTGACTAGAATTACTCTAAGTTATGGCACTTCTCCAAGTAATGTCAAGCTCGTGGTGTACGGTCTCTTCCTGTGCGGCAACACATTCGGGTTCTTTCTGTCTGTCCGGATGATTATTTGCCTCACCAAAGATCTCCTTTTCAGGCTACCGCATATGCTATCCCTCATCGCAATGGTTGTAACTTACTTTACCTTCACAACATCCCTCCTATTAACTTCACACTCACCTAAGGGGCCCCTGACACTGCTTGTATCAACTATTCCTCTACTAATACAGAGGCCGTTGGCGGTAGTTTTGAATCTTTCCTTGGCACTCCTTTTTCTCAACACTAGTCTCAGCGGACGATGATGATATGGAGGGAGGTAACAGTCACCAATCAAATGGGGAACCAGTCACAAATGCTCCTCAATCATCATCAAGTTCAACATCTAGAAACCAAGGGGGAGAGTCCTTGGGTGATATACATAAAGCCCTACTGGTGGTCGCTATGCTCATTGTGAGCGCGACACAATCCGTGCTTCAACCTCCAAAAATCGTAGAAGTTGTCATTGACAAAAATTCCAAGGAAGTTGAGCAAAGCAACTATAACTATAAAGTGACTAGAATTACTCTAAGTTATGGCACTTCTCCAAGTAATTTCGTCTCGTGGTGTACGGTGTCTTCCTATGCAGCAACACATTCGGGTTCTTTCTGTTAGTCCAGATGATTATTTGCCTCACCAAAGATCTCCCTATTAGGCTACCCCTTATGCTATCCCTCATCGCAATGGTTGTAACTTACTTTACCTTCACGACATCCCTGCTATTAACTTCAAACTCGCCTACCCGACTTTACTTGTATCAGCTGTTCTTCTACTGATACAGAGGCTGTTGGCAATAGTTATTAGTTTTTTCTTGGTATTCCTTTTTCGATTGCACCTCCTAGGTGATATGTACAAGCTAGAGAATAAGGACTCACAGAATGAGGATTCAGAGGATAAGGACTTAGAGAAGAAGGACAAAAGTCATGGTTGTAAATGATGATGGTATCTCTCTTTTCTTGACATGCAAGCCTTTAACAGTATAATATTGGAGCTTTCGACAAGGTCAGATGTTAGATTGATATCTTTGATTTTCTGCAGTTGATTGTGTGATGTCTACAAGTGATCCGTTGTATCGGATCTCCTTAATAAATTGTGTTGTGAGTTTATATCACGTTTTGTAACTTCATGAATAGTGGTTGAGATTTGGAGATGTGGTTGATATGGTTTCCCCCGGTCACATGCGAAGCACCCATTTTGTTGCCAGGCGCGTGTGACGCACGCGTCAACTAACGTCATCGTGACATTATCAACGCATGTGTGTGGCCTGTGCCAAATGATGTCATCGTGACATCAACCGAGCATGAGCGCGGCACGTGCCAAGTTGGTCCGTCCGACCCAACCCGATTTGTTTGATCGTTGACTTTGACCATTTACTTTGGCTGTTGATCGTTGACCTACATTGACCACCATTGATCGGTGTTAACCACCGTTGACCGTTGTTGACCACCGTTGACCTGCATTGACCATCGTTGACCGGCGTTGACCTCTGTTGACCAACGTTGACTAGCCCAAAAAAAATTGAAAATTTTGTATTTTCTAATTTGTTCATTAGGAATTATAAGTACTCCCTTTTTGTTCTACATTTGTTGCAGGAATCATGGAAAATTATGTATTTTCCATTTTATTCTTTATGGATTATAAGTAATCATTTTTTATTCTGCATTTGTTGTAGGAACTATGATACATTATGCACGCATGCTTACATTTTCAAGAACAAACAAAGAAAATGCAAGACTTAAAGGGCTAATGACAAAGTTAGCTAATTATCAGTGGAATGACAGTGATGTACTATCACACGTGGTTAGGGTCAATCAGATGATATAAAAAATCATCTAGATGGGTTGTCTTATGCTGGATTTTGAGAAGGTACCAACCTAAATGAACACTATTCTATTTGAATGGCAAGTAGTGTTAGATCGCCTGTGGGAAGTTAACGTGGTTTCGAATTATAGGAGGCTTGCAGTAGCTTTTGTAAGAGGGTACTATATGATTGAATTAAGCAAAACTTCAACCCTTGGGTTGAGTGTCACATGGCGCAGAGTGAATGCGCCTTAGAGGTGGCATGAAAGCTATCTAAAGGTTTTTCCGTGGTTGACCAATGTGCCTTCAGAATTCTTAAAGAATTTTACTAAGAGATTAGAATAGACTTTCACTATTTATTTTTTGGGAAAAAAAGCCACGAAAAATCCTGAAATTTGCTTAAAGTGACATATTTACCCCAAACTTTTTTTTTTTGACAAAAAAATAAACTTTGCTTGAACTTTTGTTATGTGACACATTTGCCCCAAAATTATAGGGCATTTTGGTCTTTTCATTTTTTAAAATTTTTTTCTTTTTTTTTCTTCTCTCTTCCCTCCGCCGGCTTGCCGGCGAGGGCTACCCTCGCCGGCAACGGGCGAGAACGGCAAGGACACCCTCGCTCGACGCAGGCGAGGGCCGCCCTCACCGGCATCGGGCGAGTGGTGCCCTCCCCAAATCTGGTGAGGGTCGTCCTCGCTCGACGCCAACAAGGGCCGCCCTCGCTTGTGTCAGGCAAGGGTGTCCCTGCCCTCACCAAATCTAGCGAGGGCCGTCCTCACCCGTCACCAACGAGGGCCACCCTTGCCAGATCTAGCGAGGGAGGCTCTTGCTTGACGCCAGTGAGGGAGGTCCTCGCCTAACGCAAGCAAGGGCCGCCCTCGCCCGACGCCGACGAGGTGACCCTCACTGGACGCCAGCTTCCTTCCGCCGGCTCCGCCATGGCCGACGGAGGGTAGAAGAAGAAAAAAGAAAAAAAAAAAAAAAAAAAGACAAAAGTGCCTTTGATGGGGTAAATGTGTCACAGTTTGAAAAGTTTGAGGCTTTTCACGTCACAAAAAAAAAGTTTGAGGTAAATGTATCACTTTTTGCAAAATTCAGGGTTTTTCGTGGCTTTTTCCCTTGTTTTTTAGATTAGTTTGAGATATTTTAGGTGTAAATATTTATTTTTATGTTGATTTTTTCCTCTAAATATATTACTTAGTGTAATATATATGTTTAATTATTGAAAGTTCAATATTATTTATTATTGTAAATTAGTATGTTAATTTACAATTCGTTGTAGGAAGTTCAAGAAAGTTTTAGTGACTTTGCTGAACTTATTTTGCATAAATACTATATTAATGATAGTTTGAATGATAACCAATTTTGATGTGGCTCTATAGGATTTTGTGATTAGTAACATTTTCACAAAGGCCTTCAATCGCCCCATGAGGTGATGATGTGAAAAAGTATTTGTGCATCTTGTTTTGGCGGTGAAGGTTTCTTCTTCCTAAGACAATAACGTTGAATTCAACGCGAGGATCGGGTCAGAGAGCGGGTAAATAGGGTCATGAAGCGGGTACTTTTCCCCAACATATTTGGGACTACTCTCGAAATTCGGCCTCCAACACCACAATGTTTTTAGCCAATTTAATGGTGGTTTACTAGGTGAAAATACCTAAATCTTAGCATTTTCAGTCGACCCAAATTATTCTTTTTTTTTTAATAACTTTTTACAAATAAGATAATAATTTTATTTTAACGGGAAATTCAAGTGCAGTTATTTGTGAGGTTAAATCTGAATTAAATGGACATATCATCGTCAAAATGGATGAGGATATAATATATATATAAAGGTTTGAAATTTATTACAATTATACCAATTCAGTCATAAACATTTTAATTTGGTCAATTTGGTATTATATCTTTTGACAATTTATTAATTCAATCAATTTGGCCAAATTTAGCTAGAAATCGCTAAAGTGGACAATAATAATTCTACGTGATGCTACTGGTTTTAATGTTGACAGTTTTTTTTTTTTAATCTTTTTTTCATTTTTATTTTTTGTTTCTTCATTGTGGCCAACAAGGCTTGGCCTTGCTGTTGCTAGGCAAGGTTGACCTCACCACCGGTTGTGCTACGAGGTTGAGTCTCGTTGACCTTGTCCAATGACGGCAAGGGTTGCCGATGACAATGAAAGAACAAAATTAAAAAAAGAAAATTTTAAAAAATCATAAAATAATTAATATTTAAAATATTATAAAAATCATTAATGTCAGCATTAGCAACACCATATAGGATGACTGGCATCCGTGTCGACAATTTCTAGCCAAAATTGACTTGATAGACTAAAGTGGCAAAAGATATATGACTAATTTGATCAAATTAAAATGTTTAGGATTAAATTGATACAATTACGGTATGTTTCAAACTTTTTAGGTAATTTCCCTTGAAGTGGATTTGGGAGATCATTGATGTACAGAAATCGTTGGAATACAATGCCCATGCAACCTGCATTTTCCACGGCCTGAGCCTAAAGGCGAGGATGATACACAGACACTATTTCTTAAGGAGCATTCAAATTGGATGGTCATAAATTGTTGTATATATTATCAATTATATGTCGCTATGAATTGCTTTCGTAGAATATTAAACCAATTATAGTTAAAAGATGTAAGAAAGGAGATCAAGACTCACGAATATTAAGGTTTATTGAACGAAGAACATACACGACATTCGATTCCGATAACACGACTGCTTCTTTTAAATATGTACAGATCTTCTTAGGATAACAGTACTTCCATCGATGCGGCCATGCCCGTTACTTTAACGCGAAAATAACTCACGCACGTTACAAACCCTACGCCACTCTCCCTCCATAAGCAAAGGTGAAGAAGAAAGAAGAAGAACAGCAGCAGACATAGAGGCTCAAGCTGGAGGAGAAGGATTAACAAAGGGGAAGGGGGGCATTTGGAGAGGAGGGAATGGAAACTGGGGCCACGAAGGAACACTAGGAATTGGTGGGATTTGAAAGGGAGGCGCAAACGGCAGTTGAGGGATCGGTGGGGGGAGTAAGTATGCCGGAATCGGGGGTGCGAACGGCCAATTCGGAAACGGAGGCAAATCCTTCCTCTCTCCCAGGCCCGAGCGATCGCCATGCACCTCATTGTTGTGACCATTCTTCACCATGTTCACTCGATCATCATCTCCGGCATTTCGAGCTGTGCCTTTCGTCGCGCCTAGCGGGCTCAGCTGCGGTGTCTCCAGCATGCAGCGGCTGGTGATGATGCTGTGAGTTGGGGCGATCAGAATTAGGAGGACCAGAAGAAGACTGATTGGCAATGTCGCAGGAGCTAGACGAGCCATAAATAATGAGATTTGAGGAGAAGAGGGGTTTCGAGCTTTCCTTGTAATTTTGCAAGACAATTTTGGTGTGTTGTCCATGGGATTTATAGAGGAATTGCTTGTGTTGAAGTTCGGACTCCTCTTGATGGCTGTGCCCGACATTGAATTTGCCTGATAAGGACGGATCATATTCAGCAGCAGTCTTGACACATCGTTTTCGAATTCAAAGGGATTTTAAAGCAGCAACAAATGTAAAAATAGTTCGTGACGACAGAAGTTTTCGGTGAGGAACTTAGTAAAGTCAAGTACACATGTTGGCTAGACAGTCTAGAGATTGAAACGAGCATCCACGTGCTCTAGACGTATGCTTGGCCTGGTTTCGTAGAAAGAGTCTAGACAATACTGCTTGTTCTATTGTCCAAAAGATCTTAAATCTATCATATGATGGCAAAAAATTGTCAAAAAAGTCGAAATTTTGTAATAATGTCAATTTAGTTCTTAATATTTTTATGTTTTGGTAATTGAGTTAATCTAATCAATTTTGACTAGAAATTTGAATAATTTTTAAGTATTTTTCAAATATTTTTATTAGTTTATTATTTTTGAATTTTTTTTTCTTCTTTTCTTTTCTTCCTTTTCTTTCCCCAACTATGGGTTGGCCAACCACCACCAATCAATAGGCAAAGCGTCGGCCCTTGCCTAACCTAGGCGAGTCCGCCAACCCTCATCAACCAGAGTTGAAAAAAAAATCTAATCAAAGAAAAGAAGAATTTAGTACAATTTTTTTAAAAATTTTAAATATAATTAAATATTTTTCACATCAACACCAACTATGTCATGTATAATAGCCAACATTCACATTAATGATTTCTAGCCAAAATTGGCCAAATGAATTAAATTGATAAAACGTGAAAAATGTTGAGGATTTAATTGGAATAATTAAAATATTTATGACTAAATTGACAATAATGCAATAGATTTAAGAATTTTTTGGTATTTTTTTATACAACGGTTAATTGAATTCTAAACTTTTCAATTTGGATAATTTAGTTTTAGACCTTTTGAAAATTTTCCAATAGTCATTTTGGTCATTGAATCAACGATTTTTGGGTGAAAATTGGCCAAAATGAATTGTCAAAAAGTGTATGATAAAATTGAAAAGTTTATGATTGAACTTATCGTTATATAATAGGTTTAGGATTTTTGGATAATTTTCTCTAAGAAGTACAAGTATGACTTAGGGCATGAATGATAACCAATTTGGCTAAAAATTAATTTCTAGAAGAGGAATACATTTTTCTATTTTTATTCTCGGATGAGTTTTTAAGCAAAATTCGCATTTGATAATTATGCAAATTTTCTACTTCCAAAATAGAAATTCATTTGATAACAACACAAAATTTTTCTCTTCTAAGCGACAATAGACAGTGGGCAACAATTGGCGTATGGCGGGCAGCGGATGGTGATTGACAAATAGTGACCAGTGGTGGTGGGCGGTGACGGATGGTGGCTAGGCAGACTACAAGTGGCGGTGACAATTGACAACAAGCAACGGGCAGTGGGCAACGGTCGGGTGTACACTAGGTGGCGGCCAACTAGTAGCGAGGACAAAGATGATAAGAGTTTTTATTTCTCATTTTTGTTTCAGAAATAGAGAAATAAAAAAATTTCACTTCTTATTTCTATTTCAAACTATTTATGGAGTAAAAATCTATTCCAAAAATGGAAAAGTGAAGTAGTTTTACTAAACGGATTTTTGTTTTGAAAACAATTTTGGAATAGAAAAATAGTTCTTGAATAAAAATAAAATGGGTATCATACGTGCTCTTAACAATCAAATGTCAAACTCACTTTTCAAGTTGGTAGGATGTTTTACAAACTTATAGAGTGCAACAAAAGCATACAATTTGACCTGAAAAATTTAAATTGCCATGAAATGGATCAAACAAGCGAGATTGAATTCCGATGATACGTACTCCCCTCACATGTAAGGCGTACTTTTGTCCTGAAAATACAAGATATATATAATTGAATCGATCTAGACGGCTTTGACGGCCATACAATTGGACAAGCTAGGCCAAAAAGGGAAGGACTTATCCAAACCGACTAATCTTTCGCTTCGAATTGGCCATGGGTGGGGATTGACGATTCTTGTCTTGCCTAGAAAATATCTAGTGGGACTAGAGGTGGCCACCGGGCTAAGCTGGGCTAGGCACGGCCAGCCAGGCCCACGTGCCATGTCCAGGAGTGGTTGGCCCGAGCCGGGTTCTTCTTAGTATCTTAATCTTAAGAACAATACAAAAAAATTACTGAGGACGATTAATTAGCAAAACTCATTCAATTAAACATGCATTGAGTAAAAGTACATCTCCAAATGATTTGTAGAAAATATTGCACATATTAGTGCCGTAATAATGCTTAAATACAAATTACACCCAGAAAAATGTCTAATAATATAATGTTATTAGATGTCATGTTCCTCACCATGATTTGGATGATGAAGTGTTGTGGTTGTCATCTTGTTCATGTTAGGCACCATCAGCTGGAATCATTTCTTTGCAATAACCAATCATGCCCATAAATTGTCATTTCTATATTTTTCACAATCAAGTTCCACCTATTGTTTTCCACGATCCATTGGCTAGCAATGAACATAGACTTGGATGGGATTGTAAATGCCAGTGAGATTAGTAACTCACGATCCATGTTGGAAAGAATTGACAAAAACTAATTTCTTCTTTTCCAACTTTTCAAAACGTCAGCGTTGTCTTTGACATCTCTTTCTATGCATCTGGAGCAGTTTACTCTTAAGTACATCTCCACCTCATTGATAGATGAAGAGAAAGCTAGCAGAAGATTGTTGGGGGTTCTTATGAAGCAAAGAACATACAAACTTCTGAGCCGGCTTGCTTTTTTGGAATATATTGAACCGACTAGCATATGCGGTATATATTTTAAGCCAATTCCTTACTTTCTCCAATATTTGCTCCAATTGGACCTCCTTCTCCGGTCCCAAATTTTCGTTATATGGAACAAGGAGGGTTTTGAGCCCCTCCAACTTGAATCTCGGATCCAAGACAACGAATTAAAACAAACAAAAAAAGGCAAAGTGTCCTTGTAATATTTGAGGAATTTCGCTTTCATGGCAAGTGTTGCTTCATTGAAGAAGGATTCACCATCTTTATTCATCTATTCAACCAACATCACCTATAGAAATGATATGGCAAATTGCTTACTAAATAATCGTTGAACGACAAATCATCTATTGCATCATTGAAATTATGCAAGAATTCTTTAAAATTTTCACCAACCCTCCAATTTTATCGGGCCAACGTTGAGTAACCAACATTTCTACTAGCAATGGTGGAATAGAGGAGTCAACACACCCATCTCCTTGCATTCCTTGTTTAGCAATTTTTAACGTTGGATTCCACCTCATTCTTATGTCCGGAGAGAATTTCTCAACTCGCCTTCTCTATATTATGTATAGGATAGGATGGATCTAATTTATTGAAACCACAACGGTCAATTGTTGGGTGTTCAATAATCATTGATGACAAACTATTCGATCTACATATACATTTTAAGCCCAAAGGTCGGCTGTTACCAGTTCGGAATGATCACCAGCAATTGACGAGTTTTTTGGGTCACATTTCATGTTGTGTCCGACCATTGGATTTTGGCCTTATTCCATTGAAAAAAATATATATATATATATATTGGGCCGAGGCTAGCACATTAGGGCCTATGGGCCTAACCAGGCTAGGCCCAAACCGGATGAGGGCCCAATCACAGCCCAATTCGATGGAAAATTGGCTTTATAAAATTTAAATGAAAACCCCAAGGGCCTGTTTCAACGTGACCATAAATCGTGCACGGGGTAGGAACTACAAAGAAGTGCATCTCCATATATAAGAGAGAGCTTGGAAGACATTTTTATCCTCATCATACTTCTATGTTTTATTTGTGTCGGATTTATAAACACCTATAGGTCGTCAAAGATTGACAATATTTGCAAAGTAAATATTTCACTATTCAGCAACATAATGAGTTTCCTCCGGTTATCCGTGAAGCGTAGGGAAAAAAAAGCACTTGCTTCTTTATGGAATGTCGCAGACATATCATCTGTATGAACGTCGTACACTTAACCTCAGGATCTACATCTCTTGTAGCAGAAGATGCAAAATCATTTGTATGAATGTCGTGCATGTGGGTATTATAAGGTCCAGCCCATTTAGCCTCTAATTTTCAATTGCAATGTTAGAAGACTTCCACACTTACATATTTTGAAGACGGGATAAGGTATCTCTTTGTTTGTTTTACAAACAAATTATCAGCGGAGTTTCCAAAAAAAGAAAAGATCAAAAGTCCAATGCAAAAAGGAAAATCCTGTCATCAAGAGCAGTCATTTAAGTCTACATTAATCCAGTTTAGATTACATTAAGAGAATTGAGTTCCTTCATAAGCTTCTGCATGCACTCTCCCCACCTTCCATTCCATACAGAGGCCTGGTATTCCTCCAAGAATTGCAGAATTTTGTGAAGACTGCAAACGGGGAAGCCGCCGCCTCCTAACACCACCATCAAAGGCGCCATCAAAATGGAGGAACACAGAAAATGCCTGCTAAAAAACCTAGATCGGCAATTGAATGACATCGGTTGGCCTATTTCCACCCACATTTTGTCTAAGAATCTAATTTCTTTAATTAAGCGTCTGAAGTTCCCCTCTCTTCGATATGTCATTTTTTTTTTATCATGCTAACCAAGAAAAGTAAATATTCTGTTTGGGGTCTCTATCATCAGTTTCACAATATTATTACCACAAACTACTTCCAACAAGATATCGTCTTATCCTTCATCTGTTTGTCTTTTTGCCTAGAGAGATTGTTAATTTTTATCCATGGTCTCATCTTTTCTACCCACATCCCAATTCACTGAGATTCCCGGTCACGACCCGCCCCTTTTCCTGCCAATGTAGGTCAATGGACAAGAAAGAGAAGCATTGAAGTGAAGCAGCGTATGTGAACACTGTTACATGATCTGCTAAGCATTTACACGACTATGAACAAACATTCGACTTACATTACAGATCTTGCCACAAATCGGAGGAGCAAAAAAATCAAAACCTGGAAGCACAGAAGGTTACAGACAAGATAGATGAAAGGAAAAAAAGAAAATCTCTACACTCAGCTGTTAGTAGAGTTATAAAAGATCTTTACGATGACCGACAATGGTACATTTACAGCGTGGCCTTGAGTTCCAACCAGCCCAATTCTCCCAAAGGTGGCCGAGGAACTATTGACTGTCGCGTTAAAGGAGACACTCAGTACCTGCGTCTGGCCGTTGCCGATGGTGAAGCGAGTCGGAGCTACCTTCATGGAGACCCCGTAAGGGGCGGTCCAACCAACACTGTAAGTTTCATTTCCGGCAATATTGGTGACTGTACGTTGAACTGTCCTAGAACTGTTGAGCGTCACGATTGTGATAGAGGGCAAGTTCAGGTCGGCGCCACCAATAGTGTTGTTGTAAGCCCAACAACTTTGGCCAGTGTAGTTCCAAACAATGGGAGCCGAACCGTTAATGCCACAGAGAAATGACATGTAATCATCATAACCTACAAGAACAGCATCAGACAGGCTCATCTTAGCCACCTACGTAAGCAGGCATCGAACAGAACAAAGAACACGCAAAAGAGAGATGATGTAACGGTCCATTACTCTGCTACTTGTCAATTAGAGAGAACCAGGATACCTATCACATGCATAGCTTGAAAATTCTGGTGAGGGCTCTTCATTAATTGAAAATATAAGTTGATCTTATGTTGTTTCAGAGGAATTGACAGAACTTAAAAATCAAGAAAAGAAAGAAAACTCTATGGTCTTGGGTCAATACCGGGTCACCAAATTGATGAGTTGGATGTATAAAAATCGATTTATCTAGAGATTTTACATAGACATTGTGGACATTTTCGTGGTGTCAATCTCTCAGTAGAACAGACAAAGCAGATTTTATTCTAGAGGTAAAAGTAACTCAAGAAAATATGTCATAACACGAAGCACATTGGTTCCTTACCAGACAAGGAAAAGATACTCAAATTGGGCACATTGTTTCTGTATTCTGAGTATAAATCAGTTGCTTATTCAAAAAAGCCATCCTTTTAGTGTTGAAAGAAATCTATTCACAACAGAAACTTATAAAAATGTACTTTATTCTTTAAGGACTTTTTCTCGTACATTAACTGTTGACTATAATTAAACATTTGATTACTGTCCTTGAGGATATCCTTCCGTTGAATAAATTTCTCAAAATGACAAACTAATTAATAGTCATCAATTTTTCACTTCATTATATATATTTGCAATTGATAAAAATTTTGGAATTGGTACTTCAGCACTTGCACCAGTCAAGTCCAAATTCAATCGTTCTCGGATAAGTAAATCTGACCATAAACCGGTTATGCTGACCCATGAGCCATTTGGCTTGATTGGCATGACAAAATTAAAGTATAGTTGGAGTTGGACTTAGCTGCACCCATTATGCAATAAAGGCAAATAACAGACTTATCACAACAAATTATGGTTGGACTACAAGAGATATTCTTCATTTTGGGCCAATGAAAAGGACATATCCATGATTTGGAATTCTACCATTGTAAAAAGCAGATGACTCAGGACACTCCTAATTTTATCAATTTAATTGACTTTCGCATCTGATTGGGTAGAGGATGTTTCCAGACAAAAGAGTATAACTGGCATAGGCAGAATAACTTACTGGAGTCAAGAATAAGTCCCGGATTCAAAGCAGCGGTTGCATTCACAAAACCGCTGCCCATGTCAAAAGGTGTTGCTGGGGACTGATTTTGATCTGGGTTGGCATAAGCGCGCTGAGCCATTATCGGTCCCCCGTTCTTGTCATATAAAGAAGCCGTTGTAGAAAGTGCAGATGCAATGGCAGAAGGACTAAAACTTGGAAAATTTTGCTTAATTAGCGCTGCCAGCCCAGCAATATGAGGAGCAGCCATGCTTGTCCCAGACATCATCGCAAAGTTTTCACCTGAATCATTGAATCTACTTTAGGAGGCAGCATATAAGAAGAAGAGAACCAGGATAAACAGACTCTGCAATTCCATTGCATTTGGCACTGGAGAGAAGAAATCTTGCCTCGATCACTAGGTAAGCAATCAATACATGCACAAGCAAAAGAATATCAAGCTACCTATATGAATAATTAAATGTCTTGCAGATACCGATGCTTTATAGGAATATCTTTCATGCAGTAATGGATTAAAACAGAAACCCATTGCACTGGTCAAATGAATCAACACAAATTGCTGTATATATTATGACGGTCATACCTTCGAATTCCATAGAATCAGTGCCAACAGAGCTCCAAGCAGCCCATATGAAATTACCAGGGGCAACCAAGTTTGGCTTCAATATATCTGCGTTGGTGAGAGAACTGTCTTCTGGATCAGGTCCTCTGGCCGAGTAGTACATGACTTTTGGAGCAGAAAAGCTGTAGTTGGCTTTCAGCCCGCCCAAGATGCTAGCAGTGGCTCCAAATGTAACAACCTGTTTTGTCTGTCCGTCCCTCTCCACAGAAGAATTGTAGTATTGAAGCAGTATCTGTCAAATATATGAGAAAGATCACTATATAGCAAATACAGTTCTTTGGCACTCATTCTTGAATCAACAGCCAACTAAAAGCAACGAGACTCTGTTGGCATTGGCTGTACCTTGGAATCATCTGATGTTGGAATAATGATGCCAGGCATCTTCAATGGAGTTGGATTAAGCTGAAACCCAATCACAAAAGGATCCATGCAAAACACGATACCAGCTGCGCTAAGGTTATTTGCTGTTTCTAAGGCCTGTTGGATGGTGGAGAGTCCAAGCACAAACCGGATTGAGTAGCTGCATATCAAAAGGTTCCCTTGGACATGATTTGGATCAAAGTTTGTAGAGTCCTGACATTCACCGACATACATGTCTTTGGAAATTGAAGTGTCATTGTTCAGAACATCGAGTGCTGATACTAGCTTGTACATCGTATCTTTATCGGTTCCCGCTGAAAAAGAATGATGAAATGTTTATTTGCATCTTGACAGGTGTAAAGAGTAAATCTGTGTAAGTAAATTTTTAGGGGTAAAATGTACTTCTCCACAACCACCCAACACCAAGCATGTGCATCCACATAAATTAGCTCACTACCAGAACCAAGTATACTGTGATAATGGAGATGAGTCATAATCAACAAATCTGATTCCTGCAAGACTAGTGAGAAGTGTGATCCCAAATTCCTTTCTCGACTTTTTATTGGTTTTTACCATAGAATAAGCTCCTTGGTTTTTATCTGATGATCCAATTTTTTTTCCCTTTTAGTTTGGACAGGAAACAACCCCCATCCGTGAGAATCAACATATCTTCAAAAGGTCATCAGATTCAGCAAATTAATTTTGATAGTGAAAGAAATCCACAGACTATCACTCTTCAAACCAAACAATCTCAGTTTCCATCAATCTTGATCTGGGTTTTAAATAAGAGGCAAGTGATCTGCACATAGAACCTTTTTAAAATCCTGAGGCAATACAAATTTAAGTCCAGTTTGGGAACCAAAAGTAAAGGCTAAACTAGACAACTTGATCTTTTTGGGTTATTTGAGAAAAGTCAGTTGCAAAACATAAGTGAACCAAAATTAGCACTAAAAAAAAAAAAGAGATAGAGAGATAGAGAGAAAATAAGCATCAGCTAACAGATGGCTTACGCGCAAGGCCAACTCCAGCAATTGATCGGTTGTTTCCAAGAACTATGGAGTTTTGGTACACTCGGTCATGAGCAGCAGCACCAACAGTGAAAATCCATGGACTGAAGGAAGATACGCTTTTTGGTGCAGGCCCAGTATTTCCGGCAGCTTGCACAACAAAAATGCCAGCTTTTACTGCTGACAATAAAGCCATGTCAATGGGGTTGAAGAACGTTGCAATTCCAGGAGGACGCCTATTAGGAGTGATTGATAAGCTTATTATGTCAACGCCATCCTGAGCAGCCTGTAAATGCACTCATCACAAAGAAAGAGGAAAATCAGTTACGAATGGTAACACCAAGACATATATGTTTCACGATCCCCAAAAAGCACTTTTTTTTCCCATTTTCTTTTGCAGTATTGATTGAAGAACATGAGCCAAGGGTAATTAATTATACATCTCTACAAATGGAACTGGTGCTACACAGATTCGTAGAAATTCAAAACCGAAACAGCTCTCTGTGTAGAATCTTTCAAATATAATTCCTCAAACAACCAGAGAATACCAAGAAGTGCGCTGAATCATTATTGTTTGTATCGTATAGTCTGGAACAGCACCCGTTCACAACCAGTATAAACTATTATTGAGGAATGCCTATTTCAATCGTAGAGTAAATAGAGAGCCTGAATGATTTTGACATTTTTACTAAGGTTACACTCCCTCTGAAAAGCTCATTTATTTTTCTCTTAGGGAAAATTGCCGCTTATTATGAGTACCTATCTTGCATTGGATATTTTCCACATAGAAAAGGAAAGACAAGGGTACCAAGGGGAAACAGAATAGCAATCATAACAGTTGCAAGCACAATGCCTTTTAGGGTTATAATACTCTCTTTTTGGTATGACTACAAAGAAGTCAAAAACACAAGTATCTTTAGATAAAACAGCCAATGAACAGCCACTGCAAAAGAACCAGAACAAGAAACTTTGGTTTTGCAGAGTAAGAATATTTTGATGTCAAAGTGTAATCTGAAAGCGATCTGTCAAATAGCAAGACAGAGAATACAGTCAACTAGCAGCACATCAAAGTGTTGAGGCTCTCTAAAGTCTTAAAATGTCTACCCATAGATTAGCTAAGCAAGAGAAACTGGTCAGTCAAATCATGTAGACACAAACCTGGTCAATTGCAGCAACGACATCCGCAGCAAAGCCTCCAAAGCTCTTATATAATGACTTGTAAACAGCGATGCTGAAAATTGAAATTGAGTATCCATGTTATCTTAACATCAAAAAATACTCAATCATATTTTGCTCGAGGTGTAAGTCCATCTTTGAGCAAAGCAGGTAAACAGAAGCAGTTATCATTTATTAGTACTTAATAATCACTGTTAATAATGGATAGAGCTAAATAATAAGAGTATAGAGAGACTTGGTCCAGATAAATTACTGTGAGCGAGGAGCCATTCCACTAGCATTCCCAAAGTGATGACCAGAAACAATAACTGGAATCCCATGGTTTCCTGCTGCAACTGAAGCCGTGTGCCTGTAATTCCACTATTCAATCCATCAATTGCCTATCAAGTCTTCCATCTAATTGACAATGTGGAAGCTAGTAACCAGACAACGGTTGCTGTAACTTTGATGCCAACAATATGATAACAAATTATACATGGCCATGAAGTGAGATTCTTTTAGCTTTCCCATATCACCAAATCTATCTTGCCAGCTCACAAAGCTTTACATGTTTTTACTCTCAAAAGTTAACCATAACAAAATGGGAAAATAATGGCTCTTTGTTTTTGATAGAAAATGGAAAAAAGGTTTTTACTTTATGCAGTTAACAATAATTTTATGTTGAATAGAAGAATGAGAAAGAGATATATGTCAACTACAAAAGAATTCCAGTTGGTGGTGATAAGGACAGATACTGAAGCAGAAACCATTTTTCTCCTCTCGTCACTTCAAGTCCTCAGCCCAGGTCATGAAAAATGAGTGGCAAACAGCAACAGATCACCACCATTATCCACATAGAAAATAAAATAGAGGAAATCCTAGCTGATCATAGGAGCTCAAAGGGAAAACTGATCACAAACTCTCATTTCCTCCCACATTTGCATTTTTTACTCCCTCGTCCCCATATTGTGGAACTACAAAGCTACAGTTATTGCAGTTGCAGATTGAGCAAAAGAGATGCTGACAAAAAAATGACATAGAGACAAGCATATAAGATGAGAGAAGTTGCATAAAACACTCACGTCCCATGACCATCTCCGTCAAATGGCGATGCGTAGTCCTGAGATGCATTGAAAATTCCTCTGGTTATGGCAGATGCAGCAAAATGCCGGGCGCCAACAAGCTTCCTATTGCATGATCCAGATGGAAAATCCGGGGTGACCTCACAAATCCCTGAGTAATGGGCAGGGACTGGATACGGATGGTCAGACACATCGTCAGCAAAGCTGGGATGCATCGGATCAATGCCAGTATCAATAAAACCAATCACAACTCCTTCTCCAGCTGAGTTGTACCCACCACGTTGTGCCCACGCTCCATTTGGTAGACCAAGAAATTGTGGAGTATGAGTTGTTGCTGTTCTAACTGAAAAATCCAAAGCTACATTTGCCACCTCTGTCCGCTGTGAAAGTTTGTCGGCCTTCAAGTAATATTACCAGACTAAAGTGAGGTTCTAGAGACTATTTTTATATCACTCAGCAACAAAACTTCAATCACCAGCAACACAGGACATACATTAATTTTTGCCATAATTATGGATAACACAGTCAGGACAGCCAAAATATTTTCTCCATATATCCAATATGCAGTTATAATTGCCAAGCAGACAAGGATAAGAACTATCATAAGGAAAAAGACGGTGTTGGGTACTGATATACCTGTTGGGGAGTGACAAGTACTGCAAATCCATTTATTAAGTAGTGATAGCTGTACAGTTTCAGATATTTCTCTCCCTTCAGTGCCTTCCTCAATAACGAATCATGAACTCGAGCAATATAAGAACCAGAGCTCCCACCAGAACGAGAAGTGTTCCTGTGCCTGAATTTAGAGTAGGAAGCTCAGAAAACCAATCAAACGCTAAAAAATGAAGCTTAATCAAGATAAGTTCCCGTCATAGCGCCCTCATTAAACTAAAGTCTCCAATAAATTACACATGAACAATTCTTTATACTGCCAATCAAGAAAGGGACGTCCAACGATATCAGCCATAGTAACGTAAAAGACAGTTATAGACACTGCAGAAACAGAAATGAATGGACCCCCACGAAGTAGTTGCCGAACTTGAGAGGCTACAAAACTCTCAAAGGTAAAAATTTACCTCACGAAGCAAAAATCAACTTTCGAAAATTGCAATTTAACCCTTTCAGTAGCTATTGCCAAACGAAGTAAGTAAATAAACCAATTCCCAGTTTGGTCTCCCGATTCTACAAACGAATAAACAGAATCCAACCACAGCCCACATTTACAAGAGAAGCAAGAAAGTACCTTGCTTTGTGCATTCTGTTGGATTTCCCGAACCTCCATGCCTGAACACATTCGTCTCCTTCTTCAGCACACCATAGTCATGGACGACAGGGGCTTGTTTAAGGGTCACAATGTAAACAGCCGTGATTGCTTCCGAGCTACTATTCTGGCACCAAGTGCACACGACCATCCCCATGGAGACCAACACCAGCAAGAGCCAAGAAACTCTCTCCATCCGTGTATACGCACAGCAGGGGCAGAGCAAGAAGAAAGAAGAGAAACCCAAGTCCTAGTTTTATCAGAACACCCCCGGAAGGAAAAGACTTCACGTCGCCTCCATTTTGACTTCCCCAAGATCTCTCCACAGCAACACCCACGAGAAGAAGAGACAGGGGTGGGTTGAAAAGTGAAGAGAACCCAGAAAAGCTGACAACCTCTCCTAGAATGTGAAGACAGCTGGTGCGAGAGAAAGTGCAGCAAGCTTCACATTGAGGCCTCCATTTGATGTGAAGTGATAAAGCAGAAGAAGAAGAAGAAGAAGAAGAGGAAGAAGGGCTTTCTTTATCTGGGGCGAGAAAGAAAAAGGCCCTTCTTTCTTTATTAGCTTTCCGGGAAGAAAAGAGGGGAGGAGTGCGCAGGCAGAGTATTAATAGCTGGAGGGGAGAGCATGGAGAATCTGCAAAAGCTTTTCCTCGATTGAACAAATTGCTAATATAAAAATTGCTTTCTTTACAGGAAGAAATGCAGATGAGAATCGAACGTTGTCATTTGTTTTTATTCCCTCGCCTTCTTGTTTGACTGTTGTCGTTGTCTTTGGCCCTTGCTTGTTTAGGGACCCAACGCCGCTTTGTCATCTTCTATTCCATGTATTGACTAAGGAAAAATCAGTGTCAGAACACTGAAACATGTCTCAAGACTCTAACGTTTGCTTTTTCATTCCATTCCATGTCTTAATTAAGAAAATTCATAGTCACAACGCTAAGACCAAGAAATTATCCTTAATTTTAGGATAATTTCTTAATTTATCAAGATAAAGAATCTCCTATTATTGTACCAAACCAATTTAGAACATCAAAACAAGTGCATTGTAAGCTTTAAAATTTTGTATTAAAAAAAGGTTGAAATATAAACTTTAAAACTTTCAAAAATACAATCAAATTCATAAAACTCATTTAGAAATTTATATCTAGAACTTCCATTAATTTTGTCCATTTTAAGGAATGGAAATATCGATATAGCTTGCTTTTTGTAATTTCTCACAGACATTTCGATGCTAATGGAGCGTCCAAAAACAGCATTAAAGAAAGTAAATTTACTCACTTCTGTACGTTTACTTTCTCTCCTCATTGGGAAATAATTTTTTGTGGGGTATTAGGTACAATAATTTCCCTTCACTTTCCTTTCCTCTTCTCCTGAGCAATGCAGCTCTCATACTTTCTTACACCGTTTCTTCCTAACATCTTTCCCTCTTATTCGAGCATTTTCTTTTGTCCATATATTAGTCGAGTACTTAGATGCGCAATACTAATACTTTGTTAAGATGTTTAATAATTACATAATGACAAAGTATCGGTGAGTTGATTTAAGGTTAATGTGAACCATCATTGGCAATTATTATGTTTAACAGGGATTCCAATCCTCATGTCGTTCTACCTGAGTTCTTTCATGGAAATCCAAGAAAAGAAAGGAAATGGCGGTTACAACTAATTAAGATTAAAAGAAACTTGTAATTTACGATAGAAGGAACATTAACAAGCACTAACAAGTCCCATCTTGAAAATGATATTTTCACGGCATCACTCGAAGGGAAAAGTTCCCAAAAGTTCCATCAAGAAGGATGGCCATTTAGAAAATGAGTAATCACGGGGACAATAAAGCCAATTTACTAGATGACAATTTTTTTCCCTCCAATAATGTCTCAGATTGTTGGGTAATAAATCATCAACATCATCCCGGTACAAACTTAACTGAAATTAATAACAGATGATGTCCATGTTCTTAACCCATCAATCAGAATTATGATTAGGGAAGATCCCTCCAATTAAAGTTAGAAGAAAACATGGATCTATGATTAATTAGTTTAATTGATGGGACAAGTTGTAATTATAAGTGTTTATTAAAGTTAGAAAACCCAACTATGAGAGTGCACCTTTTCCCATACTCTGTGCCCATCATTGTCACCATTTTTGAACTATTTGATTTGTGCAGCATGTCTATCCTTCACCTAAGGAAAAAAAAAAAATGGAACACCCTAGCTCACTTGTACTCCTCTTTCCCTTCTTGTGTGTCTCTAGTCGCAATTGTCCACTCTTCTCCGTCGTCACCACGATCATCATCTCGGATGATTTAATCAATATTAGACTCTCCAATAACCGCGCCTCCTTCTCTACTTGCTCGGGATGACGATGGCGACGCGTAGTCACCTAGCTCACGTGCATAGTGCTTGTAGTCTTTGAGCTCGATGTCATAAGCTCTGTGCAAGAGATCCGCCACGAACTTATGTGCCCTCGATAAATCTCGTGCAAAGAGCTCCATTTAGAATCGAGCTTCGTTGATTTCAGGGAATGGTGCCCCTTTCGAGCTTCATTTCGTAACACGCATAAGCGTGCGCACGGAGAAATCAAAGAAAACAAGGCAATGGGTCGGCACCAGGGTCGGAGATGGGTGGAGATGGATCGGTGGTAGTCATCGACTCGAGCATTAGATTGCGGCGACTTCAACAGAGCTAAGCGGAGAGCTAGCAGAAATAGAGACAGAGGTGTGTTTTAGGGTTTTGACTTTATTACAAACATTGACTCAGAGTGAATTCGCAGCCTGCACACAATGGTGTACCTGGCGGGTGAATGAATATGGATTAGGATCTGGAAACGGTGTCCCTCTTCCCATTTGAACATCCAATAAATACCCATCCTATCATTTTGTAAACTCATTTAGTATATCAATCTTAAACTATTCCACATTAGTCTTTTTCAGGAAATTCTGAGCCGGAGGGTTCCTCTCCAAAAAAAAGAGAGAAATTGGGTTATCATGAACAGTACGGATTGGGTGAGAAAGAATGATTGGGGGTTGGGTTAATTGCGGTGAAAATGATGGGTGCATGCATGCCTAGCCTACACCCCCGCCCCCCCTTGATTCCTGGCCTTTTCCTCTCCTGCTTTTTTTGTCCATTTGTCTCCAACGTTCCAAATCCACCTCCTCTCCTTTCTCGACAGACAAGACGTCCGCTGCAATTAACAAGGGGGGTGATCTTTGCGGTTGTGTGTGGTTTTGGACAACGATTATTTTCACGTCTTTTGTCCGTGAGCGCCACCGGGCTGGCCGGGGTGGTGGTGGGACGGTGGTGCATCGGCTACTCTCTCTCTGTCTCTTCCTCTATAGGGCGGTCGGTGCTCAGTCAGTGCACGCATGTGATGGACTTGATGGCGGGGACAAAGACAAATGGCTTTAGAAAGTGACGCGTGGAATGAAATTGGATTTTATTCCCCCACTTGAGAGGCCCTCCTACTTTTACGAAAGCAGGATTTGTGCCATTTGGAGTTCCACTATTTTTTTAATTGATTGATTATAATACACTGCGGATAAGTTCAACACCACCCACAGATCTACCTAGAGTCGGTTGCCGTTAGTCATGTTACAAATTAAAATAATGCAATGAGAGCCACGAATCAGAAGCTGGGCAACCTAGCTTTTGGGTGCAAAATGCAAAAAAAAAATTGGGTGGAAGGGTCTTTCTAAAATGCAATAGTGTTTAGTAAGGCGTGATTTAAAAATACATTGAAAAATAATTTTAACCTAAATGCTGTTTAGAAAAAAAAAAAAAACATTTTGTAAAAAACTTTTGCTATTTAAAAAAACAAAAATCTCAAACCTTTGCTAGTGGAAATCCAAGACAAATTGCTGCCAGCCTCGATTAATCTCAGGTAAGGCTAGCCAACAGCTAGATCTAACCTTGCTGGCCTCTAGCCGTTTACATCACATGAGGAGGACATTTTTGATATTGTACAAGGTTAGAGATGTTAACGTTGAAAGGAAAATAAATGTATTTTCATTTCAGAAATGCTCAAAATTCAAAACTCAAAGCACATCCAAACTGACTTTAGGCTAAAAGCCTCTAGAGTATTCTAGAAATGTAAATATTCCCAAAACTTTCCCATAAAAAAATTTATTAAATAGTACTTGCAATTGTCCAAAAGAACTTTAGAAAAGGTTCTCAAAGGCACACTCGGACCCTTTTGACTCCCGGCTTTTACTCCAAAAGCGATATGATGGTAGAGATGCAAAGTCTCCGCACTAAATTTAGTGGCTTTTATTGTCAAGAAGTTATTATTCAGTTTCTTAAAATAAATGCCATTGATGAATAACAATCAATTCAACTTTTTGCCATGGGCAAAATCATTTTGATTGGAAAAATGTCAAAGATATTTCCAACAACTAAAGAAAACATTCCACTTTGAAATCATTGACAACAAAACCTAACCAATTGTAAAATAAAGTTCACATTTCAAATGGTCAGAAACTATTACACATGGCTAAAAATCAAAGTGAATCCAATCAACCATGTAGGTAGTGGATTATCATTTCACACCCCTTTCAACTGTAATTTTATCTCGATGATACATATTTGGCAAAATTCGAGTAAGTAGTATCAAATTCCATAATAGAAAATCAATTGCACTCACACGACGATCTATATGCTGCTCATAATAACGTTGGCATACATACATTAAAACCCTTTTACCTAACCAAAAAGTGAAGTATGGATTAAAGCACCACTATGGTCCCGGAATCACCTTTTCTTGGCTCAAATTCTAATTGCCCGTCAAAAGTGGGGTGGGACCTTGTCATTATGTAATCATCCACTATGCAAGCGCCCCTCTTTTTTCTCCTTTTATAATATAGTCGTTGGGCTTCTTCACATGTTGTCTCAAAAGCAGCTGATTCTACAATCATCAACCTCACTTTCCCATGGATTTCAATCGATGACACACCGTCTAGTCCTCGATATAAAAAAAAAAAAAGTTTAGTGTGTGGGCGAAAAAGTGAAAAAGACAGGTCTTCCGGGGCTTCCTTTGGCTATTTTTAAAGAGGTGGTCTGCTTACAAATTACAACATTCAATTTGAAAAAAATGGGTGTTATTTGCCTAATTCATGGTTCAACTTTCTGGCCATTAATATATATATATATAATATCTTAAGTTAATTTTCTTTTGTTCAAGACAAATATATATTTCTATGTACAACCGAGTTTATATATGAAACCCTTAAAGCATGTGTCACTTAACCACATCATATTTGTTTAGTTAGCATATGAGACATTATTTGTTCAAAAACATAGGAAACAATGACATTATTTTTTACCGTTGTGAAACAGAAGTATGGAGTTTTGATTCCTCGCAGTGCTCTTTCAACAGTATATAAATTTTGTTTCATATGCATGTATCGGGTAAATATGCTTAAGGCCTAGGTCATACTTTCAATTTTCACATTATGGAAATGTTAAGATATGAAATATATTTCTATGTTATATTCTGAACCTTTTCACACCTAGGCTCCATTTATTTTGTGGAAAGTAAATGCTTTAAAAAATAATTTCAAAAAATTTGTATTGCTTACAAAATAAATGGACAAAAAATATTTTAATTGTTCATGAAAATATTCAAACATAAATTATTGTAGATAACAAAAATATTTTCTATTAACTAATTATCTCAAGTTATACAAATGATCATTTTAATAAAAATATTTTCCAAATTGTTCACTTTTTACAAAACAAATGTCACAGAAAACTTAAGATTTGAAAAATATTTTCCAAAAAGCGATTGGTTATATTGCTTAAGAAAAATTAGTCAACAAAAATATTTTTATTATCAACAATAATTTTAGACACAACTATTTATGAGGGTGATGAATATATTTTTATTCATTTATTTTTATAAGCGACAAAAGCAATTATTTTACAAAAATGTTTTTTAAAAATTGAGTTTTTCGTGAAACAAACACACCCTTAATTCTAATTGGGTTGCTATGTACCATCCTTCAGCATTGAAAGTGCCATTATCTTTACTAATTGTTAGTTGAGACGGTCTCTATGTTTCACCTAAAAAAGGACATTCTCCATGAAGTATATCATATCATATATATCAAAGACCAATTAGTAAAAACTTTTGCAAAACCAGATAGTCATGATGATTATACATTTGATACTGGTATGAAATCTCACATGTAATTGAAGCAAGCCTATGATGGTGAGTGAGTACTCGAGGAAATTATTAGCTTCGCTAGATCTCTAATGAGAAGACTACTTAGGTAGGAAGGTGAACTTAATCCATGTTGTACTCTCCCGCTTTACATTCATTCGTTCATTCTGTCTTTCTTTTTTAAATAAAGGGCACGAGACTGTATACTCAACTATTTGGAGGTTTTTGCATGAAAAACCCGCAAACCCTAAGAACATGTCAAGTCCAAACCTTTGGCATGAGCAAGTAATCTTAATCTTGAATGGGAAAATTGTTCAAAAAGTCCTAAGCCTATTGCACTTTTGCCAATTCAGTCTTAAACTTTTTAACTTTGCCAATTGAGTCTTAAACATTTTCACTTCTTGCTGATTTAGTCAACCTAGCCAATTTTGGCTAGAAAATGCTAACGTGGACGTCGGCGGTGCCACGTAAGACTATTGGTACCGACGTGGAAATTTTTAATAATATTTAAATTTTTTTGAATTTTTATTATTTTTTTTATGTTTCCTCCCCCCACCTTTTTTTTTTTTTTTTTTGGCTTTCTTGGCTTTTTCCGGTGGCCGGCCACCAACCACAGCCAGTCGGCTAGCCTCGCCCCCCACAAGTGAGGCTTGGCTAGGCGAGGAGGAGCCCCAGTCAGGGGAGCCCTCGCCCAAGCGCGGCCCGGCAAGGGTTGCTTGGGTGAGGTCGACCCTCACCTAGGCCAAGGCAACCTCGCCGGGTGTCGGCCGGACGATGGTGATGCCGGGCGAGGGGAGGCCTCACCTAGACCAGATCTGGCGAGGCGACTCTTGCCCCTAGCCGGGTGAGTGTCACCGGTGTTGCCATCGCCTAGCCAAGGGCAAGGGCCGGCCTCACCAAATTTGGTTTGGGCGATGCCGATGCTCGCCTAGGTGAGGGCGAGCTCTGGTGAGGGCTCCCTTTGCTAGATCTAGCGAGGCTAGCCCTCGCCAGGCCAAGGCGACCTCGCTCGACATCGTCGTCGCTCGGCTGATGCCCGACGAGGCCGCCCTAGCCTAAGTGAGGGTCGGCCTTGCCTAGACGATCCTTGTCGAGTTGCGCCTAGGCGAGGGCTCCCCTTGTGAGGGCTCCTCCTCGCCTGGTCGAGCCTTGCCTATGATAGGCAAGGCTAAATGGCGGCCAATGGCCAATGGCCGCCATTGGAACCAAGAAAGCCAAAAAAAAAGGAAATAATAATAATAATAATAATAATAATATTAATAATAATAAATTAAAATATGATTAAAAATTATTCACATAAGCGCGGCTAGTCCTACGTGGCACCGCCGACATCCATGTCATTTTCCAACCAAAATTGGTCGGATGGACTAATCAGCTAGTTTTAATGTTTATAACTCAATCGACAAAAGTTAAAAGATTTAAGACTGAATTGACAAAAAAAGTGTAATAGGTTTGTTGACACCTAATTTTTATTTTCCAATACATAAAAAATTAGAGAAAAAGAAAAATAAGAAAAATAAAAAAATAAGAAAAAGAAAAAAAGAAAAAGAAAAAACAACAAAAAATAGAAAAAAGACATGGAAGGGGCCGGGTCGGATTTCGCCTTGGCCCGGCCCATGCCGCTTTCTCCCTCCTCCATTTTTGGTGAAACCCTAGCAATAGAAGAAACAGAGGGGGATCGAAGGTAGGGGGGACAGCAACACAGAGAAGAGGAGAATACAGAGGAGAGAGAGAAGAGAGGGGAGAAAGGAGGGAGGGAGTTCTCGACAGAGAGAGGGAGCTCGAGAAAGGGAGCTATACCGCCACCACTATCGCGGACGAGCCGCCCAATCGACGCCGTTCGCCGCTGTCTTCCCTGGAATCCAGATCTGAAGAAACGGAGGGGAGGAGGGCAGCGGCGGCGTTGCCTGACGCCGTCCGAGCCGCTGCCCTCCTCGCCGCCTCAACCCGACGCCAGCCGAGCCACCTCGCTACAGCCCGGAGCTCGAGAGAGAGCTCAGCAGAAGAACAACCCAGAAACAGAGAGAGAGAGAGAGAGAGAGGCGGCTTCGCCCCGCGGCCGCTCGAAGCATTCGCCGTGCCAGCCGCCTCGCGGCGGAGCCGCTCGTCCGCAAGCACCGCGCCACCACCGCTACGCCCCGACTCGCCTGCAGCCCGAGCTTCCGCGACCCCCTGCTGCAACTGCGACGATCAACAGCCCGCCCCTGCCCAGCCGCGACGACACCGCCGTTGCCGCTGTCTCTGCTCGACACTAGCAGCCCGTGCCGGCCACCGCTCCTCGGCCGCCCTGCCGCGCCGCCGTGACCAACTTCCGGCACCGCGTCGCCGCTCCTCGCCGCGAAGAAACCCTAGGGTTTCGGCCACAAACCGGGTCGTGAACCGGGTAGGGTTTCTAAGCTATTTGGGTTGGTTTTGGGCTTTTGGGTTTTTAGGGACTTATGGACTAGTGGGCTTGTGGGCTTAGGGAGTTGGGCTTCATTTTTAAATAAAAGAGATTGGGCCCGCTGGTTGGGCCCGATCCGATCTAAAGAAAGGCCCGACCAAGGCTGGTCGGGCCGCCCCCCCTATTTGGACCGAAACCGGGTCCGGTCTTCGACCGGACCCGATCCGCGTTGACCGGGTCGGGTCGAACCGAACCCGGCCCGGTTCACCTTTTAAAATAAAAAAAAATTTTAATTTAAAATTCTAAAAATATTTTCTTTAAACAAATTAAAATTTAAAAATTAAAAAAATTAAAACAATTTCGAAAATCCAAAAAATATTTAAAATTAGAAATTAGTTATTTTTCTTTAAAATTTTTTTAAAAAAAATTTAAAAAAAATTAAAACAATTTCGAAAATCCAAAAATTTTTAAAAATTAGAAATTAGTTATATTTCTTTTTTTTTTAAAAAAAATTAAAATTTCGAAAATCCAAAAATGATGGGGTTTGATTAGGACTTGCCATGTATTGCCATTTTAGCGTAATTAGACCTTTATGTGCTCGTATATTGATTATGTTGCATGTTTAATTTGCATATCTAATTATGTTTGATTGCATGTGTTTAATTTTATGGCAATTAGGATCTTGATAATTATGATTATTACTTTAATGATTGCGCACCCATTTATCACCTCATATGTTAGTAGATAAGATAAAATCAATTCAAACCGCCTGTCAAAAATTATTTTTTTAAAATGAACAAGATTAGATTTAAAAGGACACTAATTGATTAATTAGTGTAGACAGTCCCGAACCTAGGTTCTCTGGTCACGTAGGAAGTGAGGCACGCTCCCATGCCTCACTTGGTTTCTGCCGACCCTAATAGGCTAGTGGCGACTCCTTTTGTGCAAAATTCATGAAAAAATATCCCAACGTCACGCGTATGGGCTTGGGAGAGCTCGCGCTTAATCATGGGCCTTAGGCCCGTCTTTTAAAGAATACCCGAAACTGTTCCCTCCCCCCGAGGGTAGGTCGCGACAAGGTTTATGACTTTTTGGATAATTTTCCCAATCTTGAATAGTTTGCATGTAATTTGTGACTTTTGAACAAAGTAACCTCCAATTTCTAAGCTAGAATTCCTCTTGTGGCTCGGATCAATGGCACTAGCCCGAGGAGTTTACTACTCTACATTCTCATCATCTTGATTATAAGGTGCCACTTGAGTGTTGTACAGCTAAGATAGTTGGCTTTACGAAAGATAGACTGTAATCTATTGCCGCTTTCACGTAGATTTTCCTCATCCTCACATAGAAGATGGTTGCATTAGCGTCTGAAGTACATCAAAATACGATGTGACTTTTATCGGGTCTTGTTCATTTTCTGGCACTTATATGACACTATCAAGTTAATTTATTTTATCGGGTCTTATTCATTTTCTGGCATTGATATGACACTATCAAGTTAATTAATTTCAAAATATCCGTGAGAGAAAGAAGCAGGCAATGATGAATTATATACGCTTTCATTTGTTTCATTGAAAATGAATAATTTTAAAAATATTCTTTTAAAAAAATTGCTTGTATCTCTTACTAAAAATGTTGAACGAAAATTTTTATGATCATCCATGAAAATGTTTATATACAACTTGTTACTAGTAATGAAAGTATTTTTTATCGATTGATTATTTCAAGCATTACAAACGATTATTTTTAGAAAGATATATTCCAAACTTTTTATTTTCCGCGAAACAAACGTAACATTAATAAAATAAATTTTGAAACTTTTCATGGTTTTAGAAAATTAAATATACTATGAAACTTTTACCCACCTAATTATTATATGAGGTTACTATACTCATCATGGTCTTGCTTTTGTGGTCCGCGAACTTTTCGCTACACATGATGCTTGAATTAATCCTCCAAAGCTAGTATGGCGATGGCATGTATAAAGTACGGATGTCGAAGGTGGAAAAACATAATATGACGATTTAGATGTTCCCATAGGTGTGCCGACTTTCATTTTGATGATGATTTAGGCCGTAGTACTTTGTGAATAGGAAGGAGAATACTATCCATCTTCCCTGATTTAGGAAGGACATGCAATGTCTACTTTAGTCTCATTCGTTATCTCCACCGTAGAATTATGACACGTATTTATCTGTTCAATTCTATGCCCTCACCATTTCCTAGTCTACGGAGGCGGCTCGATTCGAGGCGTGCGCGCCTCATTATTGGAAAGTTTGCATCTTCCGAGTCTCATAACTTTTGCGTTTGGTGTTCGATTCACATGATCTTTTATATTATTGGAAAGCTAATGACGGAAGCTTTCCGAAGAACCCATTATTGATTGGGGAAATTGCAAATTCAGGGATCCGAAATAGGCGACCTTAAGCCATAAAAAGTTGTTAAACACCGAACTAAGAGATCTGGAAAGTGTCATTCAATTCGGATGTATATAAATATGGTTTTTGGGCCCTGGACCTAGTTCGGGTATTAAGAAACTTCGATCAACGTTTAACCCGCTGAAATTTCCTCATTCGTCGTCCGATAGACCCAATTTTCATTGCGCTGGAATTTTCGCAACATTTAATTTCTTAGCGTGAGTCCGAAATCCGGATATTACAAACCTCCCGATACGGTGAAAATTGCGCCCCATCGGTCTTGAAGGATTGAAAACTGACTATGGGATTTGAATGGCGATATGAGTGTTGAAAAGCTCATTTCGACGAACATAAACCCATTTTTAAAGTTGAAAAGTCGTTATCAACCTTGTAACTCGTCGCTCAAACATTGATCAACTCTGCATCGACTGTGTAATATTATCCGAAATCTTTGGGAAAGATTTAATTGTCAACGATCGAAATGTTATACACTATGTATGTTTGGAGGGAGTGGGAGGGATGAGAGAGGGTTCTAAAATCATGCTCATGTTTGGACAATAACTTGAAGCTTTTAGGCGTGTTTGGTTCAGTATTTTAAAACTCATTGGCAAATGTGAAGCAATTTAGAATAAAGGGCCTTTGGTAAATGCAAAGACTATTTGGTAAACTACACTTTAAAAAACAATTTTGAGAGAAATGTTGTTTGGTAGAAAACACATTTGAAAAACCCTTTCGTGATTAATATTAGTTTTTTTAATTTTTGTTTGTTTAAAAGTGAAAAAATCAAATATATATAATTAAAAAAAAAAAAAAAAATCCTTTACTAGGCATGGTGAAGGGCTATGGCCTCTGGCAAGCTAGATATGGTGCTAGCGGTGCCATCGATCAAGGTTGCTTGATGTTGAGTGACCTCTAGCAAGGGTCATGCAACCCTAGCGAGGGCCGCCGAAGGTTGCCTGACCTCAAGCGACCCTTCCCTTGGCAAGGGTCGCACAACCATTTTTGTGCAACCTAGGCGGCTGTCGGTTGTGCAACCCTTGTGAGACCCAAGTGAGGGCACCTAAGGCCATGAGACTTAGGCGGTGGTTGCCTGGGTCACACATCACCTAGGTTGTCCAAGGTCATGTGACTTCCGACAGTCCTCGTCGAGGTCGCACGACCCTCACTAGAGTTTGCCCATAGCCCTTCGTCGGATTGGCAAAGGGTTTGGTCCTTTTTTAATTAAAAGATAATGAAGGACAAAATTGGAAATTTGAAAAATTGGTGAGGGTAGTTTTCGAAGGAAAAAACAAGTTTTGGTATTTGGCTAAATATTGAAATCCTTAAAGCTAGTTCTTACTAGTATTTGTTTTTCAGTCTTCCTAATGCTACTTTTTAAGTGAAAGTTCATTCAAAATAGTTATCAAACGATCCAGTATTTTTTCAAAGAAGCTCTTTGGGGATGTTAAACCAAACATATCCTAAGGACAAGTAAGTAAGAAGGGTCAGTACAGGATACCTAATGGGCTCCACAAGGTCCAACTAAAATCAGCATCACAGCCCAGTCAACAATCCGGCCCTCTCCGATGTAACTCGTGTATGAGAGAGAGAGAGAGAGAGAGAGAGTTGATATGAAATATATCGAGAGATCCAAAGAGGCCTTGCCCCATGAACTCAAGCACCTGCGAGCCCATTTTCGCGACTCTTGAAGCGGGTCCGAAGAGGTCAACGGGGACGAGGCAGCACTTGTCCCTAGCAGAGAAGCGAGGCACAAACCTCGTTCAGATTCTCCCATGTCCGGTGGCGCATGTCGCCCCTTAGGAATTCGTGATATGTATTTGCTTAGGACTTGCGACTAACCTATTTTGAGGTCTGTTAGGAACCCTACAGAGATCTAGTTATGATGCATGTGAAACGCCTCGAACCTAGATCTAAGCCACTAGTTTGCGCACGACTAGAAACTCTAAGTTCAGTGCTCGGAATTTGATGCCGTGTTTTAAACGAGAGCTCTCTAGATGTGATCCTGAAGTCTCTGTGAATGCACTACTGCCTATTGATTTTACACCTAGTCTTGAACTTTAATTAGCAAACGAGGAGCATGCCCCTATCTAACAAACGGGGAACGAATAAACAAGCACATGCATTGGCTGTTACAAAATCCACAGACTCAAGCCTGTTTCTAGCAAGGAGAAAATAATGACCTCTTACATTTCCAATTAAAGGCTAAACAAAAAAGAGGAAAATCAGGTAAATATATTACATGACCTTGTTTTATTCCCTTCGTCAAGACATCACGACCTCCGAGGATGTTTGGCATGCATCTACTCGATTCAACACTAAGATCAATCGTTCCACCATTCAATCAATTAAGCAATGTAGTTTAACTCAATGCATTTATATAGTGCAACATTCGTGTAAAAATTTGTAAGATCATTGAAAGTTTAAATTATTAGATAAATGTATGGTTTATTATTTAATTTTCCAATACTTCTCCTTACGTTTAGTTATAGTGTTAAAATATATATCGAGTTTGAGCCTGATAAATGAAATCTGGCTCGATGTTAATTAAATTATGTATAAGTCGGTGCATGATTTGATATTTCCATGCTGGAGGCTGTTGGATCGTTGACTGTGAAGAGACCATCCAGAAAAGGAAAGGCTATTGTCTCCTTTGTTGCCGAGCGGAAAGAAGAAATAAAATAAAATAAAATAAAGGAGGAAAGCGTGGAATTTGTTTCCTGATCCCAATCGGCATGGAATCCTTTGACTCGGTCAACAAACAACGATGGGTGAGAGAAAGAAAGAAAAGATCCCCTACAGATGTCGGTTTGGGTAATCGAGGCAGAGTGCACATATATTGAATTATGAACTCGTGGCCTAGTATTTGCAGAGTTCATCACGAAGAAATATTGAGGCACCGTTTCCAAGTAAGTGCTCGACGGCGGTTATTTTCGTGGTTTTATTCGTAAATTATATCTCCGAAGGGTTAATGTTCAAGCTAATTAAATTCTTATGATAAGAATTTATGTTTAATTAATTCGTGATATGAAGAGATTATTTAGCGAGTAATTAGACATCATATGAGTTATTAGGTATAATTGGGGCTTGGAAAACATTAGAAGTGTTTGAGTGAATCGAGTGTGGTTGTAATCTCCATTATATTGTCTAATTTACAGCAAAATTCGTTACTCTTCTTTTGTGGATATAAGTTATTACACCGAGTCATGTAAATCTGGTGTTCGATCTATTTTCTTATTCTCGTCCATTTTACCGTTTGATTGCTTGGTTCGCAAAACTAAGCGTGAACATATTTAATTGGGAGGGTAAGTGGAGCTTTGAATAATTTGAACTCAGAACCTTATACTTTAACACCTTGTAAGATTTTTTGGAGCCGCTGCCAACAATTTTAAAAACTTAATATGTTAGATAAAGACATGCTTTATTATTTAATATTCTAAGGGAAAATGTTACAAATGGTCCATGAACTTTCATCTAACGTTCAATTTCATCCCCGAGCTTTCAATTTGCTCAATTTGGTCCATGAACTTTCATTTAATATTCAATTTTATCCCCGAGCTTTCGATTTACTCAATTTGGTCTATGAACTTTCATCTAATGTTCCATCTAGTCCCTAACTATTTGAAAATTGACCAATTTCCTTTTTTTTAAAATACCAAACTGTTTTTGTTATAAATAAAAGAATACCAAACTAGGTTTCTTATACCACATTTATGCAAAGTAATAAAGGTCACTATTTCTTTCATTTCTCCATATTAAAAACAAATGGAAAAAGGGATACTAATAATAAACAAAGGTGAATCTTGCATTTTGATTTCTTTTTTGTATATGTGAATTACTTGAATAATGTACAAAGCCCATCAATCGATTTTTCCCTTTTCGGTGAAGTCCATAAAAAAAATGATTGATGGGCTTTTATACATTATTCAAGTAATTTGTATATACAAAAAGGAAATCAAAATGCAAGATTCACTTTTTATTATTATTAGTGAAATATGAACTTGATTTTAATTTTAATTTTATCATCATCTAACTCATAATTAGTGAATCTGCCTACTACAAAATAAATCTGAAATTTTCTAGAAACTTCTAATCTTACTTAAAGGAATATATAGAACTATATTTGACAATTTGAATGATGTGAGTCCATGAAATGTAATTCTCTAGCCACTGGATCCTCCAGAGTCTGAAAAAAAAAAAATTCTTAAAAGGAAAAATTTGATTAAGCGGATATTGAATTTTTTCAAAGTGTAGAATGATATAAGTGAAAAAGATGTTTTCATGCGGTCCAAGCAATTCCATTTCGATTGCTTTATTTTGCTTGATGTTTTTACATTCTTTTAGATTGATCTGATATTGAATAAAATAACTAATGTCGAATCTACAAGAAAACAAAAGGTGTGCTTCTTAATTGTTCATCATTTATATATTGAACATGATGTTTCCACTTATTATTTTACCCGTCATGTGCTGTGCATTGCACAGGCTCAACTCTAGTTTATTTATAAAAACACCAATGCAATATACCAAGAAAGAAAGGGCCAAGCTTCCGGAAGTGCCTAGCAAGATCTATGCCTTAACTTTTTTAGTTGGTTTATGCCAGCCCATGCCTGTCTCATGTGCGGTCACCTATCTACGGCCTCATGTCGGCGCACCATTCGTTGATGTCCCTATGATTAGATTGCCACTTGGTATAGTCTCTTACCATGTTGGCCATATCCTTATAAATACCTCACTTTTTATTCATTTTACGAAGGTACTTTCGGACTTCTTAACTTTTCTATTTTATCCCCCACCTTTGGTTATTCCCTGCACGATCAACTGATAACTGCTTGACATCTTGTATTTGAAGTAAGCACCATATAAAGAAAATGGTACTTACGAGTAGACCGTGTGACATCAGATAGGGTCAAATATGATCAAATACAACATACCAGATTGAGCTATACTAGATAGTGCAAAGAAAAAAAAAGTAATTGTTCACAAAAAATTCATCTCTTACGTTACTCAAAATCAGGAAATATAATGACATGAAAACAAGTTCTTTGGGACAAAAACGTTCAGTGAAGGCCTATTTTGATGGAAAAAAATAAAATAAAAATAACTCACCATGAAAGAGTTCCAAGACATGGTAGGAAGGAGCATATCGAACAAATCGGCGAAGCCCAACTTGTCGACGGCCCAACCGTTGCTGACGCGCAATTGATGATCTCTCGTCAAAGCTGAAGACCATCATGATGTCAGCCATTTTTCACAGAGTTTGTGAAACAATAGCAATAATGCAAGAGATAATTTGAAGAGGTTGAAGCCCTCAATTTAGATGGGCTCGCCCGTGGAGGAGAGGTTTGATGGCACAAAGCTCGCCTCTGCTCTGGTTGTTGTCAGAGTGCTGTGACGGCCGATCAGTCGCCATCTTCTAGTGGGGACTGTAGGATCAGGGCTTCAAGCAGGGCGGACCCATTTCTAGGGTTTGAACTGAAAGTGGGTAGAGTAGTAAGATTTTTCATAGCATTGGAGAGCAAAAGTGGAAGAAGGTCACTCTCATGCCGAAATCAGTTTGAAAATGAGTCTTGTACAAACTTATGTAGACCCAAACTGATTGGACCATAATATTTTGGACCCACTTCCATTTAGCCCTTCAATTATGTAACAACCCCATTTAAATAAGTGTGAGTAAAAAAATGGGCCAACGGCCATATTGATGGCTCTACTTATAGCAAACCATCTACGTTGGAGAGCATATTCGCCAATTCTTTTTCGAAGCTTTTTTTTTAAATTCATGAAGAACCGGAAGAATATAAGATGACCATAATAATAATCTCAGATTACTAACAACAACACGAAATCCGGTTACCACTTTTTAAATCATACTGACATTCTGTGAGATCATTTTGTGCAGCCGAGGACAATGCGTGGGAGGCCCACCATGGGGAGGTATTTTATTATGGCATGCGTGAGGCTTTACGCTGTCTTGGGCTTGTGAAATACTTGTAGCCTTTTCTCCAATTTATTTCCATTCTCCTAATTTACGTCATGATTGATTTTTAATTTACGTCATCATTGGTCCCCCATTTCCTCTTAAACTCAATGTGCGCACCTCGTTTATGCAAATCTATTGCCTACTTTTAGATAGTAAAAATCAAGTGATAGTATTTCTGAGGCAAACATGACAAAGAGGTTGGTCATTCGAATGGAAACAAATCAAGGTACTCATGAGATACCCAGGATTAATTCATAAACTCTTGTCGAGTTCAAGTAAGATGTTCTTAATGGGCTGAAAGCTCGAAAAATGCCTAACTTGAGTATTTTGAATTGCAGAAAGCTGATAGAGCTGCTGAATTACATTTGAGCGCATAAAAATCAAACTATAAATACAATATACGAAAAAAAAAAATTTCATCGATATTTTCTTGCAGTATTTTCATAATTCTTACTCAAATTTGACTTGAGCTCAAAATAATTTTTTGCTAATTGCAGAGTCAAGTAATCAGGCTTGAATTTATTGAAAACTAAATCAAGTTCAAGCTAAATATCGAGCTTTGCACAAATTTAGTTTACTTGAGGTCGATAACAGAAGTGTGTCTTGATTTATGCCGCTAAAATCTAGGTAAAAAATGGATCTCATAATAGTAGTCATCTGCCCTCGGTTTCATTCATTGGAATTGAAGAATTGAACAAGTTATAATACCCAACGGGCATTTGTAATGTTAATGCTCTAATCAAGCTATCATGTCATTGACTTACATTTTAATCTTAGTGTGTGTTTGGTTCGCTTTTGGGGAGAGTCTTTTGGAAAATGCAAATGTTTTTATCTTAAAGGGGTTTTTCAAAATACACGTAGTGTTTGGTAAATTGTAATTTAAAAGTACATTGGGAAACAATTTTGGTTTAAATGGTGTTTGGAAAAATCACATTTGGTAAAGTACTTTTGCTCTCGTTTTGTAGTACTCTTTCCTATGGAATTAAGTTTTGCAGAGTTCATAAGTTTAAGTTGCAGGGGTATTATGACAGTGACTAGGCAAGATCAGTGGATGATATGGGGAGTACTTCAAGTTATTGCTTTACATTTGAGTCGGCATGTTTTTCCTGGTGTTCAAAGAAGCATGAAATAATAGCTCAATCAATTGTAGAAGCTCAATTCATTGCAGCTACTGTAACTGTGAATCAAGCATTATGGTTGAAGAAGCTTATGGATGATTTGCATTTGCTGCAAGAAGAAGACATAGAAGTATTTGTGGATAATCAAGCTATTGTGGCCATTTCATAGAATCTAGTATTTCATGGAAAAACAAAACATTTTAAGGTTAGGTATTACTTCTTGAGAGAAGTGCAGAAGGCTTGAGAGGTAAAACTGGTGTACTGCAGTTCATAAAACCAAATTGCAGATATATTCATTAAGGGCGCGTTTGGCAACGATTCTTTTCCTGGGAGCTGATTCTGACTAGAAATGATTATTTTTTATTCTGTTCCCGGGAACTGATTCTAAATAAAAAAGCGCGTTTGGCAACTGTTCAAAATTTTTGATTCTGGAATAGAATTGCGTTTGGTACCGTATTAATTGATTCTATTCCAAATTAATTTCTTTTGATTTTTAAATAAATTTTAAATAATTTATTTACTTTTTTTCTTTCTTTTTTCCTTTTTTTCTTTTTCTTTTTCTTTTTTTCCCTTTTTTCCTATTCTTCTTCTTCTTCTTCTTCATTTGGCCGGTCGCCGGATCGGCAACCGGACCGGAGCAGATGAGGGCCGACGACGCTCACAGAGCGTCGCCGCAATTGAGCAAGGCTCGCCCGGCCCGCCGGTGGCCGGGCCGGCCTCGCCCGGCCTCGGTGAGGCCCGGCTTGGCCACCGGTGGGCCGGGCGAGCCTCACCGTGGCCGTGCAAGCCTCACCGGGCACTGGCGAGGCTCGACCTCGCCCGATCTGGCGAGGCCAAGCCTCGCCCCGCCGGCTCGCCGGGGCCAGCCGGGCCTCGCCGGGCCTGGGCGAGGCCGGCTTGGCCACCGGCGAGGCTCAGCCTCGCCAGATCTAGCGAGGCCGAGCCTCGCCGGTGGCTGGGCTTGCCTCTAGCGAGGTCGCCGGACCTTGCCCTGGCCTGGCGAGCCTCCGGCGATCGGCGATGGACCGGCGACCGGCGGGCGGTGGCAGACGGCGGCGGGCGATGGCGGACGGCAACTGAGATGATAAAAGAGAAGAACAAGGGTTTTACCGTTTTGATTCTTTTTCTGATTCTTGGATGTAGAATCAAATTTTTTTTTATTCTCAGATCTTGTCCAAAATCGTTTCCAAGAACAAATTTGTTCCCGAGAACAAAAATTTTACCAAACGCGATTCTCGTCCCAAACTGATTCTCGGGAACAAAAATCGACCGACCGTTTGGCACGTTGCCAAACAAGCCTAAGTCATTTCATGTTGGTTGATTTGAACTTCTCAGGGCAAAGCTAGGAGTGTGCAGTACTTGATCCAAGAGGGGAGTGTTGATGTATCAAGGCTGCACTATCTATTTTTGTTGTTAAGTCAGTTTGCTGATGTCCTATTTTATAGGAGTTAATTAGTCGTTGTTTTTACTTGGTCAATCTTATCTTCTAGGAGTGTATAGCTGCATCTTTTTTTTTTTTTTCCGCTATTATGTTGGCTTGTTGCTGGTTTTGTAGATCAAGCAAGCTGTTAGTTAGTGGGTAACGTGTGTTTATGGTGAAGTTTTAGTATGAATTTAAGCAATTTCGGTTTTTTGAATAAAAAAAATCCCCTTCCAATAAGAAAAAAATACAGCTTTTGCTGTCAATTCTTCTTATGCTCTTTAAGAAACAACATTCCTGCATCGTCATCACCCGCCGCGGTGGCTTAGCTGGGTAAGCGCTAGACTTCCATTGAGGAGGTCTAGTGTTTGAAGCTCCTGCAACGCAAGTTGCAGAAAGGCTAGCTTGAGAGCAACGCAAGTTGGCGACTTACCCGGTGGCATATGTGTGGTGGCTAACACATGTCGCTCCCAGTGGTTTACCCCCGGCTACCGGCCGTGCAAGGTTCCCTAGGTCATCAAAAAAAAAAAAAAAAAAAAAAAAAAAAAAAAAAAAACATCCTTGCATCGTCAATCCATTGTTCGAGCTATTTGCTCAAGTTGTCACTATCCCAAGTCCAACTGTGACAGTCCCAATGAACTCGCTACTCAAGCCACGAGGCTAGTGTATTGCTCTAGAGAAAGCTGTGCTGTGCTATGCCCACCGCGGTCGTTGAGCTCGTCCTTTAACCAAGATGATCCTTTGAAGTTTGTGTTTTTGCAGGTTCATTGGCTGCTGTCGACGCTCGCATCACCGCTCGCCGCCATAGACACCGCCATCATCTGCCATCTTCAGGCCCCGTGATCGTAATTCCAGCCCAATTGTGTTGCTTTCAAATTTGGAAAGTAATCCTCAAAATTAGGTAAATATCTTATCGACAATCAGTTTGATATACTTTACACCCTATTTTGAGTGATTTGCTATTTTGCCGTCCAATATCTAACTAAGATATACGATGTTCAGTGGCACGAAAAGTGTTCCACTTTATCAATATCCATTTGGATATGATTGTTAATTTACTATTTTAAAATTTGAACAGATAACCTTCTATCAATATCCATAACCATTTGGATATGATGACTAGTTTATCCCGTTTCCTAATTTAAATAGATAATATAAGTTTATAGATTGGACTATTTGATTGAATAATCATTCATTAATTGATTTCTTTCCACAAAATAAAATAAAAAATAGATATAATTTGATTTGATTTTTGTTAATAATACTGTCTGTTTTAGATTATATTTCATTACTTTGAATATATTAGATTTTTTTGTGTGACTAAATTGCATGTTTAAATATTAGGTACTTTTAATTACGAATTTTAATTAAAAAGCAAATATATAAAATATCATGTGCATATCATGTACAATTAGCTCATATATTGCACATCATTTAGTAATTGCATGCCTAGGGCCATTAAATTAAAATGCGTGACATGTTAGAATAGTTGCATTAATATCTGCCCATCAATAGAATTATGTCATTTAATAAAGATTGTGTGACATATAGTTTGCACGTTAAGATTTATGCCGCATGCCAATTTAATATAGATATTTTGCACATCGTTACATTTAGAATAATTGCATTGCATTCCACATAGATTAAGTGACCACATGTTAATTAGAAATCATATTTAAAATTGTTAATGTTATTTTTAAGCTAACATTTTAGATTCTTTACTAGTTAACTATTGTTGCTATCTACCCTTGAGGTGCATTGCCTATGGATTTGGCTAATAGATTATTAAGCTTAAGCCCAACTCGGACTATCCTAAGCCCATACCAATTTGCAACTTATGGTTTAAATTATTAAATGCGAATGATTTTTAATAGGAGTCGTCACTAATCAATTTACGATGAATTGATTAGAATCCCAAGTAAAGTATTGGGCAATTTGCTTTACTTCTATGAATCGGTGTTTCTGAGTACATGGATTTGATTACTTTAGATTTTTCTAATACCTTTTGGTACTAGTTCCTTTTATGACAAAAATATTTAGCAAACAACTTGAACTCATTTTATTACTCCCTAACATGAGGTGATCTGTGAATGTGCCCAATTTAATACCCAATAAAGAGATAAATAAATTGCAAGGCTTATCTCATAGCTATGAAATTATATGCAATGTTAGCTTAAAATTCACATAAACAACCCTATATATGATTTTTAATTAACAAGCCATCACTCAATTTTTTTGGGGATTTTTACTTATTTAAATTTAATTTGGAAACTATGTAAAAATGCCTAACTAAAATAACATGCAACATGCAACTTATCATGCGAACTATTGTCACACAATTTTAATTATAATCTAGTGATAGACAAATACTAATGCAATTATCCTAACATGTCACCCATTTAAATTTAAATAGCCCTAAACATGCAACTGCTGAATGATATGCAATGGATGAACTAATTCTATGTGACACAGCGCATGATGTTTTTGTGTCTTCTTTTAATTTAAATTCAGAATAAAAAAAAATGCCTGCTATTTAAACAAGAATATAATTTAAGAAAAGGAAACCTTAAAATTCGGAATTAATAAATTACCTAAATTAAATATGCAATCTAATTTATGTAGGCAGTATTTTGAGCAAGAATCAAATCTAATTCCAATATTCTTTGGATTTTCTTTTTTATGGAAACAATCAATCAATGGATATATATTCGAATAAATAATGCAATCCATAAAGATTAACTTATTTAAATTTAGAAACAAAATAAATCATCCATCATATTCAAGTGGCTATGGATATTGATGGAATGTTATCCGTTAAGTTTGGAAACCGTTAAATCAATGATCATATCCAAATGATTATGGATAAGATGAAAGATTTCCATGCAGCTAGACATCATATCTATATCGAACAACTGTTCATAACAAAGTTTCCTAACTTAATATCTTAGGATTTTTTGGATATACATTTTTTAACTAAATATTTAAGGAAAGATAGCAAATCACTCCAAATAGGCAGTAAAATATATCAAATCAGCTAAGTATAAGAATATTAGCTAATTTGAGAATTCACTCTCCAAATTTGAATGCAATGCTATCAGACCTGATTGCAACCGACTCCACAGCGGTGATGGCAAGGGAGGGTAGTGGCATGGCCAAGGAACCTGCAAAAAATAGAAGTCTCACGGGATGGCCCAGCTCGTGGACGGACGATGGGGTCAGCGAGCTCAACACAGCGGGGCTTGCGTTAGTCATGGACGACACGACAAAGGGCGAGGGAGCGGCTCACGGTGAGGTGGCTCGATGGTGACTCAGAACTAGTAGCTCGTCGCAATAGTTGAACGTCGGTCAAGGAGCAGTTTGGCGCAGCGACAAGAACCCGCGAGGATACCAACCTTGCTGATCTGGGCGTGACTGGAGCATATGGCAAGTTGTCACTGCAAGGCTTGCTGGAGATTCTGATTTTACTGCGAGAACTAGGCAGACCAAGCCAAAAATCTCTGCTTTCCTTCCTCTCTTTGGGTAATCAAGCTCCTTTGTGCATGTCCTTTGTTGACCTGCAGAGAAAGAAGACAAGAACTCTCTCCATGTTTTCTTTTACCGAAAGATTGCGTGCCCTTCTCTTGCCCTGGATTTTTCCTTCAAACAAAACAAGCAATATTAGACAATATATGTGAGAAAATTTGTGCTCGCCAATGTTGCTCCATGCGTTGTGTTTAGCCAAGGATGGCTCATCGATGAAGGGTAAGCAGCTCGCCCGATCATCGTCAAGGAAGAACAGCGGTGTGAAGCCAAGATAGTGAGGCAAAACGGTAAACGGGGGACTGCAGCGGCTCGACGAGGAACGGAAAGAGAACAGTAGATAGGAAGGAGTGGCATCGTCAAGGGCGTGATGGCTAAGCGACAAAAATCACGATCGCGACAGCACGCTTGACAGGCCACGTGGCAAGGAGCCTATCTACTGTAAATTGACTGCGTCACCGAGTGCAAGGAACCACACCGAGCTGGCCTATATGTTGAATATGTGAAGTGTGCACTAGTGCAACGAGTGAACACGTCCAAGTGTGGGTTGACTCTTTGCCCTCACGCCTGAAGGTGGACTTCCAACCTCACCATCTTGGCTTTGACATCTTTTTGCAAGTCGGAGTGAATATTTTGTTCTTCGTGCGGTCAGTGAAAGCATCCCACTTTATCAATGGACTTCTGTGCGAGTGCTCTGCCGATTGAGAACCCTCTGAATTTTGCCGTGAATCCTTCTTCAGCTTCTCAATTCTCAACTATATACACATCCTTGAGAAAGAATTTGTGGACTTCTGATTTGTGAGACATAATGTCGTATATATAGTGCATACTTAGGCCTAACCTAATTACACAAGCTTAGTCTAGGCCTTTTTCAATGTGATGGGCTGAATTAAGCTAAGGCCAATCCCTAGTTAGACTTTTAGTGGGCTGAATTAAGCTCAATTTAGGCCAATTAAAGCCTTTCTACCCCATTAATTTCGGCCATTATTAACCCTAAGCTCAGCCGAATTTTGGTCCCCCTTCACGGGCTTGATTCGCTCAACTTTAAGCTAAAAAATGTCTACCATCGGTCAAATGCTAATGCGATTAATGAAATTTTTAAACTAAAAAATAAATGGATGTAAAAATATATGTTATGAAATTTAATTATAATATTTTTTTTAGGGGTTAAAATTTATCCCTAATTTTATAACTAATTATGCCACCAAAATTTAGGTGCCAACAACTACTTGAAGGAATTGAATTGACATTTATGAATAGAGATTTGGCAACACATCAATCAAAGACAATGGATCGACTTGAGCACATTTTTTAGGATGATTATGCCTTCAATTTAGGGAATTGTAACTTCTTATGAATAATCATGTGCAGAACCTCAACAGGCATACCCTGTTGACACTACAATTTTTTGCTTAAAGAGCTCTCATGGAGTTCATAAGAAAACTATGATCGAATTTGTCGATAATGAAAAACTTTGGCCCTAGAGAAAGATATCCATATCACAGAGTCTTGCATTCTCATTCTTTACTGCATTCTTCTGCATTTATAAATTAGGGCAGTTCTTGTTTAGAAATAGCATATCCGCATTCATATATAAACATATATGAGATTATAAATTCTATTTGAATTGGCCCAATACATGATCAGGCTTTGAATTTAGGCCCTAAATTTAATTTATCGTTCAACATCAAGCCCAAACAAGCTCAGCCCATTTAAGGAATTCGGCCACGCTCGCTTATTTTGGTTTGACCCAAGTTCACATGTACAATTCTTGTGTCGTTCTAATTTAGCCAAAGAAAGGGCGAGCTTTCGACGTTGCGTCACTAACCAAAGTTTGCCAATGCAGTTGACCGAAACCAGCTGCTGTTCTTGGTATTGCAAGTTGAAATTGTTTCAATTGCATAAGCCTACTCATCGTTTGTAGATTTGATGCAAATGCTTGTCTCCCAGGTGTGCTTGCAATCCCAAACTAAGAACACGGCATGATTTGTCATTGTGGACATTTTAATTCGAGTTACAATTCTCCATGTTTGATTTCAATTAGATGTTTCCTCGTTTGTATGCTTTAGGTCCTTATCATAACTGATTTGTCTTCATCTTGATCGCCTTAATTATAAATGGTTTCGATGCAGATATTTGATAGATGTGGCTAGTTGATAAATTTTGTTTAGATTCAAGTTTATCAACCGGAAACAAGTAATATCATTGTTGGAGCTAGAAAAAAAATAATATGATAGGTTGACACAATGTGAATAGATGAAGAAAATGATTTTGTATTCGATATATTCATAATTACATCCTCAATGTACAGTCCCAACATATAGCACAAAAAGGCCAATAATAAAGGAAAGGATAATACAGAAGAATCAAGAAGAATCAAATCTAATCCTAGGTTTACAAAATTAATTGATTGCAATCTTAAACAGATCGAGATCGAGAAATCAAGCATATCTTCCAACACTCCCCCTCAAGCTGATGGCTTGTATATGTCCAAGATGCTCAGCTTGCTTAATAGATATGCATGTTGTCTTTAACATAGGGGCTTAGTAAAGATATCTACAGATTGCTCTACTATTCCAATTCCTCTTGCTTCAATTATCCTTTCTTGAATCTTGTCATGAGTAAAGTGACAATCGACTTCTATGTGCTTCGTCCGTTCATGTACTATGAGATTCACCGCAAGTTTGAGAGCCGCATCATTGTCACAAAATAGCAAAGTTGGTCCTTTAACTTATACCCCAAGGTCCAGAAGTAGCCCTTGCATCCATACTATTTTGCAAGTAGTTTTAGCCATCACTTGATACTCAGCTTCAGCTGATGACAAAGACACAGTGGATTGTTTCTTTGTTTTCCACGAAAGCAAAGATTCCCCAAGTTTAATGCAGAAACTGGTGATGGATCTTCGGCTTATAGGACAAGTCGCATAGTCTGTATCACAGAAAGCTGTCATTTCCATATTACAACTTCAAGAAAGAAGTATCCCAAGTCCTAGGCATTTCTTCAAGTACCTTACAATTTTAAGAGCGGCATTCATATGGGACTGTTTCGGGCAATGCATCTGTATTGCATAACATATGTTTGGTCTAGTCATTGTGAAATAAATAAGCTTCCTAACAAGTCTTTGATAGCCTGATGGATCCTTGAGCAATGGATCATTGTCTGGAGATGATAAACCCACATCATAATGTACTATGGTTAACTTCGTATTTTGCTCAATAAGAATGATAGCTGGTTTGCATCTAGATAAACCCGTTTTTGATATAATCTCCAATACAAATTTCCGTTGACTAAGGGAGATTCCTTAGTCTATCGGGCAATTTCAATCCCAAGGAAATATTTGAGTGATCCTAAATCCTTGATGTGAGATGTGGCATGCAAATATTCCTTAAGACTATTGATGGCAAACTCATCACTTCCCATAATAAATATGTCATCAACATATATCATTAAATGAATGGATGACGTACCTTTTTTCCATGTGAACAAAGCATAATCATGCCTAGATTGTTTGAAACCTGTAGCAGTGAGTGCATTGGTAAACTTGGCGTACCATTGACGAGAATCATGTTTAAGACCATAAAGGGATTTTCGGAGATGACATACCTTAGTCTCCCCCTGTCTCCATAAGCCCTCAGGAAGGTCCATATATATCTCTTCGTCCAAATCGCCAAGAAGAAAAGCATTGTGAACATCCATTTGATGTAATGGCCAATCACGAAAGGTAGCAACTGACAAGAAGGATCAAATAGTAACATCCTTGGCCACTGGTGAGAAAGTCTTGTGATAATCAAAACCTTCTCGCTATGTGAAGCCTTTAGCCACTAGCTAGGCTTTGTAACGTTCAACTGACCCATCTGCTTTGTATTTGATCTTGTAGACCCACTTGTAGCCTATCGGTTTGCGATGAAATGGTAATGGTACGATATCCCACGTTTGATTTTTAATTAAAGCATGTAATTCTGCTTCCATGGCCCATTGCCAACGTGTGTCTTTGATTGCCTCAGTATAACAGGAAGGTTCTCGTTCCTCTAATATTCGGCTAATACAACACATATGTTCTTGTGATAACCAATGAAAAGAAACGCACAAAGAAATGGGATAATAAGTACTTGGAGAATTCAAGCTAGCACAAACATAGTCCTTAGTCTAGATGGGAGGACGAGTGATTCGACCGAAGCATCAAGGTGGATCATGATGAGGCACATAATTTGTTTGATCAATAGAAATACGAGCTGAAGGAATGTCCTCCGTAGGATGATCGTGGTCTTCCTCGATTGGCATGACATATTCCTCAATCAAGTTATTTGATGCCTCCTTTGAAATACCATTAGAAGGTTTTGGCATTATTGGATTTTCTAGAGGCACAAGGGAGACATATTGACGATCATAAGGTGGATCCTCATCATTATAAGAAGGAGTTGCCCTTGCTTCGGAATTCCCATTTGAAGGTGCCTAGTCATGAAAAGGAAATTTGTCTTCATGGAAAATGACATCCCTGCTTACAAAGAAATCACATGTGGATAGTTCATAGACATGATATTCTTTTTGAAGATTCAGATAACCCATGAATATGTATCGACGAGCACGAGGTCCCATTTTATCTCGAGATCTCATAGTGGTGACATAGCATAAGCATCCAAAAACACGCAGATGATGAATCTCTGGTTTCTTCCCAAAAAGTAACTCATACGGAGTTTGACCATTAAGAATACGAGTCAGCATGCAATTGATTAGGTAAGTAGCTGTGACCACACAATCTCCCCAAAAAGTTTCTGGAATAAAGGCTTGGAATTTAAGTGCTCTCGCTACTTCTAGCAAATGACGATGTTTCCGCTCAACTATTCCATTTTGTTGAGGAGTCTAGGTACATGAACTTTCATGAATGATCCCTTGGGAAGAAAACAGGGAACTGCACTCATTGTTGAAGAATTCCATTATCAGTTCATATCCATTGTATGGATTTTCCAAATTGATTTTTGGTAGATAAATGAAGATTTTTAAATGATGGAAAACTTGACTTTTTGAGTGCATAAGAAAAACCCATATAGCACGAGAGTAGTCATCTACAATTGTGAGGAAAAACTGGGAACCATCTCGATGCGAAGTATGATAAGGTTCCCAAATATCAGCGTGTGGATTAATGAAAAGATGCTGGTAGCATGAGTTTTACTTACTGGGAAAGGAAGACGAGATTACTTTGCTAAATGACAAATATGACACCGGGGATAAGGGAAAATAGCACTATGTCCCAATCTTTGATGATAAATGAAATTTTTATTATTGGTAGCAACATTACACAATGAATTTTTATTCAATGGAACATAAGACAAATCCAAGTCACTTGGAAGATTGATCCAAAAATATAAACCTTTTGAGACACTACCCAAGCCCATCAGTTTGCCAATCGAAAGGGCCTAAAAGAAACAATTATCAAAGTTGAAGGAGACATGACAGGAATTTTCCTTGCAAACTTTGGCAACGGAAATTAGATTGAAATGGAAATTAGGAACATAGAGAACATTTTGGAATGTAATGAGGGGACTAAGGTTTACTATTCTAGTCATAGTGACAGATGTCACGCTCCCATTTGGAAGACGGACAGAAATAGGGAAAGACAATTGTTCATGGATATCGAAAAGAAACTTTTATTGTAGATAATATGGTCACTAGGTCTTAAATCAATTATCCATGCATCATTTGGTATGTAGGTCATCAAGCAGTAAGAGGTACCTGAAAAACTCCATTTTTTTTTAATAGAAGTATCTAATTTCTTCAGGGCCTTCATAAGTTGCTAATACCGGTCATGGGTACCCACCAGTAACTTGATAATCAGTTGCAATTTCCTTTTTCATTTTTCTCTAGGCTTTCCATGTAATTTCCAGCAAGTATCAATCATATGATGTGGCCGTCTGCAATTATCGCAAAATAATTTACCTTTTCCTTATTCTACCAATTAATCTTTGATGAGGTGGCAAAATGTGGACCATTAGATGTCTTGAAGCTCAGAGTTGACGTGGCCTCATACTGTCCATCGGATCCAGCGGTTGAAGAGGACAACTAAGAGTTGTCCAATCGGGTTGAAAGATCCAGACCGTCCATTCTAGAGTTTTTAATGCTCCTTTCTTCTTCCTCGTTGAACCCTAAGGTTGTCCGCCTCTTCCCTTCATGCTGAGATCTGGTCATGGGTCCTCGGGTGGTCGAACAAGTAGCAAGCATAATGCTTTCTCCAGCCTTTGCATGTTCTGACAATGCAAGATGCTGACTTTCTTCCTGTATCGCGAGCTAGTATATTCTACTGAGCGAGGGAACCAAATCCATGGCTAGAATTTGGGATCGAAAAGTGAGGTAACTATCGTTCAAGATTAAGAGAAAACGTGTGATTTTTTCTCGTTCTCTAATCGCTTTGTACTGCTGCAAAGTTGAGTCCGGCCCGTCAAGCTTTTCTTCGGCTGCTTATAATTTGTTTCAGAGCGCCAAAAGCTTGTTGAAGCAAGCCGCGATTGACATATTACCTTGCTTGAGTTCAGATATCACCTGGGTTATTGAAAACAACTTTACCCAATCCAATTTGCCATACATCTCTTCAATATTCTTCCACATAACTCTCGACTCTTTGGTCAAAGGTAGTCCAGCCGCAATTTTTGGAGCTATACAATTTCCGATCCAAAATCAGACAAGCTGGTTACACTTCCTCCACAGTCGAGTGAGCCGTCCGTCGATGGGTACAAGGACGGTGCCATCGAGGAAACCATCCTTGTCATTCGTGATGAGCGCCCGTCAGAATTCCTTTGACCATGTTAAGTAATTTTTTGAGCCGGTGAGTTGATGGGTGATGAGTCAGAGCTTAGGCCCGTCGGCAGTGCTCGTGTAAAGAGCGTTGTTGAGCTCCGGTCGGCCATCGGCTGCTAAGATTGGGTACGGGAAAAAACCAAATTGAGGAATTAGGTATGGATTCCCCCTTAAACCTGTAGCGCTCGGTTCGGGTGCTTGCCTCGCATGGATCCCTTCCGACTCAGTGGATAGCCTACCCCCCATGGTGGGTGGGCCTCCATTGGGCCCAATTTGTTCCCATGGCCTTGATTTTCTTGTCGTGGAGCAATTTGCGCCGGCCCATAAAACCATGGGCTAGAAGGTACCTGGAAAGGCAGCCACTGGATGGACTAGCTTGTCATGGGTAGACCCGAAGTGGGTTGGCCCATGCTAGGCTGCCCTTGATTTGGCAAGGCCTCGAAAGGAAGCCATGGAATGGCCTAGGTTTGGACATGCTGCTCCTAATTCATGGCTTCTTCAACAGGTAGATTCTTTGAAGTTCGTTCCTTAGAAGTTGCTAATTAATCTTTGGTCATGGTATCGATAAATAAAGGTAAGGGTAAATGGATTTTGTGTTTGGTGAGATTCAAAAAATTGATTCCTACACCGGAGTGCTAATCTTGTTTTGTAGGTTAGCCTTTGCAACAACAAGAGGCAAATAAGACCGAAGGGCAAGCAAAAATGTGCGGAAGCAAGGTCAGAGATTAGTGGCTTTGATACCATGACACAAAGTGAAAAGATGAAGAAAATGATTTTGTATTTTGTATATTCATAATTACATCCTCAATGTATAGCCCCAAGATATAGTACCGAAAGGTCAACAATAAAGGAAAGGATAATATAGAAGAATCAAGAAGAATCAAATCTAATCCTAGGTTTACAAAATTAATTGATTGCAATCTTAAACAGATCAAGATCGAGAAATCAAGCATATCTTCCAACATAGGTCCGCAATAATAATAACTTACCAATTTTTACACATCAAATGCACAACATATCTATGATTATTTGCATTTGAGCATCCTCACCTTATTTCTTATCCCAAAAAAAAAAAAAAAAAAAAAAGCATAATCACCTTAATTGAAGGTGAAAATTCCAATTCCAATTTCAAAGGTGGAAATAAATCATGTAAATGCATTTGGCAGCAATTTTGGCATAATATCCTGGAGGTCGACAGTTCTCAATAGAGACTTTAGCATTACGGGCAAAACCAGAGATCTAATAACACTATAATATAATCTCTTTACATAATCATCTCCAACCTAAATGGTTGTGCATGCCAAAAAGGGTTCTGGAATTTTGATTCGAAAATGGTACAAAACATTCATTTACTACTATCAATGGATGAGGAACATTTGGTCATATGCTGATATTGAATCTTGAGAGATGCTGGTGAGCTTGTTTGTTTGGGGATGACCATTAGACAAAAGGAATGTAGCCATTGATAGGTTGAGAAATCACAGTAGGTGAAATGGGAAAGAGTTAGAGAATAACTGATAATTTTGAATAACCGGTATGAGGAACAATAGATTTGACAACATCAGTGAACTCCATTTTTGGGAAACCTTGCTATTTCTACTAGAACATATAGGCAAACTAGACCTTAGCAACTGTTCCAATCAACCCTCAAGGGCCCTAACTCCACAAAAGAGTTTCCAATGGTTGGATTGAAGATGTCTATATAAAGAGGATCAAAGAAGCTTAAAAGGTCTGGATAGAAAAAGTGTATACTAGCTCTCTTGATTATTATCTCTCTCAAGTGAGCATATTGTACTTATGTCCATCCAAAATTTTCTATGGTATTCTCGTTGCCTTGTAATCTTGATAGGATCAAGTGTAGAACAGTGATAGCAATATTTTACTATTTTCATCCTTATAGTGTGATCTATCATCTGATAAAAGTAGTATGTGTTGATCGTAATTTGTCTTGAAAATTGCTAGTGGATTCAACCATGTTGAGGCTGTTACCTGGAGAGTCAACATAGGCTTGGGGATAAAACCAATTCACTATAAATTGATGTATTATTATATTTTAATTACTCACTAATTTAGTATTTGTTTGATAGTTGCATGGTGCACTTGATTCCTTTAATTTGTTTATTTTACTATCAAAACATTTCTTGCTTTAAACCAACCTATTCACCCCTCTCTAAGTTGTATTATTAGTCCCAACACTTACTCTTCTATGATTTTATAAACTTATGTCTGAAAAATGATAGTGATTAGTTATATTATAAGTTACATGCTTTGATATTCCTCTAAAAGAAAAGATGATGTTTAGAGCATAATTGTTGCATATAGCCAAATTAGGTGTTTACAACCCTTTTGGTCATTTGAAATGGCAAAGTATCTTTTCAAATAGTTTGAGTTGATTGTTTTTGAATGGTTTGAGAAATGCTTATGAAAGGATTTTTGAAAGGTTATTTGTATTAATTTATGAACCTGATTTATGAAACATTTTTTTATTGATGAATTAAATTATGAAGGGTTTTATGCTTTGAGTTTGTGAACATGAATTATGAGATAAATTCAATAAAATTATTCAATCAATCCTAGATATATTGTATGAATGTCAATTTAGTCATAAACTTTTTAAATTTTGTCAATTTAGTACTAAACTTTTGTGAGAACAATGTAATCCTCTCGATATTAACTGGAAACTGCTGATGGTTTAAAACTAAATTGACATCCATATAATAAATTTAGGACTGATTAGGTAATTTTTTGTTGAGTTTTGGATTGAGTATGTGGATTATTTGGAAGATGAGTTAGTGATTTTGTGCTCGTTGTCGTTATGTTTTGAACCCGTTGAGGGATTGAATATATATATTGTTCTCAAGACATCCCATATGGACCAAGATACTCACTAATAAAAGTGAAGAACTAGCCAAGGGGGAATCTTCTTGAGTCTTCTCATAGGGCGATAAGTATAATCATAATTCAAAAATGAGCACTAGAATAATCAATGGACTGGACCATAATTGAACATTTCTTATGTGTATAAAATTGTGGAAGTTATATTACTCTTATTTGGATTTTTTATCTATATTATATACTGAATTCGAATGAATGAGTTTTTAATATTACATTATACTATGCATAATCGATACATGATCTATTTAAAAGAGATTTGCATTACTCACTAAATTGTAGTCGCACATGTCATTTATTTCAAATCTTTTTCAAGTTCTTATGCTAGCAGCAAGTAAGACAAGGGTGCTATTGTTAGGAATTTTCAATAGTTAAATTTTGGGTATGAGTTAAAATATTTGTATATGTCTAAAATGATATTTACTGGGTTTAGTTGTTAGTTTGGAGATATATGTATACATTCTTTTGGTGGATTTAGAACTTTGATTCTATAACCAACTCACTATTCATATATATTGATGGATATTTTTTTTTAATAATAAGTTTATATTGATTTGTGTTTGAAGATCTGTCATTTAGATAGGAGGACTGTCATGTTATTTCTCTTATTTTATAGAGTTGGGGTGTGACAAGAGGCGGCCCTCGGAGATTTTAGTGAAGAGCTTACTACCCTTGGGGAACTCCTTGATGCCATTGATCTTGGAACTGGTGGTGAGGGACCTTGAAGAGGGAGATGATGAAGGGTCCATCACATAGGTGAAATGGAAGAAGAACAGAGGAAAAAAAGAAAAAAGAAGAAAACAAATAGAAAACAAATATATAATTCTAATTTGGAAAAAGAATATTACATGGAATAGCTTGGTTAAACCAATAAAGGCAACATTGGACATAAAGTTGACAAGTTTTGGTACAGAGAGTGTATTGGTGATTTTTTACGAGACAAAAATATATGGTCAAAATTGGGACTTGACCGAAAATTAGTGTTGTTTTAGAAAACTAGGTCATTATAATTTATCTTATTTCAAGTGGTAAGTTATCTCGGGTAAGTAACTTGGATGTAGGACTTTGCATTCATCAACTCAAAATATCATTATAAATGAGTTATTTTCTACTCCCATTATGGCTAAAACTCTCCCTATCGCAATGCTTTGACAATATTAACTTTTGTTGGGTCCCACATTTTTTTAGCATGCTTCAGTTACTTTTCTTATCTCTTTTTTCGACATGCTACTTTTGTTCTTCTCATTTAATCCTCCCTATTCTCTCTCTTTCTAAAACACCCATCTCATGTCAATAATAGACAAATTTTTTACATCACAATGTCCGTTAACAACACACGCAAAAAAAAAAAAAAAAGTCCATCACCGACACAAGCAAGTCACTAAGTTGAAGCCCAAATTAGCAGAAACCTCCTCATCCAACTAGTCATCTTTTATCTCCATTTCTTCAACTCAAAAGTAAACTATAAATAAAAACCCATTTCATATCTCTTCACTCTTCACCCTCATTCAATTCCTTTCGCTTTTTGTGTTATTTGTTGTCCCATTCACATTAGACTCTTTAATTGATCGATCATGAAGACAGGAAAAACCCCATTAAAGAATCCAAGAACTGAAGCCCTTGCCAAAACCTCTCATCAGAAATGCTAGCTTCTCCACCAATTCCCCACCATCTACTAGCCAAAAGATCCAAGGCCCAAATTTATTCTTGCTCTCAATAAGTTGCTTATGAAAATCGAAAATGCCTCCTTCAAGAATGACAATTCCAACCTCAAGACCAGTGAAGATTTGCCCCTCCTTGCCCCTACAATCTCTCCTACTTCCACGCTAATCTCAATTGCTAAGATGCCATCACTGTTGATTAATAAGGTTGAAGTGGTGATTACGAACTCGACTGTCAAGTCCAAGTCCTTATGCGATGAGGTGGCCTTGTTGCCCAATATTTGTTTGGATCCCCATGTTCTAATTGTCTTGAAAGTGTTCACTATGAGAGCCTTTAGTCCTATTGTGCTCCTGGGCATCAAACTCTAGTTTAGGATTTAAAAACTGATAAATGCGATGTGGCCTGGACATCAAGTGATAGAGGCAAACCACAAATTCTTCTTCTTCTTCTTCTTTTGCTTCTTCTGCTTCTTCTTCCTCCTCCTCCTCCTCCTCCTCCTTCTTCTCCTTCTCCTTCTTCTCCTTCTCCTTTCTTCTCCTTCTTCTTCTCCTTCTTCTCCTTCTCCTTCTCCTTCTCCTTCTCCTTCTCCTTCTCCTTCTTCTCCTTCTCCTTCTCCTTCTTCTTCTCCTTCTCCTTCTCCTTCTTCTCCTTCTTCTTCTCCTTCTCCTCCTTCTCCTCCTCCTCCTCCTCCTCCTCCTTCTTCTTTTCTCTCCTTCTTCTTCTTCTCCTCTTCTTCTTCTCCTTCTCCTTCTCCTTCTCGTTCAAAGGTATGCAGGGCAGGGTAGGTTCTAAGTTTCAAAAATTAGGAAACTTCATTTGATGGGTAGGTTCTAGACAATCCCACGATATTCCATTGCGTCCAATGATTAATATATAATATGGAACCACTAGTTTAAGCTTTCATTTTATGACTAAAAATTTTACTTTGTTAATATTTCATATTATTCATGTGTCTAAATATAAATTGTGATCAATTGATTGTAACAGTAATCATTCAATTAATAATACAAGTAGAACCTGGGTAGAGCTTGGAACCGACTCTAGAATCTGTAATAGGGCATGTTCTAAATTTCAAGGTATAAAAGGTAAGTTTTGGATTCCAAAAAATAAGAAGCTTAGTTCTAGTAGGTAGTAAAGAGATTCAAGATGAAACATGCTTGAACCATGATTAGAATTAAGGGGGAATAGAGAGAAGTAAAGGAGGAAAATGAGACCACAAGAAAAGACAAAGAAGAAAACAAATGGAAACTAGAACCAAACAAAAAGGGTGCTTAAAAAAGGTGACCACTATGGTTAATATTGTCAAAACAATGTAACGGGGAGTGTTTTAGCCATGGTGGGAGTGGGAAGAGTGTGACCCTAATAGAAACAAAACAATAACTTGGAGAGAGAGAGAGAGGGGGGGTATTTCGATAAGTGGCAAAAAGGAATGTCTTAATCAAAATAGGGGTGGAAATAATGCCAACCCAAAAATATATTTAAAAAATAGCCTTCGAATATATATAAGATCTTTTATACAATAATTATCAAAATATGCATAACTTTATTCTTTTGGGTACATTTATTAGGGATTTATTACCAAAATTAAAAATTAGAGATGCAGAATTAGAGATTTGACTATTAAATTTTTTATATTTATTTCTCTAGTTGAATGTGAAAGACTTCCATTGGTTGAACAATTCAATGTTTTTGTCTTTTTCTATATCTCTATGTTTTTGCTGTGCTATGTCTAATAATCTAAAAGGTCCATCGAAAGGTTAAAATAAACCAAGTCTTTTACCTAACAAATTCTACATTTTTTATTAAATGATTCATGGTCGAGCTCAAAAGAAAAAGAAAAGAGCGATTATACCTTTCGAATTAAAATTAAAATTAAATCAATAATTAATCAAAGGATTACATGATTTTCAACAAGTCATATTAGTAATTTCTTCTTTTTAAAGTCTATTTCTTTTCCTTGGTATTGAAAAAAGTTTTTGATATTCCAATATTTTGGGCAAATTATTGAAAAAGTTACAAATCTATTGCAATTTTACCAATTCAGTTCCAAACTTTTCAATTATGTCAATTGAACTCTAAATATTTTCACTTTTTATCAATTGAGTCAATCCAGTCAATTTTGATTAGAATTCACCGATGTGACATTGGCCATTGTATATGGTACGATTAGCGTTGATGTGGATAAAAATTATTATTTTTAATATATTTTCTAATTTTTTAAATCTTTGAATTTTTTTCTTGTCTTTTTTTTTTTTTTTCCTATTCCCTCTCTTCCTCCTCTCTATATAGCTCACCCAACCTCCAGTGACTAGCCGAGGCTACGACCAACAAGGGTTAGCCTCGCTCACCTTAGACGAGGTTGCCCTTGCTAGAGGCCAACGAGGGTCAACCTTGCCGACCTCATTGGGATCTAGTGAGGGATGGTCTCACGAGCTATGCGCCCTCACTAGAGGGTCGACCTCACCAGTCGCAAGCTAGGCTTGCCCTCGCTAGATCCAATGAGGCCAACCCTCTGGAAAGGGTGAGCCTCGCTCACAGTTCGCGAGGGCGACCTCACATGAGGCCGGCAAGGCCACCTCCTGCTAGTTCCCGGCAAGGGCAACCTTGCTTGAGGACGGTGAGGGTGACCTCACGGGTTGTAGCCTCTAGCAGGTCAACGAAGGCTAGGCAATTGGTAGAAAGGAAGAAGAGAGAGGAAAAAGAAGAGAAAAGAAAATTTTAAAAATATCAAAAATAATAAATTTTGTTCATGTTAGCGTCAACCATGTGATGTAGAATTGCTGGCATCCACGTCGGTGAATTTATGCCAAAATTGATTAAATTGACTAAATTAGTAAAAAAAATGAAAAGATCTATGACTTAATTGGTAAAATTAAAAAGATTAGAACTAAATTGACAAAAGTGCAATAGGTTCGGGACTTTTAAGATAATTTTCCTTCAATGTTTTCTACAAAGATAAATGCCTTTTATTGGAATGGAAGATAACTTGAACGTGATTCAAAATATTAAATGACCTCACTTTCGTCCATCTTTTTCCTTCTTTCAAGGGAAAAAGTTGACTATATATCTGCTTGGCTTTGGAATATTCGTCCTTTCAATAATGCGTTTGTTTATGGGCTTTTATTTTGTAAACAAACAACGGACGATATTACAAGAAGTCTCCTAACACTGTAGCTTCAACTACGGCAATCGACAGCTTGTTAAAAAAAAAAGTTTTATACCAACAATATATTCTTGGCATCAAGACTAGATTAGAACGTCACCGATGTTTTCATCTTCTCGATACGTTTAGCTTTCCGTCCAATGGAAAAAGCTTTCGGCTCTCTTTGGTGTTTTCCACATGCAATGAACCTCCGGTAATGATGGGATGAAGATTAACCTTTTTATAATTAGAATTTGACCAAACCTTGTGCGGTGACATGAGATGGAGTCATCTTTCATGTGCATGATTCTTAGTTGTGTTTAAGATAATAATTAAAGGAGAAAAGAAAGAACGAGGTGATGTGAAGCATCAAACCCCTCAAAAGGGCAAAGTAGTGATGAAGCTTTATCTGTTCCATCGATCAACTCATCCTTTCTTATCAGAATCATTTACAACAGTCACACCCATAAGCCCAAAGATTGTGTGCGCCATGGGTTTTCCTCCATATGAATAATGACGCTTACCCATCAATCACAACGAGGAAAAACACCCCATTTGAATAGAACTTTAGACTGTTCTATTTCCTCCACTTGAAGTGACTTCATTTTGGAATGGCATGGAAAAAGAATCCATTTTGATGTTGATGGATTTGACAGAACCTAAGGGCACTATTTCCCCATGTATTCATAAAGTAGGTGGCGAACCATTACGGAGGGGGAAAAAGAAATATAAAAAAAAGCCCGTGGAAAAAGGTCAGATGACTGTAGTGTTCTTAGACAGACAAGTTCATTTGTCTTGACCATCCCTCCTGGTCACAGTCTTGACCAGGTTTAACCTACCTTGTCCAGCACTAGACAACTGACCTAAAGGCCGGCCGCGAATATACTTCGGTGCAGCCGTGATGCTAGGCAGCGAGGCCACTCACCGCTGTGAGCTCCGAGATCGGGGCTGATCACCATTACTTAATATGCAAACTCCATGATTATTTTGATATCACTGTTGGTACGCAAGCTATGTGTAAGGACCCTAGGGGTTGCATCTTTTAAGGCGAACCCATATTAGTCTTTCCACCCAGTCGTGTTTACAGAATTAGTTGGAGGCATGGAATATTCAATTTTTGTGATGAACAATTCCAATGAACATGTTATAGTCAGAAATGCACAATATACTAGTGTGTTAATAATTTAAACACCTTTACAACGACTCATGTGAAAGTACACTGTTAAATATAATCTTGAAAATTCTTTGTCAATTATGTTTAGTCATATGCTTGCTTCTCGTCCAATCATGTCTTTCACGGCAGCCCGAGAATCAACATCCAAGTGGAATCAACGCGAAGAGAAGCAAGTACGTACAAAGGATGTTCATTAGGCTTCCAACGATACAAGCTTAGAAATTACCTTCTTCTTTTTTTTTTTTTTTAACTTATTGTCTTTGCAACAATTTAATCCTAACATTTTAAATTTGGCCAACATAGTCCATCCAACTAATTTTGGTCAGAAATTAATGATGTAAACGCACAGCCATCATGCATAACACAATCGATGATAACATAGAAATTTTTTAATTACTAATTAATTATTAATTTTTATAATATTTATTAATTTTTTCTTTCCTTTACTTTTTTTATTTTATTTTTTTGGTTAACGGACAGCAAGGGGTAGCTGGCCATCAACTGAGGCCACTAGGTGAGGGCCTATGAACCATTGCAAGCACAGACTAAGGCTAGAAGCTCTCACTGGCTACTTTAGAGGGTTGTGGCCCTCAACCAAATTTGAGGGAGGGTCGTCAAACATTGCCCACTGCTACAAGAGTCACAGCCCTCACCCACTTGTTGATGGGGTCGCCAAGCCTTAGCGAGTGGCTGTGTACTGGCTCTTAATAGTAAAAAAGAGAAAACAAAAGAAAAAAATCATAAAAAAATTGAAAAGTTCAAAGAATAATTAATTTTTTTTATTAAAATTCACGTTAGCATCCATCATGTTATGTAAGCATCCGTAGTGTCACATAAGATAATCAACATCTATATCGTCAATTTCTAGAAAAAATTAGTTGGATGGATTATATTGACAAATCGTCAAAAAATAACTAGCACAAATGCAATGGGTTTGAAATTTGTTGGGTAATTTTTATGGCTTCCACTGAAACAAGCTTGGACATGTTGATAAATATATGGCATACACTGATTAGTCTTTTTGTGTCTTTTTGTGTCTTTTTAAGATAAATGATTTTTTTTCCTTCAACGACCTTATGAGATATTATGTGTACTTGATGCAGTAGAATTTATGACAGTCTTGGAACTTTAGTACCTAATTCAAATATGTGAACCATTTAAAACAAAAAGTAATTTCCCATGAAATTCCCATGAGGTGATGATAAGTTCTGTGACCTTATAAAGGCCGAGGGCTACTTGATTTTGTCGTCTTTGGCCATCAGAGGTGGACAAAGCAGGTATCATTACCTTTCGCTACCTAAAGGAGACGAAACTCAGCTTCGTCGCCTTTGATCACCAAAACTCGATGAAAGCGGGTTACGACATTGCCTAAGGCGACAAACCTAATGCGACAAATAAACTCTCGTTCCGGTAGGCTAAAGCGACCAAAAAATTTAGGTTGCCTTTGGCCAAATTTTTTGCCCTAAATGGGTGCTCATACTTTATCTTGAGAAAATATTAGTTTTTAAACTTGATCTCTGGTCATGATTTTGAGACTACAAGAAATGGGGCCAAAGATTGATGACGACTACTTTTTCGTCGGTAAAGATTTCACGCTGTAGATGGAGAACGAGATATTGGACGTGAGTTGTGTTGATGACTGAAAGGACCTCGCAAAGGTGAACAACTTACTCGATGCGGATTATATCAAGATGTCTGGAAGAACGTTGGGGATGGTGAATGAACTAGAGGATAGCGTGATCGCTAAAGAGTTTGGATGGAGCAATAGGAGGTGAACAGATTAGAGGATTAGAATTATCAAAAGAACTCTAATAAAGGAAATTATCCTAGAGAAATTCCTAATTATCTTTGACATCTCCCTTCAACTAAGTCACATTGAGTAATAGACTTATTAAAATATCTTTAACAAAGGAAATTATCTTAGAAGAATTTCTATTTATCTCTAACAGAAGACATGAAGATGTCAATATACTTAAATGGATTTGGCGGATGGGATGCTTGGCCGTCAAAGAGTTTGGATGGACTAAGTGGATGGTGAACAATCTACAAAAGATAAGGATCTCAATATGTGTGGAGATACCATAGTGCAGAGGAAGGACAGCTACGAAAAGAGAAAGTCTAATGGATTGCTCGTGGAGGAAGTTATGGAAACAGAAGTGGATAATCGGACAAAATCCTAGAAACGAAAACCCAAATCTTTATCCATTAGATTAAAGTTCAAATTGGTAAATAGTAGCCAGTTTCAAGTCGTGGAATTTACCACTAGAGAAGATCAGAAGCGGCTTGCCATTTTTGGCTAGCAGAGGAAGCGTCAAGCAGACAACAGTAGCAGTCTTGTCTATCTCCAGTTATGCTGTTCATTAATTAGCTGCGGATAAACGTTCCGAGCTATGGACAGACCAAGCAACGGCTACGGTTGACCTAGAACTAGGAGGAGTCTCCGACGTGAAAATCAATTTTGGTTATTCTTTCTTGAAGACCGAGTCATCCTTATTGCGATTCTTTGCAAGGGTGAGTTCTAATAATTGTAAGTGTGCATGAGAGTATCGTGAAGGGTTTGTATTTGTCAAGGAAGTATAGAGCTTCATGGAGAAAGTGTAAGCTGTAAAAACGACACCCCAATATCTCCGTAGTTAGAATCAAGATTACATATATAATCCAATAAAGAGATTTGCACACATGATTTGGAATTCATCATTCTTGATGTGGAATAGCAATGACCTAAAGTTCAAGCATTTTTCTTCTATTATCCTCTGTATTACTAGCAAAATGAGATTGTCCCTCACTAGAAGCGTTCAGTAAATGCTCATTAGTGAGTGTATATTTGTGCATCGGGGTTAGATTATGACTTAAACACTATTTATAAAATTTTAAGTCATATGTCCTCTCATGACAGGCCGGACGTTACTCGGTCTGTACTAGCTAAGGCCAAGCGAAAAGTAGGGGTGATCGGTTCCCGGTTCGGTCCGATTCCTAATTTTGGGAACCGTGGACCGGACCGTTGATCTTAGGACCGAGAACCGGACCGGACCATCGGTTCCGGTCCGGTCCAAAAGAATTGACACTTTCTTTTTTCACTAAAGAATGATCATTCACTATGCTCCGGACCGATCAATCAAATTCGGTTTCCGAGCAATCATATAAAACTACTCACACATGTTTTCACATGCAAAATATTCAAACTTCACTTGTGTGAATATCAATCATAGTTTATGTGTTTCATGCTTAATTTTAAGCATAAAACCCATGAACAACGTGATTAAATGTTGTGCTTGGCTTAGATTTTATAGACAATCTCTCTTATATACTTTGAATGTTTAGTCGATATGAGACTTTTTAAGGCTTGAAGTGCCTTGTCGTTTGCAAGTGAGGGGAGCAAGAGAGAGAGTGTGAGCATGAGGAGAGTTCTTTCTATAAATAAAGAGTAACAACAAGAGTTTTGGTGGTCTCTTGGCCACATAAGAGGTTGTTACCTAAATTGTAATTTCGATTGCAATAAGTTTCATATATTATATGTGTTTATATATTATATAAATATTAATTATATATATATAAAATTTGGTCCGGTCCGGTCGGTCCGGTCGGTCCAGATTCCACCTTGGAACCGGGAATCGGACCAACCAACCGCCGGTTCCAAGATTAGGAACCGGGAACCGGACCGCCGACCGTGGGAACCACCCAAAACCGGCCGGTCCGGTCCGGTTCGGTCCGGTCCTAGTTCGGGCGGTTTCCGTTGCACACCCCTAGCGAAAAGGCCGAACCACTATAAATGTACTTTGCAATATGTTGTAATCCTTACTCTTATTATAATTATGTCGGTAGAATATATTTAGTCTTTGCAATTTTTTGGGAGAATTATCCAATTAGTCTTGAAGTTGTTGTACAAACATCAGTTCAATATTAAAATTTTTCAATTTTATCAATTTACTCCCAAACTTTCATGTAAAATTCAAATGTAGTCATTTTAGCCACTTTTTGCTAGAATTTATTGACATAGCGGTTTAAAACTTGATTGAGAAAATTAAAAAGTTTAAGACTAAATTGACATATGTATAATAAGTTTGAAATTGATTGAATAATTTCCACAAATTTTATGTACAAACATAATGTCACCTCTTATAATTTTTTTTTTTTTTGAATTTAAACTTGAAATTTTTTTTAAAATTTCTTATAATAATCAATTTAACCCCACTTGATTATTGTGTCTAATCGTCACATAAGTTTTGTGACATGGTGGAAAATTCCATCATGGAAGCCACATTTTCTCATAGTATTATGATAAACTCTGTAGATTTATCCAATTATTGATAAAAATATTGACTAAGTATTGAATATGAACACATGGCCATATGTGGAATTACAACATATCGCTTATGCATGAAAGAGTATGGAAAATTCATAGAAAGATTAATGGGAAATTGATGACATAAGCATAAAGCTATAACAATCTAGTTCAATTTATATCGGCCAAATATTTGGAAAGAACTATTGAAGAGGTGATAAATGAGTTGTATTAAAAAAAGGTTTTACATTGGATAGTTGGTGTGATGTGGAGCATTTAATAAATTATAATTGGTCTATAACTCATTAGTTTAAACTTTTGAATGAAGGTGAACTCAATTAGATATGTTGATGGTTTGAAATTGGCCCCCTCTTGACAATCTCTTTGGTTGAAGGTATCGGACTTCTTTTATGCACTCCCAACAAATGGTATTGGAGCCGATTGTTGATTGGTGCTTCGCCCCCAATATATTTCACTATTTGGTCAATATCCAATTAAATATGTTGATAGTTTTAAATTGGCCCTCTCTTGGTAATCTCTTTGGTTGAAGATATAAGTCTTTTTTTATGCGCTCCCAAAAATGGTATTGGAGCCGATTTTTTGGTGCTTCAGCCCCAATATATTATGATGTTTGATCAATATTTCAAGGAAGGAATCAAGTGGGCATTCCAATGTGGCAACACAGTCCCAATAGCAACCTTCATGGTTCAATATGGAGAAAGAGATGAAGAATGCATGTGTGAAAGAATACTTGAATTAAGGGGGAGCATACCTAAAACTAAGCTCACACATGATAGGAAGATTATTGAGATACACGTGTGACTTGTGTTAGAAAAAGTCTGGTATCCAATAATTAGTGTGGTCAACTCATTAATTTAAGCTTTTGAATGAATGTGGTCCAACTAAATATGTTGATGAGTTTGAATTTGGCCTCCCTCTTGGCAATTTTCCTAATTGAAAGTATCGGGTTTTTGCCGCGTGCTCTTAATAGACTATGTATGAAAAATGTGGCTTAAGTCATCAAGTTTTGCACTAATTATAACACCTCGACATCAAATGTTAATCAGTAGCATAAATAATTTTTTTTTATTATTATTACATTGGATGGACACAAGATCAAAGATTAACATAGGGACCAAATCTATTACAAATGAAGTACATGCACCAAAAACATTGCAATTATTATATGGATTTTTTTACATGGATAAATTATACTTTTAGTTTTTAATTTATTGTGCATATGCCAATTTGATCATAAACTTTTTCAATTTTGTCAATCCTAAATTTTTGCACAAAATTCTAATTTAATCCTCTCACTTAATGTTACTGGAATTGCTGACGTGATGGTTCCTTTGTTAGACCATTACGTCAGTGATTTTTAATGATAATTGATCAAAAGGATTACAATAAAATTTCATGCAAAGGTTTAAAGTTTAGGATTGATTTGATAATTTTCACATATTTTCATAAACTTCTTATTTTTTTTATACTTCACCAATATGGAAATATGGAATTTTTCCTGAAATTGTACAAAATTAAATACGAGGACTAAAATTAAAAAGTGCCAATAGTCAGGGGACCATTTTTGTTACTTCCCCCCTAAATACTAATCTTAGTCATTCTTTAAAGTCAAAAGAATATTAACCCCTGCAATAGAACAATATTTGAATATAAACAAACGATTACTCCGTAAATGTTCTTTTGGGATTCAATTACACTTCACACCAAAAATCATCACACCAAAAAGTGTAAGCCATAATTGTGTGATACTCCAATTACACTTCTAGCCTAGAAATGTCACGATTTACGGAACCGGAAATATCATATATCTCCCCTATCAAACTGGCTTGTATAGCAACAATAATATGACTTTCTACGGTATTTCAATAACGGAAAAGATTGGGAAACGGTGCCGTTAGATCCCAAATTCTAAAGGTGGGTTCTCCATCATTTTTTTTAAAGGAAACCTGTTAACTTGTTTAATTGGTTTCCTTAAAAAAAAATAAAATTGGAAAATCTCACTTTAAATTCTCTTGAGCGTCCCAAGGGTTACGTGACCAGTTTTTTTTTTTTTTTTTTTGTTCTGTTTTATTTTGTTCTGTTTTATATTTGTTGAAAAAGCAACATGAAACTTCACAATAACATCGCACTGCTATTTAACAATGACTAGTCAACAAAATTAGTATTTTTGTTTATTGTTTTAACGAAAAATAATTTGAAAAAAAAAAATATTACGGTGCTGTAGTCCCTTTTTTTTTTTTTCGCTTTTTTTTTTGGTCATATTTTCTTTAGGTTCCACTGTAGAAGTAATTAAAGGTGTGTGTATCTTACAAAATTATATTTAAATTCTTCCACAAGATCAACCGGTTGACATGAACCTGCAAAACAAATATATGGACAGAATTGCACCGTCATTAATTACAAATAACTGTACCGTCTTCTTATCACAGTTCTTTCAATAAATAATTAATGGGATAATCTCATTACATGATGACAATCTATTATATTTACGTCGTTTCAGTTTTAAACCTTTGAAATTTGTTAATTTAATCATAAACATTTTGACAATTTGTCAATATAGTCATTTTGATCGATTTTGGCTTGAAATTGATGACGTGGATTTCAACTATCCTACGTGGCACGGCTGGCATTGACATAGCCAATTTTTACATTTTGAACTTTTATTTTTTTCTTCTTTTTCTTTATTTTTTTTAGTTAAGTCTGGCAAGGGTCGCCTTGCCTATGGCTAACAAGGTTGGCCGGCAAGACTTGCCAGACTTAGTAGAGAAAAAAGAAAAAAAAAAATAAAGAAATAGGAAAACATTTGAAAGAAATGAAAAGAATTAATAATTTCACAAAAAAAAAAAAAAAAAATCATTTAACTTAGCATTGGTCATGCCGGATAAGATGACCGACGTCCGCATTATCAGTTTTTACCAAAATCAATTGAATGATTATATTAACAAATTGTCAAAAGGTTTAGGATTCTATTGGAAAAATTAAAAGATGTAGAATTGAATTTTAGCATAAGCACAATGAGTTTAAGACATTCATTTGATAATTTTCCCTATCCGGATAAACACCAAGATCGAAATAAACAGCTTATAGACCAACTTGATTCTGAAATCGGACGATCCGTTGTTCTTGCCCAATTTGAGCAGTAGCCAATCACCCTAAACTTGGTCTTTTTCTGAAGTAACTTGGGTGCTCAATTTAAGCAAGTAGTCTATATGAAAATTTCGCTATTTCCCTTGGAAAAATCAAGGTATATAGACACAAACCAACACGAACTTTTATACTCTATTTTCTGAGAGACATTAAACACAAATGGTCGAGTGTGCGCTAAAATGATGGCGTAAAAAAGTAGATTTTTCTCGCAGTAAATTCTAGAAGAGAATGGTTTGGCTGCCCGAACGCATGTTGAACATTTTTCTAAAAATAAATATTTGTATTGCTTATTAAATGAATGGAAAAAAATTATTTTCATCATTTATAAAAATATTTAGGTATAAATTGTTATTAACTAGTTATTTCAAGCGATATAAATAATCATTTTTTAGAAAATGTTATCCAAATAGTTCATTTTTCATGAAATAAATGGAATCTCTTCAAAAATGAATAATTTGGAATATACTTTCTTGTTATTGATTACTTACATCATTTACAAAAATGAATAAATGAAAAAAAAATTGCATAATCTATGAAAATGTTTAGATGTAAATTGTCGTCATTAATTAAAACATTTTTTTATTGACTAATTATTTCAAGTGATACAAATGATTATTTTAAAATATATATATTTCAAATTATACATTTTTTTTTTATCGTGGATCCTTAATTAGTGTTACGTGTGAGATTAATCAGAAATATTCACGCAATTTTCAAATACCTTGACCCTAATCAAACTCAGCTCTCTCTCTCTCCCTCAACCTCACCAACTCTGTTGTCGACCTCCATTGCACCACCAATGTGACCACCTAATGCCACGGCACCACCGACCTCTCTCTCTCTCTCTCTCTTTCTACGGAGACGGTTGGCTTAGTCCGGCAAAATAATTAGGATTAGCTTAAGAAGTTATCTGTAGATGAGCAACCACTGGTGGCAAAAAAAAAATGATATAAATGAGTCTTATGTCCCATCTGTAACATTTAATGCTACAAATTGACAGGAACAAAGGAAATAACCTCTCTTCCAATGGACTTTCTTATGTATGTGGCATTAATTATTCATGTGGCAAATTTAAGCAAATAATAACTGTGTGCGCTCTATATTCAAATAACGAATGAGTATCTGATGCAAAGGTTAATTTTTTGTTTTCTCAAGCAAAACAAAACCAGAATGTTGGTGCTTTTAAGGCATGTCTTTTTCATGAAAAATGAGCAATTTAAAAAATATTTTCCAAAAAAATGATTACTCACATTATTTGGAAAAATTAGTCAATGGAAATTTTTTTATTATCGATAACAATTTATGACTAATTATTTTTGTGGGTGATGATTTTTTTCATTCATTAATTTTTGGGAATGATACAAGTGATAATTTTTTAGAAAATATTTTACAAATCATTTATTTTTTCGTAAAATGAACACATCGTTAGCATTATAATGTTATTAGTAAGATATAGTCTCGATGATCTCTGGTCTTTTGCAAGTGGATGTTGTCACCTACATGCATGCAAATTAGACAACTGGACCTCAACTGGACCTGCAGATAACTGGTGAAATCCTTCACCATGTGCAATTAAGGTGGGCGGGGGAAAAAAGAATGGTGAAATAGACATTTGCGCGAGAAATGCTAGATCAAACAGCAAATTTTCTCATTTAAAAAATAAATCACTCATATTTTAAGTTACATAAACCCAAAGAAAGATAAAACAAAACAAAACTAGTTGGGCGGATAGATTAAAGAAATCAGGAAGCTGAGGAACCCGAAGCACATCTATTTTTTATTTTCCAAGCTGCACATCCCCAGAGAAGACTTGAAGGGAAGGAAACAGTCAAGTCACTGTAGAAAAATATTATAATATGTTTCAATCAACTAACTGTATGCAATTTTGTCATCAATACCAAAAGCTCATTAAAGTGCGGAGTCTTCCTTTTCCTTTCTTTATTTTTTCCTCATTTCATAGATTACCCACATGATGGAAGAGGAGAAGAGGAGTGGAGGTCCTTGAATTATTTTTCCCACTTTGAAAGATTGAATTGAAAGAAAGAAAAGGGTGAGTGACTGATCTCTCTCTCTCTCTCTCTCTCTCTATTTCCCTCTCTCAAATCACTATCTCCAGTCATGTCTGTGGATGGATGTACTTGTTTTCACTGTTCAAACCTTCTGTTCCTCAGCTTTCTGTCCCATCCACAGACACACCCGCAACATTCCAAAAGAGAATGTGGGGTCTCCTCTTCGGGCTCTTCATCTGCTTCCAATCACCCAGCATTCTCTCTTTTTAACTCTTTTCCCCTAATCTCGAGCTGACATCCCAAGATCTGGTAAATAACTAGAACTAGAAGGAAGCAAAAGGTGAATAATACCCAAAAAAAAAAAAAATAGTAAAAAAATGCCATCCACATGAAATTTCACTGTAATTTGACACAAAAGGGTTTAGAACAAGACCAAAACCCAAGAATTGAGAGATATGTTACACCCACAAGTGCTATAAAGCTCCCTTTTTTGAAGTCATGGCCTTGTTATAAACCCCTCTTCACACCGTTGAATGAAGTGTTGTTGCTGCTGTTGTTATCCGACCAATCAAGAAGACTGAAAGGGTCCAAGGCCTTGTCCCCTTTCTCATGCCCATGATCTCCTGGGAACCCTTGGTTGAACAAGAGATCCAAAGGGTCTGCCTCTAGCTCCCCTAGGTCCGCGAAGAAGTCATCGGTTTGGTTAGCATCGAGCATCGACGGCCTGTACCCATGGCCTAGGCCATCGCCAAATTCCTCATCATCGAATTCCATTTGCCTGTCCATCTTGTTTTCATTCTCCTCTTTGATAGATGCGCCAGCAGTGGCCCCTGCCGCCAGCCCACCAGATGGTTCCATTGGGATAGTGCTGTCGTTAACGTCCTCCTTCTGCTCTTCCTTTGGGCTGATGTGCTTATGGGTTTGGGAGTTTGGAGAGTTCTTGGAAGTCACATTGCTGTTCTTCGATGGTTGAGTTGACCTTGTCGAGCCAGCAAGTGCATTTCTTTGAGTCGGCCACGGGTGGTTGTGTTCGGATGTGTAGGTGATAACCAACATGTTGGGATCGGTCCGGCTTCGCTCGACTTGTTTTCGTGCCGAGCACCCCTTGGAGCTGCTGCATCTATAATAGCCCCTGGATACCCACGAATTGCCCAAAAAAATGATATAGTTACATGGAAAAATTTTCCAATTAATCTAGCAGTAGTTGAAGTTCGCTCAATGATTCAATTTGGATCTGTCGTTTAAAAGAGAATTGATTTGCTGATGATCTCCGTTTAATTAATCCTATGATTACGAAGTAAATTGCATTCGAACATAAGGGAGTCCCAATCTAAAAATAAAATTCATTTGATAGATCCATTTCGTAATATGTACACCGATAAAAGGTGCTTCAATCCAATAACCTTCTTGAAAGGATGAAGAGAAAAGCGGAAAGAAAAAAGAGGACGATCTTGAACTCGACGATTGCAATCATGGCCGAGACATCTTCGTCAGCAAAAATGATGCGAATTAACAAACTTGCCTCGGATAAGGAGAACCTTTGATAGGTTTTTGACCGTACTTCCTCCATGCCCACAGATCTGAGGGAACCACTTCGCCACCCGCCCTGCTATTCGCTGCCGCTGGGGCTGGTATACACACCACCTTCTTCGCTTGGCTCTTCCTGGACAGTCAGCAGACATGAACAGATTGATCTTTGCAATTCAAAGGTCGAAAAAGAATTCTGTTAATCGATAGAGAAGAGAAACTTATGCGTCAACATAACAGAAACTATCATCTTTTGAATATTCGTTAAGTCATATGTTGGACATCACTCATAAAAACTGAAGGCAGAATATATAATGATTAGTATAGTCACTTTGCTTTAATCTTTGTGTTCAACCCTAATTCCGAGAAAAATATAGTATTTGGATGCTAAGTTTATAGTTAACCTACATAAACACCTTCTTAGTAAATTCAAACCCTTCATCATAATCCTTCTAGACATTTGATCTGCCGAGTGTCTCATATTCCATCTATTACTGAAGATATATGTAGACACAAAAGCCACCGAGAGCTTCATTTAAGATCTGGACATTAACTTTCATAAAAAGTTCAAGTTCCTAAGCATCAGCAAGTTTTGTTCATCACACAGATGGTTGTATCATCATGTGTAAAAACGCCACAAAGATGATGCTAAAACAAAACTTAAAAGAAGTATCTATACCACTGCAAATTAACAAAACACAGATTTCGAAGTCTTCATTTTAATTATCGGTTTAGTTTATCGGAGCCATACGGACTGCCCAAGATTGTATATAATAATCTCATCTCACCTTCTCTTGATACCCGGGTTTCGTGGCGACGAGATCTGCATCGCTGAGTTATCAAGCAAGCAACCTTTGGAGCCGTTCAGGCTAATCATGTCACTAGGAATGATGCTCGGGTTTTGGATTCCGGGGGGCGAAGCAGCCATAACTGGAGAGCCGCACGGCGAAATCGGGAGCTTGTTCGGAGTGATTTGAAGCATCCGTGTGAAGATATTGCAAGGCCTTTTCAAGTCATCTTCAATTGGTGCTGCATACATGACACTGCTGTTGCTGCTAAAGTCGCCTGCGCTATCAAAGCTTGGGCTGACCATCTCTGCTGGCTTCAAGAAGCCCGAATTCGGCATGTTTATGTTATGGAGGAGTGGATCTCGCATGCTGGAGAAGGGATCGCCGAAGCTGTGTGGGTTGCTGTTCTCGTCCATCGCAGACGAGAAGCTCTCGGGGTTATCCATGGAGGAGAACTGCCAGGTGTTGGTCGCCACAGCAGGCTCGCCGACCATGCCAGTGCCGCCGGCTCGGATGATGTCCGTAAGATCGCCTTGGTGGTAGTTTTCCATGATTTGATCTTGCTTGGACAAGCTGCACATAATTCTTAATGCAAGAGACACAGGTAAGAGGGGAATAATTTCATTTGACTCCAGCTAGTTCGGCCAAACCAGAAAAAGGGAAAAAACAACCTTTGTATACCAAACCCAAGTAAAAGAGACACACGCAGTTAGGTTGGTTATTTGGATGCTTGATCAAGCTATTGCGATGTTTTTGATAAAAGAAAATAAAAAAGAGGGACTAGAGACTGAGACGCTGTGGAGAGAGATGGGGGGAGGGAGTTTTGGTCATCAGGAAGCAAAAGAGCAAACAGTTTTTGAAGGTTGAACCTGATGGTATTCTCAAGAAGAAACAAAGAAAGAATGGTTTTTGAGAGAGAGAGAGAGGAGAGAGAGAGAGAGAGAGAGGTCGCTGACTTTTCCCATGAAGCGACTAGCTTTCATACGCAAAATGGAAAGAATAATTAAATACCTAAAGTACATAGAAATATAAGAGCACTGCCAACAATCTCATATCTATAATTAAATGGTTAAAAAAGTGCCAAATATGTACTGCACGAATTAAATCCTAGCAGGTCGCTTTATAAACTTGTAGATCTATGAAGCGATGATGTTATATGTACCAATCTTCTGAAATTAAGATCAAGACGATGGTTTATTCTATTTGAATCACATCGTGCTTGCTGCTCATGGTCACGATTGCCGTTCAAGCCAATGGTTTTGAGCGGCTTAAGAGGCTCGAGGAGTGTTTCATAAATTTCCAGATAAGTAGACCTCTATCCTCATAGCCAAAAGACGGTCTTTTATGAGACTGGAGCACAAGAGACAACAACTACATAAGCATTCACTGTTTCTGGTTATTTTTGGTTTATCATTGGTGCATCTCGACTGTTATTTTAGATTTTTCTTTTAAACTATTGTTGATTAATTTGATTTCAAGAGCCATTCCGTTGCACTCTCAAACAGGAATGGATTAGCTAAATAGGCCCTCCGAAAGAGAAACTGAAAGTCCATAATTCGAAATGAAGTGATAAGAAAGTAAAGAGGCGGCAAGCAGCCGCATTTCTCGGAGACGTTTGGTCTCTACTCGGCACGTTCCTTTCCTGTGAAGTGATTTGGGGTTTTGAGACTGTTGAACAAAAAAAAAAAAAAAAAAAAAAACAAAAAAAAAAAAAGCACTCCTAGTTACTAGCCTGCCTAGGGTTATCGAGAGCCTTCCATTGAAATTAACTTATTAAGAAATGATACAGTAAAATTTAGTTAACGTTCTACACGAGTGGATAATATCATTACTAGGGTTTTAATTAAGTTTAAACAGTACTTGCTGACGATTTTTCTTATGTTGATGAGAGTTCTGCCCTGGGATTAAGGATTGCCGCTTGACATGGATTTACTCCTTTGCTATGGTTTTACTTTACTTTGTGTTAAGGAAGATAATCTATAGTGATTTGGTTGACAAAATAATCTTGCACACCTAATAAGCAAGTTCAATTAAAGTAACTTTTATAAGTGCACAATCGATGATATGACTTATGAGAGTTAATCGTTCATTAGTTTCTCAATCCATTGGATCAAGAAAACTTATTCTATACATAGAGCAGTTAGATACATGTTCACAACCAAAGATAGATTCAGTTTTCTTTCTTGCACAAACTATCCCTTGTGTTAGATAAATCATTTGTCTTGAAATTTTAAACTATTCAGAGGAGGAAAATTACACACACACACACACACACACACATATAAGTTACTTCCTCACATGCAAATTAAAGAAGACTTGCAAGACTCGGCTTGGTTATCATGAAAATGGCATAGCGCCAATTTTGTGTGAGCCAATTATCGTGAAACCACCACAAATAATGAGCTTGAGAGGAGAGTATCAAGATCTGAACTCTTAACTTCTGCTCTGATACAATATTAAAAAAGATTATTTCTTTTTTCAAAAGTTTAAGTTATTAGAAAATGGACCAATAATGTTTTCATAACAGATTAATTAAGTAACACTACCCCTAGTGTGTGAGTTGGTCCTTACATGTGCAAGTCGGGTTTTGAACGAAACTACATTAACAAGATTACGATGGAACAAGAAAATAAATAGAGTACTGTGAATATAAACATGAGAAAATTGAGGAGTGTTAGGCACAAACACAAAGCCCCGATTGTATGGCACTCCAAACTAATATACTTACTCTTTCACTATTTAATTAGCAATATTTTTTAGAATTTGGCGGAACCCAATTGTATGGCACAAACACAAAGCCCCGACAAGTTAGGGCCTTGACTTATTTTAGTGTGTCCATTGGCCACAAATTAAACAAAGAAAAATATGAAGAATGACATAGAAATTATTTGAGAAAGCATATCGTATCCCACTCGTCCAGTAAGTGGTAATTCTCATCCCTTCTAAATGGGAAAACAAAAGAAAAATAAAAGAGAAGCTCTATTCATGGTAATATGGGGTTGACTTCTTTGGCCAATGCATCATTGACATTTTACGGAATGAAATGTCTGGAACAAATTAATTGGGTGACGCTATTGCCAACACTCTTTTGACTAAAAAGGACTTTCCCAGGTTAATTGACTAAATTAAGCTTCAAATTTATTAATTATGTATTAAGTTTTACTAATATATTTTTAGGCAGATTAATAAACTATGAGTTCCTAATCTCCTATATGATTTTATTCGAAATTCTCCTTTTTTTTTTTTTATTCTTTCTTGAACCTAGCTTGAAAAGAAAATTTTACTTTTTCTTCCAAAACAGCGAAAACAAAACCTCAATATATCTTCAGCTAGAAACTCAATTCAGGCTTTCAATTCGCTTGTCCCTTCCAATCTTTAAACATAAACACTAGAAAAAGACTAAAAAAAAAAAAAAAGGAAAGAGAAAGATCGAGACCAATTTTTTTTTTTTATTGTTCAATTATGAAGAAGATTATTAATATGACTCATGAATCATGTCCTCGAATTAATTTTCCATCAATAAGTATAAATTTCAATAGGAAGAATTTGTAATTAGAATTGGACTTCCATCAAAATCATTTAATACTTAAACAAGAAAACAGATGAATGATCTTATAACAACTCAAATTAACATTTTCATTGATTCAAAAGGATATGCAGACAAGTCAACTAGTTTAATATGGAGACTAAGCACGAATATGGTATATGGAGAGAGATTATGCAATTAATGTTATTGTGAGAGTGGAGGCTAATATTAGTTATAAATATATAACCAAAATTTATAATTGAAAGGTAATTTGATCAGTTAATATAAAGATGGTGTACTTTTACAAAAAAAATGGTACGAGAACGGTGCCACCCTTAATTAATAGATAATATTAGTTAAACTCATTTTATATTGAAGTGTCTGACAAATTTAATGATGTAGCGAAAAGTCTGCTCTTTTCATAAGGAATCCGATGTAAATAGTCGTTCTGGTGTTTTTCACATATGATCCGGTGGAACAAAGTGAAGACCATGCCAATCAATTGTTCGGAAAGAATCCACTTTTTTTCTCCCACTAATTGCAAGGGCACTCACTTTTGACGATAGTCACAAAATTTGTGGAGGTGCAAATTTTAATAAAAACAGTATCTAAACCCTTAAGGTGATAGACGTCATAATGATTGCAAAAGCAACAACTGTTAAAGCCATCAACGTCCTGTGCTGGAGAATTCCTCAGCCGCATTTTGTGGCCTTAGGAGATGCACACGATAACTATTTTATATTTTATATTTTATATTTTATATTTTATATTCTTGAAAATAAGTTTGAAACAGAAATTTTTTAGTAATGTAATTTCATTTTTTTAATTTTTGAATAAATTTTTACTCCAAAAGTATGTTTGGAACAAAAATTAGAAGTAAATTTTTTTTTCTTATTTATTGAACAAAAATGAGAAACAAAAACTATTTTCATCACTTGCTCTTATCATCGTCCACTGCCCATTGCTCGCTATTGGTCACCAACTATTTTGCCCGTCGCCAACCTCTTGCCACCACTCAAAATGGAGAAATTTTGTTTTGTTATCAATAAATTCTATTTCGGGTATAGAAATTTTATATTATGATTAAACACCTATTTTTGCCTTAGAAAATTTGTTCGGGAATAAAAATAGAAAAATCATTTTCAAAACAGGATGGTTATCATTCGCACCCTAACTTTGAAATTTGAGGAAAAAACAAGTTTTATGTGCTTATAAGAATTATAATGCTCTTGGAAATTGTCCCAAGTGGTACAACTTCACTCTATTTCAACGCAACTTTAGTTTATCTAATGCAGTTCGATATTGTATGATGAGGTGCTATCATTGAGTGTATCAGGTATATGTCAGCTTAGTGCATTACAAGCCATAGATCATTTGTATCTCACGTGATATCCATCAATTCTAGGGGTATATTGCACTGGACTCGAATGCCAGTGGACATGAGAATTTTTCTACAATGAGTGCATTCGTTGACTGAATGATGGTATGAAATATATTGTATTTCAAGTTCATTAACAGTGATATTAAAAAAAGAGATATTAGAAATTTGACCCATTTCGAGACTAATTTGCAGCCAATTAGGATTTGTATCAGTCTAGGATCATACATAATGTAAGTACATAGTTAAGGCAATTGTGGGTAATTATTCCTATCTGTCACAAATCCAAGAGAGGTAAATAACCCTGCATTATTCTCTCCTTTGGCTTACACGGAATTTATGATTAGGTGTTCGTGGTATGTGGGAGTAGTTCTAATAATTTCTTCCCATTGTATGAGCTACAAAAATATAACCATACCAGTATAATGCATATTGAATCCGAACCATTGAAGATGGTAGGTGTCATATGGATCCTGCCAAATCTGATAGTTCATGGAAGACTTGCTTGTGAGCTTGGAGATTGCAATTTCCATGAATACATTACACTATCTTAAACATATAATCCTCATAGAACAAGTGAATGCGCGATCCTCTTGAAAGAATCCACACGTTCTTGCTAGATATGTCCCATAACATCTTGGAAGAAGAATTGATGGATGTCCCATTGACCCTTTTTAAATGAAGAAAAGTTTCCCATGTGTCAACATAGTGGTTTTGTACCCTGCCTAAGAATGGTTGGCTTGTGAATACGTCAAGTCAGACGCTGCATCTTCCCCATTAGCGGTCACACATTAACCTTCACAATTTATCCACTTGAAATGGGGCAGCCATCATCATGACCCCACCGAGGATCCTCTTTTAGTGTAGCTTGGCTCAAAGCACAAATTACCAATTGCAAGATTTGAATGCGAACCTTTGATCACATGAAGATTGTGACGACCCAAACCCGGGGTAGTATGGAGAGATGGACTGAGATCGCCTTGGCAGTATGTGGGTGAGGCCAAGGGCATGTCTCCTATCCAACATTGTTTAGGGGGGAAGTCCTAGGCTAATTTATAAAGGCTTGGGTCCATTTAATCTGTATAATGCGATTTAAAACCGTGAAGACTCAATGTCCAAAGTGGACAATTTTATACAATGGGGCTTGGGTCATTACAAATAGTATCAGAGCCGACTCTCAACCACATGTGGGGGGCCACAGCAAGGATGTTGTGCCTTAAGGGGGGGAGAATGTGATGACTCAAACCCGGGGCAATATGGAGGGATGGACTGAGATCGCCTTGGCAATACGTGAGTGAGGCCAAGGGCATGTCTCCTGTCCCACATCGCTTAGAGGGGAGTCCTAGGCTAGTTTATAAAGGCTTGGGTCCCTTTAATCTGTATGATGTGTTTTAAAGCACTGAAAACTTAGTGTCCAAAGAGGACAATATTATACAGTGGGGCTCAGGTCGTTACAAAGATAATTACTTTGGTGTAAGTCGTCATCCAATTGACTATTACTGTTTAAAGTTAGAGAAAAATTTACGACAAAGTGTTTATGATAACTCAATCCCAATTAGGTTTGTATCATATATATTTATAGAAGTGACTAATTATTATAAGGGTACAGATAAAAACATAATTACAGAAAGACCCCATAAATTATATAAATTACACATTGATACTCATCCTCAATCTGAAGTAGGAGTAATAATTGATAGATTGGATCTTAAAAGTACATGATGAGGACTAGGAAGTCCATTGATGAAGATGTCTACCAACTGATCCACTATAGATATGTTGCAAATACATAGATCGTTAGAAGCAACCCGCTTTCGAATGAAGTGAAAATCCAACTCAATGTGTTTGGTGTGATAATGAAACATGGGGTTGAGAGCAAGACGTGTGGCAGAGAAGTTGTCACAATAAACAATACGAGGATTAAAAAGGGTGATTTCGAGCTCACGAAGTAAATGACAAATCCAATTACTCTTAGCAACATAGTGAGTGACAACACGATACCCGACCTCTATACTAAAATGGGCTAAAGTGAGTTGCTTCTTGGTACTCCATGAAACAAGATTAGTGCCTAGAATAACACAAAAACCACAAGGGGAACATTGACTATCGAAACACCTAGTCCAGTCTACATCAACATAAGTAGTCAATGAATTGGGAGAACATTGCTTAATGAGCAATTCATGGGTGGATGTGCCAGGTAAATACTGGTATATACTTTTGACAGTTTGGAGATGAGGTAATATGAGTTTATGCATGAGTTGGCTAACCAAATTCACTATATCAATTGTAGTCATGGACATATTGTATAGTACCAACCATTTGTTGATACAACATGGGAGAAACAAGAAGCTAACCATCATTTGCACATGACAGAGTTTTTGAGGCCAATGAGTAGATGCAAGCTTGACTTAACAAGGTCAAAAATGTGCAAAAGGCCATCGACATACTTAGCTTGAGAGAAAAATTTACCGTCAGAGCAGTGATGAGCCTCAATGCCTAAGAAATCTCAAAGTGGTTCAAGATCCTTCATAGCAAATTCCTATGAGGGTCAAGTAATAAATAACTGTAATAAATGAGAAGCATCACTAATGACAGGGAGTTTAGATGAACAACGATGGATTAGCCTCACTCACTAAGAAACCCAAAAGATAATAAAAACTACTAAAGTGAAGAAATCATGCATGTGGAGCTTGCTTTAAACCATAAATGGCTTTTCAAAGATGGCACATATGATTCAGGAACTTAGTATGAGAGAAACTAGGAGGCTGGTGGATATAAAATTCCTCTCAAAGGGTTTGTGCAAAAAGAAAATCTTAACATCAAGTTTTTTTTTTTTTTTTTTTTGAGATCCTAACACCAAGTTGAAGTATAGCCCATCTTGATGAAATCACAATAGAAAAAACAACGCGTTGTACTATATTTGATAACTGGGTGAAAAGTCTTGTCATAGTCCAGTCTGGCTTATTGCTCAAATTCTTGTACAATGAAGCAAGCTTTGAAGTGTTCGATATTTCTGTTAGATTTAGTATAAACAAACTTGTAGATCCCGATTTACTCATCACAGATAAATTCATACAGAATTCGGGATCAAGTAGCGGAAACATAAATACCAACATACCTCCAGCCATTGATGAAATCTAGAAGTGGGAAACCTCAAAATCCTTGATGGATCCACACAGCACGAGCGATATGCAATATTGAAAAACGCACGTCCTGTTCTACTGCTCAATCCCCTTCCAAAACTTGATGGTGTGTGTTTTTCTGTATTGTTAGGGTTTGAACCAGACGACTGACGATTTTATTCCGTTGGTTACGTTACGGTATCTCCCATCAAGACCATTATGGTAATGTAATAATGGACAAATATCACTTAATACACGTGGGTAATGAATTGGGCAATAATTGGAGTTAATATAGGGAATTTAGTGGGAATTTATTGGGAATATAATATTGGAATCATATTTTGAATAAAATATATTAAATATTTTAACATTCTTCCACTTGATCCCAATATTCCTTCAGATGAATTATTAACCCAACCCACAAAACTTCATACTGAAATAAAACACATGAATCACGGCGATTAGTCCTCTTAGAGCGAGTATTGTCTTCCGTGTATCACAATGTATTTCATCAGCCCATATGTGATCAAATAACTTAATGAATAAACCTTATGTTTACTCCAGGTCAAACGTAATTGTTTTTCTCATAATAACTGAATGTATACAACTGTATTGAGAAAAACATTATCAATGAATAAAAGTCTCATAAATTCTTCCATATAAAGAAAAATTTACATAATTGGACCAATGCCCATTCTAGAAACATGATCCTTATAACTCATTGGCGGCATGCCTTTAGTTAAAGAATCAGCTATCATCAATTCAGTGCTTATGTGTTCTATGACCACTTTCTTTTCTCTATCACGTTCTCTGATGGCTAAATACTTGATGTCGATGTGCTTGCTTCGACTACCACTTTTGTGGTTCTTAGCCATAAAAACTGCAGCTGAATTGTCGCAAAATATTCTTAATGGCCTAGCAATGGAATCCATAACTCTAAGCCCCGATATGAAACCTTTCAACCACACACCATGTGAGGTGGCCTCAAAACAGGAAACGAACTTTGCCTCCATAGTGGAAGTGGCAACCAAGGTTTGTTTTGCACTCCTCCAAGATACAGCTCCGCCAGCGAACATAAAAATATATCCCGATGTTGATTTTCGGGAATCAATGCAGCCAGCAAAGTCTGAGTCCGAGTAAGCAACTACCTCCAAGTTGTTCGTCCGTCTGTACATAAGCATGTGTCCCTTTGTTCCTTCAAGATACCTCATCACCTTCTTTGCAGCTCTCCAGTGGTCCATACCTGGATTACTTTGGTATCTTCCCAACATTCCCACAGCAAAGGCTATGTCAGGTCGAGTGCAAACCTGAGCATACATCAAGCTTCCAATAGCAGAAGCATATGGGATGTTCTTCATTTGTTCCATTTCAAAATCATTCTTCGGGCATTGGTTTAAATTAAACCTATCACCCTTCACTATGGGTGCTATACTTGGTGAACAATCTTTCATCCGAAACCTCTCTAAGACCTTATTGATATAGGTTTCTTGAGATAGTCCTAATATACCTCGAGGTCTATCTCTATGGATCTTAATGCCAATGACATAAGATGCTTCACCCATATCTTTCATATCAAAACTCTTAGAGAGAAATTGTTTCACTTCATATAACAACCCCTTATCATTGGTTGCAAGTAAAATATCATCTACATATAGCACAAGGAAACAAATTTTGCTCCCACTAACCTTCGGTATATACATTGATCCATGATATTCTCTTTAAAACCGAATGAATAGATGACCTCATGGAATCTTAAGTACCATTGGCGGGATGCTTGTTTCAAGCCATATAGAGACCTTTTAAGCTTGCATACCAAATGCTCACCAGCATTAGAGAAGAATCCTTCTGGTTGTTTCATGTAAACCACTTCTTCTAATTTTCCATTGAGGAACGCCGTTTTCACATCCATTTGATGTAACTCTATATCAAAATGAGCAACCAATGCCAAAATAGTACGAAGAGAATCTTTCTTAGATACAGGAGAAAACGTCTCCGTGTAATCAATTCCGTCCTTTTGAGTAAATCCCTTGGCAACGAGTCTGGCTTTGTATCTCTCTATATTGCCTGATGAATCCTTCTTAGTTTTGAAGACCCATTTACAACCAATGGCCTTTGCACCATCAGGCAACTCAACTAAATCCCAGACTTTGTTTGATGCCATAGAATTCATCTCTTCCTTCATGGCATTGTACCATAAATTAGATTTATCACAACTCATGGCTTGTGAAAACGACTCAGGATCACTTTCAACTCCAACATTATAGCCAGATTCTTGTAGATACACAATGTAGTCATTAGGAATCGCTGATTTCTTCATTCTAGTAGACCTTCTTAATGTCGCATCAACATTCTCCTGAGGAGTATGCTGTTCTACTGGAAGTTCAATAGCATCTGGTAATTGCTGAACAGTTTGGTCTACCGGATTAATTCCAGCTGGTTGTGGATCTTCAATGATTGGTTGCTCAGCGACCGGTTGAACTGAAGGGGCGCTGTAAGCAACAACCAATCTAGCATCTGAGGTGGAAGGTTGAGTATCTGAATGATCTTCTTCGGGGACAAAGTCCTTGAATTGATCGCTCCTACTAATCAAATCATTTTCAAGAAATTTAGCATTTCTTGATTCCACAAACCTAGTGGTGTGAGATGGACAATAAAATTTGTATCCTTTGGACTTTTCGGCATATCCAACGAAATACTCACTTATAGTCCTTTGATCTAACTTCTTTTCATGTGGATTGTAGACTCTTACCTCAGATGGGCATCCCCAAACACGTACATGTCGCAAACTCGGTTTCCAACCTTTGAATAATTCAAAGGGCGTCCTTGGAACAACCTTGGTTGGAACTCGGTTTAATATGTACACAGCCGTTTTAAGAGCCTCAGTCCACAAAAACTTAGGGAGTTTAGAGTTGCTAAGCATACTCTGCACCATGTCCAATAATGTTCGATTTCTTCTTTCCGCAACACCATTTTGGTCCGGTGAACCAGGCATAGTGTATTGGGCAATAATCCCATGCTCTTCAAGAAACTTTGCAAATGGACCAGGTGCTTGTCCATCTTCAGTGTATCTACCATAGTATTCTCCACCTCTATCCGATCTCACGATTTTAATTTGCTTGTCGCACTGATTCTCTACTTCGGTTTTAAATACCTTAAAGGCATCCAATGCTTCATGCTTATTATGAAGCAAGTAGAGATACATGAATCGTGAATGATCGTCTATGAAAGAAATGAAGTATCTCTGACCATTTGAGTCTATATCTAGACTACAAATATCTGTATGTATGATTTCTAATATTTCTGTACTCCTCTTAGCACCTTTCTTTGACTTGTTGGTCTGTTTTCCCTTTATACAGTCGACGCAAGTGTCATAATCAGTAAAATCTAGAGTATTAAGTACTCCATCATTTACTAGTCTCTTAATTCTATCCATGGAGATATGTCCCAACCTCCGGTGTCACAACATAGAGGAATTTTCATTCACAACACATCGTTTTATCCCAGCATTATCATGAACGTGCATCGCATTATTAACGGTATTGTCTTGTAAATTAATTCCAAAGAGACCGTCAGACAAAATACCACTCCCAACAATTTCAGATTTATACGATAAATTGAATGTTAAATCTGAAAATTCAAAGGAGTATCCCAAAGGTATAAGTCTTGAAACTGAAATTAAATTCCTAGAAAAACTAGGAATATAAAAGGTCTTTTCCAAAATTAAAACAAAACCACTACTGAGAACTAATCTGCATGTCCCAATAGCTTCCACACGCGAGCGCATCTTGTTTCCTGAATAGATGCCTTGTTCACTTCCCACTGGTTTCCGCTGGTTCTGAAAACCCTGCAAGGAATTCGAAATGTGGATTGTAGAGCCAGAATCAATCCTACCAAGTGTTGTGACTCACATCAACCATATTAGTTTCATAACATACACATGTGAGTTGGTTACCTTTCTTTTGGAGCCAAGCCTTAAATTTGGCGCAATCCTTCTTCATGTGCCCTTTCCTTTTACAGAAGAAGCACTTGGATTCCTTCTTAATGCCAGCTTGGGGAGGTAGAGGCATCTTACCCTTCCCCTTTTGCTTGCCTTGCCCTTTATACTTATCCCGTGTTGCCATATGAGCACTTTCTCCTTTCTCCATTAGTAGCCTCTCTTCCTCTTGAACACACATGGTCATGAGTTCATTAATTGACCATCTAGTGTTATGTGTGTTGTAAGAGATCTTGAAGGGAGCATACTCTAGTGGGAGAGTATTTAGGATATAGTATACAAGAAAGGATTCTGATATCTCAACCTCAAGATTCTTCAGCTGAGCAGCAATGTCCCTCATCTTCATGATGTGCTCACGCACACCTCTTACACTGGTAAGCTTTAATGATGAGAACTTCATAATTAGGGTCATGGCATGCGCCTTCTCTGAAGACTCAAATTGAGCATCAATAGCCTTAAGCAATTCCTTGGCATTATTATGCTGAATGACTGAACCACGAATGCTAGCAGAGAGTTTTGTCTTTATGTACATCACACTGAGACGGTTGGACCGCTCCCATTGAGCATAATGAGTATGCTCGCATGAGTACTACTCTCGCAGGTTCGGGTGGTTCGTTTGACCTAAGAGCATAATCAAGATCCATGCACCCCAATTGAAGAAGAACTAATTCTCTCCATTTTTTAAAGTTATTTCCATTTAGCTCGGGAACAATGATACCAGAACTAATCGTGGGTGGTAAAACTGCATTATAATCAAAGGAAACTTATGTATCAATATATTTGAGGCAAATAAACTTAAATCATATTTTACCAATGTAAAACATGTTTTAAAAATATGAATCACATAACATCAAAAACTACCTGTGGGTTAAGTTTTTAATTTAAATTGATTCATAATTACTTCATGATGAAACTATCAAATTATATTCCCTTTCTTAATCCCTGTGGGTAAATTAAGAAAGATAAAATAATATTTCATCCTAATTAATCACATTAATATATTGAAAATTCCTGTGGGATAAAATTCATAATATTAATGTGAATAATTACAATTATTGTCTTTAACTATATGTGATCCAAAGGCTCTTAATGTATATAATTTAATATAATCAAAGATGCTGTGGCTAATCCTTAATTAATTAAATATATACGGATCACTAGACATTTAATTTTATTCATAGAATTGCACCTTAGGGTAGAACAGTAAAATCACGTGCAAAAGGAGTAAAACTGGAATTTTGCACGCAAGGCCAGAATTGGAATTTTACTTTTAAGGGGTAAAACAGGAATTTCACGCCCAAAAGGGCAAAATCGTAAGTTTACACACCCCAGTGGGGGCAAAATCGGAATTTTGCACGGGCAGGGCAAAATCGCAATTTTCATAAAAGCGGAGGGGCAAAATTGAGAATTTTGCGCGGGTAAGGGCAGAATCGCAATTTTCCTAAAGGCGGAGGGGCAAAAGTGAGAAACCATAGGCACGCGTGCTTTTCCCATTCGGGCGCGTGCGTTGCACGCGCCCGCTGCAGCCCTTCGGGCGCGTGCGTTGCACGCGCCCGCTGCAGCCCTTCGGGCGCGTGCGACGCACGCGCTCGAGGTCTTCTTTCGGGCTTTCTTCCGCCGCTTCTTCCGCCTCTGTTCCGCCATCTGGGTCTCCTCCCACAGCCCATGTCCGACCAAATTGGATGATGGGTTTCGAAGAGAACGTCGAGACGAACGAATAGATTCAAGATCCGGCAAAAACGACCATATATGGACCAGAATTAAGCCAAAAAAACAGTCTACCCTATCAAACCCTAACCACAAAAATTCACCGCTCGATTAACCTTCGACGATCAGTAATATGTCGAAAAAATTTATGGATTTCTCTTCCTAATGGCGGTGTGATCATTCGATCCATTATCTCATGGTGGGTAGCCCGAATTTGGTCGAATTCTCAATTCCGATCCAAGCCATATACAAATCCGAAATTTATCCACATATAATTCAATAAAATAAATTCCAAAGATTTCACCAAGGCAGAGATTGCAAATAATGGCTCTGATACCAACTGTTAGATTTAGTATAAACAAACTTGTAGATCCCGATTTACTCATCACAGATAAATTCATACAGAATTCGGGATCAAGTAGCGGAAACATAAATACCAACATACCTCCAGCCATTGATGAAATCTAGAAGTGGGAAACCTCAAAATCCTTGATGGATCCACACAGCATGAGCGATCTGCAATATTGAAAAACGCACGTCCTGTTCTACTGCTCAATCCCCTTCCAAAACTTGATGGTGTGTGTTTTTCTGTATTGTTAGGGTTTGAACCAGACGACCTGACGATTTTATTCCGTTGGTTACGTTACCGGTATCTCCCATCAAGACCATTATGGTAATGTAATAACGGAAAAATATCACTTAATACACGTGGGTAATGAATTGGACAATAATTGGAGTTAATATAGGGAATTTATTGGGAATTTATTGGGAATATAATATTGGAATCATATTTTGAATAAAATATATTAAATATTTTAACAATTTCAATAGGGTTTTTTTCTTGAATCCTTGTGCTACGAGAGCTTACTTGTCATAGTCCTTTCATAACATCAAGTACCACCTAGTGGTACTTCTTCAATGCACTAATATAGATTAATTGATAGTTGTCCTAATCACATCCTTTACAAGATTCATTTATCAAACTGACTCTCTCTCTCTCGGCCAAGATATACCACTTTGGCTTTAAGGATTACAATTAATTAAGCAGCAAAAGGAGATCATCTTCATTCTTGTCCATGTAGAGAGGAAACTGTTAGAGCCATCATGTCGGGATGATTAAGGACAAAATATTAGATTTAGAGGTCTAAAAGGAGTTCGTTCCTTTCTCTCTCTCTCTCTCTCTCTCTGTTTTTTTTTTTTTTAAGGTTTTTGGGCTCGTCTTTTGTGAGCTTGAAAGGTTGAAGGAACAGCTATCGGTCAAATGCATAGCTTTTACAGTTGGTCCAAGGTTAACATGTTTGTATGAGCTCCCGTTGACCTTTTCAACGTAATGATCTCATTTCATGTTGAATATCACTGACATCTCTCTCTCTCTCTCTCTGCAGTTTGGGTGAACGTATGCGTATCCGTAGATATGGTGTCTTAGTGCTTTTTGTCATTCTTGATTTTGTAATTATGCATTTTATGGACTTGGACTTTGTTTAGTGTCCGCAGAATTGCAATGATTAAAGAAAGGATCGAGGTTTTCAATGGTCCCATGATCGTTCAGAGAATCACGATCTGTTGTTTGTCTTTGATGAGACGTTTTAAGAATCTCTCTCTCTCTCTCTCTCTCTCTCTCTCTCTCTCACTTGCTTTTTTAAAACATGGATGGTTTTGTCCTCTCTAGGCCACAAACCTCCACTGCACATGAAAACAAGAACTCGATGTATTAATCATAACTATCAATTTGGATAATCTATACTTTAACTGACAAAACCCTAAAATAAGGGTAGTATTAATTAACATGTAAGATGGCATTTAGTGGATCCGTCCAAACGTTTACTTTCGATCTTGGTCAATCTTTATCTAGAAATTAAAAACTCCATATTACACGCTTTTATCTTTCCTAATCTGATAAGTAAAAATGAAAAAAAAAAAAAAAAAATAGGTGTAAGTATTAAAAAAGTCTTAAATCTAATGAATTGATGCTAATCTAGTCCTAAAATTTTTAATTGTGCCAATTTAGTTCTAAATATTTTGACTTTATTCTAATTTAGTCCCAAACCTTTTAATGGCGTTAATTTAGTTATAAACCTTTTGAAATAGTGCCGATTTAGTCCTATACGTTTTAACTTGGTGCCAATTCAATTTTTTCAATTAATTTTGGTTGGATATTGCTAACATAAATGCTAGTTGGCTTTCATGGCACCACCAATTCTAATGTGGACAATTTTAATAATACTTTAATAATTTTTTTATTTTTTTATTTTTTTTATTTTGTTCTCTCCTTTTTTTTCTTTTTTTTTTTTCTTTATTTTGCCATTGGCTAGTCATAGGCAATGACCTCGTCTAGTCATGGCGAGGCCATGCCTTGGCGAGGGTTGGCCTGAACCCGGCTTAGGACAGACATGCCCGATGAGGCGAGCCCTTGCCCAAGCTAAGGTGGTCTCATTGGGCATGGTTTGAGCGAAGGCGATGCTTGGTGAGGTCAACCAAGCCAAATTTGGTGAGGATAGCTCTCGTCGGGGCTCGGCCTCACCATGGCCAGGCAAGGCCAATCTGCTCGACCATGGTCGGTGGCCGATCATCGGCAAAAGAAAAAAGAAGAAAGAAGAGAAAAATATAAAGAAAAAAAAATCAGAAAAATAATAAATAATAAAAATAATAAAAAATTAAAAAATTATCTACATCAACGTTGGTAATGCTACATAAGTAGGCCAACGTCTACATTAGCAATATGTAGCCAAAATTAGCCAATATGATTGAATTGACACCAATTCATAAGGTTTAGGGCTAAATTGGCACTATTAAAAATGCTTAGGATTGAATTGATATCAACTCAAAATGTTTCAGATTAAATTGTTACCATAAAAGTTTATGACTAAATTAGCACAAAGTAAATTAATACCAAGTACCAATTAAATTAATACAAATACAATAGGTTTATGACTTTTTTACACTTTTTCCAAGACAAAACGAGCCAAAATCTTATAGAGCTCAGCACTGCAATTCTGAATAAGTCAATGTTAGGAACTGCCGACCTCGGCTATAAGCAAGTTAACTCTATCTTTTAATGCTCAATGTGGGACTTCAATTCACCCCATGCACTTTTCTAGACTATGATAGGGAAAGTCCTTTGCATTCCCTCAGCACCAAATTGGGGAAATATAAAAGGACAAAGAGGTTGTGTCTCGGGAAATTTTTTTTGGGGTCGGGTCCAACCGCAGTAAATTTGATGAAGCTAACTCCTTAAGACATTCAATCCCGACAATGAGGGACTGTAGTGACTAGACAGATTCGGACAAATAACACCATTGATAAATGAAGATATAATGTTACAAAATACTTTTAGGACACCGACTCAGTTGCACTACATTATCGAACTTTTAAACTCCCACAGTGTGCCCGATGCACGTTTACTTCTTGTCGACATACTTCCTCCTAAAAAAAGATAGTTAGATGATCTCAGAATTACACAAATTTTCATGGCTCCTTATTCGCTTATTGAACTCTCTTTTCTTTATTTGTAACTAATCACAACAATAAACAAAACGAGAATCCTTTTCCAGGAACATTGTCCCCTTTTTTCATCTCATTTAACATTCCTCTTCATCTGCAAGCTAGTAAGATTACGAAAGGATTGTAGAATGTAAATCCAATATTTGTTGCTAAAAGTAATTTCTTTTTACTCCTAGATGTATAAAAGAAGGAAGACTCACAGTATTTTCAGGAAACTTAGGTTGTGAGATAATTAACAAGGTGCAATATTATGGTTTAGCTTTTACCATTCACCCTCACACGTAAACCTATCATGATGAAAGTTCAAAGCATGTAGCTCGACATTTATATGCCGAATACTTGATAAATAATTAAAGAAATTTGTTAGGAGAAAGGCCGGAACGATCAAGCCAAAGCTGATGCATCTCAAAATCAGCCATGCAAAAAAAGCAAATGCGAACACCCTAAATCAATTCACGCCCCCAAAATTCCTTTTATAGAAAAGGGTCGGAAAGAAGCCGCTTTAAAGTTAGCTTCCCCATTTCGATAAGTTGAAAAGTTGTGAAAGGTGACTGTTAACACGAACATTCCACACCAACATAGGATTATTAGGTTGAGGCATAATTACTGCTCATTTTGAGTGAGCCTATCACCATCGCACCATTGGATGCTAATTGTAGTAATAAGAGCGATCCCTACACCACAGACCATTTAGTATTTTTTGAGATTGAGGAGTGACTGGAGGATCGAACAGGTGATCAAGAGGGACTCCAAACCACTTGGAAGCAAGCTTTAACCAAGTCACTTAACCATCTTGACGGAAGCTTCTCCCTTGTATACATTTAGCAAAACAAGTTCAATCCCGAGTGCCGGACACTCCAAGTGTTAAAACTTGGCATATGTGGACATTTAAGAGCCAAAAATTTCAAAATGTATATTTAAGTGTCAAAATCGAAGAAGAAAAGAATACTTAGGTGCTAATGGCAAGATTTCAAACAAAACTATCGATATGGCCTTTTCCAGCGAAATTTTTTTCTAACATGGAAATTCTTTAAAAAAAAATTATCCACGTGGCATTGACGTGGCTAGATAAGCCTAAAACGACATTGTTTTGCCCACAAATTTAATTTTTAATATACATATTAATTAAATTAAATTAAAAACTAAATTAGAAAAAGAAGGGAGGCAGCAATCAGCAAGGACCTCCACAGTCCTTGTCGTTGCTGCCCCACCATCGCCGAAAGGGTTGATGACAATGGGGTGAGGGTCGGTTGGGGTCACTAGGCCTCAACCAGTGAATGGCAAGCCTAGCCGATTGCTGACGAGGGCCTACCCCAACCCTTTTCAAATTTATTTTTCAATTTTATTTAATCAATATTTATATTGAAAATCAAATTTGAGGGCAAAATGACATTATTTTGCATATTAATTGCTGAGTAGACAACTCGATAAGTCAAGTAGACCACATTTATTTTTAAAATAGTGTCACATTAGAATTTTGACTACTTTCGTCGAAGTTGGCACTTTATGGCCTGTTTGGCAACTCGCCAAACAGTGCTTGTTCCTGTTCTTTTGTTTTGAGAGTAAATTTGGAACAAAAATGCAATTGGTAAAATTTTTGTTTCCATGAGCAAATTTATATATATTTTTGTTCTTTGAAGTAGATTTGGAACGAACCGAGGATAAAACAAAAAAGAAAAAAGAAAATTGATTCTTGTTCCCAGGAACAATTCTAGAATCAAGTACCTATTTTCTCTTTTTCTTTTCTTTTTTCTTGTTCTTATTCCCTTTTTCTTCTTCTTCATCTGCTACCACCACTATGGTTGCCGTCCGCCGCCCACCGCGCCGATCGTCGGCAATTAGTCCGGTGAGCTCGTCAAAGGCAAGCCTAGCCACCATCGAGGCTCGCCTAACCAGAGGCTTGCCCAACCCCGAGGAGGCACGGCCAACCCGCGCCGAGGCTCGGTCGAGCCTCGCCCAGCTGCCGACGAGGCTCGGTTGACGAGGGCTGGCCTCATCGAGAAGTGGTGACGCTCCGGTGAGGTTGCTGGCCCTTGTTTGACCGATCGATGGCTGGCCTGTTGGTGATTGGCCACTTGAGGAAGAAGAATAGGAGAAAGAAATGAAAGAAAAAAGAAAAGAAGAAAAAAAAAAAAAAAAAGGAAAAAAGTAATAAAATTATTTAAAAATTAAAACAAAATGATTTAGAGTAGAAAATTTGAACACAGTACCAAACGCAATTCTATTTCGAGAATTGAAATTTTTTACAGTTATCAAACGGCTTAAAATGTTTAGAAATTGTTCCTGAGAACAGAATCACAAAAAATCATTTTTGATCAAAAATTGTTCCCGGGAATAGAAGTATTACCAAACGCGCTTAGTGTCTAATTTTTTTTTTTTAAAAAAAAAAGTGATACTTTTGTGTACCTTTTGAAAGTTTTAGCTTTTAAATGTCCATCTGTATGAAGTTTTGTCACTCATTATATACTTTTGCTATCAAATCTCTCTCTTTTTTGTTGTACTTTTGCTATTGAATATCTCTCTTTTGGTTACAAGGGGAGCTCAATTTAAATAACACACCAAATTGGTCCCCTACATGATCTTGATTGTTTGTCTTTCTTTCCTTTCTTTTTTGTGGCTTTTTAATGTGCACCTTCTGTATTGACCGATTTCTATGCACCCGATTTTTTTATGGGTTCTCTTTTTTTAATTCAAATCACTGAGATTTTGGATGGCCCGTCCAAATATATATATATAAAAAAAAAAAAAAAAAAAAAAACGAAACCACCCAAAAGTTAAGTCGTGAGCCGATTGATTGGCCTCCTTCTAGACAACACTTGCCCCACGTTCCTGCATGACAAGCCAACACACCTTATCAAAATGCTCCCAAAAAAAATAAAAATAAATAAAAGAACAAAAGGAAATAATAAAGAAGAAGAAGGAGAAGAAGAAGATGGAGCCAACACACATACACACAAACTCATCACAAGAGAACAAAACGAACTGGGATTCTCTCACGGCAAAAATATACTATACAGGCATAATTTTGTCCTATCTTGAGAAGAATCCGTCCCATGTGAAGCAGACCCATTCTTTAGAATACTTCAAAATCAATGACCAATTCATCAAATCATCACCAATTTAATAACCCCCACAAAAAATTAAAAAGTCTACAAAATAGCTCAGAACCATGACTTAAGAGGGTCTCACGAACATGCCTGCTGACGAATGCCCCGCAATTTTAAAAAATCAATTCGGATTAAACCCAAATAAAATACCCTTCAGAAAAATAATAATTGCATTAGTATACAATTAAACCGACGAAATGATAAGCCCCCCAGTCTGTCCAGATGACACAAGAGTGTCGATTCCCACGCGGGACACTTGGCCAGGCATCCCACGGCTCTCGACGTGAGCCGCCCACCGGCATCGCCACCGGTCACGCCCCATCGTGGCCGTCGCACTCGATCTCGCATGGACGGCGGAGATCCGCTTTGCCACCTGCTCGTGTCCCTTTTGTCCTCGAACACATCATGGTCCTGCATAGTTTAATCCCGCGTTCCGTCTGCTTTACATTAAGCTGCAAGTCAAAGCAAAGGTCCAAGGCTTCCGGGGCGATTACATCCCTGCCTCATTCTAAATTTCTTACAATTGCGTTCAGTTTAATGCGCTCGATCTTATGCATATAAAAGTATGACATTATCTTTTTTGTTTCGGTAAAACGTCATCGAAAAAGCAGCGCGGTAGAAGCGGATAGACATGAGCCAGAACTCGCTGAGGTGCGCCCGGAGCATATGTTGCACGGAACTCGCGGAGAAAAAACATACCTTGAATAGAGGCGAACTTTGCTGTGTGAAAGGTAGCGCGGCCCGCCTTAATGTCATCGTCATCTGTAGAAAGACTAATGTATTTATTAAAGGAAAAATTACCTTAAAGGTTTTAAACTTATTACAATTATACCAATTCAGTTCTAAACTTATAGATCCAATAATGGCAAGCCTCGCTAGGGGTGGGCAAGGCTCGCTGGCCCTTGCCTCTAGCTGGTCACCGAGGTCTGATGATCGGCTAGAGAAAGAAAAAATAATGGAAGGAAAAAAGGAGAAAGAGAAAAAAATAGAAAAAATTCAAGATAACTATTCAAATTTATTAACAATTATCTACGTTAGTGCTAATAGCACTATGTAAGATGACTGGTGTCCACGTTTATGTCGGTCGATCAAAATTGATCAGATAGACTAAATTAGTATAAATATAAAAGGTTTATAACTCAATTAAGAAAAAAATGTTTAAGATTGAATTGACACATATACAATAGATTTAGGGTTTTTTTTTTTTTTTGGTGGTAATTCTCCTTATTTCTTAATCATGGGTAGATATGGGCAAGGATTCAAGGCGCAATAATATGGCTCCCCCGTTGGTCATGTCTAGTTCAAAGTGTGCCCCAAATGCTTATCGTATGTTATTGTATGTTACCTTATATTTGAGCTATCCGCCTAGAGTTATGACATTGGTTATAATCTCCTAGAGTTAGGACGTTGGTCTAAAGAAATTAGTGTCACGAGATCATTACATCATAATGGCGTGGTGATACGAAATTATCAAATAATTCAAATATTGAAGGCACACAGCTATATAATACCTCAATTTATGTTTAATTTGCAATGGAGAGATACGCAAAAAAAGATTATGATCCCGTAAAATAAAATTAATTTCCTCTGACTTAGGTCCTCTAATTGGGCAAAAGGCATTGTCTAAAGCCCAGCCATATGATGGCCGTGCGCATTGGATCGCCCTGGCCGGTCGCCTTTAGTAAAGATAACTCAAAAGACTAAAGAGGGATTCTCAAGACATTTAGAAAGATGAAAAGAAAAGAAAAAAAGAACCATTTCAAGATTATTATTTATAACAATAGTGTGCAGCCGAAGCATTTTAATATTATGAGATAGAGCAACTTTGATTATCTAGTTTTAAAAGTATATTTAGTTACTCGTGAAAGGCGTACCGATTGCTAAGGCACATATTAAGCATATTCGAACCACTGACATCCATCATCGGGCAAATCTTCATCTCTCCCTCAATCTATCTAAGTAACGAAAGGGCAGAGATCTTCGAGTTCCGAACCTTGCACTCTTCGCCGTCATATAAATTTTTATTAATTAACATATTTAAATGAAAGATAAAAGGTACATTGTATCCCTATAATTTTCTTCCTCCAACATGGAAAGAACAGCTAGACTCAATGAAGGGGCATTAATGGGGGGCACAGAAAAATCAAACAATTTGCACGAGCTTGCTTGATTGGCCATGGGGGTGAAACAGCACATGAATCTACCGCAACTTCAGCCGATCCTTTGGATGGAGCCCCCTTATTCTTGAGAGGAATTAAAGAGAGAATAACTAGCGGGGTTCTTTATGAATTTTTTTTATATGATTATAAGGGTTTTTCTAATAATTAATTTCATTCCCACCAACCCGCAAATTGCCCCTACTTGTCCTAGACACAGGACCATAAAATGGGGTGCTCATGACCTGCAATCTAATGTTGTATCGACTAAGGAAGATCCTTCCTAGGGACCCCCATCCTATTTAAGGATTATGGAAATTAGACCATATGAAATTGGTTTTCATTGAGAAGATGAAAGACACATTGGGAAGTGCCATGACCATGAGGATAGATTAACATGATTTGAGATTTGGGTCCGGATAAAAATCAGGCATTGGACTCTGTGCAAAAAGCATGGTGGTCCTCCAATTTGCTTCAAATTAGAACTTATAATTACTTTATAGAATGCAAAAAAAAAAAAAAAAAAAAAAAAAATTATATATATATATATATATATTTTAATAAAAAAATTGGCCTTTATTTGGGGAATCGTTTTGGAGATCCCATGGCGCTTTGAGTAGATTCCAAGTTGAGAAAGAAACTAATGTTATCCATGGCCTGCTTTTGATCTAGCATCTTCATTTGTCGTAAGCATTACATAAGATGAATATCAACAAAGATAGCATAGATATATGTAATATAATAATATGTGAGGGGATTTTCTTGATTAAGTGCATCGAGACACTTGTTAAACCAATCAAATAAGAAAAGATTATTATTTTCAAGACTGAATGTTCTTGTAATATATATAATTGGTATTTTGAAAATCAAAAAATTCTTTAGTAAGTACATTTAACAAGTGCATGAAAGAGACTCATTCATAAAATTCTACGTAGAAACAATCCTTGTTATGTCATCTTCTTCTAGTTGATGATTTTTATATTTTATACCATTTGTTGAAGTTGTTCAAGTTCTGACTAATATGATGAAATTTTCAATTTTCCATTCGTGTCAATTTCAAATTATAGTTTTAAGCTTCTGATAAAGAAAAATTAGCTTTTGCGAAAAGAAAAAAAAGTACGAGTAAGTCCTCAACTTGTCGTCCATTGGTTTCCAACACCAGAAACCGTAACATGTCTTATACTAGGCCATTTTCAAGTGCCAAGTGACCACACACTTGAGAGCCACATAGCGTTTTCCACGCCAACAATTCATAGACAGTGATTTGAGGACCTGATTGTAGATCATTTATTTTTATTTTTATTTTAAAAAAGGATTCAATTGATCTAAATAAAAAGTAAGAACTCAATTAACCTTCAGTCAAAACATTTAAAGGATTGATTCTAAATTTATCGCAGAACTCTTTTATCATGTGCATATTTCGTCAATATTTTGTCAATGCATCTTGTAACAATTTTGTAGACTGGATTATTAGGACGAACCGAGTGGTCTTAAAGTTTCCAATATAGATGGAAGACTCTCCCAAGGCAAAAATCTTTTAGAATAGTCTTGAGGAAAATGTCATATCCACGAAAGTTAGGCATTATTCATCTATCAAGGACGAGTTCAGCAGCCTCCGGAAGTACCACGAACAAGTCAAAATTGGCATTCTCCCCACACCCTCACGTTTCCCTCCATCATTTTCTCCGATGGATTCCTCAACGTTGATTTCAAAAAACCAATTGTATGTTCACTCCTCGCCACAATTATTGTATATTTATTGTCCTGGGTCCCCTAAATCAGAAGAAAGAAAAGCAATTAGTGACGTGATGCTAGCCCAACATTTGTTAGAGAGGACGCATAAGATAGAGATGGCGGCACTAGGATTAGGATTGACAATGTTGCACCAATCCTTTTGCACCACACGAGATAAAACATGAATTACAAAAAGAAAAATGCAAATATGACACAATACAACGAACCCAACTTTGCATATTAGCATGAACATGTGTTTTTATCTTGAATTTATTATTAGGTGTGTACAATCAAAATTGAGATATTTTAAGCCGACATGAACCACAAACATGATTATGACATGCCAACATTGTTTGCTAACTCTAATTACAAGTGGGCATCTTGGTCTTTGATTTGGGTGAATTTCTTATAAAACCCGGTCTTTTAAATGTTCAAACACTTAGTACTAATTCACTGGATGTAATCAGTATGATGCACCTGGTAATTTAGAACACCTCGGTCTTTAGATGAAACGAGTTTCATGTGACATTCCAAGAGTCGAGATGCATGGCAAGCAAAGGTTGTTGGCCCCGAAAGAATGGACCTATACCCAGCCGTAGACCCATATCCTATTTCCACATAATGCAATGTGAAATTGGCGTCACTTGTCAAGTAAATACCTAGAAAGAACCCAATTCTCACCTCAATAGGTAGGCTTGGATGGGCCCTACAATGTTAAGGTGGACAAGTTGTGCCCAAGATATTAATAGCTCACCCAAGCCCATCCAATTTGCCCTTTATGCCAACCTAGCTTGTTTGGGCCTCGGCCAATGTAATGGGCTGTCGATGAAATGATCAGGACTAACCATTACCCTCTTCTGTATTTTGCAATTCTACCACGATGAAGAGCCGTTGGATGTTGAGCAAAAACAACCTCAAATTGACCTTGATAACGTTGGCTAGGGGTTTCTTTAAATAAACCTCGACTTTGATCAAAGGTAGAGAAAGAAGGTGTACTTGTTGGGTTGCTTGACTGTCGTATAGAGGCATGGTGGCTTAGGCTAAGGTATCCCCCAAAGAGAGAGCAAGGACAACTGTGAATGGAAGCTGTAGAAGTGGCGATCGACATTGATAAGGATAGTGATGGGAATAGACAACGATGACTTGTTGACATAGTAAAATGAGAGAGAGAGAGAGAGAGAGAGAGGATCATGATGGGAATAGACAACGATGACTCATTGGTATAGTAGAAAGAGAGAGAGAGAGAGAGAGAGAGAGAGAGAGAGAGAGCAAGAGAGAGAGAAGATTGTGATGGGAATAGACAATGATGACTTGTTGGTATAGCGGGGAGAGAGAGAGAGAGAGAGAGAGAGAGAGAGAGCAGCTTATATTGATGACAACAACGTCTTGTGTTAGTGGTATGGTAATACACATGCACAATTTCAATAAAATGTCTGTCAATTTCATAACATAGACCTAAAATTACCTTAAAACTAGCTTTTTCTATTTTTGGGAAAGGCTTGTGCCAATATGTTTTAGCTTATGAGAAAGACAAGCTCTACGCAACAAAAGACCATTGACTACTTCTCAAGATGTCCCGATTGGAAGAAAGGTATGATGTAGATTGCCAAACTTGCTCCCACGTAGGATCAAGTTTATAAAATGAAACACGTTCTTCATTCTCTTATATATTTAATTCGAGTCATGATTTAATTTTGACGCTGCTACAATAAAAACAAGCGTCCGGTTGGACCTCATGATGGGACAATACAATTGAAGTGGACGATCACCACTGGCGTCCAGCTTCCAACCTGATGAAATAGCACAGAATATACATGTCAATTCAAGCTAATCGACTTTGGTTGACTAAGAAATTACAAAAATCTTGTACGGTAGACCACGTTCGATGAAAAGATGTCACAATTTGACCGCCCTCAAACTCAACTAAATCGAAAGAAGAGAATTTTGATGAGCGACGATTTCGAATGAATAAGATGAACGTGGAGGTGACTAAGTGCTTCTTTCCATGGTGTTGAGTGCTATATGTACATGTAATTTCTTCTCCAAGAATAAAAAAATTCCAATGTCGAAAAGCTCAATAGTATACCAAGGGAGAAAAGTGAGCTGACAAGGCAAAGCAAAGCGCATCTAGATTAGTTTTAAAAGAAAAACGTTGTAAAATTTTATGCGACATAATCAGTGTAAAAGAATGACGAAAAAAGAGACCATACGGTACATTGATGTACATTATAAATTTCCTTCCTTATTGCCGGCTTTATCCTATAATAGAATATGGATCATTTCCACTCATTTCAATAAAAAAAGACCGGGCTTTGACATCTATGACTAAAAGGGTCCTCAAAATGGCAAGGATTATTAGCCTAGTTAAAACTAATAATGTTAAGAAGCATGTGAAAATGCTAATTAAAATTCGATTCTCAAATAATCAGAGCTCTATTGCTCACAACGTGCACCGACCCTTTTCATGCAAACTTCGTCTACACAGCACAACAAGCTGCTAGAATTCTTGAGGACCGTAATCCATGCAATCTTGGCATGCGATCATCGACAAAAACCTTTTCAAGCAATGATCTAATTACAACTTGTCCAGGAGAAATTTTCGTCCTGGTGATGGTTTGGAGTCAAAGCGAACGAAATCAAAAGATAATTTTGTTGGTCCTTAGCATGACCTTAAAAGGCTACGCCGAATCGGAGCCCTCCTCAAGGCGTAAAGTTGAGGAAAGGGTAAACCGCTGGGGGCCTTGAAACCAAACTTGGGAACAGCCCCCAGGCCTGACTGAGCTCTACTTCCCTGGTTGGGTAATCATCCTCGTAAATAAGCCCAAGCGCGCATCCTGTAAAATTGAGGAAATGATAATTTTTTATTTATTTTTATAATTGAGACATAGAGGTAAAAGTCTCACGAAGAAATCAAAATTTAATTCCTTATGGATTAAAAGTTATAATTTTTATAACTCTTCCTATCTCTTGGTTCACTGTCCAGATTTATCTTTTTCAAAGAAAATTGTTTTCCCCGATCATTACTTGTCCGTTTATCTTCAAATTTTAGTATGTTTCTCCTCAAGATATCGTCTACAACTCTTATCAAGAACACGTGATCAAATTCGGACTAGATAATTGCACGAAATTCACAGAATCACAATAAATCATCATAACAGTTTCCAGATTTAGCTTCATCAAAGAAAAATGGTTTTATCGACCTATACTTATCTGTTTCCTTTCAAATTTTGATATGTTATTCTCCAAGACGTCCTTTACAACTTTCATCAAGAAGTCGAAGTCAGATTCCAACTAGAACATCGCATGCAACTCACGAAATCATCAAAGGTCGGACTGTTTTTTCCATAAACAGAACACTAGGCTAGAACACAACTCTTATAGCTTCGAAATTTCACACTTCATCCACATCCGAAATTCACCATTCATCACACACCAAACACAACAAACAAAGGGTAAATCAATGTACTCTACTTGCCTCTATTCTAAGCAAAACACAGCACACACGAACAGCGGGGCAAGGCGGACTCGACGGCGGCGACTAGGCAGACGATCGGCAGCAACGGCGTCCTCCTCCTTCCTTTCTCTAATTACAGTCCCCAGTGGTGTGATCAAGTTATCTGCCTGCGTGCATATCCTTAAGAAGGGTAAAAGGGGGTTCCTCACGACATTCATCACTGTCCGTTCGAGTTCATAAGGTGACTTTTTCCAACAAGGAATGTTAACTACAAGGGCAGATGCACTTGGAAACTTTTCGAATTTGGAATAAGGTATGCTCCAGGAGTGGCCAGATGCATTCAGGTTTAGTCCCGGCAAGTTAGAAATCAAAATAAATCCTATGTTCATTGACGGCAGTTGTGTGGACATGCTAATTGGTCTCCTAATTAAAATAAATCTTTTCAAATTCGGTGGATTCAACTGGTTCGAGAAGAGCAGGGTGCGGTGCTCCAAATATTAAATCCCGAGTTGTTCATCGTTGTTGCATTAGCACGAGGATCTCCCAGTTTAAGTGAGAGGGCATATCGATATGCTCAGAATAGATGGAAGTACAGACAAGCACAAATACATAAACCTATCCCTTTCCTGCACCAAGTTAAGTGCTTCATGCTTCTTTTGTTCTATTTCATTTGCTCCACTGATTGATTCACCAGCAAGATGAAGTTTCGGATTACTGCGAGATCATCAGCATGAAAATGTTTTGGGCATGCCTGTTAATCCTGCACTGAGTAATTATATAGACATGTGGGATTTTAGATTACGTGAGTCCAAGATGCTCATATTCAGATGCTGCTCGGTAGTTTGCTAAGTAAATTGAGGTCATTGGCGCAGTGTCGGAATCTGGGACAGTGAGAGAGAAAGGGGAGCCGGTGAATTTGTTAGAAATCCGAGGGAGGACGTTCAACCATAATAATTTGCTTAATTATCTGCCCGGGTTTATGCCATAATGCTTCACAATTGAAAGATGAAACGGCAAATTCAATTGATTTATTGAAACCAATTGACCACTCTGATTACAACAATCAAGGCCAGACTACTGAATCCGACGCATCATAGGCCGATCAGTTTTATTCTCTTAGGTCTCTATCACATAACTATGGTCACTGCATCATCTCCGTAAAGCTCAGTGAATCCTGCAAAATCAAAGTGTCCGCCCCAACATCAGTCATGTTCTTCATATATTCGGCGATGACAAGATTGGACTAGATCTGCATCAAGAATTTCAGGAGTCCATAGCCAAATTTTGCAAAGGATCGAGTTTGCTTCTTTATGATTGAATCCCTGGAAACACATTGTTGCAATTTCAGGGTCATACCAATGAGAGAAAGCAGGATCACTTACTTTTCACAGTTCACATTGGCTGAAACAGGGAACCCAACATTGATGTGGCAAGCTGTAGGGATCTGTTTCAGGAACTTGTCCTGCAACCCCCGAATGGACTTGGTGCCGGCCTTCATGCACCGGCAAATGTCTTTCTTGTCGTTGACCGACCGGACACTCCGGGCGAGCTGTTGCAGGCCACTGCAGCAAGCAGGAGGCACCATCCGAGCCTTTCCCATGGCGAAAGTCACGCAAGGAGCTGCCTTGGCATTGACTGTGTTGCATGGGATGGTAGCCTCCGCCGAGATGAGAAGGGAAAAGAGGAACAAGGCCGAGAAAAACAGGCACTTCATAATTGAGAACTGTCAAGTAGAGAAGAGTTTTGAGGGTTCTTGTAAGGTTTTTACTTGTTTTTGGAAATGACAGGTGACGAGGTGTTCGGTGTGTACTGGGAGATTTATACAGGCAAGAGTTGGCGTTTCATGGGAGCTTGGGAATTCGTAATTTTGAGGTTTCCAAGGAGACGTGAGGCATAAATTCTGCAGGTTCTCGCATTGAGGTTGATGAAGGTCGTGTCAATACCGTGGCAGGATCTTAGAATGCGGTCCTGTCCTGGTCTATGAGAAATCCTGGTGGCACGCTTCTACAACCTGAACATGTTACCCGAAAGTGGTGGTACTATCCCAAAGTTGCTTTACAAAACACTATTTTACCAATCGTATTTTGTATATTTCTCCAAAGCCAATTAGAGAAAAGACCCTTGCATTTCTCTTAAGCCCATTTCCAAAGCCAAACTATAGTCTATGAGCTATATATATGCACCATCTTGTTATCATCCGCGAATCACAAAGAGCGAGCTACTTTCGTAGTCAGCCCAAAACAGAGCACACTGTTGGGTGATAACATAAAGCCTGTTGATGTGCAAGTGTAGAAGTGTTGGTAAAATTAAGTTTCATATTAAGTAAAAAGCTACTATCATGAAAAACCTCAAGTTGATACACCTTAACAAATTTATCTAAAACTATCTTTTTTTTTTTTACTATCAAAAACTCCAAACTAATACATTTATGACATATTAATCATTCGTTAGTTTTTGTTAAATTCTACCATTAAATTTTAGGATCAATACCACGTATAACCTCAAATAGATACATCTATAACAAATTTATCCAAAACTAATTTTTTACCACTAAAAACTTTAAATTGGTATACTTTTAAAAAATTTACCAAAAACTGATGCACTTATAATAATTTTACTCTCTATTAGTTTTTGTTAAATTTTACTATTAAATTGCTAAATTGGATGACAAGTGACAATTAACTGATGTACTGATTTTGGATTTTACTCTCCGTTTGTTATAGTTGTATTAGTTTTATAGTTTTCTTGTGGTATTAATCTAATTTAATGGAGTTTGTGATAAACTTGTCACAAATGTATCAATTTAGAGTTTTTTTTTGTGATCATTTAGGGTAAATTTGTTACGGAGTGTATCGCTTGTGATTTTTCATGATAAAAAAATTAGTTTTGACAAATTTGTTACATGTGTTTCAGTTTGGGGATTTCATGATATTAGCCCTAAATTTTGTCATCAAGTTATTGAGTTAGATAATATGTGGTAGTTAAAAGGTTGCTAGTTTGGGGTTTGCTCGTCATTTACTAGTTTTTGATTTTTTTTTTGGTGGTATTAATCTAATTTAATGAAAATTAACTGAATGTAAATTTATTACAAAAATATGAGTTTGGGATTTTCAATTGAAAAAAATTAGTTTAAAGTAAATTTATCACAAATATATCAATTTGGGAGTTTTTTATAATCAAAAAATTAATTTGAGATAAAACTATTATTAGTGTACCAATTTGAGGCTTTACATAATATTAACTCTCAAGCAAATGATAAGGAACGAGCAATTCTTTAACTAGATAACCCCGGATTCTTTTGGTTTGATTTTTCTAGGAACATGGACTTGATTAAATATGTTGATAAGCTTAAATTTGGATCCTCTCTTGCAATTTCGCAAGGATGACTTAATGTCAAAGTAATAAATTGATTTTATACTCCCTATCAAAGAATAAACCAATTTATTATGCCTTTAACATCTATGACATATTATTATCCACTTTTTTAACCAAATATTACTTATATGCGAACAACTTCCTTCCATCTTGATCTTCAAGCATTATTTCGAGGGGACATTAACGAGAGTTCTTTTTAAACCAACCAAAAAAAAAAAAAAAAAAGGTTCCTTCATCTTTAGAATCTATATTCACATGTAAACCAAGTACATAATCAAGAACTAAAACAGTGTATTCTTTCGTTCAAGTGATGTACATCAACCAATTTACAATTAACGGTGTGTTTGTTTGAGTAAAAAAAAAATTCAAAATTTAATTTCTTGGACTTTTGCCCTTTGGTTCACCAAAAATATCTTGTCAATCGAAAACATTTTTCGGTCAACAAAAATAATTATGCATAAAATTAGGATAATAAATTCCTAAATCTAAAGATGTGAAAATACTGTTCGGAATTACTCATCTTCATTTTTTTATATTTAATTTATTCTTTTTAAATTTTTCCTCTTCATCAGCTAGCTGCCAAGTCTCGGCAACGGTTGGTGACTAGCTATAAGTGCGGACCGACAAGGCTTGACCTCGCTAGCTCGCCGGAGGCCAACAAGGCTCCACCTCGTTGGGATTTGGCGAGATGGAGCTTGCCCAAGGCTCGGGCTGCTGAGGCTCGAGCTCTGTAGATTCCGTATAATTTTTGTGTGTTCGTAGTCGAAGCACTTTGACAGAATTTCGATTAATTTTTCGACAAGTGCTGGCAGCGCAACCAGGTGGCACTTGCGTAGGCCAAGCGGACGGTGGTTTCACTTAGCACCGCCATATGGAACCATGTCAGCATATCGTCGAGGAATCGGTTGAATCCTGGCAAGGTTCATCAATTGCCAAAAAATTGCAAGTTTAGTTCGTTGTTCAGTGACTTGATTGCAAACCCAACAAAGTTCGAGGACATTCAGTGAAATTTATCCTTATTTCCTTTTCGCTCTAACATTTTACCTTGTCTATCCATACCATATCTTCCAAGGTTAGACCATGTCCAAACAATTTATATTATCTGCTATCTACCTATGGTTTACAACCTCTTTTGCCCCAAATGATATTTGAAATTTTCGTTTTCTTTGGCTTCTTGAGAACTTAAAGAAAGTTTAATCTAAGAATATACGATGGATGGGAAAAAGATTTTTAAAGGAGAATATAAAGAAATAAACAGTGTCTTCCGACAAGTACATGGACTTGTGCCTACAGAAACATGAATGAAGGTGCGGGTATCTTCATTCATGTTTGAATGGTTGATTCAAATAAGTTGTTGGCAAGGTTCACCAACCTGTTTGACTTAGGTTAATCATGTCCTGTGCGCGAGTGAAAGCATTCAGTTGAGTTCCTCAGCCAGACTCCTAAGATTTGTCGTATAGAAATCCCTCCAGAATATAGAATATTCTTTAATGTACCTGATTCATAAATGACACTGCAATGGAGAGCACCAAACTTTACTCTTGAAATAAACAAGGTCTCTTCATCCAAAGAGTCATTATTTGTTCATTGAGGGAGGGGAGGAAATGAAGACGTAAGAAGAGCAAAACTAAGGGAGAATAATGCAACTAGAAAATCCACTACCACGGCAGTCAGTCTCATTGAAAAAGGAGGTAGCAATGCTGGATGAGGCAGAGCGCTGTAGCACCAAATGCCTTGGCAATTGACCTCAAGCAACTCCGTTGACTAAAATGTGAGGCATGGCGAGATTCCTGCTTTGCCCTCCCTCCATGCTGTATTGTATCAACCAGTCCATCAAATGCCATCAAACTAAATCCTCTCATTACTTGTCCTGGAGATCAGTGGATGCTCAAAGCCATCAGATCATGTGGTTTTTGGGATTAGAAGGAGCTTCAGGGTGACTGGATAAAGGCTTACTTTTTGACAGAATAATATTTCATCATGGTGAATTCTCAAGGGTGATTTATTGAGGATGCTGTCGGAGTTATTGATTTTGGAAGAAGCAAAAGGACTCCCTTCCATTAAGTCATAGTTTCAAATAGAAAGGAAGAATTTACCAGGGATGAGATGTACAATTTTCAGAATAGAAATTAGAACTAAAATTGGAGATGAATAACTTATTTATGACTGTTCTACTGCAGAATATGACTTGACATCGTTATGGCTATTATTCTTAAGTATGGGTTTCCTAATTCTAACATCTTTTATTCATCCTCAGTAATTTGTTGGATCAAGATGATCTTCAAGCTACCAGGACTGTGGCTCTTCCTAGTTCTGGAAGTGTACCACAGCCTGTCAGTCCTGCAAAGTTCATTGAAAAACGAAAACTAAGTCAAGGACAGCTTAATTACCTACTAAAACGAAAGTTACACAGATTAAGTCAAAGCTTTTTACAAGTCTTTAGCCAAAGGAACTAGTAAAAGAACTTGATGAACTTCTGTAACTTCATCAGAGACATGATTCCAAAATTGGGGACATGGAGGACTAAGATATATATTATGAAAGAGTTAAAGGACCAGATACATGCATGGAAGCATGCAGAGTCGTCCTTGTACATGTTCAAACATCTCAAATTAATGATTCCTATCTCATTTCCCATCCAAGCAGAACTAATTTTTACCTCAATGCATTGTGTTTGTTAATATACTATATCTTGTATGATGGCAATCAACTGTGATATACTCATCAAGCTTACAGTCATTTTGTGGGTATGCTGTGATGCCAGCACCCACCTTCAAATGCTTAATAATACCTTCCAGCATCTTTTTCTCATAAAGTTCTTATGTTTTCTTATGATACTCTAAAGTGACCCCTATAAGTTTCATCAATTACTACCCAATTACAGCACTTGAATGTCAGGAAGGAAAATCCACAAGAAAACAAATCAAGATGGATCTTTTGAGTTGATTAGACCTATATAAACCATGGTGCTGGAGAAAAAATGGCTGGCAATTTAGAAAGGGAAATACTTGACCTGTTCTAGTCATAAGTTCTCAAAACAGGGGAACTAAGTTTGTCAAGAATATCAATGTGAGTGCAATAAATAAACAAGTTCTTCAAGATCAAAGTTGGTGGATACCATCTAAATCTTGTGTAGACACACCCAAAAGGCCCTTTTTTTTCTTTTTTTTTTTTTTAAAATTATATTCACACAAATTTCGAAACTTAAGATCATCAAATCAGAATTTGGATGATAAAAGGTCTACAGCATCAAGGTTGTGGGGAAGCAGCTCTCATGAGCCAGGATTCAAGCAAATGAAACCAAATCTGATCAGAGAAAGATAGATGAAAATACCCACAATTGAAAGTACCATCAAACTCAATGTTCTTGAGTCAACCAATGACAGATAAGAGTTGAAACCCTACTTATTATTATGCAATATGTTAGTTTGTAGTGCAACAAAACAATTGTCACAGTGACAACCACAGAGAGGGCATATTTCACAGACAGCACTTATCACTACAAGGCCTAGCAGAGAGTGAGAGCGAAGATAAAACTCTACAAGTGGTACCTGCTGGAAGGGTTTATGATATGAGCCCCCCAACTCTGGTTAAGGACTTGATTTAAATGTCGAGTCAGTTAAACCCAACCAGAGGTATGTTTTCCACTTCTTTCATCCACAGGCAGAATAATGAGAGACATTTCTTGTGCAGCTGCGCCACAAGACTGCATCCCTCCAATATCAGAATTTGAAAAACTCTCTCAGTATTTGAAAAATAAGTCTCTATGAGCTTCAGACTGAGGTAGCCAGATCTAAGCGCCGCTATAGCTTTATTCATCAGGCTGTCCTTCACACCAGGCTGAAATGTTTTTGAGATAATAGGATAGAGTCATCAGCTATCACAAGTAAACCTTTACAACAATAATCAAAGCGCAGATTGACAAAAGCATGAAAATATGACTTGCTTCTATAGTATCTAAGAGGTCAAAATGACAGAAAGGAAGACAAGTCGTCTGCCAATGTCAACAGAGAATAGCTGCATACCCAACTGTGCCTTTTGTTTTCCCATAGAGGTAATTCTGGATAAGGCAATAGAGGTCAGTGCAATTGACCACTGCATGTCTGCAAGACTGCATCTGATCCAATCATTATCTCCGCAGGACTCTCATTTACTTGGGACACAAATCAGTGCGATTCTGCACGGATGTCAGCAAGAATGCATCTGATCTAATCATCTCATGCTTCTTGGCCACTGGCCAGCTAAATCTTTGGAAAACACCATTTGTCCAAGAACAGGTTACCTCATTCTTTTTCGACAGGTTGCTACACTTCAATTCTCTCTTCAACAACCTCAGGATTATAACGAAGGCAGGTTTGTATCTCGTGCTTAATATCAATCCAACTGTAGCCTGGATCTTTGGCAATCTGGTTATTATTCATTTGGTTTCTTACCGCCCTTGCTTCATCCCATCTTCCTAATGAACTGTAGATGTTGGCAAGAAGCAAATAAGGGGCTGAATTTTTTGGGTCCAGATGGAAAAGTTCATCAGCTGCTTTTTTTGCTAAGCTCACATTAGCATGGACCCTGCAAGAACTAAGTATAACCTCCCACAAAACTGGATCATCTCTATATGGTATCTTATCTATGAGCACTTCCAATTCACTGAAGCACCCAGCTCGACCCAAACAATCAATTATGCAAACATAATGATCCAAAAGAGGTTCTACGCCATGGTCTTGCTGCATTGAATTTAATATACTGATTCCGGCATCAATGAGCCCACCATGACTACAGGCAGTTAAAACAGCAACAAATGTAATGCTATCTGTTTTCACGCCCATACCAATCATATTTTCATAGAGGCAAACAGCTTCATGACCAAAGCCAATCTGTGCATATCCATGTATCATCTCATTCCATGTAACAGTGTTTTTATAGGGCATCATATCAAAAAACCTCCGAGCATCATCTATGTCACCATATTTACAATACATATGTACAAGAGCGCTTCCAACACATACATTATTTGCATATCCATCTTTAAATATTTCAGCATGCACCTGCCTCCCATAAACTGAAGAACGAAATTTGCTGCAACAACTCAACATAGTACCATAAGAAGATTCAGTAGGAAGCATCTCCATTTGCCGCATCTTATTAAATAATACAGCAGCTTCTACGTCCAGGGAATTAAGCACAAGACCTGCCATCATTGAGTTCCAGCAAACAATATCTAGTTTGGGTATTTTATGCAATATGAGCTTTGCTAGCTCTATCTTTCCACAATTTGAGTACATAGTGATGAGTCCACTGGTAACATATACATCTGCATTACCGGCAACCTTTAGTGAGGCTGCATGCACCTGTCTCCCATACTCCAAAACCTCAAGCGCTGCACATGAGCTAAGAATAGTTGCTAAAGATGTTCGATCAGGTCTCACACCTAGAAATTGCATCTTCTGGAAGTGCTTTATCACCTCAATGTGGTTCTCACTCTGAAAATACCCTGACAGCATGACATTCCAGGAACTAAGCATTGGAAACAACATCCCAGCGAAAACTTGACTAGCCATTTCAACATTCCCAGAAGTTACACATGCCACAAGCGCATTTATAAAGGTGACTTCATTTGGTTGAAAACCGCAGCACTGCATTCTCTGCATATATCTTATGGCCTTGTCACTTTCAAATTTGTTCCCATACCCAGCAATCATCAGATTCCATGTAACCACACTAATCTCTGACAAATTACTAAAAATCATCTCTGCGCTATCCATGTCTCCATTCTTCGCATACATATGAATTATTGCATTGTTCAAATGAAGATCACTCCCATATCCAAGTTTAATCATGAGGGAATGCACTTGTTGGCCCTGAAGTATGCATGAATGCCCACCACCACAACTGTCTAGGGAAGATTCATCATATCCCCCACTAGAACAAACACCCAAAACACTTGATAGGGAGATGGCATCGATAGGCATCCCCTGTCTGCACATCAATCTAAACATCTCAACAGCCTCCGTGACTCTATCAGTTTGTGCTAGGCCATGCATCATTGCCGTAAAAGAAACCTCATTTGGATCAGGCAAATCTTGAAAAGCCCGAATGGCATCTTCAATGCGCCCACACTTAGCGTACATACACAACAAAGCATTACCGACATAAATATTCTTCTCCAGACCGATCTTCACAGCAAGCCCATGACACCCCCTGCCAACCTCTACATCCAACAAAGCACAACAGGCGCTGAACACGCTGGCCAAAGTGAAACGGGTAGGCACAAACCCATCCCATCTCATCGAACGATAAACCTCCACGGCCTCCCGTTCGAGCCCATGTCTGACCAAGGAGCTAATCACGTTGTTCCACGAGAAGCAGTTCCTCTCGGGCATTGCGTCGAACAGCCGGCGCGCGGATCGCAACTCTCCGGCCTTGCAGTAGGCACCCAGAACCGCGTTCCACGTGTAGACGTCCTTGCGGGGGTGCCGTCGAACGCCGAGCGGGCGTCCCTCGTAGCGCCGCACGCGGCGTACAGCTCGACGAGGCGGTTGCAGAGGAAGGTGGCGTCGAGGAGGCCGAGGCGGAGGACGCGGGCGTGGAGGAGCTTGCCGGCCGGGTAGGACTTGGCGTCGATGCAGGATCGCAGGAGGCTCAGGAGATGGGCGTAGCTGGTGGTGCTCCGGAGCTGCATCATGCTGAAGCTAAGGGGATTTCCATGCTCTGTTTTCTTTGGCTCACGGCAGGTTTCTGTCGATGAAGATGCGCGGAAAAGAAACGGTCCCGACCGTCCTCGCAGTTTGCAAATGGAAGAGAGGAAATTCAACGGTCCTCTTCTTCTTTTCTATGACTCGGTTTATTTCGTAAAAATAAAGAATTCGAAAATCAGTTTTTTTTTTTTAAATAATCGCTTATATTACTTATTAAAATAAATGAATAAAAATATTTCCATTACCAATAAAGATATTAAAATAGAAAATGTTATCGATAATAAAAGCATTTTTTATTAATTAACTATTTTAAGCGATACAAATAATCATTTTTAGGAAAATAATTTGCAAATCGCTCATAATTTGAAACAAACAGAGCTAAATCACATCATTTTTTAAAGAAAATATTTTCTCGTATTATTTATTTTGTGAAAAATAAATAATTTGTAAAATATTTTTGTAAAAATGATTATCATTAAAATAATTAGTCAAGTATTGACAATAAAAATGAGTTAATGAAAAATATTTTCATTATTAATAATAATATAAATTTATAACATTTTCATGTCTGATGAATATGTTTTTCTTTCATTAATTTTATAAGCAATACAAGTGATTATTTTTGTAAAAAGGAAAAAATTTTGAAATCATAAATTTTCCAAAGAAATGAAACCTTATTTTATTCTTTTTTTTTTTTTTTTAAAAAGCTTTTCGAAATTTTTTTTTTTTTTGTTCGTTCCTTGTAAGCTCAATAACTAGCTTCAAGGAGCATCAAGTTCATGAAAAAAAATCAAATTTTAGACTCGCAATGGCTTATAGATTGATAATAAATGAAAGTCAGACTTATTCCATTAAGTTATTTCATGTATAAATAGTAGAGAAATTAATAAATTAACAAGCTACACAATACGAGTTCGCGGTTCGATTTTTAAAAAAGTTGAAACCGAACCACACCACAAAAGATTGATTTGAAATATTTTTTTCTAAAACAAAGTACTTTTATAGTGAACCAAACCGACAAAAACAAATTGCCTCGGTTTGTTCGAATGTTTCGAACCGTTTTATTCTTGCTCCTACTACAAGCAGTCAATCAAAGTGCTAAAAGAAAGTGGCATTAACAGCTTTTTTATAGCTTACGTACCTTTATAATCTATCCGACCACAAAAAACTTTATTACCTAGCTAAACATATATCAGAAAAATCAAAGTAATCAATCCAAAAAGAGATCGAGAATGAAGAATAATAGTAAATAACGAAAGGAAAAGGATTTATTTGGAAGGGTGGTTTATATAAGAAAATGGCGAATTAATGGAAAGTTTTGATAGTGTAGAAAATTATTTAGGATTAATTAGCATTGTGACAGAACATAAAAATCGTGATCCATTATGAAAAGATGTAAAGAAAAAGAGGATGGAATTTTACTAGATTCTTCCCTAAATTAGGGACCTCTTCAAAAGCTGACTTGTCATCCAAATAACTCTTTTCCCCAAAAATGAAGAGAACCCAATTTGCTTTTATATTTTGTAGGATCATTGCCAACTATTATAAAAACTTAAATATTAGATGAAGGCATAGTTTAATATTTAATTACTCTAATCCAATCTATGCGTGGAAATATTAGGAATAAAGGTATGTAAAGGAACTAGTAATTGCTTGAACTATCTTGAATAGGTGGTTCCCAAGGGAATTGATCTGGTTCTCATGGAGCTGCCCACTCATACTGGACCTCTAATATATATAATATATAATTTAAAAAAAATCAGACAATTTTTTAAAATGAAAACCCTAAAATCCCTAGTCTAATATTCACCACCCATTGACAGAGTACTTATCTTGTCTCACTCTCTCCTCGTTCGAGTTGTATCTCTATTTTTCACAACCTTGACTCCCAAACTTAACACCCATTAACTCACAGCCTCAACTCTCAACTTTCAATATGAGCCTATTTATTTTATTGATCTTGCATTTAAGAATAGGGGAATTCTTTTTTTTTTTTTTTTTTTTACTTTGGCTTGTAGGAAAACGTTGCACTAAGTGCGTGAATCTTGGTGGGACCAATTTCATGGACCCATTCAGGATCCAGACCGGATTGGTGGTCCAAATAAGAAAAAGGCGGATTAGTGGAAAGTTTTGATAGAGTAGGAAATTATTTAGGATTAACTAGCATTGTGAAAGCACATAAAAATCGTGATCCATTACAAAATGATTTAAAGAAAAAGATGATGGAATGTTACTAGATTCTTCCCTAAATTAGGGACCTCTTCAAAAGCTAACTTGCCATCCCAACAAGTTTTAACTCTTTTCCTTAAAAATGAAGAGAACCTAATTTGCTTATGTATTTCCCAGGATCACTGTCAGTTGTTCCAAAAGTTTAAACTTTAGATGAAGGCATTGTTTAACATTTAATTAGTCTAATCTAGCCTATGCGTGGAAATATTGGGAAGAGGGGTGTATGAAGGAACCAAGAATCGTCCAAATTACTCGGAATCGATGGTTCCCAAGGAAACCGTTTGGTTCCCAAGATTCCACAAAGTTGCATTGCTCACTTGGATCGAACCCGTAATATCTATAATATATTTAATTTAAAAAATTCCAGCAATAAAATTTTAAAAAAATGAAAATCTTAAGATCCCTAATCTAATACTCAACACCCATTGACTGAGTACTCGTCTTGTCTCACTCTCTCCTTGCCTAAGTCATATTACTTTCTCTTACTCACGGCCTTGACTCTCAACTTTCAATATGAGCCTAATTATTTTACTAATCTTGCTATTAAGAATAGGGGAGTTCTTTGTTTTTATTTATTTATTTTTTTTACTTTAGCTTGTAGGAAAACGTTGTACTAAGTGCATGAAGCTTGACGGGACAGGTTCCATGAACCCACTCAGGAACCAAACCAGATAGGTGGTCCATTTTCTAGGTGGATCTATGGAATCAATAGGTGATTCTCGATTCCAAATTTTTGGAATCAATCCTTAGTGGGCAATTTCTGGTTCTAGGGTGGGAATCGTCCACTTGGCCCATGCTTACCCCTCATTGGGGAGGCAAATAGGGGTTTAGAAAGATTTGAAGTCAAGATTTCCTACTTTGATATCATGTGAGATTTTATAGGATCATTGTGAACTGTTCTAAAAGGTAGATGAAGGTGTGGCTTAACATTTAGGGCGCGTTTGGCAACGATTCTGTTCCCGGGAACTGATTCTGACAAGAAATGATTATTTTTGATTCTGTTCCCGGGAACTGATTATGAGTAAAAGAACGTGTTTGGTAACTGTCTAAAATTTTTGATTCTGGAATAGAATTGCGTTTGATAACGTGTCCATTGATTATGTTCCAAATTATTTGTTTTATTTTTAAATAATTTTGTCTACTTTTTTTTGCTTTTTTTTTTTTTTTACCTTTATTCCTTTTATTCCTTTTCTTTTTTCATTTTTTATTTTCATTTTTTCCTTTTTCTCCTATTTTTCTTTTCTTCTTGTGGCCGATCACTAAACCGGCGACCGGCCGGATGAGGGCCGGCGACCTCACCAGAGCATCACCGGCCCTCGGCGAGGCTGGCCCTCGTCGGCCAAGCGTCGCCGGCAGCCTCGCCCAGCTGCCGGCGACGCTCGCCCAAGCCCACCGAGGCTCGGCCTCGCCAAATCTGGCGAGGCTGAGCGTCGCCAGTGGACAGGCGGGCCTCGCCGGGGCTGGGCGAGGCCTGCCTGGCCACCGGTCAGGCTAGGCGAGCCCGACCGGTGGCTAGGCGGGCCTCGCCGGTGGACAGGCTAGGCGAGCTTGGCCGGTGGCCAGGCGGGCTTCGCCAATGGCTGGGCGAGCCTTCGGCGAGATCGCCGGACCTCGCCCTGGCTAGGTGAGCCTCCGGCGAGCTCGCCGGACCGGCGGCGGGCGGTGGTGAGCGGCGGCGGACGGTGGCGGGCGGTGGCGGGTGACGGTCGCGTGATAGCGGAAGGAAAGAAGAAGAGTTTTATTGTGTTGATTCTTTTTTTGATTCTCGGACGTAGAATCAACTTTTTTTTTTTATTCGCAAATCTACTTCAAAACTGATTCTGGGAACAAATTTGTTCCCGGGAACAAAATTTTTACCAAACGCGATTCTCGTCCCAAACTGATTCTAGGAACAAAAAATCAGAATTAGTCACTGTTTGGAGTGTTGCCAAACAGGGCCTTAATTACTATAATAGACCAAAACACAAAAAAGATAAAATTGTAGAAGAAACGTGCATGAGGAAGGAAGATTGGACCATAGACATTCGGAATAGCCCTGAAAGTTCAATAGGGAGAAAGAGTTGATCATGAGGTAAAGTAAAAGAAGAAGGAAGATGAGCTAAAAGCTAGTATAGAGATAATTTGTTTGACCTTGTGGAGTTTAAATGAAAAGGCAATCTAGTTCGGTTGATGCCTCCTGGTCTTTTTAGATTGGGCAGAAATGATGCCATTCAAAAGGTAAATTATTCCCTTCGGAACGATTACTTTTTTTTTTTTTGGTCAGTCCTACACTATTCCTACTCTACACTCACTCGCAGACTTGTGCCCTACCGCTTGCAGGGCGTGGGAGTTGCAACCCACTCTCGAAACTTACGCGTCTCTACCCCCATCCCCCCTTGAGAAGGTGGGGATTTGAACGCCTCACCTCCCCCTTCCATGTTGGAAGGGTGGCCACTGGGGCGAACCCCCAGTGGTTTTCGGGACGATTACTTAAATGGTTGTATAATGGCACAAAAAAATCAATTGCATTACTCATGCCATTGAATGTTGGGGCATATGTTGGCACCCTAAAAATATCAAGTTTGATCAGGCAAAGGACTATGGCTTTCAATGTGACATGGATTTGGGCCAATTTTAGTGAAAGTGTTAAAAGACCATTGAGACTAAGGCTCCGTTCGTTTCAGGGAAATTGGCCAATTCCGGAAAATATTTTCCTGGAAGTTATTTTCCAGGAAAATGACAATATTTTCCGGTGTTCGGTTAAAAACTTGAAAATATTTCGGAAAATATTTTCCGATATTCGCTAAAAGTTGAAAATGTTTCGGAAAATGTTTTCCGGTGTTCGGTAAAGAAAATATTTTCTAACCATTATGCTTGGGAATAGTTTAACATGGTTTGGATCCCAAATAAGCTTTCTTTGAATGAAAGAGTTAACAATAAACATTTTCTGTCCTTCAAGTAAAGGTTTGTCTCTACATTTTTTTTTTTTTCATTCGACCGAAAATTTTTATGTGAAATTGAACGATATATTACAATACATTTATTAATAATACTCATGTTAAGGGGCGGCGATTCCCATTGCTCATAGATAATGTCAATGCCCCGTCGACACAATAAAGAAATACGGATACCCCCTTTAAGATAGGCGCGACAATCTTAATAATTGAATGGGTGATGAACGTATCGCTTTTAGCATCCCAAGATAACGTAAAACAAGCGCCTATACCAACGCGGAACGCAAGATTCAATAATGCGTCGGTGCTTTGACGAGCCTTTTAACTCGTTTTTCCTCTCGTGATATGGAGTCGGCCGATGCGAGTTCCGCGAATATTCTTCGGACATCCCCGTGTAAGAAGGAATAACGACACGCTCGAATTCAAAGGTGGTTGGGGGCCCCAAGAGCCTGTCCATGCTGCGTGGCAATTGCCCATGATTCCTTCCATGTCGCTTTTTGAAAATTTGGCCAGGACCCGGTGGCAGCGAATCGTGGCCACCAAGCTTTCCATCTGGAAGCGCTTGCCACGGTTTCCAGAATATACCCACAGCATCAATGCCCATGCACAGCTTGTCCTCGTCTTTCCTCTTCAATTGGAAAAAAATAGGGAATTATACTTCCTGACACAGATGTGATAACTGGGAATACCAAAACTGCATCTCTTTAACCCACCTAAATTGACTCTAGGGGAGATTAAAGTAATGGAGGCGTTCGTTTGGCGATTAAAAGCTGCGGACAATTACCAAATTCTGTCCTGCCACAACTTGGTCGATCCGAAAAAAGAAATGAGAACCCACACCAGCTTTTCCTAATTCGCAGAAAGGGACATTTGCGCAGAAGTGCCCACAAAGAGATCATATCTCATCTTCAGGTACTTTTATTGCCGGCATCTTTAATATGAGAATTCTGGGGATTCAATGTCGACATGCTGCTCCGCAGATTAATGCCATGCTTGCAATGCAATGGCATTCAGATAACATATCCGAGAGAGAGAGAGAGAGAGAGAGAGAGAGAGACAGAAATTTTGTCTTTTGAAGAAAGGAAAACAAAAGAGAACCCGTAGTTCCTTGAATGACAGGACTTCATCGAGTCTAAAAGAAAATCTAGAAAGTTCCCATCCTTGTAGTGATAATATGATTTGGTAAAAGGCAAGTAGCCAGTTTCATCTAACATTTGCAAGAGGAAGAAGAATTTGCATAGTTCCAGCTAAAACGACAAACCATTTTTGGAATCTTTTCAGTTCATACTCTTTTGACCAGCAAACTCATCAGATCAAGCTATCAAAAATCTCGTGTTACCTCTGTTACCTTGACACTTCTACTGAGCACCTTGCATAAAATTACACATCAGTGGAATTTTGGCAGCCATAATATGTCTACACACCTAAAGAAGGCAATACACTAATTCATCTACATCTAGATCAGACTTGGACTCGCTACATCAAGCTTTAATGTTGTCGCCAAGATTGGTCAGCTTTTCTATAGGGAAAAGAAAATGAAACCTACCATAAACAGAGCATCCGAGAGCCTCTCTCTTGTAAGAATATATTCAGAGCTTGAACTTAAATAAGGGCGCTAACCGAACCACACTAAAGTTGAAATAGTTCACACCAACTACATCTGGAAGGCGACCGATGAAAGTATCAATAAAGGAGTTTTCAACGAGGGTGAGCTAACAACGGTGATTAGAAGTGACAAATCAAGATGGTGACTGCTATACATCTGGCAACAAAGGCGATTTCAACCCCTACTGATTTTATTTATTTATTTTGAGGGATATTTTCTTACCATCCTAAGAGAAGGAAAGTCAACTCGATTATACCTTTATTGATGAATTACAAATATGAGCATCACCCACAATTATTTTGATTAAGCTTACACGTAAGGAATGTCCACAATTTATGACCCGCCAATTACACGTATGGTTAGAGATAGTTTTCTCCGATCCAGCCTTTTTTATTGATTGCCTGGAGGAGCTACCTATTGCATTGGGTAGATTAGAAGAATTAAAAGAACTACTTTTAGATAGAACAGTTATATGAGAAATTTCTACATTTACGAATGTATAAATTCTGAATGTACTAGATTATTTACATGCTTAGCCAAAAAACAAAAATAACTGAGCGTTTAAGTTTTTAATATGTAAAATTTCATATTGCGTTGTTATAGTTTGTAACTCACATTTGCGATTTACTCAGAGTAGTGTTATTCTACATGATTATCTAGGCCGCAGAACAGATCTAGTAACAATAAGCTATGGCATAACAAAGTCTAATTGCACAAAACCAGTAACACCCACCGCAACCTCAATAAGAGCCACTACTAGTGGTGTACCGCTGGTCATAATTTTCCTAGCTAGCGATACACTGTAGGTCTAAGGTAGAAGGGCGAAGTGGATAATCAAATGAACTCATGGCACGAAAAGTTGCAGAACACAAAATCAATGAAGCAAGAGTAACCACCAAATCCTGAAGATCAGATGCTGTACAGGACCGACTGAATCGAATTGTAGCAGCCGAACAAGAAATAAAAGCATCAACATTGTTCGCTAATCACTCAAGTACACAAGAGTCATTTTAACTTTTGATCTACTTGAATTTTGCTGCGATGTATCGATTTGATTCATACAACTTTTGTCATCTTTTGTAAGAAGATTCTTTATGAATCAGAGAATGAATTTCTTTGTGCTTCAGAGAATCAATGAAAAGAAGAACGAGGGGGAAATTGATCTAACCATCTGCAGAGGCTGCTGCATCTTCGCTGTGTCTCGTATTACTCCTCCTCCTCCTCCCCAACGCGCATTCAATCGAAGGATCGATGGAATCCTCCCCCAAAAACCCTCTATACATGCAAACAAGAGGAGAGAGATCTATGAGGACGCTTCAATCTGTGCATACGCCGCTTGAAGACAACTACGCGTGGAATAGTATGAACTGACCTAGTGAAGGGGAAGCAGGGCAGGTCGCGGAGACCGAGCACCGCTGGACGAGGGGGAGGCTCCACTGTTGCTAATCATCGGCGTCGAAGGAGGAGGACGAGATCACAGGGCTTCGTGAGGGCGAAGATCCAGCACCGCCGGCCCTGCTACTGCTAATCGTCGGCGTCGAAGGAGGAGGACGAGATCAGAAACCTAGGGCTTCGTGAGGGCGGAGATCTAGCACTATCGGCCCCGTTGCTGCTAATCGTCGGCATCGAAGGAGGAGGACGACGCGATCAGAAGCCCTAGGTTTTGTGAGAAAGAGGGCAGAACGAGAAAGAGGGTTGAAGAGATGAGTGATGAAAGATGAGGCACGCGACGCGATGGGAAAAGATTTCTTCCGGAAAATGTTTTCCTCTTTTCAAAAGAGGAAAACATTTTCCAAGATTTGATGGGCAAATTTTCTTTTGACCGGAAAATATTTTCCTTGACCAATTATTTTCCGCCATCCGAACACCGGAAATTCCGGAAAATATTTTCCCGGAAGTTATTTTCCACGAAACGAACGGAGCATAAGAGGAATCTCTTAACTCGGGCTGTAATGATAAGGCAAAGTCATTCACTAAAAGAAGTCAAGGGTCACTGTGAGTATTGACTGAATAATAGGACATGCAGCATGTCAATAAGGGAAGGAGTAAATGCTATGTTGACCAACCAAATGACGACCAAACACTAGTTGAGAAACCGACAGAATTGAGTCGACGAGAGGGGAACGATTTTCTTTCGTACAATCGAGCCATGATAATCGACTAAAAATGTCAATCTAGTCATGAAGCATTGTTGTTGACTCCTAAAGTTTGACTTTAATCAAATAAATGGAAAGGATAAAAGAGCGAGAACAATTATTATAGCCAAATTGATATGCAAAAACAATTACCAAAGACGTCGATTGATAGTTGCAGTATTTTTTTCGATCAAGCAAACCCACATGATTAAATACAAAACACTATCGGAACCTGAGTTTTCTTTTTAGTGCTTGTAACACGATTTCTTGATTTTGGTTATTAAGAGGAACAAAATACTTGACCTTTCTTGCCTTACCAAAAAAATACCTGACCTTTCTTGAGCTGCTATAGCTCTTGAGGCTTGGACGGTTGGAGGTGTGCTCAGACCCTAACAATTCCGACACAAAAGCTTCATATGTGACCTAATGGCTTGTTATAACTAGCCACCATAGCCTATTTAGTTGAGCCTTACAATACCTAGATTGTAGTGTCAAGAAGTTGGGTTTCATCCATATTATTGGAATTCTGCACTTCTTGATTTATTTTTATTTTTTATTAAGCTGAAGTTTTAGAGCCCCCTCTGATTTTAGTTCTAGAACACGGCCTTCTTTGCTTCTTGCTAAATTTGAGAATTCTACAAATTCAAGGTCAGCACTTCCCTGGAACACTAGTTCCCCCTTTTCCTCTAACATAGAAACTTTATTTTCCTGTTTGTTCACTTGAGTTTTGACAGCGCTCAGATCCCTTCGCTGATAAGGGACAATTTGAGTGGAGTTGGTTGGTGTCTCTGGTATCATTTCCTTAGGCTCTTCCTCATCACTAGTTTTTGCATAAAAGATATTTTAAAAAAAGATGGCTCATGAACCTTTGCTCGCACCCATTGGCGAAAACAATGATCCACCTTTGCCTCATCAAAAGGTATATTTTGCTCAATACTTGTCGTAGTGGCCAAACTTACCTTAAGTGTAGCAAGTGTAGAAAACTTCCTATACTTAAAATCCAGGCAGATTTTTTCGCTTTCATGCATAGAAAGGTATGTTCATATTAACCTTTGCTCTCCCTATTTTATAGGAGGCCATAGCCTTTGCTTCGACCTTCACTATTGGTACTTTTTTCTGTGGGATATATGCACTAGAAATCTTAAAACTTATTGTAAAAGTGCAATTTAGTCCTCAAACTTACAAAAAAATATATTTAAGTCCTAAATCTTATCAAACTGATCCAATTGACTCATTCTCGCAACATTGTTAACTTGTCTAACGGAAAATACTAACATCAATTTTTTAAATTAAATTTTCCCTCCTACGTGGAATTTTTTTCTTCAAATCTTATTTAAATCAAATGAAAAACTAATAAAGCTAAAATTTTATTAAAAAAAAACTGAAAAGAAAAGAAAGGAAGAAAAAGAAAAAGTAAGGCTTGTGTGAGGCCTCACTGGCCCTAGGAGATAGCCGACGAGGCCAAATTGTGGACGCCCACCTAGATTTGCATGGCGCTAGCTATCGCCTAAGGTTGCCAATGCATACTAGGCTCGGGCGAGCATCAGTGTCGCCTAGATTTGGGTGCCCTTGCTTGGGTCCAACAATGGTCGTTGGCCCTTGCTTGGGGTTGGTGAGGGCTGACAATGGTCACCGAACCCTCCAACAACATGTGGCAATGGCGGCGGTAGTGCCCATTGGCAAGGCTCTACCCTACTTGCCCCCCCCCCACCCCCCCTTTTTTTTCCAGTTTTGTTTTTTAAATAAAATTTTAGCTTTCTTATTTTTAATCTAATTTAAATCAAATTTAAATAAAATAATTTAAAATTATCACGTAAGAGAGAGAAATTAATTTTAAAATGCCATATCAACATTTTCCGTTAGATAAGTTAACGGTATCAATAGAAATATATATATATATATATATATATATATAAATATTTTGGTAAAAATATTAACGGAAAGATTCAATTTGATAAATTTGATAAGTTTTATGATTTGTTTGCACTTTTTGCGAGTTTTATAACTTAATTATACTTTGCAACAAGTTTTAAAGCTTGTCGTGCACATATTCCCTTTTCCTTATCTTGCCAGCAGCTCTAGGCTGGTGGGGGATTGTGGGTAGAATTGCAGAGCAGAGAGGAGCATAAAGATTAGACCTGATCATTTGATTGACGGCCCATTACATCGGTTAAAACTCCATTAGGCTACGTTGGCCTGTAGGGCAAAATGGACGGGCTTAGGTAAGCCTTTCCTATCTTGGACCCAACTCGCCCAACTTAACACACCTGGGCCCTAGGCCCACCTAGGCCCGGTCAATTTTTTGGTCTGGAGGCCCAGTCAGTTTCACATGAAAAGTTTAGTATTCCAATCATAAACAGCTCAAGAAAAAATGTTTTTAGCCTAGCACGGGGCCCATCCCACTCAAGACCACTTACTGAGTTTGGTGAGAATCGGATTATTGTATTTGATTGACACGTGATGCAAGTCTCACGTTGCATTACGAGGAGATGGCGCATGGGTGTAGCGGAGGGTATAGGCCACTTCTCTCAAGGCTAGCAACCTTTGCTTGTCATGCATCTCAACCCTTTAACCAGGTCATCGTGTACACCGCAGCGTTGAACTTTTAACAGACGAGGTTTTACAAGCGATTCACCCATATCAAAGGTTAAGATGCCTACTTGTAATTATGGCAAGGCAAACAGCATTGGCATGACACACTCACAATTATAGTTGATGTCAATTTATGTCGGCCTAAAGTATCTCACTTTTGATTTTACATGCCAAATAATTAATTTTATATGGAAGCGTGTTTGTTCATATTAATATATAAAGTTAGACGTATCGTGTCGTATCTTATCATATTTGAGTTATTTCTTTGTGATTCTTATTTTATTTTGTGCAGTGCAAAGGGATTGTGTGCAACATTGCCAATCTTACTTGCACTCTCACCATATCTCTATCTTATGCATCCACCCTAATGAATATTTCGACTTCTCCTTGTACCATGTCATTATTTGTTTTTGTTTCTTTTTATTTAGGGACAAATGACAATGGAAGAACAGTAATGTTAGAGAAGAGTGTGCATAAAGTTGGTTCTATGCAATCTATATTCACTAGTTCAAAGGAGAAAATGGAGGGAAAAGTGGGGATGTGGCGACAACGATAATGTTGAAACTCATCCTTGATGGATGAATAATGCTAAACGTAATGTTTTCATCGGTAGCTAAAAACTTGATTCATCTTATAAAATATCAAGTGCTGGTGCCAAAATATTAAGAATTGGTTCTGCACTTATGCCGATAAAAGACATTGAGATAATCATAATAGTTGGGTTGACACGTTTCGCTGTCCTTTTCATTCTCAACAATATATATTCCTTCATATTTGTTAAAGTCTGAACAACTTTAACAAATAGTATAAAATATACATTCATCGACAAGAAGAAAATGACACGATACGAAATTCTGTTTGAAATAAAGTCATATCAACAATAGTCCTTCACACACTTGTTAAATATACTTACTCAAGAAATATTGTATTTCTACAATATGGATTTTGCATATAACGAAAACAGTCAATACATTAAATGTTATAAGATTTCATTATATGATTGCTCAACAAGTGTTATGGGCACTCAATCAACAAATGCCTTACACGCTATTATACTACTCATATCACTATAGATGTTTGTCTTATGTGATGCATCAGATAAATGAACAAAGAAGATCAAAAGCAGGCCATGGAAAATAAGTTCCTTTAAGAACTTGGAATCTACGCTAGCGTCATGGGATCTCTAAACGATCCCCGAACAAAGGCCAAGAAGTTCTGTTTTTTCAATAAGCAGAAAGTAATTATAAATTCAATTTGAAGCAAATTGGAGAAGTACTGTGATTTTTACACAAAAAAATTAGCCAATCAATCATAAATCTATTATACGAATACTAATTTAACAATCAAAATTTTCCCCACAATCTTAAGGTACCATCTTTATGAAGATAGAGACAATGACTAGATCAAGTGCTCGCAATCTTGACAAATTGTGAATCAATCCTTATGATGGAACTAGTTACATCCGTTGGAAAGACAATACGATCCTTCATTTATCTAAATTATGTATTTTCTACACCTTGGATCCCAACTTGCCTGCTATCCCTAATCAAAAGGGTAATGATTTTGATGAAATGAAAGCTACAATGAAAATGCATGAGGACAATCGGAAGAGGTGCCGAGGAAAGATTTGCAATGCTTTGTCAGATTGTCTATGTAAAACCTTTTGATCTTATGCAAATTAAAAAGACATTTAGAATGCCTTGGAGACCAAATACAATACTAAAAAACAATATATAGAATGATTTACTGCTCCAAAATATTTTGAACTTACTGTGATTGATCGAGAATCTATCGGTAAGCAAGTAAAGGAACTTCAAATATATAGTCAAATTCAAAGACTTCAATCACGAAGTTTCTAAGTCTCTTAAAGTTGTTGTAATTATTACAACTTCAATTTGGATCGATTATCGAAAGAAATTTCTTCATACAACCAAGAACACTCTGAAAATTTTGATAAAACATATTCTAATTGAGGAAAGTTCTTAGGAGCACGAAACTAATTATGAGAAAGAAGTTACAAGCAACGTGTATTTGATTGAGAATGGCAACATGAGCAGAGACAGAGAAAATAAGAGGGAAGGAAACTCATTGACACCAATGATACCAACAAGCTTGGCAACAACAACACAATCAAGAAAGACAAATTTTACTTTTATCGTGGTAAAAAAGGCCATTACAAGAACGAGTACCGTTATCGTTAAAAAGCAAAAAGTTGATACAGCAGCAGCAGCAGATGTTGTGGAGCAAAACACTACGAATAATTTGCCCCATCGGGGTGGCGCTCCGTAGCGAAGGATTCTTCACGCCCATCCTTATCACCACCGCCTACTGTGGCTGACGGCATCGATAACCCCTCCATTTCGAGGAGCCACTCTCATTGATCCTCACGGAGGATCTACTACTCTTCTTTATATAACCTTCTAACAATGCCGATCTTTCGTCCCTTAAGAAAGTCCAGTCAGATTATGGAAAACTGCTTGATATTGGAAATTCTCCCGTGAATGCATTCTGCATGCGTGCCGCTCGTCGACAGATGAAATCTAGAAGATATTGGAAATTCTCCGGAGAATGCACTCTGCATGCGTGCCGCTCGTCGAAAGATGAAGAAATCGAGAAGGGGACGTGTCTGTTTTTTGAATCCTCCTCCTCTGCTCAGCATTTAGTGAGCGTGGGAGCCCCGAGAAGGGGAACTGCGCACAGCATTTAGTAAGTGAGGGGGCCGCAAGATGGAGACCTGACCTCTTCTATTTTATTACCATAGATGGAGATGAGATAACACGAAGCTTTGACAAGGCCAAGCCAAAGTTAGAAGAGAGAGAGAAGAGTCTTGAATTCTCAAAACTTTTGTCGCTCCATCCCGCAGGGGCAGAGAACCTGTCGCTGCAATCACGGGTTACATTGAAGTTCCAAACACAGGTCCGAGAGAGATGGTTTCCGTGGAGAAGATCCGCGAGAACCAGCGGGCCATGGGTCCGGCGACTATCCTCGCCATTGGAACGGCGAACCCGGCGAACTGCATGTACCAGGACGAGTTCCCCGACTACTACTTCCGCATGACCAAGAGTGAGCACATGACGGCTCTCAAGCAGAAGTTCATCCGCATATGTGAGCCTCACTCTAGTTTGCCCTAGCTACAAAACATTGCGGCTTCCATTTCAATGCTAGTTATTTTTTCTTGCTTCTCCCTTAACCGAAATGAAGCTCATTCATAGGTTAGGAAAAGAAAAAGGGTTCTACCAAAAAGAGAAAAGAGTCTATGCATCTTATCCCTAAATTCATATCTTTTATACAGATTGGGATTCTCTGCAGTCAAAACTGCAGTGACTGAACTGTAATATGCCGTTAATATATCTATATATCATCACATATATATGTACTTTAGACGGCTCATACATATTTATCATTTTTTTTTTTTTAGATCCTCTTTGTTTCTTCTCTTTGCCCCGCTCTCTCCTTCCCTGGGAGTTACCTATTGTAGCTCTTCCGTCACCACCACCCCGCCATTGCCTCCCTCTTTCTGCATGAGCTTTCAACCTCAGATTTGATATCTCCAGCCCTATGAGGGCAACCACTCACAGTCGTCACGACCTCCATCTGTCTTCATTGATAGAGAGAAAGATGTTAGAGCTTTTGCTTGAATATCTTGGATGAGTTTCTGAAAAGGTGCAGGCAATTTAATCATTTCATTGAAGATATAGTTATACCTAATTGAAACTTCACATTTACAAAGAAAAACTCCAATGCATGCAAGACAACATTATTCTAGAAAGTAAAATCAATATTCGGAAACATCGCAGGTGAGAAGTCGATGATCCACAAGCGCTACATGCACTTGACCGAGGAGCTTCTCAAGAAAAACCCCGAGATCTGCTCCTATGACGCTCCTTCACTCAACGCACGCCAGGACATAAGCACCGTCAGCATCCCGAAGCTCGGCGAGGAGGCAGCGTCGGAGGCCATCAAGGAGTGGGGCCAACCCAAGTCCAAGATCACCCACATTGTATTCTGCTCCCTCTCCGGCGCCGACATGCCTGGTGCCGACTACCAGCTCATGCGCCTCCTCGGCCTCAGCCCCTCCGTCAAGCGTGTCATGCTCTACCACCTGGGCTGCTTTGCAGGCGGCACCGCCCTCCGTATCGCCAAGGACCTTGCTGAGAACAATGCTGGTGCGCGCGTCCTCATTGTCTGCTCTGAGATCACTGTCGCGTCCTTCCGAGGTCCATCAGACGAGAACCATGGCAACCTCGCGAGCCAGGCCCTCCTTGGGGACGGCGCCGCGGCGCTCATCATAGGGTCCGACCCGGAGATCCCCGCCGAGCAGCCCATATTCCAACTCGTGTGGACTGCGGAGACCGTTTTGCCAAACTCAGAGAGCACCATCGAGAGCCAAGTGCGTGACGTGGGGCTCACCTTAGTCTTATCCGACAGGGTCCCCCAATTGATCGCAAGCAATATCGAGAAGAGCTTGAATGAGGCGTTCGATTCTCTCTGCATAACCGACTGGAACTCCATCTTCTGGGTGCCTCATCCGGGTGGCCCGGCCATACTCAACCAAATCGAGGCCAAGCTAGGGTTGAGAAAGGAGAGGCTCCGAGCCGTGAGGCACGTGCTTAGAGAGTACGGGAACATGTCGAGCGCGTCTGTCTTTTTTGTCCTCGATGAGATGCGGAGGAAGTCGGTCGAGGAAGGACTCGCGACCACCGGCGAGGGGTTGGAGTGGGGCGTCCTTTTTGGGTTTGGGCCGGGCCTCACGGTGGAGACGGTGGTGCTTCACAGCGTGCCAACAGTGTTCCCTGGATGAAATTAATCAATAATCTATACGATATGACTATAAGTATTGATATGATTATGATGTCATTGCATGCTATTTTATTAGTAGGAAGACATTTTGGCGTTTGGAGGGATTGATACCTAGATAGTCGTCTATGGGATTTCTCTTATTTATTAATGTTGTAATCATTGTGTACTTTCTCAATAAGATTGAGCATTAGTCAACCAGTTGTGAGACTTTGAATTAGAACTCGAGTTTCAACATTCACGAAGGCTTACTAACTTGAGTTTCAACCTTCACGAAGGCTTACTAAGATAAGTTATATCTACACCGAAACATAGGAAATAGCTGTACATACCATTTCCAACACATATTTTTCTTATTGCTAGCATTCCAACTTCACTACCGGCCATTCGAAGATGGTCTGGAGACCAGTAGAGGGTCCGCCACAAATTCCAACAAAATCGAGAAAATTTTTAAAAAGAAAAAAGGGCATGGATCCTTTGTTGGGATAGCTTCCTAAACTCTCTCTCTCTCTCTCTCTCTCTCTCTCTCTCTCTCTCTCTCGTGCAATTTCTCGTTTTGAACAAAAGATATAAAGGGTGAAGAGAAAAAAGGAAAATAAAATCTTTAGTAGTGGCATAACTATATAATTATAGACAATTGTTACAGCCCGGAAGTTTGCAACGCACAAGCACGGAGGATGATCCATGAAGACTGGGCTTGATTATGGAGTTATTATTGGGAATAAAGAAGCAATTTTTTTTTTTTAACTCTTTGATTTTGTTCTAAATCCATTTTCGAGAATAAATTTGTTCTTAAGGATAAATTTGTTTCTGGAAACAAAAAAAATTACCAAATACATTTTGTTTTTGTTTTTGTTTTGGGAAATAAAAGAATACAATTGTACACTATTATTGAGCACAAGTTCTTAAGTGCCATCGGCTATTTGTCTCATCGGGATATTTGACGTGGACTCGGTTGTCCTACATACCATTGCCGGCATAATGTGGACAATTAATAAAAATAAAAAATAAATCCACGTTAAAATGAGAAATTAATAAAAAAAATCACGTAGAATGATTTGTTAGGAATGACACTTAAATGATTAATTTTACTTCATGTGACTTTTAAGTGAGCAAAAAAAAAAAAAAAAAAAAAGCTATGGTACTTCAGCGAGTATCATAGAAAGTTATGACACCCCTATTGTACTTGTTCTCATATTTAGATCATGAGTTGTCACATATTTAGATCATGAGTTGTCATATCATTCTGTATGTGATTATTATCATGTCATGTCATTTTCTCATCATTTTTGCCATGTGATGTTATCTTTTCCCAGTGATGCTCCGCAATTGAATTTGTCATCTTGTGTTTAATGTGATTATACCATGCCATATTAACTAAATTACAAATTCATCATATCATGTTACTTGTAATAATTGCCATGTTACATTATTTTCCTTGTCATATTTGGACAATGAATTTGAAATGACATGTTCCATGTGATTTGCATGTTATGTCATTTTCTCATTGCATTCAAATTCCAAATTTGCAATGTCATGTCATCTTTCTCATCAATTTGAATTGTGAATATGTCATGTTATGTTGCATGTCATTATTAGTATATTGTGTTATTTTCTAATCATATTTTAGTCTCTAGTCTATTATGTCATATTGCATGTGAATATTATCATGCCATGTTATTTTCTTGTCATGTTTGCATTTGAGTTTGCCCCATCATGTTGCATTTAGATGTCGCCATATCATATCATTTTCTCATAATATTCGAATCCAACTTTGCATGTTGCATGTGCAGTAGCCGTGACAATGCATTTTGCATACACACTTGCAAACACGAATCTCCAACTCGGAGAAAAATACAGTAATTCTTCTCACTCCAGTTGGAAGGATTGCTGGCTGGCTGGACATTTTTCACCGTCATAAATTACAGATATAGCGTAACTACTCTGCGTTGTTCAACGTGAATTTACGCGTATCCATCTCAGCCAGGCATCATTCCAAGAAAGTGAAGTTGAGGAAACTGTAAAAGCAAGTAGATTGACGAGTTTCCTACAAACTAGAACGTTAAGTGCTTTGTCTATGGCATGATGATGTACATTGAAAAGAGTGAACCAATTCAATCGAACTTCTCTATGGCTAGTGAAACCCGGGTCTCCTAGCGAGTTCGTCTTCATTGACCGTGCTTATGTCTCTTGTCCCTATCTCCGCTGAATCGTCCATGGTTAGGAGATCCATTAACATGGCATGCTCTGTAGATTCTCAGCAGGATAAGACGTATCCAATCCATCTTCAGCTGCTCGTTAGCCGAGTGGTCGATGCATGCTAACCCGATCTCAATGACCTGCCGAGCTTGTTCAATGGTAGCACTACCAATCATGATTCTCTCATCCAACAAATTCTGCGAATTTGCAGGGAAATTCATTCGGATGTGCTCGATAAAACCGGCCTCGCCCGCCTCAATGTCTCCCATCTTCCCTCTGTCTGTGATCATCTCCAACAAAAGCACTCCAAACTTGTGTTTGTCTAATTAAAAAAGACCAAATGAGAGTCAAAGTTTTTGCAATCTGCTAAACAACATGAAAGGAAAAATGCAAGTTGAGACACAAACGAACTTACTCTTCGAGCTGCTATTTCGACCATTGAATTCGAACCGTGAAATCAGTGGCTCGTGATTTCCAGACAAGATAATACTGCTGGTCCGGAGATCATACCCCACTTGAGGCCACAATTCATGCAAGTAACACATGCCTTCCATGACTCCAACCAATACCTTCAACCTGTGCTTCAACGGTGGAGCTCTCTCCGTCAACCAAATCTCTAGGCTCTCTCCGTCAGTCGATTCCATCACGATCGCTCTCATTTCCTGGTCGTCGCACCAACCGAATACTCGCACCACGTTCTTGTGGTGCATTTGGACCAGGACCTCGCACTCTTCGACGAATTTTCTCATGCTTTCAGTGGAAATGTCACTCCAGTATATCTCGATCCTCGCTTGAGTACCATCTCTCAGAATTCCTCTGTAAATATCTACTCCATCACTTTTCCCCTCTAAGTTTTCACGTGAGAATTCGCTCGTCGCCGCATTAAGCATCGATGTAGTGAAGTGATGTCTTGGTTGTCGAGATTCCAATGATAGATTACGCCTTCTAAAACACAGCATAGCCATGAAACCCACAAGTAAAATCACCATAAGTGGCAAGCCGATCATCAGAAACATCGCCTTGACCGCAAAACTCTGTTTGTTGGGAATGAGGCCCGAGTGGACAAAATTACTTGAATTGAACCGCCTCAAGACTAGGCTCTCGGACAGTTTACACTCCGAGAAGTGATTGTATGAAAGGTTGAGGACGGTCAGGTTGACCAGCGAAGCCAGCATCTCGATCGGAAAATCGCCTGAGAGCTCGTTGTGGCTGAAATCGAGGGCCCCGACCTGTGCGCAGGCCAGAACACTGGTCGGGAACTCGCCCCTCAGCGAGTTGTTCGAGAAATCAATGGACTGGATCGATAGGGGGCAGTACTTCCAGAAGAAGTCGAAGGACAGATAGAGCGGTGCGATCTTAGGGCGGCCCCGAAGGTCGATCTTGTCGAAGGACTCAACGCAATTGGGATTGCGGGACTCGTTGCAGAGGTGACTTGCGACAACGGTGAACTTGAAGATCTCGTCGAGGCCCCCCAGAGGGCGGGAGTTGCCGCAATACCGGAGGGAAGGGTTTCGGAGGCAGTTGCCGGTGATGGTGGAGTTGAAGTCCGGGGGCGGCCGCAGGTTGCGGAGGTCGTCAACGACAGTGGCGGAGAGAATGGCGGGGTGGAGGAGGAGGAAGGCGGCGGCGATCGGGAGGAGAAGGGGGGCCATTGGGATAATGTTGCTCAAGGTTGTGAACGGTCGATCTCTGAGAAGGAGAAGGGAGAGAGGAATTTCGAATGGAATGCATGGCGGTTTCTGGTTTCAAGGGCAAAAAGATGAGGAAGTTCGCACGTGTGCAACGGGCCCCTCGTACTTTTCGCTCCTTTTTCCAATAAATCCTAAAATATTTTGAAACTTTTTTGTATTTGATAAAACTAGTTTTGTGTTCGTTGAATTTAAAATATACTTGAAAAGTTGGCACATAAAAATCCAATTATAATTTTATTGAAAGTATCAGAATTCCCATAATTTTTATAACTCAAAAACTAACTAATGGGAAATAAATATATTAGAACCCCATGTTCATATGTGGACTGAACTGATGATCCAACGGCATTACCCATGATAAAATTCACAAAAAATTTAACGTATTAGACATTATAATAATTAATTATTTGATTACTCAATATTTAATAACAACATTTTTCGATAATTTAAAAGCTCTTTCAATTCAAGAAAGAACTGCATGTCTTCACTGTCATGAGCGAACATACTCCATAGGGCATTTTTGAAGTACAAGCCAAATTCGTCTTGCTTCTCAAAACCTAATAATACGATTAATAAGAAAATGTATTACAGAATTAATTCCCATCATTGTTTCATTCTTGCTGTCTTATTTTCATTAAGTATGGCATTTTGTCGTAAATGCACGCAAAAGGCATGACTAGAAACTCACGTTAGTCGTACCTATTGTGGAAAGCAGACCTATAAACATCATATACCTTGATTTTCAATCGACGACAAACAGACGTTAGGTCATATTGGAAAAATACCCAAGCCCCATGTAGTTGATCAAAGAGATCATCTATTTGTGGCAACTGAAGTTTGTTCCGAAGAGTCACCTTGTCGATTTCTCAATAATCAATGTAGAGACACATACTACAATTACCTTTACCCTTGCGATCGACTCTTCCTCGGTGTCTGACTTTCATGGAGACCTTGATTAGCATCCTAGGATTTACGGTTCCAGATGACACCATAGGATTTGGTTGGTTCTCACGAATCAACTTCCATTCTCTTCTTCAGATCCACCCCCTTTTTTCAGCATAACTATCTGATATTTCCTGCTAGGCGTGTGAAAAAGAAACGAACGGTAAGTAATTTCCTCGAGGAGTCAAACTATAAAAGTCATAGTTAAAGCATATGTAGCATCAAACTTGTCGCCAGAGTAAATTGCAAGAATGACACAAATAACTGTCAATAAGAAGATTGGCACTCCTTGGTTTGGGCATAGGCAAAAAGTATATAGTGAAAGCTGTGAGATTTGCCTATATCACCGTCCAACAGGAACGCTGAAGGTCAGCACTGAAGCTTCACGGGTGAAAGTAATTTCAACACGCAAAACTTGGATTTCTCTCAAAATTCTGGATCTAGAAACCAATCATAGAGGGGAATTTGTCTGATCAATCCTAACGCTATCATACGGATGCCAATTCAGTTATAAACTTTTCAATCTTGACAATTTAATCTTTAATCTTTGCTTGAAATATCAATGTAGTCATTTCGTTCGATTTTCACTGAAAATGACTAACGTTGCAATCTAGTTATTGTTGTCCATCCTATGTAACACACTGTCACGTTAACGATTTTCAATTAAAATTGGCTGGAGTGAACTATATTGGAATTTTCCCCAAAGATTTAAGACTAAATTGGAATAATTAGAACTTTTAAGAATGAATTAACATCCTTACAATAAGTTTATGATTGATTAGGTAATTTTCTCTCGTGACGGTGCTTCAAGTCGGTAGTTTTGCATTGAATGCAACTATAGCCATAGAGGACGCCACCACCACCTCTCTCTTTGACACATGATCTTAAAATTAGGGATGAGCATGGTTTTAGGGTAGAACCAAAAATCGGAGAACCGGACCGGCAGGTCTAGTTCGGTTCTTGGTTCTATGGAGGGCCAAGTAGATTCTCGGTTCCACTTTTTTAGGAACCACCGGTTCCCAGTTCCTAAGGGAACATGAACCGAAATAGAGAATCGAGGATCGGAACTGGACCCAAGTACTAGGAAACGGGACCCCAAACCCTAAAATAGCCAAATCTTTAATTTGGCTTTATTCTTCCCCTTTATCCTTCTCATTCATATCTATCGACAATAGGAAGGAACCTTTTCTCCTTCATCCCTCTCAACAAGTGTAGCTTGTTTTTGTTTGCACTAGAGCATTGTTTTGCTAAGTGAAGAAACAAGACCCCAATGAGGCACGCAGGTTTTGCCTTTCGTGATGTGTAGCCATTTTGCAACCGGCTAGTTAAGGAATGTTGTGCTCTTGAGGATCATCATCGTTCGTGTACTTACTACATGCATGTGCGGAGATGTGAATTGTTTCCAATTTTTGTTTTTTCCTTTCTTTGTTTCCAGAGGGTTTGCTTCCATGTTGATTCAGATTTGCATGCGAGTATATAATTTAATGACCGAAACATCTTGGTCCTTCCAGATTTTGTCGCCCTTAATTTCTTGAAAGAAAATTAGGGTTTGTTCTTACCTATAATGCTCTAATGCTTTGTATTTTCTATGTTGGATCTCGTGCCATTGTAAGGTGCAGTTTAGTTTGAATGATTCAATTTTCAAGATAGTGATTATGTATAATACAAGAACAATCGATGCATTGAAAACTATAAAATTTCCTTAATACTATTTGACAAGTGCATATGGATACTCATTCTTAGACAATCGATAATAAAATCATTTATTTTTATTGTTGTGCTTATTTTTGTTTTGCTTAACTAAAAAAAAAAAAAAAAGGAAAAGGAACCTCTTAGACTCTGGAACCGATCATGAAACCTATAACATTTTTAGGTTTCAAGTTATAATGGGTAGATTTTAGGTTTCAAAAAAATAAAAAACCTCTATACTTGAGAGTAGGTTCCAGGCTCTAAGCAGAACATGTAAGGAACCTGGAATTACTCATCCCTACTTAAAAAATCAATGTTGCCCTTTAGGGCAAGATTGAGTATTCATCCTAAGTAATGTAATAGAAGCAATCATTCAGAAAAGTTCCCATCAAAAGAATAAAAAGAACAAACCTAAACTCATTGAGTGGAAAAAAGTGCAACATGGAACGGAATCATTTGTCCATAACCTTGTTTTTGAGATAGTAGCAATGTACATGGATGTCAAAATATTACCATATATCACTTAACAATGAGTCTTCTATGTTATTTATATTCACGTGGTCTCTCTCCACTAATAAAATTAAATTTTTGAGTTGAACTTTCTAACATTGAATGTGATTCTAGATTTAATGGTTTATATGAAGGTATTTTTAAAATATTTAAATATTAACTCACGCTTTCATATAATAGTTTAAGTGTTTAAAATAATTGGCAGTGGTCACACAAAATCTTTTTTTTTGGTAAAGGGTCACACAAAATCTTTCATAGCATAAGAGTGGGAGATTTTGATTTCAAATCTTTTCAAACTCCTATTTACCTTGTCAATTATAAATTTTTAGAAGAGTTGGCTGTGATCTTACCAAATCTCATAGGTATGTGTTCAACCATCTTGCTATTCACAGAATTCTACTCTTGGAGACACATAAAACCTCGTTGAAAGGGAAAAAATGATCTCCTTAAAAATAGGAGAAAAATACGTACTTGGATGTTTATCCTTCTTTACATCTATACACAAACTATATATTGAAGATCACTTTTAAAATTGGCGTCAGATGACTAAAACATTCTTATTTCATTAGAGTGAGAACCAAATGACCCAATAAGCCCACACTTGTTATTAAAGCCCACACCTGTTGTTTTCTAATAACGATTCACATAATGGTTTAGCGTTGAATGGGTTACCTGGTTTCCACAGGCTCACAAACTTGATTCACGTTGTGATTGAACTTTTGAAAGTTCCATGATGTGTTGCCTAGCTGCGGCATACTTCATGTGGGAGAGACCTCCTATGACTCCAACCGAATTGTGTAGAGGACGGTGAGATCCTTGTGGCAATGCGGAGAGGGAATAGTTAGTGTCTCCATCGTTTCTAAAGATTAAAAGTTTCTCGTGAATAATCTTTTATTATTGGTGAGAATATGATAGTTATATAGAAAATAAAAAATTTATGATCTTTTTTCTTTGGTTGGAAAAAATTTATGATTTATGCCGCAAATATTTGGTGCTTTGCAACAACCTATCATTGAAACATACTTACTTTTTTTTTTTTGGTCAAAAGTAATAATAATAAAAAAATGAATATAAAATGAAACATACTTACTTTTGTCTCTATTAACGAGATAAATGAATATACAATGAGCGGATATTTGTTTTTTTTTTTTTTTTTTTTTTCACCTTTTGAACGAAATTTTTCTAGTACGTGCGATTAAAAAAAGTTCAAAACATGGCTAGTTTTAAGTGACAATCTACATATTGGAAGTAGCTAGCTAATGACCTATTTTCATTAAAACATCATTTTTTTTAACTTGATAAGTTAGGAAGAGTATAGATAACTTGAAAGACACAGTATGAAAAACAACAAAAAACAGATTGACGTTAATCCAGATTCATTGATTTTGTGTTGAAATCAAGTTTTCTTATATATAGTGCATTGCCATATACGGTGTTTGTTTGTTTGTTTGTTTTTTTTTTTTTTTTTTTTTTATGGTAAAATGTAAGAAATATATTGAGGAAGGGCTAAATGTACAAAAGATCTCACCATTAGGAACTTGCACTCCAAATGTAGGAACAAAAGGAGTGGAAGGGTGACGAGATGTAAAAGCCGCAAAACACGACACGATCACTACAACTCCAAGACCAAATGAAGCACGGCTAGGTCAACCGGCTACCAAACACGACAAAGGCGAGGAAGAGGCCACCATCAGATTGAACTACCTATGGGTCCCCAATGAAAATAATCGAGTCTAGGCCCCAACTTCTCTACAACCTTCTATTTCTAAAATTATCTTTGACATTCCTGAAGGTGATAGTCTTGTCTCGGACAACTTTGAAGAGGTGGTTCTTCATGGCCGGAACCGAGAGAGGCTGGTCTCTAAAGATGATGCTATTCCTGTTTTTCCAAATGATATGACAAAGCGTGCCAAAGGAAAAACAAGCAATGCACTTGTAGAAATCTTTACCCATCAAATAGGTAGCTACCCATCGGAAGTTCTCCCTCCAAGCTCTGTTACGCCAAGGTAAATTGCATTTGGAAGCCTAAAAGAAAGCAACGCTAGCCGTGACACAAAAATTAAAAAAAAAAAGGTGTTCAACAGAGTCGAGCATATTCTTGTAAAACACACAGGCAGCACTTCCAATTATACCATAGGACAGAAGGAGAGCCTGGGTTGGAAGCCTGTGCTTGGCCATGAGCCAAAGATTGAGTTGATAGCGAGGCACTATAGCGTTGTCCCACACGAAAGAGTACTAATGGACCCGCGTTCTCTTCTTCTTGATGAAGTTCCATGCTGTTGCCATAGTGAACTGGCCCGAAGAGCTTTCACGCCAATAGCAACGATTCGGGACCCTCGCCAGGACCGGGAGAGGATGACCCCAGATTTAAGCACCGTCCTGAGAGCTTGGCTAGCATCTGAGAAGAGGTTAGCAACACAGGCTTGCCTAGAGAGCCCTGAGCTGTAGATAAAAGAATCTGAGAAGATCAGGTTCAGGGGCCCTCTAGGGTGCCAATTGTCAAACCAAAGAGAGGTTGTTTGGCCATCACCAATTTTCCAGTAGAAGGCCATCCGAAAATCCCTTCTTAGGTTCAACAAGCTTTTCCAGGCCTAGGATCCAAATGTTGGATTCCTAGCAACCCAAAAGTTCTTGTTTTTAAAAAAAGTGGAATGGATCCATCTACACCACAGCGCTTCCTTGTCGGAGAACAAGAGCCAGATATGCTTTAGCATGGCGGCTTTATTGCAATCTCGGAGCCTCCTAATACCTAGTCCTCCTTCATCCTTTGGAAGACAAACTTCATCCTAGGCTACCTTAGCACCACCCCTGCCTAGGTCCAGACCTTTTCACAAGAATTGTCTAAGGATTTTCTCTATCTAGTCCACCACAGCTATAGGTAAAACAAAAACACTAGCCTAGTAGGCTTGTATAGCATGAAGAACTGACCTGATAAGCTAAATTCACCAGCAAAAGAGAGGAATCGGTGGGTCCAAGATTGAACCCTTGCAGTGATATGGTTGACAAGGACACAACAATCTGCTTTTCTGATCCTCGAAGTGATAATGGGAACCCCTAGGTACCGAACTGGCAAGCTCCCTTCTCGAAAGCCCAACTCCAAGAGAATACTATTCCTTAAGGAGGGTGCGCCACCCGCCAAAAAAATTTCACTCTTGCATGGGTTAGGACAAAGGCCACTCCAAGAGGAAAAGATATGAAGACCTTCCTTAAGGAGAGCCACCGTAGGAAGATGAGCCTCACAAAAAAGGAAGACATCATCCTCAAAAAAGAGATATGAAAGACCCACTGCCTTGCACCTCCAGAAGAATGTAAAAAAAAAAAAAAAATTTGTTTAGACAATTGCATCAAAATAAAGGAAAAGTACACAAAAAAAGGGTTTTTTTTTTTTTTTTTTAAAGAAAAAGACCTTGAAAGAGTAGGAAAAAACATTGAATGTTACTCTCACTCGTAGGGTCAAGAATGAGGCAACTTAACAATTATAATATATTGAGATATTACATTGCATTATTGGATATCTCCCTGTATTATACATCAAGCCAAACATTATTTCGGCCTCGAATATTTCTAAAAAATCCCATGAAAATCCATGGTTGCTGTTAGAAGATAAATAATGACCCTTACAATACCAAAGGGCAAATGACATTTAACTAGATTGACGACCCAACCATGTTATCCTACAAAATTCTCATTGATTCCAAATTTAAATCAATCTTCCTCATTTCGAATGAATTAAAATCAATTTCCAAAAAAACTTGAATCTCTTGCTTTTCTGCATTTATTAAACAACGGCTGAAAATGATTAAATATAAGAATGATACCAAACTTCATCATTAAACATGAAAACTAATTAGATTAGAATATTTACATCCAATGCTAACATCGAACACTGATACATGCTAGGTTCACTTCCGTATGGAGGAAGTCTAATGAATTGCAAACCCAAAGACTTGAGCCCATATAATAATCCATATGAAGAAATAGGGTTTCTTATTATATTTTATACAATAGCCATAAATAACATTAGTTGAAACACAATAACAAGAGAGAACGAGAGAGCAAAAAATTGGGTTGAGGGTAGTATTTGATTTACATCAAGCTAATGTCAAAGGTCAATTTGTGGTCCGATTGGATTGAAATTTTGTTAGCGTGATCACGGGACATTCTTCTCAAATCTAAACGGTTTGATTTTCAATTGAAGCTCCCTACATAAGGTTTTTCATCAATTGAAAAGAACCTATGTTTTCTGTGAGATCTATCCTTGATTTTTTTGTAAAATTTATGTGTATTGCCAAAAATGATATTCTTGATGTCTTTGCTACAATGTACCTATAGTATTTACTAGAGAAGAACTTTATTCATATAGTTTTGTTGATAGTGAAGATTTTAGGTGGACTTTGGTCTTGTAATTTTTTTTTTTTTTTTATCTCCTCACACCGAGGAGGTTTTCCAAGTAAAAAAATCGCCTTGTGTTTGCATGCTTAGTATTTATAACGCTCTATTATATCATTTCATTTTAGGTTTATATAAGATGGGAAATTTTTTTATTCTATTGTACTAATCCATTATTGTTTGGGTTGTTATTGTTCTCTAAACAATAAGTACAAAAAAAAATAAGGCGAGAATTTGATTTTACAAAATAGAATGGGTTAGAGATCTTGTGTCACGTCTCGATCATCGAGCACACACCCATCCCTCACTTGGTCGATATAATAGCGACGTCCCAGGACGCATTGCCAACCCATTCATTTTAATACGCATGTGGAAGCATATAAGTAATCCCTATACAATAAAACAATGGGATAGAAAAGTAGGACTCCAAATTTCCACTTTAAAAGCAACCACCCTTATATACATTGCAAACCATAGTGCAAATATATACAAGGCAAATTGTTAAATCAGTTTTTAAACCATAAGTTCATACAACAAGGTCTGCAAAAGGGAGTCGACTCCCATCAAGAGAGAATTGTCCTATGACTAACTAGTCCAATAGGATTGTCAATTCTTCAGGCTTCACTATCTACACTTTGGGCCTCCGGTCCTTCACCACAGCCATCTAAGGACCTGAAAATGGTTATTCAATAACCATTGAGACTACATCTTAACAAATTCTACCCCCTAAGACCATATTAGGAAGCTAATATGCTCTAGAGGCTACCTAAGCACAACACGAGTTAGAGGACTTACCTTGACTTCAGTTCCATCTTGCAAATCAATGTTATTTACGGATGCTTTATATTACATCACTTAATCAATTCATAACATCAGATCAAATCATTGATCAATCGACCTAGTCGATTACATGTCATCTTGACCATTTTTCTTGGTCAGCTCATCTCAATTACTCAAATTCATTGCTGAATTATGGCTCAGTGAGCACGGCCTACTAAAACTTTGGCGGTAATGCTGAATTACGGCTTAGCGAGCATGCCTTACTAATTCTTCGGCGGTTAATACTGAATTACGGCTCAGCAGGCACAACCGATTCCAAATTCGGTGGTAATGCTAAATTACGGCTTAGCGTGCACAATCAATTCCAAGTTCGGTGGTGGTGTTGAATTACGGCTCAACAAGCACCACCTAAATTAGGTGGTAACCTATGGTCCAATGGACATAACCATACTTTGATGGTAATGCTGAATTATAGCTCAGCGAGCACAACCGATTTCGAATTCGGTGGTTTCCATGTCCTATTCCACACTATCCCACACTCATCATACATCATTTCATCTTTCAATAGTCTTCTCAATGCAACTAATAACCCTCACATGATTAATTACTCTTGGCCAAGGAATGTGTGCTTCACACTTAGATCCTCAATCAAAATAATAATTGGCCTATTTCCCTCGTATTAACGATACCCGATAAAAATTTATCGAGTGTGGATACATGGTCGGTCTTAGTCAAAATATCATTATTTCGCTTTCGAACGTCCTACTATTTTCCACAGTCCTAAAATAGACTTTTAGTGCCGTAGACCGATGCTCAGTAATTTTCCACGTAATTACCAAATTTAATTAAATTTATGAAATAAAGATCCGCAACTACTAAATTCACTCAATTTGCACAATCAGGCAATCAATTAAATAAATAGAGAGTACCACTGAAATCAGCATGAAATTCCGATCGTCGGCTATCCCAGCCTAATTTTCGGAAAATAATTAATTAAATAATTATGTAAAATATTAAATAAATGCAATAAATCTAACTTAGGTCCATTATAGCCTAATTGAAAGTTGAGACAAGCACAAGAAATTCCCGAGACTTGTTCAATAAATACTAACATGAGTCTACTTGTTAATGTCACTAACTAACCACCTAACATACATCGGCATATAATTAAATTAACTAATCTAATATGATCTATCAACCTAAACATGCTTAATTTAATTTAATCAACCACTAAACATGATTAACCTACTAAGTGAGGATTAGTGAGTGAAACTCACTTGTTTTGCGAAGACCGGATCACCGCGATGATGGCGCAACGGTGGCTGAAATCTGAATTTTTGGCGGTGTCGATAGGCACACAGACCGGGCCAAGAAACCTTGCAAGCCCACAGCAACTTGCTGGGCTTGGCCTGGGCTTCAAGTGGGCTGGACTAAAGCTGAAGATAGGCTGAACTAAACTGAACTGGGCTTGTCTTCGCAGGCTTGGGCTGCTGAAAATGGACTGAGTTCCACGTGGACTGCTGAGCTTGGGAAAATAATGAACTGGGCTGGGCTTCAAATCTGGACTGAAATACAATTTGCTTGGGCCTGGAACCTACGGCCAAAGCTGGGCTCGCGGGCTGAAGACTCACGGCTGGGCTGCTTCGCTGCCTGCGAGCGAACCAATGGAGGCGGTGGAGAAGCGGCTTCGACGGGCTGTTTAGGATGGTGGCAGCTGGCGTGTGAAGAGGGAAGATGAGATGCTGACGTCCGCGAAGTTTGCTGGGGCTGAAACGTTCGGTTTGAGGCACGACGTGGCCGCGGATGCTTCGTGGGATGTGGGCTGAAAGAATCAGTGGGGGCTTCGCTCGCTTCAACTGAAGAAAAGAAAAGTAATAGCGGTCAACAAAAGGGCTTCGTGAGGGTGGCTGTTGACCGAAGGAGGCTAGGAAATTGGCAAGTGGCAGAGAGATGGAAGCAGGGGAAAATGAATTCGGTGGTGTGGGCTTCGAAGAACCGAAATGAAAGAGAAACAAAATCAACTGGTTCCGTGGGAATGATGACCGCGCGAAGGAGAAGAAGGGCTGAGGCGTGCACGGCAAGTTGAGAAGAAAAAAATGGGCAAAACTCAAGGATCTATCCCTTTAATTGAATGCTTGGTCTCCCTTAAACTTGCATAAATATCTCAATGTCCCCTCAATACTTTCTAGCTTAATTACCACCAAATAATCCAATTTTGGTGTCAAAATTCCATCCCCAAGTATAGATCGAATTTCACACCACTTTGGCTTCAATTTCATCCTCAATTTCTCAAATTCGAAGCCCTATTTTGAAGAAGAAAAAGTCCCCATAATTTCTATAAATTCCCATCAGCACATAGCCCGGCCTGGAAGTCCAAATTTCTTTCAAACGAGCCCATCCGAATTTCCGTTAATTTTCCGCAACGTCCGAAATGGTTTTCCGTAAAAATCTCGAGTTCTCTGAAAATTCTTCGGAGGATGAGTCAACGTTTCTAAAATAGCTCGTGACATGACAGAACTTTCAATTTCTGAAATCGGGTTTAAATTCATGGTTAATTTCACTCCGGTGCGCTTTTAGCATGACCTAGTCTACCGGGCAACTGCCAGGAATTTTTGGTGTAATTGACCCATGATTGATTTATCTCGAGTCACAATGTACATTTTCGACACATTAATGACCCTCGATTATCGTGAAAATATAGAGGTTTCAATTACGGGCACCGGGTACCAAAACGATAGAAAAATCGGTCTAGTGCTGATTGACGAGTATTTTGTAATCAAGTAGAATCACCCACACACTGATCACATCTCTCAGGCAAGTCGACCTATTTCTGATAGTGCCGTAATGACCCTTGCAGATCAACACGGTCGAACGGTTGATTCCCGGTTGAATTCTCAAGTCCATTGCATTTAGATCCCTTGATTACTTCCCCAGATTGTCAGGTTATCTCGTGAGTGATCAGCTCAAAGAATAACACTATCGACACGTCGACGAAATGGCCCAATTTATTTAATTGAAAACAAATTCTGAAAATTCAGGTTGTCACATCTTGCAGCTTGCTTATGAAAATTTGAAATACCAAACGAAAAGGAACATTGAATTAGGATCAATATTTGACCTAATCACGAAATGTGTGTATATATTGGGAAAAGTTATCCAATCAGTCCTAAATCTATTGTGTGGACATCAATTCAATCATAAATTCTCAATTATACTAAATTAATCCTAAACTTTTCCATGAAATTTCAATATAGTCCTTTTAGTCATTTTTCGCTGGCAATTGCTAATATGGCGGTTCAATTATTGTTGGTCGTCCTATGTTACATATTGCCATGTTAGTGATTTTCAACGAAAATTGATTGGAAAGACTACATTAAAATTTCATATAAAGGTATAGAACTAAATTAGTTAAATTGAAAAGTTTAGGATTGAATTAATATTTGTCAAATAGATTTATAGGTAATTGGATAATGTGACATGTGCAATGAGTCGACAGACCACCCAACGCTCCGGTCTTCATCAAGTTGGGGAACGGGTCGGTCGGTCTGCATGGAAGAGACTTCTTTTTCTCATTTCCAAACAATTCTACATTCCACACCTACTTTAGTTTGCTTCCTGTCCCTGAACTCCTTCTTGCAGCAATTTCACCTTTATGAGTTTATACTTGCTTTGCTAGCGCTCACAAGAAACCCTATTATTCTCCATCTACAGGACAATGAGGTTCGTGCAGCTTCATCTTTCTTGCTATCTATTGCTTAATCTTTTGCGCTCGATGAGTCGCTTTTTTTTTTTTCGACGTCGTCACCTTAAAACCAAACTCGAGCTTGCCCACTTCATATCTATAAAAGGCAAGGCAATGGGCTGCAAATGTTCACAGCTGGACCAAGTTGTAGCGTCTCAGCTTCACTTTGAACTTCATTAGATCCGCAATACAAAAGAAAAGTTTCAAACGCAGGTCCGAGATAGATGGGTGCCGTTGAGAAGATCCGCAAGAACCAGCGGGCCAAGGGGCCGGCAACCATCCTCGCCATTGGGACGGCGAACCCCACAAACTGCGTGTACCAGGCTGAGTACCCTGACTACTACTTCCGCGTGACCAAGAGTGAGCACATGACGGCCCTCAAGCAGAACTTCATCCGCATATGTGAGTTGCACTCTGGATTACCCTAGTATATCCTAACTTCGTAGTTTATTTTTTTCTCATGAAACAAATGTGTTGTGTTTGGCTCAATACATCCTTTAAGAAAGTTTAACTATCTACAATTTGCTTCTCCTCGTAATGAATTTGCATTTATTCTTGCCAATCTTAGAATGGTCGAAAGAAAAGTTTGTCAAGTAGTATGTGTTAGCTGGCCATGCAAATTCTTTATTACTATAGCGAAAAAAATAGGCAGAACAAATAAAAACTTCAATGCATGCGTGTCAACTTTGTTCTTGGAAAGTAAAATCAACGCAAGGGAACGTCGCAGGTGACAAGTCAATGATCCACAAGCGCTACATGCAGTTGACCGAGGAGCTTATGGAGAAACACCCCGAGGCCGCGTTGAAGGCTATCGAGGAATGGGGCCAACCCAAGTCCAACATCACCCACATCGTATTCTGCTCCACCTCCGGCGTCAACATGCCTGGTGCGGACTACCAGCTCATGCGTCTTCTCGGTCTGAGCCCCTCAGTCAAGCGTGTCATGCTCAACCACCAGGGCTGCTTTGCTGGCGGCACTGTGCTCCGCATCGCAAAGGACCTCGCTGAGAACAATGCCGGCACCCGGGTCCTCGTCGTCAGCTCTGAGATCACTATAACCACCTTCCGAGGCCCATCCGCTGAGAACCTTGAAAACCTTGTCGGCCAGGCCATCTTTGGGGATGGAGCGGCCGCGCTCATCATAGGGTCCGACCCGGAGATCCCTGCTGAGCAGCCCATATTCCAACTCGTGTGGGCTGCGAAGACCGTTTTGCCAAACTCCGAGGGCAACATCTGTTGGAAAAATATGGCTTGAAATGGGTTGAACAATGAAATCGGATCAAGTAAAACAACTTGGACTTTGAGGCGTGATATCACTTTCTTTAAGGATTTATTTGCCTCACAACGTTGCTAATGGTCACTGGCAAAAATCCTCCAGGATACAACAAAATCTCGGATGAGAATACTAGATAACAATTCTAGTATTTCTCCAAGGTCTCTCTAGAAAACAATCGAAAAATTGGTTGCAGTTTTTCAGAAAGAAGACTCGAAAAATGACCATTTTTTTTCTTCCGAAAATTGACAAGTATATTAATGAAACAGTCTTGCAAATCTTCATGAATTTCCAAAGAATGAACAAACGCGTCCTTTAGAAAATTGTTCGGATAAACAAATGCGACTCTTCGGAAGAAGTCGAAAAACAAACAATTGCAACCTTTCGGGAAAAATTAAAACCGTATAAGTAATTTTCCAAAGTTTGTCTTGAAAAGACACAAACAAAATTCGGGAATTTTTTTAATAGAATTTCATTTTTTTATGTCCGAAATTCTGAAAATAAAAGGCAACCTTTGAATTTATTAAAACTTAATAACTTAAAAATAAAAATAAAAATAAAGGGATTAGCGCCAAAATCGCACACCAAGACGCGCATATGGTGGGGTCTAGCCCCACCCAATCATTCCTTTAACTACAAAAAGGAAATCCCACATTTTTAAATTGGCCCACTTCTTTCCACATTTTCTATGTGGGACAAAGAAAAAAGCATTCATTTTGTTTAACAAACAAAACTCACTTTCGTAAGAAGTGGCACCACTTCTAAGCTCATATAGGTGAAGTATCTACCATGTGTTTCTGTTACTATCAACACACTACAAACTTGTATCATACTTCATTAAGAATTCAATTCAGCCTACAAAACGTAACATACAATACTGACTTCTCATATTAGGGCTACGTCAGTATCAAACAATTACATTCAATAATATGTTCTTACCCATTAAACCTTGTAACTAGTAATATTCTAGAAAAAGGCTGGGTTACCATTATTGATGATTTCAATTAAAGGGTTTCAGCCTCATTTCTTGTGAGGTCGTTATTACCATATGTCTTGGTAAAGCCTTCGTTAAAGGATCTATAAGATTTTTACTTGACCTAACATAGACAATTGTTATGGTACCATCTTTAATCAATTGTCTCACATATTTATGTCTTAGACTAATGTGACAATCTAATTAGTCAATTAGTTAAGATATATACTAATTGACTCATAACTCATTGGTTTGAGTTTTTGAGTAAAATGGGTCTAATTGAATATGTTAATGGATTCAAATTTAGGCTCTCTTTTGATGATCTTCCCTCAAAAAAATTATTGGGCTTCTGTTGTACCTTCCCAATATGGCTTCACTGGACAACCATTGCATAGATAATTGGTTGGTATGATCTACATCCTCAAGCATCACAAAAAATTTAATATAAAAATCAAGCAATATGATATGCATTATAACTATAGTCAAGTCACTTAGATGTTGACCCAAAAAAAGCCACTCAATTACTCTCGATAATAATCAAACTCCCCAATTATAAGTAGTCATTTCTCCCAAAAAAGTATCTCAATCCTTTTGAGAAATGAACTAATTTTCATCATAAGATTTTCACTAGTTTAAACCCCTTTTTAAAAATTTATTCTTGAAGGTAGTAACGAACGCAAGTTCGCTTCGTAATTTGATACCACGGCCAGGACTCGCTTGCTAAATTATGGGTGCATGGCCTAAAAGACAAAATCCCAATATATGATGTGTGCATATATAACTAAAAAATCAAAGTGCCCGACTTCAACCACCAAACGAATTTACTTTTTCCATTAGTGGGTTGAAAAAGGTCCAAACTTCGAACTTTCTTTAAAACAGCATGCTTCCATTTGGGCGTTCGCTTAATGAGGCCCGGCACTGCTGCATGCATTAATTTAGATCAGGTTTTGTAAACGGGCTCAATTCAAGACTTTGTTTTAATAAATTTGCATGTTGAATCGATATTTGACCTCAATTATAATCATTTTGTTGAACCTGTAATACATACTTCCGTAAGCGGCTTTATCTACCATTGATATAGTGATGGATGATAAAGTGGATGGTAGTAGCTATCAATTTGCACATGTAGTATTACGATGGAAATATTTATGTATTAATAGAACATATGCAATTCCTACAAATAAATGGTGAGACTATTTATATCTAAGAAAATTGTTTAAAAGTCCTAAACCTATTGTACAACGGCCAATTTCATAGTAAACTTTTTAATTTAACTAATTTAATTTTAAACCTTTTGACGATTCGTCAATCTAGTCTTTCCTACAAATTTGACCAAAAATGATGATGTGACAATCTAATTAGCGACAGCAATCCTAGGTAATATAATTGGTTCTAACATAAACAATTTTTGTAATTTCTTTAAAATTTTTGAAATTTTTTCCTATTTTCTTTCACTAGTCGTTGAGACCTTGGTAATGGCGAGCAGAGGTCATTGGCCATACACGAGGGCAATGATGTGAGGCAAAGCAAGCCAAGGCAAGGTGACACAATGTGACACAAGAAGGCAAGGCAAGGTCACGAATGTGGTTGTTGTTGTTGTTGTTATTATTTTTGGCAGTGGGAGGTTTTTCCTTTTTCTCTTTTTCATTTGGCTAAGATAATGTTAGACTAATAGATAATGTTCTCAATCGACTCTCCTTCATTGTCATCTTTGCCACCTCCTCCTCCTCCACCGCAAAGGCTCTCTCTCTCTCTCTCTCTCTCTCTCTCTCTCTCTCTCGTGTATGGCAGCAGTACTGTGGAGGGCATTGTGGTAGCTCTAGCGATGGCTTGACGATCATAGGTGAGCAAAGATGTTGTGAGACTGCATAGAAGATCGTGAGAGAAAGAGAGAGAGAGAGTGATCACACTTGGTATTTTTGTGTGACCCAATATAATTTTTTTTTTTGATGAATAATATGCATACCTAAAAAGAATCTCTTTTGTGACATCTTGATTTTCGAGTTTTTTTTTCGATGGAATAAGCTAGGCTTTTCATCGACGCACTTATAGCCTTTTTCTCTGAGTGGGTCACTCACAAGATAACTAGTCTAACTAGTGAAGCCGTTAAGAGATTTTAACGTAATAGACTTGAGGATTTGACTAAAAATCGACTACTCAACCATGCTAATTTGCAAGGGTCAATATGGTATTGTCAAAATTGATTAGACTGGAGATATGTCATTTCGACTGAGATATGTGACTAGAGTATGGGTGATTTCACCTAATTGCAAAATTTTCATCGAACAACACTAGACCGATTTTTCTAGCATTTCTGTACCATGTGTCCACATTTGAAATGTTGAGATTTTCATGCAACCAAGAGTCATCAATGAGTCGAAGATGCACAGTGTGGCTTGGAAATAATTGATCATGGGTCAATTGCACTAAAAATTCCTAAAAGCTACCCGGTAGGTTAGATCACGCTAAAATCGCGTTCGGTTGAAATTAACAGCGAATTTAAACCCGATTTCAGAAATTGAAAATTTTGTTATGTCACGATTTATTTTAGGACCGTCGACTCATCCTACGAAGATTTTTTTGTAAACCGAGATTTTTGGCAAAAATTCATAATAAGACCATTTTCAATCGGAAAATCCAGGGGACCATTTTTTATCGCATTTTTGGGATGCAAGTTGGTTCTATTGGCTAGGAAAAATGTTAATTTGATCGAGGAAATCTTAGTGGAATTTATGGGGATCGATTTAGGTCCAATTGAAGACAAATTTGGTTCAATTTTGGGAAAATTGCACCAAATTCGTATGCATTGGTCTCCACCACTTTTGGACCGCTTCATTTGCTTGCAAGGGAAGTTTGTGGGCTACCAAGAGGCTGAGAAAGACAGCCAATGTTTGTGGGGCCTTGCCAAGAGACAAAGGGATAAGAGAGAAGGCTTTAGAAGCCAAGAAGGGACCCTCCTATCTTCATCTGTCCCCTTCTTCTTCCCTTGGCCTTACTTTATCCATTGTTGAGGCATTCAAGAGCTTGAGAGAACCAGAGAAATCAGCCCTCACATAACTCTTTCTCCCCTCTTCAGCCCCAAGAAAATTCGTAGCCTTTTCTCCCATGTTTTCCATCTCTTCTTGTTTCTGCTCTAGCTGACATTTTTGTGAAAAAACTGAGATAAAAGTTGCATTCCTATGAGAATTAGTGTTCGTGCCACCCACCATCATCTTCAAGACACCCAAACCGTATGTTGACACCTAATTTTGGAAAAATAAAATTGCATTTTGAAAAGAAAAAATTAAAAAAAAAGGGGGAAAATTGATTGATTATGCATGGAAGTTTGAAATTCTGATGAGTATTCAGATTTTGATAAATGTAGAAAGAATTGAAAAATCAGGCGAACAAAGGGCAAGATTTTGACAATATGGAAAGAATGGACACTCACTCCAATATTGGGTGTTCATGCGCAAGTGAATGAATCTGGACACGTTCACAGCAATATAAGTGAATCAGAAAAGGAAAAGATTGCGAAAGAAGATGAGGGACGCATACTTGAGAGATTTACGGTGGCAAATCAAGGTTAAGATTTGGCAATCCCCACGATCAAAGGAGCACGGATTTTGACTTTCCAATGTTAAGTGGAAGTCTTATGCTATAAAAGAGACATGTCGAGTCATGAAAAAAAAAAAAAAGGAGAGACACACCGTCGAACATCTCATGTCCACTATCCCGAGAATTCGCCGAATTGGACTATGGCGCTGGCAGTCCTCTCGACGTGCCGCGTTCATCTCGCTTTGTGGATATTGATGACAAGCATAAAGCTAAGTCAAGCATTTTTTTAGTTTGATCACGTGAAATTCCATTTCACTATTTAAATCTTTTAACTCATTTATTTTCGTGTTTTCACTTGCTGTCTAGGTTCAATTTCTCGGTCACTGTGGGCTTTCACGCCTAATCTACATCAACATCTCACTGCCATTCTTTTTTACTCTGCGAGAATTCATGCACAAATCCACACTTGGGACACCGCAGAGAGGGGGGACCGAAGAAATTTGAGAGAAAAATTCAAGAGCGGAGAGCAAAAAGGAGGAGGCCACATTTATTGAATACACGGCCACGATTGAGAGCATAGAGAAAGAAGAAAGCGTGAGAAAGAGAGCGGTGGTCGGCCAGCCCTGGATAGGTGACAAAATCCTGAAGAAAGAGATTTTGGATGCTCATCTCGCAGACACGAAGGTCACCCGCAAAGAGAAGAACGGCCCGGCTTGTCGCCGAAACGGTTCCTGTCAACGGACCTCCTGGGCTTAAATTAAGCGAGGGCTAAATTTTCTAGCGATGTCTTTGAATCGCGTGTTGAGGCAACGCCGTGTGGTTTCCTCGTTCGATCCGCGGCATCACTACGTGTGCTTGCTCCGAACTTGCTACGACTTGCTGTCCCCGAGTCCACTTCGAGCAACCAGAACCGACGTCCCAGCTTTCAGACAACGTCCAACCGTTGCATCCTAAAACGCCACCACCACCATTCTTGGTGTGCCGTTAGTCCTTCAATTGAGAAAGCAAGTTTTGGGGCATCGATATGCAATACGAAGTCAAGTAAAGAACGTGATCATGGGGGTTCAGTAAGTCAAAGCTTGGGAATTAGTGAGGAGACCGAAGGGAGCAGATTTGTTCCTTGGGTCAAAGTGAAACTGAAGCGGAGCACCTGGACAACCGGGCAAGCACTCAAGCACGCCCACTTCTCAGCGCACGGTCAAGGAAAAGATGGACACCTGGAGAAAAGGATATAACATGCAACTCAGCAGAAATTCTCTTTAATCTCCCTCGGCACCACGAAGAATCCAAGCATTATTGCTTTTGTTTCGATTTCTATTATTGCAAGTCTTTCTGGTGAGTTATCACCGCGAAGTAGTCCTTTCTCAGTCGCATATCACCCTGAATCGCCGGTCATTGCTGTCCGAATCATCGATCGTGATCCGCTGCCCTATTTGAATTTGGAAATCATATCCTTCAGGTTAGGTGAAATTCTAATCCCAAGTTGATTTGAGTATCTCATTGTCTATTTGATGCTGTTGATATCTAATTAAATATTTTCGAGTGATAGACATTCTCATTTAAGATTTATTTCATGATTTGCAAGCGCACTTGAATTTTTTTATTTCATCTATAAGGCTTTAGATGAAATAATTAATTAAGCGGGAATAAAATTGATATTTTTGATCTTTAAGGCTTAAGATCAATTTATTGATTTACTAGCGAAATATTATCCCTCGATTTGAATAATGTATGATATCTTTGGTTTGGTTTGTCTTGATTGCTTTGTTTATTTTGAAATGTGTTTGAATTAGAATATTGCATGATTTAGGGTTATCTTGCATGTTTAGGATAGGAGTTTTATTATTTCGAAATTAAATAAAAAAATAAAAACAAAAAAATCATCATGCATATGTCGTAGAATTAGGGCATATCATTGCATATTAGGGTAAAATTGCACTTAATTTAGTTTTAGATAATACTTTTCTTAATTCATTATAAGTTTAAGTATTTTCTTGAATAGATTGCATTTAAGATTATTTGGATTAAGATAATATTTTAGTTTAAATTATGATTTATCTTTACCTAATTCCTAATGCAAATTAAATAGAATCTTAATCTAGTTAAGTAATTTTCACATTTCACCAAATTTCGAGTTTCATGAAAAAATACAAAAAAATGTCATAGAATAAATGAGTTTCAATCTTTAGGATAGATTGTATTCTTTTAAGAAAAAGAAAATAAAAAATGTCATGTGCATGTCATTAGGATTAGGTTCATGAAATGCATGCCATTTAGTGGTTGTTGCTAGGTCCTTTCAATTAGAAATTGCATTGCATTAGAACTAGGTCATTTAGTTAATATTGCATTGCATATTGCATGATTCTCATTAAACAAGTGAAAAAAAAAAGAGAAATTGCGTGTTAATTAGAAATCATATCTAGGGTTGATGATGTGAATTCTGATCTAACGATGCAGATGCTTTCGTTGCTACAAGGTAAGTTTTGTAATTTATTCATTGCTTTATTGGGTGTTAAATTGATGGATTGCGTAACCGCATGATCAACCTCACATGTTAGGGAAATAAATTTAAAATCAATTTAAGCTGCCTACAAAAAAAAACATTTTCTAAAATAAAAGAATGGTACCGAAAGGGCATTAGAAAAATCTAGTGTAACCAAGTCCTCGTACCCATAATCTCTGGTTCGCAGGAGTAAAATAATTTTCCCATTATTTTACTTGGGTTTCTAATCGACCCACCAAAAATAGATTAGTGGTGACTCCTAGATAAAATCCATTTGCATGTTAAGAAATTTGAACTTAAGTCGCGAATTGGTATGGGCTTAGGAGAGCCCGAGTTAAATCTAGGCTTAACAATCCATTAGCCAAACCCTAGGTGGTTTAAACCCGAAAAATTGGTCGCTACACTTTACAGGAGGACTTGGCCGTTTGTTGGATGGAGCCGCTAGCTGACTCGTCGGCTGGCCGGAAGAAGCCACTTGCCGGTTCGTCGGTTTGCCCGCTTGAGTGCATTGTTTCACAATTTCAGCCTGTTTTCTCCCATTTCGACCAAGCTTTCGCCAAGCCCAGCCACTAGCAAGTCCCCCTCGACCCTTAGGAGCCGCCGGTCATTGGCCAACCCCTCACGGAGTTTCGGCCAAGCTTGTTCAGCTCTGTTTCTCCTTCGGCAATGCAGATTTCTAGAGTTGCAAAGGGAGTTCGAGTTTGTGGTTGCTATTCCAGCCTTAGGACTGCCTTGGATCATTGTGGTAGAGGTCCCTGAGCGTAGCCTCCGTCGTCGCCACCACGTCCTTGTCTCTGGCCCGTTTAACGGGTGAGTTTAGCTCATAATCCTTTGATTAGTGTCTAAACTTGCTTAGGGTTGGTTTAATTAGTGTTAATTCTAGTTTAGAAGATTAATTAAGTTATATTAGTCCTAAGATAAGTGGTTAGATGAATGGCTAAGATTAGTTTTAATTTAATCTTACTTTATTTGCTTAATTGTGCTTATGTGCTTAATAGAGTTTGGTTAATTTTAATTGATTAATTGCTTGCTTTAATTAGTGTTTTTAATGACTTTTGGATTTAATTTATTAGTTATTTAATTATGAAAATTCATTGTTCACGTGACACTGTTCACAAAACATTGTTCACGCGCATTGTTCACGTGTACTGTTTGCCTGAGAATGAAAAGTTATCTAATTTCATGCGTTTTGATCTTATGAGGTGATTTGAGTGTATAAATGCATGGACATCTGCATGAATTGAGTGATTCTCACAAAAAAAAGAGAAGGGAATAATGGATTATCCGAGGGACATTGGAGATGGATCGCTTTTATGAGAGAAGGATTTGAGGAGGTATGTTTGCATGATTGCTTAGTTGAATCATCACCCAACGGAAGTTTGGGGGCAATACCCAACGGGAGTCGGAAGCCGGTCACAGTAGATTCTAGACTGATGTCTCTTTTGGGATACCATCTAAATGGAAGTTTTAGACGTAGCCGTGCCCGACGAGGCAGGACGAAGCCCAATTTTTATTGGTAGCCCGGCGAATGTTGGATGATCACTGACTAGAAAGTTAGCTATGACTGATAGGTCATTAATAACTGGAAAACGTGCAAGTGTTGAGTTGGTTGGGCCTTATTATATGGTAAAATTATGTGGCGTGGTATGGGACGTGGCATAATGATTTTACCTTATAATTAGGACCGATGTGATCGATTAATGAGGGATAGGTGGCGCACTAAAGTGCAACAACATATGAGAATCATAGTTTTTTTTAGTTCCAATTATGTATGAGTTGAGTATATTATTTATGGCACGTATGCATGAATCGATAACGTGCAGGGTGTGGCAATGGTCAGGTGAGATCGCCTGTGGTGTGACTCGTATGTCATTGATGAACTGCATCATCTAACGGCCATGTGCATTGAGTGTATTGTGCTAAGTTTTAACGTGCAAAGTATGGCATACCAAGTAAGGTTGCATGCGAACCAACTATGTAGTTAGTAGTTGACCTTATCTGTTGTGATTTGTTGATTGTTGGTTGTTAGTCGTGGTAAGTTTGTGGGTTAGTTATGGAGAGATACCTCGAGTTGAGTTAGTGTTCTAACGGCTTAAGGGAGCACTCGCTGAGATTTTAATCTCATTTGTTATTATATAACCATTTTCAAGTCCCAAGTGTGAAGAACCAGGAGCTTGAAGTGGAAGGGTCAAGAGTATAGGTGGCTTAGTAGTTCTTTTTGAGATAGATCTTCTGTATAAGAACTTGAGGTGCTTATAAAAGTTTGTTTTGTGAAAATTGTTGTCCTGCTTTTCTATCTCTTATTTGTGTTGTCTAGAGACTGTTTGTACGCTTCCACATGTGTAATAAATATGAAGGGTTGGTGATGAATCTTGGAACATTGCTATCTATAGACCAAGGAAGGGGTTGTTGCGTGCTCGGGGTTTGGGGCGTGACATCCCCGCCTGAAGGGGTATCAGAGCGAGGTTAGAGTTTGGAGTGATAAAGTGTGATGGGATTTGGGATAGTTAGTAGGAAAGGCTTTATCCTTATGTAGACGCATGATTGTGATTGGTATTTGTTTTGTGGGTCACTTAGTTTTCCTAATTTTATGTGGAATTGGGAGGCAGGTTCTGTAGAGATCCTATAGAATGAGTGATTCGGATCAGAGGACTCCTCGAAGAGGACTGTCACGTTTGTCTCTCGGTGTAGGATGCCGACCAGTGCGCGTAAGAGAGAGAGAGAGAGAGAGAGAGAGAGAGAGAGAGAGAGAGTACCGCTGCAGGTCGGTACTAGTGTAGCAGCACCTGGCAATCCGAGAATTGATGGGATCATACAGGTGCTTGAGACTTTGGGAAATCTGATGGAGCAGCAAGTTCAGAATCAAGCTGCGCCGCCGTAGCCACACTTGCTAGAGTCCAACCTGGGATCGTGATCAGGGAGAGACTGATGCACAAGTTAGTTGAGAAGTTTTTGAAGTTGCAACTGCCGAAGTTTACAAGAATAGGTGATCCTAAGGCTTGCAATCCTCTAGATCCAAGAATCAAAGAAGGCCTTCGACCTGTTAAGGTGCTCGGAAGAAGATAAGGTAATCTTTGCGGTCTATCAGCTGCAGGGTAACACAAGCACTTGGTGGAAGGCCACCAGAGGAATTGTGTTCCCAGAAGGCATGGTTCCGGTCTAGAATACCTTCGTGGAAGTCTTCAATGGAAAATACTTCTTTGATTGTGCCAAAGAGCAGAAGATTGAGGAATTTCAACGCCTTCGTCAAGGTTGGATGACTGTAGACCAATACGAGGCCAAATTTGCAGGGCTATCACAGTACGCCCCCAGGCTTATAGAGGATCTAGCTGACAAAGTTAGGAGGTTCAGGAATGGCCTCTGACCAGAGCTGAGGACTCTGCTGGTACCGTTCAATCTGAAATATTATAATGAGCTACATAGACAGGCCCAGTTGTTAGAGAGGAACTTGAATGAACAAGTTGCTGCATTTGGGTCACGGTTTGGGTCAAGCAGAAATGGTAGTTGATTAAGGAAGAGGCCGATGACTAGAGGAGAGTATCCTATTCATCCTAACCAAAAGGGTAGAATTAGAAAGCCAACACCCAACCCGAACAGTAGATGTTGAATTTGTAAAAGGAGGCATGGACTAACTTCGTGTCTTGGTCTAACGAAAGCATGCTACGGATGTAAGCAGCATAGGCACCAGGTGAAGGACTATTCGCACAGGTCCAGGGGAGCACAGGCACCATCGGAATTTTGGTTAGGCTTGTAGATAGGACACTACTAGGATGGCGAAGAGGACAGGAATGAACTGAGCCATGCACCGATCAAGGGAAGAATTTTTTGTTTTGGGATAATTTTATTAGAGTGGCACATCGGAATTTTGGTTAGGCTTGTAGAACTTTAGTTTGTTGAAATGAAGTTGTAAAAAGGCAAATCACTAGGGTTGAGTGGTACTTGGCTATTTTGCTTATGTATAACTTTGAGGTTGTAAATGAAAAGGATTGGCTCAAGGAGCATCTTGTTGTAATGAATTATTGTTATGTAGTAATTCAATTTAACCCGTCATCGGGAGAAAGTTTCAAGTTTGTTGAAAATTGAGGAGGACCCTCGTTTATTTTAATGTCGTCATTTAAGGCAACCGGTTATTGGATGTGGATTGCCAATGTTATTTGGCAATTTGTAGTGGATACGACAGTTGAGGAGCCGAAAGTGGAGAGCACCACCGTGGTATGGAAGTTATTTGATGCGTTCCTTGAGGAATCATCTTGGTTTGCCTAGATAGGAAGATTGAGTTCGTGATAGTATTTATCGACGACATCTGGGTGTACTCTAGAAGTCTAGAGGAGTGTGAAAGACGTTTAAGTGCAATGCTTCAAACCTTGCAAGAACATGGACAAGATTTCCGTGAATCCGACCAAGATTGAAGCCGTGATCAATTGGCTAAGATCAATGATAGTAACAGAGATTAGAAGTTCGTAGGGATAGATAAGTGCGAACGTAGTTTCCAAGAGCTTAAGTAGAAACTAACTACCGCACCAGTGCTGACGATTTCATTTGGTTTTGGAAGACTTTTGCAACCTTTAGAGTTTCCCAAGTGGAAGTGGGAACACATAACGTTGGGCCTTGTGATGGGATTACCGAGAAGTTAGTTGACATCGGCAAAGTCACCCGAGAAAGTAAGAAGCAGACTCGACTCACGCTTAGAACTTGAAGAACTAGAAGCAGGTCGACCTGAGTTTGAATTATCATCAGTTGAGGATTAAAAAAGAATTGAACAAGAGACAGTGTCGTTGGATGGAACTTCTCAAGGATTGTGATTGCGACCTCCTGTATCACCCTAGAAAAGCTAGTAAAGTTATGGATGCATCGAATCGAAAGTCATCGATTGCACAGATGGCGATTCAGGAGTGGATTTTACTCGAAGGAACAAGAGATTCGGTTTCAAATCTAAGATAGGCTGCCTTTCAAGTCTTATGGCCATCCTAAGAATTGAACCCGAAGTATAGCTAATAATCAAGACGTTGCAATTGACAGATCTTGAGATCCAGAAGATTCTGTAGGAAGATACAAAAAAGAGAAAGGCTAATTTGCAAGCTATCGAGAATGGAACACTAAAACTTTATAGATGATTGTGTGTACCGACGATGCGGAACTTAAGGAAGAGAACTTGTCAGAAGCTCATTGTAGCAGTTATCGGCAGAGTATTCAGATAGCACTTTTCGAAACGTTATATGGCAGAGTGTGCAGAATGCCAGTGTGTTGGGATGAAGTCGGAGAACGGAAGATCGCAGGCCTAGAGTTGGTTCATTAGTTAGTGGATACAATTACCATTATTAGAGACAAATTAAAGATCGCTCCGATTCATCAAAAAAGTTATGTAGATAAGTGTCGAAGAGCATTGGAATTCCAAGTTTATGAGCATGTCTTTCTGAAAGTGTCACCAATGAAGGATACTTCGCACTTCGACAAGAAGGAAAAGTTGAGTCCGAGGTACATAGGTCCCTTTGAGACTCTAGAAAGAATCAGGATCCTAACGTATTGTCTTGCATTGCCTCCGAGGTTGGCGTAAGTGCATGACGTTTTTCATGTGTTGATGTTGAGGATGTACGAGCCCGATTTGACCCACGTGCTAAATCTTGAAGAATTAGATGTGGAAGAAAAAGTTTCATACGTGGAAAGCCCGGTTCAAATTGTGGATAAGAAATAACAAATTCTGCACACCATGACGATCCCGTTGGTCAAAGTGGTCTGGCAACACCACGAGACAGAAGGAGCAACAGAAAAAGTGAAGACTTGATAAGACGACTGTACCCCCACATTTTTTATTAAGATTTGTAAAGGTTTAAATTTCGAGGACGAAATTTTTATAAAAGGGGAAGAGTTGTGACATCTTGATTTTTGTGGTTCTGTTTTTGATTGAATAAGCTGGGCTTTTCATTAACGAGTCTATAGTTTTTTTCTTTGAGTTGGCTATACATGAGATAACTAGTCTATCTGGTGAAACCGTTAAGGGATTTTAAAACAATAGACTTAAGGATTCGACTAGAAATCGATTGCTTGACTATGCTATTCTGCAAGGGTTAATACGGCACTATCAAAATCGATCAGAGACCGGAAATAGGTCGTTTTGATTGAGTTTGTGATTAGAGTATGGGGGATTTTACCTAATTGCAAAATTTTCGTTGAACGACACTAGATCGATTTTTCTGTCATTTTTGTATCTTGTGTCCGCATTTGAAACCTTGAGATTTTCACAATAACCGAGAGTTGCTAATGAGTCGAAGATGCACAATGTGGCTCGGAAATAATCACCATGGGTCAATTGTACTAAAAATTCTTAAAAGTTACCTAGTAGGTTAGGTTACGCTAAAATCGCGTCCGATTGAAATTAACTGTGAATTTAAACCTGATTTCATAAATTGAAAATTCTATCATGTCACGATTTATTTTAAGACCGTTGACTCATCCTTTGAAGATTTTTTTACAAACCGATATTTTTGGCGAAAATTCCAAATAGTGCAGTTTTTGATAGGAAAATTTAAGGGACTGTTTTTTTATTGCGTTTTTGGGATGCAAGTTAGTTCTATTGGTGAGGAAAAATGTTAATTTGATCAAGGACATCTTGGTGGAATTTATGGAGACCGATTTAGGTCCAATTGAAGACAAATTGGTTCTATTATGATCTTTTTTTAGAATTGCATGATAGATTTAATGCTTTCATTGGTTGTTTACTTACTGTCTTGTACTTTCAATTCAATTGATTGCTTTCTTTTATCTGTTTTAAGAAATAAAATGGCATGAAAATGATTACCGATGCATGATCGCCTAGTTTAGGATAAATGATCTCAAAAAGGTAAAAAAGATGCATGGACACCTTAGGTAACATGAAACTATTAGGTACTAAAAAGACGCTAATAGAAATATTAACATAACCCTAGTCCTCGAACCTAGGTATTTGGTTACATAGGAGTCGAGAGACTACTCCCGTCACGCCTCGACTCTTGAGCGTGTGCCAATCCCTCGGTAGTCAATAAAATTGACGACTTTCTAGGAGGAGTTGCCGACCTTTTTATTTTATTGCACATGCGGAAGCGAATAAATATTCCTTGACACCACCGCCCATAGCAACGTAGTTGGCTTGGGTTCTCTCCCCCTCACGAAGGGGAGGAGTTCGAATCCCAGAGGCATCGTTAGGGATTCTTACCTGGAGTATTGTGACGGTGGGTTCTGCAGTCGCTCCCCCAGGGTTTGCCCACCGACTGTCGGCTTATGAGATTCCCTGGGTTATCAAAATAAATAAATAAATAAATAAATAAATATTCCCGATAGTAAATAGCTTGGGATAGAAAAGCAGGAAATAGATTCACAAACAAAACATGCTTTTATATACATAGTGAGTCATGTACAAAGTCTATGACCAAAAGATTACAAAAGACCGGCTCTCAAAAAAGAAGCGGTCCTAACTAACCTACACTTCTAGTTACCTCAATTTGGCTCCAGGTCCTCCACTCTACGGTCCTGAAAAGAAATGAGCCCACGGCGGGGTGAGATATAAATCTCAATGAGTTCACGCTCTAAACTCCAATTAGGAGGGTAATACACCAAGAGGCGTCCTAACCACACAATCATACAACCACATAGACTTACCTCGTCTTAGATCTACCCTACAGGTCAGTACATTTCATATTACAAACATCCATAAAGACATGAGTAGCAAATAAGCTCATGAACTGGAAAGCCACATTCAAGTTCAACCCTACACAGAGGTCTTGATTATAGGGCCAAATTGTTATAACACGTCCCATACTGTGTCACACAATTTTGTCCCATAATCCGACACATTCAACTCAATTAATCATGCATTCCTAGTTTTTGATGTCGGCATATAGCACGACCTACTCTCTATTTGGTGGTCTTCTAGCATTGTTAGGCTTCGTCTCACCACCATTGAGCATGGCGACGTCTCTCAATAGATGGCTTTTCCGAAGGAGAGTAGGTCCATAATCTACTGTGACCCGAGTCCCACCGAGGGGGTATCCCATATAGGGTAACATTAGCCAACACATGACCATTCAATCTCAGCCCAGGACACCGTGCATTGCACTCAAATACCTCCATTCAAATGGTGAACCTGGCATATTTTCTCCGTATTAGAAATACACGGTAAAATAGTCGTGTGTGGGTACACGATCAACTTGACCTAGAAAAAGTGATATTCTCCAATTTAAAATCCCACTATTTTATATAGTATATAAAACCATTTTCGGTGTTAAAATCCAACACCCAGGAGTTTCTGAATAAATATTGAAATTTACCAATTTTGGAATTAAATACTCAAAATTCCAATCAGCACTCAATTTGCACAAATTAACACTCAATTGCAAAAATTAACCACATCATTGCAATCAGCACGAAATTTTGGTTACTTGGATATCCCGGTCTAATTTCTGGAAAATATTTAATAATTAAATAATTACCAAAATTAATTAAATAATTCAATTTAAATACTAAAAATGCTAACTTAGGCCATAATTGCTAAATTAACTGCCTAAACAGGCCGAGAAAATTATCGAACCAATCTAGATAAATAATACAATCTATCTAGTCTCTAATTTAGCCATTCTAACCACCTAACATGCATAATTAATTAATTAAATCACTAATCTAATCTAACTAACCACCTAATCTCTAATCAACTTAAATTAAACATCCCTTAAACGTCATTAGCCTACTAAGTAGAGTTTAGTGCATAAACTCATCGGTTTAGTGGGAAAACTAGTTCACTATGATGGCGGCACGATGCAGCTGAAACCTGGACTTTCAACAACAACGAGGGGAACTTGAACTAGGCCGAGAACACCTAGCAAGCCCACAACAAAACTGTTGGGCTCGATTGAACTTGCGGAGATGCTAGGCTCATGAAACTTGCTCAACTGGATTGAGCATGGAGATCGGAAGTTGGGCCGGGTTGAGAAGCCTTGAAATCCATAGCCAAAGCTGGGCTCGGGATGGGTTGGCTTAAGAGGAAATGGCTGCTGGGATGGCTTGTGTGGGCTGCTAGTTGATTTAGTGGGAACACTGGAATTATTGGAGTTGAGCGGTGGTGTGTCGAGGCTGAATCGAGGGAAGCAAGGTGGCATCTCTGCTGACGCACGGAGGGAGAAGCAGTTGGATCCACGTGGATGATTGGGGGCACGCAGCAGAAGATGGGAAATCATTGGAGAAGATGGGCATTTAGTTTGTCCAAGGAGGAGAGAAATGGACGAATGAGGAGAGCAGTGAAGTCAACAATTCAAGAAGTTAGTTTTGGTGGAAGAAGGGTTGACGCAGTTACAATGGTGGAGCAATGAAGACTAGTGGGGTTGCAGCGTTGAAGATGGGCAGTCAAATTAAAGAAGGTGAGTTGCTAGAAGGAAAAATGAAAGAAAAGCAAGAGTAGAAGATCGAAAGAGCTGCATGATTCTTCAAAGGAAATAAAATAGGGATAGAGGCGGTGAAGGAGAGAGACAGCGGCGGGAGGGTAGCTGGCTTTGCTCGATCAAGAAGATTGGAAGAAGGGGGGGCAAGGCCCATATATTATCCACTTAATTGATTGCTTTGTTTGCTAATACTTTCTAGCTTGATAAATCCACAAATTACCCAATTTGATGCAAAAAATGCAATGCCCTTCAATAGCTTTGAATTCTTCAAATTTGGACTTCAATTATTTCTCCAAATTCCCTAATTTGACGTCTATTTTGATGATGATGAAGTCCATACAATTTCTGAAATTTCCTTTCACCCAGTAGCTCGGTTTAGTAGTCAAAAATCTCTTCAATTTGGCCCGTTCGAATTTTCATTCTTTTCCGAATCATCCAAAATGATTTTCTGAAAAAAAATCTCAGGCTCACCAAAAATTCTTCGGAGGATGAATTGATGTTCCTAAAATAAATTGTGACATGATAGAACTTTCAATTTTTGAAATCAGGTTTAAATTCACGGTTAATTTCAATCTGACGTGATTTCAGCGTGACCTAACCTACCGGGTAGTTTTTAGGAATTTTAGTGCAATTGATCCGTGATCAATTATTTTCAAGCCATATTGTACATGTTCAACACATTAGCGACTCTCGTTTGTTGTGAAAATCTTGAGGTTTCAAATACGGACACAAGGTACGAAAATGATAGAAAAATCGGTTTAGTGCCATTTGATAGAAATTTTGAAATCAGGTGGAATCACCCATACACTAATCACATACCTTTATCGAATCAAACTATCTCCGGTCTCTGATTGATTTTGACGGTGCCGTAATGACCCTTGTAGATTAGCACGGTCAAGCAGTCGATTCTTGGTCGAATTCTCAAGCCTATTGCATTAAAATCCCTTAATGGCTTTCCCAAATAGTCTAGTTATCTCATGAGTGATTAGCTTAGAGAATAACATTATAGGTGTGTCGATGAAAGGCCCGATTCATTTAATCAAAAACAGAAGTGGAAAATCGGGATGTCAACTCCTGACCCTCGATTGGGTTTTCTAGCTGAGTCCATAAAACTAGGCTAGTGACGACTCCCATCTTATTTCTAAGTTGTCTAAAAAATTAGACTATATAAATAAATCTGTTGTGAGGGCTATAGACCTTTGGAAAAGGTTCACAATTATGATTTAGTATACCTAAGATGATGAAGCCGATGAAGATGAAGTGATGCCATCTTTGATGGATGTATATCTTAAGAAGGCTATCATGATCATAAAAGTATTCTTAAATTCACATTTATGTCTGGTTTCCTTTCAATCTTAAAATCGTCAGTTGAGATGTGTCGTGAAGTCAAGATAAGGTCACAACACCTTCCATTGTCACGTGGGGTACAAGCTTGGAAGAGTTCATGACTACGATCAAATGAACTCACAAGAAGTTCGCTCAAGAGGTGAAGTGATGATAACTTTATGGATGAGAATCGTGAGGAAGTTTTTGTGGTCAAGTACATCTAAATCTGACCTTTTCCCCATTTCCTTTCCTCGAGGGCCGAGTGGCAGATAGATTGGGTCGCGACATGGGTGGAAGGAGAGTCCCATATCAAAGTCAGTATCACCATTAAGCTTGTGTATGGTGCATACAAAACTTCCTAATGAATTTCGCACATTCCCATCTATTACAAAACTATGCGAGGAAATCCTCGCAAATGAAAAGGAGGGAGCAAAGTTCTATTTTGATATTGAAAAAGCAATAGAATTTGAAAAACTTCCAGCATAAAGTTCGAACCATTTGAAAGCATTAAATATTAATGCCAGAAATCAATAGTCAGCTTATATCTTGAGTGTTAGTTGATGGGGGGGGGGGGGTCCACTTTAAACCCCGACCCTTATCGCTTCTACAAGAAAATGGAAAGAAAAGACATTGAGATTATCCCATTGGATATATAGCTGCTAGACTTTACAGGGGATGTCTCGGATGTTAAATGAATATCCATGGCTAATCTAATTGTGGGGTCCAAGACTTCCAAGACTTCTTTTTGTGTGGTCGACATTGATGGATCATAAATTTATTATTAGGAAGGTACTGAATTCATAGTGACCAATGTGTACCATCAACTTTTCATTAGATGCTGGCATTTTAGAATGGTGATATAATGGAATATGTTAAAGCAAATACTAAGCCATGAGTAGCTTAGTCACAAGTGACAATGGGATGACAGGGAGCATCAAAGGACAATATTTGTATAAGCAGACCCCCATTAGTAAACCTCAACAGTATTGCATTCTATCGTTTCGATAAAGAGACAGTTGAATGGGTTCTAAAAAATCAACTAGCTGAGCAATTTGATAAACTTGTCTATAGAAAACCTTATATTATCAAATGACCTCATTAAGAGATACTCGGCCTATAGGCCAAACGAGCAAAGTAAGATGCTGAAGCTGTTGAAGGAATTCTAGAGTTGGAAAATTTGCCTATCAAAGATGATGATAAGGTGATTGAGGCTTAAAGCCCATTAAATGAAATTAATCTTAGCACAGAAACTGATCGACACCCTATTTATGTAAGTGCCTTATTTGATAATGAATAGTTAAAGAAATACAAGGACTGCTTTGCTTGGAATTATCATGAAATACCTAGAATGTATAAAGATGTAGTTGAGCATCGACCACCCATTAAAAAGGGCTTCAGGCTGCATAAACAGCCTCCAAGACTGTTTACATTGGAGGTTATGCAAAAAATCAAAAATGAAATTGAAAGATTACTTGCAGCAGGCTTTATAAGAACAATAAGGTACGTTCCATGGCTATCGAACATTATCCCAGTGAAAAAAATAGAAGAATAAGAAGCTCAGAGTGTGCATAGATATCCACGATTTAAATGCAATAACACCCAAAGATGAATACGAGATGGCAATGGCTAACATGCTCGTTGACTCAATCTCTAGCAATGAAATTATGTCACTTATGGACGGTCATTAAGGCTATAATCAAATATTCATAATTGAAGAGGATGCCCATAAGACAACATTTAGATTTCCAAGAGCAATTGGTACCTTCGAATGGTTAGTCATGCATTTTGGATTAAAGAATGGAGGAGCTACGTACCAGAGGTGGCAAATTTTATTTTATGATATGATGGGTGACTTTATGGAGGTTTATATTGATGACATCATCGTCAAATCAAATTAGATAAATCACCTGTTTTATTTAGAGCAGGCTTTTGTTAGGATGTTGAAGTATAAATTAAAAATAAACCCTTTGAGATGCGCTTTTAGAGTTAAAGTTGGTAATTTCCTTGAATTCTTAGTTAATCAAAAAGGAATTTAAATAAATAAAAATAAGGTTAACCCTTTGAGATGCGCTTTTAGAACTTTGTTAAAGTAATTTTTGCAAGGTGGGTATTGTTATTATTGATCAACTTATTCATCTTCTTCTATCAATTCTTCATTTTTATTTTTCTTGGTAATTTCTAAAAGTATCTTGAATTCTTAGTTAATCAAAATACAATTACGAGAGATGGAACCTCAAATGAAAAGGATAAAGCAAATTAAATAAATAAAAATAAGGTTAATTTGATATCGCAATTTTTCAAACTCACCTGACGAGAATTGTCAACACCACAAACTTCAATCTTAGACCCTGCAGCTTGCTAACTTTTGAGAAAAATACTGGCCATTTTAATGAGGAAATCAAACTTTTGGCCTGAATCATGGCAAAAGAAAAGAAGCAAAAGAAGGTAAATATTCTTTTGCTTGTCATTTTATTTAGAGCAATTGGAATACATGCAAAATAAAAACCAGTTAAGGTTTTCTCCCGGAATGAGAAAATTTAGCTTAAGAATAAAGAGGAGTTCATGTGGGAAGACAAGCATCAATAGGCACTTGACCCAATATAAGAGTATCTCAACAACCCTCTAGTTTTGATGGCACCCAAGGTGGGTAGGTCATTGAAATTGTATCTGTCAACCACCGATACTACAATCGGACGCATGCTAGCACAAGAGAATGATGAGGGGAAAGAATAAGAGATTTATTATTTGAGTCCAGTGCTAAACAATGCAGATGCGGAGACAAGATACAAAACTATTAAGAATCTATACTTGTCATTATGTTATGCTTGTACTAAGTTACGTCATTATATGCTACCAACTACGGTACACGTAATATTTAAAATAGATGTAATCAAGTACATGTTCACTCAACCAATATTAAAGGGTTGACTTGCCGAATGGGCATTTACACCCTCCGGAATTAATCTAGTATACGTCCCACTTAAAGCAATAAAAGGACAAGTAGTAGCGGATTTTTTTACGGAGTATCTAGGATCCAAGTTTAAGATCATTTAGAGGAGTGTGTCTAGGTAGTTCCTTGGACCTTATACTTTGATGGGTTAAGCGTAGCTGGGTTAGCAAGATCTGGAATTTTGATAATTTCTCTCCATGGACATAAGTCCAAAATGATGTTTAAGCTGGATTTCAATTGTTCGAATAATTAAGCTAAATACGAAACATTAATTGTTGGCATAATATTTTGACTAACATGTATATCTAAGGGTTAAAACAAAACGTAGGGTATAATGATATTTTTGTACTTGGCTTCTGAATCTAAGTTTCGGCATTGCAACTTGACTATAGAGTTCAACCAACAAACCCCAGAAAAAAATCAACTTCTCCGTAACTTTTTTTTTTTTTTTTGGTAATTTGGCAATGAAGTACTATACATATTTTTCTAGGCGATGTTGGGGATGCACTTCCTTTTATCAATTTGGCACAATTGAGATTTTACTCCTAGGGTGCTCCCAATAAAACTTGAATCCAAGATCATAAGGAGAAGAGAGAACTTCTAGCAAAATTTCCCAACACCTTGGTGGTTCTGTGTAGCAATTTCAAGTTTACCAAATAGATCAAAACTAAGATAAAGATCAAATATGTATTGTATTGAATAAGGATAATGCGGGATTAGGACAATCATCTGTTAAACCATTAGCTTTTGAGAAAAACTGTAAAATGACTTTTGTTTGTCAGTCAATCTAAAAGTGGCAAAAGTCTTTGTGTGGGTCTCAATTTTGGCCTATCTTTGGAAATAACAACAACAACAATAATAATAACAATAATAATAATAACAATAACAATAATAACTATAACAACAACAACAACAACAACAATAATAATAATAATAATGGCTCAATATGCTTATATATCAACATTATTTAAAAAAAAAAAAAAAAAAGGAAAGGCAATGAGAAGCAATATGTTGAGCGTTTTCTAATTAGTCCAAGAGTAACATCCCATGGTAGACTAAGGAATTCTCTTGATAAACCCATCTCCTAATAAAAAGATCCTTTAGTATATGATATCACGGTTGGCACCACGTATCCGTGCGCAGCTAAGGAGCACCAAAATTCCTATTCACAAAAATTGCCTATTATAAAAGCAGGGGCATTGCAATCTCTGCTTGCTCTCTGACGTACGCACTCTAATAAAAAAGCTCAAAGGAGAACAACATAATTATGTCAACCTCAATATCGCACATACTCTCTACGTGGGTCGGTTTCATCGCGGTGTTTCAATTTCGTACTCATTTTGCTAGGCCATGTGGGAGAGAGCTCAGTCTTGATGCTACTCAAGAGGCATATCGGGACCAACAAAATTGATCGCATCATTGGCCTCAACCTCAGGAGCAATTGGCTCTTTAGCAAGGGTGATTGGTTCTTGATCTGGTTGGAGTCCAAGATGGAACTGGGAACCAAATCGAGAGGACTAGTTCTCAAAATTGGAAACAAGGAACCGGACTAGACCATCGGTGCTGGTCCATCCAACAGAACCAGCCAGTTCTTTTTTCACTAAAGAGTGACGATCGATCAGTTCAGGTCCCGAGTAGTCCAATAGAACCGATCACACATGTTACCACATGCAACAAATTCAAACTCCACTTGTGTGGGCATCGATCACACTTCACGTATTTTACGCCCAATCTTAGTCAAATAGGCCATGAACAATATGGCTAAAAGTCATGCTTGACTTGGGTTTTGTAGATAATCTCTCTTATGCTCTTTAAGTATTTGTTTGATGTGGGACTTTTGGAGACTTGGAGTGCCTTGTCTCTTGCAAGTGAGGGGAGCAAGAGAGAGAGGGAGTAAGTGCGAGGAATGAGGGTGTGGCTCTTGGAGCCTCAATCCCACATTAGGTAGAAGAAGAAACTAATGAGTAGGTTTCTTCTTTAAGTAGCAAGGAACAATAAGAGTTTTGGCAATCTTTTAGTCACATGTGAGATAGCTACTCAATTGCAATTCTGGTTGTAATAAGTTATATATATATAATTGATTTGGTCCGGTCAGTCCGACTCCCACCTTAGAACCGAGAACTAGACCATCGCTTGTGTGGAAATAGCCCAAAACCGATCGGTTTGGTCCGATTTGAGCGATTCCCGATTCAAACGGTTTCTGTTGCACACCCCTACTCTCTAGTACCATAACTTTGAACACCGAGGACTTGGCTTCACTAGCTAGTCAAGGGCATTTTCTTCCTTTAATTTTTCTTATTTTTTTTTTTAAAAGACAAAGGATAAAACTGAAAAAAAAAAAAAAATCCAAGTGGTAAAGTTGCTAGCCCTCCCTCACCTTTGGCCGCTGCCCCATCACCCGTGGGGTATGGGCCATAGCCAACGATGTCACTAATGCCTTGGTAAGGGTTGGCAACCCTTGCTAACCAGAGGTAAGGGCTTGCCGGGAGAGAGTCGCAGCCCTCTCCCAGATTTGGATGAGGGTTACCAACCCTCCCTAGGTGAGGCTCACTAGCCCTCAACAAGGCGCCAATGACACCGCCAGCCATGGTCGACAACCCATTAGTAATGGGTGACAGCCACAAATTGGAGGGTTGCCTTTTTTTTTTTTTTTTTTTTTGTTTTTTTTTTTTTTAAAGTTTCAATCCTTTTTTAGTTTGTCCTTTTTATGGAAAAACAATAAAAAGAATAAAGAAAAATAAGGGAAGAAAATAAGAAAACATAAAGGTCGGAAATGCCCTTGACCAACCGGTAAGGTCGAGTTCTTCTTTGAAACCGATATGGTTACTTTAGACCATTATTTAAAAAAAAAAAAATGAAGGTACTTCAAATTCCTATTTGAGGTAATGTTCATTTTAGGCCATTGAGAAATTGATGGCACTTCGAATTCTTTGGGAATTTTCCCTTATTTCAATTAGTTCCTTTCTATCTTTTGAAGAAGGTGAAAGTATAGGAGGGACAACGAATGCTCGCATTAACTAAACATCTTGTAATGACCCAATTTTGTGTGGACTTGGCCGCAAAGGCAATTTTTTTTTCCGCATCTTGTCGTGATGCGATCCACATCTAGGAAGAAAAGTAGAATCACCTTTGACAGATACACTACTCATTTTGAAATTGTGAGGAGGTTTTCTAGTCAACCTTTCTTCTTTCTTGTCTCTCTTTTTCCCCCTTTAAAAGGAGGTGATAAAGCTAGACAAAACTTTCTATTAGTTCTTGGGTCAATATCCTAAAAAATCCCTAACTGATAAATCCGTGACAAATTTACCTAAAATTAATTTTTTGATCACCAAAAACTCCAAATTGATACACCTTTGACAAATTTATCCAAAACTGATATACTTATGATAAATTTACCCTATGCTAGTTTTCATTAAATTTTACTATCAAATTACTAAGTTAAATGACACATGACGATTGATTAATGTATCGATTTAGGATTTTACTCTCCGTTTGTCACGATTATACAATTTTTGTGGTTTTTTTTTTTAATGGTTTTAATTCAATTTAACAAATGATATATTTGTCACAAATGTACCAATTTAGTGCTTTTAGCGGTTGAATAAATTAATTTGGGATAAATTTATCTCACATGTACCAATTTAGGATTTTTTTGTAGTCGGTTAGGTAAATTTATCACAGATGTATCAGTTTTGAGTTTTTCATAATCAAAAAAATTAGTTTGGGATAAATTTATCATACATGTACCAGTTTGGGATATTTTAGGGTATTAACCCATCTTTCAATTGATTCCATGAACCTTTGAATCTTTTGATGGTGGAAAATAAAGACGCGCATTTTGGTGCTTCATATAAGTTTTGTGTGGACTGAATTATTACACTCAACCTAAAAATTCGTTGAGCAAAGGCATTTGGGGACCAACTTGTCCCCAAGAGCAAGTTTTCTTTCCCCATGTCATACTCTTGAACGGTTCGACGGGCATGTCAGCTCAAATTTATTAGAATTGGTGGCAGGGGTTGTACTTGATTAGATTAATTGAAAGTTCGGGACCTTAACCCAAAAAAAAGCACATAAAATAAGAGATGAAAAGTTGAATTTTCCCTTGAAGAAATAGTGGATTCACACCGCTCATCTTGGACTTCCAGGCAAGTTTTCAAATTAATTACTTTTTTTTCCCTAGTATGTCAAGCCAACGCTTACTAGCCAAACTTTCACGTGGATGGAGTAGCCTATTACTTTACAATTTTCATTAACTTCTGTTCTATGGCATTCCCTTCATTAAGCATGGAGAGGCCCGTGACATGCTCTTTATGAATTGATAGGTCATGGAAAAATTGGTCCACGTTAGTACCAGCCGTGCTACATAGGACGATTTGTTGGATATTTCAGTAGTTTTAAAATATTTATTAGAAATTATGATCGTCATAAAAGTTATCATTTTTGTAACAGCTTTTTCAATGGTCATATAACGGCTTTCTAATGGTTGTATAACGGTTGTCTAACGGCTTTATAACTTTTGATTTATTACTTCATAAACTCTTCATAATTTTATAACGGTCATCTTTTTAATTACTAATTGATTTATGACGATCTCCTATCGGCTCTATCTTTGTCTTGTTTAAATATAAATTAAACTTCAAATCATAATCCAAGAATACACAACATGTTCTCATATCTTTCATTTACTTTTAGCTGGGTTATACACAAAAGTTGTTATGTTTCCTTCTAATATTCAGTGCGGAGTATAGAAGAAGGTCTGTTGTATCTTGGGAGGATAGTCGCCGAAGCCTTACGCACCGAGTTTCGTACTCCGAGGGGCAGAATTATCCTTAAGGACAGTGTTTGCACGCCTCAAAAACATTTCATTTTATTTTCTAATATTTTGTAATGTATTTTCAATTATTATTATTTTATGTATTCTTATACTTTTTTCCAACAATCTTAAGGATAATTGCCTCATAGCTTTCAAAATTGGAATTGCTGGTGCTTCCACTGACCTTGGAATTGAACAAGGATTTGGAGACGGTGAAGGACAAGTATCACATATTCTTGGGTGGTTTGTCATGGGACAGTATCAAGCATTAACACAAAATAGCTTTCGGTTGTTTTGGTAAGATTATTGAGTTTCAAGTAAAGTCATTTTTTGGAAACTCTAAAATAATGCTTGAATGGTGTAATTGCCATTTTGGCGCGCTGTTTCCACATTTTGAGGAATCATCATCACACAGGACGAGATACTTTCATTCTAGTATTTGAAATTTAGCATCATGAGCTTGTGTGTTCTCTTTAGATTTGATTTGATTTGATTTGATTTGATCTTGTTAGACATATTCCATGAATGTGTGCTCTTATATATTTACGGAAGATGCTTATAGATTTTCAAAATTACCTATGTAGAAAATCTTTAAAAATGGCATAGTGATTCTGTGTGGCTACTAAAAAAAATAGAAAAGGAAAACCATAAAAGAAATGGAAAGAAATCAGGCTAATATTTCTTTTATATATATTTATTTTTATTTTGGGGCTTCAATACCTATACTTGTTTTTCCAATAGAAAGTCGGACGTGTGTAGGTGTTTTCTCTCTCAAGTTCGTGATTTTAATAATCATCCATTTAAGATTGGAAATTGGGGCGCTTCTCTATTACTCAAAATAGCTTCCATTTGTCCCTAATTCTTCCTATTCTCCTGCTAAAATTTGTTTAATGTGCATTCATGAAGCAAGTTTATAATTGTTTTTATCTGCTATTTAATTTGTCTTTGACTCCATCTCTACAGAATCTTATCGAGCCTGCCCATGTTGGACCAGGTTATGTATAATTGTTTTTAGCGAAACAATGGATACTGTCATGTGGGATTTCTGTGTTTTACCACTAAAATTACGCTCTTTTTACCTTATATTATTGTGCTTATAGATTTTGAAAATATGTGTCATTTGACTTTAGAACAAAATTCTTCAGTATTCCTCACAGTGTTGTCCCATCATTCTTGGGAATATGCTATAGTGCATACAATCATTAGTTGGTCGGTGATGTCCATGCCAATATGCTCAAGTAAGTGTAGACACGAGTTTGTGTTGGTATTTGGTGGCATATCTTTATTCATGCTTGCTTGGGAGTGCAGCGTGGGCCTCTATCTATGTATATGCTCATAAATGTATTGGTATTTGCTGCATGACAATATGTATGTTTGATAAATACATGAAGATATGCTAATTCTCTCTTTCCATGCATAACTTTTGATAGAATTATTAAATAGTATTTTATTGTATAATTAAATTGATTACATGTTTTGTATTAGGTATGCATTGTTGAGACATTTTTTGTGATTCATATATAACACTCAAAGGAAGTCTTACAATTATTTTGTGAAATTATTAATTCATTTTGGATTTCTGCTAACCTCTGAGTTTTGGTTAATATTTTTGGAGCAACATGTACTATTGATAGCAATAATGATATTAAAAAAAAAAAATGTTCTTTGTAAGAATATTTACTTTGCCAATTTATGTTGAATGTCCATTCATGCATGATGATCATTAGAGACTTGATTGGCTATTGCATTAGGAAAGAGAATCTCCTTTAGTGATTGTTGTGGAGATGAAATTTATTTTTATTTCTTTGCATCCATAGCCATCATAGATCTATATTAAATAAGATTGATGTCTTTTGTGAATTATTTTGTTAAAGGGCAACTATTGTCAAGTTTATTATAGTGGATTTTCCACTGTATTATAAGGATACGGTGATATTAACTAGATCTTGGATTCATATGAGATAAAATCCACTAACAAATATGTGTTCACCTAGTGGAAGTGCTTGACATAAAAGTAATCGAATGAAATAGTGGGGGAAATGACAATCCTACTAAACCAAAAGTCGACTTGGTTGAAGTAGATGATTTGATGAAGTAATTGATGGAGTCATTCCCATGCCAATATTGTGGCTAATCAAAATTATGGGTGGTAGACTCAAGTGCTACCAGACATATATGTGTAAACAAAATACCTTATCCTCCTAAGCTCCAATGGGTGAAGGAGAAGAAAATATTTACTATTCTTTGGTAAATTGTGAACTATTCAAGTTCTTGAGACAAAGAGAAACTTTTTGTCAAACCCATGAGGTTGAGTAGTTGAGAGACTCTTAGCAAATATTCCTTTGGGAAAATGACACATTTTGTGTTTATACATCATGATTGCCAAGAGGCAATAGTCATGCATAGATATGGTAAAAATTGACACATCCGATTGAGGGATACCGTGGTAAAGCAACTGTTCAATGATGGAATTATGTCCATTAATTATAAGAAGTCAAATATGGATTTTGGCCAATCCTTTGACTATACATCGAGGGGAATGGACAAGCCAATTGAAGAAAATCAACAATGATAGTAACCCAACCTATGTGATTGGCGATCCCATGAATTAGGTTCATATGGGTAATAACAAGTCATTTGTTGATCTAGTGCACTATTAAAAATTATTGTCCATCCTAAGGTGAAAATAGTTCAAAATTGCAAGGAAAAAGAGGTTGAGCTAAACTCTTAATGAAATTCCATAGCCATTATTGGTGGTGTATTAAACTGTAGAATACACTTGATGGAATCACTTATATAAGTGTGGAGTGGGGCCGCTCCTATGAGATTTTTTGGCGAAAATCTCTAAAGCACTTATGAATAAACCAAGTACACGCATGACCTATTAGTGCAAAACCGCGTTGAACAACAAAGTTTGTGGGAGTGTAATGTGATTGGTGAAAATTATAATTCACAAAAAGAAATTCTTGGTTCATAGAAGTTTCAAACTTCACCAATAATTTCGTGAATTATATTTCATTCTTTCTAGGGTTGGTTCATAGCCTAATAAGCACAAATTCCGATGCATTACTCTCCAATAACCCAGCATTATTCTATTTTCTTGTCAAAAATTTCTGAAATATGTGGGGGATTGTTGGATATTTCAGTAGTTTTGAAATATTTATTAGAAATTATGATCGTCATAAAAGTTATCATTTTTGTAACGACTTTTTCAACGGTCATATAACGGCTTTATAACTTTTGATTTATTACTTCATAAACTCTTCATAATTTTATTACGGTCATCTTTTTAATTACTAATTGATTTATGACGATCTCCTATCGGCTCTATCTTTGTCTTGTTTAAATATAAATTAAACTTCAAATCATAATCCAAGAATACACAACATGTTCTCATATCTTTCCTTTACTTTTGGCTAGGTTATACACAAAAGTTGTTCTATTTCCTTCTAATATTCAGTGCGGAGTATAGAAGAAGGTCTGTTGTATCTAGGGAGGATAGCCGCCGAAGCCTTACGCACCGAGTTTCGTACTCCGAGGGGCGGAATTATCCTTAAGGACAGTGTTTGCACGCCTCAGACATTTCATTTTATTTTCTAATATTTTGTAATGTATTTCCAATTATTATTATTATTTTATGTATTCTAATACTTTTTCCAACACGATCAACATCTATATCAGTAATATCCGACTAAAATTAACAAAATAATATCAATTGGCAATATGTGAAAATTGTTTAGAACTCAATTGGCATAAATTAAAAAATTTGTGACCGAATTGATAAAAGTGCAACAGGTTTAAGATTTTTTGAATAATTTTTTCTACAGTGAAAAATAACATGAAATGGCATAATATTTTTTCATGAAATCGCCAAACCTTTTATAACACCAACTTGATATGTTACAAACTTATCTCTCCTCTTTTGCCAGATTTTTCATCATTTCTTATTAAATGAACCAGCAGAAACATAATCCCTTTTCTTATCGTTCTAATAACCAACCTTGCCCCGCACTTCGCAGGGGTGGGACGAGGATGGAGGTGGGGACTTCCCCGGCCCCTGCTCATTCAGATCCTATAAATCGGATTTTTATGTTCAATTCAAGAAAGTTCTATTAAAATCGTTGATATTTTAGATTTTGTGTTTCTGTTTATATTCATAAACTAAATTACATTTTCAATTATATGCTCCTTAAGCTAAGAATTTTACATTTAACTTAAGATGATCTCTATGAAAATCTCTATGAAAATATCTTTCGTGTAGGATACTAGGATAACATATTAGTTTTTTTTTTTAATTAAAAATAGTTTCAAAAGCTCTTGGTAACTCACTTAAATTGCAAGCTTATGTCCGGAAGAGTATGGGAAGGGGCAATTCCTTGGTGACTCGAACAAAAATTCAAATTTCCTGAGAAAGCATGAACTTGATACGACTACACTTGAAATTGACATGTTTTCATTCATTTTAAATAAGAAACAATTTGTAATCAATCACATCGTAACATTTGTCAATTGACACAAAATGATATAAATAAATGACACGAATATCTTGACACGACACGGATTGCTAATGTTCTATTATGAAAGTTCAACTGAATATGCATTCAATGAACAAAAGCAATGCTCTCTCTACCTATGAACCATGAGAACCTTAACTCCAATCTCTTCGGTTTCCATGGACAACGAAATTTTTTACAACGTCATCCACCATGTATATTAATTGGCTTTTTAATGGTATCTACTCATCTCAATTACGTCTCTATATTCTTGAGAGTCATTGGGCTAGTAAAATTACAACAGAACATTCATTCATTGCTGATGCATAGATGGACAGACATAGGTTAGAATCTTCAGAAGAATTATAACTTTCATGAGCAAGAAGACAGCATCTCCATATTACTATAGCAAATAAACATAGATCAGAATCTTCAAACATGCATGTATAACTTTTCTCGACAAACTTCTTAAAGACATAGCATTAAGTATCTAACTGCATATTTTCTTGTTTGCCAGAGCTTTCCTCACCTTTTTCCATCCTTTTGCCATTTTCTTGGAGTAGTGCAAGAACCACGTACTCTTCTCATTAATGATCAAGTTCTCTAGCACAATACCAACCAAAAACCCGACTCCAGTGCCAACCAGCATGATTCTCCAATCCAAGTCAAATAGACACTCTTCTTCATTATCCACTTTGAAATATGATGGTGGTGGTGGAGCATTCTCACCATTTGTGCATTTATTTGGCAAGGGACTTCCACACAAACCATCATTCATCGCAAATGAACTGCTCCCAAACATATCAAATTGCGTTCCACGTGGTATTGGTCCTATAGACGATTGTGAGAGACATCGAAAATCGAAAGAAATGTGAGGCGGGCTAGTTGTTGAGGAATCTCTCCCACAAGATTGTTCTGGGAAAGATCTAGTGATTCGAGCACTGTGAGGTTGGCCAAGGATGGAGGGATGCTACCACTGAAAAGGTTGTTTGAAAGGTTGAGCATGCGAAGTAATACTATATCTCCAATGAGTTCAGGAATGACCCCTTGAAACTTGTTGTTGGAGAGGTCTATTGCCACGAGGACATCCGGAATCTTTGCATATTCCCTTTCCGTGCCCTTATTCATCAATTTCATCGCATAAGTCATACTTACGCCAAATGAAAAACTAGTTGGATCCAACAATTCATCGATATTCAAATATGCCATCTTATCTTGACCAACCATGACCTTCATGATTTGGCAACTCTTCAACAAGTTGGAAGGAAATTCACCATTGAAGTTATTGTTGGAAATATCCAGGATGTGTAAACTAGTGAAATTGGGCTGGCTTAGATGAGATTCTATAGGACCATGGAAATTATTGGACCGCAAGCCAATTACTTTTAGGTAGGCCAATTCCAATAGCCAAAATGGGAACATATCATTAATTTGGTTGTCACCAAGATTCAAATACTCCAGCATTTTGCAATTTCTTAAAGATCTCGGAACAATCCCACTTAATTGGTTTTCTCTGAGGTCAATCATCATCAATGCACAACCATCTAGGTAAATGTGAGGAATCATGCCATCGAATTTATTTCTCGCGAGGTTCAATAAAATCAAAGGACCAATACTTCCCAAACAAGGAGGAAGTGTGCCATTCAGAGTATTGTTGGACATATCGAGCACGGCAAGAGAGCTCACTTCACAAATGGATGTTGGAACTTCCCCAAATAGGGAATTGTTGGAGATGTTGTATAACATGACCAAGGGAGGTGGGATAGGGAGGGTTGTTTCTAGCAAGTTAGAACTAATGTCAAGATACTCCAACTTCGGCAAAAGAAGATCGGTCTGGTTTTTTTCAAAGCCAGTTAATAGATTATAAGAAAGATCTATATACACGAGAGATTCTTTGCTATTGTTCCACATCCATCTAGGAATAATCCCTCGAATTCTGTTGTGTTGTAGGTATAATACCTTCAATTCGCTTGAGTAGCCTATAAACTGTGGGAACTCGGTCAAGTTGCATGAATCCAAGTATAAGTAGGCAAGCTTCGATGTAGTGGCATTGATGAATGACTTGGTGAAAGATATATTGTTGTAGGACAAAACTAATTGTCTCAAGTTCTTGAGTGTGAATAGATCATTTACATCGAGAACGCCATTGAGATTAAGGGACTCTAGATAAAGCACTTCAAGATCCTTTAGATTCCGCAATGCACCCAGAATATCATTGTGCAAGTCGTTATGAGAAAGGTCAAGATAAGTCAACTGCTTCAAGTTCTCAAATGAAGATGGAAATCCTCCGCTTAACTGATTACCTACCAAACAAAAAGAAAAAAAGACACAAGAAAAAGGAGCGTTAGTTACACCATCAACTTCAATTTTCTTTTCCTCTTTGGCTAAATAATCTCCTCGCCTAAAAATATTAGGTCCAAGTCATTATGCACTAGCCCACTCAGACAAATAGGCATTAGGGGGGGGGGGGGCACCATAAAAAATTGGAAAGTCTCTCTCCCTCTCCTCCTCTCTGCATCGATCTTTTGAGCTCCACTGTTGCTCGCTCCCTCCTGGACCACCGCCAAAACCCCTACTGCAACGACCAGGGGAAAAACTAGAGATGGGGACTTCCTCCTCCACCTCAAGGCCTACCTCAACAATACTCTCAAGATCTCCAAGTATGCCAAAAAGATCATCCTATCCTTCTCCCTCCTTCCCAAAACCCAACCCCTCCATCGCCGCCTCAAGAGCTTCAAGTCTAATGTCGACCTGAGCCAAAAAGCCTTTTGGCTAGGCTAGTTATCAAGGAGGTGAACACTCTCCGAGCCTCACACCTCGACTCTAGGCAGGACCTGATCCTCTCCCTCATCGTCTGTGGCGGCGAGGGGACATTCCACGTCGTTGAGTAGTTTGTCTTATTGGTGAAATCAGGCTTAATCAAAGGCCACCACTCATGTGTTCGATCAGCGCGTAGGCCGAGTTCTTCGGGTACAGTGGGAGCGTCAATATGAAAATTAGGGATTTGAGGAGGATGTGGGAGGATGAGATGCAAGTCGGTTTGACCATCAAGATCATGACGTCCAGGGGCATTAATTGAGGATTTTTTTTTTCCTTTGATCAAAAAATTGAGGAAGTTGAGGGAGAAGAAGTTGATGGAGAAGCTGTTTGTAGTTCAAGACCTAGCTGAACTTGTCGAGCTAGAATGCTTTCCAACTCAAGCGCTTGCCGAACTCTAAGCTCTTAAGGCAACAACGGTAGTTTTGCTTGTGGCTGTCACAGTGGGGGTTTTGGTCATGGTCGGGGTGGGAGCAAGCAACGATGGAGCTCCAGAGATCGGGTTCCATGGAGTTGTAGATGGAGAATGAAAGAGATCCGTCCAAACCGGCAAAGAGAGACTTCTAATGGTGGGCCCCCATAATGCCACATGTCATCCATTGAGTGGGCTAGTGCATATATGACGCGACATCACAATTGCATTTAATTTAACCAAAAAGAAACTATTACCTGAAATGCCCAAGATGGTGAGTTTTTTCAAGTTGACCACCCACTCCAAAGAATCACCGCTCAAGTTATTGTTAGAGAGGAGTAGCTTCGATAGCTGGGTTAGATTAGCAAAGGAAACAGGGATTTGACCTTGCAAGTTATTTCCATCAAGGTTTAGGTTAGTGAGATGAGAAAGATTACCCATTGAAGAGGGAAGCGATCCTGAAAAATAGCAAGCCCCGGTTGATAACTCATTCAGGAGACTAAGATTTCCAATTGAAGTGGGTATTTCTCCCGAGAAGTTGGTCAAGTAAAGGTATAAGGATTTTAATGGAGAACCCCAGTGTAGTTTGGGAAAAAACCCAGAAAGGTTGGAATTGTCAGCAACGGAAAGGACTTCCAAGTTTGGTAGTTGAAAAATGCTGACCGGAAAGTTTCCACTCAATCCACAAGATGCTAGCTTGAGCAATGTCAAGGAAGAGAAATTTGCTAGCATAGGTGGGAAAGGTGATGACAAGCTTAATGAAGAAAGATCAAGTTCTTTTAGCCCGGTCAAGTTATGAACGAAGCCGCCCATGTTGGGCATACGAAGTGTTTCAGACGAAAAAGAGGACAAATCGAGAGAAACTAACTTGGAGAGTTGCGAGATATCGCAAGGGATTTCACCGGAAAAGTTAGAGGAGGAGAGATTAAGGTATTGTAACTTTGAAAGATTGCTGAAGCCATACGGAATTGAGGAGAAGTTGAAGTTGTTGAAAGCGAGATTGAGGGACTCCACATGAACGAGTCGAAAGAGAGTGGTGTTGGGACTCATGGTGCCTGAGAGACAATTGCTACTGAGGTCGCGGGCGATCACTCGGCCGGTGACTTCATCACATTCGACACCATCCCATGAACAACAATCTCCACTTCCATCTAGCAACCAGGAATGAACTTTTGGATTAACGCATCGCCTGTCTATCGTGTTGGTTTTGAAACTTCTCTTGAATTCCATTAAGGCAGAGCTCTCATCGGCATGACAAAGTACCTCAGCAAACCTAGTACGAAAGAGAGAAAGCAAGAATATCCAAGTAAGCAGCAGATATAATGATAAGGCTGCCATAATTTTCTGCTTTTGTTTTTGTTCTTTTGGTTACTGAAGTGAGTTTTTGAGGGAGAATGCGATGTAGAAGCTTTTTATGGGCAGCAACAATTGGTTCTGGCAATGGAATTATCTTGCTACTTGGCCATTCATAGTGCTTGACCCCAATACTTTAAATTGATTTTAGGTATGCCTTCTGTATGGGTTTGAAGACGGCAGGATGTTAGACGCATGAACATTTCTTTCATTATATAGGGCACGACAGCAGAAGGGGCTTGGCATTCTCTTTTTTTATCTATATTTCATACTTTATTAAAAGTATCCATTCTTTTCTTTCAGTGACGTATTGGAAATTGGCGACAAGCTTCCATGTAATTGTTCAGGTCCTTTAATTTGACTCATAACTTCAAGGGTAAATTTCAAGTACAGAAGTTGTTCATAGTTGTTTGTTCATCCATATGGGCAGCTTGTGCGTACTTCCATCTACAAGCCCATTTATAGGTGGACTCATGTCTCTCTAACTTTTATCTTTACTTGGATGGACGTTCACTAATAAACTCACTTGTACATCTGTCCTCTCCCTACACTTATCAAAAAAAAAAAAATGATTTTGTTTTGGCATTCATCAAGTTTAACACTGATTTTCTCGGTCATGGTTTCATTTTTAATTTTTGAGTATTGATGTTTCTCTCTTAATTATATCAAGTGTGCTTACACGCGTCTAACAAAATTTGTATAAATGCTAAGTAATAAATGTAAATCCATTTAGAAGTTTTATAATTTTGTATAATAGTACCATTGGTTCTTAACAATAATTTGAATGAAAAATATCAATCAATATTATCTCAATCATTAATTAAGGGAATATTACTATAGGGCTAATGTGATCCACGATGGGCATGACTTTGATCTACTGATGTAAAGGCCAGACGATACTTTTTCGGAAATGACTGGGAGACTCCAAGCAAAGATGAGGCATCATTTGTCAAAAAAGCTATAATTGAAAATTCGCGTGGAAACTGAAAATTTTGTCGTGCCGTGCTCGTCATTCATTTGCTAGTATTATTGGTACGGTCCCCTTCCCATTTCTTTTTCACATAGTTTAAAGAAAAAGACAAACTTGACAAACCTCAAGAAAGGAAATCATTTACATTAGTTTCCATGGTGGTTTGTTTGTGGAGGTTAATTTTTTTCCATGTCATACTCTAAAATGATTTACTCTAAAATGATTTGATTGCCTTATTAGATCGAGCTTATCAGATTTGGTGCCAAAGGTCAAACTCAATTAAAAAATTTATGCAAGTTTAAGGAATTGATTAATTGAATTAAAAGTTCCAGAACTTGATTGAAAAAAAAGTGTAAAGTAAGGGAGGAAAAGTAAAACTTTACCGCTGGCACATGGTGGACCAAAACAACGGTGCGCTGCTCATTCCGGAAGTCCGAGCAAGTTTTCTCGTCAAAAGTTTTTTATTTTTATTTTTTGATCATCTCTTTTTACCCCTTGTACGACGGGAGAAGAAAAAGCTTCCTAGACAAAACTTTCTTTTGATTTTTCAAAGTGTCTTTTGAACAAGGCGGAGGAAAAGCGTTTTGGTATTTGATGTAGTTTCGCGTGTGGATTAAATATTTACACTCAAACTTAATATTCTTTAAGGACTCATATTTTGGCATTGACTTGGTGCTCGAACTTTGGCATGGTTGACTAGAAAAATTATGCAAATTTAAAGACTTGATTAGATAAATTCTAAGAACATGGACTTGACAGTTAAAAAAAAAAAAAAATACTATGTTTGAACTTATCAAAATTTGTGTCTTCGTTGAAAATAAGGACGCGCATTTTGGCACTTCATAGAAGCTTGGTGTGGAATGAATTATTAAATATTCATTTGAGGAAATGCTTTTTGGCATTAGTCCACAAAAGCAAGTTTGTCTTTCCCACTTCATACTCTAAAATGGTCCGACAAACACGTCAATTCAAATTTATTAGAATCAGTTCTAGGGGCTAGATTTGATTAGATAAATTGAAAGTTGAAGACCTTAACCAAAGAAAGCACAAAAGTTAAGGGTCAAATTTTTTCTTTAAGAGATAGTGGATGGATGTTCACACCGCTGGTCTTGGAATTCTAGGCAAGTTTTTTAAATCCACCCTTTTTTTTCTTTTCCTTTCTTTTTTTTTTTCCCTAGTACAATGTGGATCCAACGCTTCCTAGCCAAAGTTTCACGCGGATGGGCTAGCCTATAACTTTACAATTTCATTAATTTGTGTTCTAAGACATGCCTTTATTAAGCATGGAGAAGCCCGTGACAAGCTCTTTGTCACGCCCCGAACCCCGGGTATGTGCACATCCCTCGGTGGTCGATTAAAAATGCAATGTCCCAGGACGTGTCACGGACCCATTCATTTTATCTTTTGATTTAGTACATGCGGAAGCAAATTAAATAAACACCCGGCAATAAACAAACATACGGATAGTAAAACACACAACATTTTTCACAAACTACGCTTTATATATATATATTTGAAGTTAAACCTACGGGTTCATATATACAAGTCTGTCTCAAAAAGAGCTCCTAGGTGACCTTCACCCCGGATCCCTCCAACTTGGGTTCTGGATCCACTACGACACCGTCCGAGATGTTGATATCCATGAGATGACCTACCTCCCCATTCTTCGTTCCGACGGGTGGTCCATCAAAACCTTGCAAGGGACTTTCCCAACCACCGTTGCGCTCGTTAATGAACCATGCCTTGAAGTGATGAGGCACCACATTAAGGAGACCCTCATCGACCCAAATCATAGTCACTACTAACTCGCAAGTCCAAGTGGTCCCGAGGATAGGGAAGAAGGTAGACTCCACCTCCATGTCCCATGGAACCCCGAATCGGACTAGACAAATCTCCATACTAAGGACTTGAAAAGAGGTTAACTACAATGGGATGAGATAAATCTTAGCAAGTCAACAACCTATGCCTCAATTAGGATGCAAATTCGTCTCAGAGGCAGCCTAAACAGGCACCATACAAAACTCACCTCGCCTTGGCATGTCCCTGCATATTAGCGCACCACATATGCCATTATAAATACAACAAGTATAATCAATAACCGGAACACATAATTCTCACCCTCCAAACATTCACATGAGTCCCGATTATAAGGTAAAACCATAATGACATGTCACATACTGTGCCTAACAATTTTGCCCCATAATCAAGCGTAAAGTATCAATCATTCAAGCATGTTCTGATTATTATGACCCCTTGGCCACAGCTAACTCAAAAGTTAGCGGTCATTTGATGTAACTGGGCATTGTCCTGCCCCATCGACACGGCAACATCTAGCACTCCCTGCCTAGACGGCATTCCATAAAGGAGCATCCGCCTAGGCCTCAACAGCAACTTGGCATCCCGTTGACGTGGGGGCATCGGAACTTAATCAGACATCGCCCCCCAACTCTCGTCGGGTGACGGGTTCTGATAAGTGACCATACGAGTACATAATTAGCCAAGAACACCATGCTTTGATTTCAAATGCTTTATTTTCAAAGGGTGAACTTGGCCAATTTTTCTTCTTATTAAAAATCCCAGTAAAATAATTGTGCGTGGTCATGTATTCAAAATCAAATCGTCAAACTTAATACACTCCCATTTTAAAACTACAAGGTTTTATATAGTACATAAAAGTTGGCATCAAAACCGGACACCTCGCATTTTTCTATTTAAATGCCCATAAAACCAAGTTTTGTATTAAAAATCAATAACTACCATCAAGCAATCAATTGCACATCATAGCACATATAAGCCATCAAAATCACGCATAAACCATCCAAGAAAATGAGAGAAAAATTCTATGAAACAGCTAATCTGTCACTAATTACGCTAATTATGATTAATTAAATAAATCTCAATTTATTAAGTAAATGCGATTAATTAAACAAAACCAACTTAATTAATCTAACCATGATTAACTAACCTAACCAAGCTTAGTTAACACTAACCTAGGATTAACTAAACTAATCCTCATTAGCATTAATCTAACCACCCTAAGTGTAATTAACGGTCTAATCAATGATTAAGGAGTAAACTCATGGTTTTCAACGGTGGTAGGCTTGCAGCGATGGCGATGCGATGGCGACGAAAGCACAAGACAACCGCAACTTGCACAGAAACTTGATGGTGGTAGTGGCTGCCCTACAAGCTCATGGCCAAGAGGGCTTGGCGCGGCTTTGGTTGGTCTCGATGGTTGTTGGCTGTGGAAGGTCGCTTGGAGCTGGTGGCAACTTGATGGTGCTGGATGGTGGGGGTTGCTGAGGTTGGGTGGTGCCGCTGGTGATGGAGATGTTGGACGGTGGGGCTGTGGCTGTGGTGAATGCGGCGGTGCTGAGGTGATGAAGGAGTTGTGGATAGTTGGTGGAAGTTGACGGTGGAGATGGATAAGATGCTGTAGTGGACGTGAGGATCCAGCTGGGTTGTTAAAGTTGCTGGTGGTGGGGCGTGCGGGCGAAGTGGACTGTGGAGACATTGATGCTGGCGTTGGTGTTGGCGGTGGAGCTAGTACGAGGTGGTTGTTTGGTGGATGCAAGCGTGGAATGGAGATGGATGGTGGGTGAGATGATGGGATGATGGTGAATGAAGATTGTGTGGGGATGATCGCAGAACAAAAGAAGAGAAGAAGGTGAAGTTGAGGGAAAAAGAGAAATGGAGAATAAGTGAGGGTCGGCTGAAACAGGGGGGGTTCACGCATGGGTGAGAGAGAGAGAAGAGAAACAAAGGAGTCAAAGGAACAATCAATGAGAAACTTAGCCAAAATATCTCACTCATCATCACATAAGCCTCAAAGTCTTCATGCCCCAAAGTCAAGTGCCCAACCAACCACAATTTAGCTCTAATTTCCCTACATTAAGCAATTTTTGGGTAGAAAAATTATATTTTTCAATCCATCCGAATTTCATTTTCTTTTTCTTTTTGTCCGAAATTCATTTTTCCGCAAAATTTCAGACTCAACGAAAATTTTCCGAAGGATGAAACGATGTCTAATAAATGAATTGTGACATGCTCAAATGTCCGATTCTCAAAATCGAATCCAGTTTCATGGTTAAAATCGATCGAACACGACTTTAGTATGACCTAACATATCGGGTAACTTTTAGGGATTTTAGCGTGTTTGACTCGTGGTCGATAATTTTCAATCCACATTTGTGCATCTCCGAATTGTAGATGACTTTCGATTGTCATGAAATTGCGATGTGTCAATTACATGTTCCAAATATAATACGATAGAAAATTGGTTTACTGTTGTTCAACGCGAATATCAAAATCGTGCAAAACCACCCGCAATTCAACTACGTGATTCCATCGAATCAACCTATATCCATTCGCTAATCAATTTATAACGGTGTCATATTAACCCTTGTCGATTATTATGGTTGAGCTGTGACATCATATATTTCCAACCCTATTTTCTACTGACTTAATCAAGCATTTCATTGATGTGCCTATAGGGCTGTTCTCAGAGTTGATCACTATCGAGATAACTAAACTAGTTGAGGAAGCTATTAAGGACTTTAAAGCAAATAGACTTGAAAATTCGATCAGGAATTGGCTTCTCAACCGTGCTCATCTTTAGAGGCCATCACGGCACAGTTAAAAATTGATGTGAGATTGGAGATAGGTCGGTTCAACTGAGATGTGTGGCCAATTGTGGGTGACTCCACTAAATTGGGAAATTTGCATCGATCGACACTAATTTGATTTTATCATCGTTTTGGTATCCTGTGTCCGTAATTGAATCATTGAGATTTTCAGAGATTGTGGGGGAGTGCCTTGGTGGCCATTTCACAGCCAAGGAAAGCTAGCTTCATGGACAAGTTGTGGGAGACAACTTGGTGGAAAAGCAAGGCCAAGTGGAGCCCTCCATCCCCCTCACTCTTATCCTCTCTCTCTCTCTCTCACCTCTCAACCGGCCGAACCCTCTCCCTCTCCCCTTCATTGTGTGACCAGCAGCCACCAAAGGAAGAAGGAGCAGCTCGCCATCGCCAAGACTGCTTGCACCATCGCCGTTCTTCCACTAGAGCCATGCCGCCTTGCCTGCGCACACCACCGCCCAACCCTGTCATCTCTCTCTCTCTCACACGGTCCAACTACTATGCCGTGACCTGAGGAGCTCAATCAAAGCTTGCCCTTCACCGTTTCTTCACCGGTAAACCTCCGTTGAGGCTCGGTTTGGCCTATTCTTTCATTCCCAAGCAAGTCCCACCTAAATCAAGCTGTTTTCTCTCCATTTCCAGCCAAGAACAGCAAGTTTCGAAGTGGGTTTCCAGCAAGCTTGTGAGCCCATTTTGAGGTGCTTGTGGGCCTCGGTTCCTAGGCCCGCTTTGGAGTAAAACATCCCTCACAGCGTTCCCGACGTTTCGATATGAGCGGATTGTTAAACGGGTGATTTTAGCTCACTAATCCTTGCTTAGTTTGTTAATTATGCTTAAGGGTTTATTAGTGTTAATTAAGCATGATTAGGTGGTTAGATTAGTTTAGAGTAATTTAATTAGTGACTTAATGATGCATGTTAGATGTTTGGTTCATGTAATTAGCAAGTAGAGATGCACTCCTATTTATTCAATGCATATTGGGATTTTTCCTAATCCGTTCTGGCATCCAATTAGGCATTACGGGCCTAAATTGGATTTATAGTATTTATTTATTAATTTTCAAAATTAACTGAATTAATTATTTATTTTTCGAAAATTAGGCTAGGATAGCCGACGACCATTTTATACTGATTATTGTAGTGCAATCTGTTTATTTATTTGAGCTCTACATTGCGTTGAATTGAATTGATTGTGAAATTTTAGGAGTTAATTCTAAATTGAGTTGAATTTGAATAATTGATTGGTAGATGGCCAAGTATGATTATATTGCACTAGTAATATTTTGATGGGCTATAAAGTGGAGAAAATTATGAGAGTAAACTGATTATACTCTTTGCTAAGACCAATCGGGTACGATGTTATCGGATTTTATAAAGTTGGGAAAGAATTATATAGCACGTGGCTCGGTGATTAAGTACATCACCATGGCGAAAATGGTGCCTGAAAAAGAATGCACGTGACTTATGGACATACATGGCTCGGTGATAACTACATCACCATGGTGAAAACGGGGCCTAAAAGAGAATGCACGTAAATTATTTATTATGTACATCACATTGGCAAAAATGGCACCTTAGAAAAGACACGTGGCTCGGCGATTAGCTCGGCGATTAGTACATCACCTTGGCCAAAATGGCGCCTTAGAAAATGTGAGGGATTAGTGATCGGTACGTCATCTTGGCGAAAACGGTGCCTTAGAGAATGCATGGGGTCGGTGATTGGTATGTTGTCCTAGCGAAAACGATGCTTTAGAGAATATACGCAGTAAGGTGACTAGGTATATTATACTGGGAATTGTATAGTATGGATGGAAATGACCGATGGATGGTCCGATTGACATGTAATCAACTAGGTCGATTGATTGATGTATCGATCCGTGATATTATGATTGGGTGCCTATTGAACTATACTAATTTGCAGGTGGAATATGAGGCAAGGTAAGTCCTCTGACCCGTGTGTGTATAGGAAGCCCGGATAGTGTATTGGTTTACTATTCGGGTCTTAGGAGGTAAAACTTGCTGAGACATGGTCTCAATGGTTATTAAATAACCATTTCAAGTCCCAAGATTGCAGTACCTCCACCTCTTCATCCTCCTAGGCATTTTGGTGTTCTAATGGAAGTCACAGAGATGGAGACCCACTTCCCGATTCATTCTCATCCTGAAGAACTGGAGTATGTCTTGGTTCAGTCGATCGTCTGGGTTGATGTGGGGATAGATGCCTTGAGACCCCACAAGTATCGGTCGTGGTATCATGAGTATTATGATGGGCGAAGAATGGGCCCCATGCTTGAGATTGATGTGCCTATGTTTGTCTTGGAGGAGGCATTCGGAAAGGGATAGCCAATCATAAGGATGAGTCGGTAGTGGATGCAAAGGACCCGAAGCTTGAGAGCAATACTGAGTCACCTCTATACTTAGCAGCAGGATCTAATGGGAGCATGCTAGAAGAAGGAGAGATAGTTGAGCAGGAGGAGGGACAGGAGGAGAATTAGGAGTGGGAATGGCTAGAGGTGGAACCTATAGCAAAGGAAGCTGAGGATGAGCCAGAGGTGAATTTTGAAGAAGAAGTGCTTGAGGACGAACCGGAAGAAGAAGAGGAGCTGGAAGAAAATGAGCTTAGTGAAGAGGAGTTAGAAGAGGATGACCTTGAGGAGGATTCTGAGTACAACCCGGATGAGGACTGAGATCCTATCCTATTTTGCAAACTTAGGGTTTTGATCGGATGTATAGTAGATTAGACTTGTGAATAGTATTGTATTATACTATAGTTTGCCTTGTATAAAAGTGTGGTTATGTGTTTTCATGTTGTGAAAATTATGGTCTACTTTTCTATCCCAATGTTTTATTGTCTAGGGATTATTATTTGCTTCCGCATGCGTATTAAAAAGAAATGAATCGGCAATGCGTCCTGGGACATCACTATTAATCGACCAAGTTAGAGATGGGCACGCGTTCGAGGATCAAGGCGTGACACGAGTGGTTGATTTTTGATCGAATTATTTAGTCTATCGCATTTATATCCCTTAATGGCCTCACCTAATAGATTAGTTAACTCGTGAGTAGCCAGGTCCAAGTAAATTAATCAAAAACGCATCAACAAAACAACCATTTCATATATTCGAAATGGAGCCAAATTTCGAGATGTCACAACTCTTCCCCTCTTATAAAAATTTTGTCCTCGAAATTTAAACTGTTACAATCCTTCTTAAAAAAGGTGGGCATATTGACGTCTCATTGACTCTTCACTTTCCCACGTGGTTCCCTCCGTTCCATGGTGTTGCCAAACCACTTTAATCAAGGGAATCATCTTGTTATGTAGCACTTGCTCCTTTTGATCCAATACCCGAACCGGTCTCTCCACGTACGACACTCTCTCGTCCACGTCTATTTCCTCGAAATTCCACACGTGGGTTGGGTCAGGTTCATACTTTCTCAACATCGACAAGTGGAAGACGTCATGCACTTGAGCAAGTCTCGAACGGCGATGCTAGACAATATGCCAAAGTCCTAATTCGCTCCAAAATTTCAAAAGGACCAACATGCCACGGGCTTAACTTTCCTTTCTTGCCAAAGTGCAAAGTACCCCTCATTAGTAATACTTTGAGGAATACGTGTTCACCAACTTGGAATTCTAATGGTTTACGCCGCTTATCTACATAACTCTTTTAACAACTTTGGGCAGTCTTGAGTCTATCTCGAATAACTTTGACGGTGTCAATTGATTGCTGAACTAACTTAGGGCTTGTAATCTTATGTTCTCCAACTTCGTCCCAACAAACAAGAGTTTTGTAGGCTCTGCCATACAACGCTTCAAATGGTGCCATCTTGATACTCTTCCGATAACTGTTGTTGTGGGTGAACTCAATTAGATTAAGCTGTTCCTCCCAACTTCCTTTGAAGTCTAATACGCAAGCTCGTAGCATATCCTCAAGGATTTGAATAGTCCTCTCAAACTAGCCATCCATCTGCGGATGATAGGTCATGCTATATTGCAGCTTTGTTCCCAAGGTAGTTTGTAAACTCTTCCAAAAAGCTACCGTAAACTTCGGGTCTCGATCTAACATGATCGTCACTGGCACTCTATGAAGATGAACTATTTGTCGCACATACAACTCAGCATATCTATCAAATGCAAAGTCTTTTCGTACGGCAATGAAGTGGGCAGACTTCATCAATCTATCAACTACAGCTGGAATCATTACCTCGCTGACTCATCGGTAATCCCATCAAAAAATCCATTGTAATATGTTCTAATTTCCACTTTGAAATGTCGAAAGGTTGCAAAAGTCCTCTAGGCTTGCAATGCTGTGCTTTCACTTGCCGGCATGTTAGACACTTGTAATGTGTCTGGCGATATCCACCTTCATATCGGTCCACCAATAATATTGACATAGATTCCGATACATCTTTATACTGTATGGATGAATGCTGTAACTACTACGATAGGCTTCTAACAAGACCTCTTTCTTAAGTTCCGCATCGTTAGGTACACACAATCGCCCACGAAACTTTAGTATTCCGTATTCAGTAACTTGAAAGTCAGCTTTCCTCTTTTCTGCATCCTCCTGGAAAATTTTCTGGATTTTAGGGTCGGTCAACTGCAACGTCTTAATCCTTATCTATACTTTTGGTTCAATTCTGAGAGTAGCCATGGGACTTGAAAGGTGGCTTATCTCAAACTCCAAATCAAAATCTCAAACTCCTTTGAATAGAATCCACTCCTAAACCATCATTTGCACAATTAAAGACTTCCGACTTAATGCATCTGCAACCTTATTGGCTTTTCCGGGATGATATAGGATGTCACAGTGTAGTCTTTGAGAAGTTCCATCCAACAACGCTATCTCATGTTTAATTCCTTCTAAGAGAATAAGTACTTTAGGCTCTGATGGTCCATAAAGATCTGAAACTTTTCTCCGCATAAGTAATGTCTCCAAATCTTTAGAGTGAAGATGATCGCTGGGAGTTCCAAATCATGCGCTGGATAATTCAACTCTTAAGATCTCAATTGATGAGACATGTATGCAACAACTCTCCCATGTTGCATTAAAACACAGCTCAGTCCTCTGTACGACGCATCACTATAGATCTCATATCCTCTAGGACCAGATGGAATTGTTAACACGGGTGCGGTAGTCAGCTTCTACTTGAGCTCTTGGAAACTACACTCGCACTTATCCATCCATTCGAACTTCTCTTCTTTCTTCAACAATCGAGTCAAAGGCATGGCTATTGTAGAGAATCTTTCCACGAATCTTCTATAATAGCCTACCAATCCCAAGAAATTTCGAACCTCGGTCCATTTGAATTTATAACGACTTCAATCTTAGTTGGGTCTACGGAAATCCCTTCGCCAAAAATCACGTGGCCTAAGAAAGCTACACGAGTTAGCCAAAATCCACACTTACTAAACTTGGCATACAACTCGTGTTCTCGCAGGGTCTAAAGCACTATCCTTAAGTATTGTTCATGCTCCTTTAGGCTTCTTGAATACACCAAGATGTTGTCGATAAACACAATCACAAACTGGTCCAAATACTCCTTGAACACTTGATTAATCAAATCCATGAAAGCAACTAGGGCGTTGGTCAAACCAAATGGCATTACGGTGAACTCATAATGGCCGTATTGCATATGAAAAGTTGTCTTCGGTATATCTTCCTTCTTAGTCCTCGGCTGATGGTAACTTGTCATTAGATCAATCTTGGAAAATATTGAAGCTCCCTGTAGCTTATCAAATAAGTCATCAATTTTTGGTAATGGATACTTATTCTTGATCGTTACAGGGTTGAGTTGCCGATAGTCGATATAGAGACACAACAAACCATCCTTCTTCCTTACAAATAGAATTGGCGCTCCCCAAGGCGATGCACTAGGACATATAAATCATTTGTTCAACAACTCCTACATATGCACCTTCAGTTCCTTTAACTTTGACAGCGCGATGCAGTAAAGAGCCTTAGAAATTGGCTTCGTCCCAAGGGCCAACTCAATCACGAACTCGATTTCCTTTTCTAGGGGCAAATCGGACAATTCCTCAAGAAACACGTTAGAAAACTCCTGCATTACGGTGATGTTCTCCATCTTCAGCTCCTCAACTGATGTATCCATTATAGTTGTTAAATAACCTTGGCAACCCACCTCTAACAAACAGGTTGCCTCAAGCGACGAGATTAAAGTAATTGAGAGTCCTCCTCGATTTCCAATAAACTTGAAACTTTCACCCACTAATGAGTTAAATTGAATAGCTTTACAATAACAGTCTACAATAGCTCGTTGCTTGATGAGCCAATCCATACCAATGATCATATCAAAATCAAACATGGCCAGCACAATCAAATCTATCCTTTTGTCTAGCTCACAAATCACTAACTTGCAACCAGGACACCTTATCGTAAACAACACTTTATCCTTTAATGAGGTGGATATACTAACGATTGCTCACAACGATTCTAGACTCAATCCTACCAACTTAACAAATTGCTCAACAATAAATGAATGTGTAGCTCCATGATCATATAAAGCATAAGCAGCATGGCCGTTCAACGAGACCGTACCTGTAACCACATCCTATGAGTCCTCCGCCTCCCTTCGGGTGATAGCGTACACTCTTCCCTACATCGAAGGCCTGCTTAAACTACCCTATGGTGTATTCTGCAATGCACTCCCTCTGGTTGTCCTATTTGCGGCGGTAGCGCCCGTGCTCCCATGGGCCTGCACAGATAGTCCTTGATTTGGTGGCTGTGTTGGCTACATCCATAACAAACTCCCGTCCTAGCAAAACATGGGACTCACCGATGCTTCCTTCCATAAAATTGGCACACGCCGTTTGGGTTGGGTGCCGGCTTTCCAATCACACTCTTTTAGTTGGGTGGAATAAAATACATTTCTCTTGTCATCGGCCTTTTCCCAAACTGGTTGCTATCTCTATTGGGAACAAATCACGACCCAAATTCGGTGGCTCATTCGTTCAGATTCCTCTCTATCAGCTAGGCCCTCTCGTACAGCTCATTATAGTCATTGAGATTCAGTGGCACTAGCGGATCTTTGATCTCTGACCTCAGACCATCTCTGAACCTCCTCACTCTATCCACTGGGTCCTCAATCAACCTCGGTGCATACTTGGACAACTCTGTGAACTTCACCTCATATTGATCCACTAACATCTGACCCTGACAGAGACATTGAAACTCGGCCATTTTTTGCTCTCTCGCACAATCTGAAAAGTACTTTCTATAAAAGACCTCAACAAAGGCATTCCGCTCCAAAACTGTACCTTTGGGAAATGCTCTCCCTTTGGTGGCTTCCCACCAAGTACTCGCATTCCCTTGCAATTGGTAGATGGCAGGACTACCTTGTCTTCTTTAGAGCATCTCAGCAGTGCGAAGACTTTCTCTAGCTCTTGAATCCAAAGGGTTGTAGCCTCAGGATCACCCGCTCCAATGAACCTCGGCGACTTCAGTTTCAAGAACTGCTCCACCAATTTGTTCATGAGCCATTCGCCATTCCCATTTCCTAGTGGGACTTCAGTAGGTGCGATGACAATAGCAACAACGGCATTTGTGGCAGCAATGGCGGTGGCCGTAACAGCAGCTTGGTTCTGAGCCTGCTGACCAATCATATTCCCCAAAGTCTTTAGTGCCATAACGATCCCATCCAATCTAGGATCGCCTAGTGCTCCTCCCACAGTACCAACTTGAGGCGATACTCTTTCCCTCGTGCTAGCCTGAGCCGGTGCTCTACCTCAGGCATCGATCTGAGTCGATTTTCTTCCCCGTGTACCAATCAAAACTGCCCTCTTTCGAGGAGTCCTCTGCTCAGGATCGCTCATATTGTAGAATCTTTACAGAACCTGCTTTCTAATTGTAACATGGAACTAGAAATCTGAGCGACCCGCGCAAAACAATCAATCAATCACAAGCATGAGCGTAAGGAAAATATATTTCCTTTTAACTATCCCATGACCCATCTCACCTTATCACTACAATCAATAACCAGGCTCTAATACCACTTTAAGCGGGGATGTCACACCCCGAACCCGGGTATGTGTACATCTCTCGGCGGTCAATTAAAAAAGCGACATCCCAAGATGCGTCACCAACCTATTCCTTTTTATCTTTTGATTAAGCACATGCGGAAGTGAATTAAATAAACACCCGGCCAATAAACAAACATAGGGATAGTAAAACACACAACATTTTTCACAAACTATGCTTTATATATATATATATATACTAAGTTAAACCTACGGGTTCATATATACAAGTCTGTCTCAAAACGAGCTCCTAAGCAACCTATACCCCGGATCCCTCCGACTCAAGCTTTGGATCCACTACGACACCATTCGGGATGTCGATATCCATGAGGTGACCTACCTCCCCATCCTCCGTTCCAACAGGCGGTCCATCAAAACCCTGCAAAGGACCCTCCCAACCACCGTTGCGCTCGTTAATGAACCATGCCTTGAAGTGATGAGGCGCCACATTAAGGAGACCCTCATCGACCCAAATCATAGTCATTACTAACTCACGAGTCCAGATGATCCCAGGGATAGGGAAGAAGGTAGACTCCACCTCCATGTCCCATGGAACCCTGAATCGGACTAGATGAATCTCTATACTAAGGACTTGAAAAAGGTTAACCATGACGGGTTGAGATAAATCTTAGCGAGTCAACAACCTAAGCCTTGATTAGGACACAAATTTGTCTCCGAGGCAACCTAAACAGGCACCATACAAAACTCATCTCATCTCGCACGTCCATGCATATGCGCGCACCACATATGCCATTATAAATACAACAAGCATAATCAATAACCGAAACACATAATTCTCATCCTCCAAACATTCACATGGGTCTCAATTATAAGGTAAAACTGTAATGACACGTCCCATACCGTGCCTAACAATTTTTCCCCATAATCAAGTGCAAAGTATCACAACTATTCAAGCGTGTTTCGATTATTATGACCCCCAGCCATAGCCAACTCAAAAGTTGATGGTCATCGGATGTAACCGGGCATCGTCCTCGCTAGACGGCATTCTATAAAGGAGTATTAGCCCGGCCACAAATGTGACTCGGCATCCTATTGATGTGGGGGCATCCAAACTTAATCAGGCATCGCCCCCCCAACTCTCATCGGGTGACGGGTTCCGATAAGTGACCATACGAGCACATAATTAGCCAAGAACACCATGCTTTGATTTCAAATGCGTCATTTTCAAATAGTGATTTTGGCCATTTTTTCTTATTAAAAATCCTGGTAAAATAATCGTGCATGGTCACGTATTCAAAATCAAACCGTCAAACTTAGTACACTCCCATTTTAAAACTTCTTGGTTTTATATAGTACATAAAGGTTCGCATCAAAACTCGACACCTCACATGTTTCTATTTAAATTCCCATAAAACCAAGTTTTGTATTAAAAATCAATAACTACCATCAAGCAAACAATTGCACATCATAGCACATATAAGCCATCAAAATCACACATAAATCCATCCAAGAAAACGAGCGTAAAATTCTACAAAACGGCTAATCCATCACTAATTACGCTAATTACGATTAATTAAATAAATCGTGATTAATTAAGTAAATTGCGATTAATTAAACTGAACCAACTTAATTAATCTAACCATGATTAATTAACCTAACCAAGGTTAACTAACCTAACCAAGGTTAGTTAACACTAACCTAGGATTAACTAAACTAATTCTCTTAGAACTAATTTTACCACCATAAGCGTAATTAACAGCTTAATCAATGATTAAGGAGTAAACTCATGGTTTTCGACGGCGACGATGGCGATGCGACGGCGACAAAAACACAAGACAACCGCGGCTTGCACGGAGGCTCGACGGCAGCAGTGGCTGACTACAAACTCATGGCCAAGAGGGCTTGGTGCGGCTTGGGCTGGTCTCGATGGTTGCTGGCTGTGGAAGGCCGCTCGGAGCTGGTGGCAGCTCGGCAGTGCTGGATGGTGGCGGCTGCTGAGGTTGGGTGGTGCCGCTGGTGGTGGAGGTGCTGGACGGTGGGGCTATGGCTGTGGTGAATGCGGTGGTGCTGAGGTGATGAAGGAGCTGCGAATAGTTGGTGGCTGTGGCGTTGATGGAAGTAGACGGTGGAGATGGATGGGGTGCTGTAGTGGGCGTGAGGATGCAGCTGGGTTGTTGAAGTTGCTGGTGGTGGGGCGTGCGGATGAAGTGGACTGTGGAGATGGTGATGCTGGCATTGGTGTTGGCGGTGGATGGTGATGGAGGCGTGAGGCGGTGGAGCTGGTACGAGGTGGCTGTTTGGTGGATGCAAGCATGGAATGGAGCTGGATGGTGGGTGAGATGATGGGATGATGGTGAATGAAGATGACGTGGGGATGATGGCAGAACAAAAGAAGATAAGAAGGTGGAGTTGAGGGAAAAAGAGAAATGGAGAAGAAGTGAGGGTCGGCTGAAATATGGGGGGTTCACGCATGGGTGAGAGAGAGAGAGAAAAGAACAAAGGAGTCAAAGGCACAATCAACAAGAAACTTAGCCGAAATATCTCACTCATCATCACATATGCCTCAAAGTCTTCATGCCCCAAAGTCAAGTGCCCAACCAACCACAATTTAGCTCTAATTTCCCTAAATTAAGCCATTTTTGGGTAGAAAAATTATATTTTTCAACCCATCCGAATTTCCTTTTCATTTTCTTTTTGTCCGAAATTCATTTTTTCGCAAAATTTCATACTCGACGAAAATTCTCCAAAAGATGAGACGATGTCTAATAAATGAATTGTGATATGCTTGAACGTCCGATTCCCAAAACCAAATTCAATTTCATGGTTAAAATTAACCAAACGCGACTTTAGTACAACCTAACCTATCGGGTAGCTTTTTGGGATTTTAGTGTATTTGACCTGTGGTCGATAATTTTCGATCCACGTTTGTGCATCTCCAAATTTGTAGACAACTCTCGGTTGTCATAAAATTGTGAGGTTTCAATTACATGTTCTAGATATAATATTGATAGAAAATTGGTTTACTGTTGTTCAACACGAATATCGCACTTCGACTACATGATTCCATCGAATCAACCTATATCCGTTCGCTAATCAATTTATAACAGTATCGTATTAACCCTTGCTGATTATTACGGTCGAGCGGTCAATTTTCGATCAAATTCTCTAGTCTGTCATGTTTATATTCCTTAACAGCCTCACCTAATTGGATTAGTTAACTCGTGAGTGGCCAGCTCTAAGTAAATTAACCATAAGCGCATCAATGAAACAACCATTTCATATATTCGAAACAAGGCCAAATTTCGGGATGTCACACTCTTTATGAATCAATAGGTCATGGAGGATCACCCTTACTTCATAAGCAATGCATTTATCAAACTCCCTTACCTCATAAGCAATGCATTTATCTTACTCAAAAACAAATAGGAATGAGCAGATTTTATTCCACTCTATACTGAAAATCAATGTGCAATAGCATAACATTTTTTTTCATAGCCTGTCGCGTTTGGACCTTCCATTTCATGCACATAACAGATTATTCTATATCTTTGTTGTCACACCCCGATCCTCAGGCATGCGCACATCCCTTACCTTGGTCGATTTTAAAATGCGATATCCGAGTACTACATATCACGACCCTTTCTTCTTCTTTTTTTATGGCACATGTGGAAGCAGTTATAAATCTCCAAACAATAAAACATTGGGATAGAATAGTAGGACTAAATTTCAAACTCTTAAAAACCTTCACTCTTATATACAAGGTGAACTATTAGATTCGATTCCCAAAAAGCCATTTTAAAAACAAGGTCTACAAGCAAAAATGGGGTTCTACAAGCTACGGTCCCCGTCCTCCTCTTCATCATTCTCCACACTCCAACTGGAGCCATCAGCAGACTGCACCTAACTTTCAAGATCTTCAACATCCTAGTTTACTGCATCTAGGGACCTGAAATGGTTATTCAATAACCAATGAGACCACGTCTCAGCAAGTTCTACCCCCTAAGACCCGATTAGTAAACTAATATACCTTAGGGCTGCCTATGCACAACATAAGTCAGAGGATTTATCTTGGCCTCAGATTCCACCTACATATTATGATATCAAATAAGCATCCAAGCAATCACATCACTGATCAAAGTTTTGATCAAATCAATCTAATCAATTACATGCCAACAAGACCACTCATGGTCATTTCCATTCAATCAATCAATTCACAACATCATAATGAACCAATAATCAATCGACCTAGTCGATTACATGTCATCACAACCCATGCTTGGTCGGTACATTCAATACTATTTATAAGTCCGACCATAGTCTAGGACTACTCACTCTAAGCTGATATATAGATAGTATAGCTCGCACAAAGTTAATAGGGTTAAGGTATACTACTCTTGCTAAGCTGGCATATCATCCGTAGGCTGATATAGTATACCCCCGATGTTCATCAAAAGCTACCAGATCCACTGATCCGATATAATAATATGCTCACCAGAAGCTGCCAGCCATACTTTTATAGTATGCCGAAAATAATATATATGCTTACTAGAAGTTGCTGGTCATACCTTTATAATATGCCGAAAATTGATCATTTAATCAAATCATTATTTTATCATTCCCAATAAAAATATTGTATGTGAGTACACGATCTTAACCAAAATACAATAAATTCCTTTCCATAAATCTCACCATTTTATATAATCCACCAAAATATTTTTGGCATTGCCAACCGATGCTCGGTTATTTTTCAATTAATAACCAAAGATTATTCCATTAAAGAATAATTTCCAATTTCACAAATAATTCAATTCAGCACAAAATAAAGCTCAATTAAATAAATGAACTGCGCCACGACAATCAACACAAAATTCTGGTTGCATTTGCCATCCCAGTTGAATTTCCGGAAAATAAATAATTAAATAATTATTTTGGAAAATTAAATAAATAAACACAATAAATTCAATTTAGCACAATATAAAGATCAATTAAATAAATGGACTGCACCACGATCATCAGCATAAAATCTCGGTCACTAGCCATCTTAGTTGAATTTCAGAAAAATAAATAATTAAATAATTAATTTTGAAAATTAATATTTAATTCCTAAAAATTCATTTAGGCTCGAATTGCCTAATTAACACCCGATAAGGGCTGGGAAAAATCTCAAGAAGCATCCAATAAATACTATAGGCAATTCTATATCTAAGTACACTAACCAAACAAATAATATGTAATGCAATTAACTAATAATTGCTAATAAATTCTAATCTAACCACCTAATTATAATTAACTAACACTAATCAATTTTTAAGTATAATTAGCAAACTAAGAAGGCATTAGTGAGCAAAACTCACTCAAAACGATGGGGTCAACGCGAGGATCAACTTTCCTCAAGGCGGGCCGAGCATCCGAGCGGCGTGCGGCGTGCGATGGTGAGCTACTCCGATCATCTTCCCTCGGTGATTGTTGCATCTGCTTAGAGGTGTTAAATGGGTTGCACAACCCATTTATGGACCCATTTAAGCATAAATGGGTCGTTAATGGGTCAGGCCTTGAGAAATAAGGTACAATTTGATGGGTTTTAAAAATAAAAGAACTAAAATAAATGGGTCTTAAATTGGTACCCATTTAAGACCCATTTACAAACTCATTAAAGTCTAAAAATGGGTTGTGCAACCCATTTATTTTTCTTTTCTTTTTTTATTTTTCTTTCTTCTTTTTTTCTTTCCTCTTCCTCCGGTCACCGGCACGGCGATGGCCGTCGACTGGCCAAGCAACCTCGAGGCTCGCCAGATCGGCGAGGCTCGAGCCTTGCTCGACACCGACGAGCCTCGAGCTCCTTGGATCTAGTGAGGCGAAAGTCTCGCCCGACGCCGGCGAGCCTCGAGCTCGCCGGATTTGGGCGGTGGAGACCTCGCCGACGTCTCGGGCAAGGCTCGCCCGTGGCCGGCCACCGGCCGTTGTCGTGGCCGGCGGCCGACCAAAGAAAAAGAAGAAGCAGAAAAAAGAAAAAGAAAAGTTATATTTAAAAATAAAAATAATTAAAATTTTATTTAAAAAAAATAATTAAAATTCCATTTTTTAAAATAATTATTTTAAAAATAAAAAAAATTGTCCATTAAATTTGTGTTGTATAAAATTATTTTAGCAATACAATTTTTTAAATATATATATCTATATATATATAATAAATTAAGTTTAATTAAATGGGTCGAGTATAGGTTGGGTATGGGTCGGGTCGGGTATGGGTCAAAAATTTTGCATTGCAATAAATGGGTCATAAACGGGTTAAATGGGTCGATTTTGGTCGGATCATTTATGACCCGACCCAAACCCAACCCGACCCACCCGTTTAACGAGTCTACATCTCTACGGCTATGGCGATGCACGAACCAGGGGAAGGAGAGAGAGAGGTGGGGTGGAGGGCGAACGGTGCGCTCGAGCGGGGCGAAGCAGCGGCGATGACAGTAGCTCCTTCAACCGACACTGGTTGTTGTTTCTGTTTCTACTTTTGCTACCTTCTAACAGACCGAGCAGGAGGAGGAAGAGAGATTGTCGAGAGGATGAGTACCGAGAGAGAGAGTTTGAAAAGTCAAAAAGCAAAAAGGGGAGGAAGCCAAGTTGAAGACAGCCGTGTATTTGGTGGGAAAGGGGGGCATTTCGCACGAGGGGGAAAAGGAGAGGGAGAGAGAGGGAGAGAAAAAGAAAAAGAAAAAGAAAAAGAAAAAGAAAGAAAGAAGGAAGGAGAAACTTGTGGGAAAATTATGTGTTTGGTCAAATGGGGTAAAAAGAAATGGGAATAAATTCAAAAGAAAAGAATTCCCTCAAATAGAAAAATCTTATTTCATTTTCTTTTCAATAAGCTCTTTAATTCCCAAAAGAAATTTTATATTAGAGTACTCGGTGCACTTGCATTTCTGCATCCATTTTCCCTCTTTAATTTCTCTCAAATGACTCATAAAATCAATTGATGTCTCACTTATCAAATTAATTATTTTCCTCATCCAAGAATTCCCTCATACTTCTCAATTTCATAATCCCCAGCTTCAACTGAATGAAAACGGCCCTAAGCTGACTTTTTCCCAAAAAGTCTCGATTGTCAAAAAAATCTTTTGAAACTGAGTCAACGTTCCTAAAATTTATTGTGACATAACAGACTCTTCAATTTCTGAAATCGAACTTAGATTGGTGGTTAATTTCACTCGGACGCATTTTGAGGGTGACATAAGCTACCAAGTAGTTTTTAGAACTTTTTAGAACAAATGACCCATGGTTGATTATGTTTGAGTCACGATGAACCCACTCGACACATTGGCGACTCTCGGTTGTCGTGAATATTTCGAGAATTCAAATATAGACACAGGGTACCAAAACAACAATAAAATCAAGGGAAAAAGCCACCAAAAACCCTAAACTTTGCCTCGAGTGACAGATTTACCCCGAAGTTTATTTTGTGACGTGAAAAACCCTGAAGTTTGTTAACCGTGACACATTTACCCCAAATTTTTATTTGTGACACAAAAAATCCCGAACTTTCATTTGTGTGACACATTTACCCTAAATCATAAGGGCGTTTTGGTCTTTTTACTTTTAAAAGCTTTTTTTTTTTTTTCTTCTTCTTCCTTCCTTCGCCGGCCATGGCGGAGCCGGCGGAGGGAAGCCGCGTCCGGCGAGGGCCTCCCTCGCCCGACCGGCGAGGGCACCCTCGCCCGACGCCGGCGAGGGCATCCTCGCCCGACGCAGCGAGGGCGGCCCTCGTCGGCGTCGGGCGAGGGCCTCCTCGCCAGATCGGCGAGGGCACCCTCGCTCGACGCTTCGGCGAGGGCACCCTCGCCGGTGCCCTCGCCGGCGTCGGCGAGGTGCCCTCGCCGGCGGCCGGCGAGGGTGCCCTCGCCGGCGTCGGCGAGGGCCTCCTCGCCAGATCCGGCGAGGGCATCCTCGCCCGACGCAGCGAGGGCGGCCCTCGTCGGCGTCGGACGAGGGCCTCCCTCGCCAGACTGCGCGCACCCTCGCCGACGCCGGCGAGCACCCCTCGCCCGATCGGTGAGGGCACCCTCGCCGGCGTCGGCGAGGGAGGCCCTCGTCCGACCCGGTCGAGGGCCTCCCTCGCCCGGACGCGGCGAGGGCGGCCCTAGCCGGCCCGGCGAGGGCGACCCTCGCCGGGACGCCGGCGAGGGCCCCTCGCCGGACCGCTTCCCTCCGCCGGCCAGCGGCCGGCGGAGGGAAGAGAGAGGAAGAAAAAAATTAAAAAAGAAAAAGAAAAAGAAAAAACAGAAAGAATAAGATGAAAATACCCTTAATGGGGTAAATGTGTCACAGTTAGCAAACTTCGGGGTTTTTCACGTCACAAAATAAAGTTCGGGTAAATCTGTCACTCGAGGCAAAGTTGGGGGTTTTTGGTGGCTTTTTCCCTAAAATCAAATTAGTGCCAATCGACGAGAGTTTCCCAATTTAGTGGAGTCATCCACGATCGGTCATTCATCTCAGTTGAACCAACATATCTCTGATTTCAAGTCGATTTTATATTGTGCCGCAATGATCTCTAAAGATAAGCACGGTCATGAAGTCGATTCCTTGTCGAATTCTCAAGTCTATTTGCCTTACAATCCTTAATAGCCTACCCAAGTTATCTAGTCTAGTTATTTGTATATGTAGGTTTTTTACAAAATTCTATAAAAAAAAAATTCTATAAAAAAACTTAACAAACTTTTCAGTGATTTGAAATGAAGTAAAATATTTGTATATGTAGGTTTTTTAAAAATTCAGACTGTTCAGTATTAAATAATAGTTATATTTAAAAAATGCAAAGGTCATTTCTAAATTCTTATAAATCAATGACTTTTCCTTAGTAATTCCCACTTCTCTTTACAAGTTTGTGAATCGGTTTCAATCTATCGCTAATGTCATTAATTGGTACGAACTTAGTAAATTATAAATGTATCTCTCCTCATTTGCCATATATATTCGTTGTTCTTATTAAATGAACTAGCAAAATTATAATCCTTTTCCTCATCGTTCTAATAGCCAACCTTGCCCCGCACTTTGCAGGGGTGGGACGAGGATGGAGGTGGGGACTTCTCGAGCCCTGCTCAATACTCTACTCATTCAGATCCTATAAGTTGGATTTTTATGACCATTTCAAGAAAGTTCTGTTAAATTCATTGACTCTTTAGATTTCAAGTTTTCGTTTATACTTATAAAACTAAATCGCTCATTAATTTATGCTCCTTAAGCTAACAATTTTACATTTAACTTAAGATGATCTCTATGAATATATCTTTCGTGGAGGATACCATACGAGTTTTAGAAAAAAATTACTTTCAAAAGCTCTTGATAACTCATTTGAATTGCAAGCTAACGTCTGAAAGAGTTTGGGAAGTTGGAATTCCTTGATGGCTCTCACACAAATACGACTTTTCCAAGAAAAACACGAACTTGATACGACTACACTTGACATTGACACACGACATTTTCTCACTCATTTTTAATGAAAAATACTTCGTAATTAATCACATCCGAACATTTATCCACCAACACAAAATGACATAAATAACTAACACGAATATCCTGACACAGCAAAGATTGCTAATCCTCTGTTATGAAATTTCATTTAAGTATACATTCAATGAACTAAAGCAAGGCCCTTTCCACTTGTGAACCACGAAAAACGTGGACGGCTCATACATATTTATCATTTTTTTTCGTTTTAGATCCTCTTTCTTTCTCCTCTTTGCCCTGCCTTTTCAATTTCCATGCCTATCCTTCTCTCTCCTTCCCTGGGAGTTACCTATCGTAGCTCTTCCGTCACCACCACCCCGCCATTGCCTCCCTCTTTCTGCATGAGCTTTCAACCTCAGATTTGATATCTCCACTGTAGAGAGAAAGATGTTAGAGCTTTTGCTTGAATATCTTGGATGAAGTTCCTGAAAAGGTGCAGGCAGTTTAATCATTTCAGTGAAGATATAGTTATACCTAATTGAAGATATCTTTATGTTAACTTCACAGTTACAAAGAAAAACTCCAATGCATGCAAGACAACATCATTCTAGAAAGTAAAATCAATATTCGGAAATATCGCAATTGAGAAGTCGATGATCCACAAGCGTTACGTGCACTTGACCGAGGAGGTTCTCAAGAAAAACCCCGAGATCTGCTCGTATGACGCTCCTTCACTCAACGCACGCCAGGACATAAGCACCGTCAGCATCCCGAAGCTCGGCGAGGAGGCAGCGTCGGAGGCCATCAAGGAGTGGGGCCAACCCAAGTCCAAGATCACCCACATTGTATTCTGCTCCCTCTCCGGCGCCGACATGCCTGGTGCCAACTACCAGCTCATGCGCCTCCTCGGCCTCAGCCCCTCCGTCAATCGTGTCATGGCTGCTTTGCAGGTGGCACCGCCCTCCGTATCGCCAAGGACCTTGCTGAGAACAAAGCTGGTGCGCGCGTCCTCATTGTCTGCTCTGAGATCACTGTCGCGTCCTTCCGAGGTCCATCAGATGACAACCATGGCAACCTCGCGAGCCAGGCCCTCCTTGGGGACGGCGCTGCGGCACTCATCATAGGGTCCGATCCGGAGATCCCATCCGAGCAGCCCATATTCCAACTCGTGTGGACTGCGGAGACCGTTTTGCCAAACTCAGAGAGCACCGTCGAGAGCCAAGTGCGTGACGTGGGGCTCACCTTAGTCTTATCTGACAGGGTCCCCCAATTGATCGCAAGCAATATCGAGAAGAGCTTGAATGAGGCGTTCGATTCTCTCTGCATAACCGACTGGAACTCCATCTTCTGGGTGCCTCATCCGGGTGGCCCGGCTATACTCAACCAAATCGAGGCCAAGCTAGGGTTGAGAAAGGAGAGGCTCCGAGCCGTGAGGCACGTCCTTAGAGAGTACGGGAACATGTCGAGCGCCTCTGTGTTTTTCGTCCTTGATGAGATGCGGAGGAAGTCGGTCGAGGAAGGACTCGCAACCACCGGCGAGGGGTTGGAGTGGGGCGTCCTTTTTGGGTTTGGGCCGGGCCTCACGGTGGAGACGGTGGTGCTTCACAGCGTGCCAACAGTGTCCCCTGGATGAAATTAATCAATAATCTATACGATATGACTATAAGTATTGATATGATTATGATGTCATTGCATGCTATTTTATTAGTAGGAAGAAATTTTGGGGTTTGGAGGGATTGATACCTAGACAGTCGTCTATGGGATTTCTCTTATTTATTAATGTTGGAATCATTGAGTACATTCTAAATAAGATTGAGCATCAGTCAACCAGTTGGGAGACTATTTGAATTAGAACTGGAGTTTCGACCTTCATGAAGGCTTACTAAGATAAGTTATATCCACACCGAAACATAGGAAATAGCTGTACATACCAGTTCGAACACATATTTTTCCTATTGCTAGCGTTCCAACTTCACTGCCGGCCATTTGAAAATGGTCCGGTGAGCAGTAGAGGGTCTGCAACAAATTCCAACAAAATCGAGAAAAATTTTAAAAAGAAAAAAGGACATGGATCCTGTCGTTGGGATAGCTTCGAGGAAGCTATCCCAAACTCTCTCTCTCTCTCTCTCTCTCTCTCGTGCAATTTCTCGTTTTGAACAAAAGATATAAAGGGTGAAGAGAAAAAAGGAAATTAAAATCTTAGTAGTGGCTTAACTATATAATTATAGACAATTGTTACAGCCCGGAAGTTTGCAACGCACGAAGCACGGAGGATGATCCACGAAGACTGGGCTTGATTCTGGAGTTATTATAGGGAATAAAGAAGCAACATTATTTTACTTTTTGATTCTGCTCCAAATCTATTTTCGAGGATAAATTTGTTTTCAGGAACAAAAAAGTTACCAAATGAATTTCTTTTTTTGTTTTTGTTTTTGTTTTTGTTTTGGAAATAAAAGAATACATATGTACACTATTTGGCACAAGTTCTTAAGTGCCATCGGCGATTTGTCTCGCCAGGATATTTGACGTGGACTCTAGTTGTCCTACGTAGCATCACCGGCATTAATGTGGACAATTATTAAAAATAAAAAAATAAATCCACGTCAAAATGAGAAATTAATAAAAAGAAATTCATGTAAAATGATTTGTTGGGAATGACACTCAAATGATTAATTTTACTCCAATGTGACTTTTAGGTGAACAAAAAAAAGCTATGGTACTTAAGCGAGTATCATAGAAAGTTATGACACCCCTATTGTACTTGTCCTCATATTTAGATCATGAGTTGTCATATCATTTTGTATGTGATTATTATCATGTCATGTCATTTTCTCATCATTTTTGCCATGTGATGTTATCTTTTCCCAGTGATGCTCCGCAATCGAATTTGTCATCTTGTGTTTCATGTGATTATACCATGCCATGTTAACTAAATTACAAATTCATCATGTCATGTTACTTGTAATAATTGCCATGTTACGTTATTTTCCTCGTCATATTTGGACAGTGAATTTGATGACATGTTCCATGTGATTTGCATGTTATGTCATTTTCTCATTGCATTCAAATTCCAAATTTGCAATGTCATGTCATATTTCTCATCAATTTGAATTGTGAATATGTCATGTCATGTTGCATGTCATTATTAGTGTATAGTGTTATTTTCTAATCATATTGTAGTCTCTAGTCTATTATGTCATATCGCATGTGAATATTATCATGCCATGTTATTTTCTTGTCATGTTTGCATTTGAGTTTGCCCCATCATGTTGCATTTAGATGTCGCCATATCATATCATTTTCTCATAATATTCGAATCCAACTTTGCATGATGCATGTGCAGTAGCCGTGACAATGCATTTTGCATACACACTTGCAAACACGAATCTCCAACTCGGAGAAAAATACAGTAATTCTTCTCACTCTAGTTGGAAGAATTGCTGGCTGGCTGGACATTTTTCACCGTCATAAATTACAGATATAGCGTAACTACTCTGAGTTGTTCAACATGAATTTACGCGTACCCATCTCAGCCAGGCATCATTCCAAGAAAGTAAAGTTGAGGAAACTGTAAAAGCAAGTAGATTGACGAGTTTACTTCAAACTAGAACGTTAAGTGCTTTGTCTATGGCATGATGATGTACAATGAAAAGAGTAAACCAATTCAATCGAACTTCTCTATGGCTAGTGAAACCTGGGTCTCCTAGCGAGTTCGTCTTCATTGACCGTGCTTATGTCTCTTGTCCCTATCTCCGCTGAATCGTCCATGGTTAGGAGATCCATTAACATGGCATGCTCTGTAGATTCTCAGCAGGATTAGACGTATCCAATCCATCTTCAGCTGCTCGTTAGCCGAGTGGTCGATGCATGCTAACCCGATCTCAATGACCTGCCGAGCTTGTTCAATGGTAGCACTACCAATCATGATTCTCTCATCCAACAAATTCTGCGAATTTGCAGGGAAATTCATTCGGATGTGCTCGATAAAACCGGCCTCGCCCGCCTCAATGTCTCCCATCTTCCCTCTGTCTGTGATCATCTCCAACAAAAGCACTCCAAACTTGTGTTTGTCTAATTAAAAAAGACCAAATGAGAGTCAAATTTTTTGCAATCTGCTAAACAACATGAAAGGAAAAATACAAGTGAAGACACAAATGAACTTACTTTTCGAGATGCTGTTTCGACTATCGAATTCGAACCGTGAAATCAGCGGCTCAAGATTTCCAGACAAGATAATACTGCTGGTCCGGAGATCATACCCCACTTGAGGCCACAATTCATGCAAGTAACACATGCCTTCCATGACTCCAACCGATACCTTCAACCTGTGCTTCAACGATGGAGCTCTCTCCGACAACCAAATCTCTAGGCTCTCTCCGTCAGTCCATTCCATCACGATCGCTCTCATTTCCCGTTCGTTGCACCAACCGAATACTCGCACAAGGTTCTTGTGGCGCAATTGGACCAGGACCTCACACTCTTCGACGAATTTTCTCATGCTTTCAGTGGAAATGTCACTCCAGTATATCTCGATCCTCGCTTGAGTACCATCTCTCAGAATTCCTCTGTAGATATCTACTCCATCACTTTTCCCCTCTAAGTTTTCACGTGAGAATCCGCTCGTCACCACCTTAAGCATCGATGTAGTGAAGTGATGTCTTGGTTGTCGAGATTCCAATGACAGATTGCGCCTTCTAAAACACAGCATAGCCACGAAACCCACAAGTAAAATCACCATAAGTGGCAAGCCGATCATCAGAAACATCGCCTTGACCGCGAAACTCTGTTTGTTCGGAATGAGGCCCGAGTGGACAAAATTACTTGAATTGAACCGCCTGAAGACTAGGCTCTCGGACAGTTTACACTCCGAGAAGTGATTGTATGAAAGGTTGAGGACCGTCAGGTTGACCAGCGATGCCAGCATCTCGACTGGAAAATCGCCCGAAAGCCCGTTGTGGCTGAAATCGAGGGTCCTGACCTGTGCGCAGGCCAGAACACTGGTCGGGAACTCGCCCCTCAGCGAGTTGTTCGAGAAATCAATGGACTGGATCGATAGGGGGCAGTACTTCCAGAAGAAGTCGAAGGACAGATAGAGCGGTGCGATCTTAGGGCGGCCCCGAAGGTCGATCTTGTCGAAGGACTCGACACAATTGGGGTTGCGGGACTCGTTGCAGAGGTGACTCGCGATGATGGTGAACTTGAAGATCTCGTCGAGGCCCCCCAGAGGGCGGGAGTTGCCGCAATACCGGAGGGAAGGGTTTCGGAGGCAGTTGCCGGTGATGGTGGAGTTGAAGTCGGGGGGCGGCCGCAAGTTACGGAGGTCGTCGACGACGGTGGCAGAGAGGATCACAGGGAGGAGGAGGAGGAAGGCGGCGGCGATCGGGAGGAGAAGGGGGGCCATTGGGCGAATGTTGCTGACGGTTGGGAACGGTCGATCTCTGAGAAGGAGAAGGGAGAGAGGAATTTCGAATGGAATGCTTGGCGGTTTCTGGTTTTAAGGGCAAAAAGATGAGGAAGTTCGCACGTGTGCAACGGGCCCTAATGATCAGAATAATATTTTGAAACTTTTTTGTATTTGATAAAACCAGCTTTGTGTTCGTTGAATTTAAAATATACTTGAAAAGTTGGCACATAAAAAATCGAATAATAATTTTAGTGAAAAGTATCAGAATTTCCATAATTTTTTTTTGACTCAAAAGCTAATTAATGAGAAATAAGCTTATTAGAACCCAATGTTCATATGTGGACAGAACTAATGATCATTTGGCATTAGCCATGACAAAATTCACAAAAAAGTTAACGTATTAGACCTTATAATATTTTATTATTTGATTACTCAATATTTAATAACAACATTTTTCGATAATTTAAAAGCTCATTCGATTTAAGAAAGAACTGGATGTCTTCACTCTCATGAGCGACCATACTCCATATGGCATTTTTTAAGTCCAAGCGGAACTCGTCTAGCTTCTCGAAAACTAAAAATTTACGATTAATAAGAGAATGTATTACACAATCATTTCCCATCATTGTTTCATTCTTACTATCTTATTTTCATCAATTATGCCATTTTTGTCGTAAATGTAGGAAAAGGCAACTAGAAACTCACAAATGTCGTTCCGAGTGCAGAATGTAGACTTATAAACGTCATATGCCTTCTATGACCAAAAGAAAAAAAAAAAAAAAAAAAAAAAACGTCATATGCCTTCTTTTTCAGTCGACGACAAACAGGCCTTACATCAATATTGGAAAAGAACCGAGCACCATGTAGTTGAATAAAGAGATCAGCTATTTGTGGCAATTGAAGTTTCACATTGTCGATTTTTTGATAATCAATGTAGAGGCACATGCTACAATTACCTTTACCTTAGCGATACTCGACTCTTCTCCAGTGTGGACTAACATGAGGACCTCAATTAGCATCCTAGGATGTATGGTTTCAGATGACATCATAGGATTTGGTTGAATCTGTTAGAGAAAACTTCCGATAGATTTTGAAGCTGACAAAAATTTCAATAAACTATAGTTGTCTTGAAGATTGATATTCTGGGTATATGTTCAATAAGCTTCTTGCGGCATCCAGACTGAACCCTTTCAGCCACATTCTCATATTATCAATGCAAATTTAGTAGGAGAAGGAGAAAACTTTTCATTTCCATCCTGACATCCTCAGAACATAAATACTTAAATGATACAGACTATAATCTGTGTGCTCATTGTCGTGACCTCTTTTTTTTCCGACGCCCGAGATCGGGTACGAGCGCCTAAGGAGGCTAATGGCTCGGCTGAATTTAATTAAGCCCGAACTCTCCCAAGTCCACCAATTCACGACTTAATGGTTTAATTTTTTAACCTGTAAATCAAATTTTAAATTGGAGTCGCCACTAATCGATTTGGGGTGGGTTGATTAGAAACCCAAGTGAAGTATCGGGAGAAATACTCACTTCTGCGCAACCAGAGAAATTATGATCGGGGACTTGATTACACTAGTTAATCACTAATGCCCTTTCGGTACCTAATCTTGTTTAAACCCCGAGGTTTTTTGGATGTTCGAGGGATTTTTCATGCATTTTTGGGAGGAAAAACGTTTTTTTTTTTTAGTCATTTTCTAGTTTTTTGGACACAAAAGGGATTTTTGGTATTTTTTTTTTGGAAAAATACAAGTCTTTTTGGCTTTTTTCTGAATTTTTTTTTTGGCTTTTTCATGAATTTTTGGCTTTTTTTTTTTGGATTTTTGGCATTTTTTGGAAAATATGAAATTTTTTTGATTTTTTTTATTTTTCGGAAAATAAAATATATTTTTATATTTTTTAATATTTTTGGAAAACAAATTATTTTTGATTTTTTCTTGATTTTTTTTAGAAAATAAAAAAAAATTTCAACATTTTTTTAAATATTTTTCGATTTTCTGGAAATTAAAACATTTCCTAATATTTTTTGAAAATAAATTATTTATTAAAATATTATTTAAAATAAAACTTTAAAAAGGAAAACCGACCGGGTCGGATCCGCGGTTGGGTCCGACCTAGGCGAGCCCGAAACGCAGATTTTTCTCCCTTTTTTTCTTTTTTGAAAAAAAAAAAAGCCTGGCCCAAATAGTCCTATTTTTCAAGAAGGACTCGGCCCAAGCGCGAGGGCCTAGGTTGGCTGGAACCCTACCCGAACGAGACCCACGCCCGACCCGCTCTCGGCAAAAACCCTACCCGGTCACCGACCCGGCGCGACTCCCCTTTCTCTTCGCCTAAACGCAGCGCCAATGGAGGACTTGAGGCAGCGGCCTGCATCGACGACGGCAGCGACGACGGTCCACGGCAGCAACGACGGTCTTCCACAGTGACGGCGACTAGGGTTTCAAGCGGAGAAACGAGCAACGGGCGATGGTTGATACCTGTCTACAGAGGGAGCACGGCGCAGGGGCGTTGCTGGTCGGCGTCAGGGGGGGATCGCGACACGGCGATGGACGGATCCAGCCCTCCCCCTTCTGGTTTCGTGCTCGCTTAGCTCTCTACTTCGCAAATCCAGAACCGCTTCTTCTCCTCCGGCCTCAGCTGCTCACGGATCTGGGTTCGCTTGCCGCCGGCCTCCCCCGATGTCTCTTAGTGGGAGGTCGTTTAGCTTGCGACCCAATCCTCCGCCCTCTTGGCTTGCTCTTCGATTTCCCCCTTGAAGTCTCTCAAAGGGAAGATCTCGGAGTTCGCCGTGGTGTGGCCTTCCCCCCGACACCCTATTTATAGGCGCGGGGGTGCCGGTTGGCGGAGGCTAGGCCGGCGGTCTTTGGTGCGCCAACCGGCCTTCCTTCGCCGGCTGAACCAGCATTAGTTCCTCCCCCTCCACGAAGGCTCGCTCGCCATCAATGCCGCGTCCTCTCAGCCACCGGCCTATGCTCCTCTCTCTGCCCTAGCTCATCCTTCGCGCGTCGGCACCCTTTGTGCGCGTGAGTTGTAGAGGCGTAGGGGAAGAAGATGGAAAAAGGAAGAAGAATAAGAAAAGGGGGCTAGGCTTTTGGGGGAAAATGGTTGGGCCCTAGGCCTGCGTGAAAAAGAAAAAGAGGGGGGTGGGCTGGCTTTTTTTTGTTTTCTTTTGCTTTTCTTTTGTTGTTTTGTTATTTGTTTATTATTTCGAAAAAAGAAAAAATAAATAAAAACTTAATTAATAAAATAAACAGTCTAAAAATTGAGGTGTCAACACTCATCTAGAAGGAAACAAGTCCAAAATGAGATTACCCTTAGATTCTACAATGGCTAGCAAATTGGGTTGGATTTCACATTTGTGTTGAAGATTGAATAAATCAAATTGATTGAGAAATCAATCTTAAAGACAATTTTTTTCTAAACGAATGAGCTCTATTTATGGAAACTAAGACTCTAATTGTATGGATGATAAAAAAACAAGTGGAGATTCTATCCCTATCACTCAACGGCCATAAAATCTTCTTAATATAGTTCTGTCCATCAACCAAAATGGAAGACGATCCTTTGGAAGCTATCTAACTACTAGTTTGAAAGTGGAGGAATATATATAAGGAGAACAAGGGACCTAGAAGCAAACAAGAGAGGAGGCCTAGAATCTAAAATTCCAAAGTATGAGCATCCTTGGATCATACACTTGTTTTTAGTACGCTTAAACATTTGTGATTATGAGGGAAATATAGAAAGAGTGACTTAGTGTGATCTACCACTGAATATTTGCACTCAAAATTGTAATCTCTTGTTAATTATACAGTGAAATCCAACTAGTAGACTGTTGGCGTTAGAGAGTGGATGTAAGCTTGATTTAACCCAAATCACTATAAACCTTGTATTCAATCTCTCTAAGCTCTTATTCTCTTATTGTTTATTACTAAAGTCTATTAACACTAGTAGGTTGATCTTGAAGTTCATTCTACCACAAAACAAATTTTGAATCTTGTTCCAAAATTCGAACCCTGTGCAGACTTTTATCTTAACTAGTTCCATTCCACATTAATTTGCCAAGATTTTATATTATTACCTATTCATTCCCTTTGGGTGGTTGGGGCTAGCAACATCAATTGGTATCAAAGCCAAGTTCTCATATGTCTAAAGTTTTTTTCTACTTCTGAGCTAACATTTTTGTATGGTTAGCTTCTTAGCACCAAGTCTTGTAGAAGGTTAGAGCAACACTAATTTGTAACCGTTTCAAACATTAACTTGGCATTAACTTTGTAACTATTACAAGGCATTATTCCATGCATTAATTTGTAACCGTTACAAGTTTTTACTTTGGGCATTAACTTTGCAACCATTTCAAATATTTAATTTGATGATTACATTTGAAATCGTTTCAAAATATTAATTGGTCATTTGAATTTGAAACTATTTTAGATCATTAAACTATCATCGATTCTAAAACATTTTAGATTATTAATATGACCGTTAAATCTGAAATCGTTTCAAATCATTGATGTGGTCATTAAATCTGAAACCGTTTTAGAATATTAATGTGACCGTTAAATCTAAAACCGTTTCAAACATTTAATTTAGCTGTTAAGTCTAAAATCATTTCATATTGTTAATTTGGCTATTGATTCTGAACTCACTTCAGATAATTAATGATGCCATTGATTATGGACTTTACTTCATATCATTAATTATGCAATTGATTCTAAACGCACTTCAAATCATTAATGTAGTTATTAAATTTGAACTCACTTCAGATTATTAATTCGGCCATTGAATCTAAACGCGCTTCAAATCTTTGATTCGGCTGTAAAGCCTAAAACCCACTTTAGACTTTGTAAAGTCTGAAGCCCCTTCTAGATCTTTTATTTTTAACCTATTCAATATGATTGACTCAACTGCAAACACATTTACAATATTATCTTTCTCCTTCAAATGTCATTCTAATTGGTTATAGTGTGTGAAATCCCTTGGTTTATCACTGAACTAGTAGTAAGATTTGTACTAATACATTAGCATAACTAAGAGAACCAATTGTCTAGATCAATATCCTATTCCTACAAATCATGAGTAATATCTAGCACTATATCATGACTAAAACATAATAAATCCATAAGCTTTGATGATCGTGTAATTTGATCCTTTAGTCTCACCAAATCTTGATCGAACAAAGTCCATATAATTGTTGGTCAAGCCAATTATTCGATCATATGCCCAAATTGAATTGCCATGTATTCTTCAAGACATAAATCATTCATTCTCGATTATAATCTCGGCCGAGAATTTTAGTACAATGTTGCAATTAGATCACATAGGACATCAATCTTGTACATCTATATATAATAAAAAGATAGATTCCATATTGTGTACGCATGTGCCTTCATATGTGAATAAACTATGACCAATGTTGACACTTTACTTTTACTTGATACGTCTAAAAGGTAAAAAAAAATTGAGATTTGATTTCCAATCGCGATAGAGCTTGCTTTTCAATAATAAAAGAAAAAAAAGTGTTGTTTTTTATTTCTTTCTTTTTCATTGTTGTTTTAAAGAAATTTCTAATTAATTTTCAAGAAAAATCTGAAAAGTCAAATGATTGACTTTTTGGTCAATCCTTTGATCAACAGTCAACTGAGAGTCGAAAATTAGTTTTTCATCCAAAAATATTTCATTTGTCTTTAATTCACTTTCGTCAAATGAATTTTCATTTGATAAAGAAATCAACTTTTTAGAAAAAAGTCAACTAAAGGGTTTGACTTTCAGTCAAACGTTTAACCAAAAAAATAGAAAATTCAAAAATCCACAAAATACTTATTTTAGTGTCAATTTAAATTGTATGTCAAAAATTTCACAAAATTCAATTAAGAACATTATTTTTTGAATTTTACAATTTTAGGTTATAAATCGCATAAAAATAAAGTTATTTTTGTTCTAGTCACAATTAGGTGTAGTTCCTTTTACGACATTTGGTCTATGGATTATTTTAAATCCATTCATTCATTTTGAGTTTGTGAATTACTATATTAAAAGATGAATTGTCATCTTAAGCCTTGATTAGGGAACTTAAATCATTCCTTCATGACTTATGAAAAGACGATCATTTTCCAATCATTCTCTTAAGATAAGTTTGAATTTTGGGTCAATTTTGAGAAATTCACATTAGAAATTCTTGATTTGAGGAATTTTAATCTCTTGAGCATACAAAAGTCAAGTAATTAAGCTTCAATTGAAGAAATTCAAGTTGATCCATTCAAGGCTATGGTTCAATTTCATAGATCTAGGTCCAATTTTAACACTAGGTCTAGGTTCATTTTTGACATAAGCTTGGACACTTCAATTCAAGGCCAATTTGAATACAATATTTGACCTTACACATGGGTGATTAGTTGGATATAGCAATTACAACATTAATTGGACCAAATTTCTATCAATTTGTAATTTTACCCAATGAATTGCAAAATTGTTCATTTTAGCTCTTTAAGCTTAATTTTAGGCATCCATGGTTTTGGTTCATTGTCTCTCATGACAATCACTCAATTAAGTCAATATAAGACCCCTAGAATGCATTTATGAAGGTTAATTGGCTTAATTGAATTGAAATTGGGCAATTTCCTCTCATATCGAGTAAGTTTTCTCTTTAGGGACTAAATTGCATAAATTTTAAACCCACAAGAGCCACAAGTATGTGTATTAGTCAAAATCGGTTCAAAGCAATCAAAAACCAACCAAATCGGCATGAACGGCTTTGACCAATCCAATAGGTCGCTGGCAAGGCGAGATGGTTCAACCTCTTGTTGGCTGGTTTCAAACCTCTGGTGATTAGTTCCAAAATCATTTTTGTGCCAATTTTACTTATGTGCCCTCAATTCCCTATAATTTTACAGATTGACCCTCGTATTTCGTAAATTTGCAATTTGAACCCTAATTATGTCTTTTAGCGCAATTATTGATTTTGGCTAGGACTTTTGCAAATCGACTTGCTTGATCACTTACCCAATACCTCTAGATGATAATCAAGCTTTCAAAATCTGATTTTACTTGTTGGATTAAAATTTCGACCATTAGATGGAATTGATGGTCAAGATTGTTTGATTTAGGCATGGTATAAATACCATTTTCCCTCCAAAATCAAAAGGGGGCTCATTTGTGCAAAAATACTCTCTCTAAAATCAATATTCTCTCTTATCTCTCTCTTCTTCCTACCCTTTTCTCTCTCTCCTCTCTCTAGCCAAACCGACATCCACTAGTTTTGCTTTGCCGGACTCACATCGGTGGTTCACTAGTCACCGATCAACCCCTTCAACATTGCTCCTCTTTGTCTTTGTGGTCCCCTTGGTGATTGAGTTCAGTAGAAGCTTGATCGGAACTTTGTCGATCAAGCTGAATCTCGTCACTATCAAAACCGGTCCAATTCGAACTAGTTGTCTTTGTAACTCGATCTAGCGGTTGGTGGCTACTCAATGGTAGTCCAACCTCATGATCCCTCATTGGGACCATCTCCAACCTAAGAGTGGTCAAAACTTGGCCAATCAGCCATTGGAGGAATGCTCGTGGTCCAATCTAGCTCCAACAGTTCAAGGATTGGTCCAATCAACTGGTCCTATTTCTAGGCCAAATCGATGGTCCGTCCGATCCTCACTTATGGCGGTTCACGACGACCCATCCTATTCATCAGAGGTTGGATCAAGTTCTAGCGACAATTCCTTCGTCCGATCATGTCAAAAGTCAACGAAATCATGAAAATGCAATTTCTCAAACTTGAATCCGATGAAGTAAGGTTGGCCTATCCAACTAGGGCTAGGGTTCACAATTACATTTATCAAATATGTTTAGATTCCGAAGATTATGTGATTGTTCAATGATTTACTAAGATTGAAGATTGATTGAGAATGATTTTGTGATTGATTGAGTGTTATAGATGTTGATTTGCAATTTTCATGTGTGTGAACCTAGGTTAATGTTTGGCCTAAAAAGATGCATTAGATGGCTTTGCTTGATCTCAATATCTTCTAGACTTAGAAAATACATTTCGAGACCTTCAAATCAATAGGTCACATAGCTTGAACGATGAACATTTGCCCCTGAAAAACACCTCTCAATCTGCTCGATTTGTGTAGTGATTTTTATCTCTGAATTGTCTCATGTTTTTATGGTCTGTAATTTTTGTCTTGGGCCTCTCATCTTTGATCATTTACTATTTTCTGTCTGCTCGATTTGTAGCAATTTTGATGTTTTTGATTTTTGACCTTCTGAATTTAATTTTTTGCCTTTCTGTGATTTTTTTAAAACTGTCTTTCATGTTTTGTCATTGTTTTTATTTATTTTTTTTTTTTATTTTAGATTTTTCATATAGGTTTTGGTGGGTCAAAGTTGAGCATAGGATAGCCTGTCCTACAACATTCCAAATTACACTTTTGTAAAATTGAGTTTAATTGGTCTTAGAATATTCATTGGACATGAAATATATGTTGTGTACATTTCAATGATGCATGATTTACATAATTTGCCCATCATTTGGTATGTCATTTGCATATACGAACACATAGGTTCTGCAATTAGACACTTCATAACGTGCATATGTGTTGTTATTTTCATCAAGGTTTGTGTGATCTTGATTAGGCTTCGATGTCTGAATAGAAAATGATTGTCATTATTCATTCTATATGCCAAATTTTTCATTAGATTTTTACATGTTCTTAGGTGACCAAAATCAAGCATGTTTTGTGATGTTGAGGTTAGGTTAAGACCTTATTATGTATACACTTTATCATGCTTGTTTGTGTGTTTGTGTCTCTTAGAGACCAAATCTCACATTATTGCCTTCCCGAATTTTGAAGTGTGCATAACAAGATTTGTGTTCATATATGCTCCATCATGATTGAACCTCATTTAGCATGTGAACACAATACCTCAATCAGGCTAGTTGCATTGCAAAACGCCAAATATATGATTTTACTTCTAAGTCATACGACTTGTATGATTCATGACTTGTAAAATGCCAGATATATGATTTTAGTTCTAAGTCATACGACTTGTATGATTTATGACTTGTATGATTCTTTTGCATGTCAAATTAGGTTAGATGTTTGCCTTGATTATTTGTCGCATCAAATCCTTTGTCACTTCTGAATTTCATGACATTATACATTGTCTTTAGAATTTGTTAATACATATTGTGTTCTATTTGTCACCTGTGAATTTCATGACATTCATGCATTGCTTACGTGACTTTAGAATTTGTTAATGCATATTGTGTTCTATTTTGTTATTGATTGAAGCGCACACTTTCTCGAGCCTCAACTTTAGGGCACTTAGAGCACCGAGTTGATTTCAATTGAATTCGGACCCCTTCCAGGAAGTCATAATGCACATCTAGACCTTTTAAATATCGCTGGGACATTGTCGTCATGGGGATCAACGACGTTCACTGCATCCATACCATGGTACAGTTATCCAATAATTCAATTTAAAAAGGTCACTGACATTGCTAATGCACAAAAAACAACTCAAGTTTGAGAACCAACCAACCTTTATCCATTGATAAATCATACAAATGGTATAAAACTAGTTAGTCGGCAATATCAGTCTTAAAAGACAAGTTACAAAAAAATATTTATCCAAAATCCCCAAAATTGTCCCAAAAAGGGCAGTTTGCAAACCTTTGTAAATCACTAACATTCGTTAAGTAAATCAGTTCCAAAAATTACTAAACTTTAACATGATGTAGATAAAACCCCGAGAAACATTTCTTGTGAAGAACTCCAGACCCGGTTTGACTTGTGCAACATAATAAAATTTAATCATTCTGAGCCAAAAACAGATTTAAATTCCAAAGCTCATGTGGCCAGAAAGACAGACGTATCATTAGTGAAATGAACTCTAAAAATCATGGAAATTTTATATGTTATAGTTTAAGATGTGCGTTAACTTTCATACAGAACACTCGTCCAAATTCCTTGTAAAAAATTCTGTAGAAAATCATGATTTTGTTAAGGTCAGCACCGGTGTTCAAATATAAAATCATTATGTGAAGTCCAAAAAATCCAAAATTAAATTATGTTATAGAGTAAGGTATAAGGTGCGACTTTCATGAAAAAAGCCCCCCAAAATTTCGTACTACACAAATCCGTACAAAATTGACAAGATTGCGGGTCTACAGTGACCCAAACCTGTAAACAACATTCCTGGGGTTTCATCCACGATTCGTGTCATTCGACCTCAAACACGCATAAACCTCAACAATTAGCACCTCAAAAACACATTCAAGTGCCTTATAAACCATGCACTCAACAATGCTAGCTATGTACGTCTTTCGAAATCGCCAATTAACATGAACGTATACGAAATCAACAGTGACCGGAGAAATCCAAGAAAATCATCCTTGTTTAGCAACAACTGACCTATATAGCATGGAACAGAGGACAATCTACTTTCCTCGGATCTTCAGAAATGCCTGGTGTAGCTTGATGGAACGACTGCTCTTCCGGTGAGTCGAGTCAAGCTGAGAAGACAACGCGGAACGACTGAGCAGTGATATGAGTGTTGGCTAAGCCAAGGGTGCCGCCGGTGGTTGATGGCGTGAGGCCGCGATGGTGCGTGCAAGCAAAGAGTACGATCGTGTGGTGACAGAAGATGCAGGGGATGGGCAGAGGCTGTGGTCGCGAAATGAAGAGGAAGGAGGAGTGACGATTCTCCTTTACAAGTCGGTCATCTCCTTGTTGCACTGATTCGTCCGCAACAAAAGATGCCAGCTGGGGGGAAGGTGTTATCAAGATGGGACAATAGATGGAGAGAGAGAGAGAGAGAGAGAGAGAAGGCTGTAGTGATGACGTGTTGATGAGGTGGCTCAGCGTGGCGGTAGCTGTGGGGTGAGGTGGCCTGTCGTTGTGAAATTTACTGGAGGCTCATGATTCCATTGAATAGTGACCCGGATGTCACGGGTTATGGGTTTCAACTCCCATGCTCTAGAAGAAGGTAGAAGAAGGTAGGGTAAAAATCTTAGAATGAAATTAGAGTATGACAAATTAAAAAAAAAAAAAAAAAAAGTAGTTCTCCAATCGTTGCAATAGATGATTATTCCACAATAATGTCAAATGTCCATGTCTTCAAATAACCATTGCAACCATAGCAATTCTAACGACATATTGTTAAGGGCATAACATTCTACTTATGCACTATACCAAAAGGGATAGCAATTTATTTCTTGTAATACAATGAGATAAGCGAGGGGAAATTTTTTCAATTAATCATAAATCTATCGTACGGATGCTAGTTTAGTTCTAAACATTTCAATTTTGCCAATTTAGTCATAAACATTTGTATGAATTCTAATATAGTCATTTCGGTCAAGTTTCACACAAAAATCACTAATGTGGCGATCTACTAATTATTGGCTATCCTATGTGACACATTCTCGCGTTAGTGGTTTCCAATGAAAAGTAACTAAAATAACTATATTGGAATTTTGTGCAAAGATTTAACATTAAATTAAAAAAAAATTGAAAAATTTAGGATTGAATTAGCATACATATGATAGGTTTAGGACTAATTGGATAATTTAAGTGAGTTACCTAGAAAGAACTGGTAGTTTATAGTGAAGCAACGACCAAGAGTGTCATCGGCTTAGTTAACATCAAATTAAGTTGTCATCTAATGTAGAGTGAGTGGAAAATTGAAGACCAGAAATAAGGTATCCAATGTAAGGAAGAACTTGACGAACGCTACCAAAGGGAGCGTACACAGTGCGGTAATGAATTGACTAACTAGGTGAACAAGATAGGCAATGTTAGGACCGATAACAATGAGTTATACCAATCAGTTGTACCTTACTATCAATTTTGGCATTAGTTTCAATGTGAGTTAAACCAATATTAGTGGTTCCAAGTCGAGAAAAAAGATTAGTGGCATATTTCACCTAAGAAAGATGATAGCTAGGGGAATCTGAAGGAATCTCCAGGCCTACTAAGTAGTCGTGTTGTCTAAGATCTTTTATTTCAAATTGTTGATTGAGATACTACTGGTGTTTTGCAATGGCGATATGATCATCATCAATAATAATCATGTCATTGATGTATATGAGCTTGTGATCTTCCACGCCATTGCCTGGTCTATGGCGAGCAACTTGGTCTCTGTCGCAGTAGGTATTATTTTTCATGCTATAAAATTTCTCCCCATTGCCCGATTTCTTGTAGTGCAAGTTTTAGTTATGCTTCAAAGTCATAATTGTATTCGTGATTGTTAAATAACTCAGATATCGAAAAGGAAAAAAATCATTCTCATTTTTTTTCTTATTCACATTTGCTTCCCTTTTAAAACATGTCATTGCATCATGAACTTCGTTAAATGATTCAAGTCGGCAGTCCTCTCATCGGTAAACACCTTTTTCAACATATTTTTACCTCAGAAACCCCCTCCCCCTTTCTTATTCCCACCAACCAAAAACTCTACCAAACCCCATTTTCGAATCCCACCTACCAAAAAACCATTTTCAACGGCTGGACGCCATCTCTAATTCTAGCATTGCAACTGCCATCACCACTGCGATGGTGCTTACAAAAATGTTAATATTATAAAAAATCTCAAATTGATATCCCAATAATAAATTTACCTTAAACTGATTTTTTTGACAATAAAAAACCCTAAAACTGATATATTTGAGATAGATTTACCATTCATTAGTTTATATTAAATTGGATTAATAACCCAAAACTGGTATATCTGTTAACTTTTATGTGATATCCAATTCAATAATTTGATAGTAAGATTTACTGAAAACTAATGTAGGATAAATTTGTCATAAATGTATAGTTTTTTAAGAGTATTTAATTCTTATAAAAACTTCTAGGATTCCATGTTGCTATATTTATTTAATAAATAGGATTTCATTAGCAAATGACCAAACCTGCCCAAAAACCAAATAAACGAAGTTCCCAATTTCGAAACATTATAAGTACTTTTTTTTTTAAGGTCTAGAGAAACAAGTACTTTCCTCAGCCAAAAGGAGTCTCTTTATGGTATGCGTTGACCACTTATCAAGCACATTTAACAGATATCCCATGGTAATCGTCAACAAGAGTCCAATAGATATTAGTCACTTTCTTTTTTCCTGGATCTTGTTTTGAGGGACAGCTTTGGATCCTCGTGCGAACCTAACTCTATGGAAGACAGTTTAGCCGGACAATTATTGCCATCGCCTATGGTCCACGATTAGTCCAATCCATAAAGAGTATACCCTCCCAAGTAAATTAACAAAAAAGGAGCACCACCAAACATCAAATGGAGTACTATGTAGCTTACCTTCTGTTGCTATGCTTGCTGGGGTGGAGCATCAATCTGCTCCGGGGATCATCAAGCCAGAAGTCCTGCGGCAGTGGCAACCAGCAGCCGCCTGGCCCACGGCCGCTCCCGGTCATCGGGAACATCCTCAAGCTCACTGACAAGCCGCACCAGGCGCTCGCGAAGCTCTCCGAGCTATATGGCCCTGTTATGACCATAAAGCTAGGGACAATCACAACAATAGTCATCTCCTCTCCGGAGGCTGCCAAGGAAGCCCTCCAAAAGAATGACCCGCTCTTGTGCGGGCGGCAGATCCCTGACACCGTCAAGGCAAGCGGTCACCACACCGAGTCCGTTGTGTGGCTGCCCGCCTCTGACAAGTGGAGGCAGCTCAGGAAGGTGTGCGCCGTGCAGATGTTCTCAGCACACAAGCTCGATGCGGGCCAGCACCTCCGCCGCAAGAAGGTGGATGAGCTCGTTGGATTCGTCCACGAGAGCTGCCGGCGAGGCCATTGCGTCGACATAGGTAAGGCCACCTTCACGACCGTTCTCAACTTGATCTCGAACACGCTCTTCTCCGTTGACTTGGCGCACTATGATGAGGGCTCCTCCCAGGAGTTCAGGGACCTCGTGTGGGGTGTGATGGAGGAAACTGGGAAGCCCAACGTCTCGGATTTCTTCCCAGTGCTCCAGTGGTTTGACCTCCAGGGCGCGCGCCAGAGGATCTCGGGTTATTTCAGTAGATTGCTCGCCATCTTCGACAGGATGATTGAGGAAAGGACTCAAGCCAGGGCCTCGTCGGTCGTCTCTTTACCAACCCATGATGTGCTCGATTCTTTAATTGATTTAAAGGAGAGTGGTGAATTGAGTCGCAGTGAAATTAAGAGCTTGCTTCTGGTAAGTACATGATTACAGGATGCGCAGATTGATCCGGATTATTTATGCTTCTATTCATTAATTTCTTCTGCATCCAGAATTGGTAGGTTTATTTTAAACTATGCAGAGCAAGCTCTATTTCAGACTTCTAGAAATGACTTCTTTTGATATGGAATGGTGATTTCAAGTGGCTAGCTAGTTCCATTCCTTGAAACTTGATGCCCTCAAGTTTGTTACTGACCAGCTTTGGACAATTATTTTCTGTGTTCTTCAGAAAAAGAAGGTGCTTATAGCACAAATCACCCCGCTATTTCTCACAATTTATTTGCCAGGACTTGTTCATCGCAGGAGTTGACACAAGCACGAGCTCGTTGGAGTGGGCGATGGCAGAGCTGCTGCACAATCCGGAGAAGATAGAACGTGCCCATGAAGAGCTCGACCAAGTAGCCAATGGCAATGGGGGAACCCTGCAAGAGCCCGACATCGCAAGGCTCCCGTACTTGCAAGCCATAGTCAAGGAGACTCTGAGGCTGCACCCGCCGGTCCCATTCCTCATCCCGCATAAGGCTGAGAGCGACGTGCAGATATGCACGTTCCAAATACCCCGGCACGCCCAAGTGCTTGTCAACGTGTGGGCCATGGGGCGGGACCCTGGCATATGGCCCGATCCGGGCAGCTTTGTGCCGGAGCGGTTCGTGGGGCGCGAGATTGATTTCAAGGGCCGGGATTTCGAGCTCATCCCATTCGGAAGTGGGCGGAGGATATGCCCCGGATGCCCTTGGCCTATAGGATGGTGCACTCGATTTTGGCCTCTCTGTTGCGCTCATTTGATTGGAAGCTTGAGCAGGGTGTGCGGCCAGAAGAGATGGACATGACTGAGAAATTTGGGATTACATTGCAAAAGGCAACGCCTCTCCGTGCTATTCCCATTAAGGTGCGACTTTAGCTAGCCATGTACTGGCGCTCAGTGAGAGATACACGCAAATGTTTCTCCGTATTATACGGTAGGATTTTCGTTCTTATGTTATTATGCTACTATATATATTCAAAATAAATTTGATTGTATGCAACCTTGAAAATATGTGGTGACATGGATGTCGTTAATGTATATGCAGTAGCATGGGTGAGCTTGTAACATAACAGGACGATATAAATGACCATCGGATGTAGATACGTGTACCCTCGAACAACTAACCAAGTCGGAATTTTTCTGATTGAGCTTCCTTTCGGTATGGGTAGTAACTAAAACCACGAGTTACAAATGGTCTGTTTTGATTTTGGGTCATAAACCAAAACCAACACAAAACGCCTCACTGAACTGGTTTGGAAATCATAATAATCAGAGTCCACGGTATTTACCTAAAGAACACTAACGCATTCACCAACACAGAAAAGGAAAGCCCGACTCTTGTGAGCCATCAATGGAGAATGACTTCATCCAATGTGACCTCTGGAAACTGGCAGCCACGTTCAGGCAATTCTTGTAGTGGAATGAGTTTCGTCGTAGATGAGTCCTGTACAAGAAGACCTCGGACGCCTCTGCAAGCACCAGCAGCTCGCCTTGATAGAAGATCTCCTCGAAGACCAGAAGCGGCACGTGGGGAGTGCCAACGACAAAATTCGCCGTCCGTTTGATAAGTCTTTATGGGAAAGCGGGCATGTTCGAGCGTGCCCAGAAGCTGTTCGGCGAAATGCCCACCCTAAAGAGGGACAGCTCGCTGCTGCAGCTGAATGCCCTTTTGGCCTCCTGCATTTGCTCCAAGAAACTCGATAAGGTCGACTAGATTTTTTGGCTATCGTAGTGAAACCATTAGAAGGAAGCGGTTTCAAGTTCCAAATACTTGGAACCTGAAAATCATCCGTCGAAACAGGTTCCTGATTTTAAAACTTAGAACCTGCCCTGCATATCCAAAACCTAGAACTTACATTATCACAGGTTTCAAAGTCCACCTAAGTCCTACATGTATTCTTAATTGAACGATTACATTGAATCATAATCCATCGATCACATCTCATATTTAGATGCATAAAGATTATCTCATATTAATAAAGTAAAAGTCTCATAGATGGATATCACCAAAAATGGAAGCTTGAACTAGTGATTTCATGTCACACACTTATCATTAGAGGCCATAGAATGTAGCAAAATGATGCAAAAACATATAACAAGAAAAGTACGAGAGACTTGTTCCAAGTTTCAAGTTCTAAGTAGAAACTGCCCATTGAAATAGATTCCCTAATTTTTGGAACCCGAAATCTACTGTGCATATGTTAAAACCTAGAACTAGACCAGTTCTTATGTTCTCAGTTCCACCTTAGAATCATGCTTAACACTAAAAATTGTTGCTAGGCGTCAATGTTTTCACTTATAGTACAGTTACCAAGGGTTATTAATCTGATACAATGACTATACTAGATCTAAATGGTTTTTCGATTTAGGATCTACGCAAGTCAGGTCATTGAAAACACTTGCCCTTCGTCCATATGGGGTCAGTATCAGTGAGTACTCGAACCGAATTGACCATTGACACCCGTTAATTATGTCTTAACAGAGACAAGTTTACGAATGGGCTATCTCCACATCCTATACAATGAAATCCATCTCATTTTTATCGAAGAGACAAAATTACCCTTAACCATCCAATTGAAATGTAAAGTGAGGACTCCAGATTTTTTCACTTCCCTTCTTTTCTTTTTTCTTTTTCAATTTTTTTTTTCGATCTTATTGCCATGATTAATAAAACCGCATATATTAATGTTCTTTCATTAATAAGTGGATGTAACGATGCTGTATAAAAGCATTATGTTTTACTTACTTTATTTTTAGATTTTAGCACTTAATATATTAGTTTTGATGAAGAGAGAAATATTCAAGAAACCTTGGATGCGTCAGAAAAACTCATGATAAAGGGAAAGCTTTTTTTTTTTTTTTTTTTAAAATATGATTTGTTTTCATTTATGTGGTAATTTATGATCAAAAACGTTTTTTGATGTTTGGATGTTTTTGAAAATTTGATTTTAATAATTTATTTTCTTTTATGTTTCCTTTTACTTTTTTCTTCCTCTCTGCCGGTTCAATAGCCATGGGCCGATGTGACTCAAGGTCACCGGAAATGGCAAGGCTTGAGTTCACCCAAGGCCGGCAAGTAAATTTGATAGAAAGTAACATAGGGTAGATTTGTCACAAATGTGTCTATTTGGGGTTTTTAGTTGTCAAAAAATTAGTTTGAGAAAAATTTATTATGTGTACTAATTTAGGGTTTTTGATTGATCAAAAAATTAGTTTTGGATAAATTTGTCATAGGTGTACCGGTTTGAGATTTTTTGTAGTATTAACCCTTAGTAGAAAGTTCATTTTGGACAACGTATTCCTAGCTTGAAGTATGCATTAGAGGCGCAATCAGCACCTCGTTAGGGAGATTTAGATACACATTGAGCACATCTTTGCTTTCTTTGATCTTCTAAATGAAAATGTTCTAATATGTGAGACATCGAAAAAGAAGTTATAAACATCGTCTGTTTAAATAACAATCTACATATTAGAAGTAGCTTGCTAATGACCTACTTTTCATTGAAAAATAGTCATCTTTTCACTTGGTAAGTTGGGAAAAACCATAGACGACTTGAAAGACACAAAATGACCAAAAGATTAGCTGAGATAATTTTGATCCCAATATAATTATCATGGAACATACTTGATTATTGACACGTTAACAAGTTACCAAGGCATATATAACGTACATGTATATTATCCCGATTCACTGATTGTGTTAAAATCAAGTTGTCTTCTCATACATGTGCAATGCCATGTGCCGTGTTTGAATTGTAATTTATTGTGTCAATTAAGAACAGGTACATAAAAAATAAAAATTTTAGACAGTTGCATCAATTTAAATGGACAAAAATAAGTTTTTGTAAGGAAAAAAAACTTGAAAGAGTAGGTGGAGGTTAGAGTGGCATTGAAATACTACTCTTCCTTGTGTGTGGTCAAGAAGAAATCAACTTTCCAATTTCAATAATATATATATATATATATATATATATATATATATATATATATATAACTTGCATTCATGTATATCACCTATATTATAAATCAAGCCAAAATGCAATATTCGGCATCAAACATTCTTTGAAAAGTACCATGAAAATCCATGCTTGCTGTTGTAAGATGAATAATTAGGGGTGAGCAAGGTCTGAGTTGAGTCGGTCCAATACCTAACTCAGGGATTGACTCGCATAGTGTTGGTCCTCAATCTTTGGGATTGAGTACCAACCCTACTGAGTCTGGAACTAAAGACTGAACCAACCATATGGGTCCAATCTGGCTCCGGGATCAATTCCGAATCAACCTATTATTTTTTATTTCATTTTTTGTATTTCTTCAATGTCAAATATATTCTTTCAAATTACATATTTATCAACAATGTAACATTGGGCAATCAAACCATGAATGCCGGTACATATCAAGCATAAGTGAGTTAATATTCTGAAAAACCCCAAACTAATTTTTCAACTACTAAAAACAAAAAACCAAAAACCAATGCACTTTTGACAAATTTATCCCAAACTAATACAATTAGTATAAATATACCCTCTATAAGTTTTCATTAAATTTTATTGTCAAATTGTTGAATTAGATGACATGTGATGGTTGACTGATGTACTAGTTTAGGATTTTACTTTATGTTTGTCACAATTGTATCATTTTTGTGGTTTCTTGTGGTATTAATTCAATTTAATGAATGGTATACAAATATATCAATTTGGGGTTTTTAGCAATCAAACAAATTAATTTGGCAATAAATTTGTCATGAGTATAATAGTTTGGAGTTTTATAGTGATCATTTGAGATAAATTTATCACAGGTATACTGGTCAAAAGATTTTTCGTGGTCATAAAATTAATTTGGGCTAAATTTATCATAAGTATACCAATTTAAGGTTTTTCACGATATTAACTAACATAAATCAAAAATAAAATAATAATAGAAATTTTCACTTTTGCAATTGTTGAGTTAATTCATGAGGCAA